>OU744356.1:0-1250000 GCA_916610255.1 Lasioglossum lativentre | reverse complement strand
GGGGGAAAACATTCAGCGTACCTAATCCAACATTGGAAACACGTAGACCGCTTTTGCCCAAGTTGCGGTAGCGAATACCTGGCGAAGGATGCTGTAAGCGTTGCGCTTGTGCGGCAATGCAGTTAGTCAGTAGCTGTTCCTTCGTTCCAGCGGTATTGCTGCAGTGCACGCCAGAATCCACACCGCCACCGCCGCCTCCACCACCGCCGCCACCGCTACCACCGTTGAATTCTTCCATGCAATCCAGACTCGCTATAGGTGCACGGCAGCTGCGCGTACAAAGTGTACAAAGTATTAATAGGTTACGATCGATCGAATGCTCGATACAACCGCGCGAAACCTTAATGTCTACCCCGTTTATCCGACGGAATTTTCGTTCCCGTTCCCTGTTCCCGTTCCCGCGTGCATGTGTCCTTTCTGCGTGGGTGCTCGTGGGCAAACACCCGAACCGAAAAAACGGGCACAATAGAATCTCCCGTACCCGAACTGCCCCCCGTAAGGTCGCGCTACAGCATCTCGTGACCCCTGTACAATTTCCCGTGCACCGAGTTTCGTCATCGGAATAATGCAACGGTTCTTGAATTTTGTAAATCACCGACCGCCGTTGCGGCGGATAATAAGAGATAATAGATTACTCCGCGGAGAATCGATATTGGTTTGTCAACTAATTAAACACCCGGAAGTTAGGGTGTTCGTAGAACAATTCGGATACGGGAAATATCCAACCGCAGAAAGTGTTCCAGTGCGGACTCAGGCGTATCTTATATAGGAAGAGAGAGTTTGTGAAAAGATATATTCAGCCGTCCGAAAAAACATGCATAGAAATTCGCGAAACAAAATAATCTGTTCGGTGTGTCGTAATTCTTCCGTTCTCGACCGAATTGAACTTGAAAATTCGCTCAAGTAGATATAAGGTCCTCTTGAATATTCATCCGTCTATTGCACACACTATTGTCCGTTCCCCGCGAAGTTACCCAATTATCGCGGAGACTGGAACTCTAGTTTCGTCCCCCGCATCGTCGATGTTTACAAACATTCGGCCGAGAGTAGAATTAATCAATAACGAGATTGCACTGCGGCCGCCGAGTTTCCGATTCAAATTCGATTCACCCGAAAACGAGTTCACCGTAGAAACAAAAAAAAAACGATTTCGTTCTGTCAGTTTGATTTGTTTTTGCCCCCCCCCCCCCCCATACTGAATGTGTGCGCGTGTGTTCATCGCTTATTATGTCACAGATATTATATTAAGCACGTCCAGCATATTGATAGAGAAAATATAGAGAAAGAGAAGAAGCGAGAAGACAGAGAAGATCAGTGGTTTAAGGTGTACAAGGAAATTTACGATATACGGATCTATCTGTCGATCGAGAATTGCCTGTTAGACTTTATCGCGCGACGATAATAAATTAGTATCGTTCGCTAAGGAAAAGATCTAATTGCCATTGTCAATGTCGTTCGAGGAGAAATTGGATATCGGTAGATCGAGAGAAAACTTCGGAAAGTGTGACACGATAGTCGATTGTTCGACGTTATATACGCATACATGGTACTGTTCGCAAAAGATCTATTTGCGGTACGCGCGTAACAACGGAGGAGGAACTGGGGAAAACTGGTTTACAATGAAAAGTAGAGTGGCATCGATTCGCGTGCAGGTAGGTCAGTGGATCTAGCCGTATACACATGCGGCGACGATGATAGACGATCTATCGCGATAGAGACGATCGAACACGTGCGTCCACGCACATGGTAAGCGAGCGAGCGATCGAGCGAGAGCGAAGAGACAACAATGTTACGGTTCGGGTGGTAAAGAGTTATCGATAGGCGACGATTAGCGGCGATCGCGTCGCCGTGATTCCCTCTTATACGGGATACAACACTTTACCCGTCTCCTCCTCAAACACGATCTCCACTCCAGAAGCGAGACAAGTATCATCGCGAGTCAAGCACGGAAACAACCCCTGCCCCCGGGTGTAGATTCAACGTTGTTCAGTGTGTTCGAACAAAAGATTGTTTCAACCGAGCTGATAGGCGAGCAGTAGCGTGGAAACGAAAAAAAACATAATATATAGAAACCAGAGAAAATGAGAGAGAGAGAGAGAGAGAAAAAAGCAGAGAGAGAAATAGATAGAGAGCTAGAAGATAGATAGATAGATAGAGAGAGAGAGAGAGATGTGTGACTCGTTCGAATCTTACTTACCGATAAATCGTAGGCAGCGAATAATAGTCGTCGTCTTCCACACTACTGTTTGTATTCGCGTTGTTATTCGTATCATTTCCAGCCGTGGACGTATTACCAAGATTGCACAACATTAAACGGGACATTGTATGGTGCGTGTGTGCGCGCGCGCGCTTTTGTGTGTGTACGCGAGAGTGTGTTTCGAGACGGTAGGACGAGGTACACGCGACGAGGCTTCTCAGCTGTTCCCGAGGAAGCAAGAACTTTTTGGGGAACGAAACGGAAGAGGAGATCTAGTGCGATTCGAATTGTGATCGGATTGCGATGTAACAAAGAAGCATCGGACCATTCGAAACGCGGTCCCGGTCACGTTCGATCGTTTTGAATCGTGTATGCGTGTGTGTGTGTGTGTGTGTGTGTATGTGTGTACGAATAAACCCGTGAAGCAGCTCGATCCCGTTGTGCGTCGGGTGAAAACGGTCGCTCGATAAAAGTCGTTTCAACAGTAGTTTCTGATATATATGTATATATATATATATATATATTTATATATATTATATATATTATATATATATATATTTTATTGCGCGTACGTTATAATATAGGCACTAATTTTTCCTTTTTTTTCTCTCTTTTGTGTTTTTTTATTTCCTCTCTTTACTTAAGTTATTTAGGCACCACAGTAAAGAATCCGAGTACGAGAGACCGCGCGAGAAACTATTATTCTGGTACGTAGCGGCGGGTACGTTTTAGTGACCTGTTTTTAAGTCGGCTCGATCACTACACTGCGCGGAAACCGGAGCACGGAACTCCACTCGTTAAAAGCAACGTGTCGTTATGTACATACGTATAAACGAACGGTGGTCGATATGAGTTTTTCGATATGTGATGCGATTGCTATTCAATTCAATATAGATTATTCGTTATCTCTCTCTCGTTTGTGTACGTGTGTGTATGCATGTTATTTATTATATTATCCTTTTTTCGTTCGTTCATTCGCAGGGTCATTCGTTCGTTCGTTCATTCGTTCGTTCGTTCGTTCGTACGTCCGTTCGTTCGTTCGTTCGTTCGGACAAGGGAAGAGGCGCGACGATGGATTTATTGCCTTCGAATCCGCCGCTTCGTTCGTTCTACTGTTCACCACCACCACCACCACCACCACCGGTAATTCAAAGCCACTCTCTGTTCATGGGGTTCTCGCAGGTTCTCCTCGCGGAGAAGAAGAGATTTCTCTCTCTCTCTGTCGGTGGTGTTACACACACTGCTAATTCCGTTCTATTCGGCTCGTCGTGCAGCCGCGACGAGAACGCTGCTGCTGCAGTCCCAGTCCGGCTTCCGGTTCCAGGTTGGAGCCAGATTTTTTCTTCGACTTCGACCTCGACTTCGGCTTAGGCCTCGATCTCGACTTGGACTTCGACCGGACTGTCGATCGCGAATTCGTTCCCGAATCGCGTGGCGATTCCAGCATTAAACTTCGTTGTCGATCGCGTGTGCGTAAGGACATGCGACGCGGGCTAGAATTATGTTTCTCGGCGACTCCGGGGGCACCGGGACCTCGGACCACCGCGGGTACCCTTTTCCCTGGTTGATCGATCTTGGGGTTTTTGGTTCAACGACGGGAGAGAAGAAGACGTCACGGGCCGAAGGGGTATAAGAAATTGCCAGGCCGTTCCAACGGAGCAACGGTTTTATATATTTATATATATATATATATATATATATATATATATATTTTTCTTTTATTTTTCCGGTGTGTTCAACGGAGCCGGCCCACAGAAGAAACGCAGAAAAACACCGACGGGCAATAATACGCGCGGAACAAACGGAAACGTTCGTAGAAACGGGCAAGTGGGCTATACCTCGGACGTGTGGCAAGCAACACTGCACAAATTGGTTCCACTGTGACCTCCCTTCGCAGCAGCAGCGACGAGCGTGTGCGTGCCTCCTCCGTTCCTTCGTGCCACCGTGCCTCCGTAGCCACCGTACCTCCGTACCTCTGTACCTCTGTACCTCCGTAGTGTCTCCGTGACCGTCGTTCTTCTGCGCTCCCTCGAGCACACGAGCCGAGCCGAGCGGGCCAAAGCGCGCGCGCCCACGCCCGCGCACTGCAACCCCGCGATCACCGACGACCACCGTGTGCCCCCTCACTTTTCATCCCCTTGCCCCCTTACCTTGCAAACCCCCTTGCTTCAACCCCCTCGCCGTATCGCACCCCTTGCTTCTTCGACCCCTCGCCCTGCAATCCCCTCTCCCTCCAATCCCCCCCACCATCCAGCATTCGCACCCCTCCTGTCCCGCTTGAACCCCTCGCCGACAAACGGAGCCGAGCCGAGCCGAGCCGAGCAGAGGGCTGCGGTCCATCTCAGGGCGCATGACGTTGCCTACGTCGCATTCGGCGCATTCGGCGCATTCGCCGCATTTGTCGCATCGAGTCGCCCTCGCAGCTATATCTCTCATCCACGTTCACCTGCTCTCTCTCTTTCTCTCTCGCTCTCTCTTGATTCGCGGATCCCACACCCTTCCTCCGCTACAGACAGATTCGCAGACTGTATCGCTTCTCGCGAATCTCGACGCATTCCCTCTGTCCAGCTCTCCTTTTCGCGATCGCCGCGAGCACGTCCTACCCCAATAAAAGCCACGAATTCTTCGACGACGCTGCTGCATCCACCAACCGTTCTCCTCCGGCAGCGTTCCATGCTTCGGCTGTTATTCGAATGACAGATTCGTAAGGAAACGTTCCGCGGGGGAGTACCTTGCTCTTTATTTAGTGAACATTATTTTGGTGAAATCACTTCTTATCTGAATCCATTTTCATGGGCTGGGGGATTGTTCTCGCTTGCTGGTATGCCAGTATTGCCACAGAAAACAATTTTTCGAGAGCAAACGTGGTTGCAATATTCATGAACTCCATGTATTTTTCAAGTATCGGTGAATTCGATTTAACAGGTCATCGCGATCTCTTGCGTCGAACGATTTATTACGTTGTTTGAACGATTCACTCGAATAAGAAATTATTTGGAAATCGTTCGCCAAATAAAATGTGCCCGTTCCAGGTGTAGCTCTTGTCAGCGACTGATACGGTACCGTTCACGAGTGTTTGGATACTTCATGGTATATCTAATCAAGAGTTCTTTATTATTACTATACTGTGGATTCTTGTACATCTATATATGTATATGTATGATTCATATAAAGATTCTCAAAAGAAGCGTAGGAATGAAAGGTAGTTTTTTTGTACATAATTTTTATAACCCACTGAATCTATCAACGTAGAATATCAAATTTCAGTTGATTCTAGTTTTATAACCAGAGAGGGGATCTTTATGCAAAATAAAAATTTTCTATCTGGATTGCAAGATACTGGAGTGAAATAGAAATTTATTTACCGACTTGTTCTAATGTTTTTGTCATATTTATAACTCTTGATCATGAAAATTGAATTCGGCAGAAAGATCTAGAGCCCAATTTTGATTAATATTGTACGTACAGGGTGTCCCAAAAGACCCATTAAAATTCGAATTTGTTCATAAAAGAGTAAAATGGAATTTATGAAAAATAAAATTGTTACACCAATTTGAACATGTTCGAGCGACTTCTGAGCCATCCTGTATACATTCTGCAGAATCGTGAATTATACCGTGACCTTAGGCGTATTTTTTAAATTACCGTCAGTCTTATATTTTGACTAATCTTAATAGGCTTGCATCCATAATAGTCTTATCTCCGCCATTACTGTTTCGTCAGAAGCTATTCCCTTTCCTTAACACTTTTAGCTACCGGAAGCCTATTAATAGGATTTTTAATGACTGTGCTATATATAAAGTGAGCTTAATCATTCTCTCTTAAATAACAATCTCGAAATTGATGTTCTTAGATTACATCGTGCGAGATAACCTCCAAGATCCAAACGGCAATGAAATAGCCGTTGAAGAATTCACCGAAATATCTTCAATTATTATTTATCTCCGACTAATAAAAGGACCATATCACGTAACGACCGGTAGCTAAAGTGTTAACTCCTGTTGCACTTAAAACCGCTCGTTTCGTATATTCTCTCGGAATAGAAGAGGGCAGAGTAAGAATAAACGTGTCGAGCACGGAAATGATTTCTTTCGCATTTGTTTTCAGTTCTCGCTGTAATAACAACGCTATTTTAAATACACCGAAATATTAAACGCACGTTAACACCGTAAGCATAATTTCATTAATGAGGTTGTTCGATTTATTCGATATTACGTGGGAAAAGTAAAAACGATAACGGCGTTCGTTTTTCTTTATCGTACCCGTTCGATTTCAACGGGGTTTTCTGAACCCTTCTGGCTCACTTAATTGCAACATTCATATCGCTTCCGTGAGTCGGTATCCGAAGCGAGAAAATTAATTGGAGGATTGATCAATCTGTAATTGCGTTTCAGTACATAAACAAAAGTTATATAAAATTCATATTGGAACCAGTTTAACACGGTGCACGGGGAAAATTAAAAAAAAAATCCTTCACAGGGTCGTATCGACCGGAGCACGGTCGGCGCGAGGGTCAGGCAAAAGTGATTCAACACACCGAATCTAACGGTGCATCGCATATACATATACGTATAGTATAATGTGTACGATGCACGGAATGTTTTGAACAGACATATCAAGGTGCATGACGCATTGGGACAGCGAACGTGTTAGAAGCGAGCAGTTTCGATCAGCTTCATCCCCCTTTGTTTCTTGCTGCTTTAGGAGAAACAGCAAAGACGGGGTTCACCGGATCGATTCATAGTTTTGACGCCTTTCGCACACGGGTGTATCTGCGGGCGCATAGGCGTGCAGAAACACGAAGATTCGGCACGGGTATTTCGAGATGCGATTCCGCCAATATCTGAAACGAAAATCAGTACGGGACGATATCTCGCCGTCGATACTCGACTCCGTGTCGTAGATTATTAACGATTCGAAATCTCACTGATCCGCCAATAGCGGTGCGAGTAAGTCAGGTCAGGACGAGCGAGGAGAACCATTGTCGTAGCCTGCCAGGGGCATAGAGACAAAAGGGTGGTTGGCGCGGTGCTCGCCGCCATTGGCGCACTTGAATCGTTAATAACAGTAAAACGAAGCCGAAATCGCACTTTTTCCACTCTTGCTTTTCCATTCGCGTTGTCCCGAAGAATCGAAACGTTCGACAAGCCTGTCGGTGAACAGGAGGTAAAATTCTACACGGTACGAGAATATGTACATATATGTATGTACATACAATCGGACGACCTATGTAAAACGTAAACAATAGGGGAAAGCAAGGATTGACGAACGAGTGTAAAAGCGAAATGACAACGACCTCAGCGACAACGCCGCATTGCGGATCCGGTGTGGTGACGTGCAGCTGACCCCTTCCTGAGCCGTTTATGACCGCCCACGTTGTTCGACCTACCGACCCATATAGCACATATGCGTTCGACCTACTGCCACCCGACCTTAGCTCCGATCCGATCCCTTTAACCATGCGTAACCCTCTGTCACACATGCTAAATACGTCACCGTATATATATGTATATCGTTTCTATGTATAATGTATACACCGTCTAGTATCGCGAAATTCATCCGGCAAAGACCTTGCAAACTATACTTTTCTAGAGCATCCCCTTATACCACCTCGACGCGAAAAATCGTTCCACATCGGACTCGAATGAAACATCACTTGTCGCTTTTCGTTAAATAGCTTTTATCTTTATTCGGGCCAGAGGATAATTCTTCATTCGGAGGATTAATCACTCTTGATAAGAAGGACTTTCCGATAAGAACAATCCTGGGGATTTTCCACCCTTGTGCACTGTGCTCGCGTAAAAATTTACTCATTTTCTGTTGCTAACTCCACTGTCACATCCTTAATCCTCGTACGCTCCACGGAAACAGTAAAGCTTTTATGCATTTATAACAAAAATGAGTAGATGTAATTTCTAATAAAAATATTAGAAAAATGTGTACTGTTATATTCTTTTCAATCTATTTAACGTATTCACTCCAGTTTGTTGCTATTCGGGTAACAAATTTTTATTAGAATTATCATAATCACCGTTGCTCTGCACTTTACATCAACAAATTATGTTTCGTTTACAGCGTCACATTTTACTGGTAGGTTCACTGTTAACGTGGCACAATGAATATAGAAATAAAGAGGCATACGCTTAAAAATTTGTTAACTAACTTGTCAATAACACGTTATCACTTTGGCGATATTATACTTGTACATTGTACAGTATGTATATTGTACAGTATCGTAAGCGATGAAGTTTGATATCGTAATCTAACATAGTAATCAACAGTTTTTCTTTAAAGAAAAATTCCTAAGCTTCTCCTTGATATAACATGACCACCCACTGATACGTTTGCCAATGTATCAATAGAAAATCTATCTACCATTAATTATCTCCGAATAGAAACATTATCTTACTGTTCGAAGAAACATAACAAGCCGCCTCTGTTGCAGTAGTCGTCGAAGGAATGTTATCTTCGACTGCGAGTCAATTATCTTCGCGGTTCGAATAAAAATAGAAACCACATCCTTTCAAATAGAACGATTTTTCATGAAATCCTTCGAATAAAAAATAAAAAATTCATCCTCCCGTTCGAACGAAAGATCTCACTTCAACATCTTCGAATTAAAGACAACGACAAGATATCTTCTATGACGCACAGATTCATATCCGAATCGAAAACGTTTGAGTTTACAACAAATTAGCTATATATAGGGTAGAATTTGATCGAACCAGAACGCCAATATTATTATTCCAAAGTTATTAAAAACACTTTACGATCGACAAAAATTTCTCATTTATGTTCTATTCGTTCGTCCTTTTGTGTAAGAATTCCGCCAACTGAAGACCACAAGTCCTCCACTGCTCGATAAGTGCTCGAACCGAACCGAACCGAACCGAACCGATCCGAACCGATCGTGGAAAGCGAAATCCTTTTCACAACGGGGTGTTTTCTTACCTGCGAAATAAAACCGGGACGTCCCGACGTGTTTCTGGCCCTTGCTCGAACGAATCTGCGACGCGTGGTGGTTGCAGATTCTCTTCTTCGGCTCGTGCAGATACTCCTTCGTTGAAATCGTGCCAAAGGTCTCGAAAGCATCGATTACAGTTGCCGACGCGCGAACTCGTCGCAACCGCGAGAATCCAGCTACCCGCAATTTTTCGATCAACCGCACAGGTCGCACACGGGTCTGGTCGAAACACCGGCTATAAAAAAAACCCGATTCCCCGTGTGGACAAAAACCGCGTCTGTCCGTCCCGCGGATAAACAACCGCGCCGGGAGCTCGACAATATAGCTGTTTAATAACTTATTACAGTACTTTATTAAACTCGTTAAGTTCGTAGATTACCTAAATACACACCCTGCGGTGAATTTCAGTACACGTCAAATGCACGGCGAGAGTCGAGTGCGAGTGTGCACCTTGCAAACCGCGACGTTACACACAATCATACAATCCCATATAATATAATGTTCCCGATATACTTTAAATAATTCTACAGACGTATCCGCCTTGTACAGACGTATCTGTTTGTACAGACGTATCCGTTGTACAGACGCATACACGTAGCGACGCATCGGTGATTTTTCAACGAATCGAAAAGGAAAAGACGCAAAGTCGAAACTATGGTCGCCAAAATCCTTCCGTTAAAATATAGTGCGAGTTCGATTTGGGGGGGGGGGGGGGGGTGGTGCGACAGCCCCGGTGTGGGTCAACCATGTGCTTTTGTCGATAGTATCACGGACAAATTTGGATATTTAGCTATTTGAAAGTGAAATATAGCTGCAAGCGTTAGCAAAAGCAAGATCTTGGCTCGGAACATACAGTGTGTGGGTTCTTCTATGTATATGTATATGAGAAAATATTATACTCGAAACGGAGAGAAATAAATATTACGAATAGTTCGAACGATGTTAGTAAAACTACATAATATGTATATCCGTCTTTAACAAGTGTGTAGCTGTTTATAATGCTTCTATCCTTCGCTTGTCGTATTTTTTGTTTCTATTTGTTTCTATTTGCCAATTGTATGGTACATGTCGAAGAGTTTGTTCGTGCTAATAAACCTCGTGCTTCCAAGGTGTACACTCGCTTCGGCTTCTACTACGGTATTTGGTATGAAACGAATGAGTGGCATCTCTTTCGGTAATGATTCCGCGCTTAATTAATCATCGCTGTGTCATAACTGATATTTTGTAATTTTTTTCTGCTTCCAATAATAGATTATCGTAAATGTTCCGCAACGACAACCGATTATCGGAACCTGGTTCGGTATAGTACTCGGTCACGTGTATACATACGTAACGGGCATGGGCATATTCGTTGACACTGGTATGTTCTCAAAACGACGCATCCGTAGAGACGGTAGTTCAGTTCATTTTTTTTTTCATGTTTTTTTTGTTTTTTTTTAACCATGCACGATCGCGCGCACGCTTTCTATATCTGTCTTTGATTTCTGTCGCGAATGTAGCAATTTTTCCAGGAAAAAAAAAGGTTCGATCGTGTTTTCTCACGCGTTTCTTCGACGAGCACGGGAATTTGCTCGTGGAAGAACGTCGCGTAGCGTCGCGTCGTCGCTTGTCGGACTCTACGATTTGCTTCATTTTTCCTTGCTCCCGATTGAAAGTTGTGTTTAGGGTAAAAAGAGCAACAACGGGGACGAGGCAAGTGTGTCGACAGAGAGACGTTCTCCGAGAGCCCGGGAATGTTAGACACGAGAAAAGTTAACAAAAGAAGGGGGATGGAAAGAGCGGACCTAGGCGGTGGTAGGTTCTTCTCTGATCGAGGGGGGTTCGGAAGGAGGCCGAGACGAAGCTGCAACTCGAACGGATAAAAGATATGCAGAACCATCGGGCCGGCTTGCAGAGAATAGCCAGCCGGTCGCGATGTCGCAGACAAGGGAGCTTCTTCTCCGCGCGCGCGCGCGCCAGAGAGAGAGAGAGAGAGAGCGAGAGAGAGAGAGAGATACAGAGGAGGAGGAGGATAGTTTTCTTAAAAAGCGAAACGAATGGGGAGAGTGAGAGAAGGTTTCGCGTTAATATAAAACAGTATTCTTCGGTCCACGGTGTTGTTCGTCAGTTCTTAAAGAACATACGATAATCAACTAAAACCGTATCGAATATCGTTAAAAGTTTCTACGCTCGGTCCCCGTATCACTTGACCGTCCTTTGACAGGTGGGCAAATTTACCCTGAAGAATACATTGAGCTCTATCAACGAGGCTAATATGAGGAACACGGCATACATACACAAACAGGCACGGCCTACTTTTCTATCGAGCTGAAACTTATTCGAGGCAAAAGCAATATAGAGTAACATCAGCGTCGACAACAACGATATGGCGCTGTACTCTAGTCCGCCGGAGTTTATACTGATGTAATGCTTTCCAGGCTGCGTCGGCGAGAACGATGATTTGATTAGCCACGGCAGGCCCAGGCATAACAATATGTCGAACGTGTTCGATCCTATAGAGTTGCTGATACCCATCGAGCCGTGCCCTAAACCGAAAGAACAACAATTAAGACATGGCCCGACGAGCGTCGATGGCGACCAGTCTCACCGATTTAACACGTTAAATGCCACCTTGGTCGTTATTATTCACTATGATAACTAGACTGCGGATTTAATAGAGCTTTATAATGATTAAAAAGTAACAAACGATACACGAAACAGTGAAAACATTAGGAATAACGAGTACTGTTACGTTATCTTCATCCTATTAAAATGATTACGAGAATGCTCGTCGTAATCGACGCAGACAATTTTTATTTTGTATAAAGATCCGCAGTCTATAACTTCTAATTTTCTGGTTTAAGTTTCGTTAATTGAACTATCATGATTTTGTGAGAAGTTTCGAGTTTGACGTTCGGCACTTAACGTGTTAATGGGTGTATATCTCCGGCAAAAAAATAGTCGATCGAACAAATCATATTTTCGCAAAATCTTGTAATTTATAAGTCATAATTGATATTTTCGAAGTTGAAATAATATGACTGAATAATTCTTTCCAGGAACACATTCCGGATATTGATCGAATATTTTCTGCCGGGAGTAGTATCAATTGCGTCAATGTTGTTTTACCTTGTTTGGCAACTATCACGCTCGATACTGCTTCTGGAACGCTTGTTCCGGCCGCGAGAAAAGTAATGCCCATCACAGAGTCCGGTATTTTCAGGGTATCGCCTGGAAATTTAATAGATCGTTGTAATCATTGCTGTCCAGTAATAATTATTCGCCGAGATTGTTCTTACCGATTATTGTGATCATCCAGGCTACGACGTAGCTCAACGATCCAATCCAGATGATGCACATGAGGAACGTAACCGGGAACCAATTTTTGAATCGTTGCTTCTTGCAATC
Source organism: Lasioglossum lativentre (assembly GCA_916610255.1). Lineage (NCBI taxonomy): Eukaryota > Metazoa > Arthropoda > Insecta > Hymenoptera > Halictidae > Lasioglossum > Lasioglossum lativentre. Next base: position 1,237,452 of record OU744356.1, on the reverse strand, counting down.
TGGTATCGTACACATGAATATTAGGTGTATCGGCCATGTCAAGATCCAAGCCGTCTTTCTAATCCACCCTCCCCTCGCCGGCCAAACCAATAACTCGTATTCGTAGTCTGTGCAACGTGAAATCACAATAACTTTTCTATAGGTCCAGAAGTAGTCGAGATTATTCAAAGAAAAAGAAGTAATTATTATTTGATGAGAAATAGAAATTGGCAATGTTCAACCATCCAGAGTATGTATTACCAATTCTTTCGACTATATTTCAGCAAATAAATTCGTGTTCGTTTAATCGATAGTTCGAAGTTAACCCTTTGCACTCGGAGCTATTTTAACTCGAAAGTTAAACATTTCTTCCAACCTAGAATATTTGCACTCTCTCTGATTTTTTAAATTTGGTGGATGTGAAATTGATGTAATATCTCATAGAATATTTACATGTTTAGTAATTGATTAGATACCAACATATTTAATAATGCGAACAATATTTTTAATAATGCTACAGCAATTTTTAGTGGCGCCTCAGAGTCGCCACTCGAGTGCTAAGGGTTAATATTGCAAGTTGAAGAAGATTTTATTTAAGGGTTCTAAGACGATTGAACGAGAATGAATGAATAAACCGGTTCACCGGAAGGTTGAACAACCCCTAGACCGCGAATTCTGTGGGAGCTTGATACATTGGAAATGAGGAGACGGGCGATTTAATTTTCGTTGAATCATTCTCCCGTTCTCGCGTTAAATAACGAGAGAACTTTTCCAAACTCACTGGGCTCAGGATTCTCCTCTTGAGTTTTCGTTCCTCCATTTTGCAAAGGCACGTCTGTGCGTTCAGCTTGATCGCTGGCCGGTTGTACTTTGTCGGACGTCGCTAAGCGGATTTCGATGCTGCTCTCTAAAACAAGAATCAATAATTTACATCTGTAACGGTTTTGGTTTCGCACGAGAAAGCGGAAGAACAACAATTTTCACGTAGCAACGCGAGAGCATTGACATTGTTTCCACCGTCGCGTCACACGTTACTCGAGAACTATCCGAATTTTCCAATTTCGCGTGTACACGATACGACACACTTTAAACGAATATGTATATCGTTCGTGCACAAGAAAATCGTCGCAACTAAAAATTTTTTAGTTTTGTCGCATTAAAACGTAGAAAATCCGTAACAACTCTAATTTTTTTAGTTTCTTTTTTTAATACAATTGTTAGGTTTCAAAGGACTTTGCAACGCCGTTCTGTAAAATTCGTATTCCTTTATTCGCCACGTTTTTCTCGTGCACGAGCGATATGTACATTGAACCAGGCAACCGAGAAATCAGGCTTGTTAGAGTATATCCAAATCAGAGAACGGATGGTTTTCACCGCGGAGTAGTGTGCGAGGGTTGAAAGCGCGTATCTGATTACGCCGAGTCCGAGCATGCTACATACATATTTGCGTAATGAATATGTCCATACGCGTGGGATACGAATATCTTGAATAGTTGAAGCATGAACGTCAGGCCAATTTGCCGTGACCGATCCGAGAAAATTCCAACCGAAGAAGAATCGCATTCATTGTCAGAGTTCCGCATGGATTCGGACGATGCGAGAACAGTCCGTCGCGCTTGTGTGTGTGTGTGTTTACCTGCCGCGAGCCGATGATCATCCAACGACGATTGATCAACATCATTCGCGCGGAATCGTGTGCACCGTTGGAACGATTTGTCCCAGTACATCACGGCGATGTAGACGATATACAGTAACACTAGCGCCAACGCCTCGTACCATTCTACCCTCTCGTCGTGTATAATACATATTAGAATGGCAACGGTAACGCCATAGGCAAGACAGTCTCTGCTAACTGGCCACCAATCCAATGGAACTACCTGTGGACAACGACAGACATAACATTAGCATTATGGTACCCTCAGCATAACAATTTGATATATCATCACAATGCAGACGCATTTCATCCCCCGCTATCTTACAACTCGTTAGATCAGCTATGCAAATGGATAATCCAATCGAACTGGGAAAATCGACTAACTCCGGAATGAGTTTTGAATTGTTCATGAAAAATTTTGATTATTCGCACACCCAATATCAGGTAACCAAAAAGGTTCCGTTTATATGCGATATAGGTATATGTATATTAGTAAAAATAGGGTTTTCACCCCCAACTTCGAGGGCTATTTTCACCCCCTAAATATAGGTAATTGCAGATAAAAGAAATACGTGTCAAACATTTTTCAACAAACTATATCCAGTATTTTCATCTTATACGTAATGTCCCTTGCGAGTAGCCGATAGCATCAGAAAGCGTTCGAAGCGAATCAAACAACAAAAGACACCTACCACCGTTGTTCGTACCTGAAAAGGCGACAGCAGAGCTTACTTGGTTACCTGATGTTTCATTACCGCCACGTATTATATTGGATTATGACGCATGCCATGTTGTGCGTTACGTCCAGAGAAGCGATGGATGAAGTGGCACGATGGAAAACATAAGCGCGATCGAGAAGTTTTGCAGTGTGCGGTGCGTTGCGAGTTTCCGTACTTACCATTCCAGCACCGATACCGCAACAAGCCGGCACGGCAAGGATATTGAATACAGCCGAGCCTACTATTGTTCCGACGCCGATGTCACCTTCGGTGATGAACGTGCCGATCGCGTTCACGAACAATTCCGGTGCCGACGTTGCCGCGGCCATAAAAGTGGCACCGGCCACGTCCTTCGACATCGAGAGCGCTGAAATGAAAAATATTTTTTCCCCGATATGCGCTTTTACCAAAACCGGGGGACTCGAGAAACGATTATTATATGTATTATTATTTTATCCCGTTGTCGCGATACATGCGGGGTGCCGATCGACGAGCGGGAACGCGCGCGCGATCGATCGATCGTGTGTGGATTTCATTTCCTTACCGTGACAAATTTTTTCCACGGCGGGTACAAAGAATTTGTCGCATACTACTGCTAACGCGATAAATAGATAAAGGGACACGATCACGTGTACAACAACGGCTCCACCTTGTCGTTCCTTCTCGTCGAATAGATCGTGCGGGAAATCCTCTATCGCCGGCGGTGTACAATTTATACCTGAAAGGTGAAACGATTTTAACAAACTCTCCGCGCCGAGCACTCGCGACTACGCACAACGGTCTGGGAAACCCCTTTCTTCGTTTCTGGCCAAACGATCTTTCATCGATTAATATTGTGTTACGCTAGGTCATTGAATTAGTCTACACACCAGCTACGATATTATGAGAAGATTAAAATATTTATTCCCTTTTTTATAGAAATTTTTTTTTGCAAAATACTGAATATGTATCCACTTTTTCCCAGATCATCGGACATGTCTGAAAATTTGTGCTAATAGTTCTACTATGCCACGGAAGTGACAATTGTTTAGACTGTATTCAGTATAACGTCTAAGGTTTTAATTTGTCGATTTTGTCGTCACAGGCAAAAAAATTGTTGAAAATATTAAACTTGTAAAAATTGACCAGTTCGCTCGACGTTCCCGGACCACTGTGCAACGGCGACACGCGACATACAGCCTCGATTAAAAAAAAAAAGCCAAGTTTCGAGCGAGTACCTAAGCGAGACGAACTTAATGGAAATCGTGTCGGAAGAAAGATAAGGGAAGAGGGTTATTATCTATGTACATATGTATGTATTTTGCGAGCGTCACGACGACTTCAACGCCGACGAATGCTCTCCTTCGCGTCACTGTGATCGAAGAAAGAGAAGGATCAGGAGAGAACGACCGATTTGAACGGGTCCGTTCGTTTTATTTTCGCATCGTTGACGGTGGTGTGCCTGGTCGCTTTCGAGCCATTGATTTTTGCAAAAAAATTCGGACTCGCTGTGCCGGAGTCGCCTCTCGGCTCTCGTATCGATTCGGTCGTGCCTTCCCGCATTGTTATCTTTCGTCCAATTTCGGACAACTCCATTATATAAGTCTGCGGACGACCTTGAACACAACTGTGGGATTCACACTTTGCTCGATGATTACGGATTCAGGGTAATTGGTTGTATTCGCTCGAGTAACGACGGTAACCACAAACGTACGTGTGTGTGCGCGCTCGCGCGCGCGCGCGTGTATGTGTGTGTGCATGGAAACGGTTCACCGACCTTTGCCGTTTCGACCTGCCTTTTTATTTCTGCGTTCAATCCGACGACGACCGTCGTCGTCGCGACTCATCGGTCTGAAATCATTTTAGAGGATCGGTCCTCGTTGAATCAATCGATTGCCACGTGGAGCGATAACAAGTCCGATAACTTACATAATCACGATAAAATCAGAAAGTTTAATGAGTTCCACATACTACGTATACGTGGCTGATAATTGTATCAATAACAATAACAGCATAGTAGAGGAGACAAGCAATAATGTTTCTATAGTTGTCTCTGTTCGTAGACTGGGGAAACTCTCTATGCATTTAATAGCGATAAAAAAAAGTTAATCAGACACTGTTCTACGTTCTCAAACGAATCACGTTTTTTTCGTTTCCTTACGATCCTCATGATCGGTATTTTATGTATTCTCAGTTTTTCAAAGATGACTCTCTATTTTCGAAAAATTTTCACATCTTCTAATGTTATGTCTCGAGAGAGAGAGAGAGAGAGAGAGTGAGAGAGTGTGTGTTGAATTCAATACTGCAGCGCACGGTTAATAATGTTTCACGTAGTTCCACTTTGCTGTACCGGCAAGACGATTCATGCAGGAAATTCTATTTGATCTCATGCCAGTTCCTTGGAATTTCTCTGGAAAAATGCACAAGCATCATCCGCAGGCTAGCCGTGTAAGAGCCGACTAAAACGCAGTAGATTAATTAATTGCAAGACAAACAAAGGCCAACCGTGGGCGTTTTGCAATGCAGTCGATCCACAACTGAAACAAGTTGAAAATTAGAACCTGCGTGTGCGTTCATCTACGACATATGAACGGAACGCGAGCATATTCGGTCGAACAAAAAGTCGTATCATTCGATCTTCCACTTTCTCAAGATCCATATCTGAATAATAATGTTATTTACAATAACGAAGCTTCTCTTCTCCTAACGGAGATCCTCTTTAGATTTATCGTGAACCGCGAACGGTGACTGGATGTCCGTGTTCCTCGACGTATTTCGGTTCCATCGGCAAATTATATTTCGGTATTTGTGTCGTGGCTTGCGCGATTCGAAGTAGACCGATCAAAGACGTATTTGTGGGTATATGTCTGTCGTAGATGTATTTGTAGTAGAAATGCCGAGGAAATACGTGAAATAAAGAGAAGTCGGCAGGGGACGGATCAAGCAAAACGAGATATACATATGCTTATATTTCTCCCGCGACGGTATTCAATTTTCCGGTCGAAACGAATGGCCAATCTTCTTTTCCTTTTTCTCACATTTTGGAACCGTTCTTCCCATTAAGTGCACGCGACGATCCGTGCAAATTATTCTATGTACGTATGTATACCGTGCAGCAAACTCTCGAGTAAAGCGTTCTCTCGTTTGATCGACGCGTGAACGTTGTTCACTCGATCGCCATTGTTTTCATTCATTCCTTCCCGGTGATTTTTCTCCTATGATTCCTTACTGACGATGTAACGAAGCAAACGATGCACGTATTGGTGTCTTGTACAGGTTATACAGCTGTATAGCTGATGTGACTTCCTACCGATTAAGCAACCTAAAGAAGTTAAATTGCTCTCATTCAAGTTGGCAGAGGAGATGCCATTCAGGTCTAATGTACGTCGTATAAACTAGATATAACGTGGCTCGGCTATTCGGTCTCGAACGGTTTCGTCTCGTTGGAAACAAACGATTGTCATCGGCATGGTTGTCCACCGTTAATTGTCGGTCATCAATTAGTAATATATCGGTCCGCCTACGCACGATGTTGTATATAAAACGGATCCGTGAAATATTCCTCGATTACGTCGTCGATCGAATTTTTGCCGGATGCCACGTAGGCAACTAACCCTAACGTGTTACGTCTTTTTTTTTTCTTTTTTTCTTTCATTACGGTTCCAATGATCTCGTCTCGTCACACTATTGTAGAACAAGCTACTCGCGTCCGTGCATGGACGTTCGACAAAAATTATTCGTTCTTTTAATCGTTCGTCAAATCGACAATTGAAGCAGACCCGTTAATTGTTTCGTCGAATACCTTTACGAGTCGCGGCAATCTAATTGGAATATATACATACATACATACGTTCTCCCCGACAACACTTTGCGACCGTGTCAACCGTCTACTACTATTTTTCTTGTCTCCAGAAAGTCAGTAACATCGCGAGAACGCAGATTACATCGGAACGAGAGTACGTTACTGCGGTACATGAAAACGCGCAGCGTACTCGCCGCTCCGATCTCCGCATAATTGAACAATCATTACCAGTGTCATTCACTGGTAAAATACGTTTTCGAGTAATATAACAAACGATTCACCACGCGCAACGACTTTTCAAGCGTTCTGTCGTGTGCAACGAGCCATTGTAACGTTATGCACGAAAGGGAGAGAGAGAGAAAGAGAGAGAGAGAGATAGAGAGAGAGATACGGAGAATAGTGTGCCGGATAGATCAAATTTCCTGATCAAGTAGATCATTTCGAAAATCTGGGACCCTCGGGTCGACTTACATAGAATTCTCCTATCGTAATACGGCAGGAAACCACTGCGAATATTAGAAAGATAATTTCTTTTTTTTTTATCTCTAAACGTAATGCGTATCGAGTGCGTACTCTCATGGCCGAGAGTTATCGTCGTCGAATCGAATTGGCGTTTACCGTTTCTTTTCACGATCATCGACAATCAAACCACAAAATGTTGTTATACAACAATATATACAACGTCGCACGTCACACCTGTTTCCTCGACTCCGTTCGATCCGAGAGATACATATAAATACGTGCACACAATTTTCCGGCGAAGCTTTCTATTTCTGCATTAGCGAAATTTTCGCAAATTTTTGCATCACGCATTTTTTTAATCCATTGTTTTTCCAATTTTTTTTCTCTCCTCGTCCGCCTCCGCTTCCTCTCCCCCACCCCCTCTTCTCCTGCCCCACCTCCACCATCTGCTCCGGTTCTCCTGCACTCTTCTTCTCTTCGCCTTCTTCGTCGCCCAGCTTCTCGTCCACATCCGCGTTCGAAACCGACGGTTTTGTTCGTTGGTCTGGCGGTACACAGCTTTTCCCCGAAGTTCTGCGTTCTTCTACTCTTTCCACCGATACTCTGTTACTGATGATAATATAGTAGTGCTGCTCATCCTGCGGTATCTTTCTCCTTCTCCTTCTCTTTCTCCTCCACCACCTCTGTTCCTCACCACCTCCTCCACACACCGCCCCTCGTTTCATCTCTCTCTCTTCACCACCGTTCGTCGAAACTTGAATTTTTCACTTCCGTCAATCGGAAGCCCGATTTCTATTATATATCGGTAACGAATAGAACAGCCCCCCCCGGAAATCACAAGAACCGCGCGCGTCCCGTTCGCTGGTGGACGGGACGTGACACGAAAACACGATCTCACCCCGTCTAAATATTCGACAAATCTATTCAAACGAACCTCCTCCTAAGTCAGACGTATCCATGTTGACAATCCCGTTGTCACACATATACTACATTAACAACTACTCCGAAGTCCGGCAGCGTTTGTTGGAATCGCCCCTCCCTCTGACTCTTCTCTTCTCTTCTCTCATCTCTCGCGCATCGCGCCTGCTGAATCGTGCCGCGGTCAAAATGCGAAATCGTCATTGCACTAATCGTCATTATATGCCTTCCTTGAAAATTGAACGTCGCATCGTCTCCGTTTCGTTACGATTTCGCAAGAAACAAAACATCTCGCTTTGTTACACGGGGGCACGCCCACCGCGACCGCCCCCGCTATTTCGCTCCAAAATCCGGTCCAAAAATCCTCTCCCAACGAAATCGCCCGTTCGTCCTTCAAATTTTCATACTGCTCCAATAGTACACTATTTTATTCCTGCTAAACAGTCGTGAAACTATCGCTTTTTAACTGCATTTATTAGTCCAAAGAAAGTCGACCATTTGCATTCCTTTAATGCAATCGAAAAATCGAAATGTATCCGTGTCGTCTGAAAACTATTCGAAAAATTTATTTTTATTGTTTTTAACTATCAATTATTGTTTACTGGACTGCAGATTTTATGCACTCACGTCGAAAATTAGTAGGTGGAACGTAATCCAATGGGGAAATAAAAAGTATTTAACTTAATCTTATTAATAAGAGAGATCATCTTGAAAAAATGATAAACTTTAATCAGCGTTCCGCCGTTTTGCCATCTTTTGAAATAATAATTTTTGTGGATGTGTCATAATAATCGTATTTTGAGTCGGCCTTAATCCGATAATATTTTGTAGTAACACGCATTTTGAAACATGAATGCAATCTAAAAATCACTGCCTCTTTGAATTCCTCTGATGTTATAACACAATGTCAAATCTAAAAAATACCATATTTAGATTAAAAAAAGACCACACGGTAACTGTTTATTTCTTTGTGGCCAATACATACGATTTCTGGAAGCGTTTCTCATCCCAGCATTGTGCCAATATTTTCTGCAGACTTCGTATAAGTGAAATAAATGATTGAAACAAAAGTAACGTTTGTAAAAAATCGCAGGTAAAAAACATTCTAACATCTAGAACAAAAATTGCATAATTCAGGCTCCCATAGATTACTCGTGGAAAGTGGGATAACAATAGTGACACAATAAATTAGTGAATAGAGTAACGAGTAGTTCTACCGACGAACGGTGAATTGATTCCGATTAATTCTTGTTCTAACAAGAACGGTGAATTAATTCTGAGCTTGTCGAAAGACGATACACCGCGAAATTAGAACGGCATAATTGCGCGTGAATAACGATCGTCCGCAATTTACGATTGGTCTAATTTCTCGTGGAAATCTACAAGTTACAACGTTACAACGCGCGCCACTCGAACCTGGCGAACAGCATTCCAAGGGACATTTAATTGGTAAGATTTTTCGTGATAGTGATAGGCATCTGCTTTCCTTTTATTGAATTATATCAACGAAGGGACGTCTTGTCTCACTTCACATTAGTATCTTATCTGTGTAAAGTCGATAATGCTCGTAAACGAAAAATGTCGATGCGGTCTATCGACGAACTCCGCGAATCAAAATCAGTATCAAACGGAACGGCACGTCACGTTGTAGCCCCGATCACCGAAACCTCTCTCTCTCTTTCTTCACTTCTGATTGAATTGAACCTGGAATAAAATGGTACGAAAATACACGCGTGCGATGGGCTACAGAGTGGTCTGCACAATAGCCATACCGTTGATGTATTTAGTTTTCGTAAACACCATGGCCGTAATACTGCCAAATAGCATGGAGAGTGCGAATCATCCGACAGATATACGTAAGTCTTTTTACTCTTGAATTCATTCGCTCCGAAATAAACGATAATCGAACGTTGAACCTGTCTCCGAGAGTATGAACAAATTTTGAGATCATCCGGCGGCCTGGTACACATCCGGTTCTCTGATCAACAACATTAGATAAATGGCAATTATGAGTGAAAGCTTCCTGCACGTTCGACTATATTAAACAATGGAGAAGAAAGAATCTGAAACAATATCAAACTTTACGATCGAGCATTATATAACATAGGCGTAACGTGCGTGTCATCCACGTGTTGCACGTAAGGGGCAAATACTGGCGAAAAAAGCCTGATAGAAATTTTAGCGCCCTTTATCACTCCTTTCCTTTTTCCTCATCTATGAACCGCTAGATCATCTTTATCGAGGCTTATTAAATCAGAAAAAAAAGATGACTCGAACGAATTTTCTTTCAAGGTTTTCGCAAGCTGTTACAATTCGAAGCGACCACCACCATGGAGCCAGGGGGATTGGCGGAGGATTATTTCAATTGCACCCCTCCGGCGATCAAAGAATTTCCATCGGACGGTCTCACGCGGGATCAAAGACAATCAGGATTCATAGTTATACATTTCATAATAGCTGTCTACATGTTCCTGTTGCTTGCCATCGTGTGCGACGATTTCTTCGTGCCGTCCATGAAGAAGATTTGCGACAGTAAGTCGAAAGAACGACTAGTTTCTGTTTATTCGATGGTAAGGCGAACGGCGATTAAAGTTGAGAAAATTTCAGAGTTGAGCCTGACGGAGGACGTCGCAGGAGCGACCATAATGGCCGCGGCCAGTTCTAGCCCCGAATTATTCATCAACATCATAGGCACATTCGTGACGGAAGGAGATTTGGGCGTTGGCACGATCGTCGGCTCGGCCGTTTTCAATATACTGGCCGTGCCAGCTTGTTGCGGCATATTCGCGAAAGAAGTACGACTCTCTTTTCTCCATGCTGATGCTGCTAAAAACAGGAGAAGCCCATCTGACCCTATTTGCGCGAGCAGATCCGAGTTAGACCGATTATAATTTCAGGCCAGAACAATAAATGTGTATTTACAGGTACTGAAGTTAGACTGGTGGCCTGTAACACGAGATTCCACCGCGTACGCGATTACCGTTTTGCTATTAGTGTTGACGCTAAGGGACGGACGCGTCGAATGGTACGAAGCACTGATCCTGGTCCTCATCTACATTCTATACATCGTAGGTAGGTATCCGAAATCTGCGAAACGCAAAAAAAAAGAAGTTAGAAAATGATTGCTGTTTTGAAAAATCTACAAAATCAACGCAGCGTTGCCAGAGGGGTTCCTTAACGATCGCACTGTGTGTTCCAGGAATGTGCTTCAACCGCAGCATCAACAACCTGTTAAGTTGCACGAAAATCTCCAGAAAGAAGTACACAAATCTCAGCGAGGAGAGCCCCCTGATCTCGAACGGTAAGATCGGTCTATAATTTCTAATTCCCGTGCTCTCCGACTGAACAATATTATCGTCACCGTCTTTCTGGTTGTTTAGACGTCGCTAAAGGCGCCGACATCGTGCTGATGGAGTCAGGGGAGATAGATGAATCACGTAAGTAGCACAACCGAGTAAACGACGCATCGGAGAATAAACAATGGGAAAATACACCATCGCGAGTATACCATACGATATGTATATGTATGTACTCTCTCGTTTCAGTCGAAATCGTGAACATGACGAGCTGGCCGAGCGCAACGTGCGAGAAATTGTGGTGGTTGTTAACGTGGCCGATTAATTTCATACTTCTGGTCACGATCCCCGATTGTCGGCGAGATACACTGAAATCGTGGTTCCCGGTTACGTTTATGATGTGTATCGTCTGGATCGCGACCACTTCGTACATAGTCGGATGGGTGATCACCGTTATCGGTAGGTGTTTCATAATATTTTTCCATGTGCCCGATGGTCATCCGTGTGAACCAGACCCCGATCTATTATCTAATTGAGTACACGGTAGATTAAGACGACGGCGTCGACGTCGACGTCGACGAGGACGACGAAAAATCGAGTTGTCGAACTTCGTTTCGACATCGCGTGACGATCGATCATTATTCCAGGGGATACATTTAGGATCCCGGACTCCATAATGGGATTGACCTTTCTTGCGGCAGGAATGAGCGTGCCAGAGGCTGTGTCGAGCGTTATTGTTGCGAATCAAGGTAATTCCACCGTCTTTTTAACCGCTCTCATTGCGGGATTCATTATATCGGATGAAACGAATTCCCTCGTCTGGGCACACACCTAAAAATTCGCGCGAGTCGCCGACGCTGCTGACGTCGCGTCGTCACGGCGTCGTAATCATTAATCTTTAGAAATCGGAGGAGAATATATATGTAACAAGCGAATAACAATCACGATAATACCTACTACTGTACGAAGATTGGGTTACGATAGCGTAGCACGTGGCGTTATCACGATTCCGTTATCGAATTTGATCGATCTCGGAATCGCCACGCTACCAACACGCGAGACCGTGTGTCATGCGTCGGTGTGTGTCTCTGCATCGTGCGCGTATGTGCTCTTTGGGAACAGGATTTTCCCTTATCTTCGTGCTGCGATGATGCTACGAATGTTTTTATTGATTTCTAGGACACGGGGACATGGGCATCAGTAATTCGATCGGCTCGAATGTGTTCGACGTGTTGCTCTGCCTCGGATTGCCTTGGTTCCTGAAAGCTGCGTTCTTCCCCACCGTGGCCCATCAACACTACGTCCAGATTAATTCGCAAGGTCTCGTGTATAGCTCGATATCGTTGTTCTCCACTCTGCTCATCCTTTACCTGTCCCTGCTGTTCGGCAAATTTCGACTGACACGAACCGTCGGTATCGCCTGTCTCATTACGTACGCCGTTTTCCTAGTGTTCGCCTCGGTTCTGGAACTGAACACGTTCTTTATAGTTAATCTGCCGACGTGCGTCGAATGACATTAGGAGAATCGCACACTGACTGATGTACATATACGTATATATTTATCGCTTAACCACGGGCGATACTTCGGACAGATCGTACTTACAACGGACCGTTGTATATTGATGCATGCATCTCTTTTTATTTAGAAATACGTTGCATCGAATCGTTGACATGCTGGCACAGACGTTATTTAGCTATAGGACGACCGCTTTGTGCTCGCAAACAATTATGCTCAGGCTCTCAATTGATTTTATTAAATTCTATATGCGAATACGCGTACGTGTACCGGGTACACATATGTATATACGTGCGTATAAATGTATAAATATGTCGCATATGTACGGAATTCATTATGTGTGTGTGTGTATATATATGAATCTATATTAGGCGTTTAGGATATTTGTAATAAACTATTCGTATTTAACAGCAATGTTTCTACTACTTACACTGTGGAGTACTCCACTTTGTTGAACAGTATATACGACAAGCGTAATTTACGGATTAAAGTTTAATGGTTTACTGTATTGTTTATTCGAACGTGTTTCTTTGGGCGTTGTAATATAGCATCGTAGAGCTCAAGCAGATCGATACACCACGGTTCTTTACGCATTTATAGCTCGTGAGAATCTGAAATATTCAAAAGATTAAAGTATAATGAAATTCTAGGCAATATTGTTTTACTATCGCTCTCCTCCCTTCAGGGCCACCCTAACCGCAGGGCTAAATGGGCTATAGCCCTGGGGCGCCAGCCTTTTCGGGCGGAAATTTTGTATTTTTATTTCCTTATTGGTAATATATTATCTTTTTCTAGTGCTGAATATTTTGTAGAACTTCATCGGTCACCCCGCTCCCGCTTCCACTCCCGTGTATTTTCTTATGAAGCGGGGTGCAGTATTGTTAGTAACCCACGGGCGCCAAATATCTTAGGACAGCCCTGCCTCCCTTCCAATTCCTCCGAATCTGTCTGTAACAATTAAAATCTGCATATACGTCTACAAACTACTATCAATATATTATTTAACATCTTCATTTGTTTAAAAAGCATGTTTAGTATCGAAGAATTGTATCGGATTGTATGTTTATTTTCACAATCACTGTAGTTTATGGTTAAGTCGTGTTATTCATACGAGACATTTTAGCCGAAAAAAGCGAACTGAAAGATTTTGATATAGTTAGTAATAATATAAAAAATTGATTTGTTTTGATACAAAATACTTGATTTATTAATTATTCAAAGTTGGAGATTAAGCTATTTTACCGACGTAGGTTAATAAAGTCACTGCCTATCTATGTATACTCAGAATTCTATCGTTTGCCGACTATATTCTGCATCATTCAACATGTACAAATTCCTAATATACGAAAAAACAATGTTACTCTAAAACATTATTACAAATCACGGGCTAAGAGAATAATTAACCACTCAATATTTTAAAAAAAGATGCGATACGGAATCTCGACCTGATATAGTATTGTTAACAGTAACACATTCGTAGTATTATTTTTATTATAATATAAAAATCTTTAAATATGACTTGTGAACATATTTAAATTTCTGCCGGACCATTTCAACTACATTTCATTTGATCATTTTCGACTAACTTCGGACAGTACCTGAACCACAGAATCCGAGTTTATAGACAGCACTTCAGTAGCTTTATTCATCGAACGCCTCGAGCAGATATCATGACTCTATGACAATGATTGGTTCAGACGTTCGTATCAATGATGATTTTTAGGATAATCTTTTCATCGTGAACATAGCCCCTCATTTACGTACGTTCAATACGCTTGAGTACGCAAGTTGTGTACTATGAACATAGTAGCTTGAACACTACTTATATTTTATATGAAGTGTACGAATTAGGGATCGTAAGCGACATCTAACAGAAATATTTACGAAATGCACGTGTACAATTTTTACAAAATTTCAGAAATATGATCTAATATACATTCTGGTTTTGCTGTCCAGATATATATGTATATAGAATATCAAGGACACGCAATCAGTGCTGGGTAAAATATAATTTCAAATAGTAAATGGGTAGTATATGTAGTCTGTAAATCAGTGATGGGCATTTTTGACTGCCACAGTCAAGAAGGATCCGCGGAGCCAGTGGAGCCAGATGGCCACTGATGGCCACCGAACGGTGGCCAATTTCTCGGAAATACTCTCCTCCTTTTCCCCTTCCACTATCCTATTCCATCGCCCTACCGTCCGTCCCCCACACTAAGCAACGTGTCACTCCCATTCGCCCCACTCAATCCCCGTCACGCTCTGGTCATCAGAGAGGGGGTACGTCATTTCACCGTGATTCCCCTCATTTGGCTCCACTGCGCGGAGCTTCCCCTGGCTCCCCCCACCAACCACTATTTTGTGCAGCGCGCACCTTCGCTTCACAGCGATGCCTCGTGCCCACTCGTGCCTTCCAGTGCCTTCGTTTTCCGCCTCACACGTCCCTCCATAGAAAAGACGAGGTTGGTGGGAGAAGCAGGCAACTCAGGGGCCCCTACCGTGTCCATCACTGCTGTCAATAGTAAATTGTATATTTTATTTGAAATGGTACGTGTACTTTTGAAAATAAGATATTTCATTTGTTAGAGAGAGTTTTTAAATAATATTTTATTCGAACGACTCGCAAAATAGTGTGAATTTTATTTTTGTTTTAATTTATTTTGCCCCCGATACGTTTTAGATTATCCGAATTAAAATATATATATTACTTCCGGACATTTCACTGCTCGTTTAAAATAGTATTTTATTTGAATTGTAAAAGAACGATTATTTAAAACTGTATTTGTAATAGTTCTTTTCTCGAATTATATAGTCAGCACAATTTAGAGACCAGAGGAACAATTTTTACAAAAGTTTGTACGACGGCTTTTAACATCGGTAAAGTAAAAGTTTGGTAAAGCAAAATCTCGCAAAATCTCGCAAAATATTTTTACCCTTGAAACCTTCCGGAACTTTGCCGCCAGTAACAGTTTCCCACTATTTACTTTCCCCACAAACTTAGGACGTAGATACGTTCCTACATTGAGATGCGCATGCGCGAAGAAACTGTGCAATATCCGAGCACTGGTTTCGCCTCTGGTATAGTACTCTGTGCGGTCGCCTAGATGGCGCTGGCGGGCTAAAAACATAAGTACGCCGTATCGTCGGCTATCTGTGTTCGTTCGAAAAATTTGTGACAGTGAAGTGTGTTGTCGACGCCCAGTTGCTCGTGAATGTTTCAGTTAAGTTTTGTATATTACATTCTTCGTTGCGATACGCTTTACCACTGGGTCCAGGCGTGAGAGCTGCTGTTCGATCGACTCGTCCACGTATCCGGATTATATCGCATTGGAGGAGAAACCCGTATATCCCATGGAATCTGTAAAATGGCGATCTGAAAAAACAATAATTCCAGAGGAGGCCTATGTGTAATTCCATTGACTCGCGTTGAGAGGTTCGACGGACGCGGTTCACGTTTCTTGTCCAGAGATACATACATACACGGTTTCGCAAGTTTTGGGGGCGAAGCGAGAGGCTTTCGACTAGCAAATCGGTGATTACGTCCCTTTATTCGGAGAGGACACGACAGAGACGTTGCCGGACGTAATTGGACGTGACTGGATGTAATGGGACGTGACATGACCTGACAAAACTCGTGGGACTAGACAAGACCGGACTCGATGGAACGGAACAAGACAGAAATTCAGCCACGCCGCTGACGAATAATCTCGTGTAAGAAACTGCCCTTCCCATTGGACCCCGAACCGTCTCTAATAACATACTGCTATTCCTTTTGCGTAGAGTGATCCAAGCAAAACGAACAAAATGCAAACAATCAAGTGCGTTGTAGTGGGCGATGGTGCAGTAGGTAAAACTTGTCTGTTGATATCGTACACTACCAACAAATTCCCATCTGAATATGTTCCAACAGTGTTTGACAATTATGCGGTCACGGTTATGATCGGTGGTGAACCATATACGTTAGGATTATTTGACACAGCTGGTAAGCATCGATTCCATTCAATCATTTCTAATCACGAATGTTTTCGTTCGTTCGGATCAACAATTTCAATGAACATTACGATTCGTCGATGCATTCACCAAAATTCATTCGAAAACGTTTAAAACTTTTGACTGAACCAGTTAAAGGTTAACTGAAATTTATTGTCGTATAAATGATTTTTATATTATTCGTTGTTTTTTTTCTTGTGTGTTTAAAGGTCAAGAAGATTATGATCGACTGCGTCCTTTGAGTTATCCTCAAACAGACGTGTTTCTTGTATGTTTTTCTGTAGTGTCGCCATCGTCTTTTGAAAATGTCAAAGAAAAAGTAAGCGTATAAAATTTTGACAAAATTTGCAGATAAAGCTTCCTGGAAAACGTTTATGCGAAGATAAGTAATATACCTTTTATCAGTGGGTTCCAGAGATAACTCATCACTGTCAAAAAACACCATTCTTGTTGGTCGGTACCCAAATCGATCTGCGAGACGACGTACCGACTATCGAGAAACTTGCGAAAAATAAGCAAAAGCCTATATCGGCGGAGCAAGGGGAGAAACTTGCGAAAGAATTGAAAGCGGTGAAATATGTTGAATGCAGTGCGCTTACACAGGTATTTATTATAACTTTCGTTGTGAATTCACTTTGGAATGCATTAAACCGCTTTCCGACCTCTATAGTATTGTTTTGCTTTGCTTTTTAGAAAGGTTTGAAAAACGTGTTCGACGAAGCGATTCTAGCAGCTTTAGAACCTCCAGAGCCAGTTAGAAGAAGACGATGTATCCTGTTGTAGAGCGCTGCCGATGTCATTTCGAAAATTTATTAGCGCTATACAGAGGAAGACTGTGAATCGTTTCATCATAAGGTGCATGCGAGAACATTTTCGACGATCAGTTGTTCCAAAAAATCCGAGCGAGTATCGGTGGGGTACCGGTCCCTATTAATGTGCCATCGAGCCGACTTGCTCATTAAGAAATTAATTCTCGGATTCACCGACTTCGATTACGTCCGCTCAAAATTTACATTGGTTTCTCAATTCACCTTCTTGATTAAGGCATTTCTTTTCTAGTTGAAAATGTTAATTTTTCATAATTTTTTTTATCAAAATAAACATACATTCTTTGCCTAATTTAGTGCCCACACAAGAGCTTAGAACACGTTCATGCTTCCCGAATTAATGTGCCTGTTCACGATCATGCGCCCCTGGTTAATGTGCCTGCTATGAACAGTGTTCCTACAGTTATCGTATCGCCTAGACTTCAAATCCTTCAAAAGATTTGTTCCGAAATAGGCGTTTTTATGTAATTTTTTCTTTGTAAAAACAAATATATATGAAAACGAAAGACTTTTTAAAACAGCGATTCTCTCATCGCCTCTGAAGCGAGGAGAAGGTTAGGTCCGCTAATTGCAGCGGAGCTAGCGGGCACATTAAAATGGACAAGCCCGTTAAAAAAAAGAACAAAATATATATAATTAACTATAAGACTATATAATTGACATTTTATATAGTATAAATCGTGTTAATTATCAATTTATTCTCTGCTGTTAAATGCATGTTCCTTGATATTTCCGATGAGGCACTGTCGTAGAGTGCACTTCGGAATAAATCGACTGTTTTGACTATTGAAAAATGCAATATTATTTTTGCAACGAATGCGTTAAAGAAAATAGGTGTTTCTTTATTTTTGCAGGGTTTTTTTACGACTTATTCGAATATAAAGGCACATTTATGGGGACAAGATCGTTAATGGACCGGTACCCTGAGATTTGTCGTTCGTTTCCGGCGCTTTTGACGCGTGCTCGGTTCGAACGAAAAATTCACACAAACAAAAAATAAAAGAAAAAAAAAAGATTTTGTACATGCATCGGTGGGTGCATATGTATATTCACGAGTATGTGTGTCTTCATCCGACGAGCCAATTCGTTGATAAGATATAGTCTGCGACCGATCCGTTGGACTTGAACCGATTTACTTTGGTGGGCATGAATACTTTTTGACTATTGTACGAAAGAATCGGTGTGTAATCATCGAGAACTGCGAACATTCATACAAGTTGCATATTAAAAAGAACTCGGCGAAATATTCAACTGCTTTAATATGTAAGAAGTTTTTATGGATAAATTGGTAGTGTGAATTCTTTAATAAATCAGTTTTAAAACACATGAATCGAGCCCTACGAGTACAATTTCTCACAAATTTATACGTCGACACTTTGCGTGACTTTCTCTTATAATTTTTCAAATCTCAGGCGAGTACAAAATAGGCTAATTCCGGCAAAATTTTCTACTCGGTCTCGCAATATTTCTTTTGTACACATTCACAAGAGGGGCCATGAACACGATTGTACGATTGAAGCTTTATTTACATACACTTTTCCACGGTGATATTTTTCCAAGAATTAAGTAAATTATATGGTACATGTAAAACTTGTCCTTAAATTTGGCTGTTTATTACCACGAATGTTTGGTACTTAACTTTGGATCGAAACTAATCACATTCGAGCGCCGTCGCCGGCACTGAACATTATACCTTACGTTCTACTCTAATACGTTAATACTTTGTTCCTATAATATTTAAGTCGCTACAGTACTGACTGCGATACACGGACCGTTTGCACCGTGTACCTACATAATTCGCTCGCCCGTATGAATCATTGCCAAGTTGCATACCGTTTTGTTTTTCACGAAACAGCGTGTATTATTGGTCTGTACGTTACAAACGTTCTTTGGAAAAGCTCGAACCATACCCACGACAATATAACAGAAAGAACGTTACATTACGCATCAGCAAAGTGATACATATCGATCGAACGCAAGACATACAAATAACTTCGATTCGTAGTTCGCTCGTAACATTGCCCTTTCTTATCGCCATTTTCGTTGTTCCGACGAATTCGCTGTGGCAAATTTCAAAACGTATTCAGACGAAAAAGAGAGGACGAGGAAAACAATGAACGGAACAGCTAAAAATCTATGAATGAAAAAGAAACGAATGAAAAAGAAAATATCATCGGATATCATATCATGCTTTTCCGACGAACTCGATCGAACGATCAAAGAAGACATTTTGTTATATCCGAACATTGCGCCAGTCGAGACGAGACGTTTCAGTCCACAATGCATTCCCATCTCTTTCTTTTCCATCGTGATTACCACTTAATTATTTAGTCAATTCCATCACAGAAATTGAATTCAACTTACACGCGAATCTTTGTCACTGCTAGTTTATACTTGCACGTATACTTAAATTTAACATATTTTGTTAAACGTACCGAACGTACTTTGCCTTTATACTTGTGGTTATTAGCGTACGCGTTTTACCATGACTAGAATCGATAACCATTGGTACACAATATGCACAACGGAACAAAAGAAAAATGTCTCTCTTCTATATGCACGTAGTACGTACTTGAAACCGCGAACAACGAGCGACTCTCGCACGATCTAAAAATTGTCATTCAAAAAATGATCGTCGAATGTTTCTGATATTATATGTACGTATGTCTCTGTACATATACATATCATGTATAACAAGTACATATTTGGTGTAGCAAACGCGCGGTGAAACTTCGTAAAACTGGCGTTACATTACTATTGCGAATGGTTTTATTTCCGAAACGAACCGAATAAATTCCTTTTCGCTTAGTATTTGGGCACTTGTGACGAGCACGCGATTCTGGCAGAGGACAATCGTCGACGAACGGTGCCCGACTCGAGATCCAACAGCCCGTTTCTTTTTTTTTTTTTTCAAACAGCGAGAAACGCATCTGACGGTTTGTACTTGAAAACGAACAGGTCTTAAAAAGATCACTTTTGTATTTGTTCCATCCACTATGCAAGTTATTCGAGTCTGTGTCTGTACGACATATTAGGAATCCTTCGATCCGTGAGAAAAGAAACGGAAAAGAGACCGGCCGCGTTGTCCTATTCGTTAAAACAAGATTGTTTATTACTCGTCGGAGCAGTCGGTTCTTAGTCACCTGCGAAACATTTTCCAAAGGAATGGCTGCACGGACAGGACGAGGGTCGTCGTTGAAAAATAGAATATCTCGACGGTGACTAGGTAACGGGCCGTCGTTTTAACGATTAATAAAAATCCAGGTCATCCACACCGTCTCACACAGGCACGGCCAGGGATTGCTCTATGGGGCGATGATCTAGCTCTGACGACATCGGGAGCGAGGAAGCCACGCCTACTCAGGACAATTTACGCAAAAAGAGGTACAATTAGTCGATGAAAATTTTCTGGGAAAAACATTCAGCTCGAACAACGTCACTCGCTTCGAACAACGTCACCGAACAAACAAATTTAGTCTCTAACTAATATCGCCTTAATTTACACTCGAGTACTAAAAAAATCCAGGTTACTACGATTTTCCATGAGCTGGCCGGGGACGCGATTTGCCCGAGAGCGTAGCCCCGAGGGCAATCCGTGGCTCTTCAAGGGCACGGACCGCCCGAGTCTGTTGTAACAGCCGCGACATTCACCCACACGGTTTTTAAACATTCATCGCATAATACACCGAGTTCTGTACGTGACTGGGTAACGTGACCCCGCTAGGATTTCGCGCGACATAAGGGTTCGACGTGAGTAAAATTCCTGGCTGCGATACATCTTGGGGTCCGGTGCTGGCGGCACCTTCCGGTACGCCGCGTTCTATGACAGCGTACGAGGGGCCGATGGATTGTTCGTGTTGCTGGTGGTGTTGTTGTTGTTGTTGCTTCGAGGGCGACGAGCAGGGGATTTGCATGGAGGAGGGGGAGCAAGACGAAGAGGACGAAGAGGAGAAGGAACAGGAGGACGAGCAAGAGGAGGACGAAGCGGATGAGTTGGAGGACGACGAAGACGAGGACGAAGAGGTCGTGACGGAGAGGCCAGGTTTCGAGACGGGTACGTGATTCGAGTCGGGTTGCGCGGGTCCATGGGGATTTTCAGTCACGTGGTTCGGAAGCACGAGCATGGAGGCCTTCTGGGACGCGATCCCGGTGACCGTGGGCAGAGGAGAGTACGACGCGGGCATGGAGGACGAGAACGAGGACGACGACGACAACGGCGGTGTCACCGTTTGCGAAAACGCGGTGGTGCAGGGGGCGATCGAGGTAGAGGTCGAGGTAGAAGAAGACAAGAACGTTTGGGCCGATTGCAGCTCGGCCGCGGGCGTGACCACCGTACGTCCCAAATGCAGCTGATAGAACCGATAAGAGTTTTCGGTGTTCGCCAGACCGCTGCCACCCAGCGTGGCACACCTAGACGGCGCGATAACGGTGTACGATGACGAGGCGGATGTCGCGGATACGTTGCTCGTAGACGGCGGTATCTGATAAAACGCGGGCTGATGGTGTCGTTGGTGTTGGTGCTGATGGTGGTGGTGGTGATGATGGAGCTGCAACGAGTGCTCGGCGGTTCGGGGAACCGAGGCGAAAGCGACACCGGATATGCGGAAGTCCTCCGACGTCTGTTGGTGTTGATGCAGATGCAGGTGCAGGGTCTGCTGCGCGGGCTGCAGTGCTGGTTGCAGCGCGGGTTGCAGCGCGGTTTGCAGCGCCGGTTGCAGCGCCGGTTGCAGCGCGGGTTGCATCGCGGGTTGCATCGCGACGGGATCGGGAGAGGAGATCGAAGCTAGTCGCGAATCAAAGGAGGAGGAAGTCCCGAGGGGCACGGGGTGCATTCCTATCGAACCCGGAGGTAGCGGGGAGGGTATGTTGGTCTGCGAGAAGTTAGATAACGGCGCCAGAGGCCGATTGCCGATGTGGTAGTATCTCAGTTGTTGTTGTTGCAACGGTTGCTGCTGAGGCACGGGGATAGACTGGGCTCGCGGTGGCAGCGGGTCGGTCTTGTTCGATCGGGGGTACGGATACCTTTCGATGTGGGTCGCGTAACTAGGGGATGGATGAGCCGGTAGGATGCGCTGGATGTTCTGGTAGGTCGGGTCGGACAGCCCGTTGTACGGAACGAAATACATAGTTCGGTAACATTTTCCGTTCGGAGGGAACTCGCTGTGCATCACCGGCACGATGTTGCAGCGATTGTTGGCGAGGGTGGTCACGACCGCCGGAGCATCTCTGCGCCGGACGTTCGGGGGGATATTGTTCATCGCGTAATCCCTACCGACGATAACACTGTCCATCTCTTCGGCCCCGGCCGCCACGCCCCTGGTGTGACGCGCGTTCACCGCGTTCAATTGTTCCTGGAAGTACTGTTGGCCGTTCTTTTGCTCCTGGTAAAAGTGGAACGCGGCCTCGTTCACCGGCAATTGGGACTGGGCGTGCTGCTGTCGCACGAAGTTGCTGTCCTCCGTGTACGGCGCGCGTTCCAACGTGGTCTGCCCGGCGACATTAGTATTCTCGACGATGGTCTGATAGATGTCGTCGATCTGCTTTTGCATCGTGTTTATTCGATTGATCGTGTTCGCGTCCCGGTCGTCCGTGAGCAGGGTACCGATGAACGAGTGCGGGGTCGCGTTGTCGATCGATGTCTCGTCGTACAATCGTATTCGGCCGTCGATCTGCACGCTGTTGTTCTCGTAGTAGGTCGGCTGCGGCGAGTGATAGTTCGTCTTGGGAACGCCCAAAGCGTCGTTCTCCAAGATCGTTCGATGGAACGACTCGACCGACGCATGGTTCGACAATTGTTGCTTGATACCGGTCACGGACGGTCGACGGTTGAAGCCGTAGTCGTTCAGTTCGTCGTCTTCGTCGTCGTCTCCGTCGTCGTCGTTGTTCTCGTTGTCGATGACATTTACGTTGACGGTGACGTCGTTGTTGTCGATGCTCTCGCCCCTCTTCTCGTTGTTGCCGCTGTATCGGAGATCGTTTCCCCGTTGCGCGTCCACGCGAGTCTTGTTCTCGTAGCTGCCGCGATTGCTATTCAGATCGTCGTGGTACAGATGACCAAATTGCTGGCGATTCTCGTCCCGGTCGCATCTGCCGTCGACGATTCTTTCGAGCCGGCTGTCCGCAGCGTAGGCGTTTATGCTGCTGTGCATTTTCGTAAAGTAATGATCGTCGACCTCGTTGTAGCGACGCTTTATTCTCTCGGTCCTGAATTTATCTTGCTCGACGAACGCCAGTAGCTCGTCGGTCGCGTTATCCCCGATATCGGGCTTGTTGATGATCATCGGCGTGCCTTTGGTCACGTCCGGTGCACCCACGTAGTTCCGATCGTTTTCGCGCAAGGCTGCCTCGATGTCCTCCAAACTGTATGGCGAAGTGGCGTTGTTGTAATTCGCGGACGGGTCGCGGTTCTCGCCGGGCAACGGTCTGGAGTCGTGACGATAGTAATCTTCCTGATTATCCGCGCTGTTCACGGTCACGCAAGACAACGGCGACAAACTAGCCAGAAACTGTCTACGCACGTCCAAGTGGTTCGTCCTCGCCACCGAGTTCTTCGATTGCTGACACTCCTTGCCGATGCTGTTCTTTCCGTTACTTCCCAGACCGAGATCGGGCATGTTCGAGTGCTTCTTGTGGACGAACAGGTCCGCCAGCTTCTTGTACGTCGAGTGATTATGCGACTGGTCCGAGATAGTCGACGAGCCGCTGCTGCTACCGTTTCCGCCGAGCGAGTTCTGCTTATGATAATTCGAGGCCGTGATCGTTGTCGTGACGGACGTGAACGAGGAATTCGACGCTAGGAATGTCGCCGCCATCGACGCGCCGGTAGCTGGCATCGTTGCATCGGACATGTCGAATCCTGGGACGATCGGCATCGCCGCTGGCATAGGTACGGTCGACGTTGGCGTGGGCGTAGGTGTCGTGGTCGGTGTCAACGTCGGAGATGCGGAGGTTTCGACTATCGTGGTAGCGTTTCGCGCGAGCGGCCTCGTCGACGGGAACGGGACGGTCTCCTCCTGTCCCGAGGGCGAATCGCGTTCGAGTAAATCGGCGTCGATGTCCGCGCTCGCTACAGAGTCCGTGTTATCCACCGCGTTCGAGCAGATCGAGTCGTCCTCGTCCTGGTCCACGCAGGTCAGCTGACGAATCCGCTCCTCCAGGGACAGGTGCTTCGAGGGGGGGTTCTTCTTGCGAGAGCTGGAGCGGTACTTGTCGAGCAGACTTCGCCGGAGCGTGTTCCTCTCGATCGTTCGTTTGATCAAGTCGGAGTCGTCGTCGAAGGAATTCGAGGTGTGGTTATCAAAAGTTTTGGATCGCTTTACCGGGTCGAGGATACGCGGGTTCTCGTTCGACACGGAAATATTATCGTCCTGCGAGTCGTCGGGTGAGCTCGCCGACGGTACGGACAACTTACCGAGCGGTGCTGGCGGCGGCGAAACGAACTTCGGATTCGGGAACAACTGTCTGACGGCGGAGTTCGGCTTCAGACTGTTGTTCGCTAAAGAAGAGTTGCCGATTTTAAATACTAGAGAGAGCTCCTTCATATCTGATGACGCCTCGCCACGACCGAGACGATCCTCCTCGACGTCTTCCACGGTCTCCGCGCTTCTGGTCGGCTTCGTTGCCGTCATTTCGTCACGGTTATCGGCGGCACCACCGACGCTCGATGATGTTTCCTCGCCGCGTCCGGTACATTCGATCGGATTCGCGGCGTCGTTGGCCGCCTCGATCTGAGCGATTCTTTCGGCAACGGTTTTCTTGTCGCAGTTCTCGTCGCTCGCGCGATCCACGCAATCCCGCTGCACAATGCACTCTTTCTCCTCGCTGATCTCGCGTACGATTCGCCGCTCCGTTACGGTCGTCATGGTTATCGTCTCGACGAGATAGCGATGGCGCGCTTCTAAAAAGGAAAAAAACGTTCTGTCATTTTCTACTTTCGCCGTGGCCGTCCCCGCATTTTACTAGCAATTCGCTGAAATAGATGTGGTTCGCGGTGTTAATTAACGGGACAGAGCGCGTTCGAATATAAGTATGGTACAGTGGCCAATAAAATTGCATCTCTCCTTTAATGCACACCTAATGTTCCGAGTATCTGTATGCATCGCATACCGCGATGCACACGAAAAATTGTTTTAACGTAGTTTCGACGAAACGATAAAATTGTAAAAAACCAGACCGCAGAATGTTATATTATGTATTAGGTACCATTTGTATGCAGCAGAGCGCAGAAAAATATTCAAGAAACTTTTCGTTTTATTCGTGTTAAAATTTATTGGAACCGCTCGCAAAAAGTGGAATCTTTTTTAATTTCAAGTTCTGCGGATATATTTATGCAAATGTGGATTTTTGCATAAATACCTGCGGTCTAATAATAGACCATTACCCGTGTGAAAGTTAAACCGAGAACATTGGTGCAATTTCTGTGGCCGCTGCAGGATGTAGACTCGGGGAAAACGAACTGCATAAATACACACCGGTGGACGTCGTTCGTTGCGGTTGTTCGTTGACTTTTTTCGCATTTCCGACAGCGTCCTCCTCCTCGGACTTCTGTCGATCGTACGCGGATCGTTCTTCGACCGGTACACCTACAAAATGTCATGGTTATATTTAATAAATCGCGGGCGTAAAGAGAGAAAGAGAGAGAGAGAGAGAGAGAGAGAGAGAGAGAGAGAGAGAGAAAGAGACACGGTAGATACCGCATGAAACAAAAGCCTCCTTTGCGCGCGTAGGCGAGGGTGATCATTTTTCCCAGGAATGTATATACCCGCAGCAGCGTCCTTGTCGCGTACGCACCGTGAAAACACCGGAGTCACGCTACGCTACGCTATACTTCCGGCCAGCAGCGTGAGCGTGCGGGAGAATGGTGTGTGTGGTGCGCTGTGCATCGACATTTCAACGTAACGTAACGTACGGGAGAGAACGCCGACAAGTATGCGATCGATGTTCGCGCGTTAAACAGATACTGATCGCGTTAAAAGAAGTTACCTCACTGTTGCGAAACGAAAATAATAATAGCGACGCGTTCACCCGGCAGAGGGAAAAATTAATCTCGGGAGAGGCCACACCGCATAGAAAACAGGCACAGGGTCCCGTAATTTTAACGTGCCGATACGGCTTAGCGAGCGCCAGCATGCGTTTTAAATACGTGGGAAACACTCGCAACAACCGTGTGCGAACATTCTCCGAGCATGGCGCTCTCAATTAAACAGTTTCTTTCTTCGGCACTGTTTCTGTTCGCATCAATTCCCCGCCGAACGAACAATGAAGACGCATACAGGGTGTTCCTGAATCGGTGGTGCATATTTTACGCGAATTTACACCGGTGAAAAACTTTTTTCAGAATTAAAACAGTTCGTTCAATGCCCCCGTGCATACGGTCAAACGATAGCTAGCTCCGTGGGTGGGGCTAAAAAAAAAAAAAGTAAAGCGAACAGTTTTTCTGCATAGACGACGCTGAAAGTTTTCGACTAAAATTTAAATTCCTATTTAAAGTTTTTTCGGTTCATCGAGAACCCAAAGGTACAAGAATTAAGAATGTTATCGATGTTTCGTCTCTGGAAGAAATTAATACTAAAATTATCCGAGAAGTTATAAAAAGATCCGTTTTATAATTCCTCGAAGCGGGATCATAAGCAGCAGCTTATTTCCAGAGTTCTTAAAAGGGTTGCCCCTTAAGAATTCATCTGTTGCACCTCTCGGAATAGTAAATAGCGTACAGTGCAACGACCGGTCGCAGAAATTCCAAACACAATTTTTACGGATGTCGATAGAATTCGTCCCTATCGCGCGCCATCAGTTTGTGGAGACACCCTGTGCATGTTAAGCTTCGCAGCGATGTATCTCACGTTTTCCACGAGCAAGTTACGTGTGCCAGTGGCAGCGTCGCAAAAGGCAGCGCGAGTTGCGCAACGCTCTCACCTGGTGCACGTCGAGACCGAAGATGATCCAACGACGACCGCAGACACTGCGTCGGCACCTCAGCGGGCTCCTCACCGTTCGAGCAGACGTCCTTGTAACCCTCCGGTGGGCTGAGGGTCTCCTGCTGTTGGGGCTCCTGTCGTGGAAGCGGTGCCGAGTACATCGACCTGTCCAAGGTCGATTGGGACCGCGGCGGCGGTGGCGGAGGTGGCGGCGGTGGTGGTTCTGTCGGCGGAGAGGATGCTAGGGACGCGGTGGTCGAGGCCGGCGATACCATGCATGGTTTCGTATCGCGGGGCTCGGCCATTTGCCTACGATTGCTGGGATCCGTTCGAAATTCATCGGTCCTCTTCTTTTTATCCCGCGAAGCAGCGGTCTCCTTCGGCTCGACCTCCCTCGTCTCCGGTTTCCTACCCTTCTTCCTCTGTAGACCCTCCATCGCGTCCTCGACGACCTCTTCCCCCTCGTCCCCTATCTCGCACTCTTCTCCCTCGTACTCGTCGTCTTCCTCCTCTTCCTCCTCCTCCTCCTCCTCGTCCTCTTCTTCTTCCTCCTCCTCGGCATCCTCGGCGTGCAATTCCCCGCAGTTGAACCGTTCGCCGTCGCAACCCTTCTCCCTAGACATGTCTCCTCCCCCGAGCGTGATCTCCTCGTCCCTCTCGACGTCGCGGTATCGCGGATCGTTGTCGTCCGAGATGCCGAAGTGGAGGTTCAGCTCGGCCCTGCATTCCTTGCAGTTGCCGAGCCTGAGGAACTCGTGCTCCTGGCAGCAGCAGTCGCAGTCCTCCTCGTAGTCCGCGCAGCATTCTTCCTTGATCAGTATTATGTAATCGGCCGCGAAAAATTCGTTCAGCTTCTCGTTGATCACCACACGGTTCTTCTGCGACCTGGCCTTCGTTTGGCCGGGTTTCTTCAGCAGGGACTTGAGAATCTTCGCAGGCTGCTCCGCCGGAAGTTTGCTTCCGTGCTCCTTCATTATCGGGGTTTCTTCGGCCACTGTATCCCGTTTCCCCGTCTACAAGTAGATCCCCGTCCACGTCCACGACACTGTCCTTTCTCCCCCAGCGTCGTCGTCTCTCGTCCCTCACCCTTTACAGCCACTTGTTTCCCCGTACCTCGGCCGGCCCGTGTGCGGGCAACTATTTCATTTTCGATCGGCGAACGAAGGGACCTCGTGGCGCACACACGCGATCGATCGACCCAGCCGCACGATCGCGTTAAGTGATCGTGTCGTTCACTCCGCAGCACGCCATATTGTCACCGCACGAACCCGCGATCCGCATCAATCCTGCAGGACGCGTTGGTCCCCGTGTGGAAATTCTGCGTAACGCACGCACGCTAGTCGGTCGAAAACCGAACAAACACCCAACCGACGCGACGCGTCGCTCTTCTCGCTCTCGGCTCGGATTAGCTTCTCTCGATCGGAATCCTCCGTCTTACCGAGCGGAAGGCACCGCCGCGTACCGAAAGCTGATCATGGTGAAATCGGTGCGCATCTCCGAGCGGCGGTGTCAGCCAGTTGCAATAAGAACGTCGATAATCTTCCGAGCGGAGCACCGAATAAAATCGATAGCCAAGCCGCCCACGAGACGAGAACGCTAATCAACGACGAGATCGGTTCGTCCCACTCGGATACGGAACGGTCTCGTCGTCGCACCCCGAATATCCGTGACGAGAGATCATTCGGAATACCGTCGTCGGAGCTGCTGCTGCCGCCGCGATCAACACCTGCACCGACAACAACACGCTTCACCGTCGTCCTCGTCAACCATACCACCGCCGTCGTCACCGCCGTCGTCACCGCCGTCGTCACCGTCGTCGTCACCGTCACCCTCGCCGTCACCCTCGCCGTCACCGTCGTCGTCGTCGTCACACGGACGCGCTCTCGTCACCCGAGACAGAACTCAACGATGCGCTGTTGTTGTCAGGATCATCGGTGTCCTGTTCGCGAGGCACAGGCCAGTCGGTCGTTCCTGGTGCGCAAGCGAACGCTCATTTTCAGTGACACCACGGTTTATCGATCTCGGACGGCGAACGTGGGCGCACTTCTAAACGATACCTAGCGCCGTCATGGTTGTCCGCTATGCAGCTCGGTATTCTCACCGTAAACGCGCACCGACCCATTCTGATTTTCCCACAGGTTCATGCTCTTTAGCGACACCTTTACTTTAACAACATTTCACCCGGACCCGATGGACGGACCCCACCAACATTTGGACTCGCTCTCGCTTCCGCTCGCCGTTCGAATTTTAATACGAGGAACGCTATTGCCGCACACCGATAAACCTCTCGGACGGTCGATTAGGACCGCCGGAATATTAATCGTACGAACAGGTACGGCTACCCGATACTATTTCACAGATAACCATCGCGGTATACGTGTCGCGGTCACCGCGACCACCGTCGCTGTGCGATACCGTCGAGAGAGACCTGTCCAGACCTGTCTCTGTCTCTACTCTGGTCTGGTCTCTGCACCGGCGCAGCTTTCAATTCGAAGCAAACCAGTGGAACGAACTGTAGCCGCCGCCGCCGCCGCCGCCGTACCGTTTCCTCGACCTCGAGGGGACTCCACCTGGTGGGCAACGCTGCTCGGAAATGAAATCGCCTGTTCCCCGTTTACCATCGGTCGTCCTCGGCAGGTAGGTAGGTAGGTAGATAGAAAGTTCCGTTCCGATAGCACCTTTCCACTGAATCGGCACGCAGATATACGCACGCATAGGAACGGACACCGTGAAACACACGTCTTTTATAATAACAGTTCCAGGATCGATTCAGTTTTTCCTTCCGTAGCCGATACGAGAATTGCAACGCAGATATATGTGTGTTGCACGATGTTGCTTAAAAATTAAGGTGCGAGGTAATGGGAGTGGTTGTTGAGAGAATTTATAGTAATGGAAGTTTATCGTAATTTTTTCCGCTGGGTAATAGTTTCTCCTGTTTCAGGTAACTTCGAGCGTAAAGATGTCGGTCATCGATTCCTTTCTACTCTACGCTTTCTCGAATCTCTACTAAATAGATGCTTGATACAGGTGTGTCTCTTTTCTTCTTTGAATTTAATAATTGAAAAGAAAAGAGGTGCGCTGTACGACTGTTATACTGCAATCGAATTTTAAATTGAATTTGTATGCAATAATTGAGAAAAATTACAATGTTCGGTACGTTTAAATAATGTTTAATGATTCAACTCGTTAGCGATAATATATGAGACGAAATTGAGAACAGAGTTGAGAACTACAGTTATTGCATAATTTTATGTTATTTATGTTCCATTGTGCGTTCGTTCGACTTTCAAACAGATGAATCGGATTGAACTGTGGGAAGTCGTTTGAAACCAGAAGAAAGTCGTAATAATGTTAAATGGGATTGACTTTCACGTTTTCTCATGAGCGTCACGATGAACGCAGTCGAGATGCCTTATGCCTTCTAACTCGTCTTGACAATACCACAGACGAGGTATAGAAGTAGACCAAACGCCATATGGAGTTTCGTGTCTCAGGATCTGAAATACCGACATCGTCAACAACAGCTCGATTTCTTACGCCCTCTGCACTGACGAACGATAAATGTTGGAACTAGATCCACGAGAACCTTACACCATATACATACCAGAGATCTACTCTCTGTACATACGTAATACGTACATACATGATCTAAGAAGCTGTGTAGTTCTTTTGTCGAAGAATCCCAAACAGCGCAACCGCGCTTTTTTTAAATGAGTATGAAGAGACCCAAGCGGCGCGATAGCGCTTGTCTTACAATCGGTAACGCACCGTCAGTTGTCAACAATATTCGAAATAAGCTGGGTTTTCTCGGCATAAAATCTTAACAGCGCGATCGCGCTGCTTGGGACTCAAACGGTTAACTAAAACTAGACAGTGGTACTTTGTATAGGGACAGTATGAGGAAAGTGACCGTACGAAATAGTAGCTCAAAGTAATATACAAAAATCAAATGAATCGGCTTGAATTAAATATTTTGTTCCGAGAGAAGGTGACATTGCAAAATGTTATGTAAGGGAATAGGTTTGAAAATCTTTCAATACAATTGTTCTTACATCTAGCATGTCTTACATTTTAGTATACAATATTAACGCAAATTCTAACTGTGCAGCTATTAGCTCGATATTATCCACTATTTGTAAGATACTGGAAGTTCTTACAAATAGAGGATAATACCGATTGCCCAGGTCTCACTACGAGGAGGTTGCTGTACAAGAGACCCGGAAAGGAATTCAATATTCCTTCTGGCTCCCTTTCCTAACAACTATGAACTTATACTAACGCAATATGTCGAGTAATTATTGCGGAGCAAAAGGTGTGAATCGGAGAAGTCTCCGATCTACGGGGAACCATAGGCGAATCAGGCAGAAGGCTCCGATTCATTCAAAGAGAGAAACAATGCTTGCAGCCCAACTCCAGCCACACATCGATACCCGACGTGTCCTCACCAAGAGCGATGGCCAAGAGACCAAGAGTGTTCAAACGATATTCCATTTACTCCAGCGACCACCTGCCACCAGGCAACGAATAAACGCTGAGGTGAACTCGGGTGGGATTACAAAAGAGAGGATTTTACACTATGCAGTGTTACACGATGAACACTGTCTCTCAACCACCCACTCTCAATGTATCTACGCCGAATACCGGTACTGATTGGTCTGATACATACAAGCAAGGTCCTACACAGCAGAAGACTGTGTCAGAATCAAAAAAACGAGCCGAGCAAAGTGAAGTTACGGCAATAATTACTCGACATATTTACAACGACGATATACAATC
Organism: Lasioglossum lativentre; assembly: GCA_916610255.1. NCBI lineage: Eukaryota > Metazoa > Arthropoda > Insecta > Hymenoptera > Halictidae > Lasioglossum > Lasioglossum lativentre. The sequence continues at coordinate 1,205,617 of OU744356.1, read as the reverse complement.
TTAATAATTAACGCACGCAAGCCGAGCAATTATTGTAGCAAATAAACTAAATCGCAAAAAAGGGGGAAGAATTAAAGCAGAAGGCTTACCCCGTACTCAATCACGGTTTCCCTATCCGTGAGTGAGCCCCTGAGGGAAATTTCAATTAAGAAACGGGAAATAATAATCGTCGGTATTCGTTGAATTAACATTTGACGGAGAAAATTGTTGAAGGTGGGCCAAGAGTAATCAACAAAAGCATTGTAGAACCCCTGGCCCACACTATGCTGTAAAGCGCATAACACTCATAAATAAAAATAAAATTGCTGAAACTTACCATTGTTGAAAGTAATCCAGGTGGATGACCACTAGTCTGCAAGGCGAATGAACACTTGGCAGCCTCTGGTTAGTCACTGGTCAGCCAGGTAGTCAGTCACTGGTCAGCCAGGTGGTCAGTCACTTATAAATCACTTGTATATACTTGTAAATCACTTGTAAATCACTTGTAAATCACTTGTAAATCACTTGTAAAACACTTGTAAATCACTTGTAAATTACTTGTAAATCACTGTTACATCACTGGTACATCATTGGAAAATCACTGGTAAATCACCGGTAAATCACTGGTAAATCTCTGATCAGTCACTGGTCACTCCCTGGTCAGGCCCTGGTCCTCTCCTGATCCTCTCCTGGTCCCGGAGGCCGACCGCTTCTGCCGAAGTCCCTGGCCCGTCTGACTGACTTCAGGCGCACCTGCGTAGTGATGTGAAACTCTCCCCACTCCATCTAATATCGATTGATTTCGATCGTAATTTCGATAGTAATTATTGATAAATTTATTATTTCTGGCTGTTTAATGTTTATAACAATTCCTTTTGCCAACAATATCGACTAGCACTCTCTTGACCATCTTGCCATCTAATTTTTTTTAGTAAAAATAGGTAATAGAACTTGAGGTACAGAATAACTTCTATACCATGAACATTCGCACGCATAAATTTATTGAACACAATACACTGATAAATTTATTATTTCTACTTGTTTAACAATTATCAAAATTCCTTTTGTCAATAGATGCTGTAGAGCACCCCCTTGGCTATCTTACCACCTAAGTTTTTTAGTAAAAATGGCTACAGAGTAACATTTATAGAATGTCTCGATCAAATAGTAACTTTTATGCATGATTATTTGGAGTACTAATATTCCCATTTCATGAGTTATGTTGTGTATTACTTTTAAACTCAAATTTCCCCTCAATTTAAAATTAATATTGAAATTAACCAAAATTATTATAATTAATATTCTATTTGGGTAGAATCGATATTTCAGATTGTGCAACACGAAACAGCATAAGGTGACTGGTCTACTCCAACATCTCGTCTGTGATATTAGTTCCACAATATATTAGTTCCGACCGATACGGTAGAATGTGATAGAAAAATGGTAAAGCCCCACGAACGTCAGACAGAGAAACACATCGGATAATTGGTCTACTCCTGCCTATACCTCGTCTGTGGTTAAATCTAATAAAACGGATTGAGGCGGTGTTTGTGTATCCGCCAGGGGAATAATATGTCGCGCCCTCTTTTCACCGTCAGGTGTACTCGGAAGTGTCTCCAGTGACGTGTGAGCACGGCGTGTGAGACAGCGCGCGCAGCCATTAGGCGCCTGACGTTTCTCTATTTCAGTACACGGGGCGCGTTCGGACGAGGTGGTTGTGCACAGTTGTTCAGTGGAGAAAGAAAGCTCTCGCGGCTTTTCGACGAGAGACCGAACGTCAACGAATATCGATCGAGGTAATCACGTGACTGAAAGCTGACCGACCGATCGTTTTTCATTCAGTGTTCCCCTGCGGATTCTACGATTATTATTCGCCGGTCCACGGAATACACAGGACGCGAAAACACCGCTGACAGCTCAAGAGCATTCCTCGTGGGTAAGTTGACAGTCGGGTAGTTCCCCCGTGCTCGCACCAACCTCGATCTATCGTTTCTTCGGATTACTATCAACATCGAGGTGGGAAATACAAATCTATCCACCACTTAAACATTGTATACTCTTCCTCTGTGTTTCGTTGCACGTGTAGCTAGACAAAACTGTTTTAGAAACCTTTAAAAACCACTTTGTGCACGATAATGTTTTTAATTTCCGTTCACTTTGTTATTCAAATGACTGTTTTCTTTTTACTGTTGTCTCGAATGAATTAGTAAATTGTACTATACTATATAGATGTTAGGGGTGGGCGGCTACCCGAGTATCACGAATTTTCGGAAACCCGAAATTTCAGGTACCCGCCCACCCTTAATAGTTGCTAATCGAACTGAATCACATGTATTATGATTCTGCCTGATTACGTTAATGCATTCGAATTGTATGTACCTGTGTATTCACTGTGCGAATAGTTCTGCCCTTCACTATGTGCATTTCCCTCACCTGGGGAAAGGAATAAATTATTAGTTGAATTAAAGATACGTTGTTTACGTACTGTTTACGGCATCCTTGACTGTTAATTCGTTTGCGTGCCGTAAGGGTAGCATGCACGATTCAGGCGAATGAAAATAGTATCGAATTTGTGTATTACGCGATAACATTGATAGCGGGGGAGGGTGGCAGATAAGCTTTCCGTGTAAAGAAGATTTATATTAACATTAATTTTACTCTTCTGATTGATTGTTTGTTTAGAAAAGAGAGAGTTTGTGTAAAGGAGATTTATATTAACATTAATTTTACTCTTCTGATTGATTGTTTGTTTAGAAAATTAATATGACTGACATCGGAAACCGTGTGTTTTACTAAATGTAATTGTTATTGTTGTTGAATAACTATCTGAAAACTGGCTTTGCATTTGAAAAAATAGGACCACAGACTTTTGAAAACTCGTAGGTAGATAATGTGTTAATATTTCAATATGATTTTGAATTAAAAATAATTAATTTAATAATTATTAAAAATGATGGGAACTAGTGATTAAGGCAGAGACTAAAAGATTAGGGTGCAGGGAAGTGACTATTGTCTAGGGAAAGGGTTAGAGAAGAAATTGTTTACTAGCGAAGATAGGGGTGTATTATCTTTACACTTTGAGTAACACTTTTCCCTAGAACTCGTGAGCGAATATTTCTGCCGCGACTCTGTAGGGAAACAATTACAGTGGAAAGAGTTAATTCAATTTAAAGCACTATGGATTTATGCCGGAATTATGCAATATAATAGATTATATTATGTACGAGCATAATTAAATTATACAGTAGCTTTCGTTATCAATTTTCCCCGGTAAATCTCGCGTAGACGATTTGGCAACCGAAAATTGGGACAACTGCGTAAACTCTTTTCTTTACAACCTCGATGGTAAGACGACTACTTCGGTGGATACATCGTGCTAGATCTACTTCTTTTTACTGCCAAGAAATGAAAACGTTAAACTGCGTCCGCACAACACGTTACTATTGAACAACATACGAACTATTTATTAATAGATGTTCTAAACAAAATTGTTTCAGCATTTAGCACGAAAGTGCTACTTTTTAATGTACTATTTATGCAAATGAAACTATTAGAAATCGCTCGAATAGTTTGGAAGATATTTGACCCATCTTATAGGGGTTGTTTTCACCCCTTCGATAACAATACCACATAAAACTTAAATAACATGATACAGAATTTTTATACGTTTATCGTGGATCTTCGCCAAGCATATTTCTCATCGAAATTATCTCACGATCGATTACTCTTTTGACTTCACGTGCACCATGACCTACAGGGTGTGGTCGCAGTTCTAAGGTTATTAGGAAGAGAATATAAAATTGGACTCGGCAGCAGTCACGCAACCGCTTCTTAATCGTTGTTGCATTTTGCTTCACGTTATTTCAAACTACAAATGCATAATTGGCTCTCCGGTTTGCAGATCATTCGGGAAATTCGAACCAATCCAACGGAAAAAAATCTTTTAACTCGACACTTTTTTATCGTGAGATTTTCATTGTTTCTCCGTTGCTTAGAAGTAAACTGCGGGTCTATATACAAAATTAGGAAAAAAGGAAATATTAATCGTACTTCTATTTTATCTCCTATTAATCGGAGAAATGATATTTTATAATAATATTTCTTATTGTGGTTTTTATCGAATAATGTAAGGAGGATTTTTATAAAGATCCGTCGCACTCGACTTATGAGAGTTCATTTTTTACGCAAATATTTGTCAAATATGCATTCGCTGTCGTCCAGGCGTGTGCCATAATATGTAGTGTCTATTTGAAAAAGGAGTAGAATAGGTGCGCCGTAATCAGACACTATTTCCAAGCACAATTTTTTAGAAAACTAGGTTTCACGAGCAAAAATTTTATTCTAGATTCCTGGCTTATTTTGCTTACGTAGAATCACTCCCTTCCCTAATTGCGATATATTCATATTTAAATACCCTTAATATTTCTTATAGAAAAATATTCCAACTGACATCATTTGATAGAAAACACACAAATTATTGTATCTTTCCTTTACTATTAATTAGACCTCTATTTCCTGATTATCTGCCGTTCTTTGCAGATAAAAACATTCAGTGATTTTGCTTTATCAATGTATGATTTAAAGATGTTATCCGGCATTAGCCATCGTGTAATCCTCTCGACTCGTTCTCATTTTTCTCCTACGTCAATTGTTGTGGTATAGATAATAATTACTGGCAATTTCGATAATGATTACATAATGTCTTCACGGACATACTGCTGAGCGACATGATAAGTATCTGTAAAATTATTAAAAAAATGATTTTTTTCAAGAGATAGGGTTATGCATATGGCAATATGCATAAAAAGAAACAGATTAAATAGAAAAGATTTTCTTGGGTGGCGCCATGGAATTGTGGTTCGGATATATCGGACACGTGGCGGGTAAAAAAAATTTAATTTATCGTCCGAGAGAAAAATTAGGTAAAAAACATGGTTTCGGGTGGCGCCATGGGGGTGTTTGTGTATACGCACAGGACAATTCAGGAGCGTTCAAAGCAGGTGATCGAGGGGAGTCACCATGGCGACCGCCTGGTCGATTTCTACGTCTCTGGTCGGAAGGAAAATCAACGAGCAGGATCCTGCTTTATCCCGACTCATTTGGCAATTGATCTACAATGTGTGCTAGCCACGAAAATTCATGACTCCACGCAATTTACGGTCGACCCCTTCGACTACAAGACCGGAAGAAAAATAGCGTCAAACGACTGCGAAAGTTCGTACCCGATGAAACAACATTTTTACAATTGCTGATAGATCACTTTTTCGTGAAAAAGTTTTCAACTTTTACGATCATTAGAATTGCTACAAACTGATATAGAAAATTATTTTCTATCTTAACATGTTTAATAGGTTGAAAATAATATTTTTAAATTCTTCCAACGGTCTTATATTACTCCTACTCGTTTTCGTCATAATTGCATAAAATCCAATACCGTGTTAGATTGTACCAAAAATAGTTACAATTTCTGGAATTCACGTCGGTACAGAATATTTAACAGCAAACATAGCTCGTCGAGTTTGCAATCTGAATTGTTAGCGGAATTAATAGCTGCAATTCTATTTAACCACCCCGGTTATTCTGGTCAGCCCGTTCAATAATTTTTTAATACCTGAAGTGGCAGTTATTTTTGCCATGTATATATGTATCCCTAAACGGAAATAGACTGTGACAGGCAACAGTCGCGGTTCGATTAAAGAATGACTCAGATATCGTTCGATCTTTTCGCGTTATCGACGGCACCGTTGTTCGTTCCTGTATTTGATAACGAGCCAGTGGTCTGTCTCGTCGAAAACATTTGACTAAAAGAAACAATAATATTCTTCTTTGTTTCCGGTCGGTTTTCTCTGGTCGCGTTGTTCCTCCGAGTATCCGCGTTCCCTTCGACCTAGACGTTCTTACAGAAAATGAAATGCCTACATCTATTTTCTGGCTCACGGTATCGATCACGGCATAGTAAGCATTCGCACGAGTTCCAAGGCGATTAGATATTCTATAAAAAGTTCGGGAAGAATGTGTTCTTGCTCTTCCATCGTAATCCGGTCGATCGAGATAACGCGGATAATGATTTTGAATAACACGGCCCACGAAAGCGACCCTGAACGTGCTAAAATCTCAGTTTCACCTTGCTTTCGTGCTCCACGTGCGGATCTATACGATCACGACTTTACGCGAGTAAATCATGCCTTCAAAGTCTGTAATTTACGCTAAACATTTTCTCTGATTTTATTAGGGATTTTTAGCAGAACCCCGAGAATTAGTAGAAAAGGGTGGTAAATACTCTGAAAAATATACGGGTGTTAGTGTTAAATATCCTTTAAGAACACGAGGTCTGCAGCGGCATTCGCGTGTCGCGTGGGAATTAACAGCATTACCTCTTACAGTTCGTTGCAATCGTGACAATTGACCAAAATGATAGCGATCTAAATGTCGTATTGTACAACCCTCTTATCAAACGTGTCAAAATGCGATACTGAAATCATGCTGATGAATAGTCGCGCCGGTAAGCCCTCATTAATTCTCGAAACCTATATTGTTCTGGACGATTATTGTATTTAAACATTTCGATTCGGACTCGATTAAAAATCTTGATCGTTTGAAACCTGTTTTACGTGAAATTACGATAAAGAATCGGTAAAATGCTGTGAATATCTACAATCTCGAGTGATCTCACGAAATCTTCTTGTAACAGTTGTAACAGATCCGAATGATACGATATATAATATGCATATTAATATTATTCTCGCGCGATAATATTAAAATAATTCCTGCGACGATATCAACTAAAAATTCTAATCTCCAGTCGATCGACAAAAATTAATCGGTGAAAAACACGAAACAGGAAAAATATAGAAACATATGTACCGTATTTTTCAATTCGTTTTCGATTTCGCATGAATACGACAAAAATTAATCGGTGAAAAACACGAAACAGGAAAAATATAGAAACATATGTACCGTATTTTTCAATGCGTTTTCAACTTCGCACGAAAACGACAAAAATGCGTTTGTCAACAGCTAACACACAACGTTCCCGTAAACTATGCTCCGGTATAAATGCACTTATCTAGCAATTGCCGCTGGGCAGCTTCGTGATATCAGTAATTCCGAAATAAGGAACACGGAATGAGTCTGGTAGTTTCAGCATTAACGTCAATGGGCCACGCGGAAAATTTAATCATTGTAGTTGATCGAAACGGAAATTTTCTAAGTATAATCGTCGGATACGATGTCTTATCGATCCACAAAACGACGATCACGTGGACAGAAATCAATATCGTACTCTTGAAGACAGTCTCGAAAACACGACGAAACTACTGAAAAAGATCTGGTAAAAATAGATGTAGCGAAAATAATAGAAAATAAGATCTGCCAATGAAAATGAACTTCTATGAATTTAGCGAGTTAGTATACGTACACATCGCGTTCGCCGAAAACAATGCATCGAAGTTTCTCATACTTACACTTTTCTTATAGTACATACATACTATGTAATCGCTTTGCGTGTCCGAATAAAATTTGTAGTATCGGAACTCTGTTCGTCGAAACATGAATGACGTCCACTGAAGCCTGACAATGACTGCTTAACAGGTGACTCATTATTGTTCTTAGTAGGCTCGATGCGAATATTTAGCACGGAAGCCGACCTTCTCGTATTTATATAAGCGATAATTAATAAAATGTTTTTAAATCAGTTCTGTATTATATGTATAAAAAAAGTGTACCATCCATCGTACCCCCGTTAAATACTGAAGTATACAGTCCAATTATATTATACCAATCCACTTTCCTAATTCAAGGCCACGATCGAAATTATCCGGAATCGATCCTAAACACAAATATTTTTGTAAATGTGTAAATATGTAAATATGTAAATATGTAAATATGTAAATATGCAAATATGTAAATATGTAAATATGTAAATATGTAATATGTAAATATGTAAATATGTAAATATGTAAGTATGTGTCGTTCGCAAACTAAAATATAGAAATTATGTTCCGCCTAGTGTCACTAATTTATAGAATTAGTTGTAGTTTATTAAAACGATTTTTGTAAAAGCTTCTGTTGTTTCAGGAAGATTGGACTGTTTTCTGCACTAATTTTTTTTTTACAGCCTTCATCAGCATCTAATAGGCTCGTATGCTTAGCTCGTATGCTTAGCTCGTTTTAGCACAGATGGTTATAGATCCTTTTCCCTTTATTGATCTTTTTTTATTTGCTCACATCGTTCAGTGTCGCATGCACACTCTTACACCCAGACACGCATGTACCTCTGGAAATAAGTCATTTTGCATTACCTCTATGGTGAGTAGACTTTATTCTTTTCTTTTTCTTTTGTAGTCGTCCTTTCTATTATAATTTTTCTTCTCTCTCTCTCTTTAATTTGCTTGTGTCACTAATACGCGATTATTAGAAATAAATGTGATCACGAGTTTGCAGATTTTATTTCGTTTCATCTCGCTTGTTTCCTGTAAATTGTCACATGAAAAATGTTGATTTTCCACAAAAATTCGCAGTTTCGTGATCACATGTATGTAGTAAGTATGCACATGCATATTCATGTATCAGTGTGATAAGAATCACCATTAAATAATTTGCAAAAAGTACAAATTAAATTGCTATTGCCATTGCCGATGCTCTCGATTGTTAATTTTTGCGTTCTAAATGACTTCCGAGAAGTCACTTACCAAGTGAGTTGTTGGACTTTCAACGTTCAACTTGAAAGTTCACATAAGGGCTAATTATTACAGGAACCGTACGATAATATTCCGTTCTCGTAGCCAGTTGCACTTCCAAGGTGTTCAGCTTGAAAGTTCACTTACGAGGTTAACATACATATAATATGTAACATACGATAAAGTGTGTACCCTTTTATGTTGTCAGCTGCTCGAGCTGAAAAACCTTTTCGCCTAGCATAGTGTGTTTATTAACAGTAAACTTCCCCGCAGGACAAGCAAGTGGTCGAAGCGTGCATGCTGAAGCGACCGCCGTTTAGTGACCCACCCCCGATCGGCTGGGAAGTCCTTATGGTAGCTGAGGGGCGCGGACGATCCTTCCCCAGCGAGATCCACGGGCTGAAAGGTTGGCCCCGCCGTTGGAGCCACTCGGCCAACACCTACATTTAGAAGAACCATGACCGACCGAAACGAGAACGTGTTATGCGATCAAGAGAATGAATCGATAGGCGGCGGGCTACCCGTCCCGTACAAACCGCCGTGCAGCTGGAACAACAACAACCTCTGCGGCAACGGCTCCGTGAACACGATCAAGCGAAACGGAATAACCGCGGCGAAAGATCAGAACCACTATCAGAAGAGTCACTACAAGACGGACCAAACCAATTCGTACCACCGCCAGCACAGAAAAGCGCCGATAGTCGGCTGGCAAAATGGGAGTCCCACCGTGTTCCCCAGTACACCTTGCCACACTCCGGATCCAGACTCGTTGGATCCGATCGATTTGTCCCGGTCCCAGAGCGTCGCTTCTTCCACGAGGAGCTCCGAGGTCTGCCAGGATTCTGGAAACACCGAGGACCTCAGCAGCCTCGCCGGCGAGAGGCTTTTGCCATCGACTCCTGCTCGAACCATAGACAGAAGCGTCGAATCCTTATCGCCCGACAAGGACACCTTCCTGACAACCTCGTTAGAGTTAGGCAGAGACCTAACACAGGACCTCAGCCTGGCCGACGATCTACAAGACAAGATCGACCTGCTCAGTCCTGGCACCGACTGCACCGAGGACAGAATACCACCCACGCCCATCGACCGCAGCTATCTGACATCTCCGAACCTCACTCTGGGCATCAGTCCTACCAACAAAAGCATCCCGAACTCCTTCGACACCACTCCTCTCGAGAAGGAGGACTTCAGCCGCGACGATGACTACAACAACAAGTTCTCCGACTCGAAAGCTATCATCACCTCTAACCCTGGCTACCGCGACGACGACACTCGAGACTCCATCGACTCGGACAGCGTTCTGGACTTGGAGGACGACGAGATAGGCAAGGTGAAGCAGAGCAAGCCTAAAGTGCCCGACGGCGGCTGGGGTTGGGTGGTCGTGTTAGCTTCCTTGGTCATCTCGATGATCGCCGACGGGGTATCCTTCAGCTTCGGCTTGCTGTACATCGAGTTCCTCGAGGAGTTTGGAGCTTCGAAGTCGAAGACCGCTTGGATAGGTTCGCTGTTCATGGCGGTGCCGTTGCTGTCCGGCCCGATCATGTCCGGTCTGGTCGACCGTTATGGTTGCAGGAGCATGACCATACTCGGAGGCTTGATCTCTGGATTCGGTTTCGTGCTGAGCTGCTTCAGCAACACCATCGAGGTAATGTACTTGACTTTCGGAGTCATCGCGGGTCTCGGTCTGGGTTTGTGCTACGTCACTGCGGTCGTGAGCATCGCCTATTGGTTCGACAAAAAGCGAACGCTAGCTGTAGGTCTGGGTGCCTGTGGCACCGGTATCGGTACCTTCGTGTACGCCCCCATGACCACTTTCTTCATCGAGGAGTACGGCTGGCGAGGTACCTGCCTGCTGCTGGCCGGCACGTTCTTCAACATGATCGTCTGCGGCACGGTCATGCGAGATCCCGAGTGGTGGGTCAAAGAACAACAGAAGCAGAATGGTAACACACCGAAAAAATCGATGACCAGGTCCGAGTGCGATAGATCTTCCGGTAGCCTCGCCGACGAGTTCCCGGGCGTCGAGGAGCTTAGGAAGATGCTGAAGAGCGGCGACGCGCCCGAGTATTTGTTGCAGATACTCAGCACCACCACGGAGGACCCGCACGCCGATAACGGGGATTTTAGGTTCAGGAGCGTGGTAAATCTGCCCACCTTTGTCAGGCATAACGAGAAGGTGAGGACAAAGCTATATCTTTGTCCGTTTCGGTGATTTTAAATGAAATTAAAGTGATTCTCTTTTTTTTTATCAAAAAGTTCTAAAATATGTCCATTTTTGAGAGTTACAGGTGCCGGTGGAGGTATTAGAACAGCTGGCCAGTAATCCACGGCTGTACAACGTCATTCTGGAGAATTATCCTAATCTTCTAGCGTGTAGAAGCTGCTCGGATAAAAAACTGCACGAATCCGCCGGAGAGGTTGGCAAGAAAAGCGTCGTCACAATGTCTATGAGGTTGTAGCTTTTCTTAAGAAATACATACATATATCGTTTAAAATCAATACCTAATAATATTAATACTGCCGATTGGTATAGAGTGTTAAAGACATGAATTTGTGTAAACTCTTGTAAACGTTCGATCAGTATATTGTTGTGCCTCTAGCTGGAAATAGAAAAAACCTAAAGCACAGATTATAACGTTAATTTGTCCATTGAAAGGATCAAACAAGCAAGCGACGAACCAAAATGCGACGATTCGACTGCAGCGAATCATGTTCAAACAGGGCCTGTATCTGGTCCCGTCAAAAATCATGTAGCTAAGAAGACGTCCAAAAAAGAATCTGAAGAGGCCAATCCTTTGTTGACCAAAGAACTTGAACATGTAGTGAGTAAACTAGGACAAAACCGTGTCTAGAAAAGACTTTGTTGGCCCATTTTCCTTTCGACCCTTGTCTACAATCTTAACAGATTCAAGTTTTGTTTTATTATCTGAATATAATTAATTTTTTTATTTTCCGTAATGGACTGTTTCATGGTTGTTCTTCTGAATTGTTTTAGGGGGTCGAAGCGCGAAAGGTAAAATCGATTTCGAAACAACGCTTGGGAGATCTGAATTGCGGCGTTGTTCGAACGGACTCCTTACCGTGGCTGAGGAGGCAATTCAACACAAATACTCACTACTTCAAGGATATCAGAGTTCACAGGAACTCTGTTATGTATCGCGGTGCTGCCTTAAATTTGCACAAGTACAGATTAAGAGCCAGTAGCTGTCCAGATATTTATAGAAACAGTATGACTACGTTGGCGAAAGAAAACGAGGAGGTACCATATCAAACTTTTTTTATTGCTCGAAACGACGAAGAAGCGATTGATAATGTTAAAAAAATTTTCAAACTTTCCACTAAATTGATATATTTATCGTATCTTTATATGTACTTTCAGAAGTGGTACGGCGAACTGTTAGATTTACTAAAGGGCATGATGGACTTCTCTATGTTCCTGGAGCTACACTTTTTATTACTCTCACTGTCGACGATCTTGTTGTTCACTTGGTTTATCGTGCCTTACTTCTATCTTGCCGAGCATCTGACTAGGAACAGTTACTCCGAACCCGACGCTGCAAATCTCCTTAGTATTATCGGCATCACGAATACGATCGGAATGGTAATTCAATTTTGTTAATGGAATTTCGCGAACGGTGTAGCCGGACAAGGTGTCGAAAATACCTCTCAATCGAATTGATCCGCTGAGGAAACGTTTTTTGTGAAGTTTCACTTCTTTGTTCGTTGTAGCTAAAAATTGGATTAGTGATTTTCCATTTATTTCTCTCAAATACATATATATGTATATCGGAGAATTTTTTCAATTTTTTAATCAAGAATTCTCCAAACGTTCTCCATACGTATTTTTTTCAAGATCATACGGAAACGAAAGAGTTGACCTTCGCGGTCTGTCGTAAATCACGGTTATCAAAGCGCAGTAAAGATGTCAAAACCTGTTAGCATTATCAAAGATCTCCTTGTCATTTGCCAACAACGCGTCTGTACGCAAAGGTTAATTCGATCAAACTAATTTCGCTGAATTGCACGCAATTCGCGAGCGTCTGGCTGCAATTAGCTTGCTCCAGTTGACTTAGTGGATAATGGTCATAATTCATGAGCGTTTAACGAATTTACATTGTAACGTCAACCTGGCTCTGTTCGCAGATCGGTCTCGGCTGGGCCGGTGATCAGCCTTGGATGAACGTCAGCAAGACGTACACGTGGTGTCTGGTTGCCTGCGGTATAGCGACCGTCCTAATGTCAATACTAACTCCTTACTACAACCTGTTGATGGCCACCTCGGCGGCGTTCGGCCTGTTCTTCGCGAGTAGCTTTAGCTTCACTCCGGTGATACTCGTGGAATTGATACCTTTGGAGAGATTTACAACCGCGTACGGTCTCAGCCTGCTTTGTCAAGGTATAGGGAATCTTCTTGGCCCGCCATTGGCCGGTTGGATGTTCGACGTCACGGATTCCTGGGACATGTCCTTCCACATGGCCGGTGGCGGGATCATCGTATCCGGGCTTCTCGTAGGGCTTATTCCCTACACGAAGAACCGAAAAATCTGGGGCAAAGGTCCAATCGAAATGGAACGTGAGAAAGACTGTTTAGCTTAGACTCGACACTATACCTTCACCTTAACAATGCTAACATTTAAGCAACCGAGGGATTCGTTCGATTCATCTGCAAATCTATTGTCACAGTCGTCTTTTGTACAGGGTGTAAAGAAATGTTTGGTCTTGGCTGCCATAGGCGTATTCTACGTCTTCGGATCGATGAAGATCTGTTAAAAAAAGTTGCCGCAAAATTGTCCTTGATCTTGAATTTCAAGGTCAAATATTTCTTTTATTGCATTATATTCTACGCATCATGCAATTAAAAAAATTATTTGACCTTGAAATTCAAGACCAAGGACAATTTTGCGGCAACCTTTTTTTAACAGATCCGTAACCAATCAGAAGACGTGGAATACGCCTATGGCAGCCAAGACCAAACATTTCTTTACACCCTATACAGGATGTAAATAAATTTTTGGTCCTGGCTATCATAGGCATATTCAACATCTTCCGATTGGTTACGGATCTGTAAAAAATTTTTCCCGCAAAAATGCCGACCTAGTTTTTCAAGGTAAACATTTTTTTTCTGTTTTGAACAAAATTTTTACACGCCCCGTAAATTAATCCGTTCGATTTCTTAAATGTTAACATCGTAGAAGTAGACAATGAAATTGTTAATTGATCTCTTATTATACAACAGTCTCTTTAACTTCTTAGCCAATGATATACAGAGTATAACATAAAATCGAAAGTAGGATGAATGTAGGAGAGGCATTACCGATTCGTCCAGCCTTAGTTTTTCGTTTGTTAAATGTTGTTTAATTCTTACGATTGCCTTTTTATGCAGTGGTGGGAACAGTACTTAACGGTGATGATTAGATTGCGGATTGAACTTTGAAAAACATTGAATTGGGGGGCCCGTGAAGGTAGGGAATTCACCCAATGAGCAACGACAGAATATTTAAAAATTATTTATAATTCAGTGTTCCTTCGATTCTGTGTAATAGCGTAGATTTACTCGCATGATTAAAAATTTCATGGGAGTGAAGATAATGTAGCATCGTGTTTACAATGATTGTTAGTCGTTTGAATTTCCAAAAGTTTTTAAAACTCTAAATGTATAAAAAAATCCGCAGTCTAACGACGATATTTATAAAATGTTTTACCGTGTATATGTAAATAGTATATATTAGTACCGTACGATTAGTTCAAATGTGATAAACTATAGTTTATTGTGTTTTTGGCGTACAGCAGAGAGGATATAATTATTTTATTGGAATTGCGTTATTCTGGAAATTAGAATGGTGATCAGAGGACTGACAGTACTGAAAACGAGTACAATAAAACAAATAGGAAACGCGAAAGAGATTCTTTGATCCATTAAGAAATATAGTTCGAAATGTATCTATTTTATATGAAATGTTATTTTATGATAAGTACTTAATTTAAGTACCGAAGCACATAATCTTTCAGTTAAAAAAAAAAAACAAAGAAACTGTAAAACAAAAGATCACAATTTTTTTCTTTCAAGATGAGTTATTAAAATATTAGATAAATTGGTTTTCACAATCGATTCATTTGACACTTTCAAATACTATTATAGAACTGTAATTTTACGATTCTCTTTTTTTGTTGCTGCCATGAATCAGAAGATCATTATCTCTTTATATTATTTTTTATCTAGTCATGTATAGTATTTGTGATGAGAGATGGACGGAAATTCGTGCTATAGTAGTATCGTGCAGTATATGTATACAATAACAATTTTTCCTGGCTCGGTTCTTTATGTACTACAGCGCAGAAAAATAATTAAATTCGAATTAGTAATTGAAATACTTTTAGTTATTAGAGGATTCATATAGTACAGGAAGATGACATTTCATACGAGCCAACATAGTACCTTATCATTCACTTTACTGAAATTTCCGCCCATCTCTGTTTCACAAGCAGCTGCTTATCCGACCACTTACGTGCCCTAAATCGTCATTCTGTGCAGTATACTTTGTACTCATTATCAGACATCACAATGCCTGAAATCGGTGGTTGATAACTCGGTTATTTATGCACCAGGAACTAGAAAGCACTGCGAGTGCACCAGAACTGGCTTGCATTGTCATTATAAAGCTGGAGATCACACAATCAACCATTAATAAGTACCGATTTGTTTCTGGAAAATATATATAAATAAAAATTTTAAGTTTTATTCCAGTCAGAGCCAGCTGTATAAAGTATAAGTATTCTTCAATTTATTCAATAATGCGGTATAAGAATATCTTGAATAACATTCTGTATAATGTGGTCTAAGAACATTTTAAATAATACATATTCTATTTATTTATAACATTTATTTTTAACGTACTATACCATCGCCGTGCTGTAAAAGAATTGACAAAAGTTCGCAGACAAAGTTATTGAAGATTCGTTTTTTTCCTTTGTTTGTTGCATATATGGTCCATTGGCGCAGTTATACATATGTATAAACATTTGCCTTATAACGTCCAGCGACGAGTCAAAGAATTGGAACACTCGAAACGGTGCAATGATACTGTGTAATGCCTATACTGTTATAATAACGAAACGTCCCAACTGTGATTGTATCCATTCTTATAGGAAAAAGCTAGAGAAATTTTGGTATTAATACTATATATTAACCTGTACACGCCTATGTAATGAGTATTCATGGCGTCACGTCGTCGTGATCGTGCAATTATATATATATTAATTAGAAAAATGTCAGGGTCGTGGAGCTTAACATTACGTCGCATATTTACACAGTACACAGTAATTGAAAAACGAAGAATGATCAAAGAGTTCAACCGAACACTCCTTTACTTCCTTTAATATTTTAATGGTTTAAAAATTTTCCGGTTTTTTCTTTTTTTAAGTGTACAAGCTCGTAGCCACCAAAATGAATCACTAATTTAAATTATATGTATGTTACATTCAAAAAATTTTAAGTGCCAATTTAAAAAACAGAATTACATTCACTTCATTTCTCATTTAGATTAATATTTAAACACCAATGATAATAATATATGTTGCCATAAACATTTTTATTTATAACAGTATCACATATATATTCCATAGTTGAGTACTCAACTATTTATTTCACATTGAAAAGAACTTTAATAAGTTATCTAATATTTAATATAATACCTATACTTTAATTAATTGCGGTTATATACCAATTACATTAAAGAATAAATCGTTAATTGCAATTGATAATCAAATATTTCAATTGTAATCGTTAATCGTTAATTGCATTAAATATTGTCCAACTCTGGTTTTTGCGAATACATGCATTCTCGCATACACTATTTTATTAAAAATATATTATATATATATATATGTAGAAATGGTTGTGTTATACGAACAATATTTCTGTACACATGGAAGTATAGTCTGAATATTAAACGAAGGGTATATAACATGCTTCCAAATAAAAACTAGTCAACGACGGCTATCAAATTGTCACAATAGCATTCAATTTTTCATATATGGATATTAAATCGATATTCAAATTAAAAAATTCGAGTGTCGATTAGCAAGTATATGTATAATATGTCCGACGAAATTTCATGGAAACAATGAAAAATTACGAAACGATAATCAATTATTACTCGTACAATTGTAACTCCAAAGTATTTAGTATGCGAAACATTAACTAGTTCAATGAACAATAATAATGTGAATTTACCAATGCATTGTATTGCGTTACGTATATTGTTGCGAGAAGAAGAAATTGTTAAAATGCCTGTGTATAAATACATACAAATGTATATATTTATATAAATATATACACACTGTATATGACCGTCTAGTCGGATATGTTTCTCACATTTCTACTGTGAATTTAACATTTTATTAATCCATGACAACTTTTTACAGATTCGTTGTATGTATAACGCTATTCTCAGTTTAATATCCCGGCGAAATGTTAAAACTAGCTGGACTCGGAGTTGAGTTTCGACTGGTCGTTCTAGGAATCCCAACCACTTTGGCAAGCTTCTCCACGCTTTTCGGAAATGTCCTTGTAATTATGGAGTGTTCTGGACCGATTAACGCGTCCGCCATCACCCCCATTCGCACAGCATTCCCATACCTATGTAGAGTGATCGACATATCTAAACATAACAATCAGATGTTTAATTGTTGTTCAACTGTACGGGGTGTAAAGAAATGTTTGGTCTTGGCTACCATAGGCGTATTCTACATCTTCGGATCGATGAAGATCCGTTAAAAAAAGTTGCCGCAAAATTGTCCTTGAGCTTGAATGTCAAGGTCAAATATTTTTTTAATTGCATGATGCATAGAATACAGTGCGATAAAAAAATTTTACCTTCAAAATTCAAGATCAAGGACAATTTTGCGGCAACTTTTTTTACAGATCTTCATCGATCCGAAGATGTAGAATACGTCTATGGCAGCCAAGGCCAAACATTTCTTTACACCCTGTACTTCTTCGTCACTTAATTAGAAGCATTAAAGGGAACAGCTCGTTCTATACATTTGATCCTTTATTATTAGTAGACTCCGGATTTTATGCATTTATGACAAAAGTGAGTAAGTGCAATTTAAAACAGTTAAAAAATTAGAAGACTTTAAGAGTATTAACATATTATTTTCAATGTATTAATCCTCCTTTGTCTTGCAATCGATGCACAAACTTTTTATTTTGCATAAAGATCCGTAGTCTAATGGTTCCGGGCAAGGGTACACAACTAATTATACCAGTCAGATTATTATATTATACTTACTGCAGTTGCCTTGGGGCGGCCTCCAATACATTACAGCGTCGACACCGTCCACATGTAAATCTCCGTCTACGTGTGTTAAAGAGAGGGAATACCTTCTGGTCAGTTGATTTAGCATCACTTTTAATAAAAGTAAAGGCAAACAGGACGTGATTAATCCACTGGACGCTTCAGCCGCTGCGATAGCGTATATCGCGGGTTGTTTCGATCTCGCCTCTCGTACGTTCTTCTGGATCACCTGAAAATGCGTATCCTCTTAATAGAAAATCATGGACCAGTAACTACATAGCAATTTCTTTCTATTTAAACAGACCTGTAAAATTTCAATCATATCATCATCGAGCAACGGGGTCCTCGTAGGCAGTGCGAGGCACAAAATACCCCTGGATTCATGATTTTGCACGAACAATGCCTGCTGCTTGACAAACTTTCCCGTGGCAAGCACACCGTCCGGTATCCTCACGTTGGAATGTTGAAAATACTGCTTCAGAGCATCGACGGTAGCAGCCAACAGGATCTCGGGTTCGGTAGCTCCGGTCATGTTCGAAATCTTTCGAAGAACGTCAAGCTCCACCTCCTCCGACCATGCTACCACTTTCCTCCCGCACGGGGAGGTGGTCTGCAAGCGATTCGCCTGAGGATGTTTCAGGAACAGCTCTTCCATGATCATTTTCGGAGCTTTGATCGCGATCGAGAGTATAGAAACCGCTTCCATGGTAGCTTCGAGCACCAACGGAAGATAATACCACAGCATCGCGGTGAACGTGTCCGGATAGTAATGCTTGTGACGAGACTTTAACGCTTTCAGTTCTCTCAATAATAACGCTGGCGTTTTCAATGCCATTGTTGTTATAAATTGCCACGACGAACGAACGGTGTCCAGCAGAGCGTCCACGGGGTTCATGGACTTTAACAGCGCGCGAGCGATCACTCCGAGTCCAAAGTTCCTTTTGGTTGCTTCCCTTTGGAGGATCGAGAGGATGTCGAAGATCTTGGATCTACCTCCCTTCTGGTACTGTCTGGTGATGTACGTAAAAGTTAATTAACCCTTTGCACTCGAGAGCTATGTTAACTCAAAAACGACAGATTTTTCCATTGCAGAATATTTTCATTCTATACAATGTCTTTTAATTTTTTGCATATGAAACTGATATAATATCTCATGTAATATGTAAATGTCTAGTAATTCATTAAATACAAACAAAAATAATAATGTGTACAAAATGTTTAAAAATGGCATAGCAATTTTCAATGGCGCCTCAGAGTCGCCATTCGAGTGCTAAGGGTTAATATGAAAATTTGTATTTCAGATGGGAAAATTGTATATATTCTGTACCTTGTCACTTCCTTCAGCGAGGAAACGAGAACGATCACGGCAATCTTTACACACTGAAACGTACTGATCTGTTTCTTCATAATCTCCGGTCGCTCGACCGGATCATTATTATATAGAAACTCGTTCCAGTAATTGCTGAAGCTTTCGGTCAGCTTCTGATAGAGCTTCGGCAAAGCTGAAGGCTGAGCGTACAGATTCGTGAAGGGTGATTCGGGTTCTTGGCAAGTCCAAACTTCGTTCGAGTATTGCAACGGAAGAAAGTCCGCTAGAACTAGATGCTCTTGGCGTAAAACTAGATGGTGGGCCCTCACTAGACAGACTTGGCATTCCTCTCCGCGGAGGGTGGAATTTATCACGTGTACCTGCCATGGTGGTTGCCCGTACGGGAAGAATTTCGACGTGAGATCGCTGACGTAATCCTGTAAAATTGATCAGCATAGTTAAAGTACAAGTTCATCGAAAATATTCAGCTACGAACTCTCAAAAATTCATTGGAAATTTAACAAATTTATACGTTTCGCTATACAGGGTGTTCATTTGAAAACTTTCCAGCCGAATATCTTGAAAAATATGAAAGATATTAAAAAAGTGTAAAACACGTGTCCAAGGATTTCGAGGGGGAAAGGGGGGGGGCAGTATCAGTTTTTTATTTGGGTGACGTTTTCAAGGTCATTTGAAGGTCAACTTTGTTTTTTCAAATGGAAACCTATATTTTTTATTATGGGATCTTATTGTACGTAAAAAGACCAATAATTTTCGTAGGATACTTTTTGTTATCCGCGCAATTTTTTTATCCCCCCCCCCTTTCCCCCTCGAAATCCTTGGACACGTGTTTTACACTTTTTTAATATCTTTCATATTTTTCGAGATATTCGGCTGGAAAGTTTTCAAATGAACGCCCTGTATGTATTTTGACTGTAAAGATGACGGACCAACCTGGATGTTGGATTCCGTGATAGGACGGCCTCTGAAAGAGGACGAGAAATTTATCAAATGATTGTCCACCGTGAAATCCTTAATGTCCTTCCACACGTAAAGACCCCATCTCGACGACAGGCCCATCCGAAGAAATCTTCTGGACGACGTCAAGTGCGTTAAATGTCCTCGAATCCCATCCGCGACTGAGCGGCCTTGAATCAGCAAAGTATAAATGCCCTAAATTTTTGGACAAGTTTACGAGTTACATAACACCAGGACCGTAACGCCGCTAATCTATCATATATACGTATATATATCGAAAGATTTAGAACCTACGTAATTACGAAGGTGGTCCAGGATCGTCTGGATGCTGTTCTCCTCCACGACGACCACGTTCGGGTATTTCCATTTCACGAAACGTATCCAGCACGTCTTTGACCATGACAGCACTTCGGTGTATTCAATGAAACGCGAAACGCATCGACAGAAAAGAAATTCTATTAGTTTTCCTTTTTCGGATCGCACTCCTTTCTGCGAGCTTCTCTTTCATCCAAGGGGTGCGCAAAATTTTTAACCCGTAACCACTGTGACCCTATTTTAGACCCAAATATTAATAATGTATATGGTCAAATTGACCCATCAACAGTGGTTACGGGTTAAATCTCAGAAGCTAAACTAAAAATAAAGAAATGTAATCACTGAGAAACTTTGAGAAGGGAATCACGAATATCACTCGTCTCTAAAATGCGAAAATCATATTTCTTTTTTACGAAACTTAGAATAGCATTAAAAACTAATTTGAAAGCAACTTGATATACTTGCTACTGTAAAACGATAGATACAACAAATTGTTCGTGTCGAAATGCGAATGATGCGTCGTTTTATTATGGCCTTAAGGCGGAGACAAATTCCTTGTATTATCGTTCTTTTTATGTCTTTTATCTTGTTAGACAGTATCTGAACCAGACGTGATAGATACATCTACAAACGTGTGTATATGTATATACATTATACGTACAAATCGGCTGATGTTGTATAAATCATTTCCCGCCATTCATCGCGAATGTTTATGTATAAAACTTGAGACAGCCAACAATAATTAATCGAATCGAATAAGATCATACAAATATTGATCATATAAATATAGAGTAACCGAAAATAATAATTATTTTCATATAAATGTCCGACAAACCCCACGTGCCTGTATTATACAGGGACGATTTGTTAGACGATTGCACAGATCCGGCAATGCTTGCGAATTTCTTTATCAAAATAATAATAATAATTATTAGAAACTTTGACCTTTCTATTTTGATTACATTACATAAATTGTTTCGATTCCGTGGTATCTTCACGGTTGCTGCTTCAGTATGCAACGCGTTAACAATAAGAGTAAATCTTCGCGAAGTTTGTGCGATGTTCTGTAAAGTTCCTAGCAGCTACTTATCAATTTGTTGAAGTTATTTTTAAATGTGCTTTATTTACACAAGACCAGCGAGTATTTGGTAACTTTCGTAATTTCAATGACGATTAGGGCTCTTACTATCCGAATATTCGAATTTCAATCAGGATGTTGAGTTATATTAATGATCTATGCAAAATAAAAAATGTTTGGATCAATTGCAAGAAACAGAAATTAAAATGTCTCTTTAATGAATTCGATAAATCGACGTCCTTGAACTGTTTTAATTTCTTTACTGTTTGAAATTACAACCAACTCGTTTTCACGAGGATATCTCATTTCGGATATTCGAATATCCGGATACGTATAGTAAGAAACTTAATGATGACAATTACCTGGATAAATGAGGAGGAACACCGGTACCAGGAGGAGCAACAGCAACAAACTGACGGTCAAGTGAAACATGAGCGAGATGCCGAGGACATCGACGAGATTGAACGCGGTCATGTTCTCCAGCGATTCTTCTGACAAACCTCGGGCAATCGTCTCGATGATAATTACATTTACCGGAAAAGATCACCGGGAAAATGACTCGGACAAGCCAAACTGAAAATTGTCGAAAATGTCGTCGCGTATTCGAGATTCCCCGATGCACTGACTGGCGCTTAGAGAACGATTATGTCCGCGAAGCTGACCCCCGACCCCTTGCAGAAGGCCAGCCAGACGCTGTCTTGATGATACATCGTGTCAGTGGCACTGTCCTCCTCTTGCCTGCACCCCTTTCCCATCCGAAGCCCCCCTCCGAGATTCATGAAATTCGACGGAGAATCGAGCGATGCTGATTTATCGTCGACCAACTTAACGAATCCAATCGCGGTTTAATTATAGGCGACTGACACAGAGATAATCGCTGGATCTCCGCCGGCCTTTGGTCCAGGTTAACGAATCGCGATCGACAGACGCGGAGAGCGATGTCGACTATTAGATTTAGAAACGAAAATTAGAGAATTATTTCTGTTCAGAGTAAAACGAAGATTTCGTTAAAAAATGTGGCTACCGGAGAACAATCGTTATGGAATATTCACCATCAATTATAGAATTAGAATATATGACCTCACGCCATCTTTGCAGCAATAAAAAGAAACTTGGCAGATTTATTAGTAAAATGTATTTATTTAAACTGTAGATATATCGCAAGTGGATGAAGTTATTATCGTAGGATCTTTTGTACATCTATTTCTGAAAAGCGTATATATAAGGGTTAATGTATCGTGATTGCACAATATTGCACAATAAAACAATGTATTAACAAACGAATTGTTAAAATAAACACAGAAATGAGTTTTGATCGATCGATATATTTTATTAAAAATGTATATTTACAAAATTCTGTATCAATATACATGTATATATTTACACTCTTACAAAAAGATGTAGGCTGCTATAATATAAAATATGTCATTGTTCGCACGTTTTTAACGTAAACTCTATCTAATAAAGAGGCTAATACGTTCTCTAAATTCTCATGAATCCTCGAATTGCTCATTCCGCAAATAAGAAGCACTGAATAATCCTCGAAATCCTCCTCGCCGCTCCTCTACTGCACAGTAGACAAAAGCACTCTCGACTATAAATAAAACTGTGCCGACGTTCTACCATTACATTGTATCGCAATTGTACGTATTACTAAATTTTTCTCCATAACATAACAAAACATCTGTTAGAAACGTTAATGTCATCTTTCTTT
Source organism: Lasioglossum lativentre (assembly GCA_916610255.1). NCBI lineage: Eukaryota > Metazoa > Arthropoda > Insecta > Hymenoptera > Halictidae > Lasioglossum > Lasioglossum lativentre. Next base: position 1,182,264 of record OU744356.1, on the reverse strand, counting down.
TCCACGGTTCTTTCATTTTATTCTCATACTCCCCCATCCTCGAGCGGCTTGTTGGGTTTGTCTCGTTTGGCGTTATGATAGAGATACGAATGTACACGTAGGCTGTTGCTGTTCTTATATTTATTACCACAAAGCTTACACGTTAGACTTTCAAGCGGCCCGTGGATGTAACGAACATGAAGTTTGAGATTCTCTTTACGGGTAAAATGCCGGAGACACCATGGACACGAGTACATTCGAATTACTTTGCCCCTGTCCATTCGCAACGTTGGTCCCAACTCGGATACAACACGCAATGTTGTTTCCAATGGTAGAGTATTATTTGAAATACCTTTCACTGTCCGTCGACCTTTACTGTGACAGCCTGACTCGTAACCGAACTCATTCTGAAGACCGGACATGTTACTCAGACCTAATTGGGAAAAAATATATTAATTACTCGTGATGCTGTATAGTATTCTAGACCAAATTCATTGAGACACCTTAACACCAAACATACCAAATGATTGACTTTGTGAATTCTGATCATAGGGAACTAACTGCATATCTGGTACAAAATCTGCAAAATAAAAGTATTTGTTTTAATTGCGTTCGATTCTAATAGTTCTTACGACCAGTAATAATACAACTCTATGAAAAGTATTGTAGTAAAATGTAGATTTGAAATGCCAAGTAATAATCTGGTTTTAACGCGTTATTCATTCAATGATGGTAACAATTCGATGAATCAAATTCACATAGTCTCACCATGTCATTTCGAAGTGTCTATTCATTCAGTAATAATACTTTCCTCCAACAATTGATATGATCGTAATTATTAGCTTATTGATTACATAATTCCCTTTAATAATTATATAAATACAATGCATAGAATTGGTACCTTTCCTATGCAAATTATCTTCAGGTTTGAAAAATGGTTCATTGGAATATGTCCTATATACCGTTTCTGGATCAATATCGAGCGTATAATCTAATGGTTCTTGTTTAGGTGGTTCTGTGTAACTAGTGTCAGCCGTGCAGTCTAATGGTTCCTCTTCATTACTTTGTATGTCTATACTTCTGCAACTACTATTTGGTGGCATATGCATGTCCTGCTGATTATAAACTAAGTCAGAAATAGAATCTTGCTGGCAACATGTACCAGTGGTTGCCATATTGTTCTCTCTAAACTCCTTATTATGTAGTTCATCTTTCGATGAAATGTCTTGTTCCTCGGACGTTTGATCCTTCTGTATTGTTTCTTTTGGTTTGTCAGAAACAGATATATTTGAATCTGACACGTCTGAGTTAATACTCTTCTTTTCCATATTAAACAATTGATCCAATTGGTCTACATCCTTCGAAAGACTGTCTTCGGACTTCTAAAAATATAAGAAATAATTCTGTATTTTATTTGATTACGTATCGAGTCGTAGGAAACATACCTCGTCAGAGTCTGTGGTTAAACCTTTTATCTGCAACGTCTCTGCCACTTTCAAAAAACTTGCTATATCTTCTTGCTTAATGTTCACTTCACCTTGGTACATGAAGTGAAGCATCGCAGACAAATCGCGATAATTGACATCTTTTAAGATCACAATCGGATGCTTACAGGAGTTTCCCTGCATTGCAAGAAAAGTTGTATCGTTTTGTTGCTAATAATATCAAAATAAAATAGATCACAATATACCTTGAAAAGCTCTCTGAAATATGTACTACAAACTGATAGTATTAACTTATGTGCACGTAATATTTGCCCTTCCGCAGCCAACGTTACGTCAACTAGCTGCTCGTCGGTTAGTAATGTATATAATCCGGAGGATAAGTTTCTTGGAAAGCTATTCCAAACTAACGAGAACTGTTCTCCAGACATTATTTCTATAAAACGAAATTGTTTACTTTATTCATCCGTACTAATTACTAAGATTGGCATATTAATGTACGACATTTGATCCTAAACAACACAGTGCATGTTAATAAAGCTTCTTTACATGCATTTTAGTTAAATGTTAATGTTTACATATCTTCATAAAATATTACTGTCACCATAGCAACATGCACTGATATCCTGTATAAAAACAACAAGCATTAAAATTCATTTAAAAAGTTAACCTTTATTGAAACGCAATTTGACGATCTGACGAAAATAATCCTCCGAACGTTCAGTTCGTTCGTTATGTAAACAATATGATGTTAATAATTGCAATCCGCATAGACGAGAAAAAGTCACTTTAATTTCATTGACGCCGTTCTCTTTTCAATTTTTAAATAAATACATAGACTCATTTCAAACGTTTCCAGACAATTCATGTCAATTTCTAAAATTGCAATTTATAGTTTAGAAAACAAATATTTCACGAATCAAAAAGTGTTTAGAGTGGCATAAGATGGACGAACATATGAATTATTCGAGATATAGGTAATTGTTGCGCCATTTATTTATGTCCAAATTTTAATTTCGCTCACATCGTTTTTTATAGAATATTACAGTACGGATAAAGATATTTTTTATACCGGCAGTATGACATTATTAATAACTATCATTTTTGTTTAATACATCAAATTATGAAATAGACATAATAAATATTGAAACAGCCATCTTGATAATGGAAGCAACTCATTTGTGTATGTGTATATTGCAACCCTACAACTGTGACTTTATAATTATATAAAAATTTATGAAACCGCATTTATAAATTATATATATATGTATATTATTCAGCTATACACGTCAGTCATATTATATTTATTTGAAATCATAATTCATTCTCTGGTTCGAAATTTGGAATCATTAATCGATTAAATTTTTAAACATAATTATAATATAATTATAATTAATAAAAATTAATCGTGAGAAGTCGCAATTGATTTAATCGATTGATGAAATTATTAGTCACCAATTTAAATATATGTACTATAAATATTAATCCTTGTTCTTCTATCGCTAATAAAAAATTCAAGCATTAATTAATAATTATACATATTTCAATTGTAAGTATTAATTGTAAGTATTAATTGTAAGTATTAATTGTAATTACACTAAATAAACAAAGATTTCAGTCTAATATTATAGAAATATTAATATTACTTAATGATGTAATTGATTTATTAGTACTAAAAATTAAAAACTGATATACAATTAGAATATTTAACTAATATTCATATTTCATCGAGTCATCATTTTCACGTAGTCGAAAACATTTCCATAGACCATAACGAGCCTCCCAATCGATGAAAAACAAATCTGGCTTATCCCAAAGAATATGATGTGCTGCAAAATTATATTGAGACTGAATAGGTGGATTTAAATGCGGAGCCCATTGTGCTCTCTCCAGCATAATTTTGTTTACATATTCATAAAATACTTTGGCTTTGTGAATCCAACATAAAAGAGACATAATTGCAATTATCATAGCATGCAAGTGATAATGTATTTCCTGATGATCTTTTTCTAGCTTGAATATTAGATCTTGCAGGTTCATTAGAAAGCAGACTATAGCAGCTGCTGTAAATCCGCATGGAATTTCTATTGCAAATAAACAAATTGTGCAGTATGTTGATTCTAAATTCATACGTGATGAGCCATGGTTTACGATACTCATTAAAATACTGTCATGTAAAATCTCCCTATGAAGCTTCAAGAACAGTTTATCTTCTTTATGACATTCCGATATTGTCAAATCGAATTGACTATTCTCAAAGAATATTTTGGGTGTATCGAAATTCATTTTGTTATCTTTTCTATCAAGCAAATACTGCATTACTCTGTGACCTAATAAGCTTATAATTTTGCTTTTCGATGATAGCATGTCCATAAGCAATGGCATCACTTTTGGTGTCAAGGTTTTCTCATATACTAGAACTACATGCATATAAGCTGTATATTCAAGCGTGCTTCCAAATTCTAAAATAATTTCATCTGTCATTCCTGGTTCAATAGCCCATGAACACATATGCTGCACTATGACTAGAAGATGATCGTTGTACACATGTTTCACCATGTTTATAATGCACACTTCCAGGCCCTTCTTAATAATGGCATACGGTGTAGTATTATTAGCCGCTTTTGTAGCAGTTACACTTATGTAAAATAAGTTTAGAACTCTTTCGATGACTAATACGGTATCATAAGAATCTGGCCATTCGTACACATCTAACAGTTCATACAGTATTCTTATAATTCCTCTTGTATCTTCTGCATTCATATTTGGATCTTCAATTTTGTCCCATATTGTGTGGAACATTAATGCTCCGCCGACACCACTTTCTAACAAATTATATAGTATTTCGAAGCAAACAGTTTCAAACTCCCAGAGCTTGTCCTCGTATATTGTATTGACCACTGCTTGCAAAATTTCCTTAGACTTTTCAGGAATATAGATTTGTAACAAATTATTATAACATTCTTTAGCGAAACGACGTTTCCGCCGACGTTTCCACTCGCATATATTATCAGCATGGTACAGTGTTCGGTCATAATATAAAAAAAGTTTAAGGGTAAATATAATTATTACATATGGATCGTAACTTAATAGTTGTTCTTGTGAAGCACTTTTTGTTATACTCCATATATGGTTCAATATTTTCTCCTGATCCCGTACTGAATTTGAAGTTATAGTGGCACATGCTTTGTATATGTATTCTATTTTATTCTTTAATTCTTCATCTGAAATCATTATGAAATGGTATGACTATACTACGAATATAATTTTGGTTAAAAATATTTAAATACAATAAACACGGCTGAATATGCAGTTTTTATGTGTTTTCAATCTGTAAAAATATACAATACTTGTCCGCATAAGTTGTAGAGTTATCTCTTTCATACATTTTTTACCAGTTTACCCTAAATAAAGGAACAAACAAGTTATATTAATGTGTACATAGAACTTAAAAAATGTTCACTATGTATTTACATGTATGTATACATAAGATTTAAAGATATGCATTAGAAAGACTACACTATACCTCCTATTTTTTTACAAAGTGAAATCATATATCGTATATCACATAATTTCAAATATTGAAATTCAATTATTCTTATAAGAAATAAATATATCATTTTTCATTACATATCGTAACGTTGTATCTATATATAAATCTTTTGATTCCAGAAATAAAATAACAGGATTCTTGCTTAAAATAATTAACATTCTTCTTTTTAGAACCACAAGTCACCACCCACGTCTTCTTCTGGTTGTGACAATTGTGTTTTTTGTTTTGTCTGAGCACTATTTTCCGCCTCGTCTTCACTTTCAGAGACAGCTAGATCGTCTTGAATTTTATTCTCACTTTTCTCATCTCTCGCTGGCAACCCAGCCAGCAAGAAATCTGAAGGATCGTAATTTGGATCGACGTCCATACTTTCATCTGTAATAAAGAAAAACATATATGTATAATACCTGAGAAAGTTTCCAATTACACTGGCTAACACCAATTTTGGTGTTAATATTTTCATATTACCAACCTTGCTGAAGCAGTTGTTGATCCGCCATATAAAAACCGACATTACCTAACTGTACCATTGCTTCAGCTGCTTGCTGACTATCATCGTCTGCCAATACCACTCCACCCTCTCGTACTTCATTCAGTTCAATCGTATCCATTTCTGCATGTTCAGATTGTTCATCTGTACCAAATGGAACCTCATCGAATTCATCTTCACTGGAGAATTGTAAATCTAGAATACAAAGGAAGCCGGTGTTAGATCGGAATTACATGCATACTCAATGATGAAACTCTAGCGCTTCCTATACCTTCTTCGAGAACATCTTTCTTCTTTGAATTTACACTTCTGCTACCATCGCCTTCCATATCTCCTTCTACATCCACAAAGTCGAAGTCCTCCATGTTCGATTTTCCAAATGGATTCTCTGGCGAACTTGTTTGACTCTATAAAAAAACAGAGCAATTTATTTAATCTGTGAAGTAATAAAATAAATATGCAAATTTGATAAAATTAGTACCCCTCTGAACTCTGGCTCTGCAATAGTGTAATTTTCCTCATCCGGGCCCAGCCAAGAAGGATCTATATCTGCTTGTTCCATTGCACGTTTTTGTACTAATAATATATTATTTTCTAACTGCGTTAAATGATCGTCATACTGAAAATTATAAATTAGTAATAATTACAATCGATAATATAAGTGGAACATAACATTCTATAAATGAACATATGCTTATCTACCTCATCTAACGTTTCTTTGCAAACTTTTACAAGCATTTCAGCCTTGTTCGTATAAACAGATTCTTTTCCATTGTATATTGTACAATTTTCCAAAATTTGTTCAATGTCTCGGAGAAACTCGTGTCGATTATGATATTTGTGTGCTGAACAAAAATAATTTAGTTAATTCAACTAATACAATAAAATTAATATTGTACTCCTACTAATAATGTAAATCAAGTTACCCGACACTTTTTTCGATATAGTCTCCAAATCCATAGGTCTTTTTATTACAGTATAATAATCTTTCACCAATTTCTTATTTACTGGTTTCAGGAACGGCCAAGCTTCCGTCATAGATTTCAGTTTATTATTAACAACATTGTCCAAGATGAATGTCAAAGCGACTTGATCGTTGTCATCAAGAAGAGGATTAATGGCTTTCTCTAATCTCATGAGACGATCCTCTTTCTCGCCAAGCCTTTCTACGCAAGTCTCCAACATACGTTTAGCGGCCACTGTTAACGAACTTTTCGCTCCATTATACAATGTAGAGTTTTCTACGATTTGATTAACATCGGCTAGAAATTCTTCTCGACTTTGATATTTCTTTAATCTTAAATTCTCACGAATTGTTTGCAAATCCATGGGTCTTTGAATAATCTTATAATAATCAGGAACAGCCTAAAAAACACATTTACAAACACACGTTAAAAACTATAAATTTATGAGGAAATACATGAAAACGATATTATTAGGAATAAAATATACCTTAGCGTTAACAGGAAACAAAAATGGTTGAACATCTGGCAAATCTCGCATCTCATTAAGAATGCTCTCTAACATTGTAGACATGACAACGACTGGATCAGTTCTACGTCTGTTGGCAGGTCTCTGTTGTCGTTTTAGATAATCGCAATGATCGTCGCCAGTGGCTCTCCTTCGTTTCTTAGAGTTGACAGCTTCTTTAGGCACTTTCAACAGCAACGTGCGCCTCTTCATTTCTTCAGCATGCTGCGAACAAGAAAACCATAAAATTACATACTCTTCAGCACTGACAGCCTTCAGAATGATTATACATATTAAACAGCGTACCCTGATCAGTTTAGATGACAACTTCACTTTGGTTCCGTCCACGTTAACAAGATCTTGGTCATCGGTATTGAGCTGTTTCTCAATCTCTTCCTCTTGTTCCTCAGTCATCGCAACGTTCACTGGTGCAGTGGTTATGCTGTTCTGATACAAGGGACAGGCTTTATTTGTACGCATATGACCCACATTACCACAGGCACCGCATTTCAATTTAAGATCTGGCTTAAGTTTAGGTTTTTTACGCTTGGAAGGAGAAATTTCGGTTTTAGGATGTTTAGAAGCAGGAGATGTAGACTGGAAAGAATTACTGAATTGAAGGATACTGTTAGAGGATGTGGTGGTTGGGGTATTGGTATTGCTACGGTCAAATATGTTATGGGATGACAAGTTGCTCCCAGTCATGGAACCACCTAGCATACGTTCTCTCTCTTGGTTCCGCTTAATTCTACGTAACTGTTCTTGAAGTCTTCTCTTCTCTCTCTTCATCTCTTCTTTCTGTGCCTCGTCCAGAGTCGCAAACTGTTTGATGAATGTCTCATCCTTCGAGTTCCTAATCTTTATGTACGTATCTATCACTGCTGGTTTCCTAACCAGTTCTACCCTCGTGAACTCTTTCCCTTCCGGATTTCTAAATGTTCTGTAGATCTTAAGGACCCTACCCTGCTGCGCATTGAAGTTATTTACAGGACTGTCTTCCTCATCGTCCTTCTTCTTTTCCTTACTCTTTTTTTCCTGTTCCTGGACTTCGCCCATCAACATTTTCCGCAACTCGTGACGCTGTTGTTCTTCTCGCTCGAGAGACAACTGGGTGCTAGTTTTCTTATTAGAAAGCATATTTTCGATGTTCTTACCCATCTCCTCTATATCGGAGCTATCTTCCTCCGAACTTTCACCCTCGTCTGTACTCAACACTTCGTTCGAAGATAGCACACGATTTTGTAAATCAAATATTCTCTGGCATTCTTCTTTGTATCTTTCTTGGTGTTCGGCAATGGAGAATCGATTACCTCGCGAGAATTTGGTCATACCCTCTTCCCCAGCTTTAGCTTTCTCCGTAGACAATGTCCTAACTACGTCTATAACTTCCCATCGTGACAATTTCTTAATTTCTTCTTCGGGAACACCAAATTTACGGAGCAATGCTTTAGCATTGTTCAAGGATAATCTTCGTAAATCAGCATCTGTTCCAGTAACGGTTCTCTTTGGTTGCGCTTCTTGCTCCTCCTAATTAACATTTTAAAAGAAAAATGTGAAGTATTTTACATCTAATTTTACATCTGATTCCGAATAAGTTCAGAATTATAAAGTTTTTGTGCGTGTAGTAAATTACCTTGCTTATCGTTGGTTTGTTTGGAACTCTTACATAAGAGAATCCTTCGCCACAGCCTGTTGGATCTGCTGGTCCTGCCAGTTGCAACAAGCATTTGCCTTTCATAGCCTGAATGTAAGCTCGTGTTGTATTCCAAGGTGCAACTTTAACTTCGTCATCCATTTTTAGTTGCATTTCTTCGTCATCGTCGTCTTGAGGAGTGAACAAGAATTTTTCACCATAACCTGCATCTTTTAATCTTTGTTCAGCCGCGATCATACTAAAATAAGCGCAACACTGTTCCGGGGACACCATTGCTCTAATTTCTTCTTCTGTCGGCAACCTGAAGTCTGGCTTTATGACCCACCAATTAGAATCCATTCCTGATGCAAAGCAATTTAAAATATGTTTTCAATACGTTTTTAATTTGCTACAATAAGTATAATATAAGGGCACATATGTATAAATACCAGTTCTTTTGAAGTCCGCGCATAGTTTCAAACGTTTTCTGATACTACTTTCACTATGCGAAGGAAATGCTTTTTTAATATCGTCCATTCTAATACGTCGTGGTATGTCGCGTGATTTCCAAAACAATCTATATATGAATACTTGTAAAAAGTCCCTGACGAAATTATTAGCTCTCTTCGAGTTAGGCCCGGGTACTTCATACAACGGACACTCCTGCCCAGCTACAAATAAAGCGTCCACTTCTCTAATGTAATATTGCTGCCTGCATATAGATATTATTTGTTATATTACAGTACATCATAGAGGTGGAAGGAAATTTGTATTACAATACCTTGTTCTAATAACTAGAAAATCAGTCTCTGGAATTTTGTGTTCATAGATCGGTGCTCTGTACATGTTATTTTCAATCGCTTGTATGCTTTGACCAGGCGTAAGAATTCCAAGGAATGGACTAGTATGCGCGTAAGCAGTTTCTCCGTATTTATATTTCTGAGGTCCTTGATCTTTGCCTGCCTTTCTTTTATAGTAATTTTTCACCTTCGAGCACATTCCTACTTGGTTCATCAAAGGAGGGTGCTCTTCTGAGAATTCAATAAGCACCACCTCACCGTCTTTACCAGATAAATCTTCTGGAGTTCTCATGAAAAAGACATCACCTCCGCCAGATGCGATTCTTTCTTGTTCTCTTTGCTAATAAAAAGTATCATATATATTTGACTCAACTTTCAACTTAACAAATAGCAAAATGAGGAAAGATATGCGTACCTTAGCTTTCTTCTTGATGTGCTTCAACAACGGCAAAACAGAATGAGGTCCAGGATGTGCAAGTGGACCACGACTGAATTTTCTTAGAGGTTGTCTGTGGAAATTGCGAAGCCGTAGTGGTCCCATATGAGTTTGTACAAATGGAACACGCAATTCTACTACAGGTGTACTGTGTTGTATTAGGTTCCCACCTCCAACTTTCAACCGTAATGTTGTTTCCGATGACCTTGGCATATAATAACTAAAAGCCAAACGAATTATCGACTTTGTTCTAATGAAAATTGTACTCGATGAATATTTTTTGCCAGAATTAATAAACTTACTTGTCGTTCGAAATATTGAAGGGATCTCGGTCTGGTGACTTTGGCGGCGGCGGCGGTGTATCTTCTTCCAGGACGTTAATCACTCCCGCTTTTCCAAGTAGCAATTTGCTCTTTTTAACATGCGGATGTGGTATCTTTACTTTTGGTTGCGGTCCATTATCTTTATGCAGCAATGCTGGATCTATGTCGTCGGGAATACCAAGAACAATGTTTTCATCGTTTGGATCCAAAGTGAGAATTTTAGGTTTTGGTATCTTTCTCATGTTTTCGGGATCCCAAATTACTTCTTCCTCCCATAGACCATATACTAATTCTTCATTTTCTACAGGAAAAATGGAGTACCAGGTGTCGTCGTAATTTTCTTCCCTGGATTGTTGTTGATTTCCCTTGTTCATACCCCTGTTAAAATATCAGAAGTTAAATAACCATGGACAAATTACGTACAAGGTGTTCATGGTAGCCATCACGTATATGCAACACATGAAAGTCAAATTCTATTCCTTACATTTTATTTTTCTGAGACTGCATGTGCAAAGGAGTTGTAATTTGTGAAGTAGCTAATCGAACGTTCGATGCAACTGGGACTGGTGCACCTTTCCCTGGCTGACTGAATGCTTGAGCAGTTCTATTTCCACTGGACGGTACCCAACCAGCTGCATTATTTTTACTATTTAATTTCTGTAACACCTTCAAATAGATTTAGGTCCTTAGTTACGCGGCCCTGCACAGGTCTTAGTACAGAATGTCGGATCGAAATGATATTACATACTTTATGTTTTATATCATCGCCATTCCATATAACATCATCTTCCCAATGTAATTGTGACACCATTAAAAATGCATCATCAGAAAATTCTTCAGCGGCTTCTCTATCAATCTGCTCCTCTGTCTATTGGAAATACAATAGCAACATATAATACAGTATTTTCAATAATACATTGAACTTTCAAACAGTCTGCTTGTTATATTTTTAAGGCAGATAATTCTATACCTTATCTACAAGTTTAAATCCATAATTAAAACCATCTCCAGTTTCTGGGACTTGAAGCATATCGTACCAAAGCTGTGCAGGTCCAAACCGCCAATCTGCCACTTTCGGTCCCATATCTCCATTTTCTCCAGTTTCACCTGTTTTCCCAGTTTGCTCTTTGTCCTCTACTGGTAACAATAATTTACTCTCATCATCGGAACAACACATATCTGGACTTGGATCTGGACCGTAATTTAATATCCAACCCTAATGTAATTTTATAATAAAAGACAAAGTTAGTATCATCTTAAGATTAAATCATAACACACATTACGCCATTTATTATGCGAACCTTGAACTTTGGTTTCTTTTCATCCTGATCGGAACCAGAATCTGAATCTCTAACATCATGATGTCGTTTCCTTTTCCGCCGTTTTTTAACACCTCTCCAGACTTGCGGAAGGCTGCTAGGCTTTCCTGGACCAAAAAGTCTTGAAAATCTTAGTACTTTGTTCGCACGAAAGTCAGGAAACAATTCAGCCACATCAACATTAGCATATTTCGATGGTAACATGGAAGCAAGAGGGGTTTCTAATTTCCGCTGTCGGGCAGCTTCTGCCTCCTCCGCTGTAAGTACTTCCTTTTCCTCGGGTACTGGAGGAGGAGGCATTAATTGTGTATCAGATTTGTTAACAACTTCCTCATCATCTGCATCATAATCATTTTCTTTTTCGTTTCTTCTTTCAAACGTGTCCTGTTTATCTGTGCGTAAAGGTAAAACATAAAAATGAATTGATAAATCAACAACTATGCTCATGAAATTTAATATACATATATTATAGCATCAATATTATTTTTCGTGTTGTTTGTACCATTGGATTTTTAATCAAGTAACACGTGAAACTTGAGCCAGAGTTGCTAATGAATACAAAGCTGTGATAGGTGCCTACGCTCATTGTTTACAAATAGCAATCATTTAATATTCACTACTATACTAATAATCACTACAGTCATTGTTAATAAGAAAATCATTAAATACTCGTCGTACTTACTATTATCCTCATTTAAATCCTCTGCTAATTCACTTATATCTGAAAAATCAAGAGCGCTAGGTGACTTCTCAACATAATTTGTGTCCCTTTCATCGATAGCTCTCATTCCGTCATCATGTCCATCGTCTTGGTCATCCTTTTCATCGCTAGCATTTTCGTTAGACATCATTTCTCGAATAAACGAGCTGAAGCCAAAACGACTAAGCGAAGCCAAATGCTGTTTTGCTTCCGGATCAAGAATATCATCTTCCAGTTGACCATTATCATCAATGTTTCCGAATAGGAAACCAGTCATATTGATTCCAGACATCAAATCTTTATCGCCTTCTTCCTCAGAATCAGCCATTTTTATTGTTATTGATAAATCAAACGAATTGGTATAACAGTAATTTGTCTAAAAATTCGTCGTATCCGAATGCACAGTAGATCACCACAGATGATACATGTCAATGCCACAGCTTTTAATAACGGAAATATCAAAATATCACACACTCATGTATTTGTTACTACTTATATTTATAAATGCTTAATATTTACAACTATTATAATTATTTACAAAGCTCTGTTAATTACAAAGTTATAGTAAATTAACGTTTTGTTTACGTAAACCTTAACTGTCCGCCATGTTCTCAAATGTAGTATCGGTCATTGAATACATATTCCTACAGAGGCGGAACTCTCATTGAAACAGAGAGTATTCTATGTTTCTAGTATTTTTTTGTATATAGTAACATTATAAATACGGAACCATACGGAACTATTATTCATATTGGGTCCGTTCCGTTTCGCATTCAATTTGAAACGGAACACTTTTCCATACATTTGATGCGAATCAAAAATGACTGCTTACATGGGTGACAAAACGTTATCTATATATACTTTCCTTGTCAAGCAACAAGGTCAATACTGGTCAATACTTCGTTGCTTTCTTCCCAAATAACAGGGAATTCAATTCTTCACATCTAAACAAAATACATTTCTCAAACTATCATTTGCGTTTCCAATACATTGGTATTTTGTAAAATTTTATGCATGCATATACAAAAGAATGAATATTTTATTTTTTAAAATACTAAAATAAATGAAGTAAATTTACGTTTTATACAGAAAACGTGATATAATTTTAAAACGTTATAATGCAGATATATTTTCATGCAAGCTCATTGATGTGTTTAAAAAAAGAACTATTAATTTAATCGAGATGAATTAGGATGACAGAGAGCAAATTCACTCTAGATTAAAAAATCACGATCACGGCGTGTATGAAGTTCAAATCACGACCATGATACAACCATGATATCATTGTGATAAATCACGGTTAGCGATTTTGCACGCCATCCCTATTCACAATGTGCTTTTACTTGCATCTACTTTTTTGAAATGTACCGCTAATCCCGCTAATGCATCGACTACGCATCAAACGCTTCACTTCTGAGCTGTGGTATTGGGGTATATATAGCTGCGCGAGAAGTCGTGGGAATCTGGGGAATTCTGTGCGCTCTGATGCCTCTGATCACTGATATATATATATATATATATCAGTGGCTCTGATGCTCTGATGCGTGCATTCTTATTGTTAGACCATATTATGAAACGGAACGGTTCTCTATGCAGTCTATGCGTATAATGCGTGAAACGGAACGGACCCTAGGTAACTGAAGTGGAGAGAGCAGCTATGACCGCGAAAATTAAACTGGAAAAATACCAATGAAATTTATTATATATTTTCATTTATTTAATTTATTATACAATACTGAACTACAGAACACAAATATGTAAATCAATTTCATATCAACATAATGTAAAATCATTTAGTTCTTGGTGAGCATAAAATGTTTATTATTCATAACTGTAACTATCAAGTTTCTAATTTATAATGTTATATTTAATTTTATAAAAATCTAAAGTAATAACAACTATAAATTTCGTATAGAAAAGATAAGATACAATTTATTTTTGTTCATATACAAAGTAATATTAATTTTATGAAAAGTAAAAGTAAATGTAATGATAATACTAAGGTCGAGTTATAAAATGGGAAATAAATTTTCATGAATAATTTCGACGTAGCTACATTATTAACCCTGAGCTGCCGAGGCGGAGTCTCCGAAACTCCACGAAATTGCTTGTGTGTTCCACGCATAATTTTAATGCAGTAATTTATTTTGATATGCAAGTCAAATTGGCATGATTCTAGGTTTCAAAGAAAATGCGAAAATTATTCTGTGGGACAAAAGAATTTGGGCAGATAAGAGTCCTCTTGGCCAGTTAAGTGTTAAATATTAACATAACTTTTTGACAATGTCTCATGTCACTTCCTATGTATACATAGTTGTAAGAAATGAATGTATCTAAAAAGATGAAATTTATTCAGTCCATCTGAGACTTTACACTGTATCCATTTATGAAAACCATTTACAAAGAATTTTATAAATTGTAATATATATGTATTTGTATAATGTAGATATTTTTCGTTCTATATAGAGTTTGCCCTATATAAACAGAGCGGCGCTGTGTCTCAATTTACGGCATATTGCTAACAATAACAGAGCGGTAAGTTTACATTTTTATGCTACCAGTCAAATTACCATAATAAGAAAAAACATATTGCAGTTAAAATAGAATTTATCAATTTTCGTGACTGGATATGACTAAAGATAGCCGAATACTCTACATCCTGGAAATCATTTTATGATATTTGGTAATACAAAATGTGTGTAAATAGATTCAGCTACTTTCTATGCCGGTCACATAGTCAGTAAGTACAGTTCAGATGACGTACACAACTTAAATGAAATGCTTATAGACATTAGGTTTGATATATAAAAAGTGTAAACAACTCTTCCACATTTTATGATGAAACAAAGTATTCTGTTGTACCAGGAAAGATAAAAAATAATTCACGTTTTCCGATGTAAGCACTGGAACAAAAGTTTCTTTTTACTTAAACTATTGTAGGACAATCTTAAATCTCAACACAATCCTCCTGTCTGTTGCTGATAAACTTCTATTGTGTCACCTTCTTCCATTTCAAGCGTGGTTGGGGTGTCTAATTCATTTATCGGTTGACCATCGAATCTAAATCTTACTGCTGCGATCGCCAGACCCTGGTAAAATATAAATCAGTTATAATAGATACAGTGGGACACTTGACTATTACTGGGCGTACTAATTGGTTCCAGAGTGGAGAACGTAAGTTCGGGTACACAGGATAGACTCAACGATGTATGCAAGCATACATATATATACCCATGTATTTATCAGATTAGGAGATACAGTTTCCTTGGAATGTATAAAAATGATAAGTTTAAAGCTTATATTGATCGGTATTGCCTGATACCGGTTCCACTCAGAATTGAGCGCTGAGGAAATGGTTGTGGTAGAATCGAGGTGGAGATGAACTTGACCACGTTGGAATCAAATACTAAGAACGGTACACTCGATCAAAAGGACACGATAGAATAGTGAAACAAATAATAATTAACTGAGCGACGATGCCGCGAGTACAAGAAGCGGGGTTTAAACTAAGGAATTTGTTGGTTGGTTTTCGTGTTTATTGTCAAACTGAGGAAAGGGTCGAGCGGTCGAGACTTTTGACTTCGAAATTTCACGCGAGGGCAATCCCAAAGATAAAGAATTAAACATGTGGAGCGTGAAATATCGGTTAAAAACAATTGACTATCGTGTCGCGTAGAGACGACGCAAATCGAGGCCCCGCTGTACACGAATATTAATATCCATTTAAGGAAAAAAAAAATAATTACTAAATTGTAAATTTTTCAAAAAAGATATAAAATGATTCTAAACTATCTGATGGCTTGTCGAATAATAATATAATATAGTAAAAAAAACTTACCACCCGATCACAGTAGGCATTCATTAATTTCCTGAGTGGTGTGTGTTTTTTTATTTTAAATTGAACTACTGCACTATCTTGTCCCAGTACTTTTAAATTTATGTGCTCGGATTCTGTTTTAGTTTCCTGTAAGAAAACGTATTCTTATTCTATCATTCATGATCGCAGCATTGGCTTTGAGGTTACAAAGCGTTACCTTCTTCTCGTCAGACATGTTTACTGTTTACACCGAATATACTGCCGTGTTAATAATTAATAATAAAATTGCTAAAAATTAAGTACCAGACTACACGCTGGACTGCCTAAAATTCTTACAAATAAACGCTGAAACGAGCAACTCGCAATAATCCCGCTCCTATCTTTATAGCTACAATCACAACGTTTCCATCTTACACAAGTAGCATAGTATCATATACCTGGTATCGTAGAAAGTTATTGGTATACACCAGTATACACGCGTTTTAAAAATCTAACATGATGGTGATTAATAAACTATTTTAGGGAATTTCACCTGTTAGTTTGGTACACAGTTGTCATGTGATTTGATGTGACTGCGGTTTAGTGAAAACTGGTGAAAACTAAATATTATATAGGTTTTATTTCGTTGTATTACCGTGTGTGAATTTAGCTTTAGTATAAGTATTGTTGTTATGTGAATAACAATTCACGAAATTGTTTACGGTTATATTTTCACAGTGTCAGCAACTCGAAACAGTAGACAAAAAGAGATTGCATTGCATGAGACGCCTCTATAGATCTCATAATTTATGGATAAGTTATTTCAAATTTATCTGCTGATGGCGATTGGCGATAGTGAAATTACAACCGTTTTACGTTTTAGATACAAGTGGTGACAAGGTACACATGTGTTTGGTGAATTAAACAAATACACGTTTATTCTGTTCGTAGTATATGTATATTTTGTGTAACAATGATTCATAAAATTAATGAAAGTGTTAACAATTTACTTGTCAAACCGGACGATGGCAAACCGCAAGTGTTCGAAAGAAAACAAGCTGAATATACGAACCTTTCAAGAAAGTTCATAAGCACGAGAAATGATTATTCGAAACAATTTGCACACATTTATTCTACCAGACTCGCTGAATTGAGAGATATTTTGATCCCGCAACTTAAAACTAAGTGGGGTATGTATTTTGACCACTATTCTATGTGGAAAAATATTTTTATTAACGATTGAAATATACTACAGTAAACAGACACTAAATAGCATCGAATTGATTTCGCAATGATTTTCTTCAAATATGAACTAAATATATCTGTGTTCGAATAGGAAGCATTCCTGTCGTGAAATTAGCTGATCTAGAAAACTTAGATGGTCAAGAATGTATAATAATTGGTACGCTTTACAAACATCAACAATGGAAACCATCGATCTTACGCGAGCTCAGTGAAGATCATCAACTCAGTGTTCCTTGTCCTAGATTGAATTATTGTTCCGAGAAAGATGTGCCTTATTTAGAAGATGAAATGTTACGTATTAAATTAGTAGGCGAGCAGGTTCATCTTAAAGATATTGTTACCGGTGTTGTTTGTGCTGTGCGGGGTAATGAGAACAACGATGGAACGTTTACGGTAATTATTGTTTAAATAAGTAATACTATCTTAACCATATGGAGCATGAGTCCACCATGAATTGAATTACATTCTGAACATTCTGCGAATACTTTAATAAGCATAGACGAATGCTCGTTTGAATGTTAGGTTTTTTAGAGTAGGTCTGTACAATCATTCGTTTGTTTGGTCTAAATCTAAACGCAACATTAGACACTATGAGGACACTATGTGTATTTGGTATATAAGCAATAGTTAAATATTATGTTTAGGTTAAAGATTGGTGTCTTCCTGGTTGCGCACCAAAAAAACCTATAACTAAACGTCCATCCAATGGAAAATTAGTGTTAGTATCTGGTTTGGAGTTATCCCAAAATCATGAAAATTTAGCAATTAGCCTCTTTGTTGATTGGCTGACCGGAATGGCTGGTAATATAAGAACACAAAAAGATGGAACCTCCATTGTTCGTCTTGTTATTGCAGGTAAATTGATAAATTTAAGACTGTAGAAATTAGCAATGCTATGAAAAGAAATACTGCTAACAGTATTATTTCGAAAAATAACAGGTAATACTGTGAAAGGTAGTAGTACAACACCTTCAGAAATGGATACATTAGATAAGGAAATTGGGACAATCAAAATTATGGATACATTCTTAAGCGATTTGGCAAAATGTTGTGCCATTACTTTCATGCCAGGAGAACATGATCCTACAAATGCCATGTTACCTCAAAAACCACTGCATCCGTGTTTGTTACCTAAATCGTTTAGGTATTACTTTTTTGCATATCGTATCTTAAAAACAGAAAACATTCTCTTTTGGAAAATACTTCTTTTATTTCTATAACAGACTTGAAAGTTTTAAAAGCACTACAAATCCATGGATTGGTAGAGTTGAGGGACGAGTAATAATTGGTAACAGTGGTCAATCGATCAAAGATATCGTCAAAGCGACTGGTGAAACAGATATTTCAACCATTGAATGGCTCGAGAGAACTTTATTATGGAGACACATGTGTCCAACTGCTCCAGACACATTGTTAGCTTGTCCATATTACAAAGAAGATCTGTTTATTATGAGAGAATGTCCGGACATATATTTTGTGGGCAATTCAGAGAAATATGAAACAAAATTGTGGAAGGGTTTGTATAATTTTTAATCAACTTTCGCAAATTCATAAAATAATAATTTGATAAAATAATTTAATTTTCAGGCAATGAAAATCAAGTAGTAAGACTGATATCAGTGCCCCGTTTTAGTACTGCTCATACTGCCGTGATAGTAGATTTAGAAAGTTTAGATACACAGTGTATATCTTTCAGTAATGCATAAATGAGTAGCTGCTTTGGTAGAGATTTTTTTTTTTAATGTAACGAAGACATTTTTGTATTTTTATGCCTTTTATACATTTTATAATTATCGTTCGTACTCTATTTTTTAATTCATCTCGATCATGGATTTTAAAGATACTAATATACAACAAACAGCATTTAATTCGATATTTATTGAAGTAATTCCTTTCCTTCCTTACATCAGAAGGCACTAAGAATAAAAACGATAGAATCACGCGAAGAAAAAACAAATTCCATTGCTGCCTATTTATTTTTATTCAAAATGTGATGTACAAAATCTAAGCACACGACGTTTAAATATTATGTATGCTTGACTAAATATAAAGAATGTAATAAGAAAGAAATTACATGTAATATCACAGATTGATCAAAAATCGAGGAATCACAGTGACATGAGATTTTAAACAATGAACTTGTTTCTTAAATAAACACGAAGTGATACTGCATAAATTATAAGTAATAAGAATGAATATAACAGTCAAAATACAGAATGTGAGAATTCTTTTATTTCAGAGTTTCACATTATTTCGAGCAATTTTAATATTTTGCTAAACTAGAATAACTAAAGTGAAGTATAATAACTACGATCTCATTATAAATTGATATTTTTATTTGCATGTTGCATGAACAAAATTGTAAAGTGAAGGTGGATGATTATATACAGATTCTTGAATGTTTCTGCATGTATACTGTTTTTGACTGTTATATGAGATGCAAAAAATTATGAAATCATTTCAAGAAATCATAATAATTATAATAATGATGATGATAAAAGATAAGACAAATATAGAAGCGTAATAATTATACACAATTGTAGGGTCACGCAATAAATTATAACTGATCATAATAATTGGATTCTAATAGGGTAGAGCTTTCAATCACTTTACAATAAACTTATGTCGCAACTAGAAATAATATGCAACGTCGAAGGGTAATGTTACAGAACATTTCGGTTGGCACTTTTATTTAATATAAGGATCTGATTATAATATATAAATACACCTTTATTTTTTATTCATTTTTTTTTTCATATGCGCGTATCAAAACTATCTAATTCTGTTTGTATGAGATTCTAACTTTTCAAGGACTATGTCCTCATTAATATTTGTAACAGTGAAAGAAAAATATAACAATATCCTTATCCTAAATAAAAGGATATATACATATATCTTATGTGTATATACACATAACATATGTAGTATATGTATATATACATATTCGTTATTTATATATATATTAGATCTATTCTAATGCTTTGGCCGAAATAGCAATACTTAAAAAGCAATTATTAAGGTTTTCCATTGATTTAAGCAGAATGAAGTTATAAAATTTATATTTATAATACACTTTACAGATTCGTAATACCATTAACTTAAGGTGCATATTACATGACCGACTGGTATATATAACAATTGACAGGTAGCTTCTGCATATAGTAACGACGACGTAGACATAGTGTATTTATTCAAGATTTTATCCTATCTTTTAGCCGTCGGACGTATTCGTTCCTTTTCAGTATCCCTATCGTCAGCTACTGTCCATTCAGGATCATTCGGATCCTCACCTTCTATGTCACAACAAGCTGATTCCGTTGAATCTGACTCTGGACAATCCATTTCCCCATCCTAGAAATGAAATATTAATGTCTGGCTGAGTGGTTGTAAAAAGATATTTTATCCAACGATTATTCTGCGTGTGTGTATATATACGTATATATTTGTATGTATATATATATATATATCAAGGACCATATTGTTACAACCAAAATGAGAAAAGTCATAGGAAAAGAATTATTTTTTCGACTAAAAATTTTTTTTATCACAAAACACTGAATGCAAAGCAATACTTTGTCCTACCATGAGCAATCGAGATGTAATAATTAATGGCCATTGTAAACGAAAAAAAATTTCAATCACTTGTGATTGTTATTTGTAAGAAAAATGTTTAAAAATGGAGATTTGTTTAATCATGCGGTTTTCTGAAAAGGTGTCTTTACATTTTGTGATTATTCGATTTCAACAATGAATAGTTTTTCTATTACTGGACTGTTTTTCATAAAATATTTTGTGATAATTGCTACTTTTGGTCCCCGATACATACGTTTAAAAAAATACTATGTTCAAGTTTACAAGCTTATAACAACCGAGAAGAAAATAAACAGCGGGCTAGTTCATTAAAAGATTCTAATATGCTTATAAAAAGATAAAGATTACGTAAAACGCAATGCAATTCCTTTTAAACATCACTAATATCTGAAATATATATATATATATATATATATATATATATATATATATATATATATATATGCAATAAAATAAAATGAATCGTGTTTAATAGTAGGAAGCATCATGTGACACTGCTTACCAGGGACAGCCTTGAGGAGCCATGAAAGTTGGCTCAAAGTTTACATTAATAGTCAGTACGAGCACATATTTGTTTTGTAATAGAAAGTTTTGACTTAGATATAATTAATAATGGGAACACTCAATACAAGCACAGAGTACGTACATCATCTGCTTTTTCTTCTTCTCGGGAGCATAGAGATGCTGACGAAGCTTGCCAATGCCCATCTGGCATTACTTCCAGCATTTTGTCATAAACTTCTTCGGATAATGGAAATATCCTTGGTTCGTATGGCAAAATCTGTTTAAAAACATTACACAATTCTCTTTAGAATATCATAACTACATACGTGTAGTTGTACGACAGTACAACTGTTCTACATGTAACTACGTACTTATCATAGTTTGCCATAATTGTAAGACGAAACAACATAAGTTATGGTTGTCTTTGCAATTTGAAATCACTGTTTAAACTTTAATGTATGTGTATATTCATATTTTAAAAAGAAACCTTTTTTATAATAGCACAGTACTCATTTCCTGAATTTAAATTTGTTGAAAATGTGACTTATACCGTTCTGTCTTACATCCACAAATGTATACAATGCTACAAGTTCTTATTACATGGTCTCTACACATTATGTTCGCAAGAAGAACTAATTACGTTAAATCGCGTCTCCCTCGAAACTATCAAACTTTTATCTGAAATATTTCCCACTAAAATTATTTTGTAACAATCAAAATAATTCGCGTTGCATGCTTTTACTTCGTATATTAATTTATAAAATACCATATTTTTATTTAAAAAATACTATTGGCATATTTAATTAGCATGAATTTCATAATATCATCAATACAAATGCATCTCAGTTTGTGTTCGATATAATTTCACTTTTATTGATAAGAAAAAGAATGGTATAACTATTCCAGAGACAATTATGTATTATGTTTCCAGATTTAGAAAACACTTCGATCTTTGTGCGAATATTAAAACGTTGACTACCCTGCTTACGAGCAACTTGAAGCATTTGAATTTTTGTGAAATTCAGATCCTCATAAATGCATTTCAGACCCGCAGGAATTTACATTACAATTTGTAGGATAGTCCGATAGTCAACGTGTTAATTGATGCATGCATTTCAGACGCATAAAGAAAGCAGTACCTCATTTTCGTCTTCAATTACCGAAGTACCCATGTCGTCCTTTCCTAATCTTAATGTAGGTGTACTACGACGTCGCAACGCATTTTGAAAAGCAGATGCGCGATGTGTGTCCGATGTTTGATGTTCCGGATCTTGAACTTGCGAAGGAGTCGCGGGTGGCGATGTAATCGGCGACATTATGTCTCCACCAAAGTCACTTGCATGAGGAGACATAGGATCTAAAAAAGAAATTTCATTTAGCATTCTCTTTAGTAGATCGTTACATTACTAAACAGACATTTAGTTAACGACATTCACTCGAATTCAGTTAATTGTTTTTTACGTGAAATACAAGATTGTTGTCGTTATACATTTGAACATGTTATATGGGATCCCATGCAACTGGGACAAGTCGAATTAGAAAAATTGTCATAGAGCAAGGGTTAAAGGTAT
This sequence comes from Lasioglossum lativentre, assembly GCA_916610255.1. Taxonomy (NCBI): domain Eukaryota; kingdom Metazoa; phylum Arthropoda; class Insecta; order Hymenoptera; family Halictidae; genus Lasioglossum; species Lasioglossum lativentre. The sequence goes on along the minus strand of OU744356.1, from coordinate 1,159,412 downwards.
AGTTTGTTTCAGTCACACACTCTGTATATATAGATATTTCAAGAGTTATAATAACCTGGTGTATTCGCACCACTATCCGCTCGGCTATCTGCCCTGCGGCTATGGCGCATTCGAGACTGATGCGGCATATTTACGTATGTCATGAAACGTTTGTTTTCCTCTCTCTCACTGCGTTCGTGCCTCAAAGCAATTGTCTCATCTGACATATCTTCAAACTAAAAGAATAATTAAATTCTCATCATCTAGTTCTCGAATTGCAAGAATTGTATTCATATAAGATGGGATAGTCGTTCAATTTCATAAAACTTACATCACTGTCTTGACTAGGCCTATGCATAACACCATTCTTAATGTCCACTTTTGGAGTTTCCTCGCATAACCTCCACCTTCATTTTTCAGAAAAATAATTGTATATTAGCAATGCGAACACGATTGAAAACGTTAAACATAATTTTATGAATGTATCACTTACTTTGGTGTTAATATTTCTTTGTATTGTAGTTTTTCGAGCCTAGTTGAAGCAGCTACACTATACGGTATAACAATATTATCAATATCATACGAATTCTGCCTCAGACGTCTGAAATTAAAAATTGCATTGTTGAAGATATTATCAAGAACTCTGTTTTCCAAATATGTTAAGTAATCGCGAGTAAATTAACGATACTAACCCGTGAGAAGTGGAACTCTTTTCTTTAACTGCATTTTTCTCTGTTGAAGTAGCAGTATGGTGCAAAGGTGAGGGCACTGGAGACGAGTGCTTACTAGAGCTGGAAAGAGCACTAATATCATCGTCGTCTTCAGTCGGTAATTTTTGCACCCTCTTTCTGCTTAAGCCATGAACACTTCTATCATGGCCAAGCCTACTTCTTTTCCCTTTTAACATTTTTCTCTTGATTCCTGCAGAAAAGAATCGTATGCATAAACTAATATCATAAATAAACTGTTTTGATAGAAGAACATTGCATAGTACATACTCGCAGTAATAATACTCGAAGATGATTTTCTTAATCGAGCAGCATATTTTACTCTGTGGCCTGGAAGTTTTTTATTTCTTCTCTCGTTACTGTCTTTATCCTTCAACCGAGTTATTCGTAGATTTCCCCTTAACATTTTCTGTTGCCATTCCACCGATTTCATGATCGCTTCAAGGTGAGTTCCTTGAGTTATTTCTAAACAATAAAAAGTATTTATTGTATGTTGTACAGTTGTAAGATTATATGGAAAGAATAATATCGGGTTGAGAATTTTCTCGGGACCGGAACGAGTCCCGAAGCAATTTCGGGGACCCCACTGGAAAGTAAACTATTTCGGATATTTGATAAAATGCTATTTACCGTCAGGAAATGACAGTACTGGATGATAACTAGGATCAACAAGTGCAATCCGTTCTTGTACAGACATCTGTTCGATTGGTTCTTGTGGTTGCATTGGATCCAATCTTCCAGTGCACAGAGCACATGGAGGTAAGACGTTGTCGCAATTGCATTTTACTGTTGATGCTTTTGCTGCCCGTTTAGAGAGTTCGTGTAATCTGTCCACTTGCAACAGTTTTCTCTTCCTATAAAAGCTCCACACGAACGGTCGTGTTCTACTAGCTGGTAGTTCACCCTCTAGTGAATTATAACGTCCCGTAGAACCTGGTAAAACGCCGCTATACCCGTTTACTGTTTCAGCATTCTCGAGTATCACTAACCCCTTATTAGCTCTAATATGCCGTTGCAATTCATTATGCTGTCTAATTCTATATTCCAAATCTGATATTTGTGCTTGTAGCCACGTCCATCTTGCTGCTACACCCGCGCGATCCTGAGCATACCTCCATGCTGCTCTTTTTGATCTACAATTACCGTTATTAAACGCATACAATATATCAAATATAAAATATCCCAAGCTTCTTTTCCGATAATTATTTTTAGTAATAAGTAAAAATCGTATAAATAAAAATGGTAAATTCTAATGGTTACCATAAATTATGATCCTCATAGGGTTTAATTAAACATTTGCACTTGCTACAGTAAAATAATATCTTGTATCTAAGTAAATGTTATGAAATAAAATAATTTGAAACCGGCCAAACATATCTACTCGGTTTCAAACTTTACCACATTTATAATACCATGATTTTACAGTGTAAGACTACATCCGCTATTATATTTCAATATCTTATCATTAGACTGCGGATCTTTGTGCAAAATAAAAATTTTTAACAACTTAACATTATACGAATCCCAAATTGGTATATATAAATGTGTATGTTTAATCCGCATAAAATAAAGATAAAATAATCCGCAAAAAATAAAAATGATATCATGGAAAAAGAAAAGTTCACACTTACATAGATAAATGTTGCTGATGAGGATTGTTAAATGATTGCATTTCATCACAACTTTCCCCGCCACTACTGGATGCAGTACAATCAGAGTCGAGATTCGACTCCACAACATGTAATTGGGTGGCCAAAGGTCCAGCCATGTTTTCTACTTCATCACCTTTAACTTTAATTGGAGGAGTACCAAAGACTGGCTGACGATTGCCATTAGTGCCAGAAGTGCTACCCAAACTGTCACGTGAACCACCACCAAAATATCGGCAACATAATCGTTGTCTATTCACACTATTGCTCTGAGCAACACACATTTTCTCAATCTTTTGCAAAAATGAATTCAAACTACTATTAATCTCAGGAAAGTTTCTAACATTAGATTTCGAACTGATATTAACCAATTCTTGAAACAGATATTTTTTGACTCCGTGATGGGCAAGTTCAAGAACCCCCGTATTTTCTTCTGCAACATGCCTGCCTATTATTCTCGCTTGAAGCTTCCTCAGTCTTCTTAGTAGAAATGCACACCTCCTCTCGTTTTCGAATTGTTTCCGAGCAACGTCTTGTTGCAACTTCAAATTGTTGGTTTTTTGTTGGTCCACAGGTTCTCCGATGCTGATATTGTTGCAAATACTCATGACATCAACATCGTTAAGCAAATCCCGTTCGAAAGACGAAAACCCTTCCTCGGGCATAGAGAACATCTCTACACCATCCACAGTGCTCGACACTGGTTCATTGACCCCTGCAGATATGTTCTCCGCATTTGCCACCCCTTCGATAGATTTGATAACTTGTAGAAGCTCTTCTACGTTCTGTCCGATGTCGGTGACGTTGCCCATGTTGCATTGTTCAGTGTCCGTAGCTATATCAGTACTAAAGGCCATCATTTGATCCACATCCAGATTTTTATTGTCTCCTACAGCTTCTGAACTCACCAAAGGCAAGTCTGCGCTTGATTTTAAGAAACCCATATTGTCCGCTTGATCACCCATAGATGGGTCGTTCATTATAATGTCGATATTCTTTTTTCCTGGACTGTCCAGAATGTCTGGTCGCTCACAGTCCTCTTTGATCAATGCCTTCTTTGTAAACAAGTCAGATCCGTGCGTAAATGTAGACAAACTATCAAGATCATTGGCGTATTTCGAATTGATGACATCACGAATAAGATCCTTGGATATACCATGTAAACACTGCTCGTCGATCTTCGTTGGTTGAACGTTCGCAGAGACAACGAATTTCGCCAGAATTTCGCGATTCTGACAGACTTGTGCAGCCTGCTCTGGGGAAAGGAACCCACCAGCTGGAAGGGAAGGGAGCAAATTTTCAGGCTTTTGAGGACCGCCTTCCGTCAGAGCAGGGGCCATCACTGCCACTGACACTGCCAGTGCTGCGGCCTCGACATCCAGAGGCTCCCACGTGCGTGCGTGCACACACCTGCACTTCACGTGCACTGTGCTCACTCCCATTCATCCATTGCTTGGTTTATTACCCTATGCCTTTATTATACTTCCTTATCGCCTGAACAAATTTCTTTTCGACGAGTTTCTTCTTTCCTTTTATAATCTTCTTTATCTCTTATTCATTTTTCTTGAATATTATGTTGTTTCATCAGTCTTTTCGGTACCCATAATGCTTAACTTCGCTGCTCATGCATGTGGAGCCAATCAGTCACATTAATTAACCTATAAACAAATGATAACAGTTAATTATAGGGTGAAACACAATTTGTGTAAAGGTTTGTTTAGAATCAGTGGAGGTTTTTCTTATTAATTTTTACAATATGAGAAAATTAACAAATGAAAATCACACTTATAGATGCTCTGTACAATGGTCAATACATAAGTATTTTTTAAATTGTGAACATTTAAAGAAAGACAAATTCAAATTTTAGGAAAGAAAAGAAAATCTACTGTTTACTGCTGAACGATCTATTGGTTTATTTATTACAAATTTATACTACAAGAAAGATAAGTTTACTAAAGAAAGAGCAAGAAAACCTTTAATTTTGCTCACCTTGTATTTTTTGTATGTAGAAAGGAAGCATATTTAAAATTGCAGAGTATTCAGAGTAGCCGTTCTTGTGGGTGTAACATCCATGCGTACAAGATAACATGAGAGGGACATCAGAAATGCAAGAAAACTTGTTCTTCCCACGAAGATATATATTCCAGCATTAGATCAGTATTTTCTGATGTCGAACTTCAAACATTGGGTAATCCAAAGTGGTAAAAGACTGTCAATGAACAAATCATTGTTAAACAATTGAAGTGATTTTAAACAGAATATTTACAGAAGGAAATGTAAGAGAATATTATGTTTGGAAGAAACCAAGAAATACAAGTGAAAGGAATGTACAATTATTCACATTAATCTATCTAGACAATAATCCATATTTTATATACGAAAAAATGATTTAAATATTGTGCAACTTATACAAAATGACACAATCTTCTAAATTTCAGCTAAATCGGGTGTGACCGGTTTTCGGAAGTTTCGCCGCATTTGTTTGTATACAAACTGCTTGGATACAATACTATGTAAATATTTAAATAGTAAAAGATACAGTGAAATTGGAATAATAATTATTATTACAAGCTTTAAGGGTTTCTTATAAAAATAGTAAGAGAACTGACACAACAATTGTGTAAAGAAAACTATATTAAGCAAGGTAAATCAGGAAAAAATTTTAGCTTTTTTCAAGGAGTTTATTGTATAAACAGAGAACTAGCGAAGGAATGTTATTTTTGCAGATGAAAGTAAACATTACAGTTTTGGTTTAGACAGAAATCAAATAGAAAAGGTATAGTGTGATGAAAAGCAAATAAAGTATTATAATCTAACTTGAAACAAGGAGGAGACTCGAACATAGAGATAATGCTGTGCCTGAATATTAATGTGAATAACTGTAAGCGGTGGACATAGAAGAAGGAAGCAGCTGAATGGCTCATAAAAATATTTAGATGATGATGTATTTGTAATTATTGGATGCAGATCTCATAGTGTAATGAATAGACTGTGGATCTTTACGAAAAATACATTACATTTACAAGAAACTGGAGTTACATAAAAATTGATTTCTTCTCTTAATAATTTTCACGTGTTGTAAAGAATGTACCAATAATATTAAATTCATTCAATGTTTCACCTACTGATTTTCTCCATAAATGCATAAAATCCGCAGTCTGGTAATGAATATTGAGAATTTGCTCCATATGTCGAGCATGGGATTCTACAGACTTCATTAGTTCAAATGATGAATCATAGGTCGCGAAAGTATTGAAAATCTTATTGGATTTCTCATATTAATTACGTCTTGAAGGATAATAGAGTGTCAACAAAGTTACACAACATGTACAATCGATGCATTGGCATGCAGGGCATATACATCTGTGGTTTTTCATATATTGTCGATCGAAATTTGCATAAATAGTATTTTATAAAACAACGTCTTCTGACAAAGGTCGTCGAGGAAATGGTTCATAATTGACGTACTTTCTTGACCTACGATTTGACACTAAACCTAACGAGCCTTTGGTACATGTTCCCTTATAAAAATGATAATATTGATTTTATTTAGACTTTGCGCAGCTTCTATTGTGATGCATGCTCTACCAAAGATAACTACATAATCATTTTGATTATTTCAATGATTGTTAAATAAAAAATCTGGAACGGATAATTTCGACCAGTGATGGTGGGTTCACTGTTAACACTATCACTGCCGGTTTTATATTCTTCATTTTACAATTATTGAAATTATAAAGTTACGTACATGAAAATTGATTCGATAAATTTTTTCATCCAAACAACATATTGAAATAAAAATTGCACAAAATCTAAGCCTTGTCATTTTTATAAGCTAAAACATTTTAATCGCTTTCAGTGCTGGATAGGTTCAACGTTAATGTATACGTTAGTCGATTTCAGTGAAATTATATTGTCAGTGCATAGAGAGCCCATACTCGATGCATGCGGGATGTTCACGATATCAACATAATATTATAGGATTTGTATCCATTTGAATTACGGATCATCATCCGAACAGTTTCGCGAGGCACTGTGTTCGAAGGTGTACGGAGGATTCGGCTGTTTGATCGCGGCGATACGGGAAGAAGAATAAGCGTTGCACTGAAATACACTATAGAGATAACACTGGCGAGAGAGTATACATGAAACAACAGATTAATAACAGGTACGCTAGCCATCGCCTGACGCATTCCCACGTGATTACTCGTCGCGAAATATAGAAAAGCAAATGAGCGGCGACGGCTGCGGCGGCGGGCAGCGGCAACGGCAACGGCAACGGCAACGGCAGCGGCAACGCCAGGGTTTCCTCGCCGCGGCACGGTATCGAAAAACAAAGATAAAAACATGCCGCGCATCGTTACCGCCGTTCCCGTGTTGATCGGGATAGCATAGATGAGAGAGAGACACACAGTTTCATTCTGGTCAGCTGCACGTCTATTGCATAATGACGCGCAAGATTTGTATCCCCGGCGATGGCTCACTTCTCTGTACGCGAATATCACCTCGCGTCGCGTCGTCGTCGCCGCCGATGTCCACGTACGCGAAAAACCTTCTCACACACGCGACTTCCGCAGAGATGTCGAGGGCATCGAGAGAGTAGCCACACAGAGAGAGAAAGGGAAATAGTGAAAGATGGGAAGAGATGGCGAGTGGAGCGATCAAGAACGAGCGACACACACACACACACACACAGAGAGAGAGAGAGAGAGAGAGAGAGAGAGAGAGAGAGAGAGAGAGAGAGAGAGAGAGAGAGAGAGAGAGATGGCTGGACAGGGGGGCGGGAGGGGGAACGAGAACGCGCGACACAGAGAGAGAAGGCACTAACGTGTTTCGCCCGACGAATAGCGCAACCACGAGACGAACGTTTAACGGCAGCAGACGTAGGCGCGTTTACACGGTTGAACGATGATCGATTCGAGAAATAATATATATGAGAATGTAAATCGAACGAGAACACACGGGAGAACGAGGCAAGCGGCTTCCTTCGCAGTACTCTCTTCGTGCGGCGTACAATGGCGGAGCAAAAAACAGATTTGAAGGCAGCTTCTTTCGGGAGGCAGTTTTCCCCTCCTATAACGCTCACCTCGGTTCGAGGGCGCTCGACATAATCGCACATACACCCGTGAGATCCACGAATAATCGAGCGTTCTCTGGCACTACGCAACACGGCACGGCGCTCGTGCAACACGCACGGATATAAATGTCCGTCACACCCAAATGCACGATAATCCTTCGAGACCAAAATTTCACGTCGCGAGAAACGCGCGTACTTCTAACCGTTTTTGCGTCACTTCGATGCACACTGGTCGGGTAGGTAGGTAGGTATGTACTCGCGGTGTGTAACGCGGTCCCGGCGGTTTCAGGCTTTCCCTCTTCGAACACACGAACACCGACGTCGTCGATTTTTGGTCAAGTCACACACGAGCAACGCGAGCTATTTATCAATAATATATAGGAAATTCGACCAACTTCGCTGTTGCTGAAGCGGGATCGACCAATACTGCAGTGCTGCTGCCGGATGTGGCCTTCGTGCCACGCTACCCAATCGGATTCATTTTCTATCTATAATGTCGGCGGTAAAGTCCAATTCGCAGCTCGATACACGAACGATTGCGAAAATTCCCTAGACACTCGTAACACGCTCCTCTCGCTCCGCCATCATGTCCATTTATTCCTCAGACTACGGACACACCTGCCCCCTCGACCATGTCTACCAACTGAAACATTCCCGCTGATTCCCGCCAACACCCGCCAACTATCCAGGGACTTTTGCGATGTCGGTAGGTCTGGATCTAGGGACTTTGGCTCCGCGACTGTAAAGCCATCTAAGGGGACGTACCGTGACTTCTATTAACATTCAGACAGCATTTAAATAATTGTTTTAAAATTGAATTCAACTACTTGGATTTTTTGGAGACGATAGAAGGATTAGTTTACTAAATGATATATGTGAAAAGAAATTTGTATGCACCGTATGAATTTGTTGCTTTCAAGACATATTCCCTGAGATTGCCGGAGCAGACTATATATTTGGCCAGAGGTCATTGTACTGTTTCACTGTGGCAAGTGAATCTTCCTTATTCATAATCTGATTCGTGGACATTATCGCTTCGACCAATAGGACAAATTGTATGTGCCTAACCAATCGAATCCGCGTGCCTACCATGTAACATCTTTGCGGCCGTGCAGAATACGTCATCGAGGTTTAAATTAGAACGTGGCGGATTGTTATGGGTTTAATAATTGCTAACAACGTCAGATGGCGAAGCGAATAACAAAACTGTCAATAATGTCAACGATGTCCACAAATGACAAATGTAGCTAAGTGCGTGTAATATAACATTCTGTTCGAAACAGAAAGAGTGTGTTGAAAAGCAGCGAATAATAATAATTTTAATACTTAAGAAAATGGATATTGCCAAATCACTATTTAATGTTCGTGATCATGAAGGTTACGTTGGGAAAGAAGATCATAATGTAAGTTTCCTTTTTTATTGAATTTTAAATGTATTTAATACACATCCATTGACATTCTGTTGATTTGGATTTTATAAATATATTTCTACATTTCAGAAAAAACTAGAGACAGCTGTATCCGAAGATGAATACGAAGTGGAAGCTTCAGGTTTGTGCGGAGAAATTTTGTCTCCTGCTCCTGGTGGTCCGTTTTCCGCTTTGACCCCGTCCATGTGGCCTCAAAATATTTTAGCTAAATTAAACCAGCCAGATGATCCTAACTCTCAACCCGAGTACAGGTATCTGTTATAGGTTAATATTTACAAAGCATGGTTTTGATATAGATTTTAATAAACGTATAATGCGATATACATTAGGTTCGACGAGTTTGGTTTTCGTGTTGAAGAAGAAGATGGACCAGAGCAGAGCTCAAAAAAATTGTTAGGTATACCGTTTGTTGAAGACCCACAGCATAGGTATAGAGACAATTCTTTCGTACACATGTATGTTATACTGCAAGTTAAAAAACATTAATCGATATAACGTATCCAGATTACAGTGGGTTGCTTTATTGGAATTCAGTCATAATAAAGAAGTAACTGAACTTTCGTGGCAAAATTTAGATAGAAGATTACCTCGTACAGATAAATTACGCGATATGGTGCGTCATGGTATACCTCACTCGCTCAGACCTCAAATTTGGATGAGAATGTCAGGTACAGTATAATCGAATAATTTGGAGACTGAAATGAAGCTTATATAATTTGTCGTTCATTTATTATAGGTGCACTCCAAAAAAAATGTTCTTCTGAAATAATGTACAAAGATATTGTAAAAGCGTCGAGTAACGATGCATTAATGAGTAATAAACAAATAGAAAAAGATCTGCTTCGTATCATGCCTGCTAATGCATGTTTTAGCCATCTTCATAGTACTGGAATACCACGGTTAAGACGTGTTATGCGTGCACTTGCTTGGTTGTATCCTGAAATCGGGTAAAAACACTTTTCTATAGACTACTATTTTTCTACTCCTACCATGTAATACTTTTACCAATGTATTCTGTAAAGGTACTGTCAGGGTACAGGAACGATAGCAGCTTCTCTTCTATTACTCTTAGAAGAAGAAGATGCTTTTTTGATGATGGTAACCATAGTAGAAGATTTACTACCAGCGTCCTATTATTCTTCAACATTGTTGGGTAATATAAACAGGAATGAATAGCAATGGATAAAATATGACGATTCTTATTCTAAAATATATAACAGGTATTCAAGCTGACCAAAGAGTACTTCGTACATTAGTAGCTAATTATCTTCCTGATATAGACCATGTCTTGGTTCAACATGACATAGAGTTAAGTTTAATATCATTACACTGGTTCCTGACTCTATTTGCTTCTGTTGTACATATGAAAATATTATTGCGCATATGGGATATGTTTCTTTTCGATGGATCTATTGTTTTATTTCAAGTTACGCTTGGCATGTTGAAAATAAAAGGTATGTGGTTCTTATATAACATAAAATATTTACTAGATGTAACAAAAATATAATTATTACTTACAGGGTAGATCCCTCATTCAATTTAATAACAGACTTCTCGTTTTGTACAATCTTGAATTCTATATACACAGAACTCCTTTTTCAGTACATTGTATAATACGTGTGTTGTTTAATATCTTTACAGAATCTGAATTAAAGCAGTTGGAAAACTCTGCCCAAATATTTAATGCTCTCTCAGACATACCTGGCGATATTGACGATGTAGAACAATTATTTAATGTAAAATTTTTTTTTTTAATTCCTAGACTTAAATTACAAATGGTTAGAACTTAGTATTGTTAATATTACCATTATTGCAGATATCTTTAGAAGTAAGTGGATCATTAACAGATGTTCTAGTCGAAACTCACAGACGTAGACATTTAGCATATTTAATGGCTGATCAGGGAGGATTAGTGGGTAATCCGGATGCAGTACCAAATTTACCAAAACAACATCTTAATAGGTATGTAATTTATTACTATACAGTTTCACGGACATTATGATCATTTTATAAAATTATTTACATTTTCACGAAGGCGTCAAATGAAAAGAAATAAATCAATGTTGCAAACATTCTTGTTTGGAAGTTACGACACCGAAGATGATGCAAAATCGAAGAACATTCGTCAAACAGGTATACAGAATTATACAATATTTGTCAATATATTTTATTGTATAAAGAAAATCATAATAATCATATTTCAGAAATATTGGTGGATTTAAGAGAGGCTGTCTTACAGGTCGCTAGACATTTTATAAATGTTGATCCAAAATTGAGTAACACCATACTTATAGCTGACTACACCATGGAGAGTCATGCAAAAGATCATGATAATTATGTGAATGTATCGCGCACTAGGAAAAGAAGAGCTAAAGCATTATTAGGTATGCTAACCTAAATGATATGATTAGAGTTATAATAATTATAAATATTCAAACGAGTACCGAATTACACTTTATTGTAGATTTCGAAAGACACGATGATGATGAATTGGGTTTCAGAAAAAATGATATAATCACGATTTTAAGTCAAAAAGATGAACATTGTTGGGTGGGAGAATTGAACGGATTGAGGGGTTGGTTTCCCGCAAAATTTGTAGAATTATTAGACGAAAGAAGTAAACAGTACACGTGTGCTGGAGACGATACAGTCAGTGAAGCTGTTACTGATTTAGTTAGGGGAACTTTGTGCCCCGCAATAAAAGCGGTATTGGAACATGGAATGCGTAGACCAACATTTTTAGGCGGACCATGCCACCCATGGCTTTTCATAGAAGAAGCGTCGAACAGAGAAGTCGAAAAAGATTTTAATTCTGTTTACAGTAGATTAGTACTCTGTAAAACATATAGATTGGACGAAGATGGTAAAGTCCTCACACCGGAAGAGGTAAAATAATATCGATTTATTTACATTTTCTTAATAATATTACATATTCGTATAAAAATATAATTTCTCTTTTAGTTGTTGTATCGATGTGTACAATCGGTGAATTTAACACATGACAATGCACATGCGCAAATGGATGTAAAATTACGGTCACTTATCTGTCTAGGATTAAACGAGCAAGTCTTGCATTTATGGCTTGAGGTTTTATGTTCCTGTGTAGAAATTGTGCAGAAATGGTAACAAGCATTGCACAAAAATATATGTAGTCGTTTTTCAATGAAAACATTAATAAATTTTTAGGTATCAACCATGGAGCTTCATAAATAGCCCTGGATGGGTACAAATTAAATGTGAATTGAGAATCTTAAGTCAATTTGCATTTAATTTAAATCCAGATTGGGAACTACCGGCCAAGAAAGAACAATCTCAGCCATTAAAAGATGGCGTTCGCGATATGCTAGTTAAACATCACTTATTTAGTTGGGATCTTTAGCCGATCGTATGAGAAGTATTTATTATTTATGGTAAGATCATTGTGTAGTACAAATAAACCCACTGTCACGTATACTAACAATGCCCGAATGTATATTGTTATATGTATAAACATATAACAGAACACATTTACTATTTTTATGTATTGCACATAAATTATTTCAATTTTGTTATTTATCACAGAAGTTTCGTTAAAAAAGCTATGATTAAACTAGTCCATTGCAATCTCGTACGCGCGCGCGCGCGTGTGTGTGGGTGCGTGTTCTCATTATATACATTATTACGATATTCATGTAGAAATTGATTCGTATTGTGTATCATTGTTAATTCTCCATAACAAAATTGTTAAGGAGATGAATCTATCACCTGTTTAATGACTAATATGGTTATTACTAAATTTAATATCTCTAAAAATTTGAATACTAATTTGCACCAATTACTTCTGTATTCATGTATTACATCTTCGATGTATAATTACATTATCATTGTTATATATTTAATCATCTATCGAATATTTTACAATTCTTATCTTTCAATAGATTTTTTAGTGGAAATTTTCTGTCTCTGCGACAACACGGCTGATTCAGATTGTCGTCAATAATTTTTATATTAGGATGTTCTACTTTGTCCATCGCAGCAACTACTGAACTACCTAAGTAAGAACCCCAATCAAAAGATGAGAATATTTGCATCCTTCTGTATCTTTCAATAGTAGCAGAATCGATATGTAAATCATGGTTATCTAAAGCGTTTTCATTTATCTTTTTATCAAGATCTAGTGTACAATCGCATTTTCGTTTTTTAATATAAATAAAATGTAAGTCCATAACATTGGTACCAGTAAAACCAGTTTTAAATAAGTCTGAACCCTCCTTAAACCGTGAATATAGATTATAAGAATCGTTATCCCTCAATGCATTTTCAGGTAGCAAACGCTCAATTTCCAAGGTTTGATACATTAACGGAAGCACATCTTCCATTTCATCGACTTTCTCTTTCTCACTTTCTATTTTTTCTTCCTCATTATCCTCTAGTTCTTTGGACTTCAATTCTTTTTTTTTCTTAATCACAAAACCACTTAATTTATGCAGTTTACATACTTCTTGAGGTCTTAGTTCTTTTAATGCTTTTTGTTCATCTTTTTTCTTTTGCATAGCTTCTTTCTTCATCTGTACATGAACAAACATCTTCGAAGCGTTTAATTTTGATTTTGCATACAAGTCATGAATTATCGGTCCGATAGCGGGATAGCCGAATGCACCTGCTGCATCAGTTGGACCGTCTTGACCATCTGTGCCTGCACTTAACATTATAACATCATACTCGGCAAAACGAGGGTTGCTTTTTATCTTTGCTAACCAATCTAAGGAGAAATGTAAAGCTAATTCTTGATTTCTACCACCTTTTCCATCTCCTTTAACTATTACTGTTGGCTCTCCTCCCCCAATCAGTACAATTCCTTCTCCACTCGTATCTTCAATCAAATTATAAATTTCATCCACTTTAGTGGTAGGTAATGAAAGCACAGGAATGTCTCTTACTTTTTCAAAGAATTCTTCTCTCTCCAGTTTCTTTTCTAAGACGAGGCATATTAAACTCGTTACATAAGCATATGCCAAGCTGACATCATGAACATTACCAGCAACATCAGTTCTTAATACTATTGGAGTGAGCTTTTTACATTGTGCTTCAAAAGCGGCTGCTTCAACTGCAACCTGATTATTTCCCAAAATAAGGTTTACTACATGTTTAAATTGTCTCCTTCTCCCTCTCCCGGTCAACAGTGGCTTATCCTTAAAAGTCTCTTTAGATGCGATGGCTTTTTTTACATCACCTTCTAGTTTATCATATAATTTATACTTCCTTAAAATAGATATCGATTGCTTTGAATTTTTCGCATTATATACTGTTGGGCCACTAGCGATTAAATCAATAGGATCACCCACTACATCGGATAATATCAAAGAAACAATGTTAGCTGGGAAAGCCATTCTAGCTAAACCACCGCCCTTCACCATGGACAATTTCATCCTTATTGTGTTAAGTTCTTTGATATCAGCACCTTCATTTTGAAGGTTTTTACAGAGTATTAATTTGTCTTCGTAATCAATTGTTGGTCTTGGCATGTAAAGCAATGCAGAACCTCCGCCTGATATTAATACAATTAAAGTATCATTTTCAGTTAATGATTCAACCAGATCTATGATGTCATGCGTTGTTCCTAACGATCTATGATCTGGTTGATTATTTATACTTCCCTCATTGTATTCTACCACGCTAGTCTTTAACTTAGGAAAATAAGTTTTGTCTTCAGTCTCCCACAACTCATTCGTCGATGCTGAAGGTATGCTAACTATACCCTTTTTTAAATATCCTTCCAACATATGTTCTAGAACCAACGACATACCCATAACAGCTTTGCCAAAACCAACTAAATAAACATTCTCCTTCAATTGAAAATTTTGATCACCAACTTGCAATATCCCATCTTTAAATTTAACTTTATCTATTATAAGTTGCTTCGGTGAAACTGCTTTGACACCAGCGAAATACATGTCCTTTAACATTGACTTGGATTCCTCTAAAACTTTTGGATCCGTAGACATGTTTGTACTTGAAAAATTTACAATGTTTAATAGGTTAGGTCTAGACAAAATTGGGGTACTGAAAAGATGTTAACAAATTATTGATGGATATGTAATAATATTATGTTTGTGTTAGAGACTATTGAAACACTTGCCTATATCGTGTGAACTTATGCAACACAATTTTATAGCGCATTCTGAAATAATAAGTACTATTTACACATACACTTTGTTTGCATGCATTTTCAAAATTTATAATTGTTTACACAACGTTTAAAAATTAATATTCACGCATCAAAGTTTTGTATTCTTAATGAGACTTTAGCAACGCTTGCAATAAACTTATAATAAAAGAGCTATACATATATACATGTGTTACAGCACATTATCACAAAGATAAAGATAAATACAATTACCTCGTCATTTACAAGCACGTGACAAATACATATATCTACAATCACAGTAAGCAGTTAGCGGCGATTATTATACCAGAGAGGAAATTTCCTTTCTGATCTTGTCTGCGCGCCTACTAGGCTACTAGGAATACCCGTATAAAATATCAAAATTTAATAAATAAATAATTAATAAAATAATCATGTGGAAATGATTCTTGTCGAGTTGACCATAAGGGACTGTGTAAATAACGGCAAAGATTATCTGTTCTTGAAAATCTAAATTTAGCGCCGTTTTTACAGATGTGTTGGAATGCGCCATCTAGCGGTATAACTAGAGATTATCTGTCGGTAAATTTGCCTACAAGTTTGTTCATTTTGCCACCGCATGGAATAGCGCTAAATGAGTGTTTCAGGAGCAGATGATTCTTGCCGGTTTTTGTATTATATCTTATTGCGAAAACGACACGAATCATCTGTGTCTACACTAAACATTTTAAATAATTAAAGAAAAAAAAAAGGACAACTACTACAGTAATGTGAAAATAGATTCGAATTGCAATTATCATGTAAATAATATCAGTAATATCTATAATCTATCTATATATAATTACCTAAGAACAAAATGGGTGACATGAATACATGGGATATCAAGTCTATTCTTATACCACACCTGCGTAGTAAATCTTTAAGAATATTTGTAACATTTACATTTGTACAAATGAATTTGAAATGCTTATAGTCTACTATGTGTTCGTGGAAGCGTCACGCAAATGGCCCGAACAATCAGAATGAGGGAACGACGAGCATTTCCCTCCAGCTTTCATGCGAACAATGTCCGGAACGCTGCGTATACGTTCCGCCCGGAAGTTTCTGGTTTCATTGGTTTGAATTTCGAGAAGTCCGGCGTCCTTGTGTTTTCCCGCATGACTCGATCGCACTTTCGATATTAATTTACCGTCACCACAAGAATCGACGGAATCCTGGCGATTCGAAACCCTTAAAAGAATTAAATTAATTCCTATCACGATTTAATGAGTAGAAAACCGGAAATAGATTTACTGAGACAACGGCCATCTTGCTGTCTCTTTGTCACATTTCGCCGAGCTTCGCTCAGCTAATTTGGCAATAATTTTTGCGTCTACGTTAATTAATTTAGGCTTCTGCATGCCGCTCTTCAGTTTTTCTATGTTCAACGTGAGATGCTCTATCCGCACCCTGAGCGTCGCGTTTTCATGAACCAATCGAGCATTTCTCTGCACCACCTAGCATATAAATAACAATTAGCAAAAATTAAAATTACAAAATTAATCAACAATACGGAATTTTTTTTAAAGTGATTCACTTGTAGAAATTTCGCTTTGCTCAAAGGCAAAGGCTCCTGGAACTTGTCCGATACAATAATATTTAGCTCCCCCCGTCCTTCGTCCAACTTTTCCATCATGTCAGACATCACTTGCAGATGCTCTTTGAACAATTGATCCCGTTTCTGCCGTAACGAATCTTTCGCATATTTCATTCGCAAAAATTTTATACACAAATTATACGTCGTTTTCGTTTTTTCGCTCAATTCCTCCCTGAGAGACTTGTTCTCCTCTTCCAAAGCCTTCCGCACATCTTCAAGATCTGTTCTCTGTCTGTATAGCCTCGTCGCTCCACCGACAGACTTCATTTTCTGCAATTCGTCGTTGAAATAATCTTTTTCTCTTTGGTAGAAGAACCTTTCGTCGTCCAACTGTTCTAAAATTAATTTGATAGATTTGAGGGTTACAATAAGCTTTTAAAAATTTGTTGTTAGGTAATCTTGTTACGTTTGATGTTTCTGACGCATCTTTGCTGCTTCTTTAACTCGACCGACAATCGTTCGTTGTCGCGTCGCATGTTCTGTAGCTGTACATCTTGCAGTTGTATCGTGTTCTCTAAAGATGAGACTGTTTCTTGAAGATTCGACACCTTGGAAATAAAATGTATTGTCAATTAATGAATACATAGTCAAAAATAGACCTGGACGTTCAGGAAGATAAAGATAATAGGACGTTTTTCTACCTGCTGACGTAGATCCGCTGCTTCTTTGTTGTTAATTTGACATTGCGCATTCGTGCATGTAATCGTTGCTTCTGTATGCTTACTTAAACTACCTTTTGAACCGATATTCTGCATATCATATTAACGAATATTACATGCTAACAGCAAGTAGCCTGAGGATTAAGATTACAAATGTTTCCGAGATACACCGAGTCTAGGATGACACGCTTGTAATTCTAGTAATGGGATTGATAGCTCACCTTAATTTATAAAGAAGATTTATATACGAAATTTACAAATTTGTTAGGTTGTGTTTATTCGCAGACAGATTCAGGATCCTTAATACAAAGTATAGGACATGTACTTTTTACAATCTGAAAACCATCGCCATGTTTTTTTAATCGTTAATACGAGAACCGTGCGAACGAGCGATTTCTTCGGATCGCATAATGACGAACGATCGCTTTCGATCAATTACCACCCCTCGCAGAAAATATTCGACTAAATTCATAATGAGATTCTTGTAAGAATTATTTGGCCGTCCATTATAAATGAAAGATATAAGAGTAAATAATATTTGAAAAGAATATTGATAAAACGATAAGTATTCTATATAGTAAAAAATATTTAAGTAACATGATAAAACGCTAAAACGATGAAGATATAACGACAAATTCTTAGAGATGATTGAACTGTTCCTCGAATCAATGTCATTAAATCCTTTCATTTTGTGTTTTCTAAAATAAAAACTATACGTACGACGAATTTTATCGTCGTAAATACTTTTTACTAGGGGTGGTATCAGCAGTGCCAAAATATCTTAACAAAAGACAGACGTCTTACGCTAGATTAGTTTAACCTACATACGTGAACTATTTTAACATTAAGTCTCAAAGAGCGGACTTTACGGTGAATTTCCCGAGAAATCTGGACCACAACATACATTCATGCACCTCTCCGTTCGATGAAAGGAACGCCCGCAGAAGAATTACGTCGCAATACTGATTAAAAGTTGTGAAATTTTTTATTGTATCGTATATGTACAAAATAGGTGTACAGACTACTTATCAATCGTACGGGCGTGTTTAGTTTTGCACACGCATTACATATGCATTTACCGCATATAACACTGATGTAAGAGCATCACATTGTGTAGTACACCTGTAACCCTCTCTTCTGTAATCTTTCATCAAATGGAATGAATGTCGAGACATGATGCGTAAATATGTTTCGTTCTTTTCATTGAAATTCTGAAACGTTATTATCATTGTACCCCTCGTTCGCAATCATTAATAACACACTGGTGCAAGGGCTTTCGTGACTATTTACCCTTTCCCCCATCTTGTACACACGAAAATAATAAATTACACTGGAACGTTATCTTCGCAACTGGTTGGTACATTTTGCTCTGGTTTTTTTTCTCGAGAGCGTTAATTAATGAATTTCTTGTTTGAATCGCGCGTTTACATGGCTACATTAGAAATAGGGTACCTCCGCATATCACTGGAAGCGTTTCGCTGTGTGAACACGGTGTCGGAGAAAACGGAAAAGGAAAATAAAATTCCGGTTCACGCTTTCCACAAATTTGATGAACGACAACTGGGCCAAATGTTTCTCTCATCTTTACGTAAATTTACACCCTGTGTTCTTTAAATCTCTCACTTCGCTGAAAATACAATGGGACTCCGTGAAACATGATTTCAAAAAAAATTGCTTCAAAATACTGCATACAGTCTTACAGTCTTTTATAGTTCTACAGTTGTTTCAAACAATTTTTTAATCATGTTACTTGAAGCATTAGCAATTTTTTGAACGCGTTGCGCGAAGTCTTGTTTGACTTTCTAATTAATTGCGTTACAACAAGGTTCCTCTCAGAGGAATGCCTTTTGAACTTCCAACTCCATCCGATTTTGTCAAAAAAATAATTTTGGATTAGTGTTCTTTTAATAAGCCCATAGAACTTGTTTAATATGTTTTAAGGGCCATTCCTCGAAGGCGTTTAGAGAGATATTGGATTGTAGGAATCTTGCAGAAATAGTTAAAAGCGGATAGTAAATTATGTTTTTCTTTTTCATGTATCTCGGTAAAAACTACGTACTATTCAATAAAATGTCCACAGACTATGAAAAACTTGATATTATTCCGCTAATGTTCCGATAAGCACCTTCCTAATACATCGTTGGTCCAGTTGTGTCGCAGAAACGTGGAAGGCAATGTTTGTCGTCTAATAAATCTGATGAAACGATACTAGATTCGCATAAATGCGGATGATAATGATGGACTTACGCTTATTAGCCTAACTTAAAAGTTTGTTGTATTTCCATAATATTAAGGCTCGCGGCTTATTTTTTCTTGTTCTTATTAGCTTGGTTTTTGTATTTGGCTGCGGTGGTTAATTTGGCATTCTTCTTTTTAGGTTCATCTTCATCGTCTTCGTCATCTTCAGGCTCCTAATATATTGAAATCAGAAAGAGAATATAGCTTTGTAGAAACTAACGGTACGTGTGGAGCACAAAAATGTTAGTGGTAAAAATGCGATTCGTAGAAGCTGGAGAGCTTCTTTGTTATTCAAAATAAAAGATTGTATTACTGACATCCTTTTTTTTTCATTTCAGTAAAATTATTTAAACGTAAGAATGGAAAAATGAGGTACCAAGATGAATAAAGAATAAAAGCAAGTGTTTAAAAAATGGGATGTTTTATTATGCAAAAAGGAAATAAAACAGACACACATGGAATGAGAACACAAACGCAGAAAGTATATCATCCACGACTCTTTTTTATTGCTTAGACAATCTTCAGAGCCCTCCCTCGCACGAATCGTAATATTAAAGTAACGTCACTTTAAAAGATTCTTGATAAATTTCATATTTTTTTTTTTGGGGGGATATTTGTATAGCAGCATTCTAATATTAGCATTCTATTTTTCTCCAGCTTCATCCATCCTGGCACGCTTGGTGCCATTTTTTTTACCCTCTGCAGAATGCTTTCTTTTCTTTTGTTGTGCCTGAAATTCGTATTCCTAGTATGTAGAAAACGATATACTATTGCTTCCAACAATATACACAATTAAAATATAGTAAACACTATAAACTTCAAACGTTTATAGGCTCGATATGCATTTAAATCGAAAATATTCTGCATATTTATCTAGGATCTCACGATTTTTCATACGATTTGTTCAGAATGTCAGTTACGAATACAATCTTCTCAATGTTAGTCGATTTTTCGAAAACTACTTAATACGGAATCGCATGCATTTCTTTAATTAATCTACTTTGAATAATTAGACATTTAGTTATACCTTATCATCATCATCATCGTCTATGTTCTCCTCCTCCATCTCATCATCCATATCGTCAAACTCCTCCATATGTGTACCTAAAAAATTAAACACATCATTATGTAAATTTTAGTCTCAACATTTCTCAGTGCTTTTGAACAAATATTAGTGCATTCTTTGCACGTTTTAAACCCCTGATTTTCTTTCTAATTATCCTTATACTGAAAACTTGTTACTATTTTTACAACTACATGCTTTGTATATTACTTGCTCCAAAAAGTAATATTAAGAAGTATGACAAAGGCGTCCAATTAGAATTATCGCCCTTCTAGATATTCTAGCATTGTAATACAATAAAGTGCTGGATTTGAAAAATTTGTTTGTTAAAAAAGAATTTCTTCTGAAAAACAATGTTCAGGTGTTATATACAATTTTTTCTATTTATTATAGTTTGGTATAATATTGGTAAAAATTCTTACCAAGAAGATTATGGCCTACTATGTGAACAGGGCCGCTGCCTTTGACCAAAGTGAACGTGACTGGAGGGTCCGGAAAACTGAGATCCAAAATAATCTGTGCTGTTTTTCCCATTTCCAGCAAAGCGATTGGTGTTTTAATGGGTCCCTTCAGTCCCATTGCTTCCACCTGTAGCACATTCAGCTCGCCAGGCTTAGCTTCTGGCCCTAAAAGTGCCTATAAAACAAAAACAAACATTGTATTATCAGAAGAAACAGTTGTGTTACACATTAGCATAATGACAAATTACTTGGAAAGATGAAACAAATTTTCATATTTTCGTACAATAGAGCACGAGATGACTTGCTGACGTTACACATACTCAACATGCATTTAGCAGGACATTCTCGTACATAAACTCAAATCAATTGTCGCAAATTTCAGGCGCATCTTGTTCGAACTCAACGAAAAGCGCAAAAAATTCCGACGTTTTCATGCTTCTCGAAAATTCGTTCGTGCGAAAAGTGGGGTTAACCGAAAAAAAGCAAGGTTATAACAACGAGCAATTTGCGAGTATGTAGACTGCTATTTATCGTGGTTAAAAATTCGCGCGCAAACGTAACAAGAGGCGACGGAAAATGCGCTAAAAAATCACGAGCAGCAGGGACGCCGATATCGGTCGTATAATTTTACACGTTCAAAAGAATTCCATGGGAGAATCTGCTGTACTGTTCAGAAAAATGTGAGAATGCTTAAGAGGAGCTAAATCGAACATTTAAATATCACGGCTCGAGCAAGAAAACCGTTGCCGAACGGATCGTGGGATAAGGAGTATCTGCCGCTCATAACGGCAAAGTATGAGAAAACCCATGAAAATGATGCACACATGCGGTACGACGAAAAGCGTCGTGATAAAAATTCGATTTTTCGTCACAACCAAGCCCACGGCCTTACGATAATAACTCGACTTACCATTTTAATAATAAGCTTCTGATCGGCACCGAAATGTTGGTTCGTGCTGTCTGCGTCGTCATTCTTGTGTTCCGGGTCCCATACCTCGCTGGAGTTGGCTCCTTCGAGGGTGATTCCTGGACACACAAATCACATGAGTACGCACACGGAATATTGTGAATGCTTGCCGTCGCGGTCTAGCTCGGAAAAATTTCGCTGGCCGTTTCGACGGGGACAATGGGGACTGGTCACAATGGCCGAAAGCCAGCCGGCGTCTCGACGGCAGTACCGCTCGGCGTCGAACGGCCAACAACGTCGTAAGTATTCGCGTACGACGCGAAATAATCCTGCCGCGATGCTCGCGATACCACTGCTGTTGATATTTACCGTAGAGATATTCCTCTGCCATGACGATCGTTCGGATATTAAAAGATTCCCGGTTGAATGGACGTATGGAGAGACCCCTTTGGAGTGTGCGTGCCGAACGAGAGTGGAGAAGCCAAAGACGCCGCGCGCACAACGGTCGCTGCGCGAAGAACAGTGGTCGCACGTGTTAGACGAACGCGTAGCGAATGATGTGTTCGCGGTCTCGGCCTTGCGCGCCCAGAACGCGTTCTTCGTTCTGATTGGCCGGCACTGACCACACTGGCGCGCGCGGCGCTCTGTCAGCCAATGGCGCGCACCACGCTAGAAGCGAAACTCCGCCGTTTTTCGAAAACCGATTCGCAGCCATAGCTGCGATGTTGCACGGTTTTCTCGCGCATGCGCGTCCAAATCCAGGAACGTATCTGCGTTCTAAGTTTGCGGGGAAAGTGTTCGGAAACTGTACTGGCGGGAA
Source organism: Lasioglossum lativentre (assembly GCA_916610255.1). Classification (NCBI taxonomy): domain Eukaryota; kingdom Metazoa; phylum Arthropoda; class Insecta; order Hymenoptera; family Halictidae; genus Lasioglossum; species Lasioglossum lativentre. The sequence continues at coordinate 1,136,641 of OU744356.1, read as the reverse complement.
AGTACCGGAAGAGTAGAATAGTCTTATTAATTTATACTATTCTAGAAAGTTTCATTTCGAAACGAATAATTATAGTTAATCAGGACGACGCGATGAGACGAGCGTGCTCCGAATTTTTCGTAAGTTTGTATTTGGTTGCATAATGGCAAGATGGCAACTAATACTGGAGAATATATATATATATATATATATATATATATATATATACATATGTATATGCTGGTATATGAAAGAATAGAGAATTTGGTTTAAAGTTATTTCAACACCCTTTCCTTCACTATTCCCAAAATAAAGGAAATGTGTTATTTTATATACATATATATACACAATTATTATATATTATATGTATACATACATATTAAATTTTAATAGAACACACACATGATATTCATTCATATTTCAAGATCGAATGAAAAGAAACTTTTAGCAAAATTATGCGGGGTAACCGAGGTACCTCATTTTAGCCAAACTTTTACTTTACTGATACTAAACATCGTCGCGCATGCGCGAAAAAACCGTGCAATGTCCCAGCTACGTTCGTAGCACGCATGCGTCTATAAGTGGACTTACTCGGAACGTATATAGCTAATGTCAAAATGCGCCGACGTGTTATGTCGAATAAAATTAATCAAATCTTAATTATATTTTCACTTGTAAAAAAAGCATATCATTTTCCAAACATTTTTGTTGATCTTCTGTATCTTTCTCTATTTAGTACTGTAAAATATGTATGCACTAATACATTAGTTAGGGAAGTTCGACGGAGAAGCCCTAAATTAACGAGCTTCGATTTTCTTTTCATGTACCTGCAATGATTGTAATTTATTTGTTGATAAAAAATCTACATTGATTGCATATCACCACTAATGGTCAAATATCGACAACAGAAAAATAGAATTCCGTGTAACGGAAATGAATATCGTAAATCCATATTTGGTAGATTTTTTATAAGTCAGGCGGTTATCGCTAGTGAGTAAAATGTAAAACATTAAACAGAGTTCATATGATGTATGTCTTGCGTTCTTATAAGTTTCACGATACGAATCTTTCTAAAACAGGTGTTTGAAATGTTTAGACATTTAACAATGATTCGGGTAAATGTTTATATATATACGTTTGAATGAAGCACTTGGCAACGTTTGTAAAACGCTGATTGGTCTACGTGGCCCTAGTGGTAAGATGATGAAACAAGCATCGACGAACCGACTGCATAAATATCGGGCGCAACACGTGAATAATACTTAAATTGAACGAAAGTGCGACGAGAGAGCATTGTAGAGAATTCGAAAGTTCCTTGCGAGAGGACCGATTTTATAAAGTGTTCAAACAATTATACGTAAGAAAAAGTCATCGGTGTGTCTCGCGATAGACTGCGACAGACGGCAGCTCTCGGTTGACGACAGTAACTGGTCAGAATGCGGCTCTTAATTATTCTGTCTTGTTTGTATTTACTGCCGGCGATTTACGGGAACGATGAAAAAAATGAAACGACGTTTGTGCCGACTCGTGAATGGCAAGTCGTCAAAAAAGGTGAGTAAATATTTGTCCGTAGATTATTATTTTGAATCTATGTATATACACTTTCGGGACTACTTTTTACGCAACTGATCGTGCTTCTCCGAACACCACGTCAGTCAAATTTGATATCTCGCTTTTCTTCGAGAAGTTGTTATATTTTATTTAAAAAAAAGTGCAAGGTGACAGTTCACTTGAAAATTTTTTTTATTTTATATTGTTCATTATAATGTGTACGAAGTTGATTAAAATACGACGAATCGTAAATTTATAAAGAACAGTGACATATATAGAATATAACTTAAAGGTATTCATACCTACAATACACTTTCGTAATTTAAATTGATTTGTATTATGTTTCATTTTTTAACAGGTACCCCGATTCCTGAGGGATTGCATGTACGGCACAATTTTCAAACTGGAGTTACGATAGCCAAATTGATGGATAATGAAGAAACAGAGGAGAAGGATTCCAATGAAAATTTGAATTCCAACTCTTTGACACTACATCCTGAGAAAGCGATCCCTGAAGACGAAGAGCCTCCAATATTTTCAGAAAAAACAAACTTGTTCGAATACCCTTTGGAGGAACTAAAAGCTAGACTGAAGAAGATTAAGCAAGACGAAGCGGAATCTTCCCCAGAATTAAATGTAACTATTCTTCTTTCTCATGGGATGCGTACACTATATAAAAAATATACATTCGTTTGATGAATATTTTTAGGAAGAGCATGCTAAGAAGGTGAAGCAGAAGTTTCGGGACTATGAAACTTTGAAGAAAGAACTGAAAGCTTTAGAGATTAATATTACAACGAACTGGGAATTATTGAATACCTACTTCCAAAAGTTTCAACCACACAAAAATGCAGTCACCACTGGGACTCTAATGTCTACAGAAATAGAAGAAGTTTTGGACATCCTTTATAATCTAGAATATTTACTTCACCACATTGACAATGCTAAAGTTTTTGCAGATATGCAAGGGTAACTATAAAAATAATGTTAAAGCAGAAAAATCTCTCAAGTTCACGACAAATGGCGAAATAAATTTCTAATATGTCTTTTTACATTTCAGCATGACTAACATTATATCTCCGTGTCTCAATGGAACGAACAATGAAATAAAAGCTGAAGCACTGCGGCTTTTGGGTGCAGCGGTTCAGTCTAATCCTAAGGTCCAGCTGAAAGCATTGGAAAACGATATCGTCCAAAAACTTTTGCACATATTGTCCACGAACACTCGAACGGAAGTGAAGAGCAGATGTCTGTATGCCTTGAGTGCCTTAATCAGACAATTTCCAGCAGCTCAGAAAGTTTGGATCAATCATGGTGGATTGGAGGTATTTGGGAAGATTTTAGTCAACGACCAATTACAAATACAAATAAAGGTCATGAAGCTCGTCAATGATTTGATCATTGAGAGGCAAGATTTACAAGAAGCTACAAACACTGAACAGCCACAGATGAAAACAAAGGCATACACAATGGTAGACTTGGAGCAAAAATTATTAACGTACGAATACTGTAAACATTTAAGCAACTTAATGGTAAAGAGTTTCAAAGATGAGGTGACTAATCAATTTAAGACGAACAACTACGAATTCCTCGAAACAATTACCGAAAGTATGATCACCATTGCTCCTGTTTGCAAATACCAGTTCAAAAGTAACAAAGATTCGATGCTTCGCACGATAGAACATTTATTGAATTTTTATCAGAAGTTGGATTCCACATTGGAACAAGACGATGATGAAATTTTGAAAAATCTTACCCTGTTAATCGAAAAACTTCAAACGACTGTTACCGAAATACCTCACGATGAGTTATGAGAAGGAACGATTCAATGGCGAGGAAGTAGTTCCAGTATTTTCATTTCTATTGGAAAATTGTAACTGTACAAAGAGTTTTACGCATAAGGAAAATCATGGATTCACCGAGGTGAATTTATTGTTAACGTGTCGAGAAAATTGTTACGGATCTTGCATTTCTTATCGTTATCTTTTTGATAATTATAGAATTGTTACGAAGTCATTATTTCAACAGGAACGGTACTTAGTCATTTGCAAATAGGTTGTCAGAGAATGTGATTGTCTCTCGTAATGAATGCGTGTACAATGTATTGTAAAATAAATGTATGTGTGTGGTCGTAAGTGTAATCTCTGTACATAGGTAGCGTGTGAGGCGTGCATGTGACAGCAGTCTGCATTAACTACGGTGACCATATTTTTGGGAGTGAAATAGGGGACATAAAAAAAATTAGGTATTAATATAACACGCATACAGCAAAACATAACGAAACTTTTAATTTATTGTAAGGAACAAAAAGAAAAACATTTTATGAAACTAAATCTTAAAACGAAGACTTCAAAGACGGATGGTCACCGTAGTAATAACACTGAACAATCGTTGTGTTGCTTGTGTTCTGAAACGTGATTCATTAATAAATTATTTTATACTGTTTATATCGTTGTTTTCTTTTTTGGCGGTGGCTAAAGCGGTGCCGCCACACACCTATCCTTTAAAAATTCTAAAAAGTGGTATCAGTTCACCGTGAGCCATGGATTACAGAATAACATAGTTTATTCTCAAATTATAATGATTACATATGAACGATCTGTTGTTCGTTTAGTCGTAATTCATAGAAAATATACTCGTCAGGTCGCTGACTAAATCATAGCTTCGTAAGATTAGCACTTCTATATACATGTAATTGAAAAAAGACCAGTCATGCACCAAGTTTTTCTTTTCTTCCTTTTTAATAGAGTAGGAATGCCTTGTTATGTTTTAAGTACAAGGATTACGTTTATTTTTGTGCGATATTGGAAAATATGCACTTCCCGTGGGACATTCGAGCTAGCGAGATAACTAAAAGACAAACTTCGAATGTCCCAATAAACAACATAATCTTACAACATCTTACAATTTTAAAAAACCTCTCAATTTTTAATCGACACAGCAATTGGAAATCTACGAACCAATTTTTACAGACTTTTTATACAATCTTTTCTGCCAATTATTACTTGTGTGATCTACATTCTTAGTTTCCCTTAGTGTATGCAATAGTAATCTTCATTTGTGTTACCTCTAATTGTAAGATAAAATCGATAAATCTAATAACTGGACTGCGGATATCTTTGTGCAATATGAAAATGTTCAGCATCAATTGCAAAGTTGTTTCTCTTCTTAATAATATTTATGTATAAGTTGAGATTATTTATGTATAATGAGGTCTTCTTGATCAATTTTATCTTAGGTAGCATAGTTCATTAGTTCCTTTTGGAATTGTTATTTGGAAGAAAATTATTAAACATTTTTCTTATATATATGGCACAGTCATCAAAGAAACTATTCATAGGTAAAGTATTAAATTGTTTCGATATTTTTACACTTTCATGGATGCATGAAATCCGCAGTCTACTAATAACGCTATTTACAATGATCTCTTCAGGAACTGAAACGTACATCTCTCGGGGCACGTGGCTGCATATAGAAATTCTTAATACGATTTTTTAACTTGTCTTTTCTTTGTCTTTATACAGTAAACAAGGAAGTATACACATTATGTACAGGATGATTGGTTTCACAAATCGAATGTTCGTTCCGCGGCGTGTAATTTGAACATCACGAAAGTACTCAAGGACGTCGATACTTTCGGAGACGGAATGGTTTGTTCTCACGGACAATTCGTTTCACTATTACTTTACAGAGAAACATACGTACATATTCTCGCGTGTATAAACTATGTCAGGCTTCTAACAATCGCTCTTAAAGTATTTATGTAAATCGATAACGCCGAGCTCTCTGATAAATACAACTCCGATAAACAATCGAAAAATATGAAAGGAATTAGTACGAATGTTCTCGACGCAATAATCTGCCACCTCTCGTTTTAATCTCAAAGGAACGAAAATGTTTTCGTTAGAAAATACAGAACGCGTAACCGAAAATACATTATATCGGAGTGTAATTGTAACGAACGTTCAATATGATCACAGAGAAAGACATATGTAAGGACGACGTATAATCTCGAGTAGAAGTATTTGCCAACTCATTCCAAGTGAATATTTGTACACACCGTTACGCAATTTGGGTATAGATTTGATCAGTCATTGACCATCGTTCTTGATCTTTTTCACTAGACTCGTCTGTCCCCAGACTCATCTCTATTGAGCAACAAGTATTAGAAAAGAATAACGTTCTTATCATATGGCAACTCGAATTACCGTTCCGACACGTACCGAGTATTAACATAAAAAACTGCTTCCAGTACGCGCAAAACATGTTGAAACTAACTACCAAAAATAACGATATTTAAAATAAAAAATAAGATGAGACCATCCTAGTCGCAAAGAACCGTCAAAAATGCCATCACGGCGATGCCCAAGAGCAAGGAGAACAGTTGTTTTATTGATTCCTTGGGATTAGGCTCTTTAAGTAACTCGGGCAGGATGGTTACCAAGCCAATGTGCAGAAAACCACCCGCCGTGAACGGCAATATCCAGCTCGTCTTCGCTCCTGAAAACAAAAATTGATTAGCATTAAAAATTTATCGAATTTTTTCATAACTGTCAAGGGTCTAGTTATCGCTAGACTGGATTTTACTTATCACAATATAAGCGTCTATTTCGATCAGAAGCGAACCTACCTACTTCACCGCCAGTAAATAGTACCGCAGACATGGCACCAAAAATGCCACCGGAAGCAGTGAGTAGCTGCGCCCGCGCAGCGTCCCATCGGTTGAATCCGCTACGTAGTAAAATAGCAAAATCCCCGACCTCGTGGGGTATCTCGTGGATGAGTATAGCGAAAGTGGTGAGCAACCCCAAACGCATGGACACGAGAAAAGAACCGCCGATCGCGAGGCCGTGAGTGAAGTTGTCGATTATGTTGGCCATCAGGTTCAGATAGCCGGTTATATGTTTCGATTTCTCCTTCTTGACAGTCTTTTTATTGCCGGAAGCATCGACGGCGACCAGCTTCTTCTCGGAACAGCTCTTCGACAGTCCGGAAGAAAAGCTATTGATCTTCGTCAGGTTCTGCAGACAATTCTTAGCCTCTTCTATCGAGAGTCCTCCCAGAGAATTAGTGAACTCGTTGCACATTAGCACCGGCTTGATACCGTTGCTGAGGAAACCGTTCTTCCTGTGAGAATTCTTGCACTCGTCGGCCAAGTGGGAGTAGACGTTCTTTTTCTCAAAAAATGGCTGAATCTGTAGAACGAATTTCACGGAATTAATTCCAATTTACACGTTTAAGCCGAACATTTTGTATTCAACAGTCTATAATAGAAAGTATTATTTAATTACATCGTTGATGATTTTTTGGACGTCCGTCTTGGTGTATCCCTTCGAGATCCCATTCTTCGGGTTCCCGTTGACCAGCATGATGCAGTTATTGTTCTCCATCTCTTTCTCCGCTTCGATGATGCTCGTCTCGCCGCTCGTCTCGCCGCTCGGCTCTTCGTCGTTCGTGGCCTCCTCTTCGGCATCGGATTCCTGTTCGAAGCAGAACAGCTTCTCCACTATGACGAACACCAGGAAACCGCTGAGGACCCACAATCCGGAAACCATCGACGGATGACCAGCATCCGACGCTGAAACAGAAACAAATTTCCCGTTGAGTCCCCAATGAAATCGCATTATTTCTAGGTTGCATCGATTCAATCACCGGCCGACCAAACGCTGGCCGAGTGGTCTAGGACCGAGACGGTTTCATTCAGAATAGGACAGCCGGCAATTGAAATTCGCAACTGACGCACAATGGGGGTTTTGTAACCGTTGCTTGAGCCGTTCACAAAGCGTCAACGACTGACCGAGCTGAAGCCGCGCGCGGTCCAAGACTTGCTTAACGCGGATCTAATACGATCAATTGCCGACTTGCTTAAACACTGGACAATTTAGATGAACGATCGAGAAGGAATCGCAATGAATGTCCGAACTTCAACGAACGACGGCTTCTAATTTTCTATATGTACAGTGAATCTTCTGCGAGCAAAACGAGAATTATATTAAACGATAATTTGTATTATTTTAAGCAAAGATCATCGCAAAATCTTTCGCCTGGGGATCGGAGAAATGTCGAAGAAATAATAATTGAGGATCGTTCCAAGATCTTTCCAGAAGTAAAGGTTAAAGGTCGATGGACCACGAATCTATTAGAACGGAGGCAAAGAGGACCTCGTCTCAGAATGCGCAAATCGCAAGGCGCAGCGCGTGAAGCGTGTACGCACGATTAATCGTGATCCAGAGGACTCGAGTTCTACATATACCGAGAGACGCGTCGCATCGATCGATCGATGCAACACTGTGATGCGTCTGGAACCTTTGAACCGGAAATGTTTCTTCTATGTTGCGACCATAAGTTTCGCTCGAGATTGGCCTGACCCTGTGACATGGTCATCACCGCTGGCTGTCAGCATTTGTAAACAAATAAATGGAGCGGATTCTCGTTCGAAAACAAAAACAAATTTTAAAGAAGTCGTCAACAATATCTCCAGCCGAATGAATGAGAAGAGGTTTCGCACTTGCAATAACAAGTAGCTAGAACCATGCAATTATGAAGTTCTTTTCAAGGAGATTGCGAGTAGAATTATCAAATTGTGCTACACGTTCGGAGTTTCCAGCAGAGCAAGTGAAAATAGATCATTCGCGCGGTGACTGTTTTCCTCGTTATCATCTTTGAGTCATGTAAAACGCCTCTGTTGCCACACGCCGTCCCACCGTTGCCAATACATAATAATAGTTTATTAGGAACGTTTCGGTTTGCTTCGACGGAATTCGTTCCCGAGGTGAACCGTTCGATCCCGACCTGGGCAATATTCTCACCTGTTTTGAATGCACTGTTAGCCCATGCTTCCGGCAGCAGATGCAGGAAAACGTCGCCCAGAAGGCCGCCGACTGCGAAGCTCAACAGTATTTTCAGCGTACCAGCGCTGTCTGCAACAGAAATATGTATACGCGACCATGTTAGTACGTACATACAAGCCGGTGGAACTTACATAATACCGGAGGATATTGGATAACCGCGATTCGCGTTACTGGTCAAATAGATTAAAAAGTTAGTCACCGACTAAATAAACGTGTCCCGAAAAGATTTGTACGATACGCTAAATAAAGTGCATTTTCTCGAGTGTTAAAACGCTGTCGGTGTTCATTGATCTACCAGAGTCTCGGCGTTTTCTTGCGAACCTCGTAGGCGGTTGATCGATGGAATTTTAACGTGTTAGAAGTTTCGTCTTTGACACTGTTAATAATCTTCTTCCCACGCAAATGTATCGAGGCAATAAATTTCAAATTTTAAATAGTTAGTCACCGACTAAATAAACGTGCCCCGAAAAGATTTGTACGATACGCTAATAAAGTGCATTTTCTGGACTGTTAAAACGCTGTCGGTGTTCATTGATCTAACAGAGTCTCGGCGTTTTCTTGCGAACCCGTAGGCGGTTGATCGATGGAATATTAACGTGTTAGCAGAGAAGAAGTTTCGTCTTTGACACTGTTAATAATCTTCTTCCCACGCAAATGTATCGAGGCAATAAGTTTCTCTCGCCGATAAATTCCCCGCAACGGCAACAATTTCACACTCAGTTGATTTCTTTGCGCTCAGGGATCACTGACCATGTTAAAATACGATCGAGTCGGTCTGATATCTTCGGCTCGCACCCCAGTCGTATTTCAACCGAGCATCGTACGCTCCGAAAAACGCGTTTCATTTTTCACGAATGCCTCCGGATCTAGAATCTAGCTAGATCGTTGTTGCGACGACTGAAAGCCGGGCTCGCGGAGAATCGGCGCATCGATTGCCCGGTGAACAACTGGAAAATCGATGGTTGATTCTCAGTTTTACGATTCAGAGAACTCGAAATTGAAGTTAAATCTATTATTGTTAAGCAAATGAAAATTTGAACGGCTAATTCCAGACTACCAGATTCGGAAGCATGAAACTTAACCAATCGAAACTTACGAAAGTTAATCAGTACATTTTGTTATCGCTGAAGATCGGATCTAATCGCGCGGTGTTGACGGCATAACAATTACATATCGATATGTGTAACAATCAAAGCGGTAATCGTGCGCGTTTTTTTGCCGTGTGATCGAACGATTAATCCACCGTGCTTACAAAGTTGCGTAAACCTCGATTATCGTTCGAAACGAGTATTATTCTTAGTACCGATCTGATCGACATACAGTGATTTAGATTTTAGATGCAATTCTAATTAAGCAAAACCATGTACATACTTTTCTCGCTATATGTCATCTCATGTTTAATGCGAATTTTTCTTTCATAATAATAAATACGTGAAAGACTAATGTTTATTGCAATGTTTTTGATCTCATCCATCGACGAATAATTTTTTACAATTTCACATATTCTTAATATCGCTTCTATCGATTTACGATTACTTTTCACTCATTCTTACGCCGAAATCGGTAAGAAAAAATTACAACGCGGACAACGATGTTGCTGCTCCTGCGACAAGACGATGCCGTGACAGACCTTGATCCACATTTACGGAACGTATGTTAAAGTGGATGCTAAATATGAACGAGTTCATAGAACGTGTGACGTTTGTAGTTCTTTGCGTATGATCTCGCCCGACTTTAATCGAACGAACGGTTCTACAAATGTGGATCGTTGCGTTCGTTCCTTCAATTCTGCACTTGTTCTTGCAAGCCTGGTCGAGAGTCTCCGCGGAAAAGCGAGCGAAGTCTCCCGTCAAAACAGATCCGTTTCAAGATAGAAATTTAGTTCGCGGGAGGAGCATGTCCAGCGACGCGTAACCAGCGATAAATCCGTGTTATCCGTCGCGGGCAAAAGCTCTCCGGAGAGCTTGTGCACACGATAATAAATCAGCGAATCGCGAAAAACACCGGTTCCGCGGCGAACTTTTTCGTTTCTGTGTCGCGCACGCCGCGCAGCGCCGCGCCGCCCCGTTTCCTCAGGAATCAGCGCGTGCCATGCACCTTCATCCGGCATTGCAATTCCATCCAACTATTACGTTCTTCTTTGTTTCTCACATTTTTGCCCCTCATTCCTCATTCATGATGCAACATCTTATTTGTGTTGCAGCGAACGGTAATCTTGGAGTCAAGTCTGCGATTAACTATCATTATTGCATCGGTCGCGAAAAACTACTTTGCATTGCTGATGATTCAAGTATACAGAGAGTCGATCAATGAAGACATTTAAGATAGCTATTGAAAAAATCGACGACATTTTCTCGTGTCTATGTATAAACAGTCAATGTGGATGCTAAGGGGTGGCATAACAAGAACTAAATATTTTTCCAATTGATTATAAGAATTGATTTTTCAAATTTACTTCAACTTTTGGCATATATCGTCTTAAATGTTATGAGGAGCAATTTTTATTACCAATGCTGACTATGCGAATATCGATAGCATCCCTTGACAGTGTAATAAATTCTAGTAATATCGCGATTCTTTAAAGTCAAAACCGATCCATCCTAAAAGGGCACCGGTGACGCATTTTTGCGATTTCTTAACAATAAACAGCTGCGGCCGTCCGCATAGCAGATAACTGACTAATGTAACGCGTTCGCGTTTCATTCTGCGCACGGCTTCGGTCCCGATAAACTAACGGCGCCGAAAATGTTTGACGTATGAAAACAGTTTTGCGGAACAAACAAGCCGTCGGAACAATTTTATCAACAACATCGCCGCCTTATCGTCGCTGCCCATCTTATTTTTAAGACGTTCTGCGTTGCGGCCGCCGTATCTAACAATTGCGGAAGATGGTGACGCGATAGACGTTATCTTCCATTTCTTTATTTTTAATAAAAAAAATATCGTCGGTTCCCGCGATAAAGAAGAATATCTGCACGTGATAGCCGCGATGGAAGAATCGTCGGTGAAATTCACTGGTACGGGCCCGAGAGTTCTAATTGCCTGTTCGCTGTCAGATAACGACTGCATTGTTCTGACCTAGCACGTGCTAAATTTCCGGAAAACTGGGTGATATCAATTCGACGCAAAGGAACTCGGCTCCGCGATAGAATCACACCGAATGACTATTTATCTGTTACTGTCTGAACTTTCTACCGGTAATCTACAAGTGGCGCGTTCGAGTGTCCTTTGATCGGAGCGGTGATTGTATAGCGTGCTGACATAATCATCTTTTTAGAGTGTTTGGCTTTTTATAGATTTTCGTTGTAAATCGCGGTTTTTTTACTCGCGACCGAAGTTCGATATTATTGAACAGGTTAAAGAAAAACATTGGACGCGGTACACCATTTTTTGTTAGAGAAAAAGGTCACGTCGCTATTATACAAACGGAACAGAAACTAAGGAGCCAGAAAACGAAGCGAACGAACGACAAAATGTTCGCGGGGATATTTCGTGGCGCACGAAAATTAGTTACAAAGGGCACCAGGTTTCAGCTGTTTAAAATAGAAAAAATCGATCGCGTTGGAATGTACACGACGGAACCGTTCAGACGCAGGTTAACGGGGGGCTGTACAAGTGGCGATTTAAAGGGCGCGTCGATGACGCGTTCGAATCGAATCCGGTTGCGACAGGATCGGATGATCGAAAAAGAAACGACCGTGGCATCTCCGCGCGATGATGTTCGTGGGCGGAACTCCGGGAACTGGCTTGATAATGGATTCATTTGAGAACAGTCGTTGGCGTGATAGGCAGGCGGGATTGTAATTTAACGCGTCGCTTGCTTCCAGAATTTCTGCGGACAAATCGTTCATCGAGACAGTTTAATTCTTCAAGAAATTGGATGGACGCACATCCAAATATTAAAATAAATAAATGCAAAACCCACTGTAGTATAACCCGTGCTTATCCGAGGACTTGTCGCGATGGTGCTTAAAACATTGTGAATTTGAGGAACAGTTATCTTTCAAAAAAAATCCACGGTGTCGAAGACGCCTTCTGGACCGTGAAAGAGGGTCGACAGCTTCCTAGACCGTTCCCATTGAGTTACCCCAATGGACAAGGGTTCCTCCCAAGATTCCGTTCGCCGTGCAACGTTTTGGAAAGGTATGGCTCGCTCGGTTGCACCTGGAGAAGAACCGCCGGAAGCTCTAAAGTCGCAGTTGTCGCGCGACACGTCATAGCCGCGGGGCGCTTTCTGCTCAGAAATTGTCGCTCCAAGGGAATCCGGCGATCCGCATGGGTCCTGCGTTTTAGAATGTATTATTTCGAGCGCGATCGATAGCGACGCCGCGCCGCGCCGGCCGGGTCGTTTCAATGGTAAATTACATCGCAGACCCCGGCCGCTGGATCCAGCACCGCAGACTAAATCTTCAAATGCCGCTAAAAGATCCGCTTTCCCCGTACCCACCACCGTTTTTCGTTTGTCTTTGCGCGTTCCGACATCGTTGCCCCGAAGACGCGATTCCTCCGACGATTATTCCTCGGCGCGCGATTCGATGGTCGTCGACCTTCTTCGAGAACAGGCTTCTCCCGGTCCTCCTCTTCGTTCCCCGCGTTTCGCTCGCGCTCGAACAACGGAGGAACCCAGAGGTGTCCGGCTTTTCGTTATGAAAACCCCGGGTATCGGTGACGTAAACTTGCGCCATCCGTATTTTCTTAGCAATCGATGTTTGTACACGGGCTATCTTCGATCTCCCGATCGACATCTTTGCCCTTTCATCTGGCAGATCGGCGATCTCCGGGTTTCCGAGTATGTATGTACCGACATAACATTTCATTATTTATGTATGTCCTCGCGAGCCCTGTTTTATTCCAGGCACGTATTTATTCGGCGACGTTACGGTTCCTCTTTTTCGACCAGATCCCATTTCTTCGGAAACGTTGCTTCATCGTCATCACCGCGTTTCGACTATTATTAGGCCTTCCACGAACCTCCAACACAGCGCATCTTCGTATCTACGAGATTCTAGCTAATCAATTTATTGGTCTCCTCGATTTTACCGAGTTTACCGATTTTTGGAAGACCTTGTTAGATCCTTCTTATTGTGGCTATATTCCTATATAGACAAATAACTGTGGTTGTTATCCGGAAAATTTTTAAGCAGCAACAATTTCGAGAACTATAATTTAATATTAATATATTTCCTTTAACATTTATATTCTGCAACAATTACAAATCATCTTTCCTCCTCAACGTCACCGACCGCCATCTTGTTAAAGAATCGTTCGTTGCCCCCCCATCGCGCGCCTGTAGAGAGGTAATCTCGCTGTCCAGCGTGTACAACGCACGCATCGTATGTATTAATGAGGTTTCGTTAAACAAATATTTGCAATGCCTTTTGCGAGTTATGTAATGGTTAACTGTGTCGTGGACGATAATAATTACCGAAGCTCCTCAAACAGGAAGCCGTTGCCGATTAAAGAGTTCGATGAATGCGCGGACAGTTCGGCAAAACTTTTTGTATGCAGCTGTTCCTCTTATGCAATTTGCTTCCGATGAATAATATAAAATCGTCGTGTCGTCGGAAAGTGTAAAACTCGTAAACGGCGCCCTTGAATTTGCAGGTGTCGCACGAAACCGATGGTTGCGCGTGTGTTCCATTCACGATGCAATTGGAAATTTCATTTTCACTCCGGTTTCTGTCCAGAAAGTTTCACGACCTTCGGACAAAATATCGATGCAACGTAACTTCGTATTGCTGGCTACGCAGTTTACCAATTTTCGAGCTGTTATACTAGTTATACAGTTGCGAAAGGAACTGCAAGAAAACTGAATGTTTCTGGAAGAATGACTTAATAAAATGACTGAATAGTTGTTGTTTATCGGTTGACTTTGTCGTGAAATACTGTTCAGGAATTTTTGAACAATTTTTCAGAAAATTATTCTGTTTTAAAAACTGTCTGAATATTAATTAGTAGACAGAATTGCAACAAACTGGAGTGAAATAGAAATTGATTTTCTTTCTTAATATTTTGAATAGGTTCAAAAAATAATGACATTTTTTTTTACAATTCTTCTAATATTTATAACTGTTCTGCGAAATCATCATCCGTATTGCCTTCCGTGAGGGTTTCGCAAAAATTGATCTACCGCGGATTGCTGTAAGACTTTCTTTTTTATCCTTATTGTCAAAAACAAAGACAGTTTCGAGTTATTTGTTTCTAGGAGATAAGAATATGCTTACGGAGAACTGTTTGGCAACGGTTTTGCGACGCCGAGAACAATGTGCGCAGCAGAGTGACTCCACGTGGCCGAATGCGTTTCTTTCATGCATCCGAGAATCCTATCTGACGTAATAACACATCATTATTTTTATCCCGACATGCTTCCGAACACTGCGTTGCTATCACAATGCAACAACCTAAGCGCGCGAATCGTCGAAACCAGAGAATTGACATAGTACTGTCAATAACAGTTCAAGAGGAAAGTTGCACACCAGTGTTGCAACAATTCGACAGCTTTTTTCCTAGAAAAGAGACCGACACGATCGTCCAGAGATTTCTAGTGAAATCGTGGCACACAATCGTATCCCATTGCGCAAGGCTTCAACTATAGCGCGCTAATCGAGCATCGACACGGTCCTTGACTCGGAATGTCATTGTAAATATGTTCTGCGATGCTTTGTCGCGATAAATATCTGTCTCATCGACGATGCAAAAGCCGTTTAACGATACGAAACATTCGCTACAAAAATATCATTACCAGACAGCCGATCTTTATGCAAAATAAAAGTAGTCTATCCGAATTGCACCAAGCTGGGAGTAAAATAGAAAATTATTTTCGTTCGTAATATGTTTCATAGATTGAAAATAACATAACAATATGATGATATTCTTCTAATGTTTTTACCGTTTTAAATTACACTTAGTCATGTGTTTGTCATAAATGTATAAAAAATCCGCTGTCTATCCATTACGTATAAAAATTTATGATTTTCTACGCGCGTATATCATAATATTATTTCCTATTTCGTCCGATTAGCTTCAATTCGAACAACGAATTCGTCACACGAGGATAATGTATGCGTAATACAGTTAGGGTTGCGATCATAATTCCATTCAACGCGCGTTATCAGCAAGTCGGTTTTCCCCTGAGTAATCGGACTCCGGCTCTAGAAACTAATCGGGTGTACAGATCGGATCCGCTATTATCGAGCAGACAGAATGAATTTGATGAACAAAGAGAATGGTAGCTTTAGCAAAAATTATTTCTTTCAGGATCATTAAAAAAAAAAAGTTTGGAAAGTTCCTTTTTGATATACGTTGTACGATCATTGAGAATTTTATTCATAGACTGCGCTAGACGAAGCGTTAATACATTCGCACCATGTCACTTCTGACGCAGGTGCCGCACGAATTTGCGGCACTTCGCGAAATTAGACAAATTTATAACACTCTATCCATTTATTCCAAGACAGAAGCGTGAAGGAATGTAAACACTCGTCTACGCGGCATCCGGTGCGAATGTATTAATAAAACAACATTTTGTTTCTAATTCCACGTGCAAATGACGTTTACATTGGGGTCAGATGTCGGCACGATTCTATTCCAATGTTAAACCGGAATATAAATATGCATGTACGATTACAGACAGTTTTCTGATATTTGCGCACCGGTCTTGATCCAAACCGGACATAGATCGAGTAGGGCCACTATTTTTTTGTGATCAAGAATCGGCTAACCCGGCCGGCCAGCGCGAGTCCTGTCCGGACCTGTCCGATCTACGTCATCGACTCTCGCAGCACTAGTTGCCCAGGCCAGAATTGATCCACTGAATACAGTTCAAATTGTATCATGTTTAGCGTAATTTTAATCAGAAAAATGCCACAAATAAGTTGGTGAAAGTCTCATAAAAAATAATGAAAAATAAACAAGTTTTGTAATTGGATTAGTAGTGGTTCATACCGATATGCTCGACCCCGGTTAGTTTTGCTTTAAAACCGACACCATTATATTATTTAAAATTGATTCGTTGAAAAGCATAATCATAAATAGCAAAATAAAAATTGTTTGCATTTATCTTTTTGAATTACCTTATTAAGCTGAAACTAATACACTGATGTCTTTAAATCCTTTTAATATCTCCACTGCTTTAAATTTTACGCACCTATTTTTGTCATAAATGCATAAAATCCGCAGTCTAAACATAAATAAGAATTTTTATGACATTAATAGTAAGATTTTTTATCACTGGTAGTGAACGCTATTTCTAAAGCACGTGTTAAGAAGAATTATGCAAACAATTCCCTTATCAAGATAATATTTGCAGAAATAAAGATTCCGTAAACAAAGCAAGCCAACGACGTCTTTCAAAAGCAAACAACACAGTGTTGGTGATATAACAGCTCGTCCGATTGGTACATTCGTACTAACCTATTGCGAATAATTTCCCGCGGTTTAAAAGGTACACATAACCTCCGATCGCAGGGGTACCCTCCGACTCCGTGGTAGCCGTAAACACCATACATACATGATTTTGAATCATGTAGGCTCACGCTCGCAGAGTTGCCGAACGTAAACAGAGACGTACACGTACTTATCTATGTAGTCGTCGGTCGTTGTAGTTAGCAAACAAATGAATTTACCTCCAGTTTTCAAGTCGGCACCTTCGTCGATAGGAATGACCAGCAATGGGAAAATGCCAGTCAGTCCGATCATGGTGCTGCCCAGCAGGGAGAACAACCACGGGGTGTACTCGAAATATTCCACCGTGGACTCCCATGGTGTCCATAAATCCTCGGCGACCATTTCGTAGAGGAATCCGGCAGATTCCGTGCTCATGTTCGCTGCCATGTTTGTGCGTCTCGTATCGAACACCGGTCGACGTGAAACTATTCTTTACTGTTCCTTTCTTCTTCGATGATTTCTACTAGACTTCGATCGGTCGAGATCAATAAAGAATCGTTGTACAACGATCACAGTGTATCACGGCGTAATCAAATCCTATTTCTTTCTTGCGAGTCTCTGTTTACGCAAAGATAACCTCTCTTTCGTGCAGTCCGCCCGTTCGTGTCCGATTAGGCGATGCGTTCACGGGTTTTGAATAGCGCGCCAAAAATCTTTTGAAACGCAAAAAAATGTGCCGCGCGATATCGCCGTGACCACAACTACCGTACGCCCGACTAGCCTACACTGAGGACTGAGCACGGACGCTACGAATCAGGCGGTCGCCGCCTCTGCTCTCGCCGATTTCGTCGATCAAATCAACCCCCTCGTTATTCCATAGTGCCGCAATGCGGGGACAATAGTACCGGAATCGGACCTATGATATGACGATTAGGCGGGCAACGGCCGTCAAGACACGCGTTCCAATCGAGAGATCCTTCGCTGCTATACGCTCCCGCGCTTTCTTCCTCTTTTATTGCCTCTCCTTTTCCTCCGACCACTTTGTTCCCTCGTTCGATTCACCTTCGACGCGATGCTGTTGTCTCATACCATCGACCAAAGCTGGCTCAAAGTCACCATCCACTTAGATCTCTCGGAGCTTTCTTCAACTTTCAGCTGTTTTCGGAGGGCTGCGAAGCACGGGCCACGATTGGATACCAGATAGAACGCACTTTCAAGCTCCCGCTCCTCTCGGTAGTTTTAGGTTAGGTTTACGACTGCAGTCTGCCAACCTTTCGCGTTGATAGAGTTGTTACACTGTCCGTTCGATTCTCAGGATCGCACAGTTGTTGTTGTTGTTTGTATTTTTGTTTATATCGGTTCGTGTCGAGAACGTGAAGTCATCTGCTCTGCATATCGACGCAACGGATAATGCGCGTTACGGCCAAAGCGGAGTCTTTTATAGAAACCGAGGCGCTGCGTGCTAGCTCGGTGGGAATTGCGGTGGGGGAAGGTGCGACGAAGAGGGGAGACAGGCGACAGAGGGGGGGAACGCGACGAAGATAAACTTGGAGTACGTCGATATGTACAGGGTGTCCCACGTGAATGGGACGAGCTGTTCCTGCGAAACGAGTAAAGATGGACAAAATTAAACGATGATTGAATGACGCATCTTTTTCTACGCATTGCTGCATCCGAGAACTGAAGTTGCATTATTTTTTTTTTTTATGGAACTCTATATGTTTGGATGTACTAATCGGCGCAGATTCATTATCCTCTGATGAAAAAGTAGTTGGGTATTTCTGTCTTCAAGTTGTTAATTCAAAAGTTATAAACAAACATTCGATGACGTGTTGCTACGAACTATATTGTATAAATAGTGAAAAGCTTGTCCCGGCTCCGTGGGACAGCCTGTACAAATGTTTCTCGAGATAGTAAATTATTTAATTAATGACAAGGACGAGCTCATTTCGAATATCAAAAAAAAAATAAATAACGATCAATTAGCTGTATGCAATTGGCTGTTGCTTCAAATATCTGTAGTCATTCTAAAGTTAGATAGAGAATTGACTTAAAGATCATATACAGGGTGTCCTAAAAATGTTGCACTTCCTTGAAAATGGTGATAACCCGGGGTCATTCGAAGCAACTTTTTCCTTTGTGAAAATGTTTCTCCGCGCCTTCGTTAAGGAGATATTAACGAAAAACGCGGACCAATCAGGGCGCCGCTACGGCAGCTGCCGCTGAGCGCGGCGTTGGCATTAGTCGAGCCGGAATCCGTCCGTCAAAGCTATGCTCTGATTGGTCGGTGTTTTTCGCTAATATCTCATTAACGAAGCCGCGGAGAACATTTTCGCAAAAGAAAAAGTTACTTCAAATGACTCCAGGAATCACTCCTTTCAAGGAAGTATAACACTTTTGGGATACCCTGTATAAACTATAATTCCATGCATATTAGCTTTTTTCTAAATATTCTATTTTTCGTAGACACCTCTAGCAATTTTTATCGCTGTATTTGTGCAAAATTATCGGTCGATATCACGCGATGACTGTCTCGTGGCGATAAGAATCTATTCTGATCAATTTTTTAATGGAAAAAAAAATCAGTGCGATAATATGATCGATGTAATTGGTACCGAGATCATTTAGTCATGCGAACAGGAAAAGGATGTGGTAACAGACGCGATCTTTCTTATTATTGTCATCGCGCTTGTATCGCTGAACAGTGTTTTTCCCGGCCGCCATTTTGACGATTCATTAACATACACTTTTACTTCGATAACAATCGCCGCGTAATAGCTGTTACTGACAAGTTTAACAAAAAGACAAAGAACGGAAACAATGAAGTTGATACCGATAAGTCGTTGCGATTTCGTTTCCCTTCTGGTGACACGATGCGATGAAAATCGAGATTTCCATCTGACTGAACGTTCATTTCAATTCAAATTATGTAAACAATTACTGTAGGGAACGCAAATTAAGAAACCTTTTACAGTACATAGAACTAGAAAGGCTCAAGAAACTCATCTAAATACTGCGGCAAATATATTTTCCATTTGCGTTAGAACCGCAAATCTACTGTTGGTAACGCGGAACCGATAACGCCATCTTTCTCAATAATTCACAAACCTTGTGGCAGTGGTAAATTTTCGGATAATTTGAAAACATTGTCTATAAATTGAAATAAATAAAGACACAACCGGAACAAGTGAATATTATGATATCAACGTTCGGGAACCCCGCAGTTGTTTTTACTTCCTTTCGTAGGTGGAAATTTTAGTTTAACATATTAATCATGCACTTGTAAACAATACATGTGTACAGGAAATTTACGACGAGCAAGATTCTGTAAGCCGCCACCGTCGCTACGTTGACAATATATGTGGCCTTAATTAATCAAATTGCTAATGGCGCTGAGCCAAATGGTACCTATTTGGCCTGCAATCAAAAGGATATTCAACAACTGTCGTGTGTACACGGCACTTGTCGATAATTTTTCTCGAGAAGTCAAACAATTACGTCGTTTTTTTTCCCCGTATCGGTTCCACAAAAATTTCTTTCTTAACAAGAATCGCGAAAATAATTAATAATACACCTCCTCTTCTTGACTAATTTCACTTTCTAGCTTCCCCATAAAAATATGCAAATTTTTCAACATTACAATGGCCCCCTGAAGGCGCACAAGCCAATTTATCTGTACATCGATTTTCTTCAATGTACTGCAAAATAATTGCAAATAACAGTTTCTGAAATTTTCCTCGGCAATTCTACTTTGTATCCATAAATTACATGCCTGGGAGTATTTTAGGAAATTTTTTAGAAAATTCTCACCGCGTTCGTCTCGCTTATAATTAAAAAATTTGTTGATCGCGATATGAAACGTTGCGAAAATCGACATCACAGTTCGAGGCAATCTGTGTTAGCAGGACGCGATTCCTCAGCGTCCTGAAGGATGGAGAGAACTACGTCGCAATGACCGTTTTTTAGTCCTTTTTCGAATTTTCGAAAAGTCGCGCAACGCACCGCAGCGGCCCCGGTTGGCTGTGCATCCTTGCGTGGCGGAGCACTCCAGCGGCTCTATTTTAGGAATCGACAGAAAGTTAAGATTATTTCAGTTACATTTTTTACCTCCGAACCAGAACCGGCAGAGTGGTTAGCACAAGAGCATCACGATGGGCCAGTAGGTCGATTTTTGTGCGGACATCGAGGATCGCGCGTGCACAGACGAGACAAACGGACCGAAACCGTCGAAATATAAAATCGTTCGATAGGGCGATTACATAATTCCTATCGGGACACTCCAAAAATCTGTGGAACGCGCGACGACAGATACATTCTCGGGAAAGGAGAATAGAATTACTTACGTTGCACAATAAATCGTGATTCTCGGTGTCATCCGACCACTCCGGAATCTTTCCGTGAAATCTTCTGCGGCAAGTTATCTTTCGCTCGAGTGCTATTGTGTACGTCCGGAGCGAATCTGCAACACCGTGGTAGTGTGTTCGATTAATTTTTCTACCATTCCGAAAGAGAAAACGATCAACGCTCTCTGTCGTGCGGTGTCAGTGCGTCGATGACTCTCACTTTTCTTTTTCCGAATTACAGTTTTTCTGATGCTGAAACACGTTCAGCGACATCATGGATCTGCGACGGATGTCCAACTGGAACGTCCTAAGCGTGGAGGCAGCCCTTCAGCAACTGAACACCTTCGAGGGAGACAACGGCGAGATTATTAGGCGACCGAACACGGTAAATCGATTTTAATCTCGCTGGAATCGCATTGATTCGGATTTTTCTTTTAAATTACGCAAAACCCGATTGCAAAATCACGGTAGAACGACGCGTCCCGGAGGTAGACTTCTTTTCTAGCTCCTGTCGCTTCGGTATACTAATGGGTTCTACCTATTCTTATCTCGTCCGGTTGCCTGACGGCTTGTCTTTATTTATAACTAATTAAGCTAGACGCCGTTCGAAGTGTATCCTAGTATGGTCCAGTCAACCAGCAGCGTTCTGACAGATTGGTTTTCCTCGTTTGCACCAGCAAATTGTAAACTTCGATTTCTCTTGTTGTTCGTCGATATACGCTAGTCAACATGAACAAAACGGCGACGTGATCCGCGGTTTCGGTGACGCGATTTCGCTGATTATTATCACGTTTTATCGAAAACTCGTCCCGATCGATTCGCTTTTGGACTCGGAGGAGGATCAAAATCGGTGTGTCGCGATGAGCAGCATCTGGCATAATTTGAACGTGGAGCATGCCACCAGCGCTATATCCAGAGAGGACATCGGCACTCATGTTCATCGACAGAGAGTCGTGCACACTGCGGTAATTGTTTAACAATAGCAGATGTTGGTTCGTTCAATAGAGGATACGATCTATTATTCTCTGATCGCGGACGTAATTAACACAATTTTCTCCCTAATTCGGATTCACGAGACCCACATACAATTTACACGAAGATTCTCGTTATTCGTAACTCTTACAACATTAATTTCTACTAGTAAGAAATGCTTTAATTAACAAAATAAATTCATTACTTGTTCCAACTTTCGCACGACGAGCTCCAGAAAATTTGTGATATTCCAATTCTGTGTACGAATTCTAATTTTGATAGCTTGTCTTGTGAAAGTTGGAACGACCGACAAAATTTATTTAGTTAATTAGAGCGTTGAAAGAGCTACAAGTATGTTCCGTCTCTCTGCCGAGCATTGTGATTCACGTAGCCGATGCTGTAACTATTACCAAAGTCAAGTGCAATCCGATTGGTAACCGGCGAGGCTCTCCAAGCGCCGTGTTATCGATTCCGTTTGACAGTATCCACTATCTCTAGAAAATACAAGTATGTATTGAAAGAAGATATAGTATATACACTGTTTAATGAATCTATAGACAAGATCTTATCTGTCCCGTTATTTGATCGGGACACTTGAGAGCACCTTTTACAGTAGTTTCCTCGGTTAAGAAAATTGCTTCGATTGCAACAATGTTTGAATTTTTGTCGCGTGTATCGTTGTTTGTTCCCCACGTGCGTGTACGTGCTCGGTCTCGTGACGGATACGTTCCAAGTCCGATTCCCTGGCAAATTTTTAAGGAAACAAAGATACCGTACGTACGGCCGATTTCAACTGCTCATACAAAAAGACAAATCGATATTCTAAGAGAAGAAGTTTCTATTCTAAGAGAAGAAGTTTCCTTTCGATTTTCAGGCATTTTCGATAGTTCGCAGAGGTTCCGATAAAGTTCCGCCGCTAAACATCATCTCGAATTTGACGTTTCACGGGAGACACAGGGAAATGCACCTTGGCTGCAGGTGACGAGTTTAAAATTAAAGCGCAGACGGGTCTTCCAAGGCTTATATTTAGGACGACGCGCAGGCGCGATCCGATTAGAAATGCCGTGAAGACTTAGAACTTCTGTATCCCCGAATTCCGACTCTGTGCGACGCGATTTTCACGCTCCCGAGGCGAGACGCTCGGGAAAACTGTGTTCTCGAGTTTCCCCCCTAGTTTCGTTTTTTCCCTCCGAGAAAAATCGGTGCGAGATTCTTTCGAGGTGATAGAACCGATTTCCGGAGATCGTTGAGTCCGATCGAGAATAGAATCAAATCGGTGCCTCTGCATCGATCGTTCGATCGAAGCACGTTCCGAGGTGATACGGTTTGTCAGAAGATCGTACCGTCGAGGAAGTTGTTCTTGATCGAGAGTAAAAGCCAACCGGGTCTGTGCATCGATCGTTCGATCGGGGCACGAGTTCTGTGATACTGTTCGTCGAAAGATCATCGTGTCCCAGAGAGTTGTTCCTGATCAAACGGAAAGATGGATCTCGGGGGTGTGGACGTATGGGGCCAGATCGCCGTGGAGACGTCTCAGATGTTCGTCTCCGAGGGCGGTGTGATTAAAAGTCGCTTCGCGGGGACCGTAAGTTGAACAAGAAACCCGACGGAACAGTTAGCGAACGGTTTAAAAGGCGACGATCGAACGAGTTTCGAGACATGTGTCATCCAGACGGCGATGGTTCTGACGACGATCTCTAATTCGAGCGACCCTCGCTATGTTCCAGACTATAGAGAAGCTGCCGGACAAGATAATCCTCCATGCCTTCAGCTACCTGTCGCACCGGGAAATCTGCAGGGTCGCGCGTGTCTGCAAAAGGTGGCGGCAGATCGCTTATGACACGCGTCTCTGGAAACACGTCTCCCTGCGACCGGAAATCAGCGGGCTGCACGTCAGCTCCTTGGACAATTTGCTGCACTTGATCAGGTAGTCGACGGGTATCATCGTGAATCGGTGAAAAAGTCTCGAGAATTTTGGCAGATAACGCTCGTTCCCGAAATATGTCCGAGAGCTGTCCCGCTTGCCAAATATCAGCTACAGGAAAAAGTCCGTGCGGTTTTTCCTACCGAATTTCTCGTGTCAATGGCACTTTATGCATTTAGCTGCTGCATTATGCTTTCTCTATTTTCCATTTGTTTCAGTGTTCTAGCGGCCGTAAAGGTTTAATTAGTCTATAGATTGTTGCAAGGAGTTGTACAGTGGCGCTTACTTTGTTAATAAGTTTCAGGAGAGTTCTCGTTTTTCGAAGTTTGCACTTGTAAATTCGCAAAGACCGGCGATAAGGCGCGCGTTTCACCGCGACTAGGGTCGTCTTTCAACGAGTTAGGGACGAGGATGTAATCGATGGATCGTTTGTCGTAACAGCACGCGATTCGGCGCCTCGTTGAGGTACATCGAGCTGCCGATCGAATTGATCACGCACACCGTCCTCCACGAGCTGGCGAACAAGTGTCCGAATCTGACCCACATGCTGCTCGACTTTTCGACCGCTATGCAGCTGCACGACTTCTCCGAGATGCAGGCGTTTCCCACCAAGCTGAAATACATGTGCATCTGTCTGTCCGAGGTGATCTTCATGGAGGGTTTCATGAGGAAGATCTACAACTTCATCAACGGCTTGGAGATCCTACATCTTATAGGTTCGTATTTTCATCGGACGATCAAACAAATTCTTCGCGACACTGTTCTCAATTTGCTCTGTTCGATCAGGAACGTACGAGAAGGTGGAGGAGGAAGAGGAGGAGATCTACGAGGTGATAAACGTCCACAAGCTGAAATCGGCCACCCCCAATCTTAGGGTGATCAACCTCTACGGGATCAATTTCGTCGACGACTCTCACATCGACGCGTTTTCATCGAATTGCATCCAGCTCGAGTGTCTGGCGGTGAATTTCTGCTCGAAGGTCACCGGCTCGACGATGAAGACCCTGTTCCAGAGGAGCAGACGGCTCAAGTGTCTTCTGATGGAGGGAACAAGTACGATCCGACCGTTTCCTTGTTACCTTTGTAGCTCGATAGATGATCGCGCGACTCCTTTTACAGATCTTCAAAGCGAGTACGTGATGCAAGTCGAGTGGGAGAAATCGAGCATTCAGGAGCTAGACGTCACCGCCACGGATCTGTCCACGGAGTGCTTGATCGACATGCTGACCAGGATCCCCAGCCTTCGTTTTCTCAGCGCGGGACAGTTGAACGGATTCAACGACAGCGTGCTCAAAGCCTGGGCCGAGCTCGGAAATCCTCGAAATTTAATCGCCTTGGATCTGGGCAGCTCGGATAACCTCACCGACGATGGTCTGCACAAGTTCCTGTCGAGATACGGCCATCAGCTTTGGGGACTTTCCCTGTGTGGCATGCCCCACATCACCGATCAGCTGTGGCAGAGCGTTCTGCCGATATTGACCAACGCTAAGTGAGTCTAGAATGTCTAGACGAAGAACAAACATCTTTTAATCTAAACAAACCGATTGTAGTTGACATATGGATAGGGATAACCATGTTTAGACGACGAATGAATTTTCTTAAATTGGATTTTTCTAGGATTCTCGTAATGGGAACGAACGAGAGGCTGGGCGTGAACATTCATGTGGACCAGCTGATGGATGGCATCGCAAACAATTGCCCTAATCTGGAGCGACTCGAGCTCCGCTGGGACCCGGAGAATCTTCGATTTTCGGACAAGAGTCAAAAGGCTATCGATATTCTGCGCGTCAAGTGCATCAAGCTGCGCTGCCTAAGCCTTAGGTAACTCGGATGAGTTTCAGCCAACGATAAGGGAGACGATGATGATCAGTTTGACGTGTTCCAGCGACGGACGGTACTACGAGATCGTCAAGGCGAACTTCGAGCGAGCCGACAGACTGACGGTCGTCAGGACGACAACCTGCTGCAGAGTCTCCAACTACTACCTCCTAGCCAATTACAAGGACCTGGTCTTCAATTAAATTCGTTTTTCTATTCTATATAAGTATTTGTATATAAACCAGAGGGATTCGAGTATTTCTTCCACGCGATGCATTGCCGAGCAACAGAAATCCGAACCAGGTAACATTTCGACGCGTTAGAGGCACTCATTTTAATCGTCAATATTTTTAAGAAGTTCAGTATCCTATCGTATCGACAATTAGAATGGGGTATTTTTTAACTTTGAATTAATTGATTGCGCATCGTAGACAGTGTTATAGAACATGAAATTAAATTTCTGAACCTCGTAAATAATGTTGCAGAACCTGGACAAATGGAGACGACGAACAGGAATCCAATCCGATTACTATTCCGAGTATTAAGACAACGAGGCAGATACAAGATATATATTTTTATACACCGTTTTTTGAGCCTGTACATTCGCGACCAACATCGCCAAACATTTCTCCACTGCCAACGAACGATGTTACTTCGACCGCGCAACTGTTTTTCGAATTCGACAATCTCGATGTCGGTGCTGTAATTGTAAAATGAATAAAAATGAATGAACAGAAGTTTCGACAGCGAAACGTCGAGGCTACGATTTATTGCGTCGCGCGCGACCGTCGTTAATTAATCAGGGAAGGCGAGGAAAAACTGAATTCGAGAAGCAATATCGACGGATCCCGCCACGCACGACGGCGTTCGTCGTATCGATTATTCGCTAATTTATTCATGCAGCCCTGTAGACGACGACGACGACGACGACGACGTCGCACTGGCCACGGCGGCTAGTCGGTCGATTCGCTCGATTTCATTCTCTAGCCACATGCCAGACCCTTCGTTTATATGTTACATTATAGTCGACGCAGAACCGTCGTGGCCGCCACCACTTTTCGCATGATTGCCGGAAGTTTGATCGCCGGGCGTCTCCCAGTCGCGTACTCCCATCCCGATCTTCCTCAATGTCCGACGTCGAGGAGGAGATGGTCCCAAAGGGCCTCAAAGTCGTTCTGGTCGGCGATTCTGGGTCCGGAAAAGTGAGTTTAAAAAAGTGTCTCGATTCTCGACGCTTCGCACGTCGAAACCGATTTTTGTCGCGTTTTGCCATCGATCCTCCAGTGAAATTTTCAAACTTCAACCCTTTGCACTCGACTGTCCAGCAATTCGGACGTCCTTTTTGAAGGGACTTGAACAGACGCACTTGGTACTTGCAAGATTGAAAATTTTACTTCGTCAATTCTTCGTATCAGTAAATTGTTATTATATCGTATATTTGATTTTGCTGTTAGTTGATCTAACGATAAGGATACTGTCCGAGTTGAAAGTGTTAAATTATATGTATATATCGACCGCGTAGAGACCATCGAGCATTTGTTTCGAGTTCAACTGTGCTCGGAAGAACGTGCCGCCGCGCCTCGCCGCGCCGCGCCGCCGTGGATATCGATTTATTTCTTTCGCGCGTAGTGGTCACTGCCACGATTTAACAGACACGCACAGCTGTGTGCCATGCCGCCCTTCGTTTTCGAATAAAATGAAAAACTTTTTCGCCGTGAAATCACCCGTTTCCACTTGGTATCGAGCTATCGTCGCGTCGCTCGGAACGGTGCGAGAACTATTCAATTTTCGATTCGGGAAACCGCAAATTAAATCGAATTGCATCTTCGTGTCGCCGTAAGCCTTTCGCTGTTCAATTAACGAGCAGCTGTTTCTTTGATTGTTCCGAGGGACCGCGCGACACAGAGTTAATTGCTCGTAGCGAACGAGGCACGCGAATTCGATTCGACACGGGAATTCCTGTTTGGCCAGGCAATCGAAATAATCTGCGTTCCGAACGTCGTCGTCGCTTTTTCCCCAACCCGATCCACCATAACTGATTGCGAGATTCAAGGATCCCTGTTTAGACGTGCATCGCCCAGAAGTTTTGCCACAACGAGTTCACCAGACAGTACACGCCGACGTCCGGAATTGACTTTTTCCTGAAGAATCTGAGTATAGGCTACTACAGGAACGTGAACCTACACCTGTGGGACGTGGGCGGCCTCGCGCTTCATGGCAACATGCTGGATAAATACGTCTTCGGCGCTCACGTAAGTGGAAACGATCGGAAATCGTGTAGAAGATCAACGATCTCGATAAAGTAACGTTCTTTTCAGATCATTCTCCTGGTGTACGACGTGACGAATACTTTCAGCTTCGAAATTCTCGAGGATTGGATCGATAAGATACGAAAACTGAACAACAGCTTCGAGGAGGCACCCCTGATGGCTATAGTCGGCAACAAGTGCGACATGGAACATCAAAGATCGGTGAAAAGGGACCGGAGCCATAAATTCGCCGCTGACAATGGGTTCCCATCGCACGACGTGTCCGCGAGAACCGGGGAAGCGGTAGCAAAACTTTCGAACAATGAAAGGAGGATGTTAGAAAATCGTTGGAATACTAAAGTGTCACACTGTGCACTCTAAAGAACTGGAGATGCACATTTGTTATCTGCCTCGCGATAGGAGAGTTGTAAAAATAGCGGATGATGTGAAACATAAGTAAACGTTATGTAATACAGTAGAAAAACATTACTTTACAATACATTATTTTCGACTTGGTGAAATTATGCTCTATAGTTTTTTTGTGTAACTTTCCCATCACATCTCGGGCAAATAATCATAATTTTCATTCGACTCGACGAGAGTATAATTCAAATTTTGACCATTCTCTATCATCCTCTATGAACGTTTGTTCCGTTTGTCGTATCTGAAAGAGAGACTTTGTTTCAGCTGTCCCTGTGCATAGTGAACTTGGCAGCGCAGGTCTTGGGCGTGCGACTGACGAAAACCGACCAGGACTATCACAAACCCATAATCATCGCGGAGATAGGCGACACGGTGGACATGAGCACCATCCAGAAGGTCGTGAAGAGGATCCCGACGAAAAAGCAAAGCCACATACCCTTCCACCCCCATTTTCCGCAGTCAAAGTCGGCGGTGTGCGTGTTGCAGTGAGGATTGATGAAATATTTTTTCAATAGAAAACGATGTTTTTTTTCACGCACAGGACTGCGGTACGTCGCGACTATTGTACATAAGATGTTCAAATATTTTTCGTAAACTCTCTTCTATTGTTATCCGACAAAAGGCGTCTCGCCTACCGTCTCGAGGTGTCGAGGCAATAAAACCACTGGTGTCTTCGCAATAGACTTAGAAACAGATTTATTTATCAATAGAATCTTACTACTCGTGGCAATTAATGTTAATAGCGAGACGACGTAACAATGTTAAAAATACTTTTACAATGATAATAAGATATCGTACGCATGACGAAACGTATACATAATCGCATCGCGCGCTACGATCCTCGATCACGGTGATTTTAATGCTCGTCGATCGTCGTACAGTGGGTAATTTTCACAAAACAGGTGCAATTCATCCGAAAATTTTGTCGTCAAGTAGGAGGCAAAACAGATTGAGCGAAACCCCTAACACAACGTTTCGTTTGTATTTAATAATGTATAATTAAAAAGATATTGATCTGCCTTTTGCGATTCTGGCCCACTGTGCGTTGTCGGAAACAAGGATAGCGTCGCGTCCGCTTCCCGGCGTCATCGAATCGAATAAAATTCAATGATCGAACACTGGTAGAATGGTTAAACGGAAGATCGCCGAACTTTCTATACTTTTTCTAAATCGCGAGTAGAACTTCTCTCTATGATCTATTCATCAATGGCACTAATCATGCAAACGTTACATGTACGAGAACGCAAATGTACGCGACAAACGTAAACGGAGGTTCAACAAGAGAACAATGACGGCTAACAATGACATGGTGTGTGCGTATACATAACAATTGGTTTCGCGAGAGGTACGCATACATGCAAAAATCGGAAGCATTCGATTGAATTGTGTCAATAAATACGAGGAATAAATTAGTCGGTAAAAATCAGGTAAAACAGGTCATCGGTATAAAAGTTGCGGTCAATCATAAAACCGATTTCTGAAAAATACATTTCGTTGAACAAACAAATAAAAAGAAAAAACAGATTTTATTTACTTATCGCTCGCGATCGGATGAACGAGGATAACTCGAGGACGGTGCAGTCGATAGAGATTTGCGTGACCCGTTCGAATCGAAGTACAGTGTACAGTTTCTATACAGTAAACGTACAAGGTGCAAAATTATAGTTTCGGTAGATCTGATTACACCATCGATTGTTGCTCGTACTATTTTTTTTTTTTTTTTAGAAAACCGAGACTCTAACGATAAGTTCCGGCGCGTATAACTTACTCTAATATGATCTTCAGTCTCTTTTTAATCAACGTGTACCGTTTCAGTCTTCCCACGCGTTAGTCTTTGAAATGAACACGTATAACAACCGCTAGAATTAATACTGTGTAGAAAGACTAAAACGAGACACCGAGTATGCGTGGTACCTACACCCCTCAACTCTTAACATTGCTACAACTCCGAGTTCTTCAGCGGTCTCCTGGGCCACACGTTTTTCTCAAGTATTTTTGTTTTCGCCTCCCAGAGCTCGGTGAACTTATCGTTCAACGGGACCAAGTACGTCTCTACCCACTCTTGAATGGTATAATTATCGTAAATGTCCTCCATAGCGGTTCTCATCTCCTTTTCGATATAGAGCAGTTCCATCTTATGCCTGTCCAGGTCGGTGATCGCGCGCTCCACGTGGCTAGGGCTAGAGAAAGAGTGCTTGATGTTGTAGGGTTTCAGCCAGCCTTTGAAGGTGTTGTCCTGCTCCATTTTGGCGACCTCCTGGGTCAGCGAATACAATCGCAAGATGTAGACATAGATCGCCACGCCCTGATAACTGCACTTGGTCCAGCCGTACTGAGGCTCTGGGATGGTCAAGGAAATGGTACCCTCGCAGCGCAAAGCTTGCATCACGGATGCAGGCACGTCTACGGGGAACCCGTTGAGGTCCGGGGATCGCAGGATCGCCAGATTCACAGCCAACGATGGCAGAGCAACGGGCAGCAATTCGCAGAGCACGCTGAAGTGGTCGTACCGTTGCCAACCAGTCAGCATCACGCCCTTGAACGTGATCTTTTTAGAATACCTGCTGATGATCTCTAACCAGCGCTGGTGGTTCTGCATATGATAGGGTAGCTCGGTGTAGTATCTGTCGGGCGCTGTAGCCCCCTTGAAGGCTGTCGCCACCCAGACGTTCTGCCAAATTGACGCGTAGACGTCCCACAGCTGGTCGGTCAAGGTTGCTTCAGGATCGGTAGTGTATTTCCAAATAACTGGTTCTACCAGCAAGTGCAGTCCTCTGTCTATAATCTCCTGAGGGAAAATCTCTCTAAACTCGTCGTCCCACATAAGGATCGTGAGCTGCGGATACTTATCCTTAATATACCTAGCTACTTTGGACACATGATCCAAGAACAACTGCTTCTTTCCCCACTGTTTTTTTACCATTGTTTCCAGACACCTGGTGCATTCTCCAATCTGATACACTTCGTCGGCCCCTATATGCAAGTGTTTCGCATTGGGATGAATGGCCACCACTTGATCGATCATTTCGTAAATCAATGGAAGCGTTTTGTTGTGAGTGGGGCAAAGAGCTTGGGGATAATGCAGCACTTCTCGATAGTCTTTGTATGTATCTAGCTTAAGTACAAACTCCATGTGACCAAAGGTTTGTACCAGCGGGATTACCATAAGCTTGTTGTCTTCGGCTACTTCCTGGATCTCTTGGATATCCTTCTTGGAATAGCTGTTGCCGGCGCTGATGTTTCTTAGATTCCCATCGAATGGGAACATATCTTCGTATTCTAGGAGCACGCCTGTCGCACCTAATTTTTTGAGCAATTTGAACAGGTACTTGTAGTAACTCACTTTCGGAGGAGCACCCTTCAAATCCAGGTGCACGATTTTATGGCCCTTGAACAGCGGCAGGGCGTTTCCATACGACTTGGCATAATTCATATCGTTGAACAGCAGACCGCTTCCGCTCTTCAGCTTACCCAGAATGTGAGCCTCTATTTGCTGTTTTTTGGCGATGTTGCGAGGGTTCTCCGTGAGGTCGCTCAATGGATAAACCTCCTCTATTTTTAATCGCGGATTTAACTTATTGGAGGAGATGTCCTCGACCTCGTTACTGAGAATGTGATAAGTAACGATCAGCAGGGCAAAACTGATCATTACGATTATCATTAAAGAGGCTCTGCCTCTTAGTCGTGTCATGATCGGGCCAGAAGAACATCAAGATCGGATCAGTGTATTATTGCTTTCGTTTCAACTTTCAACCAATGCTCTTATTTTACTCTCGACACGATTTCATCGTTCCTTTCACTGAACGCACTGACGTGAACGCAACGGGGAACAATCTGTTCCCTATTTAGCTCTAGATTTATCTGTGTCCGTGCGATGTCGCTACATTATTGTAGAATAACTCTATTATCTTTGAAAAATTCCTCCCACGATGGACCGACACGAGCTTTTTTCTTATCACAGTTTAATGACAGAAATAGCAGACTATGCAGTGAACATACCGCTGTATAGTGAGAAACGCTAACAAGAAACAGGCCAGCCAACTATACCGCCGCAAAGGCAAAGCGATGCGGACTTTCTAACCTCTATTTCGCGATGTGTGTTTTTATTCGATACATTCTCGTATAAATCGTTGAAATACAAAATATATTGTAAATATTGGAAAATTGAGAATACCTAGATTCTTCGACGACACAGTAGCAGGATTTCATGGAAAGAATCACTAAATGATTTTTGGTAACTTTTCACTGAATTTCGAAATGAATCGAAAGTACCACGCTCGTCGAAAAATATTCTATCAATCAATTCAACCGTATGTTATTACGAATATTCGCATAATTTTCATTACTGTCGAAGGTAAATGCAATTACAGAATCAATTTTCAAGCGAATAGTTTCTGACAAGGGTAGTATTATCTTTCGAAGGTAAAGTAGGTCGGGCCAAAAATGGTATTTTTGAAATGAATCAATTATATTCGTACAATGTTACCGAATAGATCGAAGATTTCGTGAACTTTTCAATAACGAATAATAAAATTTAAAATCGAAGTAACGATTTAATGTTCGTGCCGATCGAAAGAGTCAGAGTCGTCAATGCCACGCGCTTGACATACAAAAGGCGAGCCGCGTCGTACTGCATCGAATTTGCTTAACGAGATCCATCGGAGGCATGCTAATTTTCCGACGATCTTGACTCAAGAACTGTTTTAAATTCCCATTGCGACGCGGTTTTCTGTCCCCGGAAAGACGTCTCTGTTATCCGAGTCTCTATATCATCGCTCAATATTTGCCCGCAGATAAAAGGCAACGTCGTAAAACGTTTCGAAGGAAACCCTCCCGAACCGCAGAAATTCAAGAAAAATTGTCGAATGAAAGTTCGCGATTTCCGAGTTACAAAATAAAACCGAATTAACAAGTCTAGCTCCCTAAGAAAAATATTTTTAACACCTAGTTATTTCTAAATACTAAGTAATTAATACGGTTTTAAGTTATATATTTAAGTTACAGTACGAGTTAAAAAAAAAAATGAACGTTTAATTTTTTTATTTTTCTACTCGTTCCTTTACCCATGTGGTCCTGATTGGACTAAATGTATGTTTAATTGTTAAAAAGAGCAATCCACGAATTACTGATTAGTCTGACTTCAAAAAGGTTAAGAACAGTACGCGTTCTACCTGTCCAGAAAGTTTTCGAATTTCCGGGTTGACGATCCTCGTTTGCGAGAAACGGTTCGGTCGAACTTGTAAAATCATGAACAAATAGGGCGCAGGGATGAAAAAGCGGTTCTCTGCTCGCGGTTTAACGAGAAAAGGGTGGAAGACGAGCGAAACCGGAGAGGCTCGGTCGTGTAATCGAATCCTCCGCGACGAAATCTTAAATCCCATAGTTCCTTTATCTCGTTTCCAGTATCCGCGGACCGTGCAGCCCACCCGTTACATACTTAATGAACGTGACTCACGACTCTTTAGTTATGACGGGAGTAGGGGGATAATTCCAGACAATAAAGCTGTTTAATGATGGCCCGCTGCGGGAGTTTGAACCACGCGCTGCTGGACACGCGCGCGTTTTTCTTCTTTCTCGCGCTTTGCGTTTTGTTCCCTTCGTGTGCAGTGGTCTAGGTAAGCATAAACGTTACTCGAAGCAATTAGAGGATCTTACGTAAAAAGATAGTCGTCAATAAGCGAGCCGCGCGGGACTGATAACTCCGGGGATCATATTTTTATAAAATTTAGAAATAGAAGTAATCCCTAGGTGTTTACTCTATAAATTAGATTAAGGTGTATTAGTTTAAACTTGAAGAGAACGTTCAGATTCGAAGATAAAGCCGTATTTTTAATCGCAACCGTCCGGCGCGGTAGATAGTCGCTGCGCACAAGTGATTATTTTGCTATAGCAGTAGAGACAATATCGTTCGAAAGTGCCCGTGGCGAGAGGAAAGACATTTAGGGTCCGAAGAGAAAGTTGCATTTTGAATTGCCAGGTTCCTGCGCAGTAGATCCTCGCTGCGCAGTTACTCCGGATCGATAGGCGTGCTCGGAGGAATGGAAAGTGAATCGATCACCGTCCAGTGTTCCACGGTTCGAGATGAGTTATTAGGAACGAGGGGGGTCCGGTCCCTTCGGGGAAGCTAGATAAGAACGGATCCTGACGAGCAAACTCGACGAAGATGAGATTCTTTCTCGAGTTATTATTATCGGTGACAAGAAACTGCGCCGGCGGCGCGGCGGCTGGCCTCGACGAACGAGACTACCTAATCCTCTGTACCCACGGTACTGTAGCTTGTAGATTGTACAGTACACAGTTGAACCGCAAACGCGTCAGCGTGATTCCGTGGCAACCGAACGCGGGACAAAGACTCGCTTCGACCGATTATTCAGAAATCATGACTCAAGCCCACATACGTAGACGCTGCGTCCGCGTCCGCTCGGTTACACTTTTCGCGAATGCGTGGAACAGCTGCGGAACAACCCTAACAATCGGAGGAGACCAATTCCAGCGAATTGAGACACTTGAGCACCGTCGTTGCGCGACACCGCTCCTCGACCCGAAACCTGCTCACGCGAATCTGGAAACCCCAGTTTCCGAAAACATCAAATTTTAAAGTATAACATCAAATTTGAGAATCTGTTTCACTTTATTGTTTTATAAATTATAAATTCAATATAGTCCCAATATATGCCTGCTGTTAGCATCCAGTAGCCTTATTTAAAAGAAGAATTTCTCAGAGACGAATGTCGAATAAATTAATTAAAAGGTCAACAGCAGAAGCTACGCGAAAATTGAACGATTCTCGCGTGTAATCGTTCTACGGATTCTTCTGAATGTGACCTTCAATTTTTGGGGAATGCAAAATGTGATTAGGTAACGGTATCAGACGGATTTCTGCTGTTTACAGAGGGGGACGTAAGTAAGTATATCGACGGTCGCCGCGCCGGTCGCCGGTCGTTTCGATTAGGCAACGCCTAACTGCCACGCGTTCTCCAATGAAATTCTCCGCTGCAAGTATACGCAGGCTCGAGTGTCTTTCACGGTTGATACACTCGGCGATAAAGCGTTATTAAAGCGGTCTGCGTAATGCGTGGCGCAGAAACGGCCGTTGGAAATGTTTCTCAGGCTGTTTTAACAGCTGTTGTCTCTAACGAATGACGGGAATCGGAGAAAATTGAGGAGTGGATGTCTCAAAGAGAGCAATTAGCGTGTCACTTACTCGGCTAATGCTGTTCTAAGAATGTATTAGCATGCTCTGCCTTTTGTTCGCAAAACCGGACACGTCCTATTCGCCACTTTGAATTTTGTTCACATGATTTCTACCTATTCTCCACAGTTCTGCGGTCAATTGGACGCTACATGTGAAAATTGAAGTGGCCAGTTTTTCTCCTCGATCGATCGCAGAAGAAAAATTCTCTCTGTGAGAGAAAAAGGCACAAAGGCCGATTAACCGCAATGGGGAATTAATTGGCACCTCGGCGACGACGTTTCTTTCGCAACACCCACGAAATCGTTCGTAAACAAAAGCGGGGGACGTCGTGTGCGTGTGCGCGCCTTTCAGCTGCAATTTTTGCTGACAATGAGGAAACCTTGCTGGCGCGCACTCACACGGGGACGGGTTTCATTAAAGGAAGGGCACGCACTCTCGGGCTCTCTTTCTATTATACTTCGCCTGGAACCTCCGGAGTCAACGTGACACTACGGTCAGCCGTGCGAGCCGTGAGCAGTATGCGCGCGGACGTCGGAGAACGCGCACCTTCTTTCCTTCTATCCGCGAGCCTTTGTCCCAGTTCGTTCGTTCCAGTATTGTTTCGCTCGACCATTGTCTCGCCGAAGATCGTTCCGGAGAACCTCGTCGTCGGTGGCCACTATTAAACATGCAGTGACCGAGTGATTTTTCAACAGCTCGCGCGACCAAGGTTCGTAAGACCACGCTCGTTTCCCCATCGGTTTCGAACGGATCCCTCCGAGTGCTACATTTTATTTTCAAAGTGTGCACCTGTGTGTGTCTAATCGACTGTAAGCGACGAGGTGTGCGTTTATCACGTCCTTACACTCGGCAATCGACTTTTCGATGGCTCGAATTAAACAAACTCTGCGTCGGTTAGAATTTTAGTTCTTCGATGTGAAACGTTGTTGGTCTATTCATTTAATCCTCCGAAAACCGATGTTGTACAAAATAGAGTGTTTATGCGATTTCTGTGTCCTGTGAAGGATCTAGGACGACTAAATAACGTTCGATTTGCGGACAACGAGTTACCCCGGTGAAAAATATATTACTAACAGTTACAAACAGTCATCCAACAACGTTTGACAGCGTTCGGAGCACCGTCGCGCCGGGAAAAGTGAAAGGACCCAAAGACTTTCCGCGGAGGCGATAGAGCACGTGACTCCCTGTAGATCCGTGCGTGAAACTGCGATTATTTTCTGAATCGCTGCTTGGATCGCGCTACCGACTGCTTTTCCGCGTCAGAAAGAGAGACACAAAAAAAAACCGTGCCAGTGAGCGGAACAGTGGTAACCATTGATCGAGAAGGATCGCGATCGACGCGGCGCGCGACAAAAAGATTCCCGCGAAACTCTGAAGTAACTCGATTGGAAATTTTATTGGCTCTTTTGATGGCGTTGTTGCACAATTATGTATATTTGTTCTTACTCGACGAAATTCGATGACCTTGTTTTACATACACGTGTAATTATTAAGTCATCCTGCGAGCGTTGCGATATTATTTTCGTATTATTTCGCTGACCTAGAATATTTGAGAATATACATACCTCGTGCAAAAGTTAAATGTTTACTAATCGATCGGACGGAAGTGCGTTTCAATCGATTTTTCTGAATATTCTGGAACGATTCCTGCGCGAGATTTCGTAACGCGAGGAAACAGGATACCGTTTCGGGGTTAAAATTAAGTCGAACTACTCGGATTCCCAAGAACGAGCAGTTTTCTGTATCGAGCGGTCTCGAAAGCTGTGGGAAACCGTTTCGCCGTGCACGGTGACTATAAACGCGGGAATATCCGCAGTGCGGGTGCAGCAAACTCGCTGGTAACTAAAGCAAACATCGCGACCCGCTCACTTGACGCGGCGGGTAGCGAGCGGACCCGCCGCGCGTATACATAGTACGTATACATAGAAATCGCGGCTGATCGACAAGGAGAGAGGAGAACCTCGGCTCGCGTTCCGAGTCCGTGGATCGTAAATGGTGAAACGACGCGAACAAGGTGATCGATTGAATCGCAAGTGGCGATGGTTGCGCGTTGCGTTGCACGCGTTGAAGTGCAACGATCTACGTGACCGTCGCGAGTCGCGACCCGAGAGGCTCGCATGACACGGCACGTTCGAAATTATCATTTCGCTCTTCCTGAACCCGTGAATATACATATGTATGTGTACGCGCGGCCGTCGTCGTGCGAGGATTCACGCGAGGCCGAGCGTGAATTAAAAATAGTCGGGGGTCGAGTAAAAACGGCCCCCGGAATCCACGGTATTCCCATGAAACCGCCCGTCCGTCTCCGTACCCGCGGCCGCCTCTGCTGTGTTCTCACCATGTGAAACAACCGCAGCCGGGCTGATAAAACGAGGAACATCGCCGCGAAAGTAAACAGTGATTACGCGGAACCATTATCAATCGAAAGAGTCATTAACGGCGACCCTTTCGCGCGGAGTTTCCCGGTGACTGAACCGGCGACCAGTGTTGGGCAAAAACTTAATCAACGATTGACGACTAAATTTCTACTTCAATCGTTAATCGCAATTAACAATTAATCTCCTAGTTTAGTCGTTAATTGCGGTTAACGATTTTTCTACTTTAGTCGTTAGTTGCGATTAACGATTATTAATCGTCAATCGGATAATTGATTAATGATTATTGCTGAAATTTCGAAATGAAATACGTAATCAGAACTGTATGAATACTGAAAAAAATGTAAACTCGATTTTTCGATTCCTTTTTTTAATCAATGATTGACGATTAAATCAATCAATTGAATCAATCGCCGATTTTTCGACGATTTCTTTTTTTAATCGTATATATTAATCGATCAATCATGATTAAAATTTTAATCGATTAATGCCCAACTCTGCCGGTGACAACATCATTTACTCGATTTCGATATACGAGGGCCGATCATTCTTGCTTTTTGTATCGATTAGACGAATCTCAAGGAATTTCGCTCAGGAAGTTCACTTTTAGCAAAAATCGAAATCGATGTTGGTCAGTGACAGTCCTTCGTTGGATCATCGTTGTCGAAGCTTCATTATGCCACCAGAAAAAAATATTTTCCGCAAGAGTTAAAGTATAAGATCTTATTGAAGTGATTAAAGAATTCCAATCGATGTAGACAATTTTTATAAAGATCCGCACTCTGCTCGTTACCATCCGATCAAATGTTTGGCATAAGGGGGAACGCATGTTCGATCGCGACATTAGTGAATTAACGCGCGGTTTAACGAAGTAGAAGTGAAAGTAGGAATGATCAATATGTAGTCGGTAGAATGTAAAGGGGACGTAGTCGGAAGGGAACCATAGGTGCAGGCGACATTCGAACGTACAAACGACGTTTTAAGTGGAGCATACCAGTAAGATTTGAGATCGATATTCGAGTTAGGGCCGGCGATAACGTACCGGAGGGGGGGGGGCGTTACGTTGATGGTTTCGTTGGCAGAAGAGCCAAGCGCGCGATGGTACACGCTATCTCTGCATGCCCATAGTTACTGGCCCTTATCCAACAACTTACCGCGAAAGTGGCCGAAACGTCAGACTTTCCAGAATGACGTCGGCCGGAGTCCCGTTAACGATCATCCACGGTGACGGTGACGCACGCATTCCAGCGAATTAGCGTTCGGGACGTGTTCGGGTGTTTGCGGGAGATCTTGGCTGACTCCCACGACGGCCAACCACGTGCGTAGTCTCGCGTCGGACACCGATCTACAAGCACTTCTTTTCTCTGACTCGGTCGCTGTAAACAGTCCTGCGATGTGAAACCATGTATTTACATATACTTACTTACACAGTGTTTACATCTGTACAATTTGTAGACAAGCAACGAGACGTATAGGAAAAACGTTGTGCCCCAATTGAACGTCGCAGAACGACTAAATTGTTGTTGATCCAAAGTTCCCGCATCGTGGTCAATTTGCGGTCGATCGGATAACAACAATTCTATAGCTCTTCGACATTCAATTAGGACATAGGCTAACGCTGAAAGTCGACCTTTAAATTCTTTCTGATTGGTCTCTCGGACGATTCGTTTCACGCAGAACTGTTTCTAAATAGTTCCAAGTAGTGTGCCCCGGTGATCGTTCAAAGCGTCGAGCAAAACTTCGAAGAATCGATAGGGGAGCATCGAGTGAAAGTGTTCGGTAATTAAGTCGAGCGTCGATGGGTCAATGTTGACACAGTGGCCACATTTTTTTGTTTCGCACACTCGCAACCGGTTCGAAGGACTGTAACATCGAAATCTCGGACTCGTGACCTGCTTCGAGCAACGCGTATCGTTTTCCGGTAAGTTGTCCGCGAATGAGCACCGCGATAAGCGGTTACAAGTATTTCCGGGATTCAGGGAATCGAGATTAGTCACGGCACCGCGTTTTGACAAACATGGCTATTTCGAAGCCGACTTGGCTGCAGGGGGTGAGAGACCGATATATTTTTAGGGAAAGACGATGTTATTAACCCCCTCGCACGGTTCGGGCACACTTCGATAGATATACTCTTTCCACTCTAAATATAGAGCCGCCCGGATCATTCACGGTACTCCTTGTCGAGCTATTGAAGCGAATCTCGTGATTCATCGATGCTACAAACGTAATTGCTCATTTATGAATACGAATATAGTAGGCTGGTGATTCGAGAAACACACATTAGCGAGTGCCTCCGAAACGGTTAAGAAGCTACCCCTGAGTAGGGGATGACTAAGACTGTTTTGAGACCTTAAGCGATGTGGTTGGTCTTTAGACAATTAAGGTAGGAACACTACTATGGCTTCGCATGGAGAAAAGTGAAAACTTGTAATTTCACATATGACATTCTTAGATCGTCAGCTATATGTATTATTATTTCCTCAGTATGTAACATGAGAGCACATGATTCCACGTAGCGTGATAGGAATGTGTTCTTACCTTTATCATCCCCAGTGTTGCTCATCGACCTCAGTGGCGAACCTCGAACGTGCTA
Organism: Lasioglossum lativentre; assembly: GCA_916610255.1. Lineage (NCBI taxonomy): Eukaryota > Metazoa > Arthropoda > Insecta > Hymenoptera > Halictidae > Lasioglossum > Lasioglossum lativentre. The sequence continues at coordinate 1,095,983 of OU744356.1, read as the reverse complement.
CCAGGCTAAGCAAAGTGATTATATTATACGTTTGAGACAGCTAGGAAGTTAGTTCTAGGAGATGGGAGAAAATGATACGAATCAAAATTACTTGGAGGGAAATCATAGGTGGCGTCGCAATAGCCGAAAACGTTGATTTTTATTAATATTTTTTACACGCTGCAGTTTTTATCAGCATAAGCGGTAAGACCCATCAAATGAGTAACATGCTCCTCCCAATTTGCCGGTAATGGTAAGAAGGTACAAAATTCCCTGTATGTCCCCTTGCAAACCATACAATATTAGTTTAAAAAAATTTGTTCGTACAACAAATAACTGACGAGTTGTTCGAAGTCGCCGTGTTACTCAGCCTGTATACTTATCGAGGTGCAACGAGCGTCCATTCAAGTCGGCGAGGAAGTCACCCCAAGGGGGTTAACCGGGGATTAAACGCGCTAATCTGTGCTCGCGGTAACTAGCGGGTGGGATCGTAAAGTGTTAGGTGTATAGAAGCAGGTATGGTCGGTATAAAAGTCGAGTTGAAATGTGGCGGTCGTCATTCAGGGCGGGCGTGTACGCAGGAGAAAGAGAGAGAAAGAGAGAGAGTGAGTGAGTGAGTGAGTGAGTGAGAGAGAGAAGTCGGGGTCGGATCCGCATATAGCTCGAATAACAGGGGCATTGCCACGCTTATGTTCGCAGAGACGACATGAACAAAACGGAACTGAAGATTGTCCTGAGCGCGGAGCCGGCGCGGACGACCTCGAGCGTAATTCACTCGCACATACCGGTGCCGAGGATATCGAACGCGATTAAGGCCCAGGAGAGGTGTCCCCCGGCCCGGCGAGGATCCTTCGAGAAGCTGTCCAGAGGCGTCTCGGTGGCGGCCCAAAAGGCGTCCTTCGAGAAGCTCGAGGCTTCCGTTCAGTTGCGGCCCAGGAACAACAATCTGTCGGCCTCGAGCATCGAGGTGCGGAACGAGGAGAGGCCCGCAGTCAACCACTGGAAGACCAGCTGCGACTCGATGCCGAAATTGAGTCGCAGCAATAGTCTCGAGATCAAGTGGAAAAGCAAGTACGAGGAATCGGAGAAGAGGCGGAAATTGTTGCTGCAGAAGAGCGAGGCCGGTAATTAACGATTCGTAAGAAAGTTAACGCGGCCCAGTAATCCCAGCGTCTCCGTGCCTTTCCCCCTATTCTCTCCATCGGCTAAAGTCGTTTCGGAAGTTTATTATGATTTCGTTAGTGACGAAACACTGCCTTCCACTCGTTAATTCGATTAAACGGCTCTCCGCGATATACGGAGAAAGGCGGGCGAACGTGGAACGGGCGCACAGTCGTCGTCGGCCAGAATCGCAAGAAGATGGATCAAATTTTATGTCTCTGTTAATCATAGTTCATTAACCTTGTTATATCGTATCGGGTCTGACTCGTGGTGCACGTCACGCATAAAATATAGCAAATACGAAATGTTATTTTGTTCTTTCAAGTCGAAGCGGGATCAATAATTAAGAAGAAAGTTGCACCTGCGACAAGGGGTTAATTATATATAAATTATGAATTTATATGGAACAAAAGAAATTTTTTAGAATTTTTTTTTTGTATAGCAACTGTTCGGGCGAGTTTCCACGGCTGTAATTTTTTTATTCGAGTTCGATTCGCCTTGGGAGCGAGCCCACAATCTATTGATCTGTTATTGTAAGGACGCTCGGAGGTGTCTGTAATAGACTTACGTAAAGAGGCAGAGGCGTCGACGAGGATACACGGCGAAAGGGAAGTGGCTGATGCGTGATTATAGTTCACGGCCGATCATCTGTAATGCAACTTGACCATTATTCGGTCGTGATTCACTCGTGCATGCGAAACGAACCACCGCCGTGACGTTTGATTAGTCAGCAAGCGTACGCGATAGTATTATAAATCGATCGGAATTAAATGTCGCGAGGGAGCCCGGTTACGTGTAGAAACATATAGGATATACATATACGCGGACCGCATTCCCAATGAACGATCTCGCCAAATAAACCTTTAAAATTTACAGCGCACAGGGACCATGCCGATCTGGAGAAGAAACTTCAGCAACTGCAGAGACAGAACAGCACTCTGCAGTCGCAGGTGCAGGAGAGGGAGCAGAAATTGCAGAAAATGCGCACGGGTACACCGTTTTTTATTTTGGAACTATAAAGATGGGAATTCGATGACCAAGCGGATTAGTAGGAAGTTTTATTCTCCAGAATTCTTAAGAAATTTAAGTTTGAAGAACACAGGTCAAGTTTAGAATGGGTCACACGTAAACGCCACTAGTATATTTTTTGACAACATCGTAAAGAAGAAATGTCGCATCTTACAGTCTAAATAACGTGTTCTTCGCAGTTTCCGAGGCGGTATGCAAAGAGTACGAGCAGCTGAAGCACCAGTACGACGTGGAGACGGGCGCGATGCACAAAGCAATGCAACAGGCGTCGCAGGTAAAGACCAAACACAGTTTGTCGTCCTTTTTCGCTATCGCGTTCGTGATTTATCAACGACTGAGAATGTTCGCAGTGGTACAGACAGAACCGCGAGCTGAAACGAAGGTCTCAGATTATAACGCAGAAGCTGATGCAGAACAACTCCGAGGGGTCGTTGGATCTCGAGTTGTCGGATGAGGTGGACTCCAACTTCGAGGACGTCGATCAGCTTCGAGAAACGGTGAAAGGTAATATTTATGGTTTACGATAGTTAATATACGATAGGTAAAATTTATAGTGAACGAGTATGTTTTTCAGAATTGAGCAAAGACATAGCCAGACTGCAGACGGAGCTGCATTCGGCCAGGCTTCAAGAATTCGAGGCGCAAGAGCAGGTGACGCACTTGACGACACAGTTGGACGAAGAGAGGACTCTCAGGCAAAAATGTATGCGAACGAGTGTTTATAATAGAATGTACATTTAGGCAAAAACTGATTGGTAAATCCCTTGATGCAGTCGAGGAGAAGGTGAACGAGATGAAGGTGCAGAAGGAGAACATGGCGAGGGTGACGAAGATGGTCGCCGAAGAGGTGCAGGCGTTGAAGGTGCAATGCGACCGTGAAAGGGAGAACGCGAAAATTATCAAGATAGAGGCAGAGAGGGTGAGTGTTTTAACAGCGCGTTTTTTAAAATAAATTTTTTACTTGGTTAATTGAACGATCGTCTTATTCGCAATATAGGCGATAAAGGAAAGGAACGTGTTGGCCCATCAGAGCGCACTTCTGATGGCGGAAGTCGGCGACGATGCTAACGGAAGGCTGCTGACCGTTCTCCAAGAAGTGGAGTCGTTGAAGAGATCGCTAGAAGAGGAGCAACAGAGCCACGCTTCTCACATACAGATGCTAGAGGACAAGTTGGAGGAGAAGGAATCTAACGTGGAGTTCGAGATAGTGGAAGAGAAGCTGAAGTTGGCGGAGTCCGAGTTGGACATGGCCACGCAGAGGGCGGAAAGGGCGGAGAAGTCGATGGAGGATTTGGAAAACGTGGTACAGAGTTTGAAGGCAAAGATCGTAGAAATGGAAGAGAAGCTTTCTAGACCACCACCACCTCCGCTGCCACCTCCACCCCCGCCACCGATGTTCGCCAATGGTGCACAATCATCGATCAAATTGCTGACGAAGGAGAAGATGAATTCGGAGCGCGACGCGGTCGCGGACATGGAGAACATGCTTGGCATCGCGAAAAAGACACCGACGGTTACACAACAGCCAGGTAATTGGAGCATCGAGGTTTTCGTGAGTCATTTTCAGAGATGCGATAAGGTATTAGGACATTCCGTCATTTGGGATTAAATGAAACTTGACGATCTTGAATTTGACTCGAATTCGTGAGTACCCATTGAACTCGACTTTATCTGTAGTTATTTTGCATTTGCAATCGTTTCAGTCATCGACGACATCATCAACCAAATCAAAGGAGGACGATTTACATTGAAACAGACTGACGTAAGTAAATTAATTGATTCTTACCTTCCCGAGGTTGATGGAGGTTTTATATGACATGGTTCACCACAGAAACAGAGAGAGGAAGAAAGGAGGAGGCGACAGGAAACGGAAAGTGCACCACCAGCGGTCTCCGAGATGCTGACTATCCTGGGCACCATGAGAAGAAGAGCCAAACCCATAAAGCAACCCTTCCAAACCGCGGACGCGTCTCCGTAGTTGCTATTTGTTAGTGAAGCGCGATATTGTCAACGCGAGCCTTTGACCACGTGCCACCTGTTAATGCGATCTTTAAATCAAAGAGCTGTTCTACAAGAGTAAGGTTTACTATGTCGTTATTTATTTAGACGTAAAATAAATTTTTTACCATCGAACAAACTATGCGTTCTTTCTGCGGCCGTGTATACAGAGTGAAGCGAATGAAAGTTTCTGTAAGGGAGAAGTGACGGAAACAGGTTGCAGTAAGCGTTATGAAAAAAGGTGTATTATAAAAAGCTGGTTACATGTCCTGTATATGTACGATACAGTTCATTCCAAAAGAGACAGCTGCAATTTGATTTTGTCGATAATCGGCTGCAGTTTGGTCGCTTCGAATAATAACACCCTTCTGTAAGGAACCATTTCATTGTCCGTTTCGGTCCACGAGCCCGACAAACCACTGTCCGACTCCTTTTCCACGGAGAACTCGAAGCTGAACGTTGCTTCCTCCGCAAAAATCTCCTCCTCCGGGTTACTCCATAATATCAGCGGATCTTCCGCGCCGGCTTTCTTTTTGCTCTTCGATTTCTTCCCGACTTTTTGGTTCTCCGTTTTGTACAACTTGCAAATCAACACGTAGTAGTTGAAACTAAACGGCATCTTCTTATTGGCTGCTCTCTTTATCTCGGAAGTTAAGTCTTCTAAAAGTGGCACCGAGATTTGCGCGGGAATGTTCACGAATCGTTCGTTGATTAATAAACCTAGTGCTTCGGAGTCGTTCTCGAGGCCTTGTTTTATAATCGTGTTGATCGTATCTGTCGCGTGCTCGCTGGCCAGCTGTGTCAATAGTTCCCTGAGTTGTTGGACGCAGGCATGATTCTGAAATAAATTTCCGGGTCAAACCAAATTGTAAAGCTTCAATATTTACGATAAAGCGCTTACCTGTCCACTGGACAAATTAATGACCGTAGTAACACCGAATACATTGTTAATGTCGTCGTCATTTTCTTCGTCGTCTTCAGAGTCTTCTATGTCGTCCGATTGTTTCACAACAGTACCCACATAATTTTGAGAAATAATTAAATCCGTCAGTTCACCTAAATCGACGTGTGCTTTCAGAAACAGCTGTTGTAAAAGCGTCTTGATCCCATGGTAGTCCGGGTCAAACGGGTTTCTACCCTCTAAGTCCACTTGTATGTTCATTCCCTGGTTATACAAATTTTAAACTTAACATCGCACAAATACATCCAACATACGGATCCTTAAATATTTACTTAATGACATTGTCGCTTAAGGTGTACTTAATGTAATGGCAAAACATGATTCATAGTAAGCGATGCATTTTCATACGGCACTAATCCTGTATCGCTTAAGCCTGATCTTCAAGAATGTCTAAAAATATCATTGCGCGAATACTTTTTCTTAAAACAACTTTTTACTTTGTCGCAACAGTCTTCCAAAGCTGAAATGTATAGAATGACATGTACGTTGGTTGCAACAGCAGTTCAATAAAAGTTTCCGTATGCTTCTACCGTATTATATATTCCGTGTCACTTGGGACGATGGTACTTGATATATCACAATTTTCATTGTTGTAAATGAACATTAAAAAACAAACGCGTATCGACGACCGCGTGTTTGAAAGTAAGGTTAAGCCGAAGTAGTGACGGTATGATAGCAGAAAAATGATTAAAACGATTCGTATTGTCTTACCTTTACCCCCACTGTGTCCTGTTCGTTGTCCTCGCTGTTGGATGAATTGAGATCATCGTCGTCGCTACTCCTGTCCTCGGTATTTCGTTGAATATCACGTTTTTTCACCGGAGCAGCCATTGTCACAATGTGACGGTTCGAAGCCGGATACTGACCACGTGACGTCTCGGTCTCAGGACTCAGGACCTTTAAAAACAACAAATGGAAAATCAATAATGACTTCGAAGTTTCCTACTATATCCTCGAATGGCGGGCGATTCAAAATTTGTCCTTCTAGTAAAGAAAGGGAAGAACTAGCTAATGTGTTTACACGTATTCCTTATTCATACGAATCAGATGACGTTTTAGTATGAAATATTCAAAATGTTTTTTCCATTTCTGACCTTGCATGACCTTGAAGGTCACATGCGCAGTATACGGATGAATTCGTTTAGACGCACACTTTCATGTGATATAAAAAAATATACAGCATTCCATTTACAAAAATTGAAGGTCACCTACATATCTAACAATATAGTATAAACACAAAAGAATTACATACGCCATTGTGTTGCGTATAAAAAAAAGTACTACGTTTTCCTCTTTCAATTTTTTTCTAATATGTCCAATTTTTTTCATACAGCATGCGATGTCGAAAATAAATGAAACGCTCATCCTTTGACCTTTCCTAAGTAGAAAAAATATCAGTCTAAATGCTCGGAACGTGCATTTCAGATTTACAAGAATTCTGAAGTGGCATGCGAAGAAGTTTTCATAAAAATATGTACCGCCGAAACAAAATAATATATTCCCACGTAGGTACAGAGGAAAACTGTCACCGCAGCAAATTGGTCGACACATATTCCTCCAGATGGCGCGATATACCTAATTTCTCGTCGTCCTATGTCAAGGAATAAGTCACGGCTCATTACCCGCCCAACCGTTTAGTGCTCCCACAGTGTCCTGCTAATCTATTCAAGTTTCCCATATCGCGCGGGAGGATCCGAGGCTGGCAAAAACGTGAGTGAACGTTTCACGGAATCTTTCCATGCGATTCAACGATCTTTTTTTAAACTGTTATGGAAAAAAATCCTCTCAATACCTCGCGGAACGCAGATCTTGCGTTGACCGGTGTCGAAAGCGCCCGCCATTTGTCATGCGCTCTCATAAATTTCGCGCGAGCTAATCAATCGGAACAAAAAACCGTTTGCGATTGAAAAACAGCTTTGGATCGAAACAATTGAAACAAAGGAGTACCGACAGGCTAATCGAGGGGGGAAATAGGAATCTCCGCGTGGGCGAGGGACGCGGAAAATTTGAATTTGGAGCGGCAGGGCCGTGGCAAGGGCCCGGGCGCCGTGGTCGTCGTTGTGACGCGAAAATTCGATTAAAGTTCACGCGCATGGGCCGAAGGAAATCCTGTTTTCTCAAATTTCCCGGAGTCTGTCAGGTGGCACCACGGCGTTCACCGGTCCGCATACGGAGCAGTGCGATCGGTTTTTGTTAGGTTATAAGAGCGAACACCACGGGAAGCCCAGACTCTGTCCCCGCGTAGAGATAGGATCCTTGTCAGACGATAAAACAAAGGCGACACACACGGTGGCCCCTTTTGTCGTGTCCAACCCCCCGTGAGAATTTCGTGAGTGCTTTGAGCTGTGGCGGGCGGTGAGATGGCTGTATCTTTCTCTTTCTCTATTTCTCTCTATTTCTCTCTCTCTCTCTCTCTCTCTCTCTCTCTCTCTCTCTGTTTTTCTCTCTCTGTTTCATTTTCTCTTTACCTGGTGTTTTTGTTTCTAGATGTTCTCGATTAATTGTATATCGACGATTAACTCGCCCCGCGACATCATACCATGTTCTCGGTGTACACATTGCACCCCTCGGTGCATCCAGGATCAGCTCGACTACCTGGAACCGGAAATTATTCGAAAAGAGCCTGGGCTCTGCTATTCTTTTTCCTTTGATATTATACGATGGTATTGTTTGCAACTGGTTGCTTCACTAGTCTCTTGGTGGACTGTGTTCACCAGGATTCGACTGGTCCAGATCCAATCCATTAAAATTCGTCGGTGACAGAGAAATTTTTTGAGTCGCGAGACACGGGTACCGAAATGGACCGTACTTCCTAGATGCCAATCGTTCCGTTGAACATCGAGGACAACATGAAAGTTAGACTGCGGATTTTTATGCGTTTACAGATTCTTTGGTCGTCTGAAACTCGGTAAAGTGCTTAGCAAAAGATGAACGAGATTTTTGTCTTCGTTCGGACGTGATACGACTCCCAATAGGGGAAGCGAAGTTCTTCTTCCTGTTTTCAATTGCGTATCAGTCCATAAATGTAGCTTCTCTGGTACTTGAAAATTCAGCATCTCTTGAACGTTTGCAATAATCGAACATGATTCTTACCCTCGTTCGAACGTAATAGAGCCTCTAATAAAGGGAGAAAATTTCTTCTAGTTTCCTATTATATCTGAGCCCACGAAAGTTGCACTTTTCCTCTCCTGGAACTCGGTACCTTTAAACGCTTAGGAATGCAAGATTCGCATCTTCTCCGAAAGTGATACTTCTCGTATATCGTAAAAATCTATATTCGCATAAAGATCCGCAATAACGCTTTGCAAAATGTCCTCCTGTCACGCACACTGCCTGTTTAGAGTTCGGACAGCAGAGACGTTTCTAGAACCGGAAGTCGAGCTACACCTGTCGTACACCCGGATGCGACTGGAATGTTTTCATTTTGGCTGTTCGGTGTTAGCGCTGTTCCATAGCATAGCTGTCTCACCTGCCTTGGACTGTTCTCCTTTGCGTTTTGTTTTTTTTTTTGTTGGTTGCAACCCTTGGAAATTTCCCAGGGTACGGTGAGTTGTTCTGCGGCCTCTCGGCCTCGATTATACGTGTACAGCGGGCGATTCGCGGGCGATTCGCGGGCACTACCGACACGGAATATCCTTTGCGGGTTGCCGGGGAAAGTGAACTGTTTCCTTGTGTCCGACGGCCGTTCGGACCCGATCGCCGGTTAATTGCGCCGTTATTCGGCTTCTGTGCACGTCGACGGAACGGCGAATGATGCCATCGGATCCCGTTTGATAACGCGACGGGAGGAGGGGGTGGGGTGTGGAGGGCGAGCATGTTTTCCGCGATCGAACGTATCACGGGACGACGATTCTCTGCTCGGTCTCGGATTCTCAGCAAGCCGGCGAGGGGGGCTTGGTTTATTGATTTCTCCTCGCTGTTTTCTTAGATGCTCCTGTCACGCTCCGCTCGAAATTAGGCCAAGATCGAGCCCGTCCCGCGGACCAACCGGGAAGACAGAGAGACGGGGCTTGAAAACTGTTATAACATCGATTTCGGTTCTTGAAACGGCTACGAGGAACTTCTCCTCCGAAGAACCTCTCTCGCTATTATCTGCTTCTTTGGAAACGTAATGGACGTAGAACCGGTATCGAAGCAAATAATAGTTGGAAATTCTTCGTAACCGTTTTAACCGGAACCTTTATACGACGCGACGCGACGCAACGGTTTGAAACAGACATTTTTGGAACCGTTTCAAGCCCTGGACACGGGGTGGGAGGGTAGTATAGTGTCCTGGTGCAGGATATTCACGAAAATACGAGAACTCGCGTGAATACCGTCCGCCGAGGCCGTAAGAGTTAATCGTTTATTGATTCCGCGTGATTTCGAATGTGCTGCTCTAGCCCGTTCTACACCGCTGCACTATTTGGCGCTGTATCTCGCGCGAATCTGTGTTGAATTCACCTCTCTCTCTCTCTCTCTCTGGTCATTTTGGTGTACGCGTTTACAATGCAACGAGCGGTTGGATGTTTATGTACAGCGCCGTTCATAATTAGTCGAGCCAGCCGCTATTGTTCGACGCAGATTGCGTGAGCCGTGGCTCCGATCGAATTACTTCTGCTTTTCACATCTTTTGCCTTGTATGTAACATACAGAAAGCGAGACTGCATCTGATCGGACTTTAGATATGTCTTGAATGAGTAATTTCCCGCAAAAACATTCCTCTGTGATCTCACTAATTTTGTACCCTTTTGATCCGACAGATAGAGCGTTGTTTATCATAGTATTGAGTTTTGTATTACATTTATGGTATGTTCGTGTCGTTTATTGAATATTAAAATATATTATATTCAGGAGAGTTTTTTTTTAGAATCGTTCTGCGTTAAATAGTTTCTACAGTTCTAGCAGAAAATATTCTCAAAATCGAAGATTCGGTTTTCCGTTCAGAATCAAATTTCTGATAAATTTGGGGAGGTAAAGAACTTTCTAAAAAATCGATTAAAATTGCTTGGGACGCAGAATTGGTGTAGGATAGTGATGCAACAGGAACGAGGTGACGGTGGTTCCCGAATGGAAATACTGCTGCGACGGTCAGGCGCGCTTCGGGCGGTCTTTTTTCTCGAAAGGGGTGGGAAATACGGGGCGAAACGAATGAAATTAAGCCATATGGTTATATCGCCGGGGTGTGCTCGGCCCGATGCGCGGCACCGCGCAACTGGTTGATTTATCGGTGCTTTCGCGTAGCGAAAACTAGCGAGAGGACCGAATTGGATTACGCTGTGTGCACAAATTGCTTTATTCAAATGCAATTTAGGGGTCGCGCGCGTCTTTCCTAGACTGCAAAAGAGAGTTTAAAGAGGCCATTGTGTTAGGCGACGTTTCCCACGTACACACGCCCGCCGATCTATCGATTTCCTTTAGTCGCTGTGCACTGTTGACTGTCGAATTGAAAGAACCGGCGATACCTCGAGGACTGTTCACCCTTTTCAGACGCTGCGGTCTTCGTCTTTGCATTATCCACTCTGTCGTCTTTTAACATAAATATACCAACGTCAATGGAACTTTCTAGACACGGTAACGACCGTGCATTTACGTACAGCGAGCAAAATTAAATGTTGAGCAATTTTTATTAAGACCGGTTGCTCTTTTATCAACTTCACAATATGGGTCACTGTATTCGTGTTGAAGCGCCCTATCACTGTACAAATATTATAAAGAAACGTATCATTTAAGTTTTCGGAAACAGAGTTGATGTCCTCTATTCCTCCATCTACAAAAAATTAGTGACATCAGATCGTAGGTTCCTCGGAACTAAATCACCCTGTATAAAGGTTCAGAGTAAAGATATAAAATGTACGTAAGGATACGACCGCCACAGTAGAATTCACTCCCTAGGCGGGGTATAACGGTCTTTCGGATCAAAGAAGGGTTGATTTCATCAAGAGAGTGCGGGTGGATTGTAAATCGTATAAACTCGGAGGAAACGGCGGCGCGGCGGCCCAGTGCCATCGAATTTAGGAAAGATCGGGGGCGGCAATCGACTCTCTTCGACGATCTGACGGCGATCAAAAATCGATTTTCGCAATATTGTAAATTAGAAAAATATTGTTGCTATTTTAGAGAGAATTGATTCTATTATGTTATGGTGAACTCAATTTTCGAATATTTGCTTTCGTTTTCTTGTAACCATAACTTTAATTCATGTTTCTGAGAAATGTTACTTTTGGAAGAGATGCAGTTTAAATTAGTTACATAGTTCATTGCAAGTACATCGATCGCATTAAGCACACAAATTGGCATAAAATATTAATAACTTCTTTAATAATAATATTCAAGTGAAAGGAGTTTTAACGAAAGTCTCAACTTCTTCGAAACTTTCAAAGAGTTGCAACCATTTGCGATTAATGTAACCGATACCATATAAGAGAACGAACCCTTGTCTCCTAGAAACAAAAAGAATTGAGTTTTACACGTTGTGCTACTTTTTAGAGAAAATGGCGTCAAAGTACTTACGGCTACCACTTCATGCTGTAACCTTTCTCATGGGAACGTAGGTGGACGGTAGATGCGTTAGCTGTGACGACATTCATTCCTCGTGTGATGATACTCTGTGGGCTGATTATACGTCGCAATAGGACACCGGTCGTCATCGTCAGCGCGTGGGCGTAGCTACATACGTTCTCGTCAAATAGAAATTTCGCTGCGTTCGAAACAGAGCAACTATGTACACACACACGCGTGTGGGCAACGGATCACGGCTGACATTTCCGCAGACCTTTTATCAACTTTTACGACGACCTGCAGCGGCACGTGGGCACGTTAGGGGGGTTTAGTATTCCACCACCACCACCACCACCACCACCACCACCGCCGCTGCCACCGGTCGAGAAGGCATTAACCGTAGTTATCGTAGGGGCTCGAACGCAGAGATTCACCCTCGCGTTTCCAAACGTTAGGAAACACTTTAGCAAATCACTAGTCACTCAGCCTCCCCACGATGGAATCGTCTTCCCCGATTTCACCGATGGCCCCGCCGATATCCTCCAAGGGCCGGAGTTTATCCGCGATTTATTTAAAGTAGGATCGTAATATCGGACCGTGAGTCCGTACTTTCTGTTGTCCGAGCGCCTCGTACCTCGGCGAGCCTAAAACCGCTCTAAGTAGGGGAGAACCGAAATAATTCGACAATTTAGGGGCAAGAGAAATGATTCTCGATTTAATTCCTCGCTCCCGTTGTCGATGGATAAACTCCCTCAATTTTATACGTTGCATCCTCTGCAGCAAGGGATACTTACGGACGAACGGATAAATTATGCGGAAAAAATTTAGTTAACACCAGAGCTGCCAGAAAAGCCACACATTCATAGTAGGGTAACTGCACCAGTGAATAAACGGGCATCAGTAAATGAACGCTTTTGTATTTTTTGCTTTTTCATAATTGTTTAATTACTAGAATGTAGTGTTCATTGACTGGTATTTTTTATATTTTTTATTTAACGTTTAATAAAGACAAATAATAATAATTTCATTTTATTTGTGTTCATTTATTTTTGACAAATGAAGTATAGGGAGCCATTTGGCATATATGAGATTCCTTTAATTCACATATTTTTTTAAAAATAAAATATCTTCCTGAACAATTTCTTAAATGTTCATTCACTGGTGCAGTTACCCTAAATCCATACTGTTTGTTAAGATAAAATTTCAAATCGTGGTTCTGCATAATTCTTCCAATTAGCCGCAGCGTCGTTCAGAAGGATTCTGGATGGTCTCGCTCGTCCGAGAAGAACTCGTGGAGCGATACGGCCACGGGCCAGTTACGTATAATGGGACTTTTCACTAGATTTCACTTTTGCCAACTCTTACTTAGCCGGAGCACGATATTATTCGTCGTTTGTATCGCCACCGCCGTGGAAACTTCGCCCATTTCCCCGGCATTCGCCACAAATCATTTGAACGCGCGCCGGCCGCGGCCCGCGCCACGGTTTAATGGCAGCAGCCCTTAAAGTGCGACGCGAGCTACCGCCGCCGTGGATAAAGAGATGTATAGCCGGAGGCGTCGTCGGCGCGGACCATCCCTTCCCGGATAAACGGCAAATTCATTTCGATCGGTGAATCAATGAACGCGTCATTTTTAACCCTCCGACGCTCCCGCTGCGCCCGAGAATACGGGGCGAAAACGATTCTTGTCTGTCGAAGTTCGGTGTCGTTTTAACCCCTTGCACTACGATTCATTTTACGGTTGCAGTGATTAGAACTTATTTGTCATTTCTAATTTCATAGAAAAAAAGAAGTTTGTATGTAATTTATACCTAGGCAGTCTCCAACGGTTTCAACAACAAGAAAATATAATTTTGTTTCAATTTAAAGTAAGGAAATTAGTAGCATGAATATTTAGTAGACTATCTTCGAAATCTTCGTCACGAGTACGACTCGTTATTATAGTGCAAGGGGTTAATCAGAAAAAACTGTTGGTAAAAGTTTCGTAGAAAAATAAACAAAAGAATCTATCTAAATTTCGTTGTAAAAACAGAAAACCACTTCCAAAAATATTTCCACCCTAAAAAATGGTCAACAAGTAAAAATGGCTGTATTCTATTGGGGTCTCATCTAAAAAAAATAGGGCAATAGACGGTCCCCTGTAAATAAGATTTGGCCGAAAAGGATGAACGGATAGAGAAAAATGGCGCGGGACGTAAGAAGGCTCGGCCGACTGACCTAGAATCGCGGTCCCGGGACCTTGCGGTCGTAATTTTTTCGCTACCCGGTGCACAGGCCAGGATTAATTGTACCACGGGGGGCTCTCCTTTATCTCGTTTCTAAAGCTTCCGCGGCGGATCGGGAATATTACGTTACCGTTCGTCGCCGCGCCGCGCCGTGCCGCGCCGTGACGTTGCAGGATCTTTATCTTGATCCTTTCCGGGGCGGTTTCTCGGTGCGCGTCGCGTCGGGCAAACGTCGTTTCCGGTCGAGAGATAGAGCGGTTCCCCGGCTCGATCGGCTTCGTTCGAGGGATTTTACCATCGACCGGGGGGAGGGGGGGCATTATTATTCGCGGCAGGTTGCCCGCGGCACCAGTAAGAAGCGTAAACACCGGCGGTTCCATGCCGCGCTTCCGGTTACCGGGCCAAGGTGCTCAAGCATATTGTTCTGGATCGTGAAATGAAAACGAAGAAATTCGAAAATGATTTTCCACCTCGATATAGTAGGGTAACTGCACCAGTGAATAAACGGGCACCAGTAAATGAACGCTTTTGTATTTTTTGCTTTTCCATCATTGTTCAATTACTAGAATGTAGTGTTCATTGACTGGTATATTTTATATTTTCTATTTAACGTTTAATAAAGACAAATAATAATAATTTTATTTTATTTGTGTTCATTTATTTTTGACAAATGAAGTATAGGGAGCGATTTGGCATATATGAGATTCCTTTAATTCACATATTTTTTTAAAAATAAAATATCTTCCTGAACAATTTCTTAAATGTTCATTCACTGGTGCAGTTACCCTACCATTTTCCATGTAGCTGGAGTCTGCAACGTATGTCAAGATCATCAAGATCGATTAGACCGCCGCCGGTATACCGAATAATTACCAAACGTCTACCCAATAGCTGTACCGGTCTTAGCCTCGGTTTCAGCCGTGATTCCTCCTAAATGTACGAGCTAAGTCGCCCGTTCGTGGGCGGATATTTACGAGGAAAATTACGACGAGTGGAACAGGATCGTTTCACGGTCGTTATTGAGCCGGCGGCGGCGACGAAAATCGTTAATCAAACTGCGCTTGAAATGGAACGACCGTGGATCTAATAACTCGGCTCCGGCTAGCAGGACAGAATAGGCTGGTTGCACGGTTGAATGGGAGGCAAGGCGTCGTATTACGTCGATGTCCCGAAAGAGAAATCTTCCTTATAATGTCGGACTGTTATGCGAGAGGAAACCTCGGCCCATATAATGCCATTGTATCGGCCGGATAATAGGGCTATTAAATTCTCTGCGCGAATATCGTCGAACGATAAAAAATATCCGCGGACGCTTATTAAGCCTCCTCCGTTCGGGGTTTCTCGAAATCGGGAATCCGCCCGCGAACTGGAACGCGATACTTCGGGATTTCGAGGTCGAAGATAGAACCGATCGTTAGGCTCGTCGCGATCCTAAAACGTCTTCGTATTCATCAAGATCCTATCCAGTCTAAGATCGCACGACACTAGCGATTAGACTGCTCTTCTTACACACGGTTTCACCGGAACCTCTACGGATAAGATCTTCTCTTGAATAGCGGCAGAAATAATATTGCTTCTCCGCTGTCGAACACCTTCCTGGGTTTGTCTGCTGTGCTTCTATGGCGGCTACCCGTTCATCTAGAGGTGTCCAATATTTGTGGAGACAGTGTACCTATGCTCGATGCTAAAAGGGTGGGATCAAAGTTCAGTGGACTCTTTCGATTGACGTTGCATGGTCTGCGGACACATTTTCTTTCTCTGGTCAAATTGCGACGATCAGGGTAGTTCGAGCACGTCATAGGATGCTGTTTAGAGGCCTCGGATGTTCGGCGAATGGTGAGAAATTGTCCGTTGAGTAGATTGTTCGTTGTTGCATCGTTTTGCGGTGGTTTGCTCGCGGCAGGTTTGATCCCATCGCTGGGATAGGACCACCGGCGATACAGAGGAACTAACTCGATAGCGTTTTGGGTCATCCAGGGCCGTACAGGAAAGGAAAGAGCCACCGAAGGTTGCGTCCTACTTCGAACGTCGCGATGCCTCGCCACGGGTGGGAGCGCAACAGAAAACCGAGTAGGATAAGGACTGGGCTGCTGGATCTACGGGTGCGAGAGGGAAAAAAAGCTCCACACCGCGAGAGAAAACCAAATCAATAAACGTACGATCTCGCCTCCGGCCTCCTGCCTTCTCCTGCCTTGCACCTACTTATGTAACTAGGCGAGCAGTTGCGACCCTTCGAACTTCACGCTCTTCCATTAATGGCCGAGACGCTGCGAATTAACTTGCCGCGCAGGGATAATTAATTAACTGCTGCCCGAAACCTCGGAATCTGATATGTCCAATCGTTTCACGTTCTCCTCCGTTTTCTTCGGTGTCTGCAATTAGGTATTTCTACATTCATCACTTGTCATTTATCGCGATTCTTTAGATAGCAAGCTTCCTAACAAATGCTGGTTTGCGTATTAGGAAATTTCCAAGAGACAGTTCAAGACTGATTAAAAAGATTTCTGAATCTTCGTGCAGCCTTCCAGCAAATGGTGGCTTGCTGATTAGGTGTTTAGAATCCTTTCTATTCCACAAGAACGGACGGAAAATGATTTTAATAGGGGGGGGGGGGGGGGTGGAATTTGCAGGAGTCTATTCAGAACAGATTAAAAAGATTTCGGAATCTTCAGGCGGCCATCGCAGCTTTTTAACGAGGGGTGGCTCGCTTATTAGGGGGCTGAGCTTCTGCAATGAATTTAATGATCACGTTAGGGTGGAAACGGGCCGCATCCCACGGCGTTTTTCGGCGAGGGGGTGGCTATCACCCCGAAGGTGTTTCGTCAACGACCAATTTCATATTGCTCCCTCGCGGACCGTGGACAAGGGGTGTGTGCGTAGCCTCGAGCAATCTGATTATGTAGCGCTTATGATCTCGCGTGTTTGACGATGAACGATCTACCCAGTCTTTATTGGTACACGAATCGTGCTGCCTTCGAATCATCGGACCACGCGTCCCTCTAACGTTTCGTCGTGAGAACAGGGAAAGAGAATGTGTGCGTGTGTGTGTGTGTCATAGAGAGGAAAACGGAGGGGGAAGCTGAGAAAATTTCGACTCGAGTTCAAACTAAAATTCGATCGTGGCCCCGGCGCGCGGCGTTACTTCATTTTCTGCCCGGACAATTACTGTAATTCGCGCGCAGCCAGACACCGCGCGCGCGGGCAATTGTTACTCCTCTTTGTTCTCCGGAGACATTGTTCTCTCATTACGGCAGGATGTCACGGGGTTTCGATTTCCGCGGTACATTTAAATCCTTCTACTTCTCGTTCGACAGCTTGTTAGCTTTAGCTCTTGCCCGCGGCCCGAGTAATTACCGGGCCGCCGCGCCGCGCCACGCCGCGCGCCGCGCCGTTCCTCGAATTATTTTCGAAGATAAATCCCGCCGCCGTTGCTTCGAACAATATTTGCGGTCGGATCGATGATGGCCTCGATGAAGCGATCCGTTTAAAACACATCTGACCTGCCGGCGTTTCTTCTCCGTTCGTCTTCCCATTCTTTCTTGTATCTTCGAATTAATTGCTATCTCATCTTTAGCTAAAATACACTATACTATACCGGGTGTCCCAGCATCGGTGGTACAACCGAGGTGGTGGTGATTCTACATAAAAAAACAAATCGAAAATAAAGAATAAAATTTTTTCATTTGAGGTTTCGTTCTCGAGAAAATCGGTTTTTTCACTATGGTTTAGATTTAGATGGATGAATCCCGATCCCGATACAAGTCATATGTCACTAAGTACATAGTACCTACTAATATCATTAGTATCAAGATGATGTGCTGTATTACTCATTTCTGCCTATGGATTTAGAGTGAATTACTAACTTATTTAATTCGGCGAGTACAGTTGTGTATGCCAGCACAATGGGCAGCATTTCCAACAATTTTTGCATTAATAAAGTAAGTTAGTAACTAAATCACATGTCTTATTTTCATTTAAATTCACTCTAAATCCATAGGCAGAAATGAGTAATACAGCACATCATCTTGATACTAATGATATTAGTACTATGTACTTAGTGACATATGACTTGTATCGGGATCCATCCATCTAAACCATAGTTACGTGTACGCGTACTCGCTGATTATTCAAAACCGATTTTCTCGAGAACGAAACCTCAAATGAAAAAATTTTGTTGTTTATTTTCGATTTGTTTTTTTATGTAGAATCACCCCCCACCTCGGTTGTACCACCGATGCTGAGACACCCTGTATAATATAGCATTATAGTACAATGAACAACAGTTAGCGTGAGCGTCGAGCACTCCGATCTACTTCCACACCTTCGAGCGTTATCAAACTTTCGACTTGAGCTGAAAATCTCTGAGAATATGTTCAACTCTATAAGGAAACGCGAAAATCGATTTTTACGTTCGCATGAATATCTAACACATTAATTCGAACCCGATTCTGCGGAGGTGCTAACCGATTTCACGATCGAATTCGATGGAACTGGAACCGATCCGCGGGCACTTGGAAAAATCACGCCTTAATGGCGAGAGGAACGCGCTCATTTACGATGAGCCGGGAGAAAAGGAAAAGGGAACGGAGTGCAAGGCCGCGGCACAATGCTGTCTGCCTTGAATTTTGATTGGAACGCCCATTGTCTCCTCTGGCTTCTTAATTATCTTTTTAATACTGGCCTCCTCGTCCGTTCTGCTCTCGTACTCGCGCGCGTGTCTCTTTACCCGCGTCCACCTGTGTACGAATTAACGCCGGCTCTTCCTAATGGCTCGCAATTAAGGATAATGAGCGAGATCGATGCGAATCGACGCTGCGATCTTCATTATAGATCACGCAATATTTTTTTTTTTATTTATGAACTCCTCGAGTAGATTTGTGTACAATTCGTGGCAATTAATTGCAATTAATTGTGACACGAGCAATATCGTGAAACAGATTCGCTTCTTTTCCACGATTGGGTACTCGACTCGTGAAACAGAGAAAAATATTTTCTCAGATTTCGGACAGTTCGATGAGAAAGGCGGCGTCTAAAGGCAAACATAGATCGGAGCGTGTTAGTTCCGCTCTTATTTTCGAAGCGAGGAATTAAATGAACAATGCCCCCGTTGAACGGGGAGCGGGATCGCAGAGAAACAGCGCTCCCGATCGACTGAAATATTTGGTTAGCTATATTGTCTACAGTCTGTTACACAAATACAGTGGCCACGTGCCGCACGAGAGCGACTTCAAAAGACTGCCAGGCGAAGGGAAGATATTAAACTTCTGACATAATGCTCGACGCCCCCCCCCTCAGTCCACCAGCTACTAACTGCTAGAAATTTCAAAGGGAAGAATGCGAGAATTGCGATTGCGTTTCCTTTATCAGGAGCTATGCAATTTTTCGCGAACCCTGTGAAACTATAACGTTGCAGAGGCTTCCCGAAGCATTCTGCTGCTTCGCTCTAATTGCCGAGCGCGAGTTTCGAGACTGGCTAAATAATTCATTCGGTAAAACATATCGAATACAGACACATTGATCGTGACGAAATTTATGCGAGAGATAATTCTTCGAAAATTATTTAACATTTATTTTTTTCATCGATAATTGTTCGAAATTTTCTCAAACACTAATTTAAGAGGTTCAAAAAGAATTTTTTTCCAAAAAGGCGTGAATCGGTTAGGGTGTCGGTTAGCTAAAACGAGGATTACCAGAATGATGGATTTCGCGAGACATTCATGGACGTTTCGACGCGCGTATCCTGTCTCGCTGTTCGATAATGAGATCTATCTAATTAAATCGCGGCCTGATTGAAAATAGATATGGAACGCTCTTGATTTTAACGAACCCGTCAACCTCGTCGACGTCCGATCGACGGCTCTTTCCGACGTTATTGTTTCGCATCTCCCAATCGGGAAATATCACTGGCCAAACGTACTGGAAACTGGACAGTCATGTCGACGCGTCAAATTCTTATGAAACGCGAAACCGATATCTAGGCTGGCCTTAACGTCGACCATACAGAAGCAAACTGACGATCCATCGTCGTCCCCGAAGGGTTAATTGACGGGCGCATATTGTAGGAAAATCGAAATAAATTCGGTCTTGCGATGCTCGTAAAGAGACGCATACCAGTCACTTTTAGAATTCTCGGTGCTGTCTAATTCGAAGCGAGAACCGTTTATTCATCGCGTTCGTTCGGCCCCGCTCTGGCTCGTCCTAGGAGGCGATCCGCTATCGTCGCCGGTAAACGGGGCACGTCTATGGAAAATAAAATTCTATCTCGACGATTCGCGCGCGTCCGCTCCGCCGCCGACGGAATCCGTGGAAACGTCCCGGTTTCGCGTACGATACGTCCTTGGGGGGTAAGTCGAGCGATACTCCGATAAAACCGAGCCGATTCACGGAAAGGACGGGAAAGAAATAATGGGGCCACGTGGAAAGGTGTCGAGCGGGGGTGTGGGCGTCGGCCGAGGGGGGTAGAGTCGGGGTGTTGAATGGCAGCCGGGGTAGCAGGTGTAGGAGGGACACAATTAAAAAAGCTCGAGCCACGCTTTTGTCCGCAGCCAGCCGGCACACGAGCTCTCGCGTTTCCCGCGCGCACACGTCTCGCTCCCTTGAAAAGCTCTCTCGCGCCATACACACACGCGTCCGAGATTCCCACCCGCACCCCCTCCTACACCCTCCTTCCCACGCCCTTCTGCCGAGCCCTTTGTCTTATTTACTTCTGGCTGGCAGTCCATCCTCTTCTTCTTTTTTTTTTTTACTCCCGCGGCCTACCGAAGCCGCGACGACCAACGTATCTCGAGAGCTTTGCCGCGCGATTTCCGAACCGCGCTTCGAAAATGATATTCCTGCACGCGTGGAGGAAATGAGGCGCGACCTTTGTGCCCTCGCGAATCCCTCCGCCTTCGTGGGGTCTTGCCGATGGCCAATCTGGCTGGGCGATATTCGAGGCGAGGCGACTCGTTGTCAGGTTACGCGATATCACCGATTTTTCATGTTTAATTAATTGTCAGGGTGACAAGATTTACATGTTTATCGGATATTATTATCAATTCGTCTAATGGCATTTCGCCGGAAAGAGGGCTCGGAATCGGCCAAATGGCGCGAGTCGAGCGATCTACCCCACGGCGCGGCGGCCCCGGTGCGGTGTTCGCGCATTCTCCAAGGAGAAACGGAGAGCTATGCCGTCGATCTCGGAGGCCCGTAGATAGCCCGGAATGCACCGATTCCGACGAGGAGAATCCGTGTTCTTTCGCCGCGAAGGAGATTTCATTTTATTTTCCTCCGCTCTCGATATAACCCTTCGAGATTTGGAGATGGAGACAGTTTCTCGCTCGAAGGAGACGGCGAGCAAAAAGAAAACTTCGTTCAAGTAGTTTTATAGGAAAAAGGGAGAGAACTGTGTTCTAGATGGCGGGGACACGGCCGGCTTATTTTTCAAAGAGTTTGATCCGAATGAAAACGGACAACCGATATAAAACTGGATTGCCGACGGAGGAACGCGGTGTCGAGAGAGTGCTCGCGGATCGGTATGGGAAATTTGTCAGTGGAATGCTGAAACTTCCGATAAAACGGTCGTCCGTGTCGAAGCCGGGTCCTCTCTTTTCTCGCATTATTTCCGATTCGACTCACAGAAAGTTGTGCCACGCGATTTGCTTCTTAGCGGGACCGAGTTGAATTGTAGATCTTAGTCAGCTCCGCGCACGTAACGCATTGCCACCGTCGGAAATATGGCGGTATTTCAATGAGAAATGCAATTCCTGACTCGCTCGAATATCTATACCGGGTGTTCTTTTCGTTCGCCACGCTACTTAAAGTGAACTCCTCCGAAAGCGAGCTCCTCCGAAAAATATTTAGAGATCCTCGAAAATGGATGATCCAATCTCTCGGAACGTGTCAAGAGCGCTCCATCCGGCTCCTGAGATGACTTTTTTTTCTCTCGTTCGTACTTTGACAGAAACCTCGGAGACCGAGTTTCGCGGAGTCTGACGATGCGCCGCGAGATACGTCCCTTCAGAGCCTTTGCACTTTGACTACTTGGACCCAGACGGCCGGCAAAGGGATCCGGGCGACTGCATTCGGCCACGGGGACAGTATCGAGTATCAGAGATCCGGCTAGCAAGTTGAAACTGTTTTTGTCGGACGAGATTTAATGGACCCGACCGTGCTAATGAGCCCCTAAAGAAAGACACCGGGTGTGTATCTCATCAAAGATACCTTATACGCGGACACCGTGCTGCCGTGAGTTCATTCCGAGTACAATCGGAGACTGTATGTATTCAGAGTCTCCCGGTACCCTCTTAGCGAATACGATTGCTATTAATTGTTTACAGGCTAGAGGCTAGTTATAATTTATCTCAGAATGCGCTGCGATCGTTTGTTATCCTAGAGACGCGGGTAAATCGCACCGGAGCATAACCGCGAGCCATTCAAAGGTCGAAAGGATGAACCACTTTTCGAGTTCCATTAATCCACTCCATTAATGCTAGACATTTTTTATATATAAAATAAATCTGAGATAAAAATTGAAACAACTTTTGTTCAAAAATGTATAATCCTATTATTACCCGGCCGCGAGTCTATTCCCAATTCCCGGGCAATAACCTCTTACAGTAATGGCGCCGAGTTCCATTAATCCACTCCATTAATGCTAGACATTTTTTTACATATAAAATTAATCTGAGATAAAAATTGAAACTTTTGTTTAAAAACGTATAATCGTATTATTGCCCGGCCGCGAGTCTATTCCCAATTCCCGGGCAATAACCTCTTACAGTAATGGCGCGATTTAAGCCTTTTCTGGGGTCTGTGCGTGCGTTTAGATCGTGCCCGGACACTATTTTTTTTTTATGACTGCGTCGACTGCGCCGACCGCGCCGACCGCGTCGACAGTACAAAGGATGCCGAACGTAGAAAAGGGCAGCATGTAAACACGGAGCGCGGCCGAAGGCGCAACAAACAGAAAGCGTATCGGTGAGACAATACTAGTGCAATAATGAAACTTCTTTATTTTTTACTTAGTTTCAATGGAATTTTACCAATACATTTGCGACATTTTTCTGGTTAAAATGACACCAAACAAGATACAATTTGGCCCACTCGCTATCCTCTTCTATGTCCTGAAGTTACTCCATACCGTCAATTAAACCACTAAATACAGTTGAAATTATAACATGGTTAGTGCCGCTTTAATCAGAAAATGCTAGAAATAAGTTCGTGAAAATCCCATAAAAAAATAATGAAAAATAGGGAAGATTTGTAACTGGATTGGTAGTGGTTCACACCGATATACCCGACCCGGTATCGGATTCATGTTTACACCGCTCGGCGACCGAGGCAGTCGAGCTTCGGGGCCCCTCGTGGTTTATGCCCCTCAGTGGAATGGGTAGGCGAACGCGCTTAGTTCGGACCCCTCCGTTGCGCTTACTTCGCGCCATTACTGTATTTATATTTCTTACACGAGTCGTCCGTGAGGGATAACAACAATCGCGTTTCGGGAGTTTTTGCCTCACCAGCGAGCTAAGCTGTTTGCGTTCGGCGACAACCGACAAGGTGACCGATCGAAATTGTAAACTTCGCTGCGTCGAAGGTGCGTTTAACCCACTGTTATTGCCGCGTGGGTCTTCATATTCTATTTTCCGTTTGTCAAATTCGTTGCCTATTTCCTTTGTCTCCCTCGCAGCACCGCTCCACCAGGTCGTTGCCCTAACGAACGTTGGTGCTGTCTTTTCCTTTCAATTTCAAATTCCCACTTCTTATTACTTCCGAAGTTGATGACCCGCCAAAGTATAAATAGGGCTGCGTTAAGGTATATTTATACCGAAGAAAACACGGTGGGACCCCGGATCCGGGAAAAGTTTGGTTACCCTGGTTTTGTATCTAGCATTTATACGGGGACCGCCCGGACTGATATAAGTGCTAAATAGATACAAAACCAGGGTAACCAAACTTTTCCCAGATCCGGGGTCCAACCGTGTCATTTCGGTATAAATATACCTTTATTCGTCCGCGCTCTCTTAACGCTCCCATCACTCGTCAGTGTCCACTCACGTTTTGATTCTCGTTATCTTGCCTGAGAGTATAGTATAATATTAATTGATTTGCATTAATTTCGCCGGGGTGCGTGTCGAGCAGACCAAACCAATAAATAAGTGGTATCGAATTTAGGAATGCGGGTACCCTGTTCGAAGTTCGTTTACATAATTTCATTACCGGCTGTAAGACAGTTCGTGGCAATTTTCCCGCTCAGCCAATCGACCGGCCCGTCGACCTCCCCGTCGACCTCCCCACCATCGCATCGAATCGTATCGCATCGCATCGCATCGAGTCGCAGAAAATTCTCGCACGACCGACTGTACATCGATAAAACCGGCAGTTCTCCTCTATCCCCCGTGAGCTGGTTATTCGGAGGTTTCGTAAATTCGTTTCCGCCAGGAGGAAATCGCATCATCATCTGCGCGCAGTCCGTATCGGTTTCGCGCGTGGCAAAAAGTAATAACGTATCCAACCACCCTCGTTCCGTCGCGTCGCGTCGTCTATCCTCTCCACATGCGCGATTGACGTCGGTCATGCTCTCTCTCTCTCTCTCTCTCATTTCCTCCACGTAGAGGAAGGAGAAGAAGGAAATTCGTTCGTGCGACGTATGCGAAGGGACAATGCTGAATTTCAAATTGAGAGACCACTGTCGCGGGATTCTTCTGCGAGGTCACTGCGTTGCCGAAGACGTTTTGGGACATCAGGACGTCTCGGTTCTTTTGAATAAGTCACAACAGTCCGAACAAAGTCTCTAAATTCTCCGTAGAATTTCTCGAAGGATTCTCGGAGACTCGCAGGACCTCCAGAAGGTCTGCAGGATAGAAAATCCCACAGGACTGTAAAGACGTCTTATACTATCTGCGAGGGATCTTGATATCTATAAAAAATAACTCTATCGCTATTGTCGGTCTCAAGAACTCTTAAAGCAGCTACAAACGTTTCTGGAATCCTTTGAAGATTCCGAGGACCTTCGTATAGCCCCCCCCAGAAGGACTCGCAGAGTCACGGAGCAACAAAGAAGTCTGAGAGCTTCTGCAGAAAGGTCCTGGGAGTCTTTAAAGAGACCATGGAGCCTGTAGAAAAATTCTTGAATCCTTTGAAGGTTCGCAGGATCATCGTAAGGCCTCCAGGACCTGTAGAAAGGCTCGCAGGGCTGGAAAGAAGTTCTCGACCTTTCTGGAAGGAATCTTAGAATTTTTTCTAGACCGTCGAACAATTCCTGAATTCGTTGGAGGTCCGGAAGGACCTTCGCGAGCTCTCCAGTATCTCTGATAAGCCCCTCGACACCATCGAAAGTAATCGCAGACGGTAAACGAATGGAGAATTCGAATCTAGATCATTCAGAAAATTTCGCGAAGATGAGGTAACGAGCAAGGGGGCGGATCGCTCGCGATTAATGCCGCTGATCGTTCGCGGAATCAGTCAGTTTTATATCTGCGCGCTCTATTTGCCTCGCATAAATTAGCATCGATTAATCGGCTTGCCGATCGCAAGCTCCCCAGGGAGCGGGCGGTAGGAAAAGTCAAATGGTGGCGTCGGGTCGCGGTAAAAGCAACAATTTCATCGACCACGCGACTCATCGGTTGTTCCTGGACACGGACACGGACACGGACACGCGCAAACGAGCCGAGGAAAATCGGGCCACGCGCGCGGTATCGTGCAGAAAACACTCTCGGCGGAGTCACGGCGCAGCGCTCGTGGTCTACTTATTATTATCCTCAAATATTTTCCGTCGACCGAGCCGTTGTTAATTGGCCGCGGCGATTAATCAACTCGCAATTTGTTAGTCGACGGACTCGTTATTGCACGGAGCTATTTTAGCGCAAACAGCCACTCGATTCGATGCAGGGACGGGGGGAGAGGGGGGGGGGGGGGGGGTAACGAGCTCCGCCGGTAATCAGGTCGAATTTGTACGTCACGGTTGCTTAGGGCACTTCAGGCACGCGTTTTCATCTGTCGAGGGTACAAAAATTTCATTCCGAACTTTCGCATCGACGGATCCTTCGAGATCCCTGTTCCCTCTCCAAGCCCCCTCTCTGTTTTGCTCGTGCAATTTCCACCCCTATCCACCACCTGTCCCCTTCGCCGCGTAAACCGACGCGACCGGGGAAACGGATAAAGCCGTTGAGCTGATTTCGAATTCTTTGTCGGGACAACGAAATCGTATTACATTCGTTAAAGGCTACGAGCCGGCTAAGAACACAAGACACCGTCCGAGAGGCGAGAGAGGAGAAGCGGCGCGGTGCGGCGCGGCGCGGCGCGGCGCGGCGGGGAGGTTGGTGGTACGTATCGGGGGAGGAAGCGTGCGAACCGGTTGGAAACGGTCGGAAGCAGAGCGAACGCTCGCCGACCGCGGTTTATTACAAGAAGGCACGAACTGCAGTTCCAACTGCAAAGGGATTCTCCTCTCTTCTCTCCTCTCCTCTCCTCTCCTCTTCTCTCTCTCTTATCCGGCCTGACCTCGCTTCCGGCTACCCTGGCGGAATCCTCGACGTGCCTGTGGTCCGTTC
The DNA here is from genome assembly GCA_916610255.1 of Lasioglossum lativentre. Lineage (NCBI taxonomy): Eukaryota > Metazoa > Arthropoda > Insecta > Hymenoptera > Halictidae > Lasioglossum > Lasioglossum lativentre. The sequence goes on along the minus strand of OU744356.1, from coordinate 1,069,620 downwards.
CTCCTAGTCCAAAATTCGTCTACGTCTGACTAGCGAAAGCGTCGATCTTCCCCTGAAGATCCTCATTCGGCTGACTCTCGAAACTTTATTTCACGGAATGAGCCACCCTCTGCCCTAGAAATAGAAGTCTACTTCCCGTTGCCTTCCCTTCGCGAAATTCTTCCAACTTCTACGAAACTATTTGGTTGTCGGATAAACTGTAACTGTATTTTTATGTTCTTCTGTTTTTACTGTTTTACACCTACTCGTTATTGTCGCGAATACACAAAAACCCGTGTCTATTAATCAATTTTTCGAAACGGTTGACCTCTGTTCATATATATATATATGCATTTTAATAATCTCTTTAGGATCAACTCTAATTTTGCATAATTGCACTTGCCATTTTATTCGGGACCCGTTCTCCTCCGAATCGTGATTTATCAGCAGTAACGTAGGCGGCGAAAATTCGTCATTGCTCCGCGTAGGCGTCGTCTTCCCCTATCAGAGTTTTACAGACTGCGTGGGCATATTCTGGCTGTCCTTTGAACGCCAAAATCAATGATCTCGGCTACCGCCAGTCCTTTCGAGTACTCTGTCGATAAAACGGTAAGAAAATAATTTCTGTCTTCTTCGGTTACGCTTACGAAGACGCGATCCTAAAAGTTAACAATAGGTTCCGTTATCACCTAGACGAGAATTATAAGCGTAACAAAAAATTTCTCTGCGATGACTAGACTGCGGACTTGTATGCAAAATTGCCTACTTACGTAAAACTGTTTTGATAGTTTCACCGGGGCTAACTCCTCTTCCTTTTAAACCGAGAAAGCAAAGAGGCCGTCTTATTTTGATTTCTTCGTCCAATTCTGTCGAACTCGAGAACGGGGAGAAAGTATAATTTAAACAACAATCTTAATAAAAATGCACCGAAGTTATTTGCAGACCTAATGATCGCGTTAGCGTTCGACTCCGAGGCCTCTGGTCAGGGGGAAACTTTTGGACGGGGTCAGTCGAGCAGCTCGCATCGCGGTCTAACAATCGCGGGTGTCTCTTAGGTATCGATAAGTGGTCGCGAGGGTATTGGTCCCATCGCTAGCGGCGGCGGTGTTCGTCAGGTATCCCGGGTGGGGTGAGATTGGGCGCAGAACCGGCGTCGGTAATGGTGACTGGGTTGGGGTGGTGGGTTCCGGAGCGCGGAGAGGCGAGGGGGTTGGGCTGGTCGGGGTAGTCCGGGTAGGGGGTGCACCGCAAGCTCGAAAGTTGGGAAAAAGCCAAGGAAGGGGTTGTGCTTGGAGCGCGGCGTCTGCCGAGGGCGCAAGCTCGAGGTCGTCCCTGTGCCCTCCCACTCTGCCGCTTGATAGGTGGAGCTTGCCTGGCCGCCAATACATGTCCCGGAGCCTCGTACGCTGCGTGCGTAGCCCCCGGTTAGTCCTTCCACGTCCGAAAACGCGCGCTCCACGCACCCGGTGCGAGCGTGCGAGCTTAGCGCGGGCTCTCCCAGCTCTCTCAGCCGCGCCGCGCTGCGCCCAGCGTAGCTGAACAGGTTAGCGAATCACAAAGTGACCGTACCGCGGCCCGGTTTTTACAACCTGTGACTTTCTCACTCGGATCCTTTCGTCTATACTCTATACTCTATCCTGTCCATCGGGGCACGAGGCTCTTCATTGTCCTCCTCGTGTCGCCAGAGTGTCTCCACGCGATCCTCAGGGTGTCTCTTCGGCTGAACTCCCTCTTCGATATCGCGTCATATCGTGCCCCGTTTTCAACAGTTTTCTCTTCCGGTTCCGTTCTCATAGAGTTCCCCGCGATCCTCGACGCGAGCTTCCAAGTGTCTATCGCTGCTAGCTGTGACCTCGTGTGATTCGAATAGCTAGGGGGATGATCGGCCAGCCGAGGATACAGAATGAGGGGTGATGCGAGTGCTGGCGAAAGGTAAATAATCGGTAAACGGAAGGTTTCGCGCTCGGAGAAACACTCGTCGCTTATAATCCTCCGGGAAATTGTAAAAGCTCTTTTTGGCTGTGACGATCAATCGAAGTCCGTGTGTCGAATGAACAGATTTTCGGTGGACAGAGATCACAGATAGATCCGTGTCGTAAATGCACCGTGGATGATTCCACGCTGGTGGAAAGAGTGAGTACCGCTCGACGACCTGGAAAATGTAGAGCAACGGTTGAGTATCCATTATGAACGCGCGGCTGCCAACTAATTCGACGACCGCGAGAAAACAACGTCGTCGTGTAGTTTCTACGAATTTGAACTTTCCGCTCGCGAATGCTCGCTGTCACGCTACGCTCGCGGTTTGATCTCCATGTTTAATGTACGTGGAAGATGGCGCGCACCGGTCGATTCGTTTCTATTTTACTCGCTGGAACCATCGGGGACACGTTGTAACATGTTTCTGCGTACATCGTTGTATTAGGCAACCAGTGGAAAATTCCATGTCAGAATGTTGCACTTCTTGCTATGCACGGGAGAAACGCTGAAAAGGTAGAATTGTTTAACGGTTCTTACATGTGGACAATCATTTTTCATTTTTCATTTTTCATTTTTCATTTTTCATTTTTCATTTTTCATTTTTCATTTTTCATTTTTCATTTTTCATTTTTCATTTTTCATTTTTCATTTTTCATTTTTCATTTTTCATTTTTCATTTTTCATTTTTCACTTTTCACGCTTTATCTGTTGAACAAACCCCTCATCGAAGCAGACTAACACGCTCCAACTCGGTTTATTCAACCTGTGGTTGGCGCATTCGGTGTGGTAAATTCGTTGTAAATTATAAAAGGACATTCTCGTTGCAAGTATCTGTGTTCTTAAATTTCGTCTATAGAATGTAAAGGTCTGTTGTTAAGTGCGCATACACATTTCACTTTTTGCTGTGGTAGAATAATAGATTCCTCCCCATTGCAAATATGTGTGTTTCTAAATTTCCATGTCTCTGTAGAATGTAAAATTCAATTGTTAAGTGTACATTCACCAACGTCGCATTTCACGCGACAAAGTATCAGTATTTACTCCTTCGCAATAATCTGTGCTTCGAAATCGAATTAATAAAACGTATGGCATTTGGCATTCGCTCGTGGAATTGCTCGCAGTAGAATGAGACAGCCCGCACAGACCACCGTTCTCCATCCTTCCATCAAATCCCACTGTCAAAGAAAACCGAATCTACACGAATGCATAGAGAGAGTTGAAATTTAACTATGAAGCTTCATTCGCGTTCGCGCGATTCTTCGGCTAGCCATAAGCTTCTTTTTGGCCGAGGGGTCCAGCTTAAAATGTTTGGCGTTTGACAGCGAGCGACCCGCGTGGTTTTCCTCGCTGTCGATCGGCTTTGTCTACGAAAGAGGAGGTAATTAAGCACGGCAGTACGCGAATGAACTTTGTCGCAGCCTCACCGATGGCATTTTAATAGTATGTGCGCTCTCTACTCCCGAGAGGTGCCATAATACGCGCGGAACGTGTTCCAGCATATAGTGAAACTTTCGCGGCGCGTTAGCTCCCGTCAATTTATTATCGTTTCGGTCCAACGTAATTTCCTCGGCCGAGCTGTTTCCTCACCGAAATGGCGCAGATTCGCGCCTAGACGACGCGCGGATTACTCGCGTTTCCGCAAGAACCAGCTGCAAACGGGTTTGTCGCAAGCCGCCATTTTTCCCTGCGAATTATCTCGCGCTCGCTCCGTTGCCGGTCGCTATTGTGTGCGCAACCCTCGCGCCACCAAGATCTTGCAACCCGAAGTCATCAGTTGAGCCCGGAAAACTTTGCCGGAGAACAGAGAACTCCGAGAGTAATAATCGTTCTGTAATCCTTTGGAACTTCCCTGAACCCTTATGTCAATTATCAAAGTTCCCTAAGATCATAGGATCTGGATCGATATAATTGCACAGAGGCTGTGCTTTGCGAAGCCGTTTCCTAAAAATGGAGAACGAATTTACTCGTCCAGACTTACAAATCAATTTTCCCGCTGATTCTGTCTTTCAAATTAGATTAGGACCAACTAACTCTAGTTTACGTACGATTAACCCTTTGCACTCGGAGCTATTTTAACACGAAAACTAAACATTTCTTCCGACCTAGAATAATTTCAATATATATGATTTTTTTTTCATTTTATGGATATGAAGTTGATATAATACCTCACACAATACTTAAATGTTTAGTAATTGATTAGGTAGCACCGCATTTAATAATGTAAACAATATTGTGAATAATGGTAGAGCAAGTTTTAGTGGCGACTCCGAGTCGCCACTCGAGTGCTAAGGGTTAAAAGAGCCCCATTGCATCCTCCAAGATTGATCAGAGGACTTTGTTAAACAATGAAGTTTCCACCACCTCTGGAGTTGGCAGTCTTCGGGGGCGCAGTTCGAAGTCGACGATGTTGCACGGGGTTCCGCGCAGCCACGATAGAAAGTGCGAACGCATTCGTTGGGCATCCAAGGTCTCGCGGACTGTACCGAGGGATTTCTGTTACCGGTGTAGGGAAAGGTGTGTGCCAGGTCGCTGGCAAATTTCTGTTCAGTCTCGACTGTCTCGGTCAATAGTCAACACGTCCGACGAAACACCGCGCACGACTTTCCTCGGGAGTTCCTTGGCCCTGCTCGATTCAAGCGTTAACACAATTCGCTTCGGTTAGTTCCTCCAGCTCGTGCACGAGATTTTATTTACCGATAAATATTGGTTCTACGTTTTCTCTCTCTCTCTCTCTCTCGTTCTTTTTCTACCCGCACGCGCGTTGCCCGTTTAGTACCGAGCGATCCTTTCCCTGAAATATAACGAGGTGTTACATACGATTCTTACTGTTCGTTGCTGCGCGTCTTGTTTGCCCTTGTTGTTCCACAATTTTCCGCAAATTCATTTTTACATGCATCGTTCAAGGATGATTTTTTGAACATTGTCGGCACCTCCAAAGGTTCGACACAGGTCTCCCGATTTACGATTCTCGTATTAGAGCCTCGAACCACGAGTTCGACCAATGTCTCAGCTATCAATTGACTAAAAAAGCTTGCTCTAGAGTCACTATGTTTGTTTCTAAATTTTCTCAGACCTTTGAAGGTCCGTCTAAGGGTACGCGCACAGTGGATCCGTTTTCGTCCGATTCGGCCGGCGTCCGACGCATCTGTTTCTTTTTCCAAGCGTGCGAAAAAGAGACACCACAACGTCGGACGCCGGCCGAATCGGATGAAAACGGATCCACCGTGCGCGTACCCTTAGTCTCTCATTTTTCTTGCGAAATTAATCTGTTCGCGAGTAAAACACTCCCGTCAAAGTGTTCCGCGAGCGAACGGATCCTCGATCGCGTTCGGTCTCGCGAGATCCGCGTCGGTTCTGTTTAATCGCGTTTCCGCACTCGTCGCGGGGAGGTTCAACGAAACAGTCATAAATCGCTCATGAAATTCTGGTTGGGGGGAGGGGGATCATACCGCGGTTCCCGAACGATCTCAGGGAATCGGCGATACAATCGTGGAATAGCTCTACTAAAGAGAAAAGAAAACAAAGCCATTCCCTGACCGGACGGCGATCGACGAGAATCGAAGGGACTGGGCATCCATAAGCCGGGGACACCCGATCTCCCGTGGTACGTCGAGGCTTCAAACGGTGTTCATTTCGAATTTCCAGATCGGACGTAAGTGCGCGCGTGTGGTTCGTGTGTGTATACATGTGCCATCCCCCGCGTCGTCGGCGGTAAGCGGGAGAGAAGAGGACTCGGGCCAACTGGAGCCGGAACCGAAAAATGGATGCGACGCCACTGCGACTCATTTTCGGACTGCTTTTGTTCGACTGCACCTCGACACAATATAGTAAGTAAATTTACGTGATAAACCTATTTTTGTAATGTTGTGCGCTTCCGCGTGGCAGTGGAGAAGGTTTTCGAGAGACCAGCATGCTTCCAGAATTCAGGGTACTCGTCGTAGAACCATGCACCTTCTCGTTCACAAGCACTATGTTATTTAAAAAACAATGCGTACAGTGCGGATTTCATTATAATAATTATCATTAAACAAAAATTTTATTGTGGATTTTATGCATTTATGGCAAACATTAGTAGGTACAATTCGAAACAGTAAAAATATTAGAAAAATTGAAAGATACTGTTTCAACCTATTAAACATATTAAGAAAGGAAATTTTCTATTACATTCCAATTTGTTGTAATTCGCATGAAAAAATTTTATTTCGCCTAAAAATCCGTTGTCCACTTATGACAAAAGCATCTCGTATAAACGCTAGTCTAGCTCGATACCTGAAATTAATAGCGACGACCGGACACGTGCTTCGTTAAAAACCACGAAGCTCAATTACGATTTTTCTTGTGTAAAGACGCATACAGCAGGCTTGAAATTAATATTTCCCAGGCGAGGTTTCAGTAAGGATCGTTAAAAGAGTTTCGCGACGTTTCCGTTGCGGTTCGTGTTGCGTCTCGGATGCTTGTGGACGGGTGTGGGTGTGCGTTTTAGCAGCTTCCAGCGAAGAGGGTGATTTAAAAAGAATTTTGACCATCCTCGAGCGACCGAGTTTTCCGCGCTGTTATTTGCCTTAGAAGCGAAAGAGAGGGGGAGAGAGAGAGAGAGAGAGAGAGAGAAAAGCGTGAATAATCTACTTGGTTTGACATAGTAGAATGCGCGCAGGGTGTACGTATGTATGTATAGTACACGGTCGATAGTCGATAGGAATCGCGGCGCGTTACATATTCGCGGTTCAACGTGCTCTCTTTTTCCCTTAGAAAAAGAATATTTCAGTGGATACGTCTCCCACGATATTTGATCGACTTCTAATTTCCGAGGACTTGGTTGCAACACTAGCAACACTAACAGCCCTCTAAATAACTATTTCACCTTTGCTGATTATTACAAGCTTCTGGTATCCAGATTACTAATCTTTTAATTTTTTTAAACTTCAGTTTCTTACGATTGGACAATTTGCATATAAATCTGCAGATCACAATGAATACAGATTCGTTTAAAATGTTTTACACCGTCTGGAAGACCGTATCTTGCTAATTGAAGGTTAGCACTAATTGCCTTCAGTGAGTTAACGGCAATAACGCGTGCAACTGCTGGAAAGTCGAAGACAATGATATCGAAGACGGCGCGGGGGCGGTAGCTCCGTTGATTAAACAGTCGCCAATTGTCCCGAGAATGATGGCCACGTATCGCCGGCGACGTTTATGGTAATTTGAAAACTTTGAGCGATTTAGAAGGTAAATTGCTAAGGGAAACGAGGACGTGGCTCGCCGTTGGAAAGACGGCAGCAAATGCGTCGCCGTAATTGCATAATGGCCCTGGTGTGTTCTCGACGAGATACGGAGCCCTGGCCTGGTTTTTACTTGAGGACTTTCACTCCGCATCTCTGGCTCTTCTCTACTCTTTCTCTCTCTCTCTCTCTCTCTCTCTCTCTCTCTCTCTCTCTCTCTCTCTCTCTCTCTCTCTCTCTCTCTCTCTCTTCCTATCTTCGATTTTTTGTCTTCCTCTGTTTCTCTTCCTTATTCCGTTCCTCGCCTCTTTTGTTATTCCCCCTTCGTCGTCGTCGTCGACGTCGTCTGTATTTTATTTCTCCTCCATCCGCGTACGTCTCGATAGCCTCCCCTTCACCCCTTACCGTCTCGTTGTCGATATTCGTCACTGTCGAGGGAAATCCCCGGGAGACCCGTGGAATTTTTAAATCTGCTAACGTTGGACCTCGACCATTGTTTTACCGTGAGAAATTAAAATTATAGTTCAGAGAAATACTATACAAAACCTTGTTTAAGATTAAGCAAATTTTTTACACTGCATCCGGTTGAATAAAATTCTCTACGACGAGTACAAATTACTAATTAATTTTTAGAACATACCTACACACTAACTGTGGCTAGGTACACTAAACATTTTTGATCTGTGTAACGGTCCATTGTGTACCAGATATTATAGCTCGCACGTAACCATTTGGAAAAAGTTCCTCGACACTCGTAACTTCACTTTTACTTCTCCATTGTCCTCGAGCGAGCCCTTTGATCTTTGACACAGCCACCCACACAATAGATGGAACTTCAGTGGCGACAGCGAACCATCAAGGTCAGCGTATGCATGGTTCTGTGTAGATCGCAACGATCCAAATCGATCTATACAGTACGTGGTTCAAACACTGCTTGGACGCTGTGTTCCAACACAGAGTCAAATAATCGCGAAACATATCTTTCAATATCCATTAAAAATTATATATTAAAGTATTAGTGAAATAAAAAATGTAAACTGTGTACGTACCCATTCGACGGTGATGCAGTTGGCCACGCGATTTGTAAATTGTTTAACCGAGGTGGTAATTTCAGTTTGATTACTCCAGCCGGTCAGGCATAGTTGTTTTTGCAATAAATTAAGCGGCCTCACGAACGCCGATAATCCTCGTGTATTCAAGGCTGAATGCTCGTTCCTCCTCGAGAGCGGTTACAGTAGAGACGATTTAGTTTGAGCACCCGGTATAAGGAACTCCCCGGGCTGTTAGCCGGCATTAGTCGGTTTCAAGTACGGAATATTGTTTCTGGAGATCCCGCCGCTCAAATTGCTGGCATTTAGCGGCTTATCTGGATTATCGTTTCCCCGCGGCCGGCCAGGGGGAAAGGAAGAAGCGTTTCCGCGCGCACGCGGAAGGGGGTTGAAAAGCGCGAGGCGAGCGTCTCCTCCCTCGCTTTTCGAAATTCAATGTTTTTTCTTTGCATCCTCGCCGGATAGAGACAAACTCTCTTCTCCAACCCCTCTCTTTCACTCTCCCTCCCCCGACGCGCACGGAAAAGGATTAAACAGTGGAACGGATTAGAGATGATTTTTTTCCAACCCCTTCCCATGCACCATTCTACCCCGTTCTACCCTTCGAAGAAGACAATTCTGACGGAGACGGAAATTTGGACGAGAAACTTTGTGCTCGCTGGATATTCGATTATAAACCCTCTTCTACAATTTCATCCCTTATTTATAAACAGTATTCTAAAAATAATCCCACACGGTGAAAGATTTCAATTGAAAATGAAGTTACGATTAATTCGAAAAAGCCCAAGGAAAAAGGCTCCTCCTGTTCGTATTCAGGACAATCTAAAATTATATTAGCCATACCCTTAAGAATGAATTCCTTCTTGGTTTTTGCGGTAACTTTTTTCGCACGAACGAATTTCTAGAAAAATTTTCTGCAGAACGAAACGAAGTTTCTCGGACCTGTTTAACATGGTTACGGCTAATCAGAGTTGTCTAGAGTTTGTATGCAGTTCCGTTAATTGCAGCGACGAGATGTTTGCTCCATTTCTAGCACACGTGCACGTCGGTTTCACGTTTGACCCACTTATCGACTAATTCAAAAGGCCCGGCGTTCCAAGGTCGATCTCATGTTGTACGACGACAATTTTACCCTGGTTTCAGGACCGATCGGATGTGTAGCAGGTGTGTAGTAGACAAGTACGTTTCCCGTTGTCGCAGCTCGTAGACACACGTGGAACGAGCCGGACGTGCCCCGGATCTGTAAATTGGTCGCGAACGGAGAACATTCCGCAGCGAATTAAAAGCGGAGGAGCGGTTGTACGGGAAATAGGCAGAAACGATTGTTCACGGTGGATCAACTCCAAATGAAGTTCTACGACCGTTCCCCCGGTCGTATCTCCTCACTCTCTCTCTCTCTCTCTCGCTCTGTCGCCGCTTTATTTCTATTTCAGATACTTTCTTACGCGAAGTTGCTCCTCCGCCGTCTGCTCCCTTTGTTGTCCGCCACTGCACTGGCGGCAGACTCGGAAAAATGCTTTATCAAGTTTGCGAGAAACGTCTCCTCGGGTCGGGGGAAAAAAGACCGGCCCGAGTTCTCTTCACGATATGAAACATTTCTCGCGGACTTGGAAATTTTCGCTAATAGTCTCCCGTTTCGCCGGGAACTAGACGAGAGCGGAGTTTCCGCTCTTCGAAAATGTTTGTTCGCCTATCCTCGAGTCTACCGAGGATTACGTTCCGTGATTCTACTCTTGAAACGGATATCGTTCCCTTCCAGTTGGCGAAAATATCCCGTTACGTAAGCATTCGCAGCGAATTTATATTTTTCATCCTTGTTTACGTTTCTGACTTAGACGTCCTTGAATGACCTTGAATGACCTTGAATGACTATATAATTGTCTCGCGAACGGCTACGAACGTAGGAGTTCAAAAATATGTGGTTCCATTTAAAAAAATCTAGTTGACGTTGTTTACGTTTCTGATCTTGAATGTCCTTGAATGACCTTGAATGACTATATAATTGTCTCGAGAACGGCTACGAACGTAGGAGTTCAAAAATATGTGGTTCCTTTTAAAAAAATCTAGTTGACCTTCAAATCTCCTAATCACCTCTACCTGAAAAAAGGTTTCAGAGTAACAACTTTTATCCGAAACATTTCTTTCTATCTCGAGATAATAAAAACGTTGTAAAATGTAGAAATAATTCAGGTGGCTTCTCTTAGGTGACTCACCACAGAGACAAGACAACCTGCAGGCAAAGATAAATAACACGAGGGTATTAAGAGTCTGTAAATCGAAGTCCTCACGGTTTTTCACCGGCCATCTGTGGTCCAGCGAATGAATAAAAGGCTAGAGGATAGATTAAATGGGTACATCCCTTCGGTGGGACCGTAACCATCCGCGAAACAGGGCGCAGAGATCCTGCTAAACTTCCGGGACACCTTGTGTACGTGTACTCGCGCGAGGCTGCCAAAGAGAGGAAAAAGCTGGAGAGAGGGAGAGAAAGAGAGCTGACGCGCACATGTAGCTTCCAATAAAGCAGCGCTCGAGTGCTCGATCGGCACTCGACGAATCTCGAATCGGACAATACACTCGCGGGCACGTCCATCTGAAATAACCCATAAGGTCTCTCGAGTGCGCATTTATACATATAGGGGCTGTAATGCCTCCCCTGTGGCACACGGTCACCGGTATATACCATAGTATATTCGCCTGTACAAGTAGCGAAGCTACGTTCGGGGATATTTTTTTTTTTATCTCCTTTCCAGGGATTACTTCCGGGTCAGCAGTCGGGCTCGATTGTGTCCAATCCGCAGGCTTACAGATTACCGGACACTTGTCGCTCGGTTACGTGACGCGTATCGCGTGTAATCCGTAGATTTTTCCGCCGCGATTTTCCTCGGGAGACCTCTCTCCCCGCGACGACTAACTTAAATCCGTGCTGTTCGCCTGAAAGTCCACTCCGCTAAAAAAACACTTGGACTTATGGAACACAACACGTTCTAACGTTCCAATATTCGTTTTACGCAAACATAATTTGTTTCTCAGGAGGAATGACGAAGAACTAAATCTCAAAGGATCACGCGATATTTGATAAACACCCAATATAAGTCTCGTGTTGCAAGAGTGACCGGGATCGTTTGTAACAATTTTTCGGAAAATAGTAAAATTAATCGAATCGAGACGCATAATGGCGACGGTCCAGGATTAAAAACCGCGAGAGGATGCTGGGTATAGTCACCGCGAGACGGCGCGGTCGTCGGTTGAAAAAGTAATCGAACAATTTTTTCCCTTTCTTTTTTTTCCATCCTGCTCTCCCGTGGGATTACTTCCGGTTGAACGAGTCTCGCTCAGTCAGGTTCAATCTCCGTACTCTGTGTCAGATTACAGAGTACTCGCCGTAGTAACATCTATAGTAACACGTGTGTAGTATGTAAACTCCCGGTACGCGTGCGCGAATCCCTCGACCAGAATCTCTCTCTCTCTCTCTCTCTCTCTCTCTCTCTCTCTCTCTCCTCTCGGTTCTTCTTCTCCCGTGTGTGTGTGTGCGCGCGCGTGTGTCTATGTGTGTGTGCGTACACCGCTGCATTCTGCACCCGATGTAAAAGCCCCGATGCAACGAGGTGCGCGGGCGCGAACGAACCAGCCAGCTCGATGCATATCACGCTCGCTTTCTTTCACGTCGCGTCGGGGAGATTATAACGCAACTTGAAATCCATTCGATCCGACGAATTATTAATCCGGATTATCATAAACGACAGCGCGCAGCGTCGAGTCTCGGTAAATATTTTAATGCATTTTTCGGATATTTCATTTTTCCCGTGAATCTATACACTTCCGCGGCGACCAACAATCGATACCCCGATATCCTGTTGATGGACCGTACGGCATTTTTCATAAACATCGGACAGAATATCGAATCTCGAACCATTGTCTCGTAGCAATATTTTTAAACACGTTTTCACACGTTACCGAGATAACGTTGAATATTTTCAATTATTCTTTCCGATTTGCAATGCAACGCGTTTGTCACGTCTGCGTCAAGATCCAGAAGCTATTTGGATTTTCTAGTAATTCCAAAAGGAAAATATTACAATACCGTTAGAGACAGATGAAAATGGCTGAAGAAAGAAGCTTTGATTCTGTCGCTTCGAGTTCAGAAATTATTGAAAATCTGTTCGAAAGATTGTTGCACGAACAGCCCCCAAAGAATATGATCTCCATCTGGAAAACATAATTTTCCGAGAAATAGAGAGTAGCGATAGATGAAATATGCACTCGGACGGGCAGTTTGGTGTTCGTGGGGTTAACTGGCGCTCGCTCGACGCCAGTGAGTGGCGGGTTGCGTGGTCCAGGGACTCAGCCATTGGCGTCGGCGCTGCTGGGATAGCGGTGGGGCGTCGTTTCACCGCTCATCCAGCGTTGTCTCTTCACCGATCCGCGTACCGACGTTTGCCCCACCGTTCCACGTCGCCGTGGAAGTGGAACAGGTCATCCGGACACACTGAATCAACCTTGTAGTTTCATATTATTTGTACACGTTCTGAAATTTTCCACGCCCCTCTCCTCGTAGAGTCGTGTGTTTGCTCGGCTGTATTCGGAAAATTGAAGAACCAACGTGTGCTGCTCCTCTTCGGCTCCAAGGATTTTTCACCTCGGTCTCGGTCTCGAAATTATTCGATCAATTTGGCGTCCGTTATTGTCGAGACCAAACACGGTCTGTTTGCCGCGCTGATCGGATTCACGGTAATTACAGTCATTAGTCCTATTCTTGCATTCACCGCGCCTTGACATGAATGCTCAGCATCCTGTAATCATTAGCTCAGAGACCTGGAATTCGGTACGTCGCGTCGTCGTCGTTCCGTTGTTTGCTATCTGGATCGAGAGATACGAGCGCTACCGAAAGATGACGCAAGCTGAACGTTCGATTCGATATGAATCGCTCGAGGAAATCACAATCGAGGCTTGCAAAATGCAAAAATACAGAACTCTCTTAATTAACGATTTCACTTAATAAAAACAATTCTCTTAATTTTTGGTCTGGGTTAATCCCATCCATTTTCCATAGTGCACTCGTTCAATGTACAAGATTACATTGTACCATGTACACAGATTGGTATGCAACAATTGTAGAGAAATGAAGTAAATGAAAATATTGTTTACCCGTTATTTTGATGGAGCACAATAGAGGAACGTTGCAAGCTGACGGACGCGACGCGATCGTTCCTTTTTCCAGACAGTAACAATTTTGTCCTGGAAAATAGATCGTTCGGGGAATGTTGGATCTACCGCAGACCCCACCAACGCGCGAAGTTGGATCCACCACGGTGAGCGGACCGCGAGAGCGATATTGAAATTGCAGCGGAATCGAAGCTCGAATGTGTGAAACCGCGTTGCGCGGCTCCCAGCAAAGATGAGGATCGCGTGTGCACGTGCGATCACGCGGAGACAGGGTACTCCGAGTAATTGGAGTCGGTAACGGGTGTACATTTAATGCGTGTACTTGTTGCTCGCACGCCAGATGTGCGGCTCCCAGCGGAGCGTGCACGACGAGGCCACCCCGAACTTCGTGTGGTTTACTGTTAATAGATGTAAACGACCGATTCGGGGCGAACCGGAGGGACTTCTCGATCGGCTGTTTCTCTAATCGATTAACAGTCCCACCTGTGGCCGGCCGCTTAGCGTAATGGCACTGTCGCAAATTAACACCACTGCCATTCAGCTACCGCGACGAATCCTAAAGACGTCCTCTGTCGTCCTCGCTGCGATCGTGCTTCCTGAAAATCCTCGCTGATCAACGGAGGTTAACTGCATTACGGCCATCGCTAAAGAATTTTTATTCACAAGCAACAATTTCAATCAATGTAGACCAACAAGTTCGCGCGAAAGGTCAAATAAGAATTTCGTTTCAGATTATAATGTAAAAGAAAATTTCGAAGCTTTCTTCAGGTACAGTACAACTACTGAAAATCTTGTTTTATTCTTGCAATGATATAGTAACGTTACAAAATACTATTAGTTTGTCCAAACAACAAACTAATATTGGCTCAGAATTCATTTTTTTTCATCTACGATACGAACAACAGGACATTAGCCGTTTGACTATATCTTCTCCAGCAACAAAGGAGAAACGAGCCATGCTTAACAATTTTGTTTCACTGGAGCTAAATCGTGGACGGTTTCGTCTGCCACGTGGCTGCACGGCAGCACGAAGTTTCCAGCAAATCTTTGCGTATCGGGGAATCCCCAACAACGCGGAGAGACAGATCAAGATTCTAGTCCCCCTGCAGCCGATGTGTCCCGATCGTGAAAAGTCCAATTTCATCCTGGGATCACTGCGGCGCATTGACTGTGTCGGCCAATACAAAACGTCGGGTTTGCATTGTCGAGGCGGCCTACAGCCCCTGTACCTTAATCTATCCGCAATCAAATGATCACCGGGGTCCCCTCACGGGACGGGGCTCCCTTTCTTCTTTCATACTATTTTCTTATCGGCTGCTCGGGGGAGTGGATAACCTGGAATTGCATCGTTCGGCCGTCTATCCTCCACCAAAGTGAAATGAAAGGGCCTGGTAGAGAAAGAAAGAGAGAATGGGAGAGAGAGAGAGAGAGAGAGAGGGAGAGGCGGGGGCGTATCACGGAAACAATTTAACTAATGGAACGGTATTGCCCGAGGAGATCCGTGATCGCGGATGCAACGTCGCGAGAGCGCATTATCCGCGTCTTTCGCGTTTCCCGTCGCCGATTCCAATTTCTGGGGGGGGGGGGACGTCGCTCGATGGAGGCAAAAGATGTTGCCCCTTTAAATCGACCCCCGCGTCGCGTTAAGCGGTCGAGTTCAACCAGGATTCCAGATTAAGTAGCTCGATTACGGATGCTTCTCCTTTTTCTTCTTCAGCTTCTTCTTCGTCTATCTTCGCTTTTCCGCGTAATTAAATTGGACAGAGTCTGCACGCGTTGAGTTACGATCCTCGCGGACACGGCGCGGCGCGACGACAAAGGAGAGACAGACGAGCCGTTTGATTGGCCGTACATCGGACACGGGAATAATTTGCTCGTCTTCGGTCCGCATAATGCTTTTGTTGCTCTTGATAAATGGCTGACACGTGCCTGAACAGGCATTATCGAACCCTCTCCCCGCTACTGTTCGCTGGCAACGTCGGCCTTTGTTTCCTTTATGAAATGTTGCGCGGCAGTCGAGCTACCGGGCTAATGGACTCTCTCCTCGAATATTTTTTTTATGTCGGTCTGATTCGAATTTCGTAAAATATGGATGCGATGAAAAAAAAAAAAAGAAAAAGTCGTTGACGAAAATCTGCGAGAAAATGAGTCTCGAGATGGAAAAATCGCGGCGAGATTGGCGCCATTGACGGCGACACGGATACCGTGCTCGCCTAAATGGGGTGGTAGCGTGGATCGCGGCCGAAATTGGCAGGCAAATGTTCCGATACCGATGGAACAGAGATCAGGATCAGGGTGACCGAAGGGGACGATATTACAGAGGTACGTGTCTCCTCCGGCTTCGTGTTTGAGTTCCACTGCGATATGAATGTCTCCCCATGGGGGTGTCGTCGCATATCGATTGGAATGAGGTGCTAGCTACGCGTGCACGTATTCATGCATCTATGTATGCGCGTGTGTATATACGTGTCCTACGCACACGTATGCGTACGCGTATACGTATATATGTCGTGCCGTGTCCCGTTCGAAGCAGCCCTACGTCCTAACGCGAATTTCGTGGGAACATTGGTGTCGAAAATGGGGGAGGAATAGCGACGATCGTGAATCGTGTTCTGGACGATGACACGGTCACCGACGTTTCTCGACGATAATGGTATCGGTCCGGAACATTTGTCACGTGCCGGGCATTAGAACGCGCGCGTTCTCGACACACGTGAAAGCCTTGTCTCGGCTCCTGGCAGCTCATCAGCCCGATTAATTAACAATAATTCGAGAGGTTCGTCCGCCAGACCATTGCACGGCGCAGAATTAATAGCACAGTAAATCCTTCTATTACACGGTTCATTCGTTCCGCGTTCTATCGAAACTGTGTGTTAAACGAAACATAGAAATAACGAAAATTACAAGCTATAGGGTTAATGATGTATGTGTGTATAACTATATGGTTAATGATGTGTGTGTGTATCGTATGTATGTATGTACGTGTGTACATACATAACGCAAATAACAGAAGAATTATAAATTTACAATTGCCAACGAATTGAAAAAGAAGGCAGATCGATACGAGCGCGCCTGCGACAAACACGTCTGTCAATTTTACAAATAAATACGGCTTATTCCTTACAAAGCTGTTATAAAAGGATATTGTATGTATTTCTATTTTATGCGTACTATAAGGAAGCTTCTCAAGTCAAGGACACATTTCTCTTGTCCTGATTTTTACGAAATGCACAACCACAATGGTCAGCTGTTAGAAATAATTCTTAAATTATTTTAATCTTCCTACCAGTTTAAATTTCACCTACTTATAAAATCCGCAAACCAATAACAATAAAATAGCTGTAGCTATAACGGAACCGTTTTACGTTGTTTGTAGAGCTTGTCCAAGCGTGGAATTGCAATTCAATGATCGCGTAAAGATTTCAGGAAAATCCAAAACGAGGACCAAAGATCCCCAAACAGATTCGCAGCGTACGCGCGTTAAACAAACTTGTGGTGATGGATTCGTGAAATAATTTAGCGCGACCACGTGTCGGCAAACAGAGAGACCGGTTATCAAGTTACCTGTTCATCGCTGCGTGAGTCCCCTAGCTGGTGTAGTCACTTAAAAGCCCGTCTCCCCGATAATATCTTTCAGATAGTGCCACCCTTCGTCGTCACCATTATCCTAAGCTGGCTTTTAACGAGCAGTCGGCTGATCAAAGATAGGTTCTCCGTCGTCTCTATGCATAAATAATTGTAAACAGAGTCGGCTCCCTTTCTTTCGCTTATTAATGAAATTGTGGCAAGTACACTGGCACCACCTTAATTATTCCTCCCGAGGCAGCCTCTATTATAATTTCTGTGAAAATCCTTGATCGAGACTTTGCCAAGCTTCTGGTGCACTTTCTCCGCGTTTCCGATTGTGTGCTCTATTAGCTTTTCATTAGACGAAATACCATTAAAATTCAATGAATAAAAATCGCCTTTCCAGCTCCCAGAGTCCGGATTTCAAAGTTCCGGAAAAAATTCTGAAATAAGTCTTTTTCCGCAATCGAGCCAATCCCTGCGGGGTTAATAGACAGTTACCAATTTTTTAATCTTTCCCACGAGCGGACCCCCATAAATTTCAGCCGGCGAGCTCCTTGGGGCTTCGGACGACCGAAGCGGAGCAATAAATCAGTGCCGTAAGAGCTCTCGGAAAAATCGAGGGAACCGGATCGGAAAAAGATAGGCGGCGGCAAGGGGTGAGTTTCTCGCGGGCGGCTTTATTTCGCGATTTCGGTGTTTGCCGATCGCCTTGAGCCCCGCGGACCGTCGTGCCGGCACGAGTTCTATTTCCGTAGGATCCCGGTTTGTTTCCGGGCAACCGCCGCCCCCGGAAGGCGTCACCGGTGTTTCCAGCATTCGGTTGACGCTTGTTCACGATCGAGGATCGCGAGAGTGCCTCGAGACCGCGGCCGCGTTACTCTCGCGGCAAACGAGGCGCGAGAAACTCGGTGTATCCTGCACGAAGAGCGACAGAGAGAGATGGAGGGAGGGAGGGAGGGAGAGAGAGAGAGAGAGAGAGAGAGAGAGAGAGAGAGAGAGAGAGAGAGAGAGAGAGAGAGAGAGAGAGAGAGAGAGAGAGAGAGAGAGAGAGGGGGAAAGAGGGGAGTCGCGTAGTCAGTTCGATATTGCCAGGGGGTGGCGCAGGGTGGTCTTAATGCATTTGCCGAGGTAGCTATGGTACGCATCACCAGCCACCCTTTCTGCAAGCTCAGCATGCCCTCTCCCTTCGCTCCCTTTCTCTTCGGCTCTTTCTTCGTTGCTCCTCTTCCTCTCCTTTTTTCCCCGACCCCCGCCTTTCCCTGCCTCACCCCCCTTTTCTCCTCATTTTCATTCACTCGTGAGATCTCTTTTCCTCGCTGTCTCTCACTTTTATTCGACTCTCTCGCTAATGTTTTTCATTTAATGTTGTTTACGGGATATACAGAAGTAAATTCGCATATAGACACGCAGTCTATTCATCGTGCTAAATATTCGACGAATTTTCCAATTAATATTCGAAAGGATAACATTGTGTATTACATTTTCCATTTGTTTGTACATTCTCTGCAATTCGGAAGAAAATTCTAGCAACTCTCCAGTTTGAGATGACGAGTAAGACTGTATACCAACTTCGCGCAGTTCCAGAAAGCAACATCTGTGCAAGATCGCTGTTAACTATTTCAGCGCAGGGGAAGGTTGTGGTTATAGTGGAGCAGCGAGCAGCGATGATAGCGGAAACAAAAACATACTACTTTTTCTATCTTTTTCTTTTTCATTGAATTACATCGGTTTGTTTCCATCGCACTGCTCACCGCGCCGCTATCATCGCTGCTCCCCGCTCCACTATAACCGCAGAGTAAGAAACTATTGGAATCGCTTCTCTTTCTTCGACTGTAACTGTCGCACTTTTTCGAGACGGTAGCGCGCTTCGCTTCGTTCCGTTCTGTTCCGTCCCTCACCTCCGATTCGTCAGTGAAATTTAGTCCCTCCGTCGGCATGGTGTCCTCGGAATGTTTCTTCTTCATTTGCTCGACGACAACGCACGTCTCCGATTCACCTTTCGTTTCTTCCCCTCTCCGCTCCCTCCCGACATTTCCACGTCCCTCTCCCGAGAGTATAATGGATCTAAAACGAGCCGGCCGACCCTTGGCTTTAATCTCTTAACGGGCAAACGACAAAAAAAAAAATATCATTCGTATTCTCCCTGCGAAGACGGACAGAGGCTGTCTGGCTCGATCAATTAAGAGATTGCCTTGTCTGCGACGATTATCCGGATTAACCGGTGCGCGGCGAATCAATGCACGGATTAAGGGATCCGAGAATTCATGCTGGCGTTTCGTCGGACCTTGCGATTAGGCGTTCGTTCGGTTACGATTACGGTGACCATTACTTGTCCACGGATCGCTATTGGTCTTTTATCCAATTAATTTCTCAACTAATAAAAGGCATAAGCCGAAGAGGTCGTAATCGTCGCTCAAAAATGATTTCGACCATTTTAGAAAACAGCCCGCTATCGATTCCCATCGCATCCGTCTTCAGGGTATCGCGACGAGTTATCGTTGAATATTTGAGCATAAAATAGCGTCGCTCGTGGACGGTATACAGGATCTGTTCGAGTAGTCGAGTGCGGGTGGGAGGGCAATCGAACGTCCTCGAGGATCCTCGGACGTCCGGTTGTTTCATCAGGAATGGCAGCAGCAGTGGCAGCGTTACTTTCGGATTCACGGGTAGTGTCGCAGTAGCGGCGGGCTGCCGGTCGGGAGCACTTAGAAAATCGATAAGCCCTGGCTCACTTGATCCGCCGTTGGCTGCTGCCAGGCCATATCTTGATTAAAATCAGTGCCGCCCGGCACTCTCTCCTTTCTTCACCCTTCTCGGCGCAAGACTCGCCCCTCCAGAACGCCGATGAATCCGGTTAGTCTCGTTAACGTCTTAAGTCACCGACTATCCTCTCCTCTTCTCTCCTCTCCTCTCCTCTCCTCTCCTCTCCTCTTCTCTCCTCGCTTCGCCATCTCCGTAGCAGCTTCAACCTCGTCCTCTGCCACCTTCCGCCACCTTCTGCCACCTCCGCGTACACACAGCTTTCTCCTCGCGAGGACAATGGAAGCGTCTCGTGCTTCCTCGAAAACTCGCGCGCTGCAACTTGTGCTGTAACGCGTGTCCGATAACATCAGCCCCTCTACTCTGATTAAACGAAAACCTGCACCGATGCACCACCGACAACCCCGCCCTACCGCATCGCACACCGGTCCGGAAACTGAAACTTGGCTGGTCCGTCTTTCAACCGGAGTTCGGCATTGTTCCGAATTTATTTAAAATCATTATTCGGAGATATTCTTTTTAGTCGACGATTTTATTCGGAGAATCGATCGTTCATTATTCGTAACAAGTTATTCTCCATATTTCATCCATAGTAGGAATAAAGTTGCAGACGGAGAGTTACATAATTACTGTCATCGATTGCGTTTCCAATAAAAGTAAATGTTGCTGACGGTGCTCGAGTGGCAGTGACCGTTCGCCGATGAATTTTAACCCCAGAACTCCTAACAGGGATCGCTGAACCATCAAGACGGGAAACTTTTAACAAAAGGCGCTTTCCTTGCGTCGAACAGTCCCGGGAAGTCATTTTTCTCGGGACCAGACGAAGCTCGGATAAAAGGTTGTTCCACGGTACCGTACCTCGGTCGTTAAACTCTATTTTTCAACTCCGGCCGGGCGCAATTAGATCGTGGAATCGTCGCGCGAACATTCGAAGACTGCTCTGCTTTCGCGTTTCGACCGACAACAAAAAATACATTAATTACGGTAGATTCGTTTCACCCGAACTCGTCACTGTCCCCGATCATTAACAACGAAAAGTTGAACTGGTTTATACCAGTTTACGGGAAAGATCGTCAAACGTTCTCTTTAAAAGCTCCAAGCCGAAGAAAGGCGACGACGCGGATCGTGTTTCACACTTTTACGACCCGAGCCGGCAATTATTGAATTTTCCCCGGGACTGTACCGTCTGCCAGTTTCAGGCTCGTTTTACAATTCCCACCTGTTAATTAATCAGAGGCAAATATTTTTCGGTCGATGGTTTTTTTATGGCTTCGGTCCGCCTTCGCGCGCCTCCGGGCGTGCATTTAACGAGCGAAGTCTCGAGAAATATTCCGTCGTCGCCCGGCTCCCTTCGAGGAAGCCGTGTCTCCTATGCTCCGCGTTTTCTCGTTCACATTCGTCGATTACGGGATGTTCGTCGACCGGCCGCAAAAATTTTTGCAATTTTCTCAGAGCGAGCGGCTGTTGCTGTCCGTCGTCGCTTTTGTAACAGCTCGCAGTCAGCCTCGGCAGCTAATTGGGAAATCAATTAGCATTGAATGCTGCTTTGTTTCCCGGCTGAATCTATGAGTACGCGTATTCAGAGCCCCGCGCGCGCTGTTCGAAACCCGAGAAGTCGCGAGGCTGGCTTGTTTCCCGCATCCCAACCAGCAGGATACAGCGCGTCGTTCTTAACCGTTCACCCGGGCTCGCGCATTAATATTTCCTATTTTAATCGACATTTTCTGGCACGATAATTATACAATAAATAGCCACATCCGTCCTCATTATAAAATTCTCCAGACGTTCCTCAAAAGAGAGAACTCTTCACGCTAGAAATGTCAGAGGAGTTGGAATTAATCCTTAGCACTCAAACTCACTCTACCATTATTTACAATATTGTTTCCATTATCAAATATGGTGCTATCTAATCAATTGCTAAACATTTAAGTATTGTATGATATATGTAAAGAAATGGTATTTCTTAAACTCAAATTTTACCCGCGCATCGCGCGTCGCAGAGCGTAGAGTGTAGAGAGGTGTAGAGTGTTTACCTGTTACAGAGAACGACTAATAGAAAGAGATAGATAGATGATTAAGTAACGGAGCACATGTTCATTCATAAATTAAGAGTGTCACAAAAGGATTAAATAGAGATAAGTGAGATAGAGTAAACTTTAAATGTCGTTTCTTTGTTTACAGGTAAGATTGTACATAGTGTAGATAATTGTTGTAATTATAGAATAACAAATAAAGAAAATACCTTTGTTTACAGGGAAACAATTTCTAGTTTATTTCGAAAATCCTGCGTAATAGATAACTGTCTTATATATGTATATAGAATGGAATAATTCTAGGTCGGAAGAAATGTTTAATTATCGAGTTAAAATAGCTCCGAGTGCAAAGGGTTAATAAAGATCGGAAGTCGCGCCTGTAAGCGGATCGCTTCCCGGTCCCACGGTTCGTTCATCGAGAACCGATTCAGGCGATGCGAAAGTGAAAGTGCTTCGCGCGCGCGCGAGTTTAGCCACGATAGCCGGTCACGTATCTACCGATTCTCTCTTTTTGTGGTCTGATTACCCGGTAGTATTCGCGGCGGGTTATACCGGTCCCACGAGGCCAACGGTGTTACAAAATCGGCGAAGTATTTGTTGCGAACCGATGCGAACCTGATATTCCAGTTCATTGTAACGTTTGTGTACAGTCTGGTTTCGTTGAACTTTGGAAACTGTTCATTAATCTTTCCGTATTATTTAGACGGAGACCGAACGTGTACTGTTCGTACGCCACAAGAAGTCTCCCGGCAGGAATTCGCCAACAAACCGTCCGATTGGGTAATTCCCCACGAACTTTCGGTTCTAGCCGAATTATTGGCTAAAGTGTGTGACGTCAAAGATAACCATTGGCTGCGAGCGAGGACCCCCTTTTCCCCTCAGCCGTCTCGAGGGACTTCTTGTGGCGTACGGACAGTAGTTGGTCGTTTCAAAATCAAAATTAAATCAAAATGACCTAGGATCCAAGAGCGAGGGTTAATTTAATCGGCCGGGTGGATTCGCGGCTCGATCCGGGTATCGTATCACGACTGCGGCAAGATAACGAGTGAATTTTTCACTAGTATCCTCATTAAACGAGTGCCCGGGGGCTGCGGGAGGGTGGTGGCGGATCCGTTGTATCCGATCGAAACATCGAAGACCATCGGCGCGAGAAGGTAACGAACCCTGACGGGGGTCCCTGGCCGCGATTGTGTGTTTCGAGCACATGCAATATGCTTTGTGCCGGGACGCCCGGGGCTAAGGTATTCCCTCGCTGAGCGGCCCGCGAAAGCCCTACAGCAGGCTGCTGAGACCTGGACCGGGGATAAAGGGAGACAGATAGATAGGGAGAGTAGTAGTTGGAAGGACAACGAGCCGCGAGTCTCATCGAGATCGGCCACGGATCACCGGGGCAAGAGAGACCGTAGGGAAGAAGCTCGGCTGAGCGATGTTTACCCCACTCAAATGTTGACCGAACCACCCTCGCCTCTCCGGGATCATATCCTGCTTTCAGACGAACCTCTCAGGATATACGCGGACCTGGTCCCTCGTCCTAAGACGTCCGTCACGATCCTGAGCCGATCCTCGACGAGGAAACACCCGGGAGACGCGAGATTCCTCGGGATCCACCCGTTTCGGCTGGATTTGTTTTTCCGATCGGCATCCCGGTGTAGGATCTCGGTTGATGGGCACTGCCTTCGGAAATGATTGGAGAGGTGACTGGCGTTTTATTTTGATGAAATTTTCAATAAAAAAAAAACTCTCTTCGCTGATTTAATTAACACTAGATTGCCCAAGGAAGTCATTTTGACTGCTTTTTAATTTCAATTAGAAAAACAATTATGTATATAATGACACAATTTCTTAGAATTTTGTGACTTTTTGTACAACATATAACTGCGTTTATTAATAATTTCAGTTACCTCCCCCCCTCCTTCATTTCCGGTATATATATGTGTGTTATACCTATATTGCCCAAAAGCAGTCAGTTTTTCTAGTGTTAAGTCACAGTTTTCAAAATGCCTTTATACAAGGCCTGAGGAAAATGTGTAAGTGCAGATGTCCAAGGGTCTGAAAGAACAAGTGTACTTGGGAAGACAATAACATATAAATAAATACGATGAATGTAAAGAGCTCAGCAGGGAAAATTTGTATTAAAAAAACACGTTAAGAATAGAAAATAGATAAAATAGAATGAACCATGGAAAAGTAGTAAGATACGATGGCAATCGAAGAATTTCTAATCACAGCTCGTCTACTGGTGTGATGGCATCGCAAGGGCCACCCACAGCGCGGCGCGGCGCGGCGCGGCGACTAAAGGTCGCGGGACTACCGGGGGTGTCGTGTTTAAAGTAGCGTCCCATCGGCAACGTCGTCGCGTACCGTTAATTCGTCCCGGTGATTATGGATCCATTAGTGTGGCAGCCAACAAATAGCACGGTACAATCCAATAACCGTCGCGGCCCATAATAAAAGGGGAGGCAGTTTAAGCACCAGTCGGGGGTAGTTTAGGTGGCGGGCGCGCTCAGGCTCGGTACGCACGCATAGCACTCCTCTCGCTCTCACACTTGTGCACGGTCTATCGCGCGAGTGTTTACTAGTAGATATCCCGGTCTCTGTTCTTCCCTGTGTTTCGAGTAGTCTTCGCCACCCCTCCTATACCTCTTTCTCCTTTTCTCTCGTTCCCGTTCGCACCCTCTTTCGGTTCTTTCCGTTTCATTCACCAGTCGCCGCCCTCTATCCTTGTCCCTCTGTCGGCTGCTTCCCCGATCGCTATCCGATTTTAGTTGCTCGCTGGTGCGACCACGCCGGCGCGGCGCGGCGCGGCGCGGCGAGGCGAGGGATACGGAGAAAGAAAGAGGGGTTGACATCCCCCCCGATACCGGCCAGATAGCGATCACCGCGTTCATTGTCGCATCACCGTAATATCCTGCCCGTGTAGACCGAGATGGGGTGTGTAGCGGCTGCGAGGACGATGAGGACCACGACTATGCTCCGAGAAGAACGGAGCTCGACGCCGCGCCGTTCAACGACACCACCATCAGCGAACGGGGTGTACGAGGAGCGGGGCGGGGGCAGGGGGCGAAACGCGAGGGTGGACTAAAAGCCTCGAATCTGCGTTTTCGAAGAGCCCCACCGGCTCTCGCCGCCTACCGATGTGTTAATTATCCCGGTGTTTCGCGAGTTATAAAAATCCGGGGGGCCCACCGCGCCGTTAAATAATTCGCATGATTCGTATCGGTTGATCGTTTCGCAAACATTGCTCCGCTCGTTGCTTCGGTGTAAACACTTCCACCGTGAAATTGTAGCTTCCACTGTTTTTAGGCATAGCGTTAAAATCAACCGACTCTAGACCCGCGGGGGGTTCGAATAGTTTACAAGCGGTATTGTACTCGATCTGGTTTTTTAACAGAATATTTTTATCGGTCCGGCGCGGCGGCTGTCCAGGGAAGGTAGCTTGCCAAAGGGACGAGTAATCCAGCCCGTTTTTCAGGATCGAATTCGGTTATTCAAAGTACAAAATTGTTTAATATTTCCCCGGTGTAAATCCGGGGATATCCCGCGACACCATGACGTCACCCCATGTACGTACATGTACTAAATTCAACATTCCGATCGAAACATTAAGCCGATTGGGCTGAATTTCGAAGAGGAGCTCGCGGAGCACGAAATAGAAAGATTTACGGGGGTATCGCTTTCCGCTTGAAAATAGCATGCGCGTCCTCCATTTAAAGTCCCGAGGACTGACAGGAGGATCGTACAATACCTACGAGCGTGGAAACATTCTCGACTTTTCGTGGTTCTTACATGCCTCGTTTCTGCAATTTCCTTTGAAAACCAGTGATTCATAAAAAAAACTTTCGAGCCGAAGCCGAAATTTTAAGATTGCAGCCGCGTCGCGGTTAGAAGCGAGCGTTTTCTATGACGCGATCTTCGCTGCCGTGCGGCGCGGCGCGGCGGCTGGGCTTTGGCTCTCTTCCGATCCCTGTTCGGCCGACTTTACGGGCCTGTCGAGCAAATGAAATGAAATTCATGCAAATCGCGGCACAGCCGACCGGTCCGCCACCGCTTTTGTATCGGGGCGGCGATGCGTCCAACCTATATCACGAGGGTGAAACCGTGCTTCCCCCTTTGCCAGCCACGAGAGCCCCGGCTCGAATCGAGTCCCGTCTTTTCGTGGTCTCGAACGTTTAGGGTCGGTCCCGTTTCAACGTAACGCCTGAAATTCAATCGGTCCGTTCGTTGACAACTCGCCGAACGAAAATCAACGTTCTGACGCAAAATTAATCGCGTCGATCCTACACTTTATTCGAAATTATGCTCCATTCGTCTCAACTCTATTCCAATGTCCATTCATACGTATAGTCAACACCGTTGACATTCCCGCTAATTTTACGTGTTGGTGGTACTCGCGTACCGTGCTCTTACATACGTACAAAGTAAAATAGAACTGTATGCATTTAGGAAAAAGTTTCTCCTAACAAGGGAACATATTCAGATGAGAATGGCCGATTTTGATGAAACTAATGCGAGCTATAGTTCTTCGAAAAATATTTAACACGTATTTTTTTTATCGGCAACACTCCACTTTGAAGGGGTGAAAACAGCCCTCGAAGTTGGGAGTCAAAACCATATTTTTTGAGATATCTCGGAAACCAGAGGTCGACAAAATTTGAATTTTTCTTAAATTGTGTGTTTTTCAATGGGAAATGTAGTCGCGCAAGAATTTTTTAACAAACTTTTTTTTTCTCAAAAAATGTGGTTTTGACCCCTGACTTCGAGGGCTGTTTTCACCCCCTCAGAGTGGATGGTTGCCAATAAAAAACATACGAGTCAAATATTTTTCGAAGAACTATATCTCGCATAAGTTTCATCAAAATCGGCGTGTATCAACTGAATATGTTCCCTTAAGAAGTCGCGTGTCCGTAGACCTCGAGATAAATGAAATTCGTGTAATGTTAAAAATGCTGATGCGCTAATTGTTGTTGGTTGTCCAGTTGCAGGCGATGCGAGAGGCAGAAAGAACTCCATCGGCACGCACATCGGGACCTTCAAGTCGTCGAACAACGATACCTTGAAGGGCTCGGGCCATGGGATCAAGGGCGAACTGTACGGCGTGGACGAGTCGACGTTATTCATAAAGGGCTTCTCCTACGATGGGACCGCGGCGGACGCCTACTTCTTGGTCGGGAACGGGACCTCGCCTGGACCACACGGTTACATGATCCCCTATCCGCCGGTAGAGTCGGGCAGGTAAGACACCGTCCATTCCGGCCGATGCGTTAATTTTCCCCACGGCTCTTTCCGCGGAATAAATTCGTGCTAGAGTCAGACTCGTCATTACCTCCTCGCCGTAACATTTTTCTTTACGGTTACGGCGATTAAAACCCGTCTTTATCCCCAAAAATGTCATAGGAGAGAAAAGAAAATTTGTATTTTTTGTATGGCTACATTGATTTTAATGTATGTTTAATACCGATTAGAAACGAATCAAATAGTATTTCCTCTACAAAGAAAGGCGTAACATTCGTATTTGTTAGACTTTGTTTCAACTCTGCACCACTAGTCTGTCTGGTTAAAATACGGCGACGGGTTAACCTTTTACATCAATAGTTACTTATTTACAGTGCATTCATCGATAATTCCACAATCTAGTAAAAGATAGGAGTGAGAAAAATGTTCGTCACGTTCTCCTGCGTTTCAAAATAACATGTTACCGGTGAGAGGGGGCGTGGAGAGGGTTTCATAGGGGGTGAGATTTTCGGGCCACTTGAAAGGGACCCGAGAAAGTCGCTATACCTTGTTCTCGCACGAGCGACCATGGATGGAGAGGAGAAACTCGTGGAAGGTGGTTGGCGGCGCGTGCGGTCAGGGTTGACGCGGGGCAAAGGAAAGAAAGAAAGAAAGAAAAAGAAAGAAAGAACAAGAGGGGTGGGGAGGACGATAGGGGGCCGTCGGACGAAAGCGGCATACCGTAACCAAGGGATGAAATGAAACTCAAAGAGCATGTTGTGCGGAACTAGGGGGTGGACGCGGGAACCAGGGATGGAAACAGGAGGAAGGCCGGACGAATGGATCGCGGGGGTGCAGTTAATAAAACGGGAATTATACGCCGATCTCGTTCGGATTTCATCCGCGCGAGCACTTTATTACGTTTCGTCTCGCCACCGTTGCTGCTGGTGTTGCTGCTCGTCTCTGTGGAGCTTCTGGGATCGTCGTAAACAGGCCACTTCTTCGTCCACCCCCGTTGGAAACAATGTTTTTGTAAATTGACTTCATCGGTGTCGTACTCCGGGCGACTTCAGCCGACGTCAGGCTGATTCACGAAGTTAAATAACTGCAAACAATTTCTCCGAAGAGTGGAAGCTACTGTGGACGGTTTGTACCTTTATCGGGACTTGGAGGTGGTTTATACTTCGGTCAGAGGAGTGAACAATCCTCTAGGCGTTGGATTTCTACCACAAATTCTGCGCATTCTTGAGATTCGATAATCGCGCCCTTCGTTGGTTTCAAACACGCGATTAAAATATTAGTTATATTGGGTCATTTGTTTCATATTTACTCGAAATCAAAATTTCGAACATGTGATAAGTAAATACTGTAATTATTCCTAGGTAACATGTAACCGTGGTACTATCAATGAATGCAAATCAGTAGTATAAGTCAACTATTGGTGCTACAGACAACGTCGAGTCTGATTCGATAGGGCCAAAAAGGATTAATAGACTCGATACCACCGAATATCAAAAAATGGAAGAACTTGAAGTGACCATGGTAATTGTTTAATTAGTCCACAGTTGATAAATATGTCGCTGACAGCTAGCGAATTGCAGGAATTTTTCTCCGCGAGGCGGTCGATAGTCGAAACACGCGGCGTTATTAGACCAGTTACGAGCACAATGGGCGACTATGATTCTCCGATGTTTTTTTTTTCCCTCTGTACAGTGAACCAG
Source organism: Lasioglossum lativentre (assembly GCA_916610255.1). Classification (NCBI taxonomy): domain Eukaryota; kingdom Metazoa; phylum Arthropoda; class Insecta; order Hymenoptera; family Halictidae; genus Lasioglossum; species Lasioglossum lativentre. Next base: position 1,040,938 of record OU744356.1, on the reverse strand, counting down.
AGAAGCTTGGAGCGTACAACAATGCGAGCGTCCTCCTGGATCTGCCTGCCGGGAAGAAGCTGCGGGACATGGGCTGGCTGAGCGTTTGGTGCAAGCGATTTGCTGTGAGTGTGCCTCGATATACTCGATCTTCAGCCTAGAACCGGTGCCGCGCGTGGACAGCCTGATTGACGGGAAACGCGTATAGAAGCTCGGTGGATTTTTCATCCCGAAACGCCGCGGTATAAAGTTTCAACTTGCGAGATCAAGGGGTGCCATTTCGTTTTTTCCACGGGTGTACTTCGAAACCAGGGACTTCCAGCAAAATATAAAATACAAAAATACCAATATCGTAAATAATTGTCGCTACCTGTCATTCTTGGAATTATTTCTTCGCCCAAGTATTACACGATCTGATAAAAATCTAAAAAAATTAAAGTCATTCGAAAAAATAGCTACATTCAGTGCTCGTTATATCGATCCGGTAAACCAGAAATTATTTATAGCACCACTCCTGTTTCAAAGAGTTCGTCTATTCCAGCAACTTTCTTCGCAGAAAAAGGTACAACCGCGGTACAAACGGGTAGCGAAGTCAAACGCGACGCGAGTGTTTGCGAAAACTTTTGCTTTTCTGCTTCTCGCGTATGCTAAAACGGAGCTCTGCAAAAATGTAGTAGTAGTAGTAGTAGTAGTAAAAATTAGCCAGAACGGTCGAGCGCGGTGGTTTCGACTTTGAAAATGGATTTAAAGCGCCGAAGTTCTGTGTACCGTCCGACGAGAAATTATGGGATTAAATGGAATAAAATTTGCCGGGATTTGGACGGATTTTTGAAAACTCGCGCGCCTCTTCGCGCCGTAGGGAGAGACAATACAGCGGAGTCCGTGCACGAATTCCCCGGGCCCGGAGAATAAAACGACAATCCACCGTAATCTCTCTCCGGCGGTATTTCCGATAAATTTGTACGACATGCTCGGCGTCTGGATCGGCCCGGTCGGGCCGGTAAAAGACGGCGCGCCGCGCCTCCATGCCATCGTCGCGTGTCGTTTAGTTCGAAGGAGCCACGATGCGCGGAGAATGGAGATAACTTGATTTTTGAGGAGATCCACGGGGTCCCGTCGCCTATCGGACAGGCATTCGTGGTCAATGGCGCGTGTCAGATGGATACGGAAGCCGTAGAACAGGGGTGTGCAGTAGTGTGCACGCGCCCCCGTACATGTGCCCCCTGCACGCCGCGCCGCCGTTGTGTGCACGCACCTAAGCATGCATTTAAGTCGTTTCTCTTCCCTGCGCCTCGCCTCTTCCGTGTCTCCACACGACTTTTTTCCGGTCGGATTGGGACGCATGGTTCCTGGAAACAGCCGAATCCGGCCGGCTTTAAATGGTTGATTTACTCGATTATTCTCTGCTGCCGGTGTCTCTATTTTTAAGGAATATCGGTGTCCTGACAGTTATCGCGTGGATTATCAAGCGAAAAGAACAATTGTTTGCCGCAATTACAAGTAACAGGGCCAAGTAGAAATTCCTTTCTTCTTTTAATAATGTTGAGGAGATTGGGTAAATTGAGAAAAGAGAAGGTTCACCTATTTCGATAAAACAGATATTTATTCGGTATATACAAGACGCGAGAACTTACAACCGTGTACTAGGCGTCGGTGTTAACAACTGGCCCTCAGACGACTTTTTGGGCGCTATTTATATTGTCCTTGTGGGGGCAAAAGAGACCTGTGAGAATAGGGGAGGAAATCCCTACCTCCCGGTACAAGGTTCCTTACCAAGGTCGCGCAAGAGTAGGTACCAGGTAATGTCCATACCACGGTCGCTCCGAAACTGGGAAAAACCCTGGTACCCTACATTAATGAAAAGGAAGCTGTGTGGCAACAGCCAAGCTGTTACAATGTTAACAAGCCGAAATTAACGCAAGAAAAATTAGCTACTGCCGAAGGGTTTGAGGAACACTGGGAACAGAGAGAATGAGAGAGAGAGAGAGAGAGAGAGAGAGAGAGAGAGAGAGAGAGAGAGAGAGAGAGAGAGAGAGAGGGAGAGAGCGGTTCGTTTGTATCGAGCAAATTTGTGCCCGGTTTTATGCGCATTTGACGATGCAATATCATCGCACGCTCCGCGGAGGGAGCTCGCGCAGGGCTTAATAAATCTGTCCATCCCTTTCGCGATCCACCCTCGCACGCCCACTCGCTTACCCGCAAATCCAGCCGGGTCGTTCGCTCGCGCACAAAAGTCAGTGTATCGCCAGCCAGAAGATTTCCGAGGGTCCAGAGGAGAAAGAGGGCGGGAAAGGAGAAAAGAGATTTGAAACGAGCATATCGACGTCACAGAGAGAGAGAGACAGAGCGGGGGGGGGGGGGAGAACCGGAGCTTTTGCTCTTATATTAGGAGGGCTTTAATATCGAAGTCTGAGGGGTGCTCCCATACCGTGACAACCCTCCATCAGACACGCTCTGTCACCGCAAAACGCGCTGTCCGCCGCCCACGGTCCGTTCTACAGGGTGTCCCGTTACGAACCCGCCACCCCCCCATCGTAAGTGATCGTCGAACGTTTCGTTATAAATCGATCGATCCCTCTAGCTCTCTATCTTTCTCTCCCTAACGTCGAGTGTACCGAACGGGGAACATGAGTGGAAGCCAGACGCCGCGACAATGAGGGGGTGGGGGGGGGGGGGGGTGAGGAGAACCCGATGAATGTATGATCGAGATTTTACGATAGGAATACGGAAAAGGGCTCTCGCGGCGTTTCGTCAAAGATTAAAGGCGCTCTCGATGCTGAAAAATATCCCTTGCACGCCGCCGGATGGTTGTAATCAATCGGCCTGAAAAACTATGGTTCGACGGGGTGCTGTCACTGTGGACGCGGAACGCCAGCTTGAGATCAATTTGATGTTGAAAATAACGTGTACATTTAATCCTCGGAGCTTCAACCGGAAAAGTTTTAACTTCCGAGAACAGAGAATCCGGCAGCAAAGAATATCACGTCTAAATAACACAAACATTCTGCGATGTTACACGAACGTATTCCGAGGCGTCCAAAAATCTCCGAGATCCCCGGAATCGGTCTGGTTTTCTCTCCGATACGTGCCGCTCCATTCTATCCGTGATTCATAGAAGTCGGAGCCGACTCGATGGGGTGTACCCCGCGATCCTCCAAGAGTAGGGGGTTGAATGAAGGTGGCTGATACACACAGAGGGGTAGACGGCCCGGGTTTTGCTTGGGTATCCGGTAGACAGGAACTGTCTGTCTATCTGTCTGTCAGGCGTGCACACCCTCGCGCACCGTCGAAGGATGTATTGTCAGGAATAAGCCTTCTTCTTGTTCCGTTTTCCTTTTCCCACCCCCGGTCGAGTAGATGCGCGAGGTACGGGCGAAAATAGAGGGATGGAAAGAGTCGGGGCTTTCTTTGTAAAGGACCGTCGAGATATCCACGGTCGATATCAAACCGGCGACTCAATGGGCCACTGATTCGGATAGGATTTAGTAATTTTTTTGCCCCCACCACCAGCCACGGTCGGTTCGACCAACGTCCAAAATGGTCCCGTCACTTCTGCCCGCGATAGGGGAAGCCCGCGGATGCGGTCTCCGGATCGTATCCGCGGGGCTTCCTCGGGGAATCCGAAACGTTAAAGCCGTTGATCGGTCTTTCATCTCCGTTTCCCCGGACCCCTTCGACACGCTGTCCCCACGGCGAACCCATGGGAACCGCTGTTTGACCACTCCCGTACCACCGACGATGAAAGAACGTGCTCCTCGAGAGGATTCCTCGGCTCTTCTCACTGTTATCCTCGCGGTGATGGACTCTGGCCGCTTAGAGGTAACAATAGACACCGACATTATGGCTACAGAACGTTAGTTTCGGTATCGTTAATTGAAAAACATTTACAATCGATGGCCAGTGAGAGATTGGCCGCGGTACGACGCGACGCGACGCGACGCGACGGGTTGCTTCACTTTCCGACTGACAAGCATCGCGCGACACGTACCACCACGGAAATGAAAAAATAAAACCGAATCGCGTTATCCCTCGATCTCGTACGTGTCTGTCGTATTTTACGAGCGCGGTTCGTGCCGCGAAAATTTAATCTTTTCCGGTATCTTGCACGCGATACCTGCGCGCGGATGCGCCTTTTTACCATCTTCTGAAATAGCGATAAACAATAATAGCGGAACGATGACAGAAAATTTACATATCTAACTTGGTCTCCAATTACTTCGCGATTGAAAAATTAGCTGAAGTTTTACGCATTTTTATACATATATTGCTTATCTTTGGAACAATAATATCGGCGCTACGGTTCGATCAAATTCTATCCTATACATATAGCTAACGTTTGAGTTTACTACAAATTAGCTATATGTATAGGGTAGAATTTGATCGAACCGTAGCGCCGATATTATTATTCCAAGGTTATTCAAAACACTTTACGATCGACAAAATAAATTTCTCATATATTGCTTATCGCCTGGTACAAGAATTAAACAATCTACGAAATCTAGCAGAGATAAACGGAGAATATTTTTCCGATGGATTTCTATTATTATAGAATATATCCCGATTAGGTCCCTTAAACGGTAAATTATGTGTTCGGTGAAGGGTGGAGGAGGGAGGGGGTGAATTTAAATTCCATCGGGAAGGGCATCCGTCCAACCAGCGCGGCGGTCGGCCGTGATGGTTGTGTTTTAACCGGAAGAAGAAAGGGTCGTCCTATGGGCGTGTCACGGCATTTGCATCTGAATTCCCGTTCTCTTTCCACGAACACTGGAGTTAATTAAACGCCTCATAGTTTTCGGGGAGGGATGACGAAGTACGAGTGCTCGTGGCACCAAGTGGACGATCCTAGCTCGCGGGGAACGTCGATTAATAACCGTTTCAAACGGATCCCAAACACCGCACCGGGGAGCGGTGAACATCGTTCCCGAAAAATAATGGGACCCTTCGAAGACAATACAATGCAATTTTCTTGCGAATTGCTTTGCTCCAAAAGCAACGGATTCCTCTAAAAGACGATCGTTAAAAGGCTCGGGGGACAAAAGTCGATAACGTTCAGCGCTGCTCCATTTTGTTTCTAATTTGTTTCTAATTTGTTAAAAATTTTTTCGAAAGTAGAAGCTTGCGACAACCAATTTTTATTTTTGGTTCGATGATGTAGCCCTTAGAACTCGAGTGGCGACTCAGAGTCGCCACTAAAACTTGCTCTACCATTATTCACAATATTGTTTACATTATTAAATATGGTGCTATCTAATCAATTACTAAACATTTAAGTATTGTATGAGGTATTGTATCAATTTTTCATATCCGTAAAATGAAAAAAAAATCATATAGAATGGAATTATTCTAGGATGGAAGAAATGTTTAATTTTCAAGTTAAAATAGCTCCGAGTGCAAAGGGCTAGATACATATTCGGGACTTTCAGGTCTTATTTATTATTTTATTCGACACAAGCGACGGGAAAACTACAAATATACGTTATTTTGATCGATTTATCCGTTTCGTTTTGGTCGTCGCGTCTTAAATTTTCAGTTTCGTCGATTCGAAGTTCGATCGTTGCGAACGATATCGAAAGAGTCTGTCACCGATTACAGAGCCGTTGCGACGGACAATCGTTGTCGAGCAACGCGGCGATGACGCGAGCAACAGCTCTCGTATAAATCGTTTGCATTGACAGTATTTATTGTGCTGGAACGGTGAATATTTTCCCAGCCACGTTCAAGTACTCCTCCGTATTTGATGGTGTACCGTTTTGCTCTTGCCCGCCGCGCCGCGCCGCGCCGCCCACGCCTGGTCTACGCTAATCGCCAATCGGAAACCGGTAATATCGTCTAAAAATATTTCATCGATAACACGTCCGACTCCGCCTGTATCCACGAATAAGCAAAACGGAGGATGAAGAGGCGAACGAGCGCGCGATACGATATTTCCTGCATCCCGGAATGCAGAAAAATATTTCCGTTAATTCGCGTCCCTTCTGGCGGGGTCCATCGAAATACCGGCGAAACTCTCTATTAAATCCAGATTGCCAACCGCACCTACGACACGTGTGCCAAAACAAGAATGCAAATCTGCAAGTATCGATCCGCCGATGAAATAAACTATAACTTCGAACCGTAGACTATCTCTGCCACCGAATTTTCGTCACGTTCGGCGCAGTCAACGTATACCATATAGACTATAGACTATCGAAGAGCGACGAGGAAATTGTAAATACTCGTTGAAGTTTTATATATTTTCATAGACTGTCGATTGTTCGAAACCCTACCTTTTTGATTCGAAGAAATAATTTCGTCATCCCCGCTTCTTCGATGCGGTCAACGTAGACTATATCAAAGACCAACGAGAATGAATTGTTAATATTCTTCAAGCGTAAAAGTCTCTCCAACTCGGAGAAAAATCGGCGCTACCATCAGCAACAGTCTATTAAAACCGTACAAAATCCTCGTCCCTCTCTGCAATCATAGAAGAAGCCACAGACTATCAAAGGCCAACGAAGAACTAAAGCTTCAAAAATCGGTTCTATGATCAGTTAAAGCTAGAAAATCCTCTATTCTTGCATACGATTCGGCCAAACTTGCCAGGAGCCTAATAAAACTGTAGAAAATCTTTACCGCGATAGCCGCATCATCGTCGTTTCTGTTTGCAATCGAAGAAGGGGCAGGAGACTGTGAAAGACCAGCGGAAAATGGTTCTCCAAGCTCGAAACAGCGTCCAAGTGACGTAAAAATCGATGCTACGGTCATCAAATGGTAAAAAGATCCCGTATTGTCAGGCTACAGTTTCAACGAACTTGCTGGCTGGCTAGCTGGGTGTATGCAGGAAAAGGGATGGAAAAAGTTGCCGGAGCAGATTGTCCTGTCGTGGCGCGTGGTCATCGAAGTTCGAGGTGGCTGATAGCCGTCTGTCGCGTCGCCGGATTTATTCCGGTCGACATCGATGTCCGGATTCCGCGTTACTTCTGTAACGCGAAGTTGTAAGTCGGGAATTGGATCGGGCCCATCGCTAGCCCAGGGCTAAGATTGTTGCGCATGGGCAGAGAGCAGCTCGCCGGGTCGATGTTGGCCGGGGCTGGCTGACTGGCTGCCGGCAGCTACCCGAGGATGCTCTCTCTCTCACTCTCTCTCCCCTTTCTCTTCTCCTCTATCTTCCCACCCTTCTGGCCTCTGTCCTCTGTCCTCCCCCAGTCCCGCTGCCAACCCTCCTCTGTCTCGGTTTCGCTTCCTCTTCCCTCCAAAATTCTTGCCCGTTCGTCCTCGTCGGCTTCGTTTCGCGCGCTCGCTTCCGCTCTCGCAGCTTTTGTAGCAGCGTATCCGCAGTCGCCCGGTGCGGCGCGGAGCCATGCCGCGGCCTCCCCATTCTTTGGGATCATTTTTCGGAAAAATTCTCTCGCCACGCCTCGCGCTGCACCCGATTTTCGGCGACTTTCGGCGACTTCCTCGCACGCTTTTGTCGTTTTTATTCGACAATCGTGAACAGATACTTCCTCCAGCTCGGCTTCTTTGTGGCCGGTCCGAAGGGACGCCATTTTGCTCCGAGCCGACCGATGGCCACGAGGTCACCAAACGAACCGACGCGACGCGCTTCGATCGGAAACCAAGCAAGGAGACTCTTTCAGTTTTTCAAAAGGATCGGAGTCGTCTGACCGATCCACTAACGACAATTTTTTCAGAAACGACGATAGAAGCTTGCGCGACTTTGCTGTCCTTTTTTTCGCCGTCGCAAAGCATAATGTCCGTGCAAGTCTGTTCCATAATTAATCATTGCAAACGCGAATGCGACAGTGTACGTTAAAAAAATTCGTAGCATGATCTCTGTCCTAACATCCCATTGACCGTAGATGCACTATTTGGCATAACGAACTGAACAGCGGCATGTACAGCTGGGTCCGCCATTTTGAAGCGTCCGCGAAACGCCGCACATACTTCCGCGCGTTGGGTGCATCGGGTGCATCGGGTGCAGGAGGGCGCGCACACAAAGCGCAAGGGCGTAGGCTGGCGCCGGGCCAAAACTCTATGAAATTACCCTCGGGAAAAAAACGACGTCGCGCCGCAAACCATCGGGACGATAAAGCGTAGCGCGTTGTCCCGTCTGGCCATCGCTCCGAATTCGTTCCGGTACCGCGTCGTTTTAGGCGCGGCGACGCTAATGAGCGCGTTATCGGCTCGAAAAAACTTCCTACCAACCGACACGTTAAATGCCGAATATCAATCTCGAAAATCCCTACGAAATCAAAGCAATTCGATTGATAAAAAACGTGTAATTTCCTTTATCGTTGATCTGTTCATTCATCTCTCGTTCCCTTATTTCACTCAAACAACACACAGCCACACACACACACACACACACACAGACGCATCTACATTCAAGAAAATATTCCGAGAGTAAAGTACTAATTGACTTTCGTGCATGCAAACCTTGCTTAGTTCACGCAAAAGCAAGTAAACGATCAACAGTAGAATAAGTAGAAATAGTAATTCCTGCCAGCTCGAATCTCAAGTTGTACTACTGCGAGAGGCAGCGTGGAGCAAACTGGAAAATTAACAGGCATATAAAACACCGGACCGTCGAGTTTCCTAGTTTTTCTGGTCCGAGCGACCCTCCGGGGGGTAGGAGGTCGGCGAACGTTCTTCTCCCACCCCCGCAACGGGTACCATATGAACGGTAGCTGCGTAGCCAGCATTCGAATACACATAAGTGGTCGAGTACACACGAGTCGACGTGGAAATGAAATAGCAAGCGAAGTAGTTGGCCGGCATTGCTGCGGAAAAAGGAACACATCGACATACCCCTTCGCGAGGAGGGGCACGAGGCGCGCGAGGGGGGCGCGGCGGTAGGCGAGCGAAACGAGGCAAAGTGGAGCGAAGTTAGCATCGCGCGTCTGACCACCAGCGTATTTCAGCAAAAGTTATCATTTTTCGTTGCCCGGTTAGCCCTCTCCTACCCAACCACGGTGCGCAGCCCCCTCTTCGACCCCCTTCCTCGCCCTGATTCGCCGACCGTATTTCTTTCGCGTCTCGCGCCCTCTCCAACCCCCTCCGGCCCCGTCTATTCTTCCGGTTTTCTCTATTTCGACTTCTATCTCTCCTCTTGCCTCCATTTTTCACCCCTCTCGTTTTATACAATTTTCGTCTACTTCTCCTTCCTCGATCGGGTTCCGAGTCCCTCTTCATCATTGGGAACCCTCCCTCCTCCTTTTTCGGCTATGTCTACTCCTCCAGTTTTCCCTGTTTCGACTTCTATCTCTCCTCTTGCCTCCATTTTTCACCACTCTCGTTTCATACGATTTTCGTCTACTGTTCCTCCTCCCTCTTTGTTCTCTACGCGGATTGGGTTCGATTCTCGATTAAGCGTTCCCTCCTCTTTATCATTGGGAACCCTTCTCCTCCTTCAGCTGTGTCTGGTTTTCTCTTCCGGTTTCGACTTTTATCGTTCCTTCTTGTCACATTTTTCACCCTACTCGTTTTATTCGATCTTCTTCTCTACTTCAAACTCCTCCCCCTCTTTATCCGTTTGTTTAACTATCATCGTTCCACGTACTTCATGCTTGACTATGTTCTCCGCCCCTCTTCATCATCGAAAACTCTTCTTTTCTTTCCCCCCGTCCGACAAATTCTTCCATCTTTCCTCTGGTCTCCATTTTTCTGCTGTCTCGTTTTATACAATTTTCTTCTACTTCTCGTCCCTCTTCCTCTTTCCGCCTGTCTAGCTGTCTTCGTTCTACGCGCGGTTCGTTCTCGGCAAGGTTCTCCGTCTATCTGTCCGTCCCCCTTGCTCTCTGGTAACCCTCCTGCTCCCGCTGTTCCTCGCGGTCCTCTCTCTTTCTCGCCGATCCTCGGCCCGGCCGGTGACTTCTCTTTCGCACCCTCTGTCATCCGTTTTCCCCTCTATACATCGTTCTCGCTGCCGACACGCCGATTGGACGAGAGCTCGCGAAAGTTCCAGGTATCCCGGAGGACCGCCCACGCCGGTCCTCCTGCCGCCGCCACCGTCGTCGACGCCGACGCCGACGCTGACGCCGACGCCGACGCCGGGAAAGTTTCGTCATTCGGCGTGCAGGACAGGGAGAATCCGACGGTGCTGATGCGGCTCTCCTTCTCTCTGTATACTTTCGGAATTGCTCGGCCCCTATTCAGAAATCGCGGTACACTCCCCCTACCCCCTTCCCCCCGCGCTACTCCGATAACCAGTAATTAAAGCGCCCAAGGTGAAGTCGCCGTCAACACACGCGAACTTTGAACTTCCGCTGTCGGTTTCGAGGCAAGAAGTCTTCCGGTGGCAATGAACGACCTAGTATGTGACATGTTTGCACAGCGCGTAGATGCATCCCGAGGACGACTCCGGTCCGAGATTTATGTATACATACATACGTTGGCGTTGTAACTCTTGAAATTAATTTTCGACTTTGGACAAAGTTCTGGTGAACTTTGCTGGAGCTTCGGAAACAGATCGTACGAGAAAAGCGGAATAAAATTTGTTGGTGGGTCTTCTAGGAGGCTGCTCCTGGGTTGACTGCAGGTCGAGGATCATGCATACCGACGCTTCGTACGTTTAAATTAATTTTAGACATTGGCTAAATTCACGTATTTTAATTGTGATATCCGATGAGTAGGAAGAACGAACTACGTTGGAAGGTGACAATGTATTTATTTTGGGTTTGACAACTCCCGTGGCCGACACACAACTGACTCTTTGGAGACAATATGTTCCGTGTTGTAGCGAGCCTCTCTTACATGTATGGGTGCGTGAGAGGCTTACTTATCTATACTTTTGTTCCTTCGAGTCTCAGTTACCGTATTAATATTACCGTGTACAGTCGAGAAAAGTTACGCGTCTAATTAGTATCACTGCGAATTCTCCGATAGATTTGTCAACCTCAACCGGGAACGCGTTTCTCCACGTTCGACGCGCCTCGTTTCGTTAACAGTTAATCGATAGGAAATCCGCGATCGTTATTGGTAAATAAGGTAAACGGATCGGCGAGGGGTTAGTAGGCAGCTGTCGGAAGAAGTTGAAGGCGACGCGAGAGATCCGTGTAATTAGCCCGGCGAAACGTATTTAACGGGAGCTTATCCCGGCTAGTATAAAGTTTCGGTTAAAAAAAGTTCCATTAAATCCACCGTCTAAGATATAGAGGTATTACGGAGAGGGTGGCTCTCGTTTAATTTATCACCTACTTAAAGTCGAACGGACGGGCCCGATGCCATGCCATGCCGGCGCGCGGCGACGCGACGCGACGGTCCTTTTTCGCTCGGGTTTCAAGCTTCTCGCAGCCAATTGCGCCTCGCTCCGGCTACCGATTGGAATTTTACGAGAGGTTCGTAAAAATAAAAAGGAGCCCGATACATCTCGGCCTTGTTAAACACCGTGGGTACACGGCCGCTGTCGATTCTTCCTCTAATCTCCGCTACCCGGTCCAACTAATCACGAAATCGTGAAGCTCGATGGCTCGTCATTTTACTTTCGACGATCTCTTAGGAATTTGTCTCTTGCGAGCTAAACATAAAGTTACGAAGCCAGATGTTTATTGAAATATTTCTTTTTATGGATATGAAATTGTGAATAGCTCAAAACCAGCAGTTTCCAATCTTTATGCCCTTACGTCTCCCCGGAAAAAAATTTTTTTACGCACCTTCCTACCTTTTATTTTATTAATAGATACAATAATATAGACACGCTTTAAACAATAAAAACTTTATTACAAAAAGAAAAACTGAAAACTACAATTTACAGAATAATAAGGTTTTTGGCGTCTTCCAGGTTGGAAACCACTGCTCTAACCTACAAACGGACAATTTTGGGTCTGGAAAGATTGAGGCGAAGGGATCGAATTTTCGACAGAAACGTAGATTCCAGGATCCAGCCGGTGTCGAGATACCGTTCAGATTCCGCGTTATCAATTTAATCGTCCGTTAAGAGCGGCGTTGAACGATAATCACGGCGGACTACTACCGGCTGGCCCGGCAGCAATAAAGAGCAACACAATGTGCTCTGGTCCGATGGCGAACAAGGATAAGGGGCGTTGCTATCGAGCCTAACGAGGCTCGATGTCTCAATTTCCGTAAGAACGTGCGCTTCGCAACGGGGGGTGACCAGCGCGCGAAGGGGAACCGCCGCCCCGCGCCGAGCCGCGCCGAGCCGCGCCGAGCCGCGCCGGCTGACTGGGGATGATACGGGCCTGATAAGGCGCTAAAATAATATACAACCATGACCTGTCCGGAATCTCCTCGACAACCGTGATTCCCGTCCCACGTTTCGCCAAACGAACGCGGTCGTTAGCGTCCCGTGCGGGGATAATCGCCGGGGGATCGAAAGCAATCGGCAAACACGGAATAATAAGATGTGAGGGATCCTAAGGGTGTTCGAATAACCGTTTCCACTACCAGTACCAGATTTTGTTTTTTATTACGAAGTTCAGTTACCTGAAATAGTTCTTATTACGAGGTTAACCCCTTGCACTACCATTTATTTTACGGTTGCAGTGATTAGAACTTATTTGTCGTTTCTAATTTCTTCGAAAAAAAGGAAGTTTGTATGTAATTTATACGTATGCAGTTTCCAATGGTTTCAACAACAACAAAAATATAATTTTGTTTCAATTTCAAGTTTGAAGGAAATTAATAACACGAATATTTAGTAGACTCTCTTCGAAATCTTCGTCACGAGTCCAACTCGGTATTATAGTGCAAGGGGTTAAAAACGCACGGCGCTGTCTTAGCACCCGTTCGCAGTAGAATCAGAGAAAAATAGTCAGACAAGTGTAAGTCGAAGTGAAATTCCAACAATAAAACCGCAATTCCTATTCGCCAAAGTAATAAGCGATATCAAACAACTAACAGAAACTAACAGTGGTCTTAGGACGCACAGATTCACATCCGAATCGAAACGTTTGAGTTTACTACATATTAGCTATATTCAGGGTAGAATGTGATCGAACCGTTGCGCCGATATTATTATTCCAAAAAGTTGTTCAAACCACTTTACGATCGACAAAATTTCTCATTTAACTAACAGAAAATTTGTTTCTGCATAACTATTCAAATCGAATAGGAATTTAAACAAAAAAAATGATTTATCCCTGACGCAATGAAACGATCGAATTCACGGAAGTCGATCTCATCTTCCAGCTGACCAAGTACCCGAGAGTCCTCTCGATAAACGAATAAACCAAAATAGTATAAACGCGACGTTCCCCAGTCACGCGGCAAATTATTAGATTCTTCGTTCGATCCTGATTGCGTAGTCTTGCTCCCCCTCCAACGGGATTGTTTCTTGATGCTATCTCCGATTCTCCAGTTTGTTAGGGGGATTTATTTGATTGAATATCGACTGCTCGGCCGGCCGCCTGCTCTCTCCGTAACGAGAGTGTATATCGATATCGGCCGTATCGCGCCCGTCCACGGGGACCAGACCCCCATCAATTGCGTTCGGGGTCCTGCGTGGATCTTAATCCTGATCGACGTTACGTCGACCCAGTCACGTTCCAATTTTTCCCGGGAACAGACTCGCGGCAAATCCGGGAAACTCTGCTGTTGCTTCGAAAACCTGATCTGGGACGCAATCTTCGAATCAACGGTTCTCAACTTTTGCGGCCGTACACATTCTACGAAAATCCATTTCTTACTTTTGTACGTTGGACATGCATAGTTTTCACTAAATAAATGCTTTTTTAAAAGAAACAAGCCCTTTGGCGCACACGAAATAATCTAAATTTTAATAGTTCTAATAGCTGCAATCTGCAATAGTTTTCGAATTATACAGTGTGTCCCAAAATGTCTTCAACTCCCGGAAATGGGAGGTTCCTGAGGACATTTCAAGCGCCATTTTCCTTTTGCAAAATGTTGTCCGCGGCTTTGTTTAGGAGTTATTAACAGAAAACACGGACCAATCAGAGCGCGACCTAGACGCTCGTTGGCATGCTCAGCCAACCGCCTGCCGGCTCGCCGCGCTGAACGTGCCAGCGAGCTAGACGCTCGCGCTCCGATTGGTCCGTGTTTTTCGTTAATAACTCCCAAACGAAGCCTCGGACAACATTTTGCAAAAGGAAAATGGCGCTTGAAATGACCTCAGGAACCTCCCATTTCCGGGAGTTGAAGACATTTTAGGACACCCTGTATACACAATATTACTTTTGCGGTATTCGCTACTTAAAATAATCCAAAATGCAAGTACAGTGAATCATTAGAGTGGCTCACATAAATTCACGATTTTGCAGCGAAACCTTTACGATACCGACGGTTGTTATTATTCTTGAATAAAGTGTGGATGCTTGTAAATTGCGCGTACACATTTAGCAACACGCAAGCGATATTGTTCGTCGAGTGGATGAGAAATACGAGTTTCGTGCCGTGCCTCCAATAATTTGATCGCTCACTGTAACAAAGTACACGTAATAAAGTACAATAAAACAACTTGTAACGGGTTAATGTGAAGGGAGACTACCCTTGCAAAGGTAGGATCGATGGGAGGAGCAGATGCAATTTTCCATCGAAAAATCGATTCGACGAATGGAATTGGATGGTGGATTTTTTGGAATCGCGGAAGAATGTTCGATGAGGCGGCGCTGGCGACGAAGAGATACTGGTGGGTGACGGGTAGACGAACCCCGCGGGTCGTATAATGAGACCCGATACGAATCTAAATCCGAGCTTACGAGATAAACAGTCTATTAGGGGCTGCAGCAACCCCCGGCGAAACTTGGGTCGGCGTATAACGACCAGATCAAAGGTATCGAATTGACGACGAACCCTCGCGACTACCGCATCCCGGGTTTATAAACCGTCTTCGTCGCGCAGGATCAGACCCGTGCACAAAGCGACCCGTTTCCCACGGAAAGTTCGCGATTTCCATTAAACCCGACCGCCATTCTCCGCGTCTCGAAGGCCCGCGTCTTGCCGCGCGCGCGCGCGCGAGCGAGCGAGCGCGCTGGCTGGGTAATTATTTTTCCCCATTTCCAATCAACCGAACGGCTCCCTTGACTTTTTGGTCGTCGAAAGTTTACCCGAGCTAATAAAGCGCCGCGCTAATTACCAGCCGTACCAGCCACGCGTTCTCGTCATTCATCCCGTAATTAATGTCGAAGTATCACGACTTGCAGCCGTCGCGTCGCGTCGCGTCAGTAATTTGCTAACGCAACGGTCGCGGCGCGGCGCGGCGCGGCGCGGCGGCCGGCAAGTTCGTGAGCGATGCCCTCCAGGGAAAAACGAACGCCGGAAACGGCCAGTTGGTTCTTGGATTTTTCTTCTGTTTGCCTTCGATCGCATCTTACATCACCAAGTAAGTTTCATTATTTTCCAATGAAAATTACACTTTTGTGGAAAACGTAACTCTCAAAGGAAATACAGTTGCCACTGATATTTCCAAATTAGTGTTCGTCCATACTAATCCCCATCTTCCGGTGATATGTACAGGGTGTAAATAAATGTTTTGTCTTGGCTGCCATAGACGTATTCTACATCTTCGGATTGATGAAGATCTGTAAAAAAAAGTTGCCGCAAAATTGTCCTTGATCTTGAATTTTAAGGTCAAATTTTTTTTATCGCATTGTATTCTATGAATCATGCAATTAAAAAAATATTTGACCGTGACATTCAAGGTCAAGGACAATTTTGCGACAACTTTTTTTAACAGATCTTCATCGATCCGAAGATATAGAATACGCCTATGGTAGCCAAGACCAAACATTTCTTTACACCCTGTACACTGTACACTCTACTATACATATACATATGTATGTACAGTTTCTGTGAAAGAAGGATTTCTCCTTCTTGCCCCACCTTCCCTACACCAAAAATAGCTGAACTATCGTGACAGGACCATTTATGCAACCATTCTGGACGAGCGCACGATTCAATATGGCTTCCAGGTATTTACTTTCCTCGTGCGCCGAATATATTTCAGAGTTGAAACGGGAATGAGAACCTTCTTCTTTTAAAAATTGAATTGTTCCTAGAAGGGAATCTTTTTTCCTCGTCCGATCGGATTAAAGATTCCACGCTGGCAACAACGCGTGTACACGCTGTCATGTCGGGCCGATTAACTCGCTTCCTATTTTTCTATTGTCTTTTTTATCGTCCCTCCCCGTTGCCGTCCGACCCCCTCGAAAAACTGTGCCAAGAGTCGAAGATTGGAAAGTCGGTGAATATCTTCGACGTCTTCGATATTCCGCTCAAGGCTACTGTATACGTGGCCTGATTCCGCCCATTTCGAGATGTTCTTTGGAACCGACACCCAGACTTTTGTCTACAAAGGAATCGATACAGAGAGCGATACCTTGAACCGGCGATATGAGTTTCCACATCAGGGTCGCTCTGCTCGTTACATTATTTGCTTTTCTTCTTCTGCGGATCCGTTGATTGCAAAACGCGATGGAAGTTGGGCTACGGGCCTCCAAAAAATCAAGAAAAAATGCTCGGTCACGTTACATTTCGAACAATTGAAATCGAATGAAAATTGACTGCTTCGAATGCTAATATAACCGCTTAAACTTTGAAAAAGCATTTTGATAAAATTTTCAGTAGTTAGGTTCGAAACGATCGTCCAAAGAGCCCGGATTTTTAAGGGACAGACGCACCGGAGAGAGTTTCCCGGTTGATCGAAATTGTTCCCACGGCTTTCGAATTTAATTTCCCTCCGTCGAAGCGCATTATCCTCGGAGTAGCAATCCGTGAAGACGGATCTCCTCCGGGTTAATGTGTTTAAATGCTCGAGAGGCGGAGACGACGCGCCGCGCCGCGTCGGCTTTAGAAATGTTTGTCAACGGGACTTCAGCTCCGCCGGAAGATCGATTAATAATTTCCCGGTAAGTCGGCTAGGTCGCCGTGCAAGAAAACTTCTTCATTAACCGAACCGGCGCGACGCGGCGCGACGCGGCGCGGCCCGGCGCGTGGCTCGCTTCAAAGGCGACAGCTCGAAGTCTGTTCGCGCGCTAATTCCACTCGCAAATTACTGTTCCGAGGACAGTTTGCTGCCTTACTGCCGGCAGATCAACGCTGACCATTATTCGTAAACGTTCCGTTAAAACCCTGCGGATTAATCCCGTTAAAAACTTGAACGTCTCCCGTTTCTCGTGAAACGGAGAACGTTGAAAAATACACCAGCCGTTCACCGGTAATTGCTTTAATGAAAATCAAGCCTTAACGCTTTCGGGACACCAACAATTTCAAAACCGTTTATGCGAATTTATATGACTTCTTTGAACGAAAATCTTAACTGGATTAAGTGTCTAGTAAATGGCCGTATCTTACATTTTATAAATCAAAAATATTTGTTTAGAACCTCTAGTGCGATGTTCGAGTACTAAGAGCAAAAGTGCACAGTGGCGTATCGCGAAGTTTTCCAGCGTTCCTGACGAAGATTCGACTGGGAAGCGATCAGAGCCTCGACACGAGCAGAGCCTCCCTTTGAGCTCCGCGAGCACGGCACGGCGGTCGTCGAATGCTAATTCCGTCGTTAATAATAATCATTATCAGCGGGCTGTGGCTCATCGTTCTCCCCAGGGCTCGAAATTTGCACGCGCATTAATCCCATTTCGTTTAAGGGCTCGTCAATCATATCCACCCTACGCGGGCCGGCGCGGCGCGGAGTTTCTGTACACGTGCGCACGTGTGCGTGTACGTGCACGCATTCATACAATCGCCGGAGATGCTGGGTACCAATGAACTGGGACTCGAGCTTAATGGTGTTTTGAGTGGGCACCGTGCACTCAAAATTGGTTCTTCACCGAGAGCAAGAGACACTCGAAGGTCCGTCTGACAGTTTCCACGTTGGACCCGGCGAATTAAATCCCCGTCGATTGCTTATTGTTTAATCCTCAACCCTTGCGTCAACACCCCAAATTTTCGGCGATCGACTCTGTACGCTCCATGGTTTCAGCATTTTACACGAGGAGAATCGTTGTTCCGAAAATAAATTTATTATTATTTCAACATTTTATAGTATCTCGACACAGAAAATAATATTATGCATAAACTTTGAAAAATTTTCTGTATAACATCAAGAATCTCAGCGCGTAGAAATTCCAGACAATTATGCAGCGAATATATTACTTCCGCAGCTCGTCGATGTCATCTTGAAACGAGTGGAACCGTGTAGCTCTTGAAACGGTGCCTGTCTATCTGGATTCTTGGCACGAAGTTCTAGAAAAGATTCGTTAGTATACGTTTCGCAGGATGGATCTTAGGTTATTTTTGAGGAACTTATTAAAGTTGCGTCAATGAGCTTAGCTCACTTAACTCGGCTTGTTTTGAAGAAGCTTATTGAAGTTTCGCGCAGCGAGCCCAATAAAGAAGCGGCGCGGCGCAGCGCGAGGAGGGTGCAAGTGTATAAAACTGTATCGTAAGCGAATAGATTTGTCCGGGGTTTCGGAATGAGTTGAGAAATCGTCGAGAACGTTGAATTTTCTCCCATAAAACGCTCCCCCGGGGGTAAGAGAGTAGATCACCCTGTATAGAGGGTGGAATCCGTTTCTCGGATTTTACGAGGTCCCGCTCGAGATCTTTCTCTTTTTACTTTCACCGTTCTCTGTCCTCCCCTCCCCTCCCCTCTCCTCTCCTCTCCTCTCTCTCTCTCTCTCGCTCTTCCTCTCTCGCCGCCACTTCCAAACCGTCTCACTTATTCAGACGTTTGACGGAACTTAGAATATAAACGACCTCAAACCAGCCACCCCTATCGGTACGTCAGCTTCAACAGGGGGTAAGGGATGATAGATCGACTTTTTCGACGGCGAGGGTGTAAATATGCGGTCTCTGAAAGATAGGCTGATGAGACGGTTCCCGTTCGAAAGCCCGGAAACCGCAGTCCCTTTCACTCCCGATGGAAAAGCTTCACCTGTCACCGACCCCGTGCGTCTGCATGCTTCCAGTCTGGTCGAAAAAGTTTCTTAACCCCTTATCCTGCGATCTCTTTCACAGCGACGGTGATTAGAACGTCTGTGACGCTCGTCATTTCCTACGAAAAAATGAAGAATATTCATCACAAAAGAGCAGAATTTGATTTCGATTCGAATGAAACAAATAGCATGCCTATTTCGTTAAGGATTAATATGTTTCCTCGGCAGATTTAGAAACGAATTATTAAAACTATTTTAAAATCAAAATTGGCACCCCTCGGTAACTCGTTTCCGTGTAAAATATTTTTTCCGGGGTATACGTAGGTATATCTTTTGAATCTAGAAATAATTTTCGAATATTTCGATGCTTTTTCCATCTTTCCGGGGCAATATTCGAGCGATCGAGCGAGCATAATTTCCGAGGGTTCTCGGGGTTGAAGATATTGTTGGAAAGCGAACGGGAAGGCTTCGAGAAGTTGCTATTTCCGGCGGCCGAGTCGAAAAAGAATCGGGAAAAGGATGAGTTTGGAAGCTCTTTGAGGGGATCAAGCGTGTCCTTAATTTCAGATGAGCTTAGCCATCGTGAATATCCCGCGGAATCTGACGGTACCGAAGGCCAGAATGCTGTCGGAGTTCTCGAGGCTGAATCACGGGCTTCGCAGCGGGAATATCTCCATCCTAGATAGCAAAACTATCTACATACCGAATTTGCATTACGACGGGGCTGGCGAGGACACTCACTTCTGGGTCGGGAACGGCACGGAGCCCAACACATTCGGCATCAAAGTGCCCAACGAGGTACTAAGGTACCGTTTAATCCTTCTGTGGAACCGGCGAAATTCCCCGGACCTCTGCGCATCGTCGGAATTAAGATACTCTCGCAAACCTCGCAGTTTATCCCGTACAGTAGTAGCGAGCAAAAGTATTGGCACGGCGGGCTTCGAGTTACAGTATAACACAAAGCTCACAGAAAACCAAAATTAAACGAACACGTATAATCTCCTATAATCATCTTCGTTTTTGTCGTAAACGCATCAACGCGATGAACAAAACGGTACCGCGTTCATTTCATTAGAAATCATATCGGTGCAGCTAGAATTTTACCAATATTGTGCATACTGCATCTCGGCCGATTCGTAGAGCAAACGAAAGCAATACTGAATTCACGGATTGTTATAGTTGCACGACGGGGTTGATAAAATCAATTCGGCAGAGTGTCCGAAAATCAAAGGATACGCCTATGTATTCTGGTAGATTGACGTTATTCTTCTTTCAGTTTGGAGTCGCTGAAAATTTACTTTGGCCAGGATATCGAAATAGTGCTGCCGGGAAACTTGACCGTGTACGACATAGAATGGTTGTCGGTATGGTCGAACGAGCTCAAGGAAAGTTTCGGGCATGTTATGATCCCGAGGGACCTGGACGTCCCTACTGCACTCGGTCAGACCAAGATCACGGTAACTGTCTCTTCCCTCCACTTTTCTCTCTCGAGTGCTCATCCGACTGAAAATATCTGATCTCGCAAGCTTATAGCGACCTATTAATTGTCGATGCATCGTCCCGAAGCATCGAAAAATTGAATTAATCTCATATAATTTTGCCGGGGATAGCCGCATTGGTGGTACAATCCTGTAAGTAACGCAAAGAAAGTGTACACAACACGCACGCTCTCAAACTTAGCTCTCGTTCAATCGAAATTCAATT
Source organism: Lasioglossum lativentre (assembly GCA_916610255.1). NCBI lineage: Eukaryota > Metazoa > Arthropoda > Insecta > Hymenoptera > Halictidae > Lasioglossum > Lasioglossum lativentre. The sequence continues at coordinate 1,020,428 of OU744356.1, read as the reverse complement.
TTATGTATATGTACAGGGTATTCATTTGAAAACTTTCCAGCCGAATATCTCGAAAAATATGAAAGATATTAAAAAAGTGTAAAACACGTGTCCAAGGATTTCGAGGGGGAAAGGAGGGGCCAGTATCAGTTTTTTATTTGGGTGGCGTTTTCAAGGTCATTTGAAGGTCAACTTTGTTTTTTCAAATGGAAACCTATATTTTTTATTGTGGGTTCTTATTGTACGTAAAAAAACCAATAATTTTCGTAGGATACTTTTTTTATCCCCCCCCCCCCTTTCCCCCTCGAATATCTTTCATATTTTTCGAGATATTCGGCTGGAAAGTTTTCAAATGAACACCCTGTATATTAGGTCCAGTGAGAAACAATTTTAACCCTGGCTAACTAACCGTTGCGGTTTTCAGACGAGCAGCACACCGCCGCCGCCGACGCCACCGGCGCCGCAGGAATTGACCAACTGCAAGCAGATGCTAGACGGTCGGGTGCAGGTGCAATGGGAGATTCTTGGCGACGACATACTGATCAGGGTATCGGGCCGCATCCGCGAGGACCAGTACATCATGTTCGGCCTGTCCGGCACCGATGGCAAGCCTGAAATGATCGGGGGTGACGTGGTCGTGGTCGCCTACGACAAGAAGACCGGCGAATTTATCGCCGAGGACTACTACATATCCAGATACACGCTGTGCGACGGCCGGCAGGGCGTGTGCCCCGACGAAAAAGTAGGAGGCAAGAACGATGTGGTCTACGTGCACGGCGAGAGGAGGAATGGAGTGACCACAGGTGCCACCTGCTATTTATCTAGAAACTGTCACGCAAACCCCGTAGAAAAACGTTGCCTAATATGGGCAAGTTTCTTTTAAACTTTCATCATAGATTCTACATAAATAAAATAAGAGAATTTGGAATTTTTCAATTTTTGCTTCTAAATTATGTGTTAGATGGTATTGATCTCCCCGTACTGGGAACAAAGTGTCCCCAATATAATCCGTATAATAAATAAGTGTCCGGACGGATGACGATGGTTCCATGATTTTCAGTGACCTACATGCGACCGCTGAGTACGAACGAGCCAGAGAGGGACAAAATGATTCCGAGATACGAGACGAGCGTGATCGCGGCGATAGGACCTCTGAACACGAAAGGAGAGGCGAACGCCCACGAGAACATCGACAAGACGACCGAGAATATTCGTATCGATTTTACGTCGAGGAACGTCCGCAAGTGCACCAATTCCCTCTACAACCTGCCGGACATGCCCGATGTTAAGTCCTGGCCGCTGTTGGTGATCACCAACGAGACTACGTTCAACGCTAGGATAGGACCAACCGGCGGCAAGAAGGGATACTCGGCGATCACCGGTAACAATCGTCGAGAGACCTCTTTCCGCGTCAATGAGCTTCGCCCAAGTGGTACCCTTCAATTTCGACGGAAATTTATATTTTTCTTTTACAATGTAGCTTTTACTAGGCAGATACCGAGTAGTCTATGTTAAAGCAAGCTTCGTCAAAATACCAGGGACCGCTTGGACAGCTCTCGGTAGCAAGCTTTCGTACCCAAAAACGTTCGGAGATCAGGGTATTTAATTTGAACAAATTCTACGTGCCTCTACTAGTCCAGGATCCAGGGTACATTTTTACAATTGATTACTATCAAGCTAATTTTCCGTGAGTAGCTTCATTTTGATGAGACGCCCAACTTTTTCTCTTACAAAATTCTCGATTGTGGTAGCTAACAGGGGTAGCAAGGATAAAATATGTCGATTTGACGATTCTCAAAAATTTATTACTAACTGGGTTTTTTTTTGTTAAATCTCAAGATAATTATTTAAATTATTCGAAAAAATATTTGTCCTACAAAATGTATGGTTTTATCAACGAGTCCCCTCCTTCCAACATGTATCGATAACGAGGTCATCAAAAATGATTACTAACCAGCTGATTTTTTTACTGTTGCTTAGTTAATGTTTATATAATTTAACAGCCACATTGTCCTACAAATTGCGTGGTACGTTATCCCGGTCCTACGCTCTGAAATTGTTAATACCACAAGACCATTTTTCTTATTACTAACTGTAGGACAAAAATATTACATAATAGGTTAGTGTGTTCTCTGTCCAAATTCATCAAAATGAAGTTACTCACGGAAAATTAGCTTGATAGTAATCAATTGTAAAAATGTACCCTGGATCCTCGACTATATGGTTTTGTTTTGCCTCTTTTCTCTGTTGCCTAATTATATGTAGACAATCTACTACTAACCGATGAACCGATTTATCACAGGACAGCCATCCGGGGACGTTGCCTGGTACATCAACGACCTGCTGGTACCCAAGCTGATCGTCGAAAGAGGGCAGACCTACACGTTCATAGTGGAGGGCGGGAACGATACCACCAATAGGGACAGGTGACTATAAATTGGAATTATCAAGCGACCGGTCAATATTCGATGATTACCTACGTCGGAATACGCTGGGACACGTTGCCACTGTTACCAATTGGAATTGTTCGGACAATTCAGCGCCAATTATATGTTTGTTTACACAGATTGTACGCAGACCAAATTCTCCTTTTTGGAGATTCAATTCATATAATTAAAAATGATGAATTTCGACGGTACTTAAAAACGCGAATGTCGCAGGTACCATCCTTTCTATATTACAAGCAGTCGAAAGGGTGGCTACGGTATGAAAAGCGAAGAGGATCGAGCCACCGAGAAGGTGTACGCCGGGGTGAAATTCGACGCCGATGGATACCCCGAACCAACTGCGGCCGGGCGCTACTGCAAATGGGTTCATAAGACGGTCGACACGAGCTCGGACATCGACACGTTCAAGGATTTCTTCGAGACCCTCCGGCTCGAGTGCGATCAGGGCGAACCGGGCGAGCTCGTCTGGACCGTCGACGAAGACACCCCCGATGAGGTGTACTACCAGGTGCGCAACAGTCCCATTTTAAAATAGCAGTTTTAACCGGTTTATAATCACCCGATTACCGGAGGGTTGAGAAATACATAGTGTGTTCTATCCAAAGCTGTAACGATCCCTGCTGTCTCGAGTACAAATATACGTACTTGATTGTATGTGGTCGATGTGGCAGAAGTTAACAAGAACCTTTTCTTCCCTCAGTGTTACTCGCACGATAACATGGGCTGGAAGATAAACGTGGTCGGCGGTGCATGCACAGCGCTGCCGATATTGACGATGGTCGCATCGTTGGTCCTTGGTCTCTTGAATCTCTCAAGATGAATCCATTGACGGCCGTAGAGCCGGGCAAGAGAAAAGAGGTGGCTGAGAAATTCGGAGGACGCGGGGGTGGCGAACAGAAATGAAAAACGGACGCGACGGGGGACACACGACTCGCCTGACACGCAACGACGGTGATAACAAATTAACAAAAGAGCAGACAAGCAAGAAAGCAAGGAAGAGAAAAAGAACGAGAAAAAGAAAACAGAAAAAAGAAGAAAAAAATCGGATACGCGAATACCAGGCTCGGTTGATCAAACGATACAAGGTTGTAAGAAAGTACTTAGCTCGTAAGGTTTAATCTAAAGGTAAGAAGATTAGCAAAATATTTTTAAGATCTATCAGATTCAATATTTCGTATTATACGGTATACATATGTATATGTATATTTATACATACATACATACATACATATATTATATATATATATACAAATACATATTAAACCTATACATATACATACATACATGTATATTATCCATATATACATATATATGTGTATATATATGTATATATAATATGCATACAAGTGCATACAGTACAGTAACGATACAAGTACGCATGTTTCAAGCGCACCGAGTGAAACGAGAATCCAAGAAGTGATTTTTAACGTTTAAGTACATACATATATATTTTAAGGGACTGACTTGGGGCGGGGGAGAAACGAGAATGACGATCGGAGATCGGTGACAATAAACGGAATCAGGAAACAGATCGAAAGTATTTGACAATAATGTCGTTCAGGGGCGGGGGGTGGGGAATATCGATCGTGGTCGTCGACAGGAAAATATAAGGTATCGCGATGGCCGGCGGGCGGTCGGATCGGGCCGCTTGTCGACGGTACGTGATGTACAATGTAAATTTTGCACAAAGCTACAGTCGAGTATAATGTAACTTTAAAGAATCGAGTAGCCGTTAAGGTATACATTTATATAAATGCTGTCGACTTGACAATAATACGTAGGGTAGCGTCAGAACGACGTGAGCGAGGGAATCGTTGAGTGAAACGACAGAATCATGTACAACGCCGCGGAACTTGTGGCACACGGTACCGGTCATAATTGTTGACACACAATCGCTAGACAACAACCGCGCAATTACTACAAAATGAACAGTGATAGGCGAAGTCGTAGACCCGGGGGACGATGTAAAAGTTAGGCATAAAAATAATTTATTCAGTTTTGTTTGAAGTTATCGAGATGGTCTGATCACAGTTCTATAAAATTCTTGCCGCTCGCACTGTATCGATTTTATAGTTAAACGATGATTTACTGATTTTCCTTTAAAATCGATTTGCCCACTAATTTAAAATTTTTAAGAGATTGTTGGCACACGCACGCTAGCACTGTATAGATTTTATAGTTAAACGATGATTTACTGATTTTCCTTTAAAATCGATTTGCCCACTAATTTAAAATTTTTAAGGGATTGTTGGCACACGCACAGTTCACACGAATATATTATATTGTTGGCATTCGTTGTACGGATGTTAGAATTAACAAATGATTGTCGTCTAAAAGTTTTAATGAACGCTGACGTTGGCTGAGATTCGGGATGCCTGGGACCGCAGGCATCGTGCAATAAAAAGTGTTAATTATTCTAGCGAAGGGGGCGAGACGTCGGATTAATTATGATCGGTGCTGTGTGCGAGTTAAGGGTGACACAGTTGTGAACTATTCCCCTTGTACGTGTAACAATGCTATAATATGTACATACTATAGAGTGGACCTTCCTAAAACGGAATGAAAGTATAAAATGTGCCTTGGGTACAGATAATGAAACTTGTTTAATTACACGAATTAGGAGCCACTCGGACAGGCGATGCCCCTCGAGTACTTAGGAACTGGTCCGTTCGCGTTACAAATCTTCATAACGAACGTGTGAGATTAGAATTTTTAAGAAATTTATCGCGTAAACCCTAGGAACCGCGAGCGTATTAGAGATAGGGAACAGCGAAGAAATTATTCGTATCTTTCGTTTCACGGTGTAAATAATTATTTTATTACAACGTACAATTTTCAAAGCGATTTAACTCTTCGTTCGTGGACTCTGTGCCTATCTCTGCGCTTCGGATGGAATTCGGTGATACTTTGTCAACGGGGAGAAGGACAAGAGTATCGTATAAATTATTAAAATTCGTAGACAAATCGGAGTTAGTCCTGTAATAAGATTTATTCGAGGAAAACGCGAGGAACCACGGACGTACAACCAAGAAATCAGAGAAATACATAATCAATCCAGGAAGACAATGGTCCACGGACCTTTTTTTCGGGAACTAGACTCTCGATACTTCCGGTGTGTCCAGATTCTAAGTAACGGGGCGTCCTCAAAATTCTCTACAGCGAAAAATTCTTCGCAATTCCGATTGCTTATCGCACGAAGACCAGTATGTATTTAACTACATACGCATACGTAACATATACATTACATATAAATATATATATATAAATATATATATATATATATATATATATACATATACATAACATATATTAAACATACATGCATAAACATGAGGTACGTGTGTATACATATATAAAAAGAGAAAGGCACTTGGAAAATTAATGTCATTTGGCTGCCGGCTGGCTACTCTACTCGTCGCTCGTGGATACATATTTTATTTCACTGTTACTTGAACTTGGTTGTACAGTAGAGTTCGGCGTTCGGATAATAGAGGCTCGTATATACGAGTTTCAGCATTAATTAATTTTTTTTAAATTTTTCGCTCGGTCCATAATTCTTCCCAGCCTACGTTATTTATTTTTACAAATTAGTGGGAAACCGAACTAGTGAACCGATTTAATGCAATTCGACGCCCAAGATTTCTGTGTATAGAACTAATTTCATAATTCCATTGATTCAACTTCCAAGCTTTTGCATTTTTGAAGCAACTGGACGATGGATGTTACTTATTTTTTGCCAACCAGTGAATAAAACTGAATCGGTAAAAAAGAAATTGAAAGCTAAAATGATGCTACGAGCGACCAGTGCATTGTCATCTCCCGTAGCCACGTCGAATAAAGGAGGTAGCATCCATAATTGGGGCTACTTTCCAAAACACCCGTTAAGTGAAACTGTGCGACAATAACGAAGACGGTTTGCTCGATGTCCGCGTCACATCTGGACCCCGATATGTCCAGGCTGGCATAATCGACGGCAATTCTCCAAGGGGATCGAACAACTGTTTTTCCGCGTCCGCGACTTACGCCTAACTCATACGTGCCATTTCTTGAACCATTTGCGGCTGTCGTTTAATTTACGCTGCTCCTAGAATTGACAGGTATATCGCTACAAAAAGCGAAAATGCATACAGGGTGTTCGACTACAGTTGGGAGAAAATTTAAGGAGTTGTTCTCCATGACAATATAAGTCGAAAATGAAAAATAAAGAAATTGCTAAATATGTTGGTATCTAATCAATAGACTCCGGGTTTTATGCATTTATGGAAAAATAAGTACGTGCAATTTAGACCAGTGAAAAAATTAGAACACTATATTATTTTCACTATATTAAAATTATTAGTGAAAAATATAAATTTATATTTAGCTCCTGTGTCTTGCAATTGATGCACAAACTTTTTATTTTGCATAAAGATCCAGAGTCTACTAATCAATTACTAAACATGTAAGTATTCTATGAAGTATTATATCAATTTCATATCCAACAAATTGAAAAAATCAGAGAAAATGGAAATATTCTAGGTCGGAAGAAATGTTTAACTTTCGAGTTGAAATAGCTCCGAGTGCGAAGGGTTGACAATTAAAAATCCGCCTAAAATGCGACAACCCATAACTAAATAACAAAGCCGAAATCATAATTTTTTTATTCTTCATTTTCGACTTATATTGTCATGCAGAACTACCCCTTGAATTTTCTCCCACCTGTAGTCGAACACCCTGTATAATAAATGAGACAGAAATACTGTGTATACTAGCTACAATTATTAATATTTCGAATGGCTGCGAAATTAATTCTAGTAAAGAACGCGTCGAAGAAGAAAAGAACTTGTTGCATGGCTCCTGTTGCTTGTAATCGAAGCAAACAATTTTTATTTCACATAAACACAATTATCGTGTCGAAGGTGCCGCGTGGTTCGAAGGTGGTCCCCGTGTGAGTTGGTTGTTGCGTTACGTTGTCGTTGAGAAGAATTGTCCCGTTTATGTTTCTGCTCCTGTACACCCCGTTCCCGGGCCCCTCTTCCTCTCCCCTTTTCGTCCGGTCTGCGTTCCGTTTCGTTTTCGAAGCGAGTCGGGGAGTTCTAGCACGTAAGTGGATTAAAACTCCTACTTCTGTGAACGACAATAATAAAGAGTACCGACTTGCCGAATTGGACTAACAGAGAGCTGCTCCTGCGTGATCGGTCGGACCCGTGGCTCCCTTTTTTGGCAGCCATTTTTGGTGTCCAGTCGTGTGTGGGGGTGGGGGTGGGGGGGGGGGGGTGGGGAGAGTTCATTCTAGGACAATAATCGTGTACGCGAAAGTCGACGCTGTTCGGACAATAAATGCCGAGTTAATATTATATTAAATCTATTTGCATGATAGGAAAGAATTCTACATATATTTTTTCTCGGGCCGGTGGAGCGGATCGCGGGTGCGACCAGCAGCGATGGGGCTCTGAAACCGATCGAATTCACTGGAAAACGAATATCATCGCTCCCCTCCGTTGCCAAGTACAGTAAACGCTTGATTCTTGTCCAGAGCGTGGGCACGATTCCTGTCCAGTGCCTACCCATTCCACTGGTTGATGTCGGCTCGGGTATATCGGTGTGAACACCACGTCATTGACTCGAGGAATCGATTTTACAAATCTCTTAATTTTCATTATTAGTTTATGGGACTTTCACTACCTTATTTCTCGCATTTTTCTGATTAATATGACACCAAACACGATATAGTTTCAATTGTATTTAGTGGTGTATTCGACGGTGAAAGTTTCGGTCGCAAGGAAGGACAGCGCATCGGAAAGAAAGAGACGCGGACAGTCACGCGAACCGTATTTCATTCTGTCCTTCTCTATGTTCGGCTCTCTATTGAAGTCTCGCTAGGCGCGGTCGGCGCGATATCTAGACGGAGTCATAAATCAAAAAGCACTTCTGGGCACGATTCTTGTCCATGAAAAACACGGCTGTTGGACAAGCATCAAGCGTTTACTGTAAATTCAAGACTTATCCAGAAGTGATAAACTGGATGGCGGAGCAACGAGATTTTCCTTAATTTCGAGCTGGATCGACTGTGCAGACAATAAAAGCGAAACAATCAAAAGTATCGCAGCTTCCGAAGACGTGCTATCGTTTCGCTGATCCTGCGACAGGTGTTTCCTTGATAATAATTCGACAAACTCACAAGTCACTCGAGTTTCTATGTCATTTTTGATCCTGGAGATCATTTGGGTAGCGATCCATTCTTGAGAAGCTAACGCGTGCTATTATTCTGGCCAGGAGCGTAACGCAAACCCAACTGTCTATTAAAATTTAAAGAGATCATCCGGATCAGCGAATCGATGTTTCTCCGCCGAAATGAGGGGTGACGATGATGCCGTCGCGTTGTCTTTCGATCGAAAAGAGCCCCGAACGTTGGACTCGACGAATGTTCACGGATACGGTTCACCATTCCCAGTTTTTAGAATAGTCGGACAATAACTGTACTCAATTCCTTTAAGTACAAACGAGGCCAGGACGACGTATCGCGTGGCCTGCGCAAAGTTTGTCGAAGTCACATAGTATAGATCTCGAGGCGTTTCGAGCGAACAGAGGTCTCTGTACGGATCAATTATTCGAGGTACAACTGTACAAAGGTCGGGGCGAGGGCTCGTGTATCCTGGATAAGCTACTAATTGTAATAAGGAATGTACAGATATACAAACGGGGCGCGGAAAGGAGCTCGAGGATCGTAGGTAGTTACGTAAAGTTGGTACATATATCTTTCTATCTCGTCCCATTTACCCTTTACCGTTTCTCTATCTTTCTCTGACTGTCTCTCGTTTTTCACTCTAGTAGTATAGTAAGCGGGTTAGGCCACTCGTCCGTACCACCGCGGAGCAGCTCGGCTACAAGTCCCTCAAGTTGTTAGCGGTTAAGGAGCAAATAATAGTGTAATCGAAGGAAAAGATACTTTGTTTTTTTGGATGTGCGTGATCGGCGGATCGTGGATCTCACGGTGAGCGAGATCCATACTGGTTCTTTATTAATTCCAATGGTTCGCAAAGGGACTGCAAAGACGTTGATTCGCCCGAGTCGCGATCCATCGATCGAAAGAAGATAAGAGAGAGACGGATCGAGTGAGTGAAAGGACGATGAGGCGCCGATCGATCGGGATCGGTCCCTCGTCGATCGGCGCTTTACGGATCGTTCGGTAAATTTTTTCCATTTTATGCCTCGTGTGGTAGTTAAGGCCCAAATAGCGTTCCATGTAAATTTTTCCTTAAACGCGCCGATCTCGCGAACAGGCCCGAGGTAAATGGAATATAATTCCATCATCCTAGACGCTGAAATCGCGGCCCAGCTGTCTAAATACCTTGCGACAACGTTCCTCGTCGAGATACTGTCTTTGCTGGCCGAAGCAGCTTCCGGTTACCACGTTCGAAACAGATTGAACCCTTATTTATTTAACAAGAAAATATTTATTTGAATAATATTATTAACCGAAACATGTAGCGATTCTCGCGAAGCGTTCGGAGACCATTTTGAGGAGCTGCGGACGGCCAGCCTCATCTTCTCCGTTCATATCGAATTGCTTTCGCAGACATATCCTTATCGAACATATCCCTATCTTAAGATGTCTCTGGCAGAAGCTCGGAACGTTCTCCGAACAAAAAAACAGCGAACGTTTATGGCAATTAATTAAGGTAAAAGTAACGAGCGCGCGGATAAGTCGCGCGTCCCCGAGATCGGCGCCGCGCCATTCTGATTTCCCCCGATGATGGCCGTCTGAGGAATATACTAATATGTATTTCGGAAGAATCGAACGAAACGACGCGACGCGACGCGACGCGACGCGACGCGACGCGACGAGGTCGCTGCACGATTCGTTTTGTTTCGCGGCGAGTGATTGTAAAAGAGAACGATCTCGCGTGCGCAAAAGACGGAGAATGAAGGATTCTCGGTTATGGTGATTTGTCTAGGTCTAGGAAATAAGCGGATGAAACGTCGTTCGAGGCGGATTCCCGCGGATGCGTCGATCAACTCTCGAACCGATTGTATAACACTGTCAATATGCATGTCACGACGAAGATCGTCTCGTTTCAACGATAACCGTAGAGATACTCGGAGACTTTTAAACTGAATATCTTTCTGAATCTTGTCCTTGTGGTAAAATATATTTTCACACTTTACGAGCACGGCGTGGATGGCGAGTAGGGATTTGTCGTAATCGGCGCGGCGCTTCGGCTCCTTGCACCAAGCGAACTCAAGGGAATACATACATACATACATACATACATACATACAAGGAAACGCAAGGTGTTAACCCTCCGAGCCACACCATTTTCCACAGAGATACATATACATATACATAGTATACATATCTCCTTTCCACCAATTCCAATAACATTGATGGTTTTCCAGCGGGTCTGCCGGAAAGTTCTAACCAGGTTTCGAGAACCATGCTCAACAAAAATTACCTTCTACATTTTATATTTGTCTGTTTCGTAGCTTTTTAGTGCAGTCAGTATTATTCTCTCTCGGTCCCTTCTAATGTTTTTTCACCTTTTTATTTCTTTGTGTTTTTTTTAGGAAAATGGACAGTACTTTTCGGTAGACTTCGCACGCTTTCCTTCGCGTAGGGAAACTTCGAGTTTAGAAGACCATTGTGGAAAAGGTTTTCAGACTACTGTACCGCGTCTCGCGTTGCAATTTTCGAACGCGACGAACGTTAAAGAAAGAATGTCGAGCTCCAGCGGTGTCGGTGTGACGCACAGAACGCTCGAAAGTGGAACCATGTACAAAAAGGATACGATAAGTACTCATTTGTTACGATAGGCCGTCCTGAGTTGCGTTAGAAGCGTCGAGGATGTATATTTCAAAGGACACCGCTGGAGGAATTGTGGCGAATAGAAAGTAGATTGGAGAAACGCCGACCTTTTCGCTAGTGTCTAGTCGCAACGCTTCGACCGACCGACTCACGGTGTCCATGAAAAAATCTCGAGAAGTCCCGGCAATTTATTGGCGCCGATTATTGACTCGATGTTTCATCGAGAATATTGAGCTTCAACGGTAAAGGAACATTTCTGTTACTCGTAAGTCGATCGGAAGCCAGTCAAAGCATTAATTAGAGGACGATCGACGAACCCGTGCGCTGCGCGCTAGAAGAAAGTCTGAACGTTCGAGTTTGGCCGAGAGAAAGTAGATTAGGTCGGTTTGCGGTCGGACACGAGTGCGAGGAGCCGAAGAGGAGGAGTCCATGAGTACCATTTCCAAAATATCCGTAGATAAATCGTTTTCGAACACGCTGACGCGAGCCCATTAGCGATTAGAAAGTATCCCGTAGCGAATAACTTAGTTGTGGTGGAGCTAACAAAGAAGCGATTGCAAAAACAAACAAAAGCAACAGAGCAAGAAGAAGAGAAAAGAAGAGTTAAAGAAGAACACGTAATTAAACAGAAATTTGTGAACCACTATGGAAGTGGTGGGTCTGAGGGTGAGTTTTCGGCGAATTTATCGAGCTCTCGCGGACAAAGCGGCGAATAAGGAAAAAAAAAATAAATCGTAGTCACTTATCGAGAACGATAAACAATTGTCAACCGTTTTTTTCAACGTTTACGTGTTAGACTAGGTTAATCAACAAGATAATTCTATTAATCGTGTACTCGTATTACTGTAAAAGTCAACACTCAATCGTCGGGATCCTGGTGTGTGTGTGCGCGCGCGTGTGTCTGTCTGGCTGTTGTGTCCCGGTCCGAGGAGCTAACGAGAGATCAACGAAAAATTAACGATCGATTAGAAGAAACATGTAAAAAAAGATCCATCGCTCGTTCTCGGGCCACAGGAACGGCTCGCTTGTCGACGATCCATCGATCGATCGACGGGATCGTGAACCTGCTGACTGCATACAAAGATGTATACGAGTTTGAATTACGACGTCGTTGCAGCATGCTGTGTTTCCGGTCACGTGTGTGTGTCTGTGTGTATTGTTGCACGTGTCGTCCTTTCCATTCCTCCTTTTTGTTTCATTCGTCCTCGAACAACGATCTTCCCCGGATCGATCGCGCGCCAATGGATCGTGCATTTCGATCGTCTATGTTCAAGAAACTTGTTTCGCGAAGCTGCAGAACGAAAAAAAACAGGCTTCTCGAAATGCTGTCTTAGTTTCCTCAATTATAGTAGCTGCGACAGAAATAGACTAATTCGATCGATTACAACACCGTTGGAAAGTATCCAGACACTTGTGCGTTTGCGAACATTACCAATAGACAATTTCGTATTAATTTCATGTTACATATCGCAGATTTTACGTTAATAGAGTGACCACTCGATAAAAACGTGTTACCTTTACAACAACGAAACGTAGTCGATCAGAAACTACTGGATGTCCGGATACTTGTCGACGGTTAAATCGATTCGAAATTAATTAGCAACGTTCGATTCTTCCCTACGAACAACCGTATCGCAGTTTCGCGAAGCGAGTCGAAGTATCTATGAAACATATTGCATTAACGTTAGATCCGGGGCTGTTAGGTTTCGCTTTAAATATTCAAGATCCAAGCTCGTTCGAGCAACATTTCAATAGCTTTTCTAAGTGACTAGAGTATGCGTGTCTCTGAAGTGTTTGTTCGACTATTTCCGTTGCCTGAACCCAATCGGGCTCCCCCAATTATCGGGCTTGAAAATTGTTGTAGTATCGACTACAACTATTATTATCATCATCCGTTTCAGTTATAATTCCCATTTTCATTTCCACGTCGGTTCTGGAAACAATTTATTGTTCGCTATCTGCATTAAAATCGATTAAGCTCCTACTACTCGTCGATGTTTTACCGATTCGTTTAAATGTACGAAAAAGATAGGGGAAAATACATACATATTTATTTTCGGAACCGTTTCAAGTCGTGGCCTGAAGCGAGGAGGCAAGTTCAGGCGATCGCGTTCCGCGAATGCGTTTCCCATTTAATTTCCCCGAGTTTCTCGGGCGTTTCCGTGAGTCGATGTTAACTGGACAATTGTGTCAGAAGTCGACCGAACGAGTGGGTGAACGAAGGAGGAGCGTGTGAACGTCGCGCAACATCCGATTTCGGTCGTTTCCTTCGTTTTCGGCGCGGCGCGGCGTCCGTCGCGGCGGGCAGCCGATTCCTCGAAGCGTTGATTTCCTTGATATAGTCTATTATACATAATGTGCACAGTACAGTAAAGTTTATTGAAGAAAAGCGAAGAGTTCACTTTGTATAGCGTTGAGGTCTGTCTTTCGTGAAACGAACAAAAGGGAAACGAGAACACGCATACAAAATACGCATCAAAGCCGCACAGAAAGGGACGCGAACGCGTGTCCTGCACATATTAAACGAAGCTCGAGGTTACAGTACGAGGTATAAATAATAATATAATGGGAAAAAGAATATAAAAAAAAGACTGCTCTCGCCGGCTAAAGCATCATTAACCCCCCCCCGGGGAAAATAGATGATTAGCACGGGGACGCTCTTCGGACAAAAAACACGAGCCATTCTCTCGTCGTAAACTCGCCTAAAAATGTTGAAATTAATTTTCGAAGAATATGCAACTTCATTTGGATTCACGTCACCAATGAAAAATTTACACAATTTTTGTTGACTTAATAATCATTTTAATTTTAACCAAAATTGTAAGCTTTATAAAGGAACAAATATTACAAATGCTTGAAAGGATATACAAATATTAATCTACTCATTCCTTGAACAAAAATAAGGCGAATAATTAAATAAATTGAAAAACTCGACGAACCTTTTACACTATCTCAGTGTTTCTAATCGAGCTTTAAGCTTGGTTTGTTTAGAATTCCCTTCGGAAAGTTGATGGGGAATCGTGTGGAAGCCCGAAGAGCGGCTCCGTTGTTTGAAACTCCAATGTACGCCACGCATCACGAACACCTTCGTTCTTCGTCTATCGTGATTTCCTTTGAATACCTTTCGATGATTTGAATCGGAGCTCGTACGTATTTATCCATTGTATGCAGACCCACGTCCGAAGGATAATTATGTACGGCAAGAGATTACCATGCGGTCGCTGTTTAGCAGTCGTGGAGTCACGACGAATTAATTGATTCTCCAATGGGAAAGTATCTCAGGATAATTATTAATCGTTCATTGTGTCCCATCTCTCTCTATCCCTATTCCTCCTCCTGGTCCGCCTGAGTTTTCCTTTTTCTCCGCGAACGTTTCTCCACGCGTTTTTGAATCTACAGCTTCGACAGCGCTACATTTATTAACGATTGGGTAAAAAGGAGCATCTAAGTAATCATGAGGTATATAATATATTATGATTATGAATTATTGAACATTGTATCAAATTTTATATTCACTTCTTGTGGTTGACAATAAACTGGTTTTATAAAAAAGATAGAGGCGTTTTTGTATAGGGTGTTTGCGACGTACCGATACGCCGAACAACCGACTCCTGTTCCATGTACAATTAAATGATTCAAAGATGCGGATTATGAGCGAAAAATGCGATCCGGATCTCGTTGTGTACACTTTGGAAAATTAGCGTCTACAATTTCCCTACGAGCTTCACTTCGGGTAGCCCCAAGGATCTTTCTTTTGATCCATCAGAATCAGAGACGATTCGCAGATCTTCTTAAACACCTCGCGTAACCTGTTCTTCTGGAACACCTGAAATACAGATAAACAATTATTCATTCGTCCTTAAAGTATTCGCCAATCGAATTTTAATTTTTGTCAAATTATCGTTTAATCTTGCAGCTCGTATGCATTCGATGAAATAAAGACCTTATACAGCTGATATTGCTTCGAGGCAAGGATATCCGCTAACTGAATGCATCCGGCATGCTCGTTCATCTCTGTCATCACCGAGTGAAGAAGAAGAGTGATTTTCGGGATACAAAGTTGACGCAGCTTCTCCATTTCTTCCTCCCGCGACTCGTCTTCCGGTGTACTCGGCTCGTCGTTACTATTGGTTGTGTCTACCAGCCAACCACCATCGGGGAACAACAGTACATTGAACAATAATTGCTTGACAGCCTGCGAGAAAATAGTTTACATTTAATTTCTCATATTTCTCAAGCGTTTTTATTTGTCTTGAGTGTTTCGTCTCACAGACCTTTGTATGATGTTGCATCGTGCACTTCCACCTCTCCATTTCAACCTTATACTGTGCTTTCTTATGTTCGTACGCAACTTTCTCGGTAAAAGTGGCATACGGCGTTAGTTCTTCCAGAGGGGTGGGCTTTCCATGATGATAGTGTGAAAACCATTCCGCGAAGCCTTCTTGGGCGTCCAGGTAAGTCTTGTAACAAAGGTACTCTCGAATCGCCGAAGACGCTCTTTTCGATAAATTATTCGTGATCGTGAGATTAGTTATGGTTCCCTCCATCGTTGGATACTCGGACATGACGGACTCGATCGAGTCTGGTGGAATCTTGGGAAAAAATTCAATTCACACAACTATTAATAAACTCTTAAACGATTGTGCTACGTCTAAGGAAGCTAAAGGTAGCTAAAGTGTTAATTTAGCCCTGGGGAAGCTTTTTTTTGTGAGGAAGATTCCTATACCTTGTTAAATGCTTTTCGCGCAGCATCGATCCTCTCGTTCATTAAAAAGTATCTTATGAGTGCGTTGGTCTGCCACAACGCTTCCTCCCGCTGAGTTTGATAAAATATTAGCCAGTCCAACGCATTGATCTTCTCCAGATCTGCGTTGGTTATGGTGCCCTTCAAGTCGGCAGTGTCGACGTCCACGTCTTTCGATCGAATACGCTCCACTACTAACTTCGTGATGGCTTCTACGTTCAAGTTAGCGTCCTCCGCTGCTGTCAAACACTTCTTGCGCTGTTCATAGTCCTTGATATTCTCCAGGTAGCAAGCATAATTGGCCACTTGCGACTCCTGAGGCAGCATGGCTGTATAGAAAGCGATTAGGATCGGATCGTCCATTTCTATCAAAACGTGGACGTAAGCCATTAAAACCTTATCGCCGACTTTGTCGTTCACGTTCTTGCCGATTTGCCGAAAGAAGAATATCAAGTGAGCCAGAAAACGCAAAAAGTGCGGGTCGCATATCTTCAGATCTATCATGTTCTCGATCTCCTCCATCAATTTCGGGATTTGATCGAGTATCAAGTATTTCTGGATCAGATGGTCCGGCGCGTTTGCTTGCGTGCGGATAATTGGATTCTTCGACGCGTGTAGCTCCTTAAAAACGTCCTCCAGCGAAAGCTCGTTCTTCCAATAATCGTCAGGCATGTTCGTGAAACTTTTAACCACCAAATCCCTGATCTCTCTTTCCACTTTGATGTCCAACAGCGACTTCATGTGACCCCACAGCGCGTCCTGCCAAGAGGACGCAACTTGCAACATTTGTTGGACGTTTCCGCAAAGGCTGGCGTAAACGGCGCGATAGTATTGACCTAAATCAGAGCAGCGCAAATTGGTTACTCGTGAAATAGATCGGTTAGCAGACAGCAATGAATCACGGGTTATTACCTACGCGTTTGTCCTGGGAGAGCTCCCACGCGCACTGTTTCCAAACACTTCTATTCGGATTTCCCTCGATCGGTAATTTAGTGTCGGCTAATGGATTTTTGTAATTAGGATCATGGTAAGGTATCCAGCCTAACAGACAAGCAGCTCTCCAAGGTTGACCACAGTGTTCGGCGAGCGCCTGTGCCTTTCTCAGTCGCCCACAGCGTACCTGTTGCATAAAATATCTTTGTTACGTATTATATCTATTTCTAAAGTCTTCTCGTTTAATCCTCATTTCCGTTTTTGTTTAATCTTTCATCGAAGAACCTTATACCTCTATGAACATTCTTTTTTCAAGTCTTGCATCGTCTTCCCTGTCCAGATCATGGAGAGGTTTACCTTCTCTGATTGGAGCGTCTGGATCTAAGGACGATATCATCGGTCTACTCGAACGAAACGGAATCGAATCTTTATCTTTGTAAGTGAGTAATTGCCGTACTGTGTTCTCCCACGCTAGCGTTTTATCGGTGAACTGTTCAGTGGACGGGCATTTGTCTGCCTGATCCAACGCGTTCTTTTCCAGCCAGTCGATTATCAACTGATACTCTCGAATGTATTTTTCAACCTTGAATAAGCTATCTATTACGACTTTTTCAGATATATAAGTATCGTTTTCATCCGAATCCTCTTCCATTGCTGTAGGAAAGTTCAGACTGTTTATTCGATTCTGGTACAGGCAATAAACAAGCCTCCAGGTGTTCCTTTCATTCTCCAAAGAGATTTCTTCCTCCGATGCTTCCGTGGTCTCCACTTTTGCTTGCATGCCTGTAACAAAAAAATCATCGATCGAACAGAACAATACAGTTTGTGACCAGGTAAAATATTAGGCTTCGGACATATTGCTTGTACCTCTCATTATGTCTAAAGTATCTGTGCAATTCTGTATAAAGTCTGCGATAATGTCGAACACCTGAGCCTCTGAAAAGTTCATCTGTATACTATGTAGAAAGTCGTAGTATAATTTAGACATAACGTCTCTCCATGGTTGCTTCGCTTTCAGAATCATGCCAGTCGCGCTACTGTCATCCATCATTTCCCTCAATGTGAGCTCATTCTTTTCGGACGCTGCCATTATATCGCGTATTTCATGAGGAGCGATGGTTAAGGAGGTGTCTATGTCCAGCATATCATAACTTTTCATGAACTTCGAACTCAAATATGATTTGTTCGATACCTTGGGGCTACTCGTGTCGTTTAATTGTTGCGAGTCGTCCAAATCCTTCCGTAAAAGAGTATTCTGCAATGAGATCCTCTTAGGAGTTGTGCTTTTCCCGCTTAACCTCAAAAACGATTTTCGGTGAGCATTCTCCTGATTATGCATTTGAATGGACTGGTCCAAATTTTCGTTGGTGTCGTTTATAGTATCCATTGTTAAATCAGGTTAAATCAGGTTAAATCAGGTTAAATAAGGTTAAATCGGTATGTGATCATCGAGCACTGTCGAGCACCTTTGACAATCATGCCGGTTTTCGAATTGTGTCACGGAGTACGGAGCATCCATATAGAGACGAAACTCTGTCGATTTTTTCGTAACCAATTTCTAGCGTGCTCGTATCCGAGGGTAGGTAAATTTGAATTTTCGGTATACTATGAAAAATAAAGTGCATCCTTCTAGCTGCAATTTGAGTCTCGAGATATTGAAATATTATATCAGAGAGTGAGTATATCTTATTCGGGAGTAAAGAGAAAAGTATAGGTAGGCGATAGTGGACAAGTGGACGCCCCTTCGGGAAAATGGGGAATTTACATATTAGTGGCGAAAATCTCAAACTGTTAGCCAAATACCGACAGAGGTCGATAATGTAGAATTCTACATGATCTGTGTTGAATATTTCTTGAATCCGTAGAAATTCCCTATACGCATCTTCTCTGCATCTAAATTTCTAAATAATCGAACACATAAAAATGAATGATTTTTACAATTACAGGTGAACACAATGATCTATACTGAAAATCTACTGATCAATATCAACATACTATATATATAAAGGAGGGACCTATATAGAGTTAATAATTTTCCTCGCATTATTTCATATTGAAAATAGCCGTACTTTATTAATTTTATGTTTTATTGAAATTAAATTGAACAAGTTGCAATTTTAATATGTTATACTTCTGTCTGCGAGGAAACTAAAATTGTTATATCTATATACTTATACATATGGGAGGAGTGTCCTCCGTGTACCAGTCCAAATTGTAGCTGCGCTACTACTTTGGTCTTTGGTGGTAAGATCGGAGCAGTTGCGAGGAAATCGGAAAAATGGCGACTCGTCTGCTAAAAGTTAGTTCCGCGTTGCGGACTTATACCAATAAAACCAGTCTTGTGAAGGTAATCAAACGATCATTTTACCATTCTTCGATTGTTGCTCGAATAGTTACCAATGAATCAATGTTAAATCCACTTCATTTTGTCGAGATGAAAATTTCGTGGACTTCATTTGCTCCTTACGTAATGAGAATAAACTGTTTAAAATATTACGAAAACAAAAGAGACGTAATGTATTAGTGTTTAAACGACAATAAGCAGAACTTCTTGAATTGAATTCTATTACACACGGTGGAATACTTGTGTCAAAATATTATAACCTCGATACGTTCGATCCACTCTAAAGACAATGTTGCAGTAATGCGCTGCCATTAAATTTCGAGACTTCGAAGACACAATTGATTGATACTTGAGAAGTTAATAAACTTATACTAATAAGTAAAGGTGAAGCTCATATCCATGCATTTTTCCCAATACTACTTATTTATGAATATATTTAATATATAATTAATATCTCGTATTATGTATACGGGCATGCCTGTATTGCTTATTCTTATTTTGGATCCAATAGGAAACCGCTTCTAGTAAATGAATTCCAACATTATGTTCTACGGTTGTTTCACAGACCCAGAAACAATGGCGGTCTACGGCGTCTTCTCTGAAAGAAATGCTGATCAATCAGCCCGCAACGAGAGTTACAACTTTAGATTGCGGTATGAGAGTAGCGAGCGAAGACACCGGCGCACCAACAGCCACAGTAGGACTGTGGATCGATTCTGGCAGCCGTTTTGAAACTGACGCAAACAATGGTGTGGCCCACTTCATGGAACATATGGCTTTCAAGGTACATTATACTGCTCTTAACTCAAGATGTTTGAAGTATTCGTTTAAACTAATAATATCAACAGGGGACTACCAAACGATCGCAAACCGATTTAGAATTAGAGATCGAGAACATGGGTGCCCACTTGAATGCCTACACAAGCAGGGAGCAAACAGTATTCTATGCCAAATGTTTGTCGCAAGATGTACCAAAAGCTGTAGAAATTTTAAGCGACATCATTCAAAATTCCAAGCTTGGGGAAAACGAGATCGAAAGAGAGCGCGGTGTTATCTTGAGAGAGATGCAAGAGGTCGAGACAAATCTCCAGGAGGTTGTCTTTGATCACCTGCACAGCAGTGCTTACCAAGGAACTCCTCTGGGCAGGACAATTTTAGGACCCACCAAAAATATCAAGAGCATCACGAAAAAAGATCTTCAGGATTATGTAAGGACGTACTATGGTCCACCAAGGTAATTTATAAATTACATGTTTCTATGGGTATGTATCCTTATTGTACGTACACGCACTGTAAAATTTATTTCTTTTTCTCAGATTCGTATTAGCAGGAGCCGGTGGTGTGGAACATAACGCTCTGGTAGAATTGGCTGACAAACACTTTGGTAAAATGTCAGGACCACACTACGATGAAATTCCACTTCTCGATGTACCTTGTCGTTACACTGGTTCTGAAATCAGAGTCCGCGACGACACCATTCCTCTTGCACATATAGCCGTCGCTGTCGAAGGTGCTGAAAGCCTTGTTGGATAGAGTAGTGTGTGTCTGCAGTCTAGTTCTTAGATAATAGGAACTTATAGACTTTTCTTGTAGGTGCTGGATGGGCGGATGCTGACAACATTCCTCTTATGGTTGCGAACACTTTGATGGGAGCGTGGGACCGCAGCCAGGGAGGTGGCACAAGCAGCGCGAACCACTTGGCTCAAGCTGGAGCAATAATGGGAATGTGCCACAGTTACCAAAGCTTCAATACATGCTACAAAGTACATACTATTTTCGTAAAATCATTCTATTACTAAACGAGCTCTTTCCTCCAACTATTTCTCCTTTGCAGGATACCGGTCTATGGGGTGTGTATTACGTATGCGATCCCATGTCGTGTGAAGACTTCGTAGAAAATATCCAGTCCGAATGGATGAGATTATGTGTATCGGTCACGGAAAGGGAAGTAGAACGTGCGAAGAACATTCTCAAAACGAACATGCTTCTTCAATTGGACGGTACGACCGCGATTTGCGAAGATATCGGTCGACAAATGCTATGCTACAACAGACGCATACCCCTTCACGAACTCGAGGCCAGGATAGATGTAAGTAATGTTTGTACGTTAATTATTTCTCATAGAATTTTTTTAACAATAAATTCTTTTCAGAGCGTAACGGCCAATACTATTCACGATGTCGGTATGAAATACATTTACAATCAGTGCCCGGTAATCGCAGCTGTTGGCCCAATCGAGAACCTTCCTGATTACAACATAATTAGAGCAGACATGTACAGATTACGCGTCTAAACGAACTCCGTTGATAGAATTTAGGACGAGTCGCCCAGAACGTCAGTTTTAGTGAAAAACTCGACATTAAATTGAAACTACAACTACATAAACCGTTTTCCGCGAATGTGAATCATCGATACGATTTATCCCACAATATTTATTAAGCAATTGGAAATATATAATGCAAGTTTCTATGTACACCGCATCGTGCATTGTAGTTTCATTTTAATATTTGTTCGACGATTAGTCATCTGCCGAACGTGTAATTGCCAGGCTTAAATAAAACAATTTACCTACAGAAAGTTTAACTTTTGGTTATGCTTTTGATTTGTAATATGTACAAGGAAACAGATTCACACATAAAAGGTCGAGATCATTACTATTTTATCAGAATTATTTAGCGTTTTCGTTCGTAATATACGTTTATTTTTCATTACTTAATTCATTATAAATAATGGACAAATTTATTGTTTTATTGCTATAGCAATTTGTACTCTTTCTACTTCTGTTGTCTGTTCTATTTCTTTCGTTTCTATTTCGGTGTCTTTAATCGCGTACAAATTTATTACAGTTTTAAATGCAACTGTGAAAATAGTACGCAAATTATATGTACAATTATATATTTCTATGACGATATAAATAATGTAAAATAGTTTCATAAAATTCGATATCTAAATTTATGATTTAATCACTGACCCGTGAAGATAAAATTACTATGGACATATCTAGAATTTATTGCTACGACTACGTATCCATCATCGATATAAAGCTTTCAGAATATTATTATATTATTCCTCAGGTTTGCACTTCAGTTTAAGTAGTATTTTGCAAATGAGCAATAAATGCATTATGTTTCTCCTATTTAATACGACTCATTAGAAAAACATATATAGACGAGATAATTATGATTCTACTATTGGAACTCAATAGGTATTATTATTGGAGTATGAATTTAAGCGTTACACGGTAAAGCTTTTTAATGGGATTCAAGCCTGACTTAGTGAATATTAATAGTGACAATTATCAAAATTGTAGATACTAATATTTTGTTGTATGTGAATAGTAACCAATCATTTCACGTTTTTTTTTTTAAATACTATGAAAGAGAGCACTCATCTTTGTACTTATATTGAAAGAATTTTTACTTATACCATACTTATATGACTACCTAGGATTATGCGATGGAGTCTGCGTTGGCGATGTATCCTTACATACTTTGGCAGTCATTTCAGCCAGTGGCTCCAGTTCTTTTGTATTGACTAATTCGAATTCCGCCACAAAATAGTAGAAATGTTTATAGCATGTATTTACATGTGCTTCCTGAAACACAAGAGAGTAATTTAATTTTTTGTCATGACTAAAATTAGGTATTTGTATACTCAAGTATCAAATTAAGAGTAAGTATTCAAGTAAGCAGTAGTAAGAGTTTCAGTAACAATATTTTTAATAAAAATATGAGACTTACTGCTCCTATACCCACAATACGATCAAAATGATGTATGTAGACATGAACAAAGACTCTAAACAAGCGGGTTAAAATTTTTCTACACAGAGGTACGAAAGTTTTTGGAAATGGTACATCTGAAAAAAAAAATTTTTCACATTAATCACACAAATTAACATTTTTACTACTAAAGCGCAATACCTGTTGAAACTGGAAATATGTTTTCATTATTAATTTGTGCTTCGATCCAATCCATAAGGAGACTAACATACTGCGGCGCTGGCAGTGCAGTAGGCTTTTTATACTTTTCACCATCTGCCCATAAATATTCGAATCTAGCTCCGCCGCTCATAGTGGGACAAGACGCGGAATCACAGTATTCAGAAATAGTACCATATATCAAATTTATTCTATTGAAGAAATCTACCACTGAAATTATAATATAGAACATGAGGAAAACACGGTATACGTATAATATGTTTTTAATAAAAATTATCGAATACCGTGAACAGCGATCCAATCATTGAGATCTTCCCCGGGTGGTAGTTTCACAACAGACCTTAAATTAATCCCAGAATTAAGTGAAGCTTGTGCTTGTTTGTGTAAGGAATATCGCAGGGTTCCGTGAGCAAATTTCTTCTTTGGTCTGAATGTCTGCAATGTTGAAATGTGTAAGAAATTTTAATTAGAAATTCGTAAAACAAATTCTATAACTAAATATTGTAAACGTACAAGTTTAGGCATGAAAATAATCAATAACACTGTAGAATAGGTTAAATGTCAATCAATATAGTATACGGGGAAATTACCTTTCCTTTTTGGAAAAACTCCATAAATCCGCTTAACGCAGTCATTGCGATTCAAGTTACACGGAACTTGCGAATAATACACAAATACCGAGGTAACCGGCAGGACAACCTATTTCGGTCTATGTCTATACATACGCTACAAACCGAAAAACACTCCCACGCTTAAATGTTTACCGTGCCTTTCCATTTTACTTGTTTGTTCACGGTTTTCTGCATCGAATTCAATTTTTATTCACCATTCGAACGCTGTTATGCTCGCCCAACTTGGGCAACACTTTGCACTTTGCGTCGACGCACGGTTGCACCTTTTTACAAATTTCTATCTCACTCGGATGCATTAGTCACTTTGTCGGTGTTCCTTCAATACATCTACAATTCCCGGTTGTTTCAAACGAACACGACCATAGAGAACTGCATATACATATTACAATACATATACTATAATTTATACATGGATGCAAATGGGGAAAAAGAACTGAAGTAAATTTGACAAATATTTATATTATTTGAAAATTTATAATGGAGCAGAGAAAATAAAATAGATCGAAAACATTTCAGTATAAAAAAAAATATAAAACATTTTTTACTTGTAGAGTATGAGACAGTGGTTGGTCGAAAATAACAATAACTGTACGTGAACATCTTTAATAAAAGTAATCGTACACTTAACTTACGAAAAACGCTTTTCGAATAAGACCCTTTTATATAGTTTTTTTTACACAAATATAGTTTATTACATAAACAGGCAGTTTGATGCGCGGAAGTAAAAAAGTAAATGTCATTCAGGGCATCAATTACTATCCATGTTTTTTCCTCTTGAAATTGATATAACTATATTATATAATTAACATATTATTCATACTGTAACTTTGTGCAAGTATATGTACACTACTGCATAAGATTACTGAATTTCGTGTTATCGCTTCCGTTTTACCATTATTCCGACGATTCTAAATCCTATATATCCCAGCAGTGTTTCATCGTATATTTTAATTAATTCGTTTACTTTCAATTTCAATTAAAGTCTAATTTTTTAATTTCTTTCTCGTATGTAAGGTAAAAGTATTCAAGTGTTACGTGCTTTACATAAATATTCTCTTTTTATATATTCAATAAATACATGTAATGGACAATAATCCCTGTTCATGTACTTTACAGTTAATAAAATTATTTCGCCTATAAATGTACATTACAGTTTTACTTGAACCTCGATCATAGAAGTTCACGTTTGCAATTCATAATTCTGTAACTATAGTCAATACTCAGACAGATGGAATGATTCCTCACGGTAGTACAATATTTCGGAATTGAACTTCGTTCAAACAAAACACAAAGTGCTTGTATTATAATCCCTTTGCTAATTAACAATATCGATGACTACAGTATTGTCACGTACAATTTTTTAAAAAAATTGTTCTGCGTTGTCAATAAAAAATTTTTAAGCAGAATAATATTTCTTTTTTGTGACCAGCACAGATAGTATGTAATTTCTAGACCAAATAACACGTTGATGCTGTTAAATGCATCGCAGTCTTAATGAAAACAATTCAAAATCTGGTGTAGCAATAAATACAAAAGTTCGATGAAAGTTATTCTATTAACGTTTTTGTAAAATCATTCTAAATTAGCAACGATAGATCATCATGTATGTGTCAGCGTTTCATTATGAAGCCTGTTAATACATACATGTAACTATTGGAGTTATTCTAGGAAGACTTCCATGTGTACGAAGCCTTCTTAAAAAAGAACGTGTGAAAATATTTATAGACATGATAACGCAATATCGCCTTCAAATAATGTCTGATTTAAGATTGTATTAATAATTACATACATTAATTTATAGTTTATTGTGCGGTGATCATAGATGCTTAGCGCCTTCCGCCTTTTTCGTCGTCGGTGGGACACTGGTGCCTAATGGAGGATTTCTCACTGGATCGGAAGAGGAATTGCTCTGAAGTACCGAGGCTTTTTCCCTTGCCTTTTCGGGGGAACGTGCTCCGTAGTCTTCATCTAGTTCCTCTTTGCCAAAACTTTTTTCAGTCGTTACTGGTGTAGCAGGAACGGGAGATTTTGGTGCAACATACTTTCTTTCGGGAGACTGTTCCTTTCCAGCGGCCGAGTCCTTCTGCAACGATTTTTGGATCTGTTCTTCCACTTCCAGTATCTCCTCTTTATCAATTAATTCTATCAGTTCGTGTAGTTGTTTCTTGCTTAACTTAATGTCCTCTTTTCCAATTAATTCCACCACCTATAAACGGGCAATAAAAATACGTATTATACAGGGGTGAACCAAAAGTCGCGAAAAGGTCTGAAATTTGATTAATTTTTTTTATAAAATTTCGTAAGAAATGTACCTTCAGAACGTCTTCGATCTTTATAGCCCCGTCCCTGTCGTCATCCATTTTCGCTAAAATTTCTACTATGCGCTGTAACCGATGCTCGTCAGGTACATTTTGAATTTTCTTAATGGCTGTGATTAGTTCGTCTATCTTAACCAATTCCTCTACACACTTGGTAGAGGAGCACTCTTCCACGTCCGCGGTACCAGCCTCCTGTTTAAGCTTTTTCTCGGATTCAAGCTGCTGCAGAACCTCGTCCATTTTTCGGATCATCTTATCCACTTGGTTGAATAATCGTTTAGCACCTTTGGACTCCTTAATGTTTTCTACGTCCTCCTGACCCTTCGCGGCAGCTTTGATCTCGTGCAGCTCCTTTATGTCTTCCTGGTAGTCAGCCATTTCTTCCTTTAGCTCCTTCAGCTCCTCCTTCTCCACCGACATGGTCTTCTTGTCCTTTTTAAAATTGTTTTTCTATAAGTAACAATCTCACAATACTAAACTAATTCACCAAGCTACCATTTATACAAACCTTTCCAATACTATCTAAAGCCTGCTCTAGTACTTTCACGTCTGTGTTAGTGATCTCGTCAATTTTGGAAGCGGACACTGCCGGCTGCGGCTCGACATCTTTCTTCTCTTGCCGCTCTTCCTCGATCTTTTTCTCCTCTATCTTGATGATCTCGATGTTCGTCTTGTGGTCCATTTTTCCCTCCTTCTCCCCGATTGCGCCCTGGGTACGCGCGACAACGGTGTCGGGAAGGGCTGAAATGGTGGCTTTCAACTTGTCCGACATGGGTATCGTCTCCGGGACCATAAGCGCTCGCGAAAGAAGTAATAACGACGGCGGGACCTTTTTGTTCAGACTCAGGTCCAACCATTGGGATAGTTGCTCCCTCAATTTGCTCTCCGGCAAACCGTATGCCCTCATTCCTCGTGCCCTGCAGGCTTGTTGCAGCTCGCTTCTAGTCAGGGAATCGATACCTTCCTTTTCTATGAGCTAAAAAATGCACATGAGCTGTAGGCAAGAAAGAATGACTGTGTTCCAAGACGCGTGAACGATAGTAGATAAGATAGAACACCTTATCGTCCGCTGAGAGACTTCTGAGCCTCATTCGTAGCAGAAATCGTAAGAAATTTGTCGTTCCCAGAGTCTGCACATCTAGCACTCTACACAACGCCACCAATTGTGGTCGGGAAAGAGAGTCCAACGTAATCTCGTCTTCGAAAAGCTTACTGAACTGCATGATCTCTTCGTTCGATGCTGGAGTGCCGGAACTGCGAACTTTATAGAAAAATTCTGCGAATTCTTTGGCTCTCTTCGATTTGTAGTCCGATGACTGTACTGCCATGTCATCCAAAGTTTTTTGTAAAAATTTTGCCATTTCGATTTTTATCTGAAGTAGGACATTCAAAGGTTCGAGTCAAGGTCAAGAGATCGAATGAAATTGTTACCGGATAGGAGGGACGGATTCAAACCTTTAATGCTTGCTTCAATTTGTCTTCCTTTTCTGTTGCTGTTTGGAAGGTAGACGGCAGCAAGCCAGGGAAAAGCTTGATAGCGACTGGTAACAGAAACTCCATGAAAGGAACAATGATGAAAACAGAGAAGGGAATCAGCCTGAACATGTCTCCGGTTGTTTTTATTAACTGAAAGTAGTTAAAAATTAGAACAGTTCAGTGAATTTAATATTTATATAAGTTAACTTACCAATCTGTGCTCCCTTCTACTAAGTTCTTTGCCTTGCAAAATTCTCCAAACTAATTTCGCTGAAATTTTCATATCCAGACCCAGTAACCTAAATCCGTGATAGTAATGTATAATTTCTCCCTTGACTCTCTGCCATAATGTTAGTTTTTCTACCACTGCTTTCGAACTAGTCTGGGCAACAGTTCCCTCAGTTTTTTGTTTGAGATCCTTTTGTTCCTTGATATTTTTTACTGTGTCCTCCACTTTGGAAGACGATTCTTGCCCACTCCATATCGGTGTTGCATAAAATGTGCGAACTTGTAAATATGGTGTATTTACAATGTTACAGCTTTCTATTACTTTCGAGTGTATCAACAATTTCTTGTTCCCCGGATCTCTTTTATCGGTGTAAATGAATGCCAAGCCTCCATTTATTTGATTGGTGTTGTACCATAACTTGAAACAGCCATATTCTGCAAAAAATATTATATATATATATATATATATATATATATATATATATATATTATATATATATATATATATATATATATATACTATAAGATTGTCAAATAATGATTCTAACGTCTTTGTAATTTTTAACAAAATATCATCTGGGTTCGAGTGAAAATTTTCTATGACAACACGCCATTGACAATGAAATCGGCATTCATTAGAACGTAGTATTATATCGCGGATATACGAAACCGCTATTATTAAAACTTATTTCATAACATAACCTACAGCTTAAATAATTATATAAATTGCAAGCATAGAAAAGAAGAGCATTCAAACAGAATGGAAAAATTTTGCCGATGTCAAATAGATATTAATAGTTCTAATCATCAATTTGCCTGTTACATAAATATAGCGTGCACGATATTTAGAATGTACGATGTTAGAAATTGGTACACAATAATTATGATTTATTATAGAATAGAATGAATTATACGTACGTCGGATCGTTTTGCCATGGTTAATTATCATTGCTTTCGAATGGATCAAGGTATTCATCTTGTATTAATGTTTTTTTCGTGATTTTTGTAGTTTTTCGAAGCCGTGTTTCCCTGCAAATATGTAGTAAAATACGGCCATCACACATTTTCTGCCTTGAACATAGCGATTAGAGATCAAAGATCAGCTGCTTCAATATTACTAGCATGACTTTACTTTTACCTGCCTTTCACTATATATAAATATAACTAATAAGCTGTATGAGAATTCATCTTTTTAGAACACATCCCGCTGTCGAATCAGAATCACAATTTGATTAGAGGATCGACTCTATTTCATTTGCAACCAGTTTACCAGTGATGCAAGAAAAATTTAAATATAAATATAGTAGTTATCAATATTTTGCAGCACTTACCCAATAATAGTTCACCAATCTTTTTGTTAAACATTAACAATCGTTTAATGCCTCCGGGTACCACGTTACATGTTTAGTTAACGAAATCTTCTTTATTTAGTCTCTTTCTTTGCAAACGTTTTACATACGTGGGAATTGTAATGAATGTTATAATCACTACAAAGTCGTTTTAGAAGCCATGCATGCAAAAATACTAGTATTGTCAAATGGTACGCGTACATAATAATTACAATAGAAAGATAGTTACATACGAAAATCGATAAAACGAGGTATTATTCAAATTCATTTACTAATCTATTGGGATATCTGAAGATAGAACAAAGATTGATGCGTTACACGACGACTGTTCAGAGCACAATGAAATAAATAAAACAGTTTAACAATAGGATTTATTTATCTAATGCATATTCTTTTTTGTCCGTGTGGACATTATTCTATATTGCCATTTTTTGTCTATGATTTTAAATTACCGATTCGTCAGCATAGGTCAGAATCGTCATAAACGATGAATAACATAGATGGGATATCTCGTATACGATTACGTCCAAGGTTGCCTACTTTACCGGCTCAGAAATTTTATCGATGCGCCCTCTTCTCTACGGATACAGCGCATGGATTCCGGCTTGGCCAATAATAGCAACAATATCACGCTCAACTGTAGCCGCGCTCCGATTGGTCCGTGTTTTTCGTTAACAACTCGGAACAAAAGTTATTTCGTATGAAAGGGTAAAAATATTTGTTAAAATTCCATTCGCATTCCAATGTGTATAGTCGATGGTACGCTCGTCGAGTTGAGAAAAATGGTTTCAAGAACGCAACTCGAATCTTGTGCAAGAACCGACCAATTGGCATCAGCGAAAGGGGGAGGGGCAGCAAAGCTTCAGTAGCCGCCATGTTTTTCTGTGAGTGGGGTGTGTAGAAGAGGCCGGGGTGAAAATCATCTCTCGAGGCATGCAGGTACGTCAAAATTCGAATAATCTCGTTTGTTCGCGCGACGGGCATGATTGTCTTGGTTGTCGCGCGTCGACAGACCGCGAATCTCGACTTGTTTCTGTTTCGCAATGTCGCGCAGTCGGACGTTCTCGACGGGAAAGCTTTTATGACTCACAGACGAAACGCATCGCGCAATCGGGCAAGGTTATTTGCATTGCTCGGGAGCGATGCGTCTGCCAACAATCCATATAGATAGACAGCCTTGGTGCAGCGGAACGCGTTCGGAATTGCAGTTTGTTTTCGTGCACCAGCCCGAGAAACATCTACAGCCAGGGTAGAGAAAGCTGGCGGCCGATGATTCTCGCGCGAATAAATCCACACGAAAAAACCGTGTCCTTCGCGTTTGATCGTTCTCGCGGCCGCGTAATCCGCCGATAAGCGGCTTTGATAGCGTTTGATAACGGTGCTCGAACGTTTCACGCCGCTGAATCTTGGCCCCCCCATGTAATTGAATGCGATGTCCCTAACTCGTCCCCCGAGCCACGACGTGTGGAATATGTGCTTTTAGATCCACTGTTCGTGCAACGTGACTTAGCAGCCTCTAACGTAAACGCACGTTTCCAACTGCGTCTTATATATTATGCGCAAAAAAAAAATTCGCGACCGAATCGAGCCTCGACGAACACGCGTTGTCGCACGAAGTTCGCGGACGTTCGAAATATGTATTTGCCAGACGCACAGGTGTCGAAAACGAATTTTCAGCGCTTCCTCGGAATTTGATTTTTAATTTTGTTAAATTGATCTTTTTTATTTCGACCACGATACACCGCTGTCGCGAAGCCTCATATTCAATGACGTTTCGTAACGCGACGTGTCCGATGATTTATGTTACCGTAACGAGTAATGGCAGTCTGCGATAAATCAGAAACGCACGGGTCGAACGAATTTTGTTGACGCTTTCGATCGGCAGAATTTGAATTTTAATTAGAAAATCGATTTTTTTTCGTATGCCGAGATACCGTTGTCACGAAGCCTCATTTTCGATGACGTTTCGTAACAACGCGATTTGTTAGCCTAATGACTAAAGGTAGTCTGTGATTAACCCAATGCGTTATCTGAAACTGACATTAGTCATAAGGTGATTACCAAGTAGTCAGCTGAAATATCTATAACACATTCCGCTTTTGCATTTACGTGCCACTGGTGCACGATATGCATTTGACAACATTCAATGTTATCACTGGATACTAACTACCATCTCCTTAGCGAACCAATTCAAACTACAATTTTACTATACTATAGATCGCATACCGTCCTATATTTTGTTTTTGTGTTCTGCTTTCGTTTAGCATAATCTATATATTGTTATTAATGAATTGGCACTAATGTCTAGTTAAAGTTGCACAATGACAGATAAAAGTTTTACACAATCGATTGATCGCCGAAGAGACGTAACACTGATCTACTTGTAAATTTAAGACTACGATTATTGATACAAAGTTCAATTATATTTTTTGGAGTTTGCAAGTAAATGGAAAGAAACGAAATAATATTTATATATATTTTTTAAATTATTTAAGGAGCTTATGGCTCTTAACGTACGAATACTACATTTATTATATTAGTTTATAACTGGATGAAATTCTGTAATTTCAGCGTCAAAATGGGAAGGAAACTAAACTTGTTATCCTTCGCTAAGACCTGCCAGCCTCATTACTACAAAACATCCACCACCTGTGCACAAGAACCAAATAATTTCTAATCGACGTAACTAAAATTTCAAGGAATACTACCACCAATTGTGGGCTATGTAATTAAACTGAAGAAATTACAAGTAACCAAGAGAAGAAAGGAAACAATCTAACATTTATCAAGCAAATAAACGTCAAGGTGGTGGATTCAGTAAAATTGAAACATTAAAGGACAATAATATAATACAGTAACTCTATTATAAAGGTAAGTCTAGTTCTTTTTTTCCTTCTCGATGATCGGTAATTTCAAATTGTACATCAACTTATTTGGTTATCACTGTTGAGGCTTGCACGTGTAACTACCTTTATAGGGGGGAACCGTAGACACGCGCCGGTATCAGTGTGTCTTCTGATTCTTGTCTGGCTGCAACGCTTGCAAAACATTAGGAAATAATTCCAAAAGGATACGGCTTACGCCAGGAAGCCTGAGCAGCGATAACCGTATGATGCCAGACCATGAAAATCTTGAATCTCTTCGAGCGGTTTGTCCTTTCTTAGAAGAGAAGATGATCACCCTGGAGGTAGTTGAGTCTGTGAAAGTTTTCGGGTCCAGGAGGAACTTTAATAAGAGGAAATGAGGAACCCGGCACTGCATCTGGTCGGGATAGCGGCGTCCCCTGGAGGAGGTGAAGTGTTCGGCACAAGGGCCGAGGAGGAGTTGCGACAGTGGCTGGAGACGCGCCTGGACGAATTGGGAATCGACCCAATTGCGTACTCGCGGTTTGTGCTCAGCCTGCTGCGCCGCCCCGACTCGGCCCTAAGTCCTCCAGAAGAAGCTGTGGGCACAGGGAGGAACGGAGGACGTCGCATACGTGCCCGACCCAAAGCCAAGCTGCCAACGCAAGGGGACAGAGAACAGAGACGTGCTGTTGTGCAATGTCTAACAAGCGCTGCCGATAATGTGAGGACCAACTAGCTTAATCTATGTTTGCGGTACAGCACAGTGGTAATCTGTTTATTTGGTGTCAATTGTAGAAATGTGGAGTAGAAACACTGGTCGATGAATTATGCATGAAACTACGAGATTTGGAAGGAGGCGGCTCGAGCGAGAAAGAGGACGAATCCAAGAAATCTGATGGCGAAACCAAGACAAGCTTAGAGTCGCTGACACCTCGCGATAGGGCTCTCAGATACTATGCAGCATTCCCTGCATTGCAACCGACAACTCTGAAGAAAGTTTCTCAGAGAAAGGAGAGAAGTCTAGGAAACAACAACAACAATAACATCTCGAATAACAACAACAACAACAACAACAACAACAACAGTAACAATAAAATCAACGGGGTTAGCTATAACAATAACAAGAACAATAATAAAACTCGCAATAAGAAAACTAAAATGTCCATTGTAAGTATTTCCGGGTAGAGGCTCTGGAGTAGCTGTAGCGGGCGATGAAAAATTACAATACATTTATAATACATTTCTTTTTAGAGTATCGAGCCACGGAGATCAGAGGAAAAAGAAAGCTTTGGATTTGTCAAGTCAATGGAGCGCGAACGTGAGAAAGAGCGAGAATTAGAGTTGGACCAGCTGAGGTTGGCGCAATTGCAAGCAAAGTTTAACGAAAGCTTGGAGGCACTATGGGATTCAGGACCGGGCAATGCACAGGATACGGCTTCTATCTGGGCGGCTCCCACTCTCTCTATTCCTTCAGGACCTCTTTGGCCGACAGACACTACCGAGACAATCTTTACTTTATCCACCTCGGACAATGGTTATGCTACTGACACACCGTACCAGGAATCAATTGTTGACGACTCGCCGCTCATTCCGTGGGACATCGACTTGATCAGCATCGAGGATTACGCGGACGAATGTAGTAACAAGAATAAATCAGGTTGGTACTTTGGAACAGTCACACTATCTACGAGCATCACGATATAGTAATATTGACTTAAGTATATATATATCTAACGGATAGGAGAGATCTAACGGAAATGTAAGTAAATGGTATGCGCACTAAGTTTAGACGTAGATCGCTATATCTGTGTCGTGCTACGAATGTGTCTCTTTCATTATCGTTTTCGTTCAATATTATCGTGTGTCCTAAGTTAGTCGCTGACACTGCACCGAACGTGTTATGAGTAAACATATTTGTGATGTTCTAACATTTCAGAGAGTAACGTAAACTGGTCCGACTCAGCTATGGATGGGTCTTGGTGCTGGAAAGGGCTCGGCAGCAATTTGACTGCCCTGGGACACAGTCCTCAGACAGGTAGCTGCTTCTTTCCAGTCGCACCCCGTAAAACACCCATAGGAACACGCAAAGAATCTCGTTCAAATCTGAAGGTGAACAACCTGCCAGAACCGGACGAGGACTTGCTCACTTCCGCTCGCACACACTTTCGTCCGATAAAGGATGACGGTCAGTGGGCCGACGGGACTACGTTTCCTGTAAACAATACCTTAGAGCGGGTCGCGTACCGCCGATCCGAGTCAGGGAACTTGTTGTACCTTCCTGGCGGTGAAAGCCCGTACATGGAGTACCGGGAAGGCGACTCGCCGATTCCTCCGGTATCGTCGAATCTTACGTTGAAATTCAGGGTGCGTCAGTGTGACAAGTGCGTTCAAACCGAGCCCATTCGATCTCCGGTCAAACGCCGAATTCTCTCCGAACAGGATCATTTCCATTATACTCCGGTCGGAGTAGAAGATACTGTTATTCGCGAAGAGGAGAAAGTCGAGAAAGATTGCTATGCATTGGGTCAACTGGGTTGGGTACGATCTAACGTACCTCTGCACAATGATAGGAAAAGGTAAACAACTATAGAGAACTCACGGTGTTGTTCACGGCTTTTTTTATTTTTTTTTATTTTGTACACGCTCTGGACCGTTCCCTTCTCGGCTGAGTCATAGTTTCTCAATGTGAAGATCTAGAGGTATTACGATTTCAGTTACTTTTTATTTTGTTTTGTTTTGTTTTGTTTTTTTTTTTTAAATATTTTGTTTAACTATTTAACGCTACACGACGAAGGTCGAATTATTTGTAGATCCGACGATCATCGTAGTGCAAGGGGTTAACAAATTTTTTAATTGGCTCCCGGTAGGTAAAGCGTTTAAGGTTGTAAAATTACGCGCGCAACTGGACTCGGAAATTAGAAAATATCAATTGGAAAGGGGGGTTGCGAGCTAGACGCGGTTGGGAAACTATGGACTAGGTTTTTGATTAATTGAACGTTGTTCCTTCGACGAATTCGAGAAGAGACGACATTCCTCGCAGGTACGGAGCGTACTTCTAGACCAAAGACTGATTGGCCAATTAGTCGAAGCAAAATTTATATTTGTTAATCGTTAGGACGTCGTTGAAATTTCGGAAGTATGCTTCTATTTCTTTTTTGTTATGTTTGAGCGTGATGAATCTCGGCGAGTTTATCCGTTTGCCGGGTGAACAGCGTTTAACCTTTAGGTTTGATTCGCAACGTTAACGAGCGGATACCTTTAGTTTATCAAGGACAAGCTCAAATGACATTTCAAGGTCGTTCACGTCATGTCGTCGAGCAATCGTCGCGCTATCTACAGGTTGTACCGAGAATTTAAAAGGCGCCGTGCGTTCTGCAGGCAAGAGACGAAGTTACGCATGATCTACGACCTTGAACATTAAATTGGCTTTGTCCCGCACTAGGACAAAAACGATAGATTCAATTTTGTTCGACGTTTAATTAAATTACTTGATACAATCGAGAAGCAAGTCACTTTTCTTTTTTTACTAAATTCTTCCAATTGGTGAAGTAGGACTCTTTAAGTTCATGCTTCTATTGTAACTTGGAGAATAGAAAGAAAGTATATACAGTGTACACAGAGTGTCACGGTGTTTATGGTACGATCAGACAAAGCGATGGAAAAGGAAGATAAATCTATAGAATAAAATTTGTCGACGCGAGACGAAATTCATATAGAGATGTGCGTGTCCGATCATTTCCGACCGTTTCTAGTTTCTATATGCGCCACTGCGGTTGTACTCAATTAAAAAAAACAAAATTTCATTCTATACTTTTAACTTATTTTTTCATGGAGAATCGTTCCTGATCGGTCTGCGAACATTGTGACACCCAGTGTACACGTACGTGACATATATGTATTCGTATGCGTAATCGATAGCGTGGCATGTAGCGACACGTTGCGAAATTAAAGTATCGTCTCCGAAGATTCGAAGATCGAACGGTGGGAAATTCTACATTGGCTTTGCGATACTGCGAGAAGTCCAGTTTCCTCGGGATAGCGTGATTTTTAGCGTAGCGTTTGTATAGCGTGTATACGGTCCGAGTACTTAGCCGGGAGCCGTGTTTCCAACGAATCCTTTTTAACGTGTTTAATGTGTTTTTTTCGGTAGAAGGCACAGTAGCAGCTTCGGATGCCAGCCTCTGACGACTTTGCGTCCGTTGACCTTATGAGCCGGATAGATAACGAGCTGCTTAAATAAAAACAACTTAAAAAACACACTCACACGAACTAAAAAGAACGTAAACAGTACAGCGAACAAACGAAACTAATAATGAAAGAACGCTCTGACGACTGGAGATCCGAGGTTTAGCTATGTACATGTTTTTTTTCCCCGAAAAAGGCGAAGAGACGCAAACCGTTTAGAACGTGAACACGACACAGAGGGGGGGGGCCTCTTGGCATGTGGAATTTGTTATGCATGTATCCAAGACGGCGCTATTAATAATAAATAAAATAATAATAATAAATAATAGTAATAATAATAATAAACGACAAAAAAAAAATAAATAAAGAAGTATCCCCCGGTTGTCGTCGAACGAAACAAGCGAGGAAAGAATAAAAAAAAAAGTGAAAGATAGCGAGACGAGAAAGGGAAATATTAAACGTTCATTTAGATAATTATTATTAACACTTTGACAAGTAAAGGAAAAAAAAGAAATGGAGCAAAGTATAAAAAAAACGTACAGTGTATATGTTACGCCAGTGTTTAAACAAAAAAAAAACCCACGAAGAGACCGAGTGCGCGCGCGCGCGTGCTGTACGCCCGCCAGCGAGAAAGAAAATTCAAAACGAAAAAAAAAAGAATTGTATCGAGAGAACGTAGTCCATGAGATTTCGTTTTTTTTGTAGCTTGTTGAATACTTTTACGTGAACTTTCGTGGGGAGCGAGTGAGCGAAAGCGAGAGCGAATGTGCGAGCGAGAGTACGAAGAAAGAAAAAGAAACAAACGCAAAAAAAAATTAGTGCGCTGATTTTTCTGTTAGAGATGTATAGTAGAGAGCAGAGAGAGTTTTCCTTTTTTCTGTTTCTCATCCGACGCGCAGACGTTCTGTGCGGAGTCTCGATCGGTGCATTGCAAATTTATATAATGGCTGAAGAACGAAAGAGAGATGAGAGCGAGAAAGTGGAAACGTCGGTAGCGAAGAAAATCCCTCTCAGCAAAGAAAACGAAGAGCGTCGCATCGAAATGATAAAAAAAAAAAAACGAAATGCAGAGAGAGCGGCCAGATTCGAGGACAGAGTACTTACGAGAACCGAGAACGGATGAGGCAGAGAAAAAAAGGAAATAATAAAAACGACGACAAAGAGCCGCACGACTATTGAACCGCAAAAAAAAAAAAACGATCGTCGAAGTACTGTTCTATTTTCTTGTTGTTTTTTTTCGTAATTATTAATGGATTATCTTAATTGTATCTTCCCCTAATTATAATTTAACTCCCTAGAAGATTTAATGTCCTAACCATTCACCCCGTTCCCACTATCCCGCCCCCCTTATCCACCAGATCCCATATGTTTCGAAAGAAACCGAGCCCCGGTATCCAATGCTTTTCCTGTGCTCCCTCAGAGGAAATATATCGGATAACTGAGCGAGAGAAAGAGTGGGAGAGAGTGAGCGTGAGAAAGATAGAGTGAGAGGAACGTACACGTGAACAAGAGAAAACAGGATTAAAACGAAAAACATAAATTAAAAGAACGAGAAAAGTAAATGAAAATAAAAACGAGGAAAAGAAACGCGCGACCCCGCGTATGGGGGCGCGAACGAGGAACGTTATTAGAGAACGAAAAATGCCTTTCAAACGAGAAAAAAAAAAGAACCAGGATGAATTATATATGCGTATGCGAAGGGCGTGTTGCGAGGATGTTGATGGATAGTCACGTTTCGGACAGGGTCGTTCACGAAAACGACCAACTGACCGCGCCAGCCAAGCGACGGAATCAAAGCCAGAGGATAGAAAGAAACAAATCGGAGTATGCGTGTTCTCTGCGCGAAATCATGTACGCGAAGGGAGTAACCAAATAAAGGCATTGCAAACGCTGACGTCGTCTATTATTTGCCACTGTCTTATTCTCACCCTCCAGATTCCACGACAATCCGTCCAAAGCTGATCCAGAAACTCCGGGAAAACCTTTTCGGATCGAACAATTTATCATAAGAAAAGCATTGGCGTTAGATATAGATTATAGATCTGTTATTCTACGATTAGAATCCAAAATTCTGACGATGCTCTATCGAATTCAATGAACTCGAAACACCTGGTACAAGACAGAATAGCTTTTCATGAGAAAGATGCTAGACTAAAATACATCCTATATTCTGTCTTGTTATATATATATATATATATATATATATATATATATGGTTGCAATAGAATATCTATAGAAAATAGTTTCGGTGCTATTAGATCCAATAGAGCAATGAACACCAAATAAAATAGACTCTTTCTCTGCGTCTCTAGTCGACTAGCTATACTAACAAGAGAATTAAGGGATGAACATATGTTCAAAGTGTACTACCATTTTGCTAAGCTACTGCTCTTATCTATACCGTTGCTTGAATATCGAAGACCAGATAACGCTAGAAATGCTGCCACCATAAAGCCGAGTACACAGTCATTTGGTCCCACAGTGTTTATTACAATTTTCATTTTTGTATCATGACAATTGTTCACCTGTACCCATAATTTACCATCAGTTGATATGGTACCGCCGCCCAAAAATTCAATATTATTTTTCTCGTTCAGGCTGATAATGGCCCACTCAGTTTGGTTCGAACAATGATGTCGTTTAGGAAGTAGAGTATGTACATTGTTTTGCGACACAAGTCTAGTCTAGAAGATCTCTTCAGAATCTCGATCTGAATTGCGCGGCTTGGAAGCTGTGAGCTGGCGGAGGTTGTAGCTGGAACCTGAGCGGCTTCACTTTCGTGACTTTGCTCTTGTGCGGGCTGCTCCGATTGATCTTGGTTATATTTGCGCGGTGCCGATAGTACCAGTACTCGATGACCAACGTCAGGCAGGCGAAGGTGATCCCGAGAAATATTACCACGAACACGCCTCCGATATTGTGGATGCTGATCCCGTCGCTTTGGCTGTTCTCCGCGTCGCAGTCCTTCTTCTCCGGGTTCTTCTTCCACCATTTGTCCTTCAGTTTTTCCAGCTTCCGCTTGTTCAGTAGCACCAGAATCCTGGCACGTTGGAAAAGAGAAAATTTGATAGAAATTTCCAGTCTCGATTTCTAGTAGCAATTAGAATCAATTATAGTAGCAATTAGAATCAATTATAGTAGCAATTAGCGTAGCCAACGAAGGCGTTTATACTAGAAAGTTTATTGCATTGGAAAGTGTAGAGGCAGCTTTCGTCGAAGGCCTCGAATAGGCGAGGATTATTTTTATACGTACGCGTTGTTGAACTGATCTTTCAACGGCGATCCCTGCTGCACCGCGATCGCGTACGGTTTCCTCGAGAAATCCTCGCCCACTTGAATCAAGTCGCAGTTCGTCATGGTGAGGTACTTGATGGTCGTCGAGTCTTCTATGTAAGCGAACTCGTTGTTCGAATTCAGACGTCGAACACGCTGCAATGCTTCTTCGGTGGATGTAGGGAAGCCGGCCTCGTCCATCGCTTGCAACATCTTTGTGTATTTGTCGCTGACCGGGTAGTCCCAAACCGCCAGATCCGCCCTCTCCACGTCCGACAGGCTGTCGTTCAGACTCATCTCCCTCCAGATTCTGCATTCAAAATCGCACGCAATCTCAGCATTCGATCTAGTTATTTTTTTTTAAACGCATGATTAAATATTTATATCAAATGAGAAACTCACTCGTAAAACTTCCACTCGATGGCAGCCATCCTCTTGAAGTACGTGTACGCCGAAGAGTTCATGATCGGCGCGTACTGTATCTTGTACTGTTTGCTGAGGTCCTCCAGCGTCTCGATGGGAATCTCGAGCCTCGAGACGGTGAGGAACGCTGCCAGGTTTGCGGTGTAAGAGGCGATGATGATGAACCCGAATAGCCACCATGTCGCGGCAACCAGTCTGCCTGACAGGTTCTTCGGCGCTTCACCGCCTCCCTGTGGCGTCAACGAGGTCATGCAGAACCAAAAGCACTCCCTTAGATTGAACTCCCTCTTCTCTTCGTCCTCCTTGTATTTCTCTCGGTTGTTCTGATAGCTGTAAGGCGACCACCTGTCGAACATCCAGAGCAGCACGCTCGTGAACAGGTAGGCGGCCAATATGCAGAACCAGACCTCGTTCTCGAGCACCGTCAGGAACTTGAACAGCGAGGTGGACGTTTTCGTCTTCAGCATCATGATCGACAGACCGACCAGATCGTAAAACGGCACCGTGAAGTCCACCACTCTTTCCCGCTCCGCGGTCACCCACAGCGAGCCTAACGCGATGTCCGCTCGCTTCGTGATCAGCTCCTTCATCATACCTGTTAGCGTCATGGCATTTTTATCGTTGCGATAGTAAATACTAAGCGTTCGGAATAAGGATTTCTAGAGGATCTGGTCACGAAGTGAGAATGGCAAGAGTGTTTTCTGACAAGAGGACAGTGTTAGATTGCAGGGTACTCACGGTTGATTAGAAACTCGACTGACATACCGTTCCAGCTGCCGTTCGGATTCAGATTCCCGTACAGTCCGTCCTCTGTTTCGCGGATCTCGTACTGGAATCCGACCGTCTCCTTGATCTCGTTCAGCAGATCGATGCAGAACCCGTAGTACTCGTTCTTCTTCTGGTCGAACATCACGAAAGGAGGATGGATCACCGTGACCACCCTGTAGCTCTTCACCGCAGTCGCGTTCATCACCCCGTCGTTCTTCATCTTCGCAGAATCAGGGATTATTTCGAGATCTCTGACGAATTCATTAAGTAGCGTTTCATATTTTTGCAAAATAAAATACCGAAATACAGCCGGAACCAACTCGATCGAAGGGAAATGTTCGCGATAATATTTTTGTATTTCGTCTCGCCAAAATATGAATAGGGATGCTGTTAATTAAAGAGCTAATTAAAGAGCTGTGTCGCGTTGATTTCCGTCTGCGATGTAACTGGGCTACGTTCTAGTTTACAAGTTGACCGAAGTCCTCGCAGCGAATTCTGCGTGTCGGATGCTCGAATTGCGCGAAACAACCCCCGCGAATGCCGGAGCACGTTTACGTGTGGCCGAAGGGTTCGCGCTGCTGTGCATTCGATAAACAAACGAAGTTGCATGTGTTATCTTCATCAGCGCGCTTCGTTTTCGTTATCGTTATCGTTATCGTTATCGTTATCGGTAACGGTAACAGGTGTAAGTAAATGCAGTGGCCGCGTGTCAAGGACGTGGCCACCGTGCCGGTCGAGGGTCACGGTCAAGAAATTGTTTTAGCTGTAATTTACTCGATTATAACCAGCGGCGAATCATTTTTTTCTTAAATAACAACGTGTTGAAAACGATAGCATCGCCGTGGAACGAATAAAATGCGAAAGATTCAACGCGGGAGCTTTATTCGAGGAATATTCAAGTTATTTATTTAATATTAACAGAACATTTTCTCTCTGTCGTTGATCAAGCACGGAATAATAAATTTAGCAGGGAAGCTTCGTGTTGAAAATATTGAAATTGTCACCAGTTTAATGGAGAATTCTGTGGAACGGTAGAGTACGTTTTCTGTTACTGTAGTTCAGTTTTTGTGCCGTCGATCGCCGATTGTGGTACGGAAAAACGGGGAAGCTTTCCAGTTTTTGTCGAACGAATTTCGAACAACGCGGCGCGCTTCAGCCGTGACATTCGATTATCGAGGCCTCTCGTTCTCGCGTGACTCAAAACCACCATTTTTTCGTAGATCAATAGACCGACCCAATTTCCCGTTGCGATAATGTCACGCACAGACCTCCATCGGTCGTCTTCGTGCGCAATAAATACTAAAGTACCCTTCTCGGAGAATTAAATGAATCGTGGGTTGGGGGAGGGGGGTGGAGGGACGGTCGTCGATACTGCCATTTTAAAATCACCGACTTCTGCACGAACGGTAACAACTTCGTTCCTGGAATGCACCTGCGATAGATATATTTTTTTTTGGTACAGTCCTAAATGCTACAAACAAACGAATCAACTGTTCGAATGACAAAAAATGTGAATGCACCCATCGCTGAATAAAGTATATGTACATATTTTGTTGTTCCAGCAGCGAAGCGTCTGCAGAGGTACTCCGAACGAGTACAAAATCTTTTGAAGAACAGCTATTCGATCGATAAAGGAATCCGTTAGCAATAGAGACAAACAAGTATCCCCGCAAAACAGGAATCGTAATCCTAACTTGCCTGTAAGGGCGCGGAGACGCTGGCGTTCCAGGATCCGCTATCAACAGACGAAGAGATGGCTCCATCCTTGATGGTGACCAGGTGAATGGACATCTCGAATTTGGCCATGTGCCTTCCGTTCTTCGTCCCCCAACGAATACCGGCATAAGTCGGCGTCATGCCCGCGTAGGCCGCCTTCAGCTTCGCCAGGAAGTCTAGCTTCCTCTCGGGCGTATTGGTGTTGTTGTACTGATCGCAGGTGATATGCTTGGGCACTTTGGGCCAACTCCCGTCCTGAATCGCCATCCTCGTCGCTCTCACTGCCAGCTGAACGAGATCATAATAGAAAGCGGACGAGAGGATCGGCTTCGGGAGATCGGCTCCGGCGGCAAGGTTACCGGGCTTGTCGAGCTCGGGACGCATGAAGAGGACGGTGATGTTTCTGCAGCTGCACTTGGGCCACGCGTCGTTATCCGGAGTCAGTAGGAACCAGCCGTACTTTCTGCCGGTGAAGTTCAAGGACTCGGCCGCCTCCAGGACCACGCTCATGGTGTTCGTGTCCCCCAGGACGAAGTAGTTGACGATGTCGAGGTCTCTCAGCCTCGGCAGGAACTTCTTCATCTCCGACGCCTGCTGGGGGGCCTCGTTGATCACGTGCCTCGTCGGCACGTTCAGCAACAGACTCTTGTATTTGTGGTCCATCACGAAGTTCTGGTCGTACAGGATCGCCGCGTTCGTTATGTTCGAGAGGGCCAGCTGCTTCACCGCTTCCGGTATCAGGTCCGTCGGAGGCATCACCTGCACCAAGTAACCCGTTTGATCCTCGTTCAAGTTCCTCCAGTAAACCAAGTCTCCCTCCTGACCGTATTGGGCGGATAGTGTAGGAATCCCCAGCGCTGCCGTGAACGAGCTCGTTATCTTTGACAACAGGCCCGCGGTAGTCGTGTCCAGGACAACGTCCGGGACTCTCAGGTCGTCCCCGTCCACCGCGGAGTCCCAGATGTCGCAGAGCAAGTCCAGAGTGGCGTTCACCGTCGTTTTGTTCATCTGAACCGTCCAGACTTTGCCGAGGTACGTCGGGTACTTTTCTTTCAGCGTCTTCAGACCGGCCTCGATGCTCTTGTTGGCGGTCTTGTTGTCCTCGTCGTTGATGACGACTGGTTGAAAATTAGGGTGATTAGGGAACTCGCAGATCGACAATTAGAATTTTTCAAGGTGGTAGTTTGGCATTGTAAGCGATAAAATGCATTAAACCTTTAAAAGGTCGCGTCTGGCACATAGAAGCTATCGCGCTACGCGTTCCAGAATGTTTACCAAAACTCCTAGTGGCAAAAACTAGGAGAAAATTCGATGCAACGCAGATAACTGGTAGACGTTTAAAAGCAATATTATTTAGGCACGTTCACTGATATTTTCAGTCAGTTTCATCGAAAGAAAAATGGCGCGCGATTCAAGCGTTCCGTTCTCGCAGCCAATCTCGAAGGTAACGAGGCAAGTTAGGTTTATAAACACTTACAAATGTTGACAGGCCTCGTTTTAGCGGTGGATTCCTTATCACTCGAGTCTCTGGCATCGTCCCCATGGACCGGATACTGGCCGTAGAGTCCGAGGAAGCCGGACAGAGCGGCCAGAACGAACAGTTTCATGTCCGAAGCAGCACCAGCTTGTGAAAATCACATTCGGTGTCGAGCGCTGGTCGAATTCCTAGTTGTAGGAATGGGATTCGCGTGAAAATGATTCGATGAGGTGAACGACGGACGTCGCGGTCGCGGAACGCGCGGAGATCGGTCAAGCAACTGAGTCCACGAAACGCAGTGACAGGGGTGGCTCGCTCTATTTCATTCGTGTTTGCCCACCGGTTGCCGCGGGGATGACCTAATCAATTTCCTGCGGCTACGCGACTGTCCTCCTCCCATATTTTTTTCGTTTGACCAGGCACTCGTCCCTCGAAAATCCCTCGTAAATCGCTCTAATTGTCAGTCGGACTTGGAAGACCGCGAAGACCGCGACGACGCGACGCGACGCGACGATCTGCTGGGAATTTTCATGACGGTGGTCGCGTGCCTGCTGATCCTGATATCTCCTAATTGACCGATGGTCGATCGTCGTTTTTCTCCGTGGCACAACGCTTGAAACTTTCATTTCGATGGGTCCGTGACGTGACGCGACGCGACGTGACGTGACTCGGCTTCGTGTAAAGTTCGCAAACGATCCCCTCGACTCTCACGCGAATCATCTTCGCGGTAACAAATCGCTCGGCTCATGTTTATTTCCGTAGCTATTACCTACTGCATTTCATTTGTATGTTGGCTGAACGAAGGGTACAATTTATCACTGATCTTTCATAGAATTTTTATTAACGACAGCAGCAGAGGGAAGATAAGGAATCGATTGGGGATAAAATATTTTAGCAGTGGGCTGGTTAGAAACGAGAACATTAGAGTAAACAAGAAAGCGAACTAATAAAGACGTGTAAAAAATTGTTATACATTCTCAGTACTATTACGGTCTGTTTATT
This sequence comes from Lasioglossum lativentre, assembly GCA_916610255.1. Lineage (NCBI taxonomy): Eukaryota > Metazoa > Arthropoda > Insecta > Hymenoptera > Halictidae > Lasioglossum > Lasioglossum lativentre. The sequence goes on along the minus strand of OU744356.1, from coordinate 975,565 downwards.
AAAAGGAGAAGCGTTGAAACACATCGCATACATTCGGATCGGTGTTTTTGTCTTCGTTGTTGTAAAAAATCACTCGGTGAATATTTGTTTCGCGAATTAACATTTCAAAGTGAACGAATGTACGTTAACGGTGGATCGAACGCTTCCTCGGTTGCGAATCGAGGGTCCGGCCACGATCAATTAGCTCTACAAGACCTCTTTTGTGGGCTTCGGTGTAGTCGGTGTCCTTTTCTAAATGAAGTCGAACTCGAGTGAGATAGGTCGCAGGATTTCAGTGAATTCTATCGCGATAAAGGTCCTGGAAGGGTAAAGGTGCAAAGGTATAGAAGGTGAACGGAGATATACATGATATTTTGTTACCGGGAAAGAGAATTCTAATTGGGGAACGCTGTTATTTTTTAATTGCCATCAATTTTACAAACAACTCTTGAATACACGATACCTGTTGCCGTCTTTCACTGCGAAATAGTGGTTTTCCCCTGCACTACAATTGTTGATATACACGGAATTATGAATTCCAGGGAATTATGAATAATAAAGAAGCTCAAATCGCTATGATCATAAAATAAATCACAGTGCAAGGGGTTAACTGTTTTACCCGAGATAGTATCTACAAAACGACCGACTTCGGATTTCATACCTTAAAATTATTCAGCTAATTAAAGCGCACCAGTCGAAAGCGATTAACTTCTTTATTCGAGCACACGCTGCGATAAAAATTACATAAAATCTAAATAAGCACGCGTTTATCATCCCCACGAGCGAACGCACGCTAGTCACTTTAATCGGCCACTTAAACAATTTCAAGAGCAAGCAAGCAAGCAAGCAAGCACCGTTTAAAGCCGCCAGTCGGTCTAGAATTTTTGCAGGACTTCGCCGCATTCTCACCCGGCCGGAAACCGCATCGATTTTCGCATCAAACCGACAAGGTCTGCCGTCGCGTCGTCGTTCCGAAAAAAAGCATGGGGCGATTAGGGGTGAGAAAACGGATTTAGCTAATTGCCGCGACAAATGTCGGCGTTTCCGTCGCGTTTTCTGGAGCGGGGGCCGTGTTTGGTCGGTTTGTCAGACCGTGACAAGTTAATCCGACGAACGAACGAGAAATCTGTTCCTGGGGAAACAACGGTTTTTTTTCCTCGCGTCCCTGCTCCCGATCCTTTCATTTCCCTCGGTTATTTCCCGTGGCTGCTGTCGTCTCGCAGCGAGTTTCCGGCCTGCTCGCGAAATAACGCGAAACCGAACGAAACGGAACGGAACGGAAATCATTCCAGCCGCGGCGGAGGTTACCGTTTCCTCGGCTGTTCTTTGATTTCGGACGTTTCATCGGTTCCCGTAGCGCGTTCGGCCCTCGCAAAGACCAGCGTCTTCTTTCTCCCCGGGACGGGACGGGATGGGACGGGACGGGACCGCCAGAAATACTCCGAGCATAATATTAAAATGACGAGGAGTACACCGACCGGGATCAGCGAGAATACCGCGGCCAAATTGTCGAGGCCGAAACCGGCGTTCGAGTCCTCCTCCGGCGGGCAATTCGCCCTCAAAGGGTTTTCGTCCCACCATTTTCTCTCCAGCTCCTTCAATCTCCCGAGAATCGCCAGACGCGTGATCCTGTAATCAAATGTTTGTGTTTAGTATCTGCGCGGAATTATAAATCATCGCCATCAGAACCGCGATGGACAGTATTCGATAAATATCGATTTGAGAAAATTGATTTTTTTTAGCAGTTGAAAGAGCTAAATTTTAGTCTCGGATACTCTGTGCGACACGAAAACTGGAGCACGGCGAAAAGTCTCTCTGCCGCGCGACGAACGCAATAACAATGGCTCCTACAGTTTTCCAATCCCTCAAACTTTCATATCGGGGCGAAAGGAAAGTTTGTACTGTTTCGCTATCAAGTTGAAGCTGAAGGGAAGCCAGAAGGATCATCTTTACAACATTTTCTTTATGTTCGACGACGCGGTGTAAGTTATTCGACGATGCGTTTCTCGAGGTTCAATTAAAGCGAACGATTGCATAAAGGAGGATTTTATAAAAAAAAGACGGATCAAGATGAAATATAAAAATAATCGCAGATTTTTGTTACAGGAGAAAGAAATTGTGTCCTATATGACTATCAGTTTCGGGCTTGTTTAATGTTTCAGACGAAATAATTGTTGCGGAGATTTTATTCGTCGGCGAATAAACGGATTACATAAATGGATCGAACGATAATAGAACGCGTTATCGAATAAACCGGGCGGTGCTTGCATTGCAGAGAACTTCATTGAATGAAGTGAAACGTCGTCCAGCCAATAGAAACGAGTTTGGAAAAGCTTGAAAGATTGCGATCATTATCAAGATGAATATAAAAACTGCAAGAAATATGAACGGCTCCCGTATAATTAAACGGATCGATCGGACGATGGGTGGAACGTTATCGAATTAAACATGCGATGCTGATACTCTGTAAAAGCTTGATAAATTGCGACCATTATAAAGAACATTGTAAAAACTGCACGAAATACGAGCAGCTATTAAACAAACGAATCGAAGGGTGATAGAACTTTATCGAATAAAACGAGCAGAGCTCGCATCATATAAAACTTCATGGGAAAACTCTAACCGAACAAAAACGAGTATGAAAGTCTGAGAAAAATAGTGAAAATACCGGAAATATTTCTGAACATCGCATCGTCAGGAATAGCCAGAGACTCGGTCGGAACGTTTAAAAGCACCAACTGTCGGGATCGGCGCTGTAGGTGCGGGAAAAGTGATTGAAAGGAGGATAGAACAGAGCAGTAAAAGTTGAGGACTCACGCGTCGTCGATTCTCCGCTTGAACGGCGAATCCTTTTGCACGGCGAACGCGAACGGTTTCCTGCTGAACTGCTGTCCGACCTGTCTGAAGTCACAGTTCGTCAGGATCAGGTAGTTTATGGTCATAGCGTCCGCTATAAAAGCGAACTCGAAAGTGCGGTTTACTTTCCGGACCGTCTTCACCGCTTGCTCGACGCTTCGGACAAATCCCGCTTGCTCCATCGCGTAATACATCTTCGTGAACTTGTCTTCCAGGGGATAATCCCAGACAGCGTACTTGGATCTGTTCCACTCCGGTGTAGTTTCATCCTGGGTGATTCGTCGCCAAACGCTGTGCTTCGAACAAATTTCATCGTTCGTTTGTGTGTTACGACAACGCTGTGCGGTTATACTGTACCGCGATTTTCAATCTTACGGGACACGTACTCTGCTAGTACATATTACATATACTTGCTTCGTCGCGTCGCGTCGCGTCGCGTCGTTTTTATCGCGTACGAACTGTTCTCGCGATAACGCGCGTTCCGCGAGATCGTTCATCGATTGCAGGAAATGGGAGTTTCATTGAAATCGTATTTTCCCCTCTTGATCGTTCCGATTACTAGACCTCGGATTTTATGCATTTACAACAAAAATGAGTGGATGCACTTTGAGACAGTAGACAAACTAAAATAAGAACACTGATTTACTAGACTGCGGATTTTATGCATTTATGGCAAACACGAGTAGGCGTAACTTAAAACAGTAGGAAGATAAAAATGATTTAAGAATGCCAATTTATTATTTTCAGCTTGTTAAAATGATTAAAGTAAGAATTAATTGCCAATTAATTCCGAATTGGAGCCGATGTAAGCTCCAGTCTCTTGCAACTTACATGGACAATTTTTATATTGCATAAAGAACCGCAGTCTACCGATTACGGTAGAAGTTATATGTTTTTTGTAGGTGGGATTAGCTAGCGAGCCTCTGTTATCCGAACTGCCTTGTACTCGAAAAGGTGATATTCTCACATTCTTCAGACGTTCTCAAAGTTTTGTGCTTCGCCAACCCATTTTCCTTACGACTGCATAAAATTCGCAGTTTGATGTTCGTCGCTCGTGCGACTTCCGAGGAACGAAGCGCGCGCAGTGTAACTTTAACAGTGTAACGACGTTATTTGATCGTTCCGACGTACTTGTCGGAACGTTAGCTTGCTAGGAAACGCATCCAGTATAGCCGTAGCTTTATACGAGGATCGAGCGATCGTGCTTTTTAATAATGTATCGCCGTGAGAGCGTTGCTTTGATATCGAGTAGAGCACGGATCTCGAAGTTTAGGTGACGTACGAGAGGTTATCCCGAAGCTACCGTCGCGCCGCGCGCCGCCAGGAAAGTAATTTCCTGCTAGAAATCACTGCGAGATGTTATCCTCGCCGCAGATTCGCACTGGTGCCACCCTATTTCTCACCGCACAGCTCTGTATTTCGGACTATCGAAGCCTGGCATTGTTCAACCTAGTCCGCTAACTCCTATTATTCTTTAGTTTTTCATTCGATCTTGCCTGCTCGTAGAAAACATTTCATATTGCTCTGGCCATAAGGTCTTGCTTTTCCTGTAACTATACAGGATGTCCCCGAAATCGTGATGTACGCGAGTGAGAAAAATTAGGTATCGCAAGCCAGCAGAACATCGAGAGAAATTAATTTGAATATTCGTCAAATTCTCATGTCTTAGTATTTACAAGAAGTAGAGATTTATATGCATGTGGAAGCCTCGTTAGGTACGCGAGTGAGAAATATTAGGTATCGCAATCCAGCAGAACATCGAGAAAAATTAGTTTGAATATTCATCAAATTCTCATGGCTTAGTATTTACAAGAAGTAGAGATTTATGTGCATGTGAAAGCCTCGTTAGACCGAGGAAATTTTCTGAAGCTATTGCTAGGAGCAGCGGTTAATTGAAAATGTATTTCTTCTGAAAGATAAAATATGTTTCCATAGTTTCCTATTTCATAAATTCACCGCCCACCGGACCGGTGGTATTATTTACATTTAAAAACCTATTTCCTGCTCTGCAAGAATGTCGCGATTTAAGCAAGCTATATTTGGTTTAAAACCGTAAACCACGCGGTAAGACGTATACATGCCAGATGACTCGGAACCAGACGCGAAGGCCTTATTAAAATGTACACATGTAAGACAATATCATTTCTGGTCTGCGCGCAATTCTCCTTTCCCATATTTTTCTCTACATTGCCCGACGTACCTCTGCAGCGTTTACTATTTACGTTGGCTTCTCATATAACAAGGATTTTCATAGGTTCCTTTTGCAAAGAACGGAGAAACACATCTGCCGTAATATTTCCTGCGAGAGAAAAGCGGAGCGGAAATGTCATTAATAAATTGCGAGACTTTATACATTCGTAATGTTGGTAAATTAGCGAAATTTAAATGCACGTCCGGATTTAATAGAGTTTAATGGAACTTGCGTTTCATATCGATCATCAGATTATCTTTGAGGAAAGAAAATCATTTATGAAAAGAGGAATTTTTCGTAGAGATCCTCGGTCCGGCTGTTAATATTTGCTAACCGGTTACCCTTTAATTTCATTTTCTGTTGAGAGAAGCTCAGCTGCAGAGGATCTGATCGTTAGCTACTTACGAGGTACTTAACTATTGACAAGCTTCGAAAGCAGTATTTCGAGACACTGTTCGAACACGCGAATTCTCTATTTAACGCTGTAAGCACCGACAGTCAAAGCGATTCGATCGAAATTCCTTCGAAACATTACGAGAGCATATTTGATAAAAATCGTAGTTTACGAAGAAAATATAACAACAGTACAACTCTATTCTACATTCTACATGTTCTAATTAAATTCGATGCAAGCTGATATTAAAACAAAAATTATTAAAGATGGATGAAGGATTGTGTCACTCGGGCATGACCGATGTGCTACTATACCATATACCATCGAACGATGTTTCATCGGTTGTGTTCGCAATTTTAACCGAGTATTTTCTATCAGAGAGGTAAATTGGACTGGTGCGTGGTTTCAGAAGGCAGAAGAGTAGTTCGATCGATCGACTCGAATCGAAAGGGTGTTTAGGAGGGAGCTGTGGCTCACCCGTAAAGAGTCTCCTCGGTCTTCTTCATCGCCTGAAAGTATCTGTGCGCGGTGGAGTCGGCCATGGTGGAATAGGAGACCCGATACTGTTTCGCGAGGTCCTCCAGAGAGCCGATATCCTTCTCCAGCCTCCCGAGGGTCTCGTAAGCAGCGAGATTGGCCGCGTACGCCGCGGCGATCACGAACCCGAACAGCCACCAACTGGTTGCCGCCATTTTCCCCGAGAAATTCTTCGGTATATCGCCGCCACCGTGAGGTGTCAGCGACGTGAACACGAACCAGAAGCAGCCCTTTACCGTGCAGAATCGATCGTCCGGCTGGTCCCGATATCTCGCGCGATTGTTCCGATAGCTGAACGGTGAGTACCTTTCCAGTATAAACAGCAGGAGTATCGTCGAGAGGAAAGCTAGCGCCAGACACAGCCAGATATCGAGCTCCAGGATCGTCAAGAACCGTAGGAACGGCACCTGCTTCCTCTTCTTCAGCATCATTATCGTGAAACCGCTTGTTCCCTGATACGGGACCGTGAAGTCGACCACCTAGACAAAAAGGACGGTCACTGGCCATTCTTATGGACGATCGCGCGGTCAGCGATCTGTACGATCGCTGGAAGCTATGGTTACCGGAATCATCGAGGAGTATGTAGGTCACTGACCGCTGTGGTCATTTGGAGGAATTGCGACAAGGGTCACCGACCTGTGCGATCACTCTCATCGTGAAAGAAGGCAAGAGAATGCTGTCGATACAATTGGGGTTCGTTCTGAACGCTGATTATAGGGTCACCGAACTATACGATCATTCGGAAAAGTGCTGATGGGGTCACTGACGGGTAGAGAACGATTCAGAGCTTCGAGCGTGGACAAAGAATCTGACGGATATCGATCCGACGCGACGGTCAGCCTAGAGGAAGTTTTACCGTTCTCGACGTCAGCATGATCCAATATTTTTACCTTGGCTCTGTCGGACGTGATCCATATCGGGCCGACGGCGATGTCCGACATGTTCTTCATTAATTCGGCGATCATACCGTTCCAGCTGCCGTTCCCCGGGTCCTTGAACCCATACTGCTCGTCGAGCGATTTCCTGATGGTGTAATCGAACCCCGCCAGGGATCCAATATCGTTCAGCAGATCGATGCAATATCCGTAAAAACTGCCAGTGCTGGTATTGTACATGACGTACGGCGGACCGATTCCCGTAACCGCTCGATATACCGGCCTCGCGGCGTTGCTCATTTCTTACGTTTATCCGAGCTACCCCTCTAGCCGCACTGGCATGGCGCGGGCGACGGGCTTTATGGTCGTTGGACCCCCGCGGAGCTACACAATTCAGAAAACATAGCTAATATGAGAACGCGGTCGTAGATCGCCGCTAAGTCCGTATTATCGTGTCCCGAGAAGGCTCGAGCCCTTTTTCTCGCTAATGGTCACGATCTATCGCTTAATTACCGGTACAATTACTGAGTGGGCTTTCGAAACAATGGGTTTCTCTACCTCGAATACGTCCCGGCTAGCTAAGTCGAGCGGAAGCCGGCTAGAGCGATATACTTCAATGTCTGACCCGGCGCGGAATTTTTAACGAATTTTATACATAGTTATCATGAGAAACCATTTCTTTCATTAAATGAAAATTAAAGGAATTTCTTGCGAATCGATTGAACTTTGTACTTTGAATTTAGAGATTGCCTGCTTTGTCTTACTGTCAATTAATCGTGTCCCAACGACTGTGGTCCTTCTTCTCGTTAATGGTCACGATCTATCGCTTAAGCACCGATACAATTACCGCGACGACTTTGGACACATTGTCCGATCCAACATCGATCTGTTCCACTTGCACCCGAGTAGTCGGAACTTTAATCAGACTCGTTCACCGTGCACCTCGACAAATTCTGCTAATGGATTATGTGGAATCTTTAACCTACTGTAGGTATTAAATGTTGAGATTGTTAGATACGTGTTGGTGTTGGTGCCGATCGATCGTCGGCGATCAGCTGGGACGATCTGGCGATCGTCTACTCATCTCGCTGGTCGTCGTTATGAACCGACGATCGATTTGTTATTAACGACTGACGTTCGTTTGTAATAAACATTAGAAACAGATTGTAATAGACTGCCAAATGATAAACATCTATTGAATAAAGCTCCTATACTACTTACTAATTTTTATTAGAAGTAGTTCGTTTGAGAATTGAGAAACGATTGTTCATCGTCGCGATTTGATGAAATCTTGCAAATTGGGAGATCGTAACTCTGTCGAATGAAGGGACACCGCTGCTTCGTCTTGCCATTAATTGATCGTGTTTCGATAACGGAATATCGGTGCAAGCGGTATAAACGGCGCGGCGCAGGGATTCGGCTTGTTACATTCAATTTACAAAGCACGTCGGTGCATTTACCACGTGCAGCTACAGCCCGACGAGGTATCTGCGCTTCGAGCAGGTGGAATCAGGAGAGCCTCCTAGCTGGGAATCGCGCGAACTTCTCTCGTTGGTCGCGCCGCGCCGCGCTGCGCCGCGCCGTCAACTTTGAACGACAAATCCCGGTGGTTAAGGTATTATTAATCTTCGGAACTGCAGCCGTGCGTTATATGGGACTCTGATCGCTATCGCTGGCGGCGCTGCGATCCCATAAATTTCGCGGCTAAACCCGGTTTGCCGCTGGTTTTCGGTAATTAATGCGACGAGAAACGGACGGGGCCAGATAACGCGAACACAGTCGCTCGTGTGTAAGAAATCTTGACGTACAAGTGCCCGTTTCACGTCTGTCAAACGAAAAACTACTGTCTGCTCCGAGTTGACAGAGATGCACAGAAATGCACGAGATTCTCTATAAAGGTATATCGGACCCTTTTCCTTAACACTAGATTGCCCAAGGAAGTCATTTTGACTGCTTTTTAACTTCAATTAGAAAAACAATTATGTATACATATAATGACACAATTTCTTAGAATTTTGTGACTTTTTGTACAACATATAAATGCGTTTATTAATAATTGTAGTTACCTCCCTCCCTCCTTCATTTCCGGTATATATATATATATATATATATATATATATATATATATATGTGTGTGTTATACCTATATTGGCCAAAAGCAGTCAGTCTTTCTAGTGTTAAATAATACAGAATTAAATAGTTATTCAGACGAGAATCGTCCGAACAAGATAACGAGGATCGTCGAGTCCATTAGTCGATCTCGAAAATTGTATTACCAATTTGGAGGGGGTAGCAGCCGGTGTCGGGATCGCGGCCCTCCCTAATTGGTCAATCAGTACCGATGAATTTTTAACGAATTAAGGGATGGGTTGGGGGAGCGAGACGCTTGTCACGCGCGATATAATTGCGAGTCTTGTCGACCTCTCGCTTCCGGCCTATCTATAGGACGCGATCAGTTATTAATTCGTCGGTAACCTTTTAGCGGGACCGATATCGGAATCGTAGATTTATCGCCGTTGGCAGCCGGGCGCAACAAAGGCAGAGCAATTCGGCTTTCCCAGAGAATTAACGACGTAAATTTATCGTTCGGTACGCGCGACCGGACCCACCCCGAACCGCCCGTTGTTTTTTCCAGCTCGAAATATCGTCGTTACCCGCACAGGATCCCGGTCCGCGATTAATAACCCGAAAAACTATCGCCTGACCCCTACCACGCCACCTGGTAAATTGGATTATGGGTTTTATCGCGGAATAACCCGACAAACGTGTCGCCGCCTTAGCTGACTAATAGCGGAAGAATCTTTCTCGGAATTGCTTCCGAATCCCCTTTAACCACCGCGAAAATTATGCGAGATTGTTAAAATGTAAAGCTACGTCCACGCTGTATCCAATACCAATTTATTTCAATTATTTGGTAAACGAAGAAGAAGGCGACAAGAGCCGACAAAAAGTTGCTCGATGTTGCTTCACTGTGGCAGTAGCTTAAGATTGCGAATACTGCGATGATCGAAAGTGATGAACGTACGAATCGTGAAAAGTAAATGCAAGTATCGCTATTCTATAAGCGTGAAAAAGCGACGGGACTTATGGGGCGAGTAAACACGTTTGCACCGTGGGAAGCGTGAAACTTTGTCAAGCGAGAAACGATTGAACGTTTTCAGCGAAAAATGCTGGTGATCTCTGAAAGCCCGTAAAATCTTAGCGAGTTTGCTCGGTGTTACCCGACAAGCTGTATTGTAACAAACCTAATTTCCGGAAGCTCTCGTCGAGCGGATGGCGGCAGCGAATTTTGTGTCCTCGGTGGTTGAAAATCGCGTGGTTGGCGTGAAAGTTTCGATGGCTGGAAGGAAGCCGTTCGTGGCGGGCGTCGAGGTGATAGTAAATCTTCGAGAGTGAGAGAGGAGGCCTGGTCCTCGTGTTCGTTTGTGTTTCCAGACTGGTTGCCGCGGGGATGACACGGTCAAAGCTTGCCTGCCTCTGCCTCTCTCTCTCTTTCTCTTTCTCTTTCTCTTTCTCTTTCTCTCTCTTTCTCTCTTGCGCGCGCGCTCGCTCAGACCAGGGGGGTACTGTTTCTTTTCACTTTTCCTCCATTCTCCTCCCCCTTTTTTGTTGCACAAAGTATTTCCCTTCCCGACAATGCCGGACACTATAGTTGGCCGCTGTATTGTAAATCACCGGGCGAGCTTTTACCGCGTACTCGCACGCAAATTGGGGCGCCTCGACGTGCACATGCATAGAGATACGTTTGTACTTCGATTCCCACCGAGCTGCGACATTGTCTATGGTCGGTGGTCGTGCGTCTATTCGTGCCTCGGCGGACCAGGGACACACAGAAATCAAGGCCTCGGGGAACGCTCGACCCTTTCAGGATAGTTCTTAATTGTGGAATGATATTGCACTCGGCGGGGTACGGGCCGGGAACAATGCGATTTTGGTTTCAGCCGCGTTAATGCACCGCAATTTCGCGGTGCTCGCGCTCTCTCCATTGAATTCAACCACGGAATCGAATGCTCCGCCGCGTAAAAGGTCCGCTAGAACCATTAGCAATCGAAGAATCGGGATTTGTTTCCCCTTTTTTCAATACCATTATCGTGAGATTGCGGTATTTTCAATGGAATACCGTTTCGACGGAGAGAACGAAGGATCGGTCACCTCTGTCACCGTCGAGACGATAGTCATCGCCTCTGTGATCACGCAAAGAGACAATATTAAATTGAATATGAAAAGAGAAGAGAACGGATGAAAGTATTATAGGTCACTGACCTGTGGTTATCGGAAGAAAGTGTCTATCGGTTCATCTACAATTTCATAGTTTTCTAACTGTATCCCGTTTCCTTTTCTTCGAAACGTCGATCTAATGCTTGGATAAATGGACCAGCGAGTCACCGACCGAAATGATCATTGGGGCTGGCGAACACGGCGGTCACCGACCGTAATGATCATTGGAACTGGCGAACACGGCGGTCACCGACCGAAATGATCATTGGGGCTGGCGATCACGGCGGTCACCGATCACTGCGATCTTTTTTTCAGACGATCGCGCATTAAAGAACCATTTGACCGATCGGTTCTCAGTTTTGAAACTATATTAACCAAGGAAAAGCGACTGCGAACAATGTGATTTTGGTTTCAGCCAAGTTCGGCCAGAATTTCGCAGCGCCGCGTGTTCTTTATCGAGTTCTCGTCGACCGAGTGGGTGTTTTGATCTTGAACTACGTCGCGTGACGTTGCGGTTGAACGGTATCCGTGGTTCTACGATTCGATTTGCGAAGTTGGATTCTAGTTTTCCCTGGCTTTAATTGATCGACAATGCTCGGTCATTGTATACGTACAAGAGCTCTCGTAGCGTGGTAAGTTTACCTAAGATTGAGAAAATCATTGGAGACTTCCTCTCGATTAATTGTAAATTGTAATTATATAATTACAAAAATTTTGACAATTTATTTAGAGATTCCTCACGCGGAAATGTTAACGAAAAAATGGCTGTTCGCTGACTGCTCGTCAATGCGACCGAATGTAGGCCAGCGGGTGGGAATGTAGACCGCGGTAGGTCCATTTTGAATTTCCCAGGGTCGCGATACAATCTGCCGCGCGAAATTCCGAACGCATATTATATCCGCGACGAAAGTTATGAATTTTTTAAGCAGCTAACCGGCTCCGTCGTTCCCGACGCGACTCGTCCTTCGACTCGGCACATTTTCCCGGGAACGGATAATATTCCAATTGTCGGCACTTCGTTCCCGCGCCGATCGAAACCGTTCAATTAATTGGACTCACCTTGAATTTCAATTCGCCGAAAGGACCGAGGCTCCTCCCCTCGTTATCCGCGTCTTCAGCCAAGAGACGCGTAATTCGTTTAACTGTCGGTTAGTCGAATTCGAGTAAGTACTGGCCGGTTACGAAGCGAAGTAATTGTGGGTGTACCGTTCTTCGACAAAATTATACACGATTTATTAATAATCTGACGCTTTTCAAGAGCTCTATAAACATTCAATTGGGTCGTTTATTTTTGTGCACGATCTACGAAAAAATTCGCTCAAGGTTTATCGCATGCGATATAGAAAACCTGTCATTACATTTTGTGCTACAAAGCTAAAATTCAGAAATCCTGTCATTACATTTTCTGCTAAAAAGCATCGAGACAGAGCATAATAAATGAACACGAGCAACAACAAACCTTGTAGGCAATGTCGCTTCTACGTTAAGTGGGAAATCGTCATCCCCGTGTGCGAAAGTACCGTCCCCGGACGCTAAACTTAAACGAGATGCATGGACGTCGCATTCGTGTTTGTTACCTAACCCAGCCAGATTTCGCAGTGGAAGTTCACGTGGTCCGAGTCGGACATCGGAAACGACTCTGTCGTCGTCGCTCTTATAAAATTTGAATATATTCCGACCCGTCGCGTCGGACGTGCGGTTAAAATTTCAGCCGGCCGCCGTTGCAGATTTAGCGCACGCGTTGTTGCACGTGTTGCAGAATGAACAAAGGCTCCGGTCTAATCAAATGCACGCGTCGTAACAAATTGAAGGGGGCGTGAATATTCCCTTGTTAAGTTCCCGAGGCGAACGCTCGTAACTTTTCCGCGGACCTTGATAAAACATTTTTTCCATCCCATATGTTGCGTAGAGTCGTGCAACTTCGAGAATATTTTAAAAATGTTTTTTCCACGCAGTCCAGCTTTTTCAGATTTAAGCAAAATTCTTCGAAAACCCTGAGCAACACTACAACTGCAAGAGTAGGTTTAGACATTCGGAGATATTCTCGGGATTTTTTAGCGCAATAGCGTCGCAGTCCGAATCATCGTCATTTTCTGTTGTATTCGATTTCCTCCATTTTTACGTACGGTCTTGGGCAACACGAAGGGCCGACAGAAAGTTCCGTCGCGGAGCTTATCAACGATTCGCGAAAATTACGTAATTTCCACGGGGAACTGCGGCGAACGCGGGAATCTGATAGTATCTGGCGATCGCGCGACCGTGGCATGCTTATTCCCAGTAACAATTATGGAAATAAAGACCATTATTATCGTCGATTTATTCTCGGCCGTTTGCATATCCCGCTTCTTTGTCGGGCGCGCGTTATCGAATCCCCGACCCGCGTCCCGACGCGGAAAAATGGCGGCCCAGATCCTAGGAATAACTAACACTTGTCGGAAAAATTAAAGTTTTTACATCTCTGTACACCCGCTGGAAGAATCTGATAAAAAATCGTTTTTCTCCATCGCGCGCAGTCTTTGGGAAGTCCAATTTTGTAATATTATAAATATTGAAATATGTGTAAATACAGCCTTAACCCGATATTTTTCAATTTATATTGAACAGTTATGATAGAGCGGATCTTCCTTTTTCGGAGACCGTAAAAATAGATTGAAATGCAGATTTTACATATGTATATTCGATTGACAAATGAAAATAGCTGTAAGATTCGACGTCCGCGTTTGATCCAGCAAAGGTGGCGGGTCAGTGAATCTACTCACAGAAAAAGTCGACGTTCGTTCTTTAAAGGGCGAGCAAGTTCGCGATCGAATCGTCCGGATGGAATTACTCCGCTCGCCGGAAATTAAATCTTCCGTTTTAACGCAGCGCAAAAATGAAATTTCTCCAATAGTTCTCGATAGCGCTCCTAATCTTTGCCGTGATAGCTAAACGTGGCGGCTGAAACTTCTCGACATGCTAAAAGGATTGACGTTCTTTGAAAAGATTTCAAACGAGCAGAGAGTCTTAAAATATAATTGAAAAATTCAATCAAACAATTCAAAGGTTCGAAGATGTCTGCAGAAGTCGATATAAGAAAGTGAGGTCTAAAAGCAAAGGAAAATTTGACGTAGATGGGCTACCCCAACCGGGCCGGACAAGGCGAATCCTGTCAGGACCTCTCCGACTACGTCATCGACTCTCGGTCCGTATTTATATGTATTTATAGGCGCTGTCCTTTTCTATGTTCAGCGCAGTCGGTAAGCAGTGTGAGCACGCAAAAACGCGGCCACAAACTCTCGACGCAGTCATAAACATTGGTGGTGGCATCGCGAAAATTTTGGAACGACCCCCAGCCCTAAAACATATCCATGTTAAAATAATCGAAAAAACAAATGAAACGCTTGAAAGGTCAGATATCAAGTTTCACTAGGATATCTCGTAAGACGTGGAACGTTCGAAGAAATTACCTCGGGACGGATAATTTCTGAGAAATCGATTAATTTCGCGATTCGACGTAGAAGAGGATCCTTGTTCGTTCGTGGAACAGAAAATCTCCCGAGGCAACGAACCCGAGGCGGAACGATCGAACTGCAATCTGGAGAATTCTCCGAAGCTCCGCCGACGACCGTCTCGCACTCGATCCATTACAGATGGTGCAGAAAATCGTGCGCGATCGAAGCGCAAACTACCCTCGAGCAGAGCCCGGCAGCATAATTTTCGAGCGAACATTCTTGGAACCCATCCACCGGCTACCGGGCCGCGTGAATCCTAAGTATTTAATAATACTCGCTGATAAACCGACCGCCCGTCGAGTTTCTACGTAAACCGCAACAATGGGACCGGTGTTGCCAATTGCGAAATTCACGGCAGCCACTGTCATTGTTGTCCACAGCGGTTCTTGTTCCAACGTGGGGGGGAATTACTTTGACAAAGGATGCCTGGCATTTGAACACAGTGGGCGCCTTGTCATCGTTTAAATTAAACAGTCGGTTGTAGATTTCAGGGATTGAGCTTCGGTTCATTTGTTAGTTAACCCTTGCTGGAAACATATGATTCGCGCCAGTCTTTACTTATAGCGCTTGCTATAGAGCAATATGACGCTTTTGTTGGGAAAATCTAGTTGAAACATTCGCATATCTAACACTAACTGGACCGATAAAAATTACTTGTTTCCGATCTTTATATATATATATATATATATTACTAAAAATTACTTGTTTCCGATCTTTCGACAATTATTTATATATATATATATGTATACGTCTCTAATTTAAATAATTGTCGAAAGATCGGAAACAAGTAATTTTTAGTAATATATATATATATATATATTGACCGAGGTGCTTCGAAGTGCGTTCAGTAAGTTCACATAAGACTACAAAATATAATATCGCAGAAATATTTATTTATTTATTAATGCCCTAAACCGTGTATGGTTTATATAGCATAATATCGCAGAAATATGGAAGAAATTCCTAAAGTCCCGTATAGGATCAAACTGATTTGCGAATTCGATTACGGATCGAGGTGTCGAACGAAGAAACTCGACACGCCATCTTTTCAATTCGCAATCGAACTGATCCGAAATATAAGAAGCAAAGTATCAGAGTGCTTCGAAAATCCCCAGAAAATTCAAGAGATCTGCGAGCTGTTTATTTGTCGACAAAACAGCTACAGCGATATAAAAGCAAAAATGTTCGAGCAGAGGTAGAGAGTGGACGGTGGCGTGGAAACGTAGCAGGGCATAACGGCTCAGATAACTCAAGCATTATAGGTGTAAATTATTAATTATTCGATCTCGGTCTGGCATCGAGCGGCGCGTCGCGCAATTTCCATTCAACAGCCTGTAGATCGTGCCTCGACACGGTTTAGCTTGAATTTTCCATGGTTCTACATTTCCGTATATTTTCCCAGCACGGCGGAGCGGCGCGGCGCGGCGCGGCGCGGCGCGACGTCGACGTTCGATTCCGCGGGAACGATAGGGGCGTGTGAAAAAACACGGCTGGCAGCAACAACGAGCTCGAACGAGCCACCGCGACACAGCAATAAATTTCTGATATAATGTTGCATTACCGCGCGAAGCCAACGATAACCGGCCGGCCGGTTTTATCTGGATGCCGCGTGGCCAGGACGTAACGTTAAGTGTGGAAAAATTGATTGCCGGCGACACGACGCTACGCGACGCAACGCGACGTGACGCGCGACGGTTTGGCACTGCTCGACAAAATTCGAAGACACGGTGAAAATTACCTGGATAAGCACGCTCTCTATTATGTCCGCATTAAAACGCGGCATACTACTGTGGAACAGAGTTGGGCATTAATCGATTAAAATTTTAATCTTGATTGATTGATTAATGTATACGATTAAAAAAAGAAAAATCGAGTTTACATTTTTTTCAGTATTCATAAAGTTCTGATTACGTATTTCATTTCGAAATTTCAGCAATAATCATTAATCAATTATCCGATTGACGATTAATAATCGTTAATCGCAACTAACGACTAAAGTAGAAAAATCGTTAACCGCAATTAATGACTAAACTAGGAGATTAATTGTTAATTTCGATTAACGATTGAAGTAGAAATTTAGTCGTCAATCGTTGATTAAGTTTTTGCCCAACACTGCTGTGGAACAGAGCCATTCTCAGTGTTTACTTGTCACGTTCCTGTCTCCGAGAACAACGATGTAACAAGTTCTGAATTGAATAATGCTCGCGATACAAACTATCTCCAGGAACGCAATCTAATCATTCCTTTCGGGATTACGTACTAAAAAATGATTTCAGAGAGAATTATAAGCACCTGGTAGTTAATGCGTTAGTACCACATAAAATAACGTTTTGTTGATCGGATGATTTGCAGGTTGTCTTGTAATTTTGATCAGCAGTGTACCGTCGCGAGGCAGTCAGGCATGCACACGTTCGTTGCAGAACCGCGTCGGCTTGAAATTGATAACAACCCGATACTCATATTGAGCACGTAATTACCGTGTAATGCCATTTTATTGCGGTTATTCTACGGGAACCGATCCCGAACGATCCCTCTCGCAAAAGAGCAGGGGAAAATTCGGATCGACGCTCGGCTCCTCCCTTCGGCGGATCCGTCGATTAATTATCGGAAATAGATTCGCTGTCAAGTTCGACGTCGGAGCGTCTTCTTAACCGACGCAGCCCGTCGCTCCGGTAATTCCCTGTAATTGATTTTCGTTTAGTCGTTACGCGACGCACTATGGCCCACAATTGAAATCTATTTATTCTGGCTTTTAAGCAAACCGAGAGGTCCGGAAAACTCTTGAACCGATGGGTTCCATTACCTCGAAATTGATCAAACGTGTATCGTCTCTTAAAGGTGATTCGCTTACAATTCACAATATGTATCGATCCGTTCAATTAAAATCGATTTTGAAAAATTAGCTGGATTTGTATGTAGGTCATGAAAAGAAATCATAATAGATCTTAGTTGAGATCTGAAATGCTTAATTAAAAAAAAAAAAGAAATCAATTTTTTCATAAGTTGCGAACCGCAATTTGTAGTCGTATGAGTATTTAACGCAAAAGAATATAGACAGAAATTAGGGGTGAAGAACGATCGGGAACGTCGCGCGCCATCCTCTCTTTACCCTTAGGAAAACCGACGCTCGCGTCTGTATCTCGAAAGCGTATCGCAGTTCGAGACTTTTTCGAGCTTTTCAACGCTCCTTGGAGCTCGTCGCTTAACGAGGTCGTATTCCGGATACACGCTAACGATTCGTAATTCAGCTCGCAGCACGTGAAATACTGGATGGAACATTTTCCTCGGGACTAATTCCGTTTTTCGGCTCGGGACAAACAATGGAACGTCGCTGCTCGCTTTCGCGTTGCTTGATTCAGCGACACGAGTCTGTGAACATGTTTTTTCAATTAGTCAACTTCTTGCGCACGATTGTTTAACGCGGCCAGAACATATACATGTATGTATATCTTTCGAGCTGAACGAACGCTGCTTCTATTATTATATTGTAGAGCAGATATGGTGCTTTTATTCGCAATATTCTGTTATCTGAACAACTTTTTTCGATCACATTCTACCCTATATATATATATATGTGGTCTTAGGAAGCACAGATTCATATCCGAATCAAAACGTTTGAGTTTACTACATATTAGCTATATATAGGGTAGAATGTGATCGAACCGTAGCGCCGAGATTATTATTCCAAAAAAGTTGTTCAAAACACTTTACGATCGACAAAATTTCTCATTTATTCTGTTATCTGTTCTAACGACAACTAATTTGCAATGGTGTCAAATAAGCTACAACATACTTCGAAAGTTCGGGGCCAGCTTTTTGAACGTGGTGCACGTGGTCCGCGGAATCATGAATGTCGGCCATTAGGCATCGAGTGGCACGCGAGCAAGGACGAACGTGCAAATCGCGATACGAATGGGGAACAGGAACAGGAACAGGAACGGGCACGTGTGCACGGCCGTGCACTTTTCTGTTCGCGGTGTTTCGCGCGTTGCAGTTCCTCGTAATGAAACTTTCCCTGGAGATCTAGATAGGTACGTGGCTGCTCTTTCATTTTCGTTGGCTGACGCTCACCACGGCACGGCGAACGCTTTAATGCCCATTCACCGGGTACACGGTGCACGGTTAATGCGAATTCGTTTGCCGGCCTCCCACGCGGCGCCCTAGGTATTTACCCACCCCCTGCGTTTCACCTGCACGTTTCTTTTTCAACGAGAGCGAACGCGAAACGATTCGAACGCCATCGCGTCTGCTTAAACAGCCGAAAGAACTCGAGTCGAACGCAATATGTATGTATTTCGCAGCGTAAAGAAGATAGTGAAGGAAATCGGATTGACATTACGCTCGGTGATAAAAATATATTGACGATTTCGAAACGAGTTCGTACTGAAAAGACTCGCAGCCTAGTGTTGGAAATTACGAGAAGTAGAGTCCTATCGGTAAAATAAGTTGAAAGAGAAGACAAACCAACTGCGCGAAATAACACTAAATTCCATCCTCGACAGACAGATTGCACTCGATTGCACGGTAACCAGAATTAATCGACGCCTGAAACGATTCTACGCAAATACCGGCCATTTAATGATAGAAATGGCCAGGAGAATAGTCCAATAGCGATGCAAATAATTCTCTATGCAAACCACCTTCGCGCTTCTTGCTCAAAATAAATTCGGCTATTCGGTGGATAAGATGGAAGAAGGAATCGATTCGTGAACGATTTTTAATAGCCGAACGAGATTGCTAGGGCCGATTAGCCCTCTCCAACGGGCTTCCCCTAGCAGGGGTTTCGCGGGCATGAGCAGCTTTTATTAAATCTGCACTGTAGCAGTAATAATGCAGAGGCTGAAGTACGTGAAGTGTCTCAAGCTGTTTCGGCGAGGGCTATCAACCCCGCGGTGATGGCCTCTCCGTGCGCGATATAGTCCCGGGCCCGGACCTAGTAGTAGTAGTAGTAGTAGTAGTAGTAGTAATGCTTTAGCCGGTGATGAATGATTCGGTCACGCATCGCTTCCGTAGGGCACACCGTTCTTTCATCATCGGTTTCACAATTGGCGCTGCCGGCTGTCGGCCCTTTATCGGGTTGCAATTGTCCATTCATTTTTCGGTCTAGTCTCTGTTTTATATGGCCCGATGCCGCTTACAGAAGTGTCGACTTACTAAACGGGGGATGGTCATCATTGATGAGACGGTCATTCTACCTAAATTAAGAATTTTTGAGCTTTTTTAGGGCTCGGAGTGTTCGTTGGATCGTCTCACCTTCAGACCTGCAGGGTGTCTCGCCTGCCCTTTTAGACTCCCCCCACTTCACCATAGTTACATGTTGAGACGGTCAATTTATTACTCCCTTCCCTACCCTATTTCCAGATATTCCAGAAATTTACCCTCTCCCACCCTTGGAATATAATCCAGTCCTAATCTTTTATTCTAAAGGGCATAAAAGTAAGGGATCGCGAAGTGTTATGCATTGGGGAGAAGTTATAGCAAATCCACAGATTCAAGCCGACTTTATCGAAATTTTGACTGTGCCAAAATATCAATTCCATGGGCCCGGACCTAACTAGCTTGTTGTGTTCCCTAAGTCGGGTCGAGACCGGGCGCGATGGGTCTCACATATTTCTCTTCTCTTTTTTTCCTTTCCTCGTTCCGTCGCGTCCCACCCCTCTCTCGCTTTCTCTCTCTCTCTCTCTCTCTCTCTCTCTCTCTCTCTCTCTCTCTCTCTCTCTCTGTTCCCTGGTCTCCTCGTTCCCGCTGGATTTTAGGGTTCGCGAGAGCTTTCGCCGAGATAAATGGGGTATCGCTGTCCTCCGGCCCTTCAGGGCCAGAGTTCCCCCATTCAATTCTTGGAATGGGATGACGGGTAAATTCATACCCGCTCCACGAAAAAACTGCATACTCCGCGCGCAAGCTGCACATGCACCGGCCGCGGAACCAACGAAGATAAAACGCGGCCAGAAGAGACGGCGATGTGTCGTACCCGGCCGTGTGTTATGCTAATTCGTCCCCGAGAGCCGATGCGATAGCGGCGAATATTAAAAACCCACTGCCACGACGCGCTCGTTAACACTTTCACGCCCTATCAACCTCGTTTGCATACAATTTGCAATATCTCGACCATCCACCGGCCGATTGTTCACGGGATATTGACGCTATTCGATTCCGCGCGATAAAAGACGCGAGATTCTTTTTTCACCCTTTGCGCTGCACATTCTCTTCCAATTTTCCTCTCGACAACGCCCTATTATCTCCAGCGTTCTATTCAAAATGTACGTCAAATGTTCTTTGATATTAATTTCTTACAGATTTGTGTTTATTCTACAATTAGTTGAACAAAATTAATATTGTAAAATATAATACACGTTCAAATTGACAATTGAAGAATTTCACACTCGGTATGTGCAAAAGGTTAAGCAGTGTTACGAGTGCACTCGTCGTGGTTAAACAAAAATTGGAGTAGTGCACCATGAACAACCGAAAGGGTTAAAATCGATTAAAATCGCGAGATCGTCGGAGCACTTCCCGGCAGCATCGGTCATTAATACGGGCGATATTACGGGCCGCTATGGGATTGTTCATAACTTACCTCGATAACGAAGTTCTCATGGCGGTCGCTCATGTATTTTTCATCGGGATTCCTCCTCGGATCTGGCCTATACATATTTTCTCGTTTTCGTACGATGCTTCGGCCGTCGGTTAAAAAATAAAGCTGAACGATCCCGGGAAAATGGACGAAGCCGCCGCGCCGCCGCGACGTTTTAAGGGTATGCCGGAGGGAGCGGGGTTGAAAATTTCGAGCGTTGAAAACCCGTCGGGGCGGTGAATAAACAGGGAGAAGAAGAGTGAAAGAGAGAGAGAGAGAGAGATAGAGGGGCGGGAGAGGGAGATGTGGAATGAACTGCGCTGCGGACTTATTTAAACATTACAAATATTGTCGCTCGCGATAAAATCTTCCCTGGCGGCGTTCACCCCCCGCGAGGGGCGCCCAACCCCTTTGGCCAGCAGGCTGGCTCACGTTAATGGCGTAACTTCGTTAAGGGGACCCGGCCCGTTCGCACGCGAAAGGAAAAATTCCGCGAGATGAAATTTTATGCGATGCCCTCGCGAACAGCCTAGGCTACGCCGCGCCGCGTCCTCGATGCTCTCGCAGTCCCGTTGATTACGCGGAAATCCTTTGACGGTGCGCGTTCACTTTGAATTTTTTAATGCGCCCGAGAGCGGAGTTCTCTGTTTTGCAGCTAAATGACACGGGATATAAATAAATGGGATTATAATAATTTCCGCGCTGGTGCAGCCCCGATGATTTTGTTCGTTACGCTGGTAATTAATTGCCGGACTCGGTTCGATTTACTGCCGAGGCACGGTCTGGGTTATCGCGATGCCACTTTTACGGATTAATCCGCAAAATTTGCAGATGCTACACAGCGAACGACGAACCATGCTACGATGGCTCCATTCGGGCGGTGATGCTCGGTTTTATATCTTCTGGAGAGTATTTTTATTTCATTTCTACCAACTTGTTTCTTGAGTAACTATTCTCTTTTTAATTTTACCGGTCTCTAATGCGCCGACCAGTCGTTTATTTTACGTTTACAAACTTATGTTAGATAAAATTCTAGGGAGGATTATTCTTCTCAAAAACGTTTCCTTCGTGGAATCATCGTTTTGCATGTTTTTGTGCAATTGAAATCAAGAAGAGGATGGCGCGAGACAGCGAAACGAGGCGTGTAATATCATCGATGAGACGATTACCAATTCCGCGGGCAACGGGAACCGGCGGCGACCAGTTCCGTTTTTAACCGGACCCGTGTAATTTGGTGGTGTTCGGCCAGCCTCATCTATTACACCGCACTGCGGCCCGTGGGCGTACCGAATTATATTATCGTGTTTAGTACTCGTGTATCGACGGACCATTTATTTTCGCGCCTATTTGCCGGGAGCATCGATACCGTCACCGATACCGTCGCTTTTGTTTCACCGGTCGAATGGATTCGATTGTGGCCGTTTCAAGATTCGCGATTCCCGGGCCCGAACAATGCCAATCCGGTGTATTGTCGGCCCGGAACCATTTGCGCATAAATAATCAACCGATCCGAGTAATCCACCATATTTTTCAAAAGGAAAGTGCCCACTTGGAATTTTCCCAAAGATACGAAAAATAATGCGGGGGTATAAATTTCTTCTGGGATCACGAGATTTTCAAGATTCCGCCGAGCGTGGCACGTTCGAAAGCCAATGAACATGCAAAGCCGAGCTCTCAACAATCTTTTCACGTCGCCGCGATGAATGGCGGCGATCAATCATTCGCGGAATAGCACGAAAAAAAAAAATCCGCGCAGCTGCGTGATTTAAAAACTAATTTCTCTCGACTGTGTCTGACAGCCTCAACCAGCGACCACAACAGCGAAACACGCGTTTACTTATGGTGTTCATTCTGGCTGCATTATTATCTCGCTATTTTACGTTCCCGCTTCATCTACGTTCTATTTATATTTCATTATTACGACACCAATAAAAATTTCGCTTTCATATTTATTCATTAGATCTTAATGAAAAGTTACTCGACCGGCCCGGCGGCGGCCCGACCCGGCCCGGCCGGCGAGATCCTGATAAAAGTGAGTTACAAGCGACCTCGTTTGCTAGACCAACATTGTTGCCGGGGCGAACGTTCTTCCGACAGAGATGAATTACCAATTTATACATTCCCCATAAGGATTAGAAGCTTCCCGTACATATTAGTTCAACGGTGTCTAATCTGTTCGTGCGAAAGTATAATTATTTTAACGGCGGACCATTTTTACAAATTTTAGCACTGCTTTATTTATCCACTTTTTGAAACATATTTACTTGTCGGCACATTAGTAATAATTTGTCAGAAATTGAGTAATTAAATAAGTTTCTCAATCCCTGTTTAACCCTTTGCACTCGAATGGCCACTCTGAGGCACCACTGAAAATTGTTATGCCATTCTTAAAAATATTGTTCACATTATTATTTTTGTTCGTATTTAAAAAACTACTAGACATTTACATATTACATGAGATATTATATCAGTGTCATGTGCAAAAAATGAAAAAAAATTCTATAGAATGGAAATATTCCAGAATGGAAAAATTTTTCGTTTTTGAGTTAAAACCGGCCGTGGCATAATCACCGAGTATAATCGTTTCGAGTAAAATCCGTTGGCGAAAATTCTGATTGTAAGATCTAATTCTCATCGAAGCGATATCGGGCCACGCGACCGCCGCGCCGCTTCACCGCAATTTTTGCTCGCGGTCTCTTTCCTTTTCAAGTTCTCGTGCGAATCGGACTCGAAGCTGAATCGCTGACGAATCGTTCGCGTCCGTCGGAATTACCGGAAGTCCCGGGCATTTTCCCGGTGACTCGCGGCCCTCTTCTTCTCCCCGTTGAAACCGGATGTAAACGGAGCTGAAACGCGGAGCCGTCGCGTCGCTCGAATTCGTCGTTGACGCCGCAGGTCCCATCGCGAATAGAGATAATCACCGTATACCGAAACCCTTGTGTGTCGACAGGCTTCCTGTTGCAACTTCGTGGGAATTGTATCAATTTCATCTCTCTGTCGCGCCTTTGCACGTTCTTTGATCGCTTGATTGCGGAGCTTTGCGCATTACTGCCTCGCAGAAACGCGGGAGAACCGGTCGGCTGCTATACTTCCAATTTCAATCATCTGTTCGATTTGTATACATAGAAATACTCTCAGTATTTTAGTATAGTTTGTAAGGTATTTTAAAAATTGTAGATCAAACCTCTAAGTTCAAGGGCTGTATCGATCTCTTCTTCTCGTTTCGCTCGTTTTTCTTCTTCCCCGTATTCTGTCGTTTTAAAGATATTTTTAAAATTGTGGCATCAGCTCGTGTTCTAGAAAAACTTGCACGTACATGGAGAATATACGATCTAAAAATAAAATTTTATCCCCGCATATCCTCTACTTTCCAAGATATTTTCAAAAGTCTAACTTCAATCTCGAATTTTCCCTGGCTGTCCTCATCCCCTTTCCTCGCGTAATTTAAAATCCATCTGGCAAATTTCACGAAAACTGACGTATGTGGGTTGCATACGTTTCTTTCAGGAATGAGAGTTCAATTTTGCAGGATGGCGTCATCCCTTAACTCATTCTCGTACAGATAAACCGAAATGAGAATGGAAATATCTGTGAATCGCATCTGTGTGTAAAAATGAGCTGGCTCTTGTGCGTCAAGATATGAAAATTGAGTTTACACGGCGAAAATATGCTTGCCCATTATCTTCGGCTCGCGAGATTCTATTTAAATGAAAGGTATAAAATTCGACAGGTTTTCTAAATATTTCCCGTTTGAAGAAGCTCTCCGAATATTAGTTTAGCATGCAGCCCAGCTGCATCGTGGCTCGAGCCCCCCGTAAATTCAAGTTTCTATCGTTCGAATAAATTTTCTTGAAGCCCTCGGCTCCGTTCAATATTTTAAAAGTTAGCTCAAACGTTAACTCTGAAAATAACCTTCGCAGCTTCGATAATTAGAATTTCTTTTATCGCCGATCATTTTTGAAAACGCTAAGAACAATTAAATTTAATGTATTCGTACATTTATATTTGCACGATGTTAAGGGAGAAGATCGACGATCGATCTACCCATAAAATTAGATCCAACTCCAGAACCAAGAAGATTCATTCCCGGGGTACACTTTAACGATACTTCTCCGAACTCTTGAAAATATTAGCTACACCGATTCTGAGCCGGTAAATCCTGATTTGAGACCAAATTTGAATTACGCTCGGGAGAAGAAGAATGAGTGAAAGGTGCTTTTTCAGGAGATTAATCACGCCCCGAGAAAGGGTTTCCACATTTTACTGGTACCACACGTGCGTATATGTATATGCATATAGATATAGAGTATAGAGTATAGATATATAGATCGATATATTTGTTGTTGTTGTCGATTTGTTTGTTTTATTTCTTTCTGACATTATCATTCGCAGCAGGCTTGTTCGCACGATACTCGGAACGGGGGCTCGCTCGAAGGACACCGGATATACAGATTGATCTCTCGCTGGCGCGGATCGAGCTCTCGAAGAGTCCTCGGTTTTTTACAATTTTCATGTCCGTCGACGAACAATTTAATACGCTCGCGTGTGTGTTTGTGTGTATGTGTGTGTGTGTGTGTGTTTATGACATCTTAATCGTTAATCGACTAGCGTCCCTGTGTTACGCGGGATTCTCACACCGCACTGCCACGCGAAACTTTCTTGAATGTTCGTTGCGTGGACTGTTTAATATTCGCAAAACACTGAACGGTTTTTCCGCTCCTGAACGGATTTCCACGGTGGAAATCGGAATTACGCGATTACGATTTAGAAATCTCTTGACCGAGGAGAGCCGACTCGCCCGGCTAATAACCGCCTTGTAACACTATTATAGTCTCTGTATCGTTTAAACTAACGCGCAAGTCTTATTTAATCTGAAGACACTCTCACACTCTCCCATTCTCACTCACCACTCCACTCGCGATCGCTCGAAATCTCCCGCAGACTTGAAAATTTCGCGAAGGATGCAGCAGTCCTCCCCGTCCACGCTCGTCCCTCTAACCCTCTCGCGCCTTGTCAGTTGCACTTGCGGATATCTTTACGCGAAAGAAATATTTTTTTTTGGTAAGTAAGCGACAATGTATCTCCTCCGATATTTACGGATAATTATGTCTCCGTCCGGTATCTGTATTAGTAACCAAAGTATAATCGCGCGTTATAAGCTCCAATGCACGAATTCCACTCGATTAAATGAACTTTTATAAAATATCGTTAATTCTCATTTATTAAACGCCACGGGATCTCGCCAGTTGAAGATAAAGCAAACTGATTATATTGTTACCCGTGCAACAACAACGCCCCGGGATAAAGAAGCAATTAAACAAAATTTACTTGATCCCGATACCGGGAGGATAAAAGCGCATCCGCGCAATCTGCATCGTTGAAAAGGCAAAAATAATTAGATCCGGCTGCGGAGAGTGGCCCACTCAAGGGTGAACAAAACAGGTTTCGCGAAAAGCGCGGGAAGTTCGAAACCGGTGAAACCCAACCCGTCCCGTCCCGTCCCGTCCCGTCCCGCCACGGGCTGTCTGTCGCGGATGTAAAAATCGTTGGAGCGGGCAGGAAACTGGGCTGTTGATTGCTCGAGTGTGTTCCGAGCGACGGCTGATTGATTTCCATAATTGGAATGCGGTTGCAGTCGATGGAAATTTCTTTGTGTCCGTGTATTAATGAATGGCGTTCGAAGCGTCCGAACGAACGAGTTTCGCGGGGAATTTATTAACGATCGGACCCCGGGTACCTACGGTCGATAGATCGCCGCTCGATCGGTCATCGTGTTTCCAAAATTCGGCAAATTTTCCGCGATCGATCGGCCTGTCGCGTTCATTTCGCCGCACATTGTTTTTACGTATGCATTCCGATCGATAACGGAGTTTAATTCCGATTTTATGCATTTACGACGAAAACGAGTAGGTACAATTTAATATAGTGAAAACATTTAAAGAATTTAAATGTACTGTACAAAAATCCGCGGTCTAATAACAAACGTAATAAAATCATCATTGGTAGTGTTCATCCCAGCGGGTTGGCAACGCGCTTAACAATTAGTTAACAGAGGTAAAAAATTATTTCTAACACACTGTGCGGATCTTCGTATAAATTCCCATTTTCGCCATAGTTTTAAGAGTCCTAGTAAAATGCCACGAATGTTCGTTACCGTGAACGATCCTGTCGCGTTTTACTAGTTCAAACACGTCGGAGCTACACAAAAATCCACGGTCTGGTAACGAAATTATCACCGACGAACATTTCATCTCGGCAACGTGTCAAACACAGCAATCAACACACTGAGTCACGCTTCTTAACTGAAACTATTTTCGATAAAAATCCTTCGGGGAACCTTCGTGTAGATTCCCATTTTCATGGAATGGCTTTACCAAGAACCGAAATGTATATTGAAAGACTGTGCGCAGTCGGGACAGAGTGAAAAATACCGTCAATCTCTTTTCACGGAAACGATCTCTCGTGTTTTACAAGTTTCTACACGCGCCGGAACAAGTTTCTGCACAAAAATCCGCAGTCTGGTAATAAACGTAACGAAATTATCACCGGCGGAGGCTCTGCCTCGGGTCGACAGCGTGTCACACTCCGGCAATTAACAAAACAGAGTCGCATTTTCCCGAAAAAAAGCAGACAAGTGTCGCTCGACGCTCGCTACAATCGCTGAATGCAGCATGCACACACCGTGTCTCACGCTTTCTTGCTTCACAGATGTTCGCGAAAAGAAAGATTCCACGCTCTCTCTCTCCCTCTCTCCCTCTCTCTCTCTCTCTCTCTCTCTCTCTCTCTCTCTCTCTCTCCCTCTCTCTCTCTCTCTCTCTCTCTCTCACTCTCACTCTCACTCTCTCTCTCGCTCTCCTACCCACTCGAATCGAAAAAGGTTTTCAAAATTGAGAAACCGGGCGTTCCCCGGGGACAAATTCATGCAACGGAATGTGTGTCCGTGTATACGTGTGTTTGTGTTAACGTAATAAATTCATTGGAGGGGGTTGCTCTGTGCGCGACACAGGTCGCGAGATTCGAGCCCCAGTATTGCTATACTTGTAAATCACAACCATCGGAGTATTTAATTTAATAACTAGACGTGTGTATATATATATTGTATATATATATATATTTATATAATATATTTTTCAATACATACGTTACGTGTACTTCTAGCGTAGTGTTTCTCTTTGGATCGGGCGACCAGGCCCAATGTACACAGTGTTTTCTCAATTTTTACACGTAGATCCTCGGAGGATCCCGTGGATCTAGATCGCGCGTGAACGTACAAAAACGCGAGATATCCGTGGCTGGGAGTCTAGGAGGGGATTTTCCAAAAATATTTTCTCCGTCAACGCTCCACAGTGCTCCGGGGGAGATAGGCTCGGGCAGAAATCCCTTTTCATCGTTTTTCCACTGCAAATTGAATTCGAAGGAATTGATATGACTCTTTTTATCGTTGTCAATATTCTTTCAAAATTCTACTAACCGATTTAATAATGTTGCGATGCGATATGTAACGAGACGCTGGAATTCGGATTATTCGCATACGATCGAGAATTCTACGATTTTTAGTACGTTCAAACAATGTATTCATAAATTACGAGAAATGCAGATTTCTCTCGTTTATACTGTCATAAAAAAACCTCCCCACCCCGCGAATTGCAATCTGGGAAAAATTCCATATTTAATATTCCTTGGCAAAGTTTATCTTTAGGAATTTCAGCATAGCTTCGTCCTTTCGAAACGAAGGGTGGTTTTATCGTGTGCATGCGGTTATTCAAATGATAATGTATAACGTGATATAAATTCTCCGAATATACAACAACTTCACAATCAGTAGACCGTGGATTTTTATGGAAAATAAAAATTCTTTTGATTGCATAAAAATTGATTTCTTCTCTTAATAGTTTCGATAGGTTGTACATAATGTACCAGTAATAATTGCACTGTGAAACGTTGAGGGACGAGGGTGAGGGGACGACGGATAGAAAAGATACGGAGGATGAATGGTTGCGCGCGAGTCCAAAGATCCACGGGTATCCTCCTCGCGGAAAATCAACTCCTGCCGATGCGGATGTAGTCAGTGTAGTGTTTAATGTATTATATCATGTAGTACAATAATATATCTACGCACTCCCGAGCCTCCTGTCCAAGAAGGCCCGTGAAGGTCGCGTGTTACGGCGCAGTTCAAGCGCGACCTCTTCTACCAATCGGGGGATCAACACAATATTTTCTTTCGACCAATTTCGGTGGAAGAGGTACGAGAAGGGGCTGGGGCTGGGGGGTGGAGGGGAGGGGGGGGGGGTGGAGACGCGAGAACTTTCGATGGCACTGTAAATATACGGGTTCTCTCCGTTGGACACTGGGCGTCGCGTCACCTGGATCTTTGCTTCCTTCACACCGGAGGTGTACGATCCTCTCGAATTCTTTTCTTTGCGATCATTTAAACCGTAAAGAAGTCTTCTCAGGAGATCGTCGATTAAATTTTTCTGACAAGATTCGATTCCAGCTTTGCGATCATTGAAACCGTAAAGAAGTCTTTTTAAGAGATCGTCGATTAAATTTTTCTGACAAGATTCGATTCCAGCTCTTGTACTATTAGGTACTAGACTGCGAAATTAAAATTAAATTTAATAATATCGGTACATTTTGTACAACTTAAGGGAAGAAGATCTTCATTTTGTCTTTTGAAGAAAACACTGATCGTCCACCGATTTTCCTACGAAAATACCTCTCGAGCTTCTAATGTGTTTCGTTATCTCCTGATAATCTCAATAATCGTAAAAGTAACAACCCTCATTCTAAGCTGCACAATCTCATTGTACGCTCGTTCGTACGGACTCTGGCCGATCGCGAGTCTAATACAAACAATGCGACGCGGAAACCAATGATCTTTTCCATTACCCGCATTGTTGAACGTTTATTAAGGAAACGTACGGGTCGAATCGTTAAGGACATTACTGGCCCGTGGTTCCGCCAAGTTGAATTTCCCGTGATTGCATCGGTGCGATAAAAATAACAGTAACGATTCAATTAATGGAGTTTCCACATTTCCACGGTATGCTTGACACCCGGAGCGTCC
Organism: Lasioglossum lativentre; assembly: GCA_916610255.1. Lineage (NCBI taxonomy): Eukaryota > Metazoa > Arthropoda > Insecta > Hymenoptera > Halictidae > Lasioglossum > Lasioglossum lativentre. Next base: position 945,383 of record OU744356.1, on the reverse strand, counting down.
CGCAAACCGGGATTCGCGGCAACAGCTTCGCGCGAGAACTATCGCGGTCGGTGCCCAGCAGGGAGCAACAAAATACCGTATGCGTAATTAACCGGGAAGCCATTTTGCATCGGGCGGAGACGACATTGTACGGTCTTTGGAGCGAGCCGTTTGTATCGCTTGGCAATATAACGCCTGGCAATATTAATAATCAGCTGGTCAGGCGACGACGAAAGATCGGCGAGAACTTGGAGAATTATGGGAAAAACTGATCGACGAGTAATTACAGGAAGCGGGTGCACCTCCCGGGGAACTTTAATTAGATCGTGGGAGAGGGTTAATCGACCAGAGAAATCTCGATCAGAGCATCGATCAATTCGATTCGAGACCGCTTACGCGTTACGCAAACGGAGGAAAGCAGCCGTTGGAAAAACAACCGGCGAAAACGGGAGACTGATCGGAAAAACTGCGGGAAAAACTGGGCCACAAGCAGTCACGTGCTCCATCGCGGCGAATCGAAGAATCTACAGGCGGTCGTCCGTTCGATTTCCGGGCCACGGCATGGTAGGGTGGGTTTAACCGTTCGAGTGGCCATCCCGGGTCATCCCGGAAACCCGGTCGCAGACTCCGGAGCCCCGTTTCCCTCTGACAACTCGGGAAACAGGCGAGTTGTTGGTCGATTTTACCGCGAGGCCACTATACAGGGTTCGTTTCACGATATCGAATTCTTCGTAAGGGTCACGGGTCGCTGTGGGCTCTCGTTTATCCTTTCCGAAAATCATCGCGCAGGATACATGGCTTCATCGCTAGGACATTGTATATTGTAAAGTTCATTTGAAGATACCAAATTAGAGTCACAGGTCACAATGGATTTGTGCAATTGATCTCGAGTCTTCGTTTACTATCCTTCTACCAAAATATCGAAACACTAATTTTTGTTCAAATAACGTATCTCTGTAGAAATAATGACCGATGTTAAATTCACCCGAGAAGTTTCAATTTCCTGTAAGTCGGTAAGTTTCATTTAGACGCGGCCTTATTGCGAAAATGAACTGTCACCTTGAAGAGCATCGTTGCTCGAACGTTTCTGGATAGAGAACTGTTCGGTCTAAAATTACTTTGCGTGGGACGTAGGGTAACTGCACCAGTGAATGAACATTTAAGAAATTGTTCAGGAAGATATTTTATTTTTAAAAAAATATGTGAATTAAAGGAATCTCATATGTGCCAAATGGCTCCCTACACTTCATTTGTCAAAAATAAATGAACGCAAATAAAATGAAATTATTATTATTTGTCTTTATTAAACGTTAAATAAAAAATATAAAAAATACCAGTCAATGAACACTACATTCTAGTAATTGAACAATGATGGAAAAGCAAACAATACAAAAATACAAAAGCGTTCATTTACTGGTGCCCGTTTATTTACTGGTGCAGTTACCCTATACCGATACTGTAGACCGGAAGTCGTCGCGTACAACGGCAGGAAACACATGTCGGATGACGCCGGAAGTAATCGGGCGGAAGCGCGACCAGTGTCTTTCGAGAAACAGCTTAATTGCTCGGCGCCACGTAACCGGTGTAAGCTCGCGGGGGACGCGGGCGTGGGCGTGCTTGCTGGTTGGCCGGCTGCCAGAGATTGTTCTCATCGATGGAAACTTCGTTCCGGGTGAAACGGCCGTGAAACGCGGCCTACCGTGAAAATAAAAATCGTATTTCGGGCTGATCTGCGTGTTCCCGTTCGTTGATCGTTCGCCGATCGTTCGCCGGAACGCGGGACACGCACGGTTCGATGCAACGGTCACTGTCCTGGAATTCGCTAACGCCCTTTTCCGTCGTTTTGGCACATTACTCGATGAAAAACGAGGCGTTCCGGCCGTCACGGTCAACTGCCCTTAACCCTTCGCCAGGTAGAATATGTTCCTTTTCTTTCGCTTCGGAACTCGCAACATATACGTAAAACAGTTGGGAACTATCGCGATTGTTCTATTATATTTGTTGGTGTACAACGATTGTCACTTCCAGAAACCGTAGGTTTAAGGGGCGGTTTACAGAGCTCAGGTATAAGGGGCCCTTATGGCAAGGGAAAGCGAGGACCGAAGTCAATTGCTCAGAAACGGTCAACCTCAGCGCGTCGTCCCACGCAGGAAATATACTTTTTATACTGACATGCGGAATTGTAACTTTCCACTACGTTAATAAATTCTAACAATATTATACCATTTAATTGTGGCATTATGGACGAGCGCAATGTAAATCGGTAATAGAAATGATTAAATCCTCTCGATCTAGTCTCAAACGTAATCCGACAATCCACGACCCTTGTACCTAGACACTCGAAGCCATCCATCGCGAATAACAATCGTCCTCCATCGAAACGTCAATACAATTGTTAATATCCCGCACTGACAGGCCGCCAACTATTTCCCAGGGATCTGCGGGGTTCCGCAACGGTGGCCGACGCGCCGTTTTGGTTCCCCGTGGGAACACGCCTAAGTGCCCCGAACTGCTCTAATGACAGCTAAACGCCGACGCTCGAGAGCGGCGACTAATTGGCCGGCCGCCCTTAATCGGCGATCATTAACTCGGGCTCCGGTCGGCTCGCTGCCACGGGTCTATAAAAATGAACTCTCGCGACGACCCCTCTGGATTAAGGGGGTCTCTGGCGAACCAGGTGCGCCGGGAGAAATTTTACGATCGCTCCGGAGGCAGCGTAAACCTCGAATTCGAGTCGGCGCGGCGCGGCGCGGCGCGGCGCGGCGCGACTCGGCGCCGAGCGTAAATATTCACAGCCGTGTTAACAGACTCACCGGTCGTAAAAAAACGGTTCGTGGGCGGGAAAGGTTCACCTTCCGACAGTGCCGGGGCCATTATGCGAACAACACTTTATTCGAATGAATAATTAATGCACTTATTTATTGGGCTGGTCCAGGAGCTCGCTCGTGTTTTCCCTGGTAAGCTCTAGAAAGCCGCTCGAGCTTCTTGGCCGACCCGATATCTTTCCAATTATGCGTTACAAAACTGATTCATTCGTTTATGGTTTATTAAAAAAAAAAATGTTTTCTGCATTTCCTGTACGTCTACCGCCAAACAAGATACGCATTTGCAATGCCGCGATACGGTCGTATAAACCGTACTTCCATTCGAGAACTGTGGGCAAAGAATAACTTCGATCCGTTTGTTATTCGGGAACGATAATCGCGTCAACTAGTTATAAGCGAACGGCAACCGAATCTATTCGATTAGCTGTCATTTCGAACAACTATTGGCCGACACTGGTTTGCCAGAGAAATCGATATTGCGATTCTAATTGGTTTGAAGCTCTTGCGAATATCTAATGGCCACCGCTGCTCTCCGAGAGGCACGACGAGGAGCGAAGGGGTTGCGATCGGGGTGCGGGAGGGACGAAGACTGGCCGAGGGATGAAAGGAGCCGTTTGGACAGGCGAGGTCGGCTTTCACGTCCGCCTAAAACTATTCAAGCGTCGCGCGTGGTCCCCTTCTTGGACGGGAGTTTGCGCCGGGTTTTGGACAGTGCCACGAATAAAGTAATGTTCTCATTTGTCTATCCTAATAATTAAAAATCTTGTGTTGCCCGTAGCACGGCTACGAACGTGTTCTCACAACCTTATCACAACCTTATTTATAGAGTGCCCTGGTGGCGAGCTCGAGTTATTTTTTATCTTTTTCCTTTTTATCTCTGCGAATACCTAGCGCTTCTTCTTCTTCTTCGCACCCGCACGCACACACACACACACGCTCGCACACATACACACTCTCTCCCATTCTTTCGTTTTCCCATTCACTGTGGCACTTTCTCGCTCTAGCTCGACGGAATCCACGTGCTGCCACGCGCGATACTATATCTCTGCTCGAACGTGTTTTGTCGCGTCGTTTCTCGTCTCCCATATTCCGCTGTTTTCTCGCCGCGTCCTCTTTCCCCGCGTTTCGTTCACAGACGACACCGGCGCGGCGCGGCGCGGCGTACGCTCGTAAATCGGTAACGATTCGCATGATTCGGCTCCGCGTTCTACGATCGCGCCTCGACTCGCGAAATGAACGAGAGCGCGTCGATCATCGGTCAGAAATCTGTCTCGTTTCCGGCCGCTGTTAGCGAGCGGATATCCGAGTATACTCGGAACGATTGGTCGATTGATTTCCGGGGAAAGTTTCGTCGCGCCTGCTTCCGGTCGGGCGCGCGCGAGTGCAACGGCTGCTGCAGTCCGGAAAATATTGCACGGGGAGCCGTGTGCGGATCTTCGGCGTTTCTCGTAATTTATTTGGGAAGAATCAACTGCAATCAATGCGCAGGAAAAGTGTATTCTTAATATCGCACATCTGCACTTTTCAATGTTTATTTCATTCGATAAATGATTTTCATTTTATGGAATTTTTGACACTGCTGGCTGGGCACTCAAAGTTTTAAAATGGAAAGCGTATTTTGCTACGTTGAAAACCAACGTAGCACAAATAGAAGACACTCGGATATCCAATTCTAAAGAGGGTAGGCACCGTTTTTTGTTTCACCGCCATTTTCCAGCAATCTTTTACGATCCTGCAACACCTCGAAACGTCCCAACACGCTCTTGCACGTTAACTAAAGCATTGCTAAAAAGGGGAGCGCGTGTTGCAGGAAAACAATATAGCGGACGATACAGCCATTTCCGTACTCTCTATCCGCCGAAGCCATTTCTCTCCGTTTTTTCGCGGTTGCTTTCCACTCTGCAGCCCTTAAGACACAAAAGACCGTGTAGCCGCGCGCGCGCGCGCGATCCACACCACCAAAACCAATTCCCCAACATTCGAAACGATTGTTCATCCGTCCGCGGCCGACACGCTTCCACGCGGCCGATCCCAGGTAATTTTTCACAGCAGAGCGTGCAGAGGGTGCAGAGCGTGCAGAGCGTGCAGAGAGCTTGCAGAACGTGGAGAGCGTGACAGAGAGTACTTGGAAAAAACTGTAATAAGCCGAGCGCTGCACCAGGCCGCGCCTCGCCGCGCCGACGAAACTTTTCTTCGAAACCGGAACACGTTCCGGACGCGTTTTCTCTTGTTCCAAGAATCTTTGAGCAGACCTTGGTTCGCCAAGGTTTTTATCTTTTTAACCGGGCAAAGAGTCGATCAGACTTCGAAGGGGTTTGATAAACTCAGTTTATCAACCCTGTGAAGATCGGAACAGAGTCTCTGCACGCTCGGATCGACGTCAAAGACTCTTTGATGAACGTCGACGCACGTCGAGGAGCACGGAGATTGAATCTTTGTATTCCGCTCGCGTGGAACGCATCCGTTCGATGCAGGATCTCTCTCGCCGTGTCTCGCAGGAAAGAGGACGTCAGCCATCTTTGCCAGAGGGTGTCCCGCGCCGCGACCATTGGAAACCGGTTCGTTTCGACGTCGCGAGCTGAATCTCCTTCGGAAACGTTGTATCTCGCGTTTTTCTTCACGGAGTCATCGTCGCGTCGACGGCTGTTATTTTTAAATTGATATTTACGGGACACCCTCTATACTAGCACACAAAGGCATACCGTGGTGCAGCATTCTCCTCGCCTCGAGCCTGTGTACGCGTGCACCCCTCGTCGACGGAGTTTCTCCTCGACTTCCACGCTCTCTCCTCTCGCCTCACTTTCACCGTAAAACACGCGCAGCGCTTCTCGCCTCGACGCCTCCGGAATTCTTTGTTATTAATATTCACAACCATAATATTTGCGATTGATAATGAACGGGCTAGCTCGTCTACCGTCCACCGCGGCCGCCAGACGAGCGAGATCCATTTCTCGCCCGTTGTCGTTGCTGGGGGAAAAAACCTGAACGCTCCTCGGCTCCGTTTCTCGAGGGCCAATCCTCCGCCCGGCCCTTTCAGATTGGTCCTTTGGTATCGCCGAGTATTGACGCCGATTCACACCCTCGGGCGCCGCGCAGTTATCGCACATCCCGCGATTATGCGAACCGATCGAGCGTCTCCGTAAACGTAAACGATCAGTGTAATAGGCAGATAGTCTTTGCGTAATATATTTTTTAAACGACCCGTCTCACCAACGGTAGCCCTGCGGAGAGCAAGCTTCCGGGAAGATTTCAAGAGGGTGTAACCGGGAGAAAGGTTCTGTTTCAAAAGAAAGGAGACGAAATTTCTGTGTGAAGATGTTTGCGCTTTACGCGTTAAAGACGTAGCCTTGACTCCGTTAACGCAGACGCTCGATCGAGATTGGCTATGCGACCGTGAATCGTTTCGACGGCCTTCCGACCACAAGTTCGAGGGGTACGCGGGGGGAGGTTGGAGATCTCGAAGCATCGGATAGCCGACATCAAACAAGACGTTCTTTCTCCTCGGTGCTCCTCGAGGAAAATCTTCGGAGCTGGGCCTCGCCGGTAGTAGGAGGGCAGCCATCTCCATTGTTCCAAGAATAAATCCCCGTTCGTTTGGAAGAGGACTGTCGTTAGGACGTGTCCGTCTTCTCGAGAAGCCAGCCGATGGCTGGACGTGGACGCAACGCGCGCGATACACCGTATCCGGAGATCTAACTTCTACAACGTCTTAACTGGAGTGTTGGTCGATTTCGTAGAAAATTTCCTATCCGTAAACGCAAGCGGATATCGGCTCCGCTCGTGGGGGCTGGCATATGGCAGCGCGAACGACAACCTCGCCGACAATCGTTCTGTCAGCCATCGGTACTCCGCCGTCCGTTCTTTTTCTAGAGAAACCCTTCATCCTCGAATCTCGAACCAGTCGCCGAAGACGATAATGTAATTATCGTTCGTTGCACGCAGTCCTAAGACGAAACCCTCTGGTGCTCCGAAAGACCAAAGATCGAGTGACCGATCGAGGATTAAATAGAGAACCGTTCATGTTGTCTTCGACGACTGATCCTGCGATTCGCCTAATCGCCGACGGTCCGGCAGGACCCACGGCGCGGCGGACGGAACGATCAATGGTTTCCTCGGCGATCGAGAACTCCGGTCCGACGACCGAACGATCCGCTTCCGGTCCAGCTCTCGTACTCGTGATCATGGCCGAGATTGGCCGACGGGACGAGGAAAACGACCGCGCGGTCGCAGCTTCAATTTCCTCAAGATCCGGTAACCGTGCGCTTGTTTCACCAGTCAACTCGCAGGATTAATGGAGCAACTTTAATGAAACCGGGCTCGCGGCTGCCACTGCGAAATTAGACTATCGCGTCCCCTGTCGTCGCAGTTAATCTTTAACGCGACGCGAATTTGTAACCGGCCAGGCCGGGCCGGGCCGGGCCGGGCCGGGCCGGGTCGGGAATCCCGTCGAAGCTGGATTAGCGAACGCAAGTTCGCTGTGAAGATGATAAAAAGAGAGCTCACGGGGAACAGCCGTGATGAAAAGTCCTCTGGTTTTTCGACCGTGTTGATCCGTCTCGCTGGAAATTGCGCCTCCGGGTGCTACGACGCGTGTTCCGAAATAAAACTATCGCAATCGTCCAGCGCGAGAAACCGTGGAAAACCGCCGAAATTTTCGACGGGAAAACGATTTTGCAAGGTGATTTTGCTCAGAGATTTTCGAGTCGAAAGAAGCCAAACCAAAGAGACTCGAAATCCAACGATCGCGTCGATCCGACTCGATATCTCGTGGAAAGATCGTTCCGGAGGACGCTCTATGGTCGATCGATGTTCTCGAGACGGTCCTCGGCCGAAATCCCCGTTGTACGAGCGCGGTCGCCAGGATTTCCCGTCGTCCCTCGAAAATAAACGCGTCTAGAACAGAGAGAGCGGAGCAGAGCGGAGCCGAGTCGAGCCGGGTTTCATTGAAATTCCCGGTAATTTGGTTTGCGCTGGTCATGGGAGCCCCGAAGACCACCCGATCGTTCCGTCCACGTAAACTGGATGATCGTGAGCGCCGTGACCGAGAGCCGGTTCTCCAATTCCCATAATTCCCTGGGTCCGGCGACTAAAGGGTACGTTTATGTTGGAGAGCTGCTGCGGCAGAAGCTACGGCAGAGCGACGACGAAAGCTGGTCATCGGCCGATCGTCTGACATGAGCGTTCGTTGGTTTCCTCGCTGCTGCGATGCAAACGCCTCCATTAGAAAACAATAGAACGTATTTCTACGGTTCGGTCTCATCGTTGCTCCGATTGTTTCTCGCAGCTGTTACAGATTTTCGTTGCAGCTGCCCGAGAAGTTGCAAGAGCTTCGATCGGAGCTGCTCTTCGCGACATCCTTGGTGGATTTATAGAGAAGCAGCAATAATAGCACGGTTTCGTAACACTTTATCTACCAGCAACGACTAGATAAAAGTAAACGGTAATTAATTGCAGATTTTCGAATTTTTCCAGCAGCCAGGCCACTGCTCTCGACTCTCGTGTTATCTAATAATTTCTCATGGAATTTATATGTATGTAGAAAATGATCAACCCTTGATCGGACATACGACCTTTGACTCATAGGGACGAGCTTCTCTTTGACATACCACAGTCATGGGAAAGCCAATAAATAACTGCGGCCATGGGCTAATGGCTTCCGGTAGTTAAAGTGTTAATTTCTCTACATCCAGCGTGTATACAGTTACGTATCAGCGATACCAGCGAAGAGGAAGTATGTAGTACATATTTGGTACTCGACGCTCGTATCGCTATCGGTCATCCGGTAAATCATCGGTCTACCGCGTTGCTTCGCGTATCGAAAAACGTATCGATTATAAAAGAACAGACGATCCGATCGTTCGCCGCAGCTCCGACCTGAACGTACCCTAACTGGTACCGAGGTTTCTTTCGTCGCCGAGGGATCTTGGTCGTTTACCGCGGCCGCGAGCGAAGCAAGAGCAAGAGCAAGAACGAGAACGAGGAACAACAGTTTCCTAGCCATCGAGAGACGGTTATGATCTCGTGACGGGGAGCTGGCGAGAGGACATCGGCCGGTGCACGTTCAGCGTATGCGCAGCAGCCTCCTGAACGCTCTTCTGTAGTCGAGATTGAAGATCGTGTAGATGAGAGGATTCAGGGCGCTGTTGACGTAACCGAGCCACGTGATGAAGTAGACCACGCGATCGGACGGACAGCAGGCCGGGCAGAACGGCACGATCACGTACATGAGGAAGAACGGCAGCCAGCATACGACGAACACGCCCATGATGACGCCGAGAGTCCTCGCGGCGCGTCTCTCCTTCGACAGGGAGATCCTTTGTCGTTCCTCGATGAACTGGTAGACCGTGGTGGTTGTCGGGGCAGCCCGGCTGCTGCCGGCCGTCCTCCTCGAGGAGGAGGTGGTCGCGTGTCTTCTCTCCTCGCCGATCGTCACCTCGGTGGGCTCGTCGTCGATCAGGGAGGGTTTCGCGTGCGTGCGCGGCGTCGATTTCTCGTTATGATTGGTCTCGGAGCTGACCGACTCCTCGTTGTCGTCGGCCTCGCGGTGCCTGGTCGACTGGACGGCGCCCAGTCTGCTCTGTCTGGCCCTCTCGCGCAGCCTCCTCCTCGTCGCGAGAAAGATCTCGAGGTAGACCAGGCTCATCAGCAGCAACGGGATGAAGAACGAGCCGAGCGACGAGTATATCACGTAGCCCTGCCTCCTGGTCAGCTGGCAGGGCGTGCCGGGTTCCAGCTCCTCGGGCCAGTCGTTCCAACCGGCCAACGGCGGCGAGCTGATCGCACCGGATAGGATCCAGACGCCCGCGATCGTACCCAACACCCGCTTCAGCGTGCGTTTCTGCGCGTAGTTTATCGGATCGGTGATCGCCCAGTAACGATCGAGCGCGATCGCGCATAGATTCAGTATGCTAGCCGTGCAGCACAGCACGTCGCAGGTCAGCCACAGTTTGCACAGGTGGATGCCGAAGATCCACTTGCCCAGCAACAGGTACACCACGTTGAACGGCATCACCAGGATCGCCACAGCCAGGTCCGCGACCGCCAGCGACACGATGAAGAAGTTCTGCACGATCCGCAACGGACGATAGGTGAACACGCTCAGGATCACCAGCGCGTTGCCAAGAACCGTCGCCAGCACCAGAAAGCCCAACGTCAAAGAAGCCGCCGCGGCCTCCCACACCGGCAAGTTCGAACCGGTCTCCTCTTCCGGAGGACCGCAGCCGGACACCTCGTAGTCCTCGGTCATCGTGCCCCCGGACTCGCCGCTAGAATTCATCGTGTACAGCCTGACGGCCGACCCTGGAACAATAGACGTTCGTTAGCGATCGATCGGACGTAGAGCCGCAACCGCGCCACCGTTGATCCTCGGGATCATTCTCGTTAATCCACGCTGAATATCGTTGTAATCAAGCGAGCGCGATATCCTTATTCGATTCGGTTGACGGGAGACAGGGAACCGGATATGCTCTTCCCTCACCGACGCAACGACGCGACGCGACGCGACCATGCGAGGATCGTTTCATTGACACGGAAGTTCATCAACGTGACTTCGTCGCGTCGTTTACCAACTTCCCTGGTAATATCGCGACGCGCGGTTTAGATCGATGGCTACCGTGTCGACTTCCGTATACGATTGTTATTTTTATTCGACTACCGAGGCTAACAAGGGAGGCATTATCTGTATATTCAGATTTGTTTTAAAATTTTACATCCAGTGAAATTGTCGAGTCCTGGTTCTGGTAAAACGAGAGAGCCCGATTCTCGTTTCCGACGACACCTTCCGGGAACGTTGTCCTCGCGTAAAGATCGTAATTACCAGGATAACCCGATTTGGGACGACGGAGGTAATTTATTAATGGCGGTATTCGTATTCATAGCGATCCGAAACATCTTGCAAATGGAGCAGACAGCGTGGAACTTACATGGTTGTAATATAGAGGAAGCGAATGCGGCAGAGGACGATTTACGAGTGCGCCACTCGCAGTAGCGACACGTTAAATGGCACCGGTGATGTAAACCGGACATAAATCCCGCTGGCGAGAGAACCAGAGAGTGAGATAGCGAGGCAGAGAGTGGGAGGAGCGGTCGGGAGAGAAGCCACCGCCGAAATTCTGATGTTACCCCGATCAAGGATTACTCGGCCCGGCTAGGCTCGCTTTGATCTGCCGCGAGAGAAATCCCGCGGTTTTGTACCAGTGGAACCCGGAAAACCCGAAAAACCCGAGAGCGGACGCGGACGAGAGGACTCGATGAAAGGAAAATATACGGCCGGGACTTGCGTGCCACTTAAAACCCATCCCCGTCCTATTTCCATTATTTTCCATGTAACTGCTCAAAGCCGGCGATTACTTTGCGGCAAACGGAAATAAAGCTTTTTCCTGCTCGCGATCGACGCTGGCCATTAAACGCGTTCCTCTCGATTAAACGGCAAAAGAGTCGCGATTGTATCGAGTAGATCTGTGCGGTATACTCGTGCCTTTTCTTGTTAATCGACCGATTTCCGAGTCATTTTTCGAATTCGATATACTCTTGGCAGTCGAGAAAGTAATTTTTAGCTAAAGTTTGTGACGGTGGTAGGGAACATGTCGATGGAGCAAAAGTGGCCCTATAAACATAGCAGAATTTGTATTCATTGCGAGTAGAGCGACGACGGGTCGATAAAAGAACATTCAATTTTTTCAAAGGGAGATGAACCGAGTTCTCTGAAAAATTGATAGCCCTCCAAACTGGGGGTTAAAGTTCGATTTTATCCGTTGTATAGGGACTTAAATGGTGTAGGAAGAAAATTGATGGCCCCGGAGGTTAGGGAAATTCGATTTTATTTGCCGCCGAGAGGATTCGGCAACCCGTTTGATAAAGCAATATTAACAGTAACCAAATTGATAGGGTACAATTAATAGTTCTCAAAGCTAGGGGTTAAAGTTCCAATTGATTCGTTCTACATAGAGATCCAGAGGGTGTAGAAGCAGAATTGATTGCCTCGAGGTCCGTGACGAAAATTCTGTTTTATTTGTCACCAAGGGACCCAGGGAATTCGGAGATCCAATCGATAAAACAATATTAATAGCCCTTAAATCTAGAGTTTATAGTTCTATTTCATTTATTACGTAGGGACCTAAAGGGTGCACGAACCAAATTGATAAGATAATATTAATAGCCCGCGAAGCTAGCGGTTAAAGTTCCATTATATTCGTTACACGGTTATGTGTAAAGGGACCTAAAGGGTGTAGAAACCAAACTGACAGGACAAAATGAATACTTCGGAAGATAAGGTCTCAAATTCAATTTTCTATGCATTACCTACGAACCAACAAAATTAACGGTATACAAAGCCAAGAGTCGAAATTCTACTTTATTCGTTACCCAGGGATCCGGAAGGGTGCCAGAACCAAATCGATGAAACAAAATTAATCACCTTCCGAGGCCAGTGGTTAAAATTTCATTTTGTTCATTATGTAGGTCGCTACCGTGTACAGGATGAAAATCGATCCGTAAAACCCACGCGGTCGCAAATTAAGCGAAAATTCGAAAGACGCCTGTCTTCCAGTTAATTACCTTCTAGGAATTTAATCGCGTTCAAAATAGCTCGCGAAAACCGTACTCAAATATTTGTCCTCGCTACAAACCGGGCCCGGGCATCCGCGCAAGAAGCTGCACGCGTCGCAATACATTCCGCAGCTAATTCGCGGGACTCGCTCGCGCAGTACCTCGAAATTCCTCAAGTTTTTATACGCCGCGCCGCGGCGATGATGGCGACGCGACGCGACGCGTCGGCCTGGAGGATACTTTTACTTCTGCTGTATAAACCTAAACCAGCTCGTGCACCGCGTTGATTAAAGGGGACAGTAATCCGGGGCGGCCGGGTATGCTACTGTCCAACAAACTTTAACCCTTTTTTGCGATTCGGCAACCGGCGCGGCGCGGCGGCGGCAGGCGTCAAATGAAAACGAAACTGTACGATTAAAAAGTTGGTTGATGCCCCAAACTGCTAATACGATATTTCTCGGTATTAAGGAAAAAATGTATTCCGGCAGTACGATTTTTATTTACTATATGAAAATTAACATTCTTCAAAGACCTACTATACCATACATTCACTGTCATACAAAATGCATCTACGCTGTCTTTTCAAACAGTTTCTCGATGGCATTATGCGAGGATCTAGAGTAATTAGATTCTGCCCGAGGCACAGAGAAAATTGGTGCGTGAAAGGCGCTCTTTTTAAACGCTGTTTAAACACATTCGAGCGTTCGCGATCATACGAACACGTACATACATCGTTGCATTCGGGAGAGTCTGCAGAATGGTTCTCCATAAAAATCGTTCCTACAGTTATTACGATTGCATTACGTTGCTTCTATGTATAATAAGCAATGTTTCGGGCGAGTAGAAGCGTCGAACCTCGGTCCTTCTTTCTACGTACACGCTGCAAGAAGCGACAGTTACGGAGAGAATACTGCGATGGGATGTTGTCCGAAGAAAACGGGTTATCGAACGCACTGTGCCGGCGCGTTCAAAGCCTGCAAGGTTATCACGGTGGTCGCCAGTGAAATTAATTGGAAAACCGAATAACCGGACTGCGAAAGAATGCAAGTGAACGAGCGGAGGAAGAAACCGAGAGAGAGAGAGGAGAAGGATCCGATGCAAAGGCATTCTCGGGGGATGCCGTTCGAGCGGGTAACGGTTCGGTGGAATAATCAGCTTTGAAAAACAAAAGATTCGAAAGCGCTGTACGCTGTTCAAGGGGGATTAAACGATTGTCGGGGCCGTTTCAGCGAGAGACTGCTCCCTGCGGTCTCGCGCGGCGTAACACACAGTGGCCGGTGGTTACGGCGCGGTTACCATGAAATTCGCGAGCGCCTTATCGAATGGTCTCTCTCTCTCTCTCTCACTCTCTCTCTCACTCACTCACTCTCTCACTCACTCACTCTCTCTTTTCCTACCCTCCTATCCCGTTTTCATCGTAGAAATTCCGCGGTATTCGACTCGATGTGGCAACACACAACGCCGCGAAACTGTTACACGCGCACGCCCCCCCCCCCCCCACCGCTCCACCTCCTTTAGTTATGCAATCTCTCGCAGGCGCGCGCGCGATTCTCTCTCGACCACCGGTCATTAGAAATTTAAATCAACCCCGCGGAACGATAGAAATTTCTGGATAAACTCGGTGCACCGAGCATTCCGTGTTTCATGCTTCTTCTTATCGGCCGCTTGTAAAAAGATGGAAATTTACCGTTTCTACCGATTAGGCGAGCGCCCCTCGAACCGTGGCCGACTGCCCTTCGGTTCTCCCTACCGGTGAATATGTTAACGTTACACACTGCCAACGGACCTTCCAGTTTTTTGAGGATTTTCAAATAGGTTCTTCGGTCAATCACCGTAATTGCAGCGCCCTTTCATTTTTTCAGCGATTTTTCCTTACCATTCCGAATTTCATCTACTCGATTTTGTCGCAAATGTAGAAAATCCGTCGCAGTCTAGCAACAACGGCAAGGACTTTTCGAGTGTTTGTCGATGACCATGCATCGGCCCCGGCAGCATTAGCGAATCGATCGGAACGGAACGTAACGTGGCACCGTAGCCCATTAATGTTTCCCACGCGATATCGTATTCTCGATCTTAAAGCCAGATTGAATTCCCCGCTTTTCAACGAGCCCCCGGTGCATATCTCCGTTTCGATGGAAATTATCGCCGCCAGTTGTTCTCGCCCTCCGAAACCGGATCGGCGATCGTCCAAACACTATTTCGAATTGCGAATAATCCGCTAGGTTCCGAGTTGCGCACGCGCCCGCCAGCAATTCTCGCAAATGAAATATATTTCGTTCGAAGCGCGAACCCCTAAAACACTATTTCTATGCGTCCGAGTTCGATCTCGCAATATTTTATTCGACGCGCGAACCTCTGCAACACGTTTTCTATGCGTCGAACTACAAAGCGAAAATATTCCATACGATGTAAAAAGCTTTTCAAATATTTTATCCGATGGAAAAAAAATATGAAAAAAAGGATTTCGAAATGGTCCCGCCTCCAACTTTGAATGTAAAATCATGAGCATTTATTCGAACCGAAAACGTCCGGGGTGGCACTTTATTCGGTGAAAACCGGGGGCTTTGTTTTGAAACGAAATCCGGCATTCTTGGATCAGCGTTACTTTGCTTGATTTATACGGGAGCTGCTGTTTCGAATCTTCTTTTCTCCGGACTTTATCCACGCCGAAGTTCTTGAAATCACCATCGAAATAACTACTCAATTTGCACCGGTTAAACCCGAGAGAATCTATGTCAGAGAACCGAGTGGAAACGATGAACAAACAAATTGACCCAAAAGAGTGAGAACCGTTTCCCGAGAATTTCGGAAATAAAAGGAACTTTTCGTTCGATCCTCTGAAAGGCTGCGAAGGGAAAAATGGAATTCGACGGTGCAAAATCAATCGGACAGTGGAAGCCACTTCCGGGACCGGTTGGCTGATAAGGCGGGGGTAATCCTCGGATATCCCCGGACGTCAGCCCGATTTCGTATCACCGTCAGCAGCTGCGTCCGCTGCAGGCGGATCAATCTTACCGGATTGCATAAACACCGGATATTGCGATCCAATAAAGGAAAGTGAATTTTTCGGCGAACCATCTTCCGAGAGCGGCGCTAATCAAGTTCCACCGGCTCCGCGGCCGTTCGAGAATTAATCGGACACTCGGAGCCACCTTGATGGTCTCGTGAATCCCGCGGTTCCGAGATAAATCGACGCGAGTAATCTCCGGACAACTCCGAATGTATCTCCATTTCGACGGGATTTATCGCCGACAGTTTCAAACCCACTTTCCGAACCGATCGATGCACCTTAGCGGACGGTATCAACAATACCAGACGGTGACGCGATGGAAACGGCAACGTCCGTTCAAGTTGCTCGGACGCGATATGTATTTTCAAGAGACTCTCCGTCGAGCGGCTATTTAGTCTCTTAACTCTCGTGTCTGTAATCAAAATTTTCTACGACATTATCGTACAAAGTACGGTAAATGTATCTATTATACGATATTTTTTCCCAATGAGATCATTCTCATATTTTTATGATCTCAGGATTTGAAAAGAACATTCTTCATGAATGGTAAAAATATTACCATTTTTCTTCTATCTCGATCACCAAAGGACTGTTGTTCGCACTATATTGTTTATATTGCTTTCAATTGCATAGGGGAAAGTTTTATTATTATCTACATGCCTACTTCGATTCAGTAAAAATACTATAGAGGGTGTTCATTTGAAAACTTTCCAGCCGAATATCTCGAAAAATATGAAAGATATTAAAAAAGTGTAAAACACGAGTCCAAGGATTTCGAGGGGAAAAGGGGGGGGGGGGATAAAAAAAGTGCGCGGATAAAAAAAAAGTATCCTACGAAAATTATTGGTCTTTTTACGTACAATAAGATCCCATAATAAAAAATATAGGTTTCCATTTGAAAAAACAAAGTTGACCTTCAAATGACCTTGAAAACGCCACCCAAATAAAAAACTGATACTGTCCCACCCCTTTCCCCCTCGAAATCCTTGGACACGTGTTTTACACTTTTTTAATATCTTTCATATTTTTCGAGATATTCGGCTGGAAAGTTTTCAAATGAACACCCTGTATAAAAAGAAACTTCTTTTGACTTTTTAATAAAAATATTAAGCCCTCGGCATTGCGTACATTTAAGCGAAAGAGGAGCCGATTACTGCGACGCAAAAATCACTAGGAATGACCCTAATACTGCGCTGCACACGTAAGCAGGTAGAGTCACTGAATTAATACGGTCTCACCGATAGACCGATGTCGATGATTTAAAAATCGGTTTTTGTATAAATCCTACACCTCGCTTTTCTCGAGGACAGAACTGCGCGAGGCGGCGGAGGTGAGAAAGAATAAGGAAATACCCTTTGCTCCTGGGAATTTCGTATTTAAATCCATTCCTGCAAGCTTCTCGCAGAAGACCGGCTGACTTTGGAGGTTACGGTACCGGCGAAATCAATCGGACCCGATGAATAATCGATTTTATTCTCGTCCGACTCCTGAACGATATTCGATGAAACGTGGCACGATTGTTCGACGGAACGGAACATTTTGGATTTAAGTTTGTATAATACTTGTGACTCGTCGATGCAGATTCGAAGACAAACCTTATTTTTAATGGAATTATTAAATGTAGGTTCCGAAACGTGTTTCACAGTCTTTCAGTTTCCGCGACGAGTTAATCTCGCTGACGCAGTCGTAGGGTATTTTAGAGTAATTGGAAAGCTCGTTTGTCGTGTACTTCTATTATATACACGTAACGAAAGCGGAGTTGGACTTTAATTGATTGAAATGTTCAATCTCATTGATTGATATTGATTCAATCGATCGGGAAGGAATAATCGTGATCGCAAACATAAATCGTCGAGTAAAAATGTTAATCGTTGATCATTAGCCGATATTTTTCGGTCCGAGTTCAATTGAAATTTTAATCGGTATTTACATCGTAATGCTAACAAGACGTTTCAATCGATCGCGAACGTGTTTATTAACAATACCGATATCGTATCCAAATATTTATCACAGGATTAATTGGACTTGAATAGCTAATACAGTTCGCGACTACATAATTAATTTAATCGTCGATCAAATCGATCGTTAACTATTTATTTTAATTAACTACGATTAAATGAGCGAAGAAAATTATTACAAAATCTCTAGCAGCGAGAGTCATAGACTTTTCGAAGCTATTGAATGCAAAAAAAAAAACGCATCGCGGAGAAATGTCCGAACAAAAGTGATAACTCTTGATTCGAGAAGTGGGCGAACAAATGCATGGCAATCCACGAAAATGAGAATTTGCATAATGATCCGAAGCCCCGTAATCGTTAATCGTCAATTATTCAGCGGACATTAATTTAACTATTTAATGAACGTTGTCGAACGGCCGAACGAAAGTAACGGAATTTGGTCGGGGTAAAATGGGGAAAATCGGGCTTTTTGGCGCATCGTGCATTCGTTCCGCGGCCATCTTTGTTCCCGTTGATGGGCCGCGGCTCGTAATGAATAAAAATCGGCGGGAAGCCCGGTTCGTCGCGCGTTTTACGCGTGCTTATCAACTTTATTTCATCCGGTATCTGCCTAGATATCTGCCGATACGAACGCGGATAACCGGAATTTTCGGGCAATATTTATACGCGACCGGCACGGCTAAATTCCATCTGTCGTTCGTTACACGATTCACGGCAATATTCGCGGCATCCGATCCGGCCGAGTGCGAAAATGAAATACGCGATTCCTGGCCCGATCGCGTCCCCGGCCATTCGCAAAAATTCATTCGGCCCGGGGCTTTGCGACGCGAACCGCGAACGCTGCCAAAGATCCCACGCAGAGATACTATATGCATATCGCAGCGATCCCTGACGGATTAATACCCTAATGGCTGCACAGAGACTCCGAGAATCCTCCGATCTATAAATTAGAGACGCCGCCATTGTCTGCTCCCTTTGTGGCTTTTATTTAATGAGCAATTAAATCCCCTCGATTATAATCCTTAATAATTATCCAGGTACGTTCCTCTCACCGGTCCCTTCCACAATTTTTATCTAACGACCAATTAAACATTGCCAAGACTCGTAGAAACTCAGCTTCAAGACTCTTGTTCGCTTTAATCAAAGTTTCACTGGAAGATGATACTTTTGGAAATTTTTGGTACTGTAGAAAATTGTCAAAAAAATTCGTTTCAACAGAAATGATTTGGTCTTGGTCCATTGGAGATCGTAAATGATATAATTTGCCTCGAAAACAGCACGTTTCGCCGCATCGCAAATTACCAATTTCGAATTGACAATGTGCATTGGAAATAGAATTCGGTTGATACTCGGTTTCAATGGATTAAAATGTTATAATACGATGCTTCCCAATTAACGCGGACCATTCATAATGCACTACGTAATAATAATTAGCGGTGGAAAAATGTTTCGGACATACACGCCGGATACTCGAAAATCATCGTTAATTATTAAACAAATTCGTGCCGCGTTCTCGTGCAACATGACAGCTCTACGAAAGGCAAAAGCAACAAATTTAATTGCCGGAACTGGTTCAGAGTCCCTTTGCCAATTAAATGTGAAGCCTCGGCTTTACTCAGCCCAATTGGATCAGTCTCGGAGCGTCCAATTAATTCAACTTTAACTGCACTTAACCTGTCAAGTCCGCGAGAATTTCGTCAACTTTTCTATTTCCTACGTACCCGAAAGAAATCGACGACACGGCCCCCCGTTTGTTTAACATAAGATCACACCACGACGCGGGCCTGTCTTTCGCCAGCGTTCGTCCTAGAATTCGCAAAATTAATCTTAACGTTTCCAATACATATTCATTCTACTTAATCAATTAATTAGTATTTTGTACAATTCATGAGAATATCGACTTTGCCGCATTGTATCTTTAATTGGATTTTTAATTTTTCAACTGTGTTTACAGTGGACATGACATCGCTTTGTAACTATTAATGTATTTAGATTAATTCTCGTTGGAATCGTTTGTGCTGTTACAGAATTAATCGAACTAATTTATTCTATTAATAGAATCGTTATTGTTGAAAATGGATTCGGACCAATGGTTCAGACATATGGGTTCAAATAAGTGCATCATACATACATGTTCTTTGTTGCACTATTCCTCAGAAACACAATATCTTTGATTAATTATGAAAAGATATCTATTTTACTTGACGAATGGGAGGTTCCTGAAAATTCTGTAAAAATTAGTACCTTATCCGCAAACGTTTGGAACGCGCGTCCCCGCGAAGAAAACGTACTGGACAATTTTCTTTCCCGAGGAAGGAATTTCGGTCGTTCAATTATACTCGATACGCTGTTACGAGCGAGTTAGCGTTCGCAGGAAATACGAGGATAGGGGAAACGCGACCATTTGGGGGAGAGAGCACTGTCGATGGAGAGACAGAAGCTCGTAGGAGGAACCAATCGACTCTCGTGGAACGAGAAACGTCGACTGTAAGGTCGAAGAGATTCTCCCAAATTCGGGAACACCGTCCGCATCCACGGAGAGGATCGAATCAAACGGATAAACCCAGGAAACAGCCTTTCTGTTTCCCGGAAGCAACGATCCGAAGATGGGCCGGCCGGTACACGGTTCTCGAATTCAACTCGATCGTTTCGTTTCGTTTCGTTTCGCCCCCGGACCTCGTTCGCTCCTCGGAATCGTGTCTCGAGCATAACTCCGTGCGAGCTGGTTAACTACCCTAAACCGAGCGATTCAAGAGTCCTGTTTTACAGAGTCCGGGATAACTGCCACCTTTTCCTCCGGGATTCATTGCACTAATTGTTGCCTGTTTCCAGCGGGACATAATGGCTCTCTGTGAACTGCACCGCGATCGTTTACCAACGTGCCTGCCGCCGGGCTATATGTTCGACGGTGCTTGCTCGTTTTGTGGCAATCACGGCGCGGCGCGGCGCCTCGGAACCGTATCAAAATTGATCAGGATTTTCTTTAGATTCTTTTGAGACTGCTCTTTCGAACGGTTTGAATAATTGTAATTGCGATGTACTCGTTTGCAGAATGCACAGTTTCCAAGCAAGGCAAATAAATTGATCAGGACATTTTACAGTCGTCCTTTCTAGTGTCGGATCGTCGGGCAAGTTCTTTGTGCACGACGCGACGCGACGATTCGCAACGGATAGAGGACTTTTATGGAAAATAAAAGTTGCATGCGTTCATTAATGTGTAAAAACGAGCACACCAGCATTTTTAGATTCGCATTAGAACGATTTTTTAACAATTTATTATGTGCAAAGATCCAAAGCGATGGACGAAGAAAAGGAAGAAAAGGAAGGGGTAGGTATAGGCAATAATGCCAAATAAAATGGGAATCGCCTGAGGCTGGACCGAACCAGGCTGCAGGCAATCAGTCGCGCAAATATTAGTCGAGCCATTCGAAATTAACCCTCTCGGAGGGTATCGGCGCAGCAATATGGATCGATGGTCGATCCAAAATTCTGGACCACGACACAATAATCGTCGCAATTCTTCTGCGTGAGGACGCGTGTTGAATTATAAATTAAAGATGACTTATAGATGAATAACCTCGTTTAATCGTGGTGCCACTGTATTTAGAATAATCCTCGTGCACAGAGGTTTGAAAGATTCGCTTGAGAGCTGCTTTGCCGAAGAAATTGCAAAAATTTAGCGATAGCAAGAGAGAGACGCTTGAAAAAAAATTTTATATTACCTCGAACCTTTTCAAGCTCTTCATTAAGAAAACAAGTTTTCATCGGATATCGATCATTGGCGAAAGTTCTATAAACATCCGAAGTCTGTAACGAATGAAATGATATTTCCGTCGGTATACAGGGTGATCAGAGTGATTCTACATGAAAATAGACTATATCGGTAACAAAGTGACGTCGTAAAAGCCAAAGAAAACGTAGAATCGGCTACCCCTACCCGGCCGGACAGCGCGATTCCTGTCCGAACCAGTGTCGCCAGGTCGAGAAAATCGAGGGGAATATAGGTACCCCCTCTCTGCTGGCCAGAGTCGTAATATGTGACACGTTGCGCGTGCGCGACGGGGATTGAGTGGGACGTGGTGCTGGAATGGGATAATGGAAGGGGAAAAGCAGAGGAGTAAATGAGTCCGAATTCGGACTCATCTGACGACACTGGTCCGAACTTCTCCGACTACGTCATCGACTCTCCGTCCGTGTTTATATTTATAGGCGCTGTCTTTTTCTACGTTCGGCGCGGTCGGCGAGCAGTGTGAGCCCGCAAAAACGCGGCCACAAACGGTCGACGCAGTCGTAAACCTCCCACCCTGAAATTTTTTCCACTTCATGGAAAAACATTGAATCATGGATATGTTTGGGGGGTGAGGCTAGTTCAGCGTGACACTTTTTGGTGGTGTCATCGCGCAAATTTTGGAATGACCTCCGGCCCTAAAACATTTCCATGCTAAAATCGAGGAACAGAGAAATCGGAGTACGCTGGCTTGTGCCGTCGACGACGGTACAACGCGCAACGGAAGGTTCGCCGGAAAGCGCAATTATGCCGGCGTTAAAGTAGGAGAGACGCTTTGACGAGTAGAAGTTTCTCGGGGGACGGTATCAGAAGCCACGCTCCCTCTCGCCGTCCGAGTTCGTTCCCAACGAGGTTCCGTTTCATTTCCGTCTGTTCCGTTGGACGGGACGACGAAACTCGCCCGGGAGGATCTTGCTTCTTCAGCGACGATCCCCGCCGGATCAGCGGGGATACCGTCGAAATCCTCGCCGGAGCCAATTCTTCTGCCTCGCGAATCCCTCCGGTCCTCTTTCTCTCTTTCTCTGCCCGTCTCTTTGTTTCGCCTTCAGCCGGAACTTTACCGTTTCAACGCGTTGGAGGCGCGACGATCGCGATGAAACGGCCTGACCAAGAATTCGGGGCAATTTGTTTGGGATTTTCGCTAGGCTAGGCCGAAGTCGAGCCGCGCATAAATCATGCGGACTGCGGGGAGGAGCCGGGCAGCAGATGAAGCGATCTCTCGGTAAATACCTGGTGATTCATGGGACCGGAGATCGCGGCCAAGAGTCGCCGTAAATAGGAAACTGGTTCGCGACTGTCCCCTCGATAAGAGAAAAACTCGTTGATCTTTGTCCATTCCGCGTCTATCCAGCGCTCGCATTTGTCAAATAATAAAGAATCGTGTATATCGACTGTGATCGATTCAACGGCGATTACCAGACTGCGGATCTTTAAGCAAAATCAAAATTTTCTTGATCAATTGTAAGGGACACTGGTCTAACTAAATTCGAACCACTTAAAAATTTTCGTAATTTCACCCTTCGGCAACAAATTACGACTCGTCGATAACTCGTCGATATGAAAATCCTGTTGAATCTACTAAATGTACTCTCGATGAAAATCTCCTGTAATTGGAACCACCGTTTGTCTATGAACCCTGGAATTCCGCGGAAGCATTCCTTTCCCTCGGAGAAAACAAAGCGCCCGGAAAGCAGAGAAACTTTCTTTCAAGTTTCGGTCGTTTAAGAATTTTTCCGTCAGATCCAAAGGGAGATACGATGTCTGCGATAGATGGAAGGGGAGCTCGCGCAGCCACCAGGGACCTTTAAAGAGCTTCAAACGGCCTAGATGCTCCTCAGAAGGATCGTACCGGTCTTTGGAGATCGATCGCGAATCCTCGGAGGTCGCCGCAAGCTCTTTTCAGAGCTTAGAACCTGCCGAAAGCGTTCCAACAGGTATCGGTGACCTTTGGAGAGCCTGCCTATTCTTTGCTGATCGATCAAGAGTCGCGGTTTGACTCTCGGTGCTCTTCCAAGTCTGTCGAGAGTACCCTCGAAGTTGATGACGGCTTCCTCGCACCCTAATTCACACCTACAGCCGGCGCGGCGCGGCGGTTCGTAATTATTCGTTCGTTCAGTGGATCATTAACGCGTTAAACTAGTTAGAGCTATACGTATATATTCTTGAGGGCATAGTGCGAGTTATAATGCTAGAACGACCGAGCCAAAACCGACTAATCTTTATGTAAAATAAAAATTGTAAAAGACTGAAAATAAATTAACTATATTTTTGTTACTTGTTGCAAAGTAACGTGGAATATTTACTTTTTACGATCCACGGATCCAGGTACGGTTCAAAAGAGAGTCGGAAACCAGCGACCTAATGGAATGAAGTTTCCGCGAAAAGTGATATCGTTATCAGAAACCCGTCGAGAACGAGCGAGCCACCCCTACAGAAACGATGAAGCTGCCTTTTCCAATAGTATTCCGCGCGGCCTCTACAAAACATTTTGATCGATCGAATTCATTGGCAGTAATTACGCGACAAGATGTCTCTCGTTTCAACGGAACCAGCGACGAAACAATGAACTAATTTCGCCGTCGAAAATGAAACGGCACGAGGCGGGGCGGGGCCCCGGCTGGTGGTTGTGGCCCGTCGAAAATTCCGTTTATTTCTACAATAACGATGAAAAGCGGCCTCGCGTCAGAAATTAATTTCCCGGTGGCGCGAAAAGTCTCTCGAAAAGTGTTTTCGACCGGTCGAAATTTCATTTCCTGATTCGAGAGGTGCTCGTCGAGCAAGACCGCGCTCCGACCTTTTACCAAAACCCATCCCCGAAACCCGATGAAACCCGGCGAAACCCGCTGGAACAGCTTGCTCCGCGCACGGTAATGGATTCGTTTCAGCCCAGGGGCCGATCTCGCGTCATTGGCATCGGCATCGGCACCGTCGTCGTCATCGGCGCGGCGTCGCGATCCGAGCCGTCGATACCGTATGCTCGATCGATACCGTTTGCCGCGACACGGCAGCGAAGCTATTTACCACGGAAGCACACCGAAACGCCAGTAAATTAGCGGCAGATCTGAAATCTGCAACGGCTGACACGGCTCGAACGCGGCCGGATTGTTAATATTAGGTCATCCCATAAGTCCTGTCGTTTGTTATCGCGATTCGTGCGTATACTATAAACCGTAGTCCCGCGGTGGTCGATTTGCCCTAGAACGTGGACAGAATTTAAACGGAAAAGTTTTCGGTTCGCGGGGAACTAATTAATGGATCTTTGACGCGAAATTCACATTTTTCCCATCCCTGGTAACAGCATCTAATAATTTCTAACGAATTTAATGATTTCGGCGCAAGGTTCGATCATTCAAAACCAAACAACAAATGTGCAATTAATACATCATACTTTTTCGACGTTTCGATCATAATGCTGATCATTTTCAAAGAGACATATTTTGCGTCTGAAAAATAAATTTTTGTGTAATATATGTAAGCATAATTAGAAGGAACATTGCGACACAGCCGTGTAAATCCAAAACGGAAAAAAGAAAATAAAATATAACACATACTTGCTGTGAAAACAATAACCACATTGAAGAAAAAAATTTTTCAGTTACACAAATTAGACTTTATTCCATGGTGGCAAATACGTAACCGAAGCAAGTGCTAACTGAACGTAAGAAAGAATATGTCATACAGGACGATCTATTCAATGATTGGTTTGTCGATATCGATCGATGGTGATTCGAAAGCATATTAGGCGGCAAATTTAAATCCTTCTGATTATGTTTACATATATTACGCAAAAATTTATTTTTCAAACGCAAAATATGTCTCTTTGAAAATGATCAGCATTATGATCGAAAAACGTCGAGAAGTACGATGTATTAATTGCACATTTGTTGTTTGGTTTTGAATGATCGAACCTTGCGCCGAAATCATTAAATTCATTATATATTATAATTTCGATCGAGAAAAATTCACGTTCTAATAATTTCATTTGGGATTGCAACGCGAAAGAAGATTTTTAAAATATTAGAACCCGTCCCGTCGCGTCGCGTAGACTTTAGAAATATTACGAAAGTAACCGGCCTATATCGGTGGGCAAAGTGTTAAGTGGCCGACACAGCCTTTGGACGAGCCCCAAAAGACTGCTTCGAGTGGAAAGTTCGTACGAAAAGCGACTAATGGGTTGACCCGGTGTATCCGGCCGATCCGGAAAGTTCGTCGAGGCGGTATTCGCGAGGTGCGTTCGGATAACGGACGTTGCATCGTTCGATCCACTTATCGGATCCCGGCGGATTCGCAGTCGGTTCGGTGCATCGACAACGGTCGCGTGCAGACGGTATCATCGACGCCGCTACAATTACGCTCTCGAGATGTTCGGGCACTCGCGTGCGTTCGTAATCGAGCTCGAAATCGCGCCACACCGACCGATTGGATAACACTAGACAGGAAGCTATCGCGTTTGTCGGACTTTCCGGAAGCGCTGAGTTCGACCCGTCGCGCCGCGTCGCGTCGCGTCGCGTCGACGACAAGGAGAAGGCGACGGAGAATCGCTCGCCGGAATGCCGAAGAGTTTCTTCTTCGACGGGTATTTGTTATTCGGTCCGCTGCGCCTGGTATCCAACGGAGGATTCTCTCCATCTGCAGGGTCCGCGAACTTCCAGGCAGCTCGTCGCCGACGACGGTGTATCGTTGCCTGGAAATAGGATCGTTGATGAAATTTCTCCAAGTTCGCTCGAGATATTGGCTGCTCGCGCATACGCTGATTGGATAACAGGTCCGCGTACCTGTCGCGTCCCACTTCGAGACGCGCGAATTAGCTGTTAGCAGCATGCTTCGTCCGCGACGAGACAATTTTGTTTGGAGGTCGCGAGATTTCACCGAAATGCTCACACCTCTCCGAATCGCTCGGAGATATTCCATCGAGACTCGCCAATTAGCTCGCAGCTAGTCGATCTCGACGATAGGCTTCGAAAATTGTCCGTAAATTGCGACAGAAGTCTCGCAAGAGCTGATCGAATGACAGATTCACCGGTTCTTGCCAAAGTCATTTTAACTTCCCTCGGACTTCGTCGAGCGGCTTCTCGGGTTCGTTATTGACGTTTCTCTTTAAAGAGATTGTTCTTAGGGTCGTTCTAAATTCAATTGTAAGGTACTCGCCGAACTGTCTTGTTGAACTGAAATCCTATTGAAACTGGTTGTACAATAAGCGGGATCTTTTATAACAATTTTAGGGTTCTTGATGGTTCGTCGATTATTTCTCGGTTCGTTTATCGCGTTCTCAAGAGCCAGCAGTTGGCTTCGTTATTAAGATAGTTACACTCTTCCACGAGTTGTTTGCCCCTTCCTCCTCTAAAATCCTACGAGAACAGATCGATTAAGAACTGCGCTATCTTCGGCAGCCACTTTAGCGTTCTTCGACGTTCATTAATTAGCTCTCGGTTCATTCGATATGCTTTTCTGTAAGAATAGGCGACCGTTAGCTTCGCGTCGAAGCTGCCTTCAAAGTGTTTGCAACCTCTTCAACTGAAATCCTAGAGGAGCCGATCGGATACAAGTGTGCTATCTTTTCTTTGCCACTTTAGCATCGCAGCGAAGAATACGCGAGGATTCATCGCGCTATAGCTATCCGACACGGTCATTCCCCGAATTTCTCAAGTTTTTTAAAGGCATTTGGTATTCATTGCGCGCGCCAACCCGCTATCCTCCGGCTCGATGCCTCTCTACTCTCTACTCTCTAGTCGAATTCTTGCGAGCGAGCTCTTTTCCAAGAACCGTTCTCCCATTCGGTCTTGCCACTTTTCCGCGCTCGTAGCTCCTTCAAACCTGTATTCTATCTTTTCTTCTTTAATGCATACATTACAGAACTTGGAGATATCGCTTGTTTCGTTCGCGGCTGGCGTCCCCTTTACAGCACCGCTCCCTCCTAACCTTCAAACTTCTTTTTAACCCTCCTACGTATCAACAGTATCTACAGGCAACGATCGTGAAACGCGTAAACATCGATCGCAATAAAACTGAACTCTCGGGTCTCGGAACACAAATGTCCCAGTATCTAGCTTCTAGCTTCATCATCTACTCGAAACCCTTTCAATTCTTTTATTGTCCTTACGTTTCCTCTCAAGATGCTTGGCCAACTGGAAGTCCTCGATAACGACGGTGGTATTCTTATCCATCGAGGAATGTAATTTCCACAAGCACTGCGCCCCGCTTCTGTCGTTGCGACCGTGATGAAGTGGGAATAGGGTTCCTTTTCAGTTGCGGGGCACATACACGGAAAGTTCTTTTAATTGTACATTGTTCCACCCCCGCCCCCCCCCCTGCTTTTGCGAGAGCGACTCGTCGTTCACGTTCGATTTCATCCGCGTCTCTCTCTCTCTCTCTCTCTATCTTTGCGAGCGAGCTCCAAACAATTGTTTACTCGTTCCTCGAACTCCAATCAGCCTATCAGCCCGGCTCCGCTCCGCTCCGCTCCGCTCGCCAGCTATAGAAGTTTGTAACGCGCGCATCCATTCGATCGATATCGAGAAACCGCTTCTTCCGCTCATTACCATTTTAAGCGCTTCAACCCCCGGCCACCCCCGAGCACTCGTTAGTGCGTTCGGTATTGTCGGGAGCGCGACACCACCGGAGCCGGAGACACGGAAACCGGTGACATTTAATCGCACGGTACATCGAACCCGCCTAAATTCTTCTGTTCGACCGGTGCGGGGATCGCTCGATCCCTTTAACGTTCCACCACGCCGAATTCGGCTGTTCGTAAATTTCATCTCGCGATCCAAAACACCGGTCGTTTCCATAATTAAGAAAATATCCGGCAACGCTATGGCTGTTCGATCGTCGATCTTCAACATTAAAGGATTACCAGTTCTTTACATTCTCCTCATTCCCCCCAGTAATAAAAGTGAAAGGGCATTGACCCCTTCTACTCGATAATTCCATAGGGCGGATATTAGAAATGCCCTTGTGGATTTTAACGAGTAGGTAGGTTCAATGTCGTCCGACAATCTATTAAACATTTTCATCTCGCTGGGGCCCTAAATGAGAACCAAGGTATGCATGCGTTTGTCACTTGATACGAGACTGTCGCGCGACTGTGTGACGTACGCAATGTATACTTTTGTCAGAAGTGTTGCAGCATTTTAGGCGGATTTTTAATTGTTAATAACTAAATAACGAAGCCGAAATCGAAATTTTTTTATTCTTCATTTTCGTCTTATATTATCGTCGGGAACCACCCCTTAAATTTTCTCCCACCTGTAGCTAAACACCCTGTATACTAATAGACCCGGCATAGGTATAGTATGTGTATAGGAAAACCGAGAATTCAGTGTCCGAAAGATGATGGGACACTGTGACGTCACAAGATAAGTCGTTAAGATAATTTCTTTCCATGTACTGTTTACATGGCGCACCCGCTGACCCCCCTCTCCCCATGTAAGGCAGGAATCACAGTGGATCCGTTTTCGTCCGATTCGGCCGGCGTCCGACGTTGTGTCTCTTTTTCGCACGCTTGGAAAAAGAGACAGATGCGTCTGACGTCGGACGAAACGGGTCCACTGTGATTCCTGCCTAAGCCAAGCGTAGATGGCGCACCCGCTGACCCCCTCTCCCCATGGAAGCCGAGCGTAGGCACTGTCGATGAGCATAGCTTGTACAAATGCGACGTCACAGTGTCTTTCAGCTGATTTCATCTTTCGGACATGGAAAATTATCTACGCCGTGTCTATAGGTATATATGGACTGAGGTCCCAGCTTTGACGTCACACGCTACGAACGCGACTCGTGCCGAACATGCGTGCGAAATGAGGCGTGCCGATTATCGGCTCGGGGACATTAAAAAGTTTCCAACGCAACGCCAGTTCCCCTGCCGCCGGGAAAAAAATTCCCGAACAAACTCTTCGGAAAAATCGTGACGCGGAAACGGACTCGACCTCGTTTGATGGATTACCCGGGCCGAAATTTTCCGGGAAGTTTTCCAATTTAATTCAACGGGTCGCGATCACCGTTTTAAATCGACCGACACCGGTCCCGCTCGTTTATTCTCGAATCCTACCAGCGAGTCGCCGGTCGTCCGCCGGTAACTCGATTAACATCCGGAATTATCGTTCGATCGAGGAAATTCCGGAAGAAAAGACCGCCCTCGTCGACTGCGGACGCGGCTTCGTTCCACCCGTTACGTACGTTCGCTGGATTCCATGGACGAACGCCGGATCTCGTGTTTTAAGCGTAGCGATTTGTCCGCCTTGGAACATCTTTGCTACTAGCATCTTTGAGTTTCTGTGATTTCGCTGACTCGCGATTCACCGAGAAAATCGCCACGAGCTTGCGATTTTTCTTCCATGTTTTTATCGCTCGAGCTCCTCGTTGCAGGGATCCTTCGGTGGAATGTTTCCTCGCTTTTGAAAATCGTCATTCCGTAGAGGAATGCGTTGTTGACGGGTACATTTTCATTGAAATATTCGAAGCATTTGATAAAGTTTAATTACTGAAATTTTTGATCAACAATACAAACCGGAGGCTGTTTCATTTAAATTAAAGTCTGATTAGGTCAAATCAAAGTTCAATTTATATTTCAAAAGGTTGATTAGCGACCTTAATATAAATGAAAACATTGCCTGCTGCGATGACGAACTTTGTTTTACGGAAAACTATGCAGAACAGACGAAAAATAATCGAACTCTTTCGCCATTTGCGAAGTACAGAAAGCGAGGCGAATAGGGTGAAGTGACTAAAAAAAAAAAAAAAACCGCATACGTTGATTCTGAATAGGTTTACGCGGCGCACGAGCGACTGTATCGACAGCCATTGCACCGGATCGACGGTGACGTACGCTTGCCAGCAAAAATATCCAGCAGCTAACAATTTTTGCTCGAACGTTGTCAACGAAGATGCCGTGTTACGCTTTATTAATTCTATTTCTGCGTGTTCTAGTCGGAAGTTTTCCGATGCGGGCGGCGCGGCGTGGCGTCCCTTTGAAAGCTTCTAGTCGCTTTAATCCCTCTATTTTTAATCTACCGTTCTGAAATTTGAAAATTAAGGGTGACAGTCGATTAAAATTTCCTCAAAAAGACTCTGAAGACCCGAAACGATCCACGACGATCAACGGTGGTAGGATATAGTTTATAATAACAGTTTTATCGTAGAATCGTTGTACCTGGATAAAAAAGATGAATGAATATTCTTTTCTTTTATGAAAAATTTGTTGAAAATTGTAAAAATATTAAATGACTTTTTAGGTGCTTTATTACATTATTTTCGGTTTATTAACCCTTAGCACTCGGATGGCGACTCTGAGCCACCACTTAAAATTGCTGTGCCGTTCTTAAAAATATTGTTCACATTATTATTTTTGTTCGTATTTAATAAACTACTAGACATTTACATATTACACGAGATATTATACCAGTTTCATATGCAAAAAATGAAAAAAAAATTGTATAGAATGGAAATATTCCAGAATGGAAAAATTTTTCGTTTTTGAGTTAAAATTAAAATAGCTCTGAGTGCAAAGGGTTAAATTTGTTAAAAGAAGGAATAGATTTTAACGTATTTTCTGTTCTCTACAATCGTAGGTCTAGTTATGCTCCGGATTGTCTCTGTGCAAAATAAAAATTGATTTGTTCGGTTCCTTTCGCAGGAATGTTAATCGGAAGATATTACTGTGACATCATTCGCGAGTTGTTCCGTTCGGTGTTCCGTGGTTCACCAACTTAGGCACGTCATAATTATGCATAAAATCCGCAGTCTAGTTGGAAGGTTTAACGAGCGAATTACCGTGGAAGAAACTGTACGATCGAGACCCCGCTGATTATGAATCAGGGAACACGATCATAGCCCCTCGATTCTCCATTAGGCAAGTACGAACACAGGGTATCTAGCCCGGGTAGCTGCTTAATTACCCGAATCGCGAGTTTAACGTAATCACACGCGTGGAAACTTTCCGGCGAGATCGTGCTTGATAATCTGATATCTATTAAAGCTTCAATTACCGTATTCGGAAGCCCATTTGCCCAATTGGTAAACAAGTAACACGCTCGTGGCACGCGAGCAGACCTTTGATTCGCAACAGCAGCGCAGCGCAGCGGCACGCACGTTCCGCGGTTCGCTCGATTGCAAACAATTTCGCTCCCTCGATCGGGCGCTACGCCAACTTTTAACCCTTTCCACTCGACCGACTAACCGGAGATTATCAATCATGCAACTCGAATGTCCTTTCCGGAGAGACACGGAAAGATTGCGGCTAATTGTGGCACGCGTAATTGTTGTAATTGTTTCCAACCGCTACCGTATTACGCGAAACTGATTGTGAGACGATCCGAGTAAAGTCACCGAGCGCAAATTCTAAATCTTTTGCAATCTGCTGCACCGTGAAATACGCATCGCGTTATTCGCCCCGCCCCGCAGCGCCGCGCGAACACGACCACGAAACAAAAAATCCCTTAGAGAATATTAAAAACAAGAAATATATGTTTTTCGGTGTGTTCGCGAATTTCGTTGCGCTGGAATATCTCGGGCTGAATGCGTGCAATTTTTTTCCCGTTTGCTAATAAAACCGGGTTGCATATTGTACTCGCGGATAAAATAATACGTAATTCTGTTACGCAACCTAAGGACGCGGCAAAGAATTCCAAGGAATTCGCTCGCGGAGCGAATTTTTCTCTTAGCGTTTCGAGAACGTGCGCGAGAGATTTTCACCGTTACGAGTAAAAACCCGCTAATCGTATTTCGCGTAATCGGTAAAAAAAGTACTTCGGACATCGTTTTCGAGAATGTTAATTTCGACCGCGTCGGAATTTTCGCGCAGCCAACGAAAATTGTACACGCGGAAAGTTAGCTCGCACCGAGCACGGAGCCTCGGGAAAAATTTCCTTTTTAAAAACTGCGAATTCCATAAACATTCGCCGAAATGAACGTACGGCAGTTTTTTTGTCAGCTCTCGGTCCCCTTTCCAACGGTCTAAAATCGGCAAAAATTGTACGCATTGTCCTCGAAATTTCGCGGTGGGAATCGTAATAGAACATGCCGTAAAAAATCTCGTGAAAAATGCCGGGCTTCGATATGAACATTTTGGCGGCCGTTGTCTACGTTATCAATAATAAAACATTTGGCACGACGCGACGGTAAAAAGCTTTTCAAATTGTATCCGCAATGCTCTGTCGGCAAAAATATTCCTCTGAAATCATAGCTGTTTATATTATAACGCGTTTTACCGCCAAAGCTGTTTTCCAGCTGTTTTTCTTTAGTTTATACAACTTGTTCGAGGTGCGTGGGACATCCTGTATCGATATACCGTATCGATTATCGTAATAAAACTATTCTGTCAGCTTTCAGCGTCGCCGGATCAGGGTAATTGACTTGAATCGAGGGGAATACAGTTACCCCCCCTCTGCCAGTACCGGAGTAGTCAAGCGATACAGGTCGCGTACGAACGACAGCATATATTAAACAGGGCGGTGCATTACAGTCAGCTGCGATACCGAGAGAATTAATTCCGGCAGAAATTTATTTTCGATACCGACGTTTCAAAATCTAATAACGTCAAGATGAGGGTGGGGAGGGGAAGGAGAGAGGGGGTACCATTTTCGCCAACAGTGGCATCCGCTTCGCGAGGCGCGGAAAGGAAATTATGAAAAGCAGCGTCGCTTATTCCTGTACGTGAGCCTTTTACCGGCAGAACTGAAACTATTCCGCGTAATAGGAAACAGGAGGAAGGGTGGGAAACGTGTTAAAAATAGGGGAGAGAGATGACTCGCTCGCAAAGAGACCCCATTTCCCCGTTACATCTTCGCGCGATGGTTCCTAAATTATTTAACGCTATTACCGTCCTAAATGGCAATAAACTTCGGCCGGCAAATGATTACGCATGGCCCGCCGAATGCAACCCCATAGCGCGCATATAACATTCCCAACTTTATAAGCTCTTTTAATTCGACCGCAAAATTACGTCTTCTACTTTCCACCGAGTATTAAACCATGCTCGTTCGTGATTAATATTACGAGCGAGGCTCATCTGCGAACGAAATCGGTTCCTGTTCAACTGTAAGCCTTCGACGAACACGGGGTGTTTCCGATCTGGTTTTACAACTATGGAGCGCTTTCGAGTGGGAAATGTGGAATATAAAATTTTGCTGTGGTTTCGTTTTCCAGAATATCGAACGTTAAGTACTATTCGATCGGCTAGATGCGTCCGACCCTGGCGTGCCTATTCTACTTCGTCGTAACTAAAATCGTTGAAAGTAGAACATATATTTATATTTGCAACCGAAAGAATTTATGTTACTACCCAATGGCAATGCATGCGAGCCCGACGAGTTTTTAAAGCCAATTTTTGCTCTTGCTCGAACAAAGTTTATTCCATATTTTCGACTGGTTTCTGCGACTGTGCCACCGAATCGGAAATAGCCGGCATACTAAATCTCTCGGTTGACGGACAATGAGCTCGGCTTTTCGGTGCAATAAAATTTTGCTCGCAGCGTGGCCGTAGAGCTTCCAAATAATTGAATTTGAATAGCTCACCGGATCGCGTCGTCCAGTTCCATTTTTGGTGCTGTTTTAACACTACAAATCCCCGGTGAAAATGACATGTTGGACTTTTTGTTTTTGGAAATTTTTCAAAAATCAATCATGTTACAAAGCATTATAATGTATCGGTCGCGTTTAGTGCTCGGCGATTCGAGCGTTGAACAGCTATCGCGATAACTTCCGATGCACCGATACAGTAAATAAATTAGCGATAGTTTTGGACAGCGATGATCACCGATGGCTATCGATGCTGCCATCGATAGTTCTCGGCCACTAGTTAATGGGTGTTCGCGGGAACGTGTTCGCGGCAGATAAACTCCGTCCAGGCTTTAATTAGCACGCAATTAGGTCCGTGTAAGTGGAAGTTATACGCGTACGGTCCGGTAAACAGAGTTCCGGCTGCGGCGCGATGAGGCGAGGCGAGGAGAGGAGAGGCGAATCACGGAATTCGTTCCGTACAATGACAGCCATGAAAGTCACACCTTAAATGCGCATTAACTCGGAGAATAGTGTGTTCGAGCAATGGTTTCGACGGAATCGACGTCCATCAAACGCAGCGGAGTATGCACGCCGAAATCATGAAGCCTCGCGCGCCTCGCTCCACGCGAAATATTCATTTGTATAATCGATGAATCGATCGGAATTTGCGGTCCGGGACCGTAATTGATCGGAGCTCGACAATGCCCGCGAAAACCAACAATGCGCCGCCGTGAATACCGCGAGAACGATACCCGAAAATGAACAACGCGATCGAATCAATGGACCGGATTAAACCATCCCCCGACAAACCCCCGTTATTACGAGTGCGAGTCGTCCGCCGGGAGAAGAGAGAACTCGAGCTTTTCAACCATTATGCGAACTATCGGCGAGCCGCGAAACTATTCGCGCGCTCGGAAGTGAAAAATTTCACGTTCAAAAATATCGGTGTCCCAACACCAATTACGAAATGCTTTCGCTCTCGTCGTAACACACCGTCGGTTAAAAAACTCGCATGCATATTTTTCGTAGAACAGAAACAATACAGAAATGTTTTCTTCTCGTAAGAAACGTATCACAGACAATTCGACGTGAAATGTTTTTGGAATCATTTTGGAAATGGAATCATTTTTCCGATACTTTTACGAATATAAATCAAGCGATGGAATATAATCATTTGAGTAATTTGTAATGTTAAGCCCCGAGCCATTTGATTTCACAACGTTCGAACGGTTTCGTGTATAGGTACGCCGCGCCGCGCCGCGCCGCGCCGTGTATGTCGACCTTCCAATCGATTCAGACTCGCGAGCTTTGCAGCCCGAGTCACGCAACTTCCACTCGAATCTGCTTCAGCCTGGCTCGCGTTTCGAGCACCGAAAACATGCTCTCGACGATCAAAGTTGAACGAATCGGGATAGATCTCGAATCGCTACGCGTGTCTCGACTCTTTCGTTTCCGGATCCGTAACACCCGTGTAATTCTTGAATAAAATTTCACATTCTACTTCGGGGGGATTTCGTTTTGATACTCCAACGAGTCTACTCTTCGTCAAGAAGAAACTATTTCGCGAGGATTCGTCGCTGATACCTTACGTGTTCCAGTTTTCTGTGTACTTTAACTCTCCAACGGATGATTGAAAATTGTCGTGCTACCTTTGAACCTTGCGCCAAATTCTCGTTCTATCGTCTGTTCGATTGATTCTTCCCCGAAAAAATATATCGAGCTTACATTTTAATGTTTTCCTTTTTTAATGTCAATGTTAGTTCTCTTAGGTTACGTTTCCCTAAATGTTCATAATCGAAGTGTTACTCGATCAAACGGTGAATACGAAAAATAGTCGAATCAGTATTAAATTTTTCCGAAAAACACGATTACGCGAAAACACCTCTCAATACCGAGCTACAACTGTTTAGTTAAACATCCCGGGAAAGAATAACCGGTTGAAAACGGTGTTTGGAGCCTCTCGAAGTAACACCAGCTCACAAAAGATGACGGGTAAGGGTGTTTCGCGATCCGTCAAAGACTCGTTAGCAAGTCAACGTGACAGTTGTTAAACTCGAGAGACCGCATGCGGGCTGAACCAATTCCGACAACGGGTGAATGGCGGCAGACACTCGAATATTTAAGCGGCCGTGCGAAACCGCTCGCATTATGCATTCAAGTTAGAAACCGGCCCATTAGCGGAGCCTTGTTCGCGGAAAAATCCACGCGCGAGAGACACGCACGTCGCGGAATCTTTCCAAAAGGTTTCGTTAAAAAATATGCGATCGCCATTACGCGCGTCGAGTCTCTTTGTCCCCGAATAATGCTGGAGGCACTGTGTCTTTGAAAGCTAGTAACCAGAGGAGCTTTTTATAGAGAAAAACAATGTTCTGTATCGATTGCTAGGAACACAGGAGTCGAATAGAAATTCCTTCCTTCCATAATGGTACAATGATTGTTTAGACCCGTCGTTTTAAACGGAGTTACGCTACGCCCAAATATTTTTAAATAACATTTCGTTCTTATAGAACCAACTGGCGCCTAGTTTCTGGACGCCCATCCTAAATTCATACTCACCGGCTTGGCGCACGTGTAGCCTGCTCTCAGGCGCGTCACGTTCCCATAGGCGTCGCGAACGAGGGGCACGCTCGTCGCCCGGTATCGCAGGTGTGCAACACAGATAGCGGAATTATTCGGAGGCGTAAGTGCCGAGGCGTGGTTTCGTCGAAACGAAACGAGAGGATCGTTTCCGAAGGCTGTTCGCTGGTTTCGATGTGTGCTCATCGGCGAGGCGCACGCGTCGCGGAAATGAAATTCCCGCGGTTAGGCTCGCGTCGGGTCGCGAACTATTTGCGAGAGACACGAGCAATTAAACATCGTCGGCGAGCGTGCCGCTTGTTCGTGTTGATTTATCGCGGCCGGGGCCACCGTTATGAATCAATCAGGTTCGTCCTGCATGCGGGACATCCTCGTCTCGCGTATCCTGGCGAACTAGATCGCACTGGATGCCGGCGACTGTCGACGGACAGGAATCACCGAAAAGCCGACCTGACACGCGTGTATCGTGTACGCCTCCGCAATTCACTCTGTACTCGGTAATACGTGCAGCTGCTCGCGAAAATAAGGGACGGCTGTTCGTCTTCTACGTTTCGAACAACAATGAAATAGCAACAAATTCGGAGTCGAGGATGATTCGACATATTATTGTAGCATGCATAGAAAATTCGAGAAACCAAACGCGGAGCTACGAGCTTCTCGAAGCTTCTAGATGCTAGAGGTAAGGTTGTTGACGATCACGGGGAGAGCGACGCGAGGGGAGCGCTCGGAAAGACGAATTGTTGATTTTCGCGTCCGCGGATAGCAACGAATGCGTAGAAATTGTGAGCTCGCAGAGGCCACGACGGTCCCTTTTGCCTTAGACCATATATACTAATAGACCCGGCATAGGTATAGTATGTGTATAGGAAAACCGAGAATTCAGTGTCCGAAATATGGTGGGACACTGTGACGTCACAAGATAAGTCTTCAGATAATTTCTTTCCATGTACTGCGTACGTGGCGCACCCGCTGACCCCCCTCTCCCCATGTAAGCCAAGCGTATATAGGCACTGTCGATGAGCATAGCTTGTACATCTTTTGAAAATGTGACGTCACAGTATCTTTCAGTTGATTTCATCTTTCGGACACGGAAAATTATCTACGCCGTGTCTATAGGTATATGTATATGGTCTAAGCCTTTTGCTATTGCGAGAGAGAGGGACAGTGTGTGTGTGTAATGGGGAGAGAGGGAGAGAGAGAGAGAGAGAGAGAGAGAGAGAGAGAGAGAGAGAGAGAGAGAGAGAGAGAGAGAGAGAGAGAGAGAGAGAGAGAGAGAGAGAGGGAGAGGGAGAGGGAGAGGGAGAGTGAGAGGGAGAGAGGGAGAGAGGGAGAGAGGGAGAGAGTGAGAGAGGGAGCGAGGGCGAGAGGGAGAGCGTGAGAGGGGGAGGGAGAGGGAGAGGGAGAGGGAGAGGGAGAGGGAGAGAGAGAGAGAGAGAGAGAGAGAGAGAGAGAGAGAGAGAGAGAGAGAGAGAGAGAGGTAAGACCACGGCCGCTCTTGGTTAGAAAATTCGGCATCGGCAGGAGAGTACGGCGAGAATATTTGAACGCCATCCGAACGGGAGAGTACAGGATATCTCCTGGACGCCTGTTTCGTAGCATGCACAACGGAACCTAGCTAGAGTACACGTGTCAATTTCAGAAAACCTGTCTGCATATTTATAATTAGAACGTTCGAACGTCAAATTTATATCGTCGATCCATCGATCCTTTGTATCCGAATCCTAATCCTGAATAAACCTTGTCTGTCCAGCAATTCCCTGACAATTCATTTTGAAAATGACTACATTATTGATTATCTGAACACTAGATCCACCGAGCACTAAAATAGGCTCGTGGATACTCCTCTCCTGTTTGTTTCCACATTCCGAGGCAGCTTTTACGGTAGAAGAGCACAAATTTGCTTTTATAAGACCGTAAACCCACTGTTTATTAATGCTTCTGTTTATTAATGCTTCTGTTTATTAATAAGAGATCGTTTTCTCGCGAGTTCGCTGTGCAAGTTTGTTTTCCGAAGTTTCCGACGTTTGTTGAAACAATTTCAATTTCTGGATCGGTTCTGGGACCGTAATTTCTCCAGTTCTACAGGGTGTCTCGCCAGATATTACCACTTTCATTTAATAATAATAATGACGTAAATGAAGGTGGTAATATCAGGTGTGGCACTCTCTATACAATTTCTTCGTTTGCTCATAGATTACATTAAATAACGTATAAGACGGTGTACTATGTTAACGATTATTTTTCATACTGTATACTCGGATAATGCCTAAGCTCGGATCAAACGAACTCACCGTATTGCTACGGGAGCGTCTCCTTCTCTCCATATCTCTCTCTCTCTCTCTCTCTCTCGCTCTCTCTCCCTGTGTGTGTGTGTGTCTCGCTCTGTTTGCCGAGCGACGCAAGTCCTAAATCTGTGTGTTTTGCAGGCAGCAAATATTGGGTGTAATCTACTGTTTTGAAACGCAACACTGGATTACGTGTACATAACACTTTTTCGCGAACGCGGTGACGTCGAGATCGGAAGCAGTAGATTTTTCCGGGGGACCACCGGTTTAATTAGTGG
Source organism: Lasioglossum lativentre (assembly GCA_916610255.1). NCBI lineage: Eukaryota > Metazoa > Arthropoda > Insecta > Hymenoptera > Halictidae > Lasioglossum > Lasioglossum lativentre. The sequence goes on along the minus strand of OU744356.1, from coordinate 906,646 downwards.
TATTTGCTGGCGCACCGGCAAATTTAGCCAGGGAATTAAAACGCTTCTCAATTTGTACGGTCCCGGCGAAATACGCGCGAGTCCACGACAATTTACGACGGAGCTAGAACCCGGACCAGTTTCCGGACAACTCGGAAAAGTGCACCCTGGGGCGCGTCTCCAGGTCGATGATGAATTACTCGATCGCGCCCTCTCGTTTTAGACTCCGCCTAATTATTAACGAGGAGCTGGAGAAAAGGACCGAATTTCAGCGGACACGATTTCCGGTGTCTCTCGGATTCGTTCAACATTTCGAACCCTCGAATAGCGACTTTACTTTTTCAAATGGAACCATATATTTTTTACTATATCGATATAGCTCTCGTCGGTCTCTGTAAAAAATTATTAATCTATTTATACCGAAAAACGGTTAGCTTGGGAGATAGAAACTATCGCATAGATTTCTTTATTTAAACGCGCGTTATTATAAAAATCGCGAAAGATCTAAAGAACTGCAATTTCGTAATTTTTATAAAACAACATATACCGGTTAATTTCAGTGCACGGTAGGCTTAGCGTTAAATTCTGTATCGCGTGTCCGACGTGTTATTAGAGAAGGCAAGAGCTGCGAGCGGTTAAGTATGAAAACGAGCTTGGTCGTGGGGCATGATCCACGCAGAAATAAAATAGCGGGTCGGGCCGGAGGCACTCTGGGTAACGCAGCAGGCCGGTCCTCAAGTACTTAGGTAATCGTTTCTTCGATAGACGGGTAAAGCAGCTCGAATAATTGCAACGCAGCACTCCTCCGGTGAGTTACTTACTGTTAGTGTGCGCGCGCGCGCGGGCGCCAGCTCGGTATTCAGCCAGCGTCCGTTGCACTTAGCGTCGATAGCAGTCACGACGGTTTAGGGTTCAAATTGCGTTACACTCCGTGTAATCGAGTTACCGTACTGAAATATACCGGCCTCGATAGCTTCTGGACACGCCTCGACCGAGCCGGTCTAAAACCTACGTTTCGGTTGTCAAAAACGGTGAAACTTGTTCCAAAAACCAACAGATACGTACTACCCGAAACATGACAAAGGGTACAGCCGGATAAGATGCTAAAAAATGCTCATCGAACAATTATAAAATTCAGAAAAATCGTACAGCTGGTTCGCGCTGTTGGAAATGTTGCAAAACAGAGTCGTTAAAAAAACGGCCGAGTCCGAAGGAAATTAGAGTCGTAAACGAGGAAAGTTACTTGAACATTCTAGGCCGGGCAGAAGCATCGTTTCAGCTGGCCGGAGCGGCGCGGCGCGGCGGCGAGCAAACGCGAACCGTATAATTTGACTGTTTAATTAAGGAACCGTAATTTCAGAGTTCGACCGGCTCCCATCGATAACTGTATTTAACGGTGGGGAAGCGGCGGGGCGGCGGCTACGAAAGGAAAGCAACCGCGGCTCGCGATTCCTCCCGAGATTCGCGGAAACTTTACCCCCCACCCCCCCCCCCCCCCCCTCCCCCGGAACAAATGAAACAGATCGACCCGCTTCGAAGTCGGGTATATCTCTCCTGCGAAACTTCCCCGGAATCAAATCGCAATAACGGTGAAATTGTCCTCCCCGTGGACCCTCCCACCCTCGCCTCGTGGGCAAATATTTTTTCGATTAGACAATCGAAACGCGATTATCGTCAAAATCCGGCCGTCGAGTCGAGTCCTTCTCGAAGAGATACGATCCGAGCATCCAGAACCGAAAAGGAAAGAATTAATTATTGAAACTATTAGAAGAATAAATACATTTTCTACGATCGACTTAGAGAATATTTATTCTGCAGAAAAATCCCCGATGATTACCATATCGCTATAAATTTGCCTCTTCGAGCGGTATCGTTGAAGAACTTCTGACAATTAATCTGTTGCGAGTGCTTAAAGAGAGACCGTATACAACAATCAACCTGATCTCAAAGCTGGGAAACTCTTCGCCCGAAGCACTTCGCGAGACACCGTTCATTTTCTTCGGAGATGCGGTTTTTCTCGAGAATGGTGCAAATTGAAATGTCTCTTAAAAACATTGAGAAACTTCTTCTTTCGTAAGTGAAATTGAAGCTCCTACAGCTGTACCGGTTAAAACAATACAGAACCTCTTCCCGGGTTCTCGATAGTAATACACGCGAACCTGATGTACTTTTTAAACGAATTTTCTCGGAAGCGTAGCTTTACTTGGGAAAACGTATAATTTCGATGTATCGTAGCGTTTTTGGTTGAGCGCAGTTCGATTCGCTGTATCCGGTTTCGTTACCTTGTGCTTCTTTCATCCGGCTCGTTCGGTGGGACATTATTAATTTTAATGTTTGCAAATGGCGGAGGAAGGGGCCTCTCCGCTTCGATTAATAACCGGATTGCATCCCGCCGCGCCGCGCCGCGCCGCGCCGCCGCGCCGAGGCGTAGCGGAAAAGTCTCCTTCGATTAGAAAGTAATATTGCCTGAATGGATTAAGACGCCCAAGGGGCTGTCGGCAGGAGGACGTCCACATCGAGATTGATTACAGGAAGAGGACATTATTAGGACGGTTTTCTTTTTGTCGGGACGCCTGTCGGCGTAATGGAGACGTCGCGTCGCTCTCTCGCTCGTTCTCTCGCGCGACACAAAGGGAACGCCGTTGGAACTCTTTCGCAGTCGTGGAAATTAGCTCGCGACGGACGGACGTCTATTTAACGTAATTTCAGAATAATGGCTCCGCGCGATCTATCGCAGTTGTTGCCATGTAAGAAAAAAGAAAACCTCTGACTCGCTGGGGCAGTTTGCTAATTATCGCCGTAATCTCATCCGGGGGACTCGCGTGCCGAGCAAGAGCCCGCTTAATGAGTCCCTTGGGAAGCCAGAAAAGACTCAAGGACGATCGTTTCGATCGGGCTGACAGCCTCATGCTCGCCTCGCCTCGCTCGACTTCTTTCTCTTTTTTTTTTCTAGACCGAGGAATTGTCTCTTGGAGAAAACGTCGTCGTCCAGCACCGTTCATCTCGCCGCCATCTTGAACCACGTAAAAGTCCCCCATTAATTCTTCTTGATCTCGGAGGGCAGCCGGTAAGTCTCGATGGAAATTCACTTTGATGTTTCCTCGACGTCGAGAAAGAACTTTCGAACGTTTAATCAGTTTCTTAATTAACGATTCCGTTTAGTGCAGGATTATTATTGACCGGAGCCGGAAGTAGTCGGAGAAGTTGTTCCTCGAGACAAGTTGTCATTCGTATCGGTTCCATGCGTGTTAAAATAGCAAAAACGTATGAATTCAACATGTTTTTGGAAAATATCCGAGTGGCTAGTTGTTCCGTGCGATGCTAACTGCGGACTAATTAGAGTTCTCTTGTGAAAGCTCAGAAGATTTCGGGGTTGATAACAGCGGGTATTAAAATGAAACCACTGGATCGAGTGGAATGTAGTAACTGGCTGGTTTAGCGAAATTTTCGTCAGCTTTGCAGGAAGAATCGTCCGGTGACCCACGCGCAACGTTGCAAGGGAGCGGAGTTTGCCTCGACGCGACGCGACGCGACGCGACGCGACGCGGCGATACAAGAGCCTTACACTGTCAACCTGTCCGTGTAGGTAATCCTGCGGGGGTGGCAAAGCCGCTGCCTGCTCGAAACCCCGAGCAACCCGAGCTAACTTGCCACGTTTCCACGATTACAACACACAGATTAACCGGATCCTGAACATTTCCTCGGATCCAGCTGTGTACTATTCCCCTATTAGGCTCCTCGGTGACACACCGAGGAGTCTTTTATATCGTCAACAGAGCCACCCCCAAAATGAGAAATCCTTTATATCGCCCCAGGATATACCTTCGGAGAGGAGAGTGGAGAAATAATTGCGTACCTCTTTGAGTCTTCTCCCGGCGAGAACAGCCTTTTATATTGTTAACCCCTTGCCTTGCGATCCCTTTGCTGGCTACCCTAGTTCGTGCCACTCTATTTTTAACCCCTTCGCTTTTCGAGCATTTTTCATGGCATCAGCAATTCCGGCTTTCGCAAAAATTCTCCTCCGAAATACCGTCGTAGAGAATATCGTCGATTCGAACGAATTTTTACGTTGATAAAAAATCTCGAACAAATATACCGCGCGCAGAGACTTTTTGTTTCCCGAGAAATGTTAAATATTTTCCGCGACCTTTCTTTCCTCCGTGTGGACATTAGAAATTCGCAATTCCATTACAGATTACATATTCGCAATACAGAAACGGACGAGCTTGTGTTAATTTCGGTTTGGAATCTCCGACTCGAGATTACAAAGCGGTAGACTGATGTAAATATCTCGAGAAGCGAAATTCCGACGTTAATATCTCCGCGCATTAAGAGATTTAAATTAGCTATTCAAATTTCCGCATGCGAAACGGTAGGGGTTTCGAAACTTTTAATTCGACCTTTTATTCAGCGAATTTCAAACACCTTTCGTCAACTTTAACACGCTTCTTCCATCACGATACAAACCTTTTTGCAAGAAAGACGATATCGAAGACGAAGGAAAACTGCTTTATTTTTTCTGTTGAGAAACAATACAATTTGCCCAAGTGCTTCTCGAGCGATACAAATGAACGGTGTTTCGCGTGGTTGATTATGATTCACCTACTACAAACGCGGGAGAATTCGAATAGTGAGGAACGGTCGGTTACGTCCGCAACAACCCGATATTTATTATCCAATCCAATTATCGCAAGCGGCTGGAAATTAGAGAGAGTATTTCCGAGGAAACCTGCGCGGCTCGGCATCGTCTTTCGGCTTCTCATTTGATAGTTTAATGCCTTGTCACGCCGGGGAAAATCGATAGGGTAAACTAATATCTTCCAGCGAAGCCGTGACCGTGTTCGCCAGTCGAGGGAACGCAACGGGAAGAGAGGCCGAGTCATAATTAGTTCTTAATACGACTTGCAGAGCGCGAGCCAAGGGAAACCTGGCCCGGGATTCGGAAAGTTTCGAGCAGTCCTTGAAAATTTCCGCGAGGCGCGCGCGATCGAGCGAGCGAGCGAGCAAGAGCAACAGCGAGAGCAAGAGCGGACCAAGTTCTCCGCGTGACCCTCGCAGCCAGCCCGAGAATCACGTTCAGGAGTGCATGAATGCAGAAACATACTTGCCCCGCGTCACGCCATGCTATGCCATATCACGCCAGGCCACGTGAAATGGAATGCATTGATTATGCAGACTTATCTCACGCTCCGCGGAGCGCGTGCTCGCGCGAGACCATGTTCTGCGCCACGTTCTACCGATCCGAGCATAATTGAGACGGATACACCGGTGAGACGCGAGCACGGCTATTAACGGCAGAACAACTTGCGTTGTCGGCTCTCGTCGTTACACGCCTAATAGGCCTCGCCGTAACCTCGGCTCTTACCGTGTCACGTACCCCGGTAATTTCGGCGGTAACATTTAACAAAACTACACGATTCGATAAAAAAATTCCGAGCAGTTCTACCGAATTACTTGCGTCCAGTGGAATGGACTTTCCGAGCGAGATGCGCGGTAAATTTTTGTATACGTTCGCGTAGATCTTGAAAATCTGAGCAACTTTTGCTGAAAAAGTTTTTCAATATCTCGCATGGTTAAAAAGTTATAGCGGTTTGAAATTCCTGGACCAGCGCGCCAGTCGGCGTGACCGCGTGACCGCCTCTGACGTTGCCGTGGCCGCGCGTGACGTCAGCGTGACCGCGCGCAGCCACGTCGAGTATGGACAGTTCGAACCGCTATAACTTTTGAACCGTGCGAGATATTGAAAAACTTCTTCGACAAAAGTTGCTCGGTCTTGCACGAACTATCCGAATATATAAAAATATACACCGTATTCTATTTAAAACAGTAAAGTTAGACCCCGTCTTTCAAGCTTAAAGCTCGTTCGCATATCAGGAAATCTGCTTTTACGAGACACAAAATACCGACGCGTATCCGTTTCATCGGGAACATTCTGTAGGTTACCGCGAAACCGAGTGCGACAAACCGAGTGCGCCGCGATCACAAAAGGAGCCAGCCCGGTCCCGGCGTCTAATAAATATTTAATGCCCGGGCTGCAACCCGCGAGACTGCATAACTGGCTTGCTGGTTGATGTATGTTTTCTTGGCGCGGCAATTTCTCCGGCCGCGATGCACGATAAATTAAACAAAAGCGACTGTCCGCCTTGCCTGTGCGTCGGCATTGTCGTGTGAAAAAGCGGCGGGGGAGGGAAGCGACGGCGTTCTCATTCGCGTCGCGAACGACTTCTGTCCGTTATTTCGGCACGTTTACATTTTACATTCGGCGATACACCGCGTCGCGTCGCGCGTCGACGGTACGATATAGAAGTTCAGCTCCATTTTCCAAACGCGGCACCGTCGAGATTAGAAACGTGTACATCTTATAATGGCGGGACGCGAGGGGCGACGCGACGGTAACGAGAATTCGGAGAACGTGGGAAACGCGGCAAGATCGAGGCCGGGGAAGGGGGGACGGAGAGGCAACATCCGAAGACTAGAGCAAGATCAACTGCGGAGAATCGCAATGGCGGGAAAGCCAAATATACCGAGACTCTGAGGAACACGGCCGCGCCGCGCCGCGCCGCGCCGAAACGCTACCGCGAATGTTAGGTATTGACTTCCACCGCGCAAGTCGAACACTACAGAACTCAATCCCACGCGCGCGGAAATAGATGGACCGAGAGCTACCTACATACACGTGTACGACCCTTCGAAATCCTTCTTTCACCTTCACCGACTCGCCGCGTCGCGTCGCGTCGCGTCGCGTCGCGTCGGTGTATAAACGTCTAATTTAGATATATTCGCCCGTACTGTTGCGTTTTCTGAATGTTTATCAAATTAGAAATTCTACGCTGAAACGAATACCAAGTCACTCCAGATCGTATACTATATTACAATACAAGGTTCGTAGAGATTTCGATTGTTCCCACCAACTCCGAAAATTAGTTGAAAATTGTGCGCAAGTACCTGTCGGAGTTTCCCGGAAATCACACCCCGAAAAGAATCTCGGCAAGTAGTAGACAATGAATTTAAATGAACCGGGAAGTTTTGCAGTCTCGCGAGAGAGAAAGTTCGTACAATTCGGCCCTCTACAAAGCAGAATAGAAGTTATTTACGAGCTACGGTAACGGCCGAACAAGCGAGAGAGAGAGAGTGGGGTAACGGGTTCGAGAAGCAAATCCGGTTGAAAAGGGAGGATACTCGTTTCGTCGAGAAATCTTGTTACTCTCGATACACACGCGATCCTTTAGCGAATCCTTGCGCGTCGGACACGACTCCTCTTTTATTTCCCTGTTGCCCCCCGTCGCCGGGCTCCGTTTACTCTTTTCCCGAGGCGAGGACGCGCTCAGCCCATTCGTCAACAATTCACGTTCCACGGACGTCGGATCGTACGGACGGGGAGAGCAGGTTTTGGGACACGTACGGAGAGAGAGACGCCGCGCCGGATTTTTGCAGATCCCCGGTGCGGCAGCGCCCGATATCCCAAAGATCTCCCTGGACGTTTGAACATCTGTGCCTCGCTCTGTTGCGCCCGGGAATTGCGGCTGTCTTGCACAGTTTATAATGTCCCGGCCAAGTTACCCAACTTCTTGCAGCTGCCGGCGACGTGATTTATCGTACTTTTAACAGATTTCGCGTGTGTCAGCCGAACTTTCCGTATCGCGGCCTGGCTCCCGCTTGTTTGCTACGCGTCCCAGCTTCTTCCGTCCCGTCCCGTCCCGTCCCGTCCCGTCCCGCCGCGCCCCGCCCCGCCCCGCCTCGCAGCGCTCGTCCAGACCGGACGATTTGCCTACACGATTCCACCGAGAGAGATTAAAAGTTCCTCCTCGTCGCGAACGAGAAGATCCTTTCGAGTTTCCCGGTTCGAAATCGTTTCGAAGCGTCCTCGCGTTCTTCCTCCAACTGCCGTCGCGCGAAGAAAAGAGTTTGTTGGCTTGCTGCAGCTCGCGCAACCCGCACTGCTGTCAAATCAGAATGTAGCAGCTCGGAATCAATATAAGGAACCGCTTTAAGGTATATTTGTACCGAAAAAAACACCGTGGGACCCCGGATCCGGGAAAAGTTTGGTTACCCTGGTTTTGTATCTAGCACTTATATCAGTCCGGGCGGCCCCCGTGTAAATGCTAGATACAAAACCAGGGTAACCAAACTTTTCCCGGATCCGGGGTCCCACCCTGTTTTCTTCGGTATAAATATACCTTTAAACGTTTTAAGAAAGAAACGTGATGTACGATTTTTTTTCGTTTATTACGGTTTAAAAAGGCTCCTTATCGTTCGGAAAACGGTAAAACGCAATTTCTACTACGAGAGATGAAACTCTTCTCAACTTGACTTTCGAAAAATTCGCTTCGTTATCCGCAGATTAAGCGCGCGTCGTGCCAGATACAAATTCTCAATCAAATGTACTTATTGTTAGTCGTAGAGCCAGCCATTTCAAGCTGCACGCTTCTGAATCGAAAAATTATACCGTCGCAATGAGCCTTCGGAATAGCAGAAAGCATGAACAGCTCGTCAAGAATGTTGCATTCCCCTTCATTTGCATCGGTATCGTTCGCGCGCTAATTATCTACAGCCGTGCCCCGTAATCTTGTACACCAATTGCAATCAAGAGAACGAAGAAAACGGCGCGTTTCCGGAAAATTGAGTGGAGCTGTCCCAAGAAACAGGATCGCGCGATTCGTCAGAGTGAAAACGGCGACTAAACGAGTATCACCCCGCGATAAAACGAGGAAGGAGATCGGTAGAACTAAAATAAGCGCGGAAAACCGAGCAAATTATATTTTATAACTGTTAAACATACTCAGAAGAAGAAATAAATTTCTATTTCACTCCGGTTCGATGCAATTCGGACGTATATTTCTTTTGGAAAATGAAATCTCCGCGAGTCGCATGTCTGCCGATTTCTTCCGCAAATTGCGCGTACGGCTGAGAAGGGACAAAGATCGAATAAAAAGAGCAGAGACCAAGCGGACGAAGAAAGGGATGAAATCGCTAAAGACGCGGGGCATCCAGCCGGACGAGCAAAGTCGGACGATTTATCAGCGAAGAGACGACGAATAGACGAGTAAGGGGCAGAACGAGAAAGGAGCACAGCCTCGGTGATAAAACGAAGAAGAAGAAGAAGAAGAAGAAGAAGATCGATGATTGCCGAGGATCGTGGAGGACGTCGGTCGCGGAGGATCGTAAAACTCGATCGCGACAGGCGTTCCGCATTGACGAGGCCTTTCTCTCGGTGGATGTCTCATTTTCCCGGAGAAGAACTGCGGCGAAACAACCGAATAATAGCGGCGGGTCTGGCAACAAGCACGCTTTATGAATTCCTCCGACAGGACCGCGACTTTCATAAAACATTCACGTTCTCGGTGCACACAAGAGGAGCAGAAGCGAACAGAGAGAACGAAAGAGAAAGAGAGCACGGCGAGGGGTTGCATCGAGTCGGTGCATCGCCGCCGCGCCGCCACGCGGACCATAAACTTTTCTTTTCTTATTCTCGACGGGTCCGGGCCGTCTCCACCGTTTTGAAATTACGCGCGCGTGGGCGGGCGGGCGGGCGGCAGGAGAAACCCTTTCGTCGAGTTTCGTATTCCTTGTGCTTCCTCGGCCGTAAAAACAGCTCGTAGGAGTTGGCGCGAGGGCGGATGTGCACGCGCTCGCGGGACCAGAATCAGCCCGGCCCGGCCTGGCCCGGCCCGACCCGACCCGACCCGAGCAAACGCGCGGAAGCAACAATTTTTTTACGAGAGACGCGTCGAGGAAAAGTTAGCTTCCCTTCTTTTTCCTTTTCGCGAGAAAGCCACCCTCGTCGTCGCGACCCGGATCATCCGCCGGAAACGATCGCTCGCGGACGCTCCAGGGAAATGCATTCGCCAGCCGGGGCAATCTTTTCTAAAGCGCCACCACCCCAGACCGCCCCGGACCGCTCCAGAAGACCGCCCACGACTCAGCCACCGCGCCAAGTATCTGTCCACTCTTTTCGGGAAATTGTGTATTATCTAAATTGCGTTTGCGGAGCCTGGCCGCGCCAGGAAACCGGCTGATTCCGTTGACGACCACCGTTGGTTTCCCTTATGCAGAGGCCGCACCAGGAAATACGAATTTCGGCGATGGCCCCACCACCGGCTAAGAAATGCTCCGAGAATGTCCTCGTTGAACGTATTTCCTTTGGATATTTTCTTGGCAAAGTTGATCTTACGCGATTTTATACGTCTTCGTGCTCCGATGTTTTTAAACTCCCTACCAAAGGAACAACCATCTATAATTTCGAATTACAGAAAGTCGGATCTCGCGAATGTACATATTTCGCGAATATCCCCTTTACGACCCTTTCTCTTGAGAATTATGCTCGGAATAAAATTAACCCCACGCGGATCAGGATGCGACTTTTATTCGCCTGGTTCGCGGAGAATTAAACAGAGAGAGAGACATTTACGACTTTCAGATTACAGAAAGTATGATCTCGTTGAACGTATTTCGTGAATATTTCCTTGACAAATTGCTTTCGCACGACTCTACAGAATTTCGTATTAAACGTACTTGAATCTTGTATTTAGAGAGACACGATCTTGCGAACGTACTTTACGAATATTACCTTGGCAAATTGCTCTCGTACCGTGTTAGACGTTTCACGCTCAATGAAGTTCAATTTTATTAAGAAGACATTCGCGATTTTCAACTTACGAATAGCACGATCTCAACTCCCTCTTCAACTTTTATTCTAGGATTTGTTCCCTCGAATCGGGACATGTTCTTCTCCGACAGTTTTCCCATTAAAAATGAAAGAAGCGTTTCTGTACCCGCGTGCATGTTGATCTTTACGCAAACATAACAAAGTACGCTTAGGGACTCTACCATGATATTCCCAAGAAGATAGTATTCTTATTAAATCGTTTTCGAATATTTCGTTCTACATTAGATGCAACTTGAAGCGTTCCATTTTGTCAGAAACTACAATATTCTATTATACTTACCGCGGATGTTTATGCAATTTATTTATGATAATATTATTTGTAGATCTGAAATTAATGAAAATTTTAAGAAAATTTGTCGAATGTTATATTCTAGCATTTTTCAACATTTTTAGAAGCCAATACATGCATAAAACTTCGCAGTCCACCGACGAGACACAGTCTTTATACAGAATTATTGATTAAATACGTATACCGATTCTGTTAATAGCGCCTGCCACACGGTACCGGAACATACTATAAGTAGAAATACCTAGCCATGGTCAGACATGCTCCCTACGCGAGTATCATGAGAGTTACAGTTCCTATCTATAAAACCCGACACATTTGATCTATAATTGGCTATCGTCTATACCTATCGCCCTCTTTCCGGACCATCTAAGATTCTTTTAAAAGAAAAGATCAATCGCTAACGAACGACCAAACGACGCTCTTCCGACATTTAGTTCGAAGAGTGTGTAGGTACCGTGTACGAATCGAATGGGCGATAGCTGTTACGAGAAAGCGCTCCCATATTCCATAAATACGAGGTGGTCATTACGGATCAGCGAATCCCTAGTTAGAGGGTTCGAATTCCCGCAACCCCTCGTTTCCCTAGGATCCTAAAATAATACTGTGACGGTCCAGGCGTGAGTTATCAAGCCCGGTACCGTTAAGGTCAGCGTCGAAAGCGCGTGCCCACTTTGCGCTATTCATCTTGCGAAGGGTCTATTAGTCCCGTGGACTGTTAGCTAAAGGGACTGGCCAAACTTTCGGAATGTTAACCACAGCTGACCCTAGGCGTCCCCTTAATCCGTGTGTCCCCGTCTTCGTGGCGTTTTTGTCGGCGTGCTTTGCTGCTCCAGCGAGATAGCAGCTTTTTAGGCCGCACGGCAAACGGCACGGCAAGGCCGGGTCGACGAGGACACGGCTTTAGAAATAAGAACATTGTTCCTGGAGGATCTAGCCGTGCGGCGGCGAATAGCGCCTGGCTTTTACCAAGACACAACTGTGTGCGACCAACTCGGCCGAAAAACTGCGAATAAACCACTGCGAGCACGTTTAACGATCAGGACGGTCACCGAGATTTCTAACTTACAGCTATGCGACTCGCGACGTTGTCACAACTTTACACCGGAATATCTAAACAATATTTAACCCGCAAATGCTATTTTCATCGTCGCAAAAAATGCATCAACGGTTCAAGGGTGCTTAAGGGGTTACACCACCCTGGCGCTCGGAAAAATAGGTATAAAAATTAACTTTTTTTTTGACGCTGCCATAAAGTATATAAAATGATCTTTGTTTTACACACATATATAGTAGTTTTATGAACAATTTGCAATATTAACGATTAAAAAAAAATAAAAAATGGCCGAGATATAAGCCGATAAGTAGGAACCTCTTTTGAAAATCCTTGCTGATGGTGTACATGATTTCTCTGTTAGGCATCGTCTAAAAAATGATAAATAAATTTTTTCTTATTTATAAGGGTAATAGCTACAATGTGACGTAGGGAAAAATTTTTTTAAATTTTTTTGTAGAAATGACAGCTGTTTGAAACAAAAAACTGGAATTTTCATCGAAATTTTGCGTTTAAAAAATTTAAAAAAAAGTTTATTTTTATACCTATTTTTCCGAGCGCCAGGGTGGTGTAACCCCTTAACAAAAATGGTCCAGTCAAAGTAAATTGCTCCGGAGAGCCTTTACAAGTTCTTTGTAGAGAAACGAAAGTACCGATCTTAAGAACACTTTTAACAGAAAGGGACCGACTGGTTTTTAACCCGGGAACGGGAACACACCGTTTAGAATGCTAGAGCGAACATAGCAAAGCGACAAAGGGATCGGTGAACGCGCAAAGTGGTCCGCGGAGCATGGATTCGAAAAGCGCGTCGATTCTTTCGCTCACCCGATGATTTCCCGTTTCGCGGAGGCTCGTCGTATCATTTTCGAGCGATGACAGTCGCCGTGCTAGTAGAAACAGAGAGGCATCACCGTTTTTGAAGTGTCGGGATTGTGAACTGAATTTTTCAGCAGCCGCCGCGCCGCGCCGCGCCGCGGCGAGAGAGTTCCTAGATGAAAGAGAGAGCATCGTTTGCCGAGCCTCCGCGCGTGTTTCTACGCGAAGGAGCCCGTAAACAACGCGCGCAGAACCCGCCAAAGACCGTTCTACCGGAGGTTTTTATTTATAAGAGGATCGATACAATGTGTTCCGTCGATTACATGGAAGGGTGAACGACGGGGGCGGGGTTAGGCGAGAGAGCTAAGGGGAATCTGTGCGCGCCGCACACCAGAGCCTGCTGTTTCAACAATTTAGCGGGGACGAAATTGAATTTCAATAATATTCGAGCCACGTCACGCGTACCAATGAGCTCTTTCCGCGCGATACAAAACGAACACGCGACGATCGCATTGATCGACGCGACGCGACGCGACGTTGGAATGGAGTCTATTTAAAAGTGAAATTAGATATCTCGAATTGGAAACCGAAAACAGCACCGTAACGATCAACCGAGAGTAAAATTATATAGCGGGTGGAGGACGTAAATAATTAATTTAGTGCGTAGAGGACGGACGAAGGTCGTTTTTGTTTTCGAAATGAAAAAGAAAGTTCTTTTCCACTTTGAATGCGAAAGATATTAACGCCGTATAAAGTGCTGTAACGCGGTAAAAGCGTAATTACCATTCAAATTACATGGTAATCGATTCAAACGCATCGGAAAATTATTTGTACGATATCGATTCTGAATTAACATACCGGTACCGTTGCATAAAGATGAGTAGATCAAATGTGATAAAGTGGAAACGGTTAACGAATTTAACACTGGAACTACCGAGCCCTAGACTGACGTATACATATATTCGTGTATAATAATAACAGGATTTAAGTTACATATTCAGATTTTATAAGATTTTTTAAAGGAGTAAAACAGTATACTGAAACATTTCGCAATAGAATACATATATTTCCATAACCTCGCGAATTGTACGTTATACACGAAGAAAATCTGAATACGTCATTTTGACGGGCTCGATAGTTCTAGCGTTAAAGATCCTGTTGTGTTATTTGAAATTTCTGGAAATGATTAAGAATGAGTGCGTAGTTCGTGTATCGTCATTACCATCTTTAGACTGCGGATTCTTCTCGGTTTGTAGATCATAAAATATTTCCGAATGCTGTAAAATGCTGACAGTATTTTTACAACAGGGAATAAAAGCAGTCCTATCTGCGCTTTCCTAAAATACGATGTTTTCCCTTAATATAAAAACCGATAAGACACATCGAAAATGAATATTCCCTCGACGCGATAATTTCGTACCATTGCTAAAATATCAGACCGTGCCGCGACCGAAATACTCCGGCCCCGTGTACATATTTCCTTAAAGAAATTCAATTTACCCTTTCTCGGGGGTTGTCCCGCGCCCCCATTCCATCCCCTTTAATACCGGCCGGGGGAGAAGAATATTAAATCGGATAAGCGGCATATTCACCGCGACAGAAAGCGAGGGAGGAGAGAGTCGAATGGAAAGTCTTCCAGTCACAAAACTCGAAAGTCAGCGTATCGCCGCGCCGCGTCGCCGGAGAATTAGAAAGCGGGTTGTTCGGAGGAGAGAAAAAAAATGGGACAAGACTTCGAGGGTGCGCGCGTACTCCTCCGGGCGAGGGAGCGAGCACGCGAGACCACGAGAAACTCACCCACTCTCCCCTCTCTCGCACCCATTACACCCCTTCCACCCCTTACACCCACGCAGGCAAACGGACAAAGACGAAAAGAAGACGGACGAGACGTAGAGAAGGGAAAAACGTAAATGCGTTGACCCGCCTCTCGACGGTACTCCATTGCTTTTCACCGGAATCTCCGAACGTCAGCGATTCGCGAAAACGGTCCTCCGGCGTAAGAAATTATGGACGACCGTGCGGGATGTGGATTAGGTTTTAAGCGAGAAACGAATTAAGGATCGGACATAATAGTAAGGATGTAGATCGTAATGTGTGATAGTCATTGTATGTATCTGTAATATACTGTTCCTATGTGTGAGTGAGAGAGAGAATAAGAACAGTAATGTACTGTTCGTATGTGAGAGAGAGAAAATAAGACCTGTAGCGCTACGCAATATGTATGTACGTACACGGCATCTACGGCAGTTGCGTATTACATAGATACTACTCTATACACATTGGCACTCCGGCACCGGTCGTAATTGTTTTAGTTGTCCCAATACTCCACAGTATCGGATTGTTTATGTTTGACGGCGAAGCGAACGAAAGTCGGAAGAACGACGTGTGTGTGTGTGTGTGTGTCGCGAGATGCGAGAGAGGATAGACGTGCGAGTTAAGAATACATATAGTGAGTCTAAGAGAGAGAGTAATAGAGACGGCGCGTTGCGCGTGAGCACGTGTCGCGAGACAATTATAGTAATTTACTTTACATTGTTCATTATATTCTAGAACATTTGACTGATTAAACATAAAAACATTTCTTTGTACACCCACGATTAATTTATTGCCATCACCAACAAACCCACACGGGAAACCCTAACGGATTCGGACATGTCGGAGTCCTAGGCGAAACTGAATGCTCCTAGATACAAATTCTATTTAGCACCCTTTACGCGATGAGAAACTCCTGTCACGACTCTCCGAAATCTCGTGACACCGAATTCGCACGGTTAGCTCTCAATGGTTTGCCGTTTGCTCGCAGCTCGAATTTGGCAATGGCGATGGCTCGATGCTTACAGTTGCTTATACATAGATCTTTTTCGCCTGTGACTCCAACTTTGAAGGAGTAGCTTAAATTTGGAAATTCTGATGGTGCTTGATGCTTGTGAACTCTGATATCTCTTCCTAGCGATTCGTGCAACTTGAATTTCGAGGTACGGTAGCTCTCGTATTTCGAAGAGCGATATTCCTGTCGACGACATCCTCGCGATTGATAAATGTCTCGAGATTTTATGGCTGGATGTGTACGCGTCGAGACGATAATACGCTTCGCCTCGAGGGAAAATTCGATACCGTGCTATCTAAATAAAAAAGAGTGCAATCGATTTAACCGTGGAGAGCCAGAAACCCGAAATGGATCACCATGAAAATATCGGCGCGACGCGGCGCCACGTATCCACTCTGGAACGCTGCTCGGAGAGTGAAAAGCGCGCGGGATAGACGCGAGAGAAATTAAATACCATGTTGTCGGTACCAAAAGAAAAAATACCTGCGCAAAATCGAACGTACGGAGAAACACGGGAAATTCAGAAATAATAATAATAAAACAAATGGTCGCGTTGTATTGGTAGAACGAACGAAAATAAACTGCTGATGTTGGAAAGCAAAGAACACGCGGAAAATAAATACGCAACAACGGCGAACACGATAATAAGCGGAAAAAACCAGATTAATTAGCAGGCAAATAAGCGAATTACGTGTAAATAAATCAACTCTGTTTCCGAGCCGATACGATTATAGCCATCGTTTTTTATCTTCTCGGAGATTGCGATACCCGGCACAAAAATTAGCACTTTTATTTGATAATCGTCTGTGAATAAAACTCCTTGATTCAACTGTATTATCCGCGAATATTGCATCACCCAGGAAATGAATTAAAAATTCAGTTAGAAAGCTTCCTCTATGGCTCCTGCAAAACTCGGAATCGTTCATTCGGTAAATATACAGAGGAAAAAATCTAACAATCAGTTACTGCGAGAAGGAGGGTGTTGGGTACCGTCGAGAAAACTGATTGCAAGAAAATTACCTTCGGTACGATTAGCGCGGTCACTCCTATCCAACTTAGCCGAGACTAATTAATTTCCCGATGCCATTTGTCGCGCGGTGTACAAGCCGTTTCGCGAGTTTGGCCATTGTTTCGTCCGTCGCGTGATTAATCGGGACCGCGTCTCAAACTGCCCGACGCGACTCGCTAGCCGAAGACGGTTGTTACGTCGTTGTTATTTACGAGGGTGTTGGGGGTCGAGGGTGTTTTCCGTCGTAGTTTTCATCGCGAGGGGTGCAGAGAGTCGCCGAGACATACTATACACCTTAATTCGCCGATCGATTCGTTAATAAAGCGAAAATGAGCGTCGGCCACGGAACGGCAGCGGCGTTCGGGCAGGCCCGGGTTTGTCTTTGTCGCCGTGGCAATCGATAGAGCTTAATTGACTCGAACATGAGAGGCCGAGCATTCGTACGTTCCGCCGTTACATCGGCTTCCTCCGATTCTCCCGCGCCGCGCCGCGCCGCGCCGCGCCGCGCCGAGCCGGGCCGAGCCGGGCCGCACGACAAACCGGGTCACGGTTTCGACTGTCCCGAAAATTTTGCGAGGGATACGCTCCGTGGTAACTGGATCGCGCGCGCGGTTACCATCGCGCCCCGGGGCTTTCGCTGCGGAGGATCCAGAGAAATCTGATCGTTCGTCGAAAAACGATTCGGTCGAATGTAGTCCGTCATCCTTTTAACTACACGTCCAAACTGCTCACAATTTTTATTCTTGATAATCTCGAAATTTCGTGCATCTGCTTCACAATTGAACAAGCATTCTCAACTTTTAGAAAATAAATTTACGTCAAAGACTTCGCATTTTCTTCTTAACCCCTTCTGTTAATAATTTTCAAAGGTCTAAAGTATTTTTAGCGGATCTTCAACAGCAATTTCAATTTTCAAGAAACGAGTCACCTGTGGTAACAGGTGCAGAGTGAGAAACGAGTCGATCGAGTCCGATAATAATCGGTACGAAAAGTGTCGGCGGCGGTTTCGCGATACCGGAAGTGGACACTTCCGTCACCGCAAACACAGGAGGAATGCATGGGCTGGGGTAGACGATTGGTCGCACGATAGTCCGCGTAAACGGGTTACAGTGACGAGTGTCCCGTGATTTAAATCATCGAATATGCAGCGCTCCATTATCCACGCTCAAACTGACGAATTAAACCTCCAATTACGGGGTCGATTAATGACCGTCCACGCGGTCAAGCATCAGGGGAATTTTTCAACCGCGCCACGCCGTGCCACGGCGCGCCGCAACGATTCCTCTTTCTTTTTTTTTTGCCCTCGTTTGACGCGTGGTCGGGCCATTTCCATAAAATAGCTGGGAATTAATCCGAAAATTTTCATCCCGTTAAATTTAAAGTTAGGTCTTCCCGATCGAGGACGCGCACCGCGATAATGTTATACCATACAGGGTGTCCCAAAACGACTGCGTAAGCGGGAAATGGAAGGTTCCTTGGGTCATTTGAAGCAACATTTTCCATAACAAAAATGGCGTCCGCGTCTTTGTTTAGGCGTTATTAACAAAAAACACGGACAAATCGGAGCGCGACCTAAACGCTGGCTGGCACGTTCAGCGCGGCGAGCCGGCAGGCGGTTGGATGAACGTGCCAGCGAGCGTCTAGGACGAGCTCTGATTGGTCCGTGTTTTTCGTTAATAACTCCTAAACGAAACCGCGGACGCCATTTTTGTTAAGGAAAATGTTGCTTCAAATGACCCAAGGAACCTCCCACTTCCCGCTTACGCAGTCGTTTTGGGACACCCTGTATATCTGCTCGCTAGACTGCTGCGAGTCTTCATCGAGAATGCAAATTTTCCGCGTCATTTGCAGTAAATAGAAACCGTATAGAAAACTCTATCATAGACCGAAAATAACATATTGTTAAATTTTTAAAACTAAAATTTCTTTAATAAACGCATGAAATCCGTGGTGGCTATTCATAATCAACAGCGACATTGTCCACCTGTAATTCTGGTCCACCGTGCGGCAAACGTTAAACCGACTCCATCCGAATGAGAAATAACTGGCGACGATTAATCATCCGGTTAAAAAAAAATCCTAGAACATTGAATTTCGGTGGTCGGACCCGGCTAACAAAAAAAAAAAAATTGAACAGCGACGTGGATCCGGCTCGAATCGTCCTGAATATTTCAATTGTACCGGGCGTTTCTGCGGAATAATTTATTCCCTATTGGTCGTCGGTGTTTCCACTCCGCGGCTGGAATTGCCCGAGACCGTTATGGGATCGATGGACGGAGGCGGTGTATTTTTGGCGCGACAGTAAAACTAGAATTTTTTGATCGTCCGACAGGGAAATATGGCGGCGTCGATAATGATATACACGGTGCGCGCTCCTGCCGAGGCTGGCCGAATTTTAAACAGAGTTAGAAACACGATCGCGATCCTTTGATCTCCTCTTAACCCCTCGTTACGTCGAACACGCCGGGCGCGCAGATTTCGTGCTGCGGTTGACGGTGGATTCACCGATCGAGCGTGTTCAACGCGCTGCTGGCAGGATTTTTCCCCGATTTTTAGTTCGATTAATTTTTGTCAAAATTCAGCAGCGAATTTTCTGCGGCGAGGGACATTATAACGAATTAATGTTTTATGTAAAAGCATTTTTGATTTCTCTTTATTTTCAAATCGCTCGAAGGTACGTAACAAATTGATGGGATAAAAAAAGGGCACGGTTAACCAAGAAACATCGTGTGGTTAATCACGGCTGCTAATACCACCGATTAACCGGACGATCGGTTTTGCATATTTATGAGAAGAGTAACGCAACGAAGCGAATGAACTTCTCGCGTGTCGAACGAGAACTAGGCTGCCGGAAGATTGAGTGATTATTAACACGTGCGAAGATCAATCGGCCCGAAACTCTCGCGACGCCGCCACTCGCCCGGTACTTTTCATTTTATACTACTAATCCCCTCTGAACGGAGCAATTATTTCCGCGAATAACAAATAAATAAATGCGTTCAAAGTCGAAGAGTGGTTGATCCGAGGAATGTCTCCGGGGGTTGAAAAAGAGGATGTCGCCGCGCCGCCGCGCCGCGCCGCGCCGGTTGATGAACGTTCAAATGAATTTTCGGCGAAAGGAATCTGTTTCCGAAGAAACGTTCAGACTTCTGTCACCATTTGCGTAATTACAGGGAATTCAGGGACGCGACGAGACGCCGCGCGCCGCGCCGTCGTCAACTGCATTTCAATATGCGTTCAGTTCGCGAGTTCCTATCCACTGTCGGACACTTTCTTTTCATTCTGGCGCGCGGAGTCTTCTCGCCGACAGGAAATCATTTCGCAGACAATACTCACGGTGATTCCCCCCACCCCCCGGCGCGGCGCGGCGCGGCGTCGCGCTTTCAATAATCGTCCAGTCTCTCCCTCTCTGTTCTGTTCCGCTCTATTCCGCGGTTCTGTTCTGTTCGAGGGAGTGGCGAGAGAGAGAGGGAGAGAGAGAGAGAGAGTCGCGTGTCCGCCGCGCCGCGCGTCACATTTTTTGGTTTTGGTCATTGTTGAGTATTAGGGTACATTTGCATGCAACCAGTAGGATACATGGAGATACTACCATGAGTTAGACAGCGCCACCTAGTGGATGTATGATGTGTGAACCAGTTCAGTCGAGTATGAATACGTTGTGTGAGCCTCGTGCGAAAACCATTTTTTGTATTGAAGTCGTCATATTATTATAATAAACAAGTTGTTGTTAGTAAATTCCCAACCACGCATCTTTTATTTAATAGTCATCCGTTCCTGGTAATCGGAACCGCCGATCGAGTCAGACTCTCGACGGCTGCGTGGCCCCTGGCGGATCATCAATTACTATCGTTGATTATGTCGCCTGCGCACACCGAAAACAGAAGGGCACCGTGAGAAATGATCCGCGAAACACCAACTATATCTCGTATCGCGGTATCGAAATTCTTGATTTCGAAGAATTCTATAACTGTAAGGGAGATCAACTAAATATTCGCAATCATCTTCCATAGAAGTTCCATTTCTATGCATTCGATCGTGCTGGTTAATTTTTGTCGACGAGAACGGTGTCTAATATTTTACAGACTGGTAAATATATTTTATTTTCTATCGCAATAATCATAATAAATCGAGTAATAAATTTCGAGAATATAAATTACTCCTCTGTTGACAGTGTAACAAACTTTACAATCTCGTGTTCCAAACTGAACAAATATGAGGAATATCTTCATTTATCAGGATTCGCCAAGTTTTAAACAACGGGTAAATCAATGTCCACCGGCTGTGAAAATCCTTTATTTTTAAGCATAAATCACTGTATGTTAATAAATTATAAGGTACCGTGTTACAGCAATGAATCAATGTTCTACATGATGTTTGCAAACCACTGGCAGTTTGCAATTTAACGGTGATAAATGTAAAGCTAGTGAAATGAAAATGTGATCAAGGACTGCTTTCGTATAATAACTGGAGATTAGGAAAGTGGAGGATTCCGTGGATATGCCGTGGATATGCCGAGGAGCTGATCGCATTTCCGATCGGACCGGTTCCCTCGTTTTCCAGTTTAGGAACTGCGGTCATAATTTCTCCGAAAAATACCGAACAAGTCACCGTGGAACTTTCCTAAGCGAGTTTGTACGGTCCCGGTGAACAAATGGCCGAGAATCCGGTTACGAGAGAGGATCTCAGCGCGCCGTCCGATCACGGTCAAGTTTACCGAGGCGATTGGTTTAGCGTAGTTTGGTAGCTATATCGGCGAACGACGCGACGCGACGCGACGCGACGCGAAGCGACGCGACGTCGAGCTGTTTCTACGCCAGTGGCTCGGAAATTTCGTTTCGCCTTCGGCCCCGATGCAGCCGAATAGGATTTCGCGTGGCGGCGCGGCGCGTCACGGCGCGGCCAGGCCGTACACAGGGGCGTACGAAGGCCGGGAAGGGCCAGGCAGGGGCGAGGGAAAATTTAATTCGGGTCTTAACCCAGTTCCGGAAGAATGCTCGCGCCGAGTAGGATCCCGAAACGACCGTCGATACGGTTTGCATCCGGCACGAGGACGTGTCGAAGTGGCTCGTACCGGCAAACCAAACGCACTCGAGGCAGATAGATGGAATCCGACTGTCTACGGCTGCCTCGAGGCTGCGCAATCATCCGAGTCGAAGGGGAAAATCTCGTCAGGCTCGCCGCGACTCTGTCGCTATACTCTTTTCGTTTCGATGGGAAAACCGTGGGAACCGTTCCGACATAGCTATAACCAGATAACCTACGTGGCAAGGCGAGCCACTGAACGGCTAGGGCTTCGAGACCATAGTTTTCCAATACGGTGACGTTGACGTTCATTGGCGGCTGCTCGGATCTATGACGCGCCCGACGCGACGCGACGCGACGCGACGGTGTTTAAATTTCGGTTACCTTAGGCCTCGGAATGCACAAACCGCGGCCCTCCGTTGATTCGCTGCCGACCCGCCTCACATTTTTTATAATTGTTTATTTACTTTTTATTCTCTTCCTTCGTAACAATATACAATGATAAAAATATACACAAAATAAATAATTATTATTAAATGATCGAACCGTAGCGCCGATAACATCTAACATTTATTATTAACAATAATACGATCGACAGAAGAGACATATTTAAAATAAATAATAGACGACAAATAACAAACGTGTCTCTTTGTTGGCGGGCCTCTCACAAGTCACAGCGAATCTACGTGTCCCTTGATCTTAACGAGTCTGCGCATCCCTGCCTTAGGCCCTTAGCCCTTCAACGTGTTAATAATGCGACCGATTAATCTAATTAATGTTTGAAATAATATTCCTCCGTCAAGATTAAACGTTACGAAGCATTAACATAATATATCGACTGTCTCGCAGTAAACATCACGGACGGAGGGCTGTCCCGATAATTATCCTCGCGCGCGAAAGGATTAAAATTAATCTTCTTCCCGGTATTTATATAAAAACATAAATCCATCGCGCGTGTCGCGTGAAACGCGATTTCATCTCTAATCCGGAGTATCTGTCGCGCGGCACTCGCCGAACAAGCAATCGCCATAGTGGCGTACGATAAAAGTGTATTACCGATTTCGCGGAAGACTATTTTTGTTAGGTAAAAGCAACGGAGCAAGACTGATGTCAGCAAAAGCAACGGATAAAAGATTGGAATTAAAGGAGGCGAAGCAGTTCGGGCAACGAGGTTTTTAACAGGATCCGTTGGGATCCTCGACAGCCGATCCATTTCTCGAAGCAAATGGATTGCGAAGGGACGATCGTCGAAATCGTCTCTGATTACGTGCGCCAGCACTGTCTTTCTCTCTTGCGTTTTACAGCCGAGTGAGACTCGAAAGTCCCGTTCCCTTAACTCCCTTTACGAGCGGACACGCGTCGATGGGGCAATCGAACGTCCGATCGGATCCTCGTAAACCGTATGACGTACGACGTCCGACGTCCGAGTGAATTCTCGACGATGTCCGATGCAACTTGGCGAAACTTTTCGCAGCGTTATTTTCCGATCCATCGTCGCACGAATCTCCCGCGAACTAATTCGCTGGAGATAAAAGATAAGTGACCGTTCGAAAGCCCGACTACCGTCGACTAATTACACGCAAATAATCCAATTTGCGGGTGTAATAGGCTGATTATTAATGCGATCGGTTGCGGATACGCCGCGTTGTTTCGACAGAGAGTCGTCGAGCGACAACGCGGCAAATAAATGATCAAACGGTGTGCGGCGGCGACGGGCGGTTTGTTTATTCGTTTTGTATCGGAAACGCACGCGGCCGGTTTACCTACGAAATTTTCTATTACCGGCGTCGTCGATTCGATTAATCAAAGCGGATCCGCGGAATATCCATAAAACGAGCAGGCAAATGGAATTTGTTTCCCGTTCGGAACGCGCCGTTCTATGGAGCCATCGCGGGGATATCGACTCGATTCGATTCGATTCGATAGGATTCGACGGAATACGGGATAAGGGATGCGACGCGACTGCCAAAACCTGTGTACTTCGCAACCGGCGCGCATCGTTTGCCCGGATAACGTAAACATCGTTGTTGTGTTTTCGAAATTCGCTCGACGCGCACGCGAAACGTGCGAAATCACTGTGTTTCGACGCGCGAGAGCTTCGCGTTCGAGAGAGGAGAGAACCACCCCGCGAACCGGACACCCCGATATCGTTCGCCATACGATTTGTCAATTTGCCCTGCTCGTTTTTTCCACCGTACTCTCTGTCTCTCTCTCTCTCTCTCTCTCTCTCTCTCTCTCTCTCTCTCTCTCTCTCTCTCTCTCTCTCTCTCTCTCTCTCTCTCTCTATTTTTTTTTTTGTTTGAGACCGTCCTCCCATGTCCCGCAATCACGATCGCCGAAATGAATGTTGAATACCCGACGGGAATCACGATTTCACATTTTTTTCTGCACACAACCGACCGACGACCTGTCGCACACCGATCGAAAAAATTTAACGATATCCGTCGAAAAGTCAACTCTTTTGATCGATATCCGCCGAGAATTTTCGTTGCTTCGGAAGAAGGCTCCACGCGCGGCTCCAAAATGTGGAAATTAAAATGTTGTATTTTACGCGAACGTAAAGTTAAACGAACATCGTTTGTTCCGAATACATTTTATTCGTCAGAGCGAGCATTTTATTCGTCAGAGCGAGCATTTTATTCGTCATTGTAACCAACATATTCGATCAATGAATTACAAATTTGCCTCGAATATTCTACGAATTCAAGCGCGTCTAATATCGTTGGAAAATTTTTCTGATAAATTCTTTGTTTCCGCGAGATTGAGATCTTTAAAGGAACGGTTAGTTACACATCGATAATTTCCACGAAAATCTCCGAACGTTCGATAGCTTTCGAGTACAACGACCAACGACGTAACCGAAGCAATTAGTCGAGAAGCGAGAAGCGAGAAGCGAGAAGCGAGAAGCGAGAAGCGAGAAGCGAGAAGCGAAACGGTTTCCGTGGATGGGAAAACACACTCGAGGATTTTGGGGTAGTTTGCGTGGTTGTTCGTGTTCAGGGTGAAATTGACCGACGCGACGCGTTTCCAGAGCGGGTCGGATCAAAAGGGCCCCAAAGCCTTGGAGCTCCGAATCCTCTTAGGGGAGCCTAGAAACGCGTTTCATCGAGGCGCGCGTGCAAGACGTCCGCCTTATTTCAAAATTCTCTTTGATATCCGGAACGTCGTCTCTCGGACAACAGTGCGGTCTCGCGAACACGCGTCGCGTCGGCGACGCGAAAGGGGGTCGTTTCTGTCGGAGTTAATTTGTCCTGAATTCGTCATGGAACGGATTCGCCGACTGACCGAGGCGAGAGACGATCAAAAAAAAGTTTCATCAGCTTTTTCGTAGCTGGAAATTCTCTTCCCAACTTCGTTCTCTGTCAACTTTGTTGCAACAATATTGTCGCGGAATAGTCTGCGGATCTTTGTGCGAAATAAAAATTGTCTGCTTCGATTGCGCGACGCGACGAACAGACCGAAGTTTCTTCTTTTCTTTAAAGATCTGAAAAAATTGAAAATGATACAGCGGCAATCTCTGTACCGTTTTCAATTGCACCAGCTTGTTTGCCTCAAAAACGCATAAAATCGTGGTGTCGATAAAATCAACACCCCCTAGAAAACAAAGCCAAACAGCTTCGTTGTGACGTGACCGCTAA
This sequence comes from Lasioglossum lativentre, assembly GCA_916610255.1. Taxonomy (NCBI): domain Eukaryota; kingdom Metazoa; phylum Arthropoda; class Insecta; order Hymenoptera; family Halictidae; genus Lasioglossum; species Lasioglossum lativentre. Next base: position 881,349 of record OU744356.1, on the reverse strand, counting down.
AAGGCGCGACGTTCACGATTTATACGCAATGTAGTAAAATTCGTTCAAATAATATACATATTTACAGGACAATTTTTCGGAGCAGTTTCGCTTTGTTTTCTAGGGGGTGTTGATAAAATCCGCAGTCTAGTAATGAAGATCGTGAAAATGCGACGAACTTTGTTCTCGCGTCCGACACCGTTCTATCAAGCGGAGATATAAAACTGTTACCCCGTTGCGACGAGTGGCCCAATAACAACGGGTAAACTGCGTAGAAAAAAATTAATTCGCGACTCGTCGAAAGCTAGAATCGGAGCCGCCTGATGCAACGCGCGAAAACCGATCGCGATCAAACCGGTATCCGTGTGAACAAATCGACAGTAGAATCGATAATATCGCGTGTATTCGTTTTGTCGCAGCCTTATCCCGCTCGGTGTACTCTATTGGGCCAACATTTCCGTGGAAATGTAACGCTTTCATTGGCGCCGGGAAGCCAGACTGCAGCGAGGCGCTGCGCCGGCAGCGACACGATAAAGCTATTACGCGGAACGATGTCTGCCCGACAGTCCTCCCACGATGCATTTAAACCCGGTCATATTTGTCGCACGGGGTCTCATCGCGAATTGCTAACCATTTCTCTGTGTGCACAACCGAGTCGTTGCACGAGTCTCGATGGCGCGCGTGCGCGCGCTCGCGCGGATTATAGCCGACGCTGCCAACCTGTCAGCGTGGGCTATACCTAGCCTGGCCTGCCACGGTAAGACAAAATTCGATAGAAATTTCGACGTGAAATGGATTTTAATCGCACCCCGCCGCGCCGCTCCACGGTCCTGCGCCTATATCGAATGCGAGCCCGGCCATTGCGGCAAATGGAATCCTTTTGACAATTTTAAAGCCGTGCGATTAAACCGCGTAACGGCCCGCCGCCTTCCAATACCGTGCCTAATTCACCGTGAACAGAAACAATAACGCCGACCCGAACGCTTCCGAAACGCTCCTTTCACGATCGGAGCACACGAGCTACGATCGCAACCGCGGCTAAACGAGCCGAGCCACCCTTCTCCGGTATTTCGCCTTAAAAGCACGCCAAACAATCGATTTTTGTATCTTCCCTGAACAAGGGAAACCGTTGCACTACCGAACAATTGCCATTTGCGTGAAAATCTTCACGCGAACCTAACAACTTTCCCCCAGAAATCCACTAACTTTACCGCACCCTTATCGGAATGTAAAATTGCTATTTACATCGATCCGAGCAAACGTCGAAACATACACAGGCTCACGAAAGTATTCGAACGATGATATATTCATACTTGAAAAGGACACAGACTGTACAGTATACATAACATTTTGAAATTATCGTATGTATTGCGTATGGGGAATATGTGTGGATAACGTGTATAAACATTGAAATCATATAACACATATCCGAGTTAGAAAGACTTTATTAGATTTAATAACACATTGTAGGTCACAAAAGTATTCGAATTGTACATTTAACATTAATTATTAGCAACATTAATTGGACTAATCAAACTTTAATACGAAGTTGACCCTCCTTTTGCCGTTATTACAGCCCTAAGACGGTTTTCCATAGAAAATACTAACTTTCACGTAAGTCTTTCTAACTCGGATATGTGTTATTATATGATTTCAATGAAATTTATACACGTTATCCACACATATTCCCCATACACAATACATACGATAATTTCAAAATATTTTGTATACCGTACAGTCTGTGTCCCTTTCAAGTACGAATATATCATATCGTTCGAATACTTTCGTGAGCCTGTGTAAATTGGGGGTGCAGCCGCCACCGCACCGCCGTGGTTCTAAAAGGCTGGTGTCCACGTTCTGCCAAACAACCAACCAGTCACCGTCAAGCTCTGCGCACAGCCCCTCGATCGAACACCTCCAGCTCGCTAAGAAACAATAAATCACCGAGTGACGCGACCACGCGGACCGGAACGGAACGGAACGGAACGGAACGCGGAACTGGAATGCGAGTTTCGATTACTTTCGTAGCCCCTTTGGCGGCGAAACAGTCCCCGATCGTGGCTGGTGGCTGGTCGCTGGCAGTTCCATGTTTTTCTGACGATTAGCGGTGGTGTACCCGTTGTACCCTCGCTCGCGTAATAATGTAAACGTCCCCCTTTTGTCCCGGCCGCGGCCGTCCGAAAGTACCGACTCCCCGAGTTCGCTAACAATGCCGAGACCGAACGCTCAAACTTTACCATGGGAAATTACAAACAACCGCGACGATAAATTCCCCATGAGAGAGGGGCAGGTCCGCTGGCCGGTTTATTTACGTTTGCGCGCGCGCGAGTCCGAGATCAGGATCGGGCAGATATAACGGGGCCAATAAAGGTGATATATACAAGGGGCGAGAGAGTGCCGCGCGCCATACCGCGCGCGATAACTCTCTCCGGTAATCGAGGCGAACAGACACGACCACCGCCTACGCGACGACGGAGATCGTAACGAATCTGAACCCGGAGCAAGTCTGCGATCGCACACGATTAGAAAATATGTAGGGGAGGTGGTTGGGTTGTGAGACGAGTTTTGTTTTTGGGCTGTAACTTTTTGCTTCATGAAGATATCAAAGAGTTTTATATACCGTTTGGAAAGGTGAAGGAAATACGCATCTTTTATACGAAAAATGTTTAGTGATTTGGTCAACAAGTAAAATTTTATGGCCAATTTTCCGAGGACATATTTTTTGGCTTCTTGAAAAAAGTGGTTGGGTTGTGAGACACTCGAAAAAAATCAACTAAAAGTGGTAAAATATAAAGTAAAACCCATGTAACTTTAAGCAAAAATGAATTTTTATTTATTTTAAAGACATTAAGTGGCTAAAGAAGTTAAAAAAGAATGGCAAAACATTGAAAAAAAAGCAAAGAATGGCGAAGACAAGTAAGAAAAAATGTCTCACAACCCAACCACTATGGTGTCTCATAACCTAACCATGATGCCATTCCGAATGTTACAGAAAAAAAACTGTGTTTGTTGTATATTCGCAAAACTCAATATTTCATCGTAAAATGTAAGGAAAACACTAAATGAAAATGCATCACACTCACCTTTTTCAATTGATTAACTCAACAAAATAATGTTTTTAAAAAAATGAGTAAAAGTTTTGGAAATTGATTTTTACACACGATGTCCGTATCTAATATAAGCAACACGTCTATACACCTCGATGCTAGCACAAAAACTAGCAGACGTCAAAACAAAAATTTGACAGCTGACAGATTGGAATTATCGCGATTCCGCGATTGATAAAAACGACTGTCTCACAACCCAACCCGTTTCACAACCCAACCACCTCCCCTACTAGTTTCTTTTGTTCGTTATGTATGCAATGTAGACGCTTTTGAGCGAGCTATTGGAAGCGGCAGGACCATCCATCGATGCTTATGCGAATGGCCAAGCGTCTTATACGATTTGGCACAAGAGGTTGCCGCGGGTTTGCAACAATGCTTCGCAAAAGGAGCGGGTTTTGAAAAATTAATTTACGTAGACGACGTTGAAGCTAGTATACTCGTAAGTAGACTACTCTGGCAAGAAATTTCAAGATCGTTCCAGAAGTCGGAAGAGAATTGAATATTTTATAATGGCAGTGGTCGTAACGAGGGCAGAGAGACGCATAAAAATCATATGAAAAATTGTTTTTCTAACCTACATTCGCGACGTAATAGAAAACTTTATTAACTCTTGCCATCGTTTAGCAAGACAGTTCCCTCGTGAAAGAAACGAGATCCCGAGTATCCGGACGACATGAACCAGGAAAACAAAGTAGATAAAAATGAAATTAAACAATGTTTCTACATGCTGCGATACATGGAGTAAAATAAATCCCGGTCGGTCTCCCGCGAGCTATATATTTTCTCCAAGAAAAAATCGCGACGATCGGTCCTGGGAAATCAAATCGTGGGTTAATAAAAACGAAATGAAAAAAAATCTGTTTACATCGTGTATCCGCGACGCGCGCGACAGAGGCAATAAACCTTCGCAGTCGCGCGCGACCCATATAGTTTCAGCAGAAAAAAATCGCGCGTAACCGGGAGTAGTGCGAAGCCGCGGTGCTCCCTGGCAAAGTTCCACGATAAAATGAAATTCTTGGCTCGCAGTTCGCCGATATCGAACCGTGTCGGCTCTAATGGAAACCAGGGGAAGTCCGCGAGAAGGAATCGCCGACCTGCTGCTGCTCTGGCCTTCGGACGACCTGCAGTTGTAGTCGTCGGTCGTCGTCTACCGGAAGGAAGGTTGTCGATCCGGTGTAGCCACGGGTCCGCAAGTTTGCGAACTGGTCGTTGACGAGCCCCGGTTCGCGACGTGTGCTCTGCATCCATTATTCGGATGCGCGGACCGGCTACCAGGCTGTGCTCGTGCCATGCCGGTTGTTCCCGTGCTTGAACGTCCGAGCGGAGCTGGGGGCTTCGACCGATCGCTTGTAATTCGTTAACGAGAGACTGGTGGGGCAGGGGATGAATACATTTTAATGACGGGGGCTACGTGACTCGGCTTCCGGAGCGAGTCTCTTACCCACCGCACCGCACCGCACCGCACCGCACCGCACCGCACCGCACCAACGCGCAGATACAGCGGAATAAATCTTAGGACCAACACGGACGGACTAATACCGGTCAGATTTGATCCGCTATTTCGACGAGGGCGCAACATGGCGCGGCTGTCCACTCGAGATAACCGTTAATCAAACCGCTCTCGTGGAGAGTTGCTGATCATCGGTGTCCAAAAATAGTCGCGAGTCACAGTGGTCCCAAATCGCTAAAACGTGGTCAAAACCTTATAACGTATTAAAAAATTATCGCTGATGACGAATCTGAACTTGAAATTAGAAAAAACAAAATGACGGATCCAATAAAAAAATTTCGAAAAATATTAAAAAATTGCGAAAAATATGATTTTTTATAAAAAAAATTGACATTCTATTCAAAATCTGTTTAAATTTTACAGAAAGACTTAATGCACATCCCTCACAGTTTGACAAGAAATGCAACGAAAACTCATAAAATACCTACTCTGCATTACAAAAAACAGTGGTACGACCAAAAGTGCATTTTACTGCAGCTAATTTTTTTTGGAGTTGCAAGATAATAGTATAAAGTAGAAGCTCCAACAAGTTTTAGCATAGGTTGGTGTGAGTTGAAAAACTTCTACTCTGAAACGTCAAAATGTATGCCTTCACGTTTACTCTCTCTTTTGCATACATGGTTATCCGTTTTAACAATAAACATTTGGCACTAAAAAATATGCAACTTACCTCCACAAACAGCATCCATAATGCACAATTAAAATCGGTAGCTTTCAAGAAAATTTGTACACTGTGCACTTAAAATTCGCAATGGGTTTCACAAGCGTACGGTCTAATGAACTCGAAGTTCGGACTGCGGCAGGGTATAAAAATGCGACTTTCTTGCTGTTTGCATCCATTTAGAAACACTCTTAGAGTAACCAACCCAATAATTAAAACTTACCTAGCTAAAAGTTCATTTTTAGGGTTTTGGCCACGTTTTCGCGCTTTAGGACCACTGTGCGAGTGGACCGAAAGGGGATGTAACGCGGATAGAGTTGCCAGCGCGCAAGAACAGGTGTCGGCGTCCCCTCGATGCTCGTAATACTCTTTGTTGAACGATGAACCGAATTCCAGGTATATGGGATTGTCGGGTTTACTGCGTGCCATTTCCTCGTTTCGTCGTGGGTGCCTCTATCGTGGAATGTTTACATGTCGGAGATACGCACCCGCCAGGCTATCTTGCGAGTACACCTGGCTTTATTGCGGAGAAAATAGCTTCGTTGGCGGAGCAGCGGTGTCTTATAGGGGGAAACAGCCTAGTCGCGTGGTTGTGAAAAAAATAGGACCTTGACTGGGGAAACTAACTCAAAACGCTTTTCAAGCGGGGTAAAAGAGAAAAGCAGTCCCCTGACGGGGTAACGTCAATTTTCCATGGAGAACAGCCCCCCCCCCCCCCACCAGCAGCGAAAGTATCTCTTTAACAAAGAAAAGTAGCTGCTCCACAGAGAAAAGTATCTCTCCAGCATAGCCCCATTCCAATTACAGTGCTCGCAACAGCGACGTGCGTAGGCTCGTTCGCGCAACGTCAATTAGTCAACGAAAAAAACGGAAGAGAGAGAAAAAAAGAAAGGAAATCTCGTAACGGGATTGCACACGGCAGCCTCGTTAAAGAGCGCGTGCCTGCGCGCGAATTATAATTAATAAACGATAATCGGCCGCTATTCGCGTTCGAGCCGGGAACAAAATGCGGCTAAACGGAGAGACCGAACGATTCCGGATACCGTGTACGTATGTATGTAGATTCCCAGCGACCATCGGCGAAGAAACCGAGAGCCTGTGTAGTTATTTATGCGCGCCAGAAAGACAGCCCCGCCATTCGATATCGAAACGAGCACGGGTCAGAGGAGGATTAAAAGCAGTGGCGGCTATCGGGATTTATTACGTTCGTTCTAGATCTTGAACGAGATCTTTCGAGCCGCCCGCGATATAAACATAATTTAGTTAGGCAAACCGATTTCGATAAAACTCGTTTGAAAGTATTGTTCGACGATTTCTTTCCGTGACCTGACACTCGCTAATTTATTACGTTCGTTAAACAAAATATGCCACTCTACATTGAATAAAGTTGTATACTCGGCGTTGATTCGGCAGATAAATCGCCTTTTAAAAAATCTTTTCTCTCTGTTTGGAGACAAGTTATTTCATTTTCCTATTATAATCCCTGAACATCGAGGGTTGTTCTCGCCCCTTCGACGCGAACGATGGTAATGGTTTCGTGCGACTCGAGTAATACGATTTCTGGACGCGTCGCGACGCCTTCGAACACGATAGAATAAGAAAAAGTAGTAGAATGGGAAGAAGCCACAAATTAAAAGAGGGAGAACGCGAAGGGCGGACACCCCGGAGCGAAACTTCTCCGAAAATAAGAGTGGCATAACAGCAAGACGAACGCCTGATTTATTATTTAGGCGGCGAAACAGAGACGGGAACCGTAGAAACGGCGAACGTCTAAGACGTTCATTTACGATTCACCGAGATACGGAGCCGCGCTTTTTTCCCTCGTTCCTTTTCTCTGTTCGGTGGCCTCTCGTCCGCCGAGAGCTGTCTTTCTCGGAGAGAGATCTGGGCCACCGAGAAAGGAAAAACCGTCAGGGGACGAGATCCGGCCAAGTTTCCCAGCAATCGAGTTCGGTCGCGTGGGTTTCGTTAAAGGAGTTTCGGGAATACTCGTCCGGCCACCGAAAGGACCCTAAACAGCGGAAGTCCGCGCCAAGCACGTATGATTTCGCGCGAAGGACACTGGCTCGCTTCCTGGAGCTGATAAGGAACACCTATCGGCACCGGATAGCTCGTCGTCGTCGTCGCCGTCGCCGTCGCCGTCGCCGTCGCCGTCGTTCGCTCCGAGAACCTTTCCGATATCGAATCTTCCGGAAATGCGAATGATAACCTCTCGCTGCTACGTGCAACGAGAACACTCCGGCCCGTGCCAGCTAGTAGAGAAAAGCGCAGCGAATCCGCGGGATTCGGGGAATTTCCGGCTGATAACGGGCTTAATTCAACCGGTGTAATTGAATCGTCTTCTTTGCGTTTTAATTAGCGTTATCGCGAATCTCTTTTCCAGCTTACACAGCCCAACGATCGTAGACGTAACGCGCAGAGGCGTTCCTTGGAAATTGGTTTAATCTATTCGGCTAATGTCGACGATTAAATCTAAAATTGGCAGATCAATTGTTGCTGGGATCGAGCACCGAGCGTACCCGAAATAAATGCTATTGCAACTACATGCATTTATAACAGAAATTAGTAGTCGAAACTTGAAACGCAGCGCAAACTGATCTTCCGGGTGTTACCTTGAATATTTATTTAGTCGGTGAATAGGCGAGTAGAAAAATAACATATTAATTACGAAAGCTGATGCAGACGGGAATGCCGTAAAGCGACGTCGACCGACTCCCTTCTGGTTCGACTTCGTAAGCGTGTGTGCCTACAGTTTGTTAAAAGAGTCGCCGCGCCGCGCCGGTGGCAGAAATGGCAGTGCGCGCGGCGAGCTTTTAATTACAGTGTAAAGATCGATTACCGAACCCGCTTACACGCGGTGAAGAGCGCAGCTTCGAGGGCCGCGCGAAGGGCTGAGAGTCCTTAAGGGCAGCCGGCGCGCGATGAGAGTCAGTTTCGCCCCGGAGTGTTTTGAGAGAGCTTAATGAGCGTAACAAGAGCGAAAGAGAGGGGGCCGTGCGAACGACCGAGCTACGGACGGAGAGGGGAACAACCGGAGGAACAATAATGGAGAACGATAATAATAGCGGCGCGAATTTACGACGGGTTCCGTCGCTATTGATCCGCGTAAACCGTTCTCGCCCGGATCCGTAAACACCTTCCGCGATTCGGAACGCCTTCGACGGACTCTCGCGTTAGACTGTTTCTAACGAGGCGAGGCAGCAACTCCAGCTCCCACGCTTAAACAGCTTTTTATTCCGACCACTGTATTCCTGATCGCGTATACAGGGTGTCCCAAAACGACTGCGTAAGCGGGAAATGGGAGGTTCCTTGGGTTATTTGAAGCAACATTTTCCTTAACAAAAATGGCATCCACGGCTTTGTTTAGGAGTTATTAACGAAAAACACGGACCAATCAGAGCGCGACCTAGACGCTCGCTGGCACGTTCAGCCAACCGCATGCCGGCTCGCCACGCTGAACGTACCAGCGAGCGTCTAGGTCGCGCACTGATTGGTCCGTGTTTTTCGTTAATAACTCCTAAACAAAGCCGCTGATGCCATTTTTGTTAAGGAAAATGTTGCTTCAAATGACCCAAGGAACCTCCCATTTCCCGCTTACGCAGTCGTTTTGGGACACCCTGTACATATATACGATATGCGATATTAGACGCAGCTACTACGGTAAAGTCCCGTTCCTCGGTTTCGGTCGAGCAGATGGTATGCGATCCGAGAAAAGTCGCCGAGTGCGAGGAGTTAATAAAGAGATACGCGTCGCGACGCCCAAAGTTGAAAAAGAGAGCTTGACGTCGCAACACCGCGGAATACGCAGACGGATATTTCCATTTTGAAATATTCGCCGGATCCCTCTCGCGCGTCGAATTCATCTCCCTGTTTGCCATTCGGGCGTCGCGTCGCGTCGCGTCGCGTCGCGTCGCGTCGCGTCTCGCAATCGCACTCTTTTTCCCTCTCTTTCCTATACTTTCTCCTTCTCCCGTGGCTCGTTCTTCGAGCATATTTACCCGAGAACGCAAACAGACGCGGTGAATATCGGCGGCTACCAATGCACTTGCCTGAAATTCTTCTTCCCCCGAAATTCAGAGACACGAGCGGTCCCCGCAGTTACGCGATCACCTAACTGAACATACAGCGCGGCGCGGCGCGGCGCTTCTAAAGATCCAGAGTTTACACTACTCGTTTATCAAACGTAGAATCGCATCTTCCCTGGCAAAGCAAAACTTTGCCGCGAGGGAACGCGGCCAGATAAGGGATGGAAAATGGTCTCGGAACCGTACCGTGACTTGTGTGTTTCATTTGTTCAAATTATGTCGAGAATCGAGCTGACTTTGCGTGGAAATTCAGCACGATCGCAAAGAGATATTTTAGAACGGATATTTTAGGATGGATAAATTAGTGTACGGATAAACGGAGTATCTACGATAAAAGCCCATAGCGTTCATCTTGTAGATTTTCCATTGTGGTTCTTCTACGCAAAAAGAAAATATTGTTGAGGTGCTCGACGTTACGGGAAAACTCGCTGCTGCCGACAATTCGGAAATCTCGTAGCGAGCATAATGGATAAGGAATAGTCGAACAAACAAGTTGGCTCGCCGCGCCGGCAGATCCTTTTCCATTCGGTTTCCTCCATCAAGATTCCGCTTGCGAGGAACGCGAGAATATGCTGGCCCACCACCCCACCCTCCATCCGCTCGCTCTCGAGCGTCGATACGATTTTTCACTCCGCCGGTGCAATTTTTCGTCCGATCGAGTGCACCTAAAGAAAACAGACGGTCGCGCGCCGCACCGTGCTGCGCCGCGCCCCGTATTTCTTCCGCGTCGACCATAAAAGAGTCGGATGAACGTCTCACGGCCGGATATCGCACGGTTTATCAATTTTTCGGCGCGTACCTTACGAAAATTCTCGGCCGTTCCCCGTCGCGCGAAAAATCGCCCCTCTAATCCCTTCTTCGACCCAACCGTCCCGCGGTTCTGTATAAATATATTTTCCGCATAGTTTATATTCATGAAACCGCCCTCCGAAGGGGCCGCACAGAGGAACCTCATTATTTCGTTAGCCCCCTCGCCGGAACTATTTTACGAGGCCCTCGGGAAAATTGAAAACAGGAAAGGAAAAACACCCTCCACCCTGTCTTGTCGATTACGCTTTCCGCAGCACACTGTCAAAATGTTAATCGCCCTTTCTCGATACTCGATGCTATTTTCCGAACGCTCGACCCGGCTTTATCAAAAAGGGATGAAAAAGCCATCGTGCAAAAACCGGGTGCAAAATTTGGCAATTGTTCAAATAACCAGCAATACATCGTCGCGTTTTAAGTGGTAAAATACTATTGCTCGAATTTTGTTTTTTATCAACTTGTTGATCGCAATTTCAACAAATTGTTTGGGGTGTTTGTATTAATTTGAAAATTGTTCGTTTATGTCCAGCAGTATTTCATCTTCGTTTTTATGGATTTCGGGTCGTCTGTCGCTGAAATAGGTTATACATGCATATACGTGAAAGCAAGATGGCGGACGACGCCGACACGCACGCATAAACTACGCGCGTCCGATCTCGTTCAATTTATATTCTCCTCCGACCGGGAATCGTTGTTATAATATTAGCATTCGTCGTACCGTGGAAAATGATAAAACAGTATCTAATATTCGCGGCACGTTGTTTAGGAGAGGAACGCGCAACGAATAAAATAAACGGTGGGGGGTGGGGGGGGGGGCGGCGGTGATCCTGCGGACAGGGCCGACTCGGAGGACCGTTGGATAATTGAAATCGGCCTTAAAGAATGCAACAGCTTCGTTCCAGGGGGGACACGTATTCTTCGCAACTTCGCGGAGACAGCGTCGGAGATTGCCTTTTGAAAAATGGAGCCGAGGTACACAATTCCGATGCGATCAATTATCCGGCTGATGGCGCGTGGAAAGACGACCACCGACAACGAGGGATCGCTCGTATCCTCGTGAACAAGCGTTTTTCGCGGTGGCCCCGCGTGTCCTATAAATCCAATTAATTAGTCGTTCGGTCTACTTCGCGCGAGAACCAACAAAAAACACAGGGGGTGGGGGTCTAGTGGGGAGGGGAGAAAGAACAAACGAGAAGTCGGTCGAAAGAGAGCGAAGAAAGTTTCTTCGCAGAGATTCCGTTGCCGAGTGCATTTCGAAACTCTGGCCCGTTGAATTATAAACTCTTCAAAGCGCACCGCTGCCGCTGCCGCCGCCGAAGAGCTTCCGCCGGACAAAAGATCCGGTGCAATAATTATTATCGCGTGGTCCGTTCTCGCGATGAAATCGCGGGACCCGTCTTCTCGTCGAAATTACGTCGCAACTTTGTAATTATCCGTGCAACCACTGCTCCTCGTTTAACCCTGATGCCAATACTCGACGTTTTCTGAAAAGTTCAGTCGCAACTGTAGTCGTTGCTCTTCGCAGTTTCTTTAATCGTTCGAACACGTTGAAATGTAGTATATAGTTCTTCTCCAAATTATTATTAACTTGTCTCTCGTTTTAAATTCCACCAACCCGTGTTTGTTACCATGGATCTATGGTTTGACAGTTTTGAATCTCACCGACCGAGAACTTTGAAAGACAGATTGAAATTAAGTGGCCATCTGCATAAGAGATAACAAGCAGCCATGACAATGAACAGGAAACGCCATGAATTCGTCAGCAGGATCCCGGATTTTCGACCGACCGGCGACCCATAAAACTATCGTTTTATGATAAACGGGCCAGTAACTCGGGAACGACGTCACGCGATACGCCCCTCGACGACGACCGTCCCCACCTGACATATTCGACGGTGCAACTTGGGGACGTCCGACATTGACGATCCATTACTACTTGCGCCTGACAAATCCCCTCGCCATACCGTGACTACTTAATGTCCGATGCGCGTCCGTTCGTTCGACGGTAATTGCTCAATTCCGCTGGCCAACATCCGAATTGTTAGCGTGGAATCGCTTTCCCGATTCGGGGAGGTCCCAGTGAACTTTGGACAACCGAGATTTCATTACCGGAATGCGGATCTTTACGCGAATTAGAAACTTTCTCTTATCGTTTTGCAGCTGCCGAATTTCTTCTTGTTGTCAGAAATATAGAAACATCTGTAATGTACTGAAAACTGTCCGCTCGAACGGAAAGTTAAAATAGAAATAATTACAATTGAAAACAAAGATCTGCTTTTAGCAGAAGAAACACGAATTCACAACACGTTCCGGTTTAGAGTCATTTGGACCGCTTCCACGGTCGCGTCGCGTCGCGTCGCGTCGCGTCGCCTCGCGTCGCGTCGTCTCGTCGATGCGACGTTTTTACGCGGCTCGTGACAGCTTCAGACAACCGTGTACAACAGTTTGTTCGCTTAGAGGTAATGCGTTTCACCTGTTCCACTCCGTGGCACGCTAAAAGCTTTATTTTACCGGGTCTATAACAATAAACAGCAACTTTAGACAGGTTTTTACAGTCCCTCGGGACGTAAACGCGCTTCTGAGGAAACTACGGAATTATTCATTTATGTTCGTGCGACAATAAAAGCCCGGCGAATTTGAAAAGTCTGTTCTTGCGAGTTTCAGAAAAGGGATTACGGTATTTCGGTTCGTCTATAGTTCTCGACAAGCTAACACAGATTCTTTGTATCCATTCGTCCGCTGTACAATAAAGATGTTGCCCGGTTTTAACATTCGGAATAAAAGGAAGATGCTCGTTCTTTACGAACCGGCCATAAACCTCTTTTTATGAAATAAAATATCGGCATAAAGAGACGAGACGTTTTATAAACGTCAAAATGACGGCGCAACGTCACTCGGCAAAACAACGAGCAGCGTCGACGGAAGTTCCGACTCCGCCGTCGGGTAATCCACCATTTGTTTTAATAAACCGGTAACGGTCTTGAAATCCGAAACACGCTTCCTCGCTTCTCTTTTGAAAAAACGCCTGTCCGGAAACTCGAAAAATAATATCGCTGGAAAAACATCCACGTTCCGTGGAAAGAAACACAATTGCTGCGGATCTCTGTACAAATTCGCGCTCTCGCTGTCTAATCGGCGGAAACGGGACTCGCAAAGAATCCCACGGTGCAATCCATGGTAGCGATCGAATCAGAATAGCGGTAGTGTGCAAATTTTCTGTAGCCCATAGAATTTCCAAAAAATCTTTTCGCATATTTTAGCTATCGGATGGAATTTTCACGCTGTCCAATCAGATCATCGCGGATCTTTGGAGAAATTCACGCATTTACGGATTAATCGGCAGATATAGGACTCGCGAGGAAGAACGCGATCTTAAACATACCGAATCCTTGGAATATCCTCGAAATGCTTAAAAAGTCTTCGCCCATAAATTCAGCTACGACTTTCGCCGTTTTCACTCTGCCAAATTAAATTATCTCTGTATACTTTCACGTATTCACGGTTCGATCGCTGTACTTTATTAATACATAAACATATACATATATTTTCTCTTCTTTCATATCGGACTGACCAAAATGTCTTCTATCAGAATTTAGAGTATGATTTTCACAATTTTCACTCTGTTAAATTAAATTATCGTAGACCTCGGTACAAATTCGCGTATTTTTAGGTCAATCGGAAACAGGACGGTACTTTACTAATATATTTTGCAGCGCGATGCTTTACTGATATTGAAGCGGTTCTCTCCCGTTTCATATTGGACTGGCCAAAAAGTCTTCCTTGTTTATGTTAAATTAAATTATGTAAAATATTGTTCTTCTGTTTACTGGAAAGCATTCCGGCATATTTCAACTGTACAAAGCAGAGTCGCCGGATCGGGGGAATCGACTCGACTCGAATCGAGGGGACACCCCCTCTCTGCCGGTACCGGATTGGTCACGTGACGCGATGACACCCACGCGAGAACACGACAGAGACGAAACGCGTCGCGTGACCGGGCTTTGGGGGAAATAGCATCATAGATGGGGAACGTGGAGAGGGGAGACGAATCTTAATCTGGCTACTCTGGTTGAAAGTAGCCGAGGGGATGTTCACGAAGGCACTCCCGAGACTATTTTCAAGGTCATCAGCTCGGATGAGCGGTATCGATAGCTTATCGGGCACCCGACGCGTCGCGACGCGTCGATACGCGGTGAATCGAGGATCTCATAATGGATCCAGATGAAACCAGCGAGCCGAACTGGATCGAAAATTCGTCTCTGTCTCCTCGCACCTGAGAGACTCCGAAAACGTTGATTTACGCGTGTCACGGGACATCCGGCGTGTTAGACAAACGGGCTTCGAAACGGAAAGGAAAAGCGAACAAACGCCGATGATCGATATCTATATCATTCTCTCTTAGCCTATCTTTTCTTCTACGCTCCTCCCGGAAAAAGTTGTCGCGCCTCCTCGGCTCTCGGCCGCGAGTCGATTTGTCTTCCAAGCGACAGAAGGATCAGGTGGTTTCAATGAATTAGGGGCGCGCGATCGTTTCGAAGCCTCCAGGCTACGCGAGTCGCTCATACTTTCCACTTTTTATCATCTTTGCTCGTTGCTACTTCATCCGAACCTCGGAAGTTATAAAGGTTTTTACGTGACTATGATAAAAATGAAAAGGTGGTTGAAACAATGATAACATTATAGATATGTATTCGCGAGTTATAAAAATTGAAGGACGAAAAGAGAGAATGAACCACTGCGTGGCTCCTATTTCTTGGAATTGATGTAGACAATTTTACGTCACCATTTTATGTTACGATTTCATATATACTATATATGTATGTTTATATGTAGGATTTTATATGCGATAGTCTTCGAATATATGTCACAAGTTTATGTTACCATTTGATATGTATTTATATACGGTTTTATATATGACAATTTTCATATATGTGTCACAATTTTATATCACGATTTTATTTCTACGTTTATATCACGATTTTATGTGACAATTTTCATATTATTGGTAGGTTGGCCACGAAATCCTTCGGTACAGCTACAGTGATTAATAGAGCGCGGATTTTATCTGTTTTTATGGTAAAAACGAGTAGATGCGGTTTAAAGCGATTAACATGATCCTTTATTTCGCTGGTGCGTTCGAATTCTGGAAAAACCATTTCGGTCGAAAAACGCGTGAAACGAGCCACGGCGTTTTTCTGGTCACGAAGCCCATGAACTTTCAACTTTGTAAGAACTGGGCTGGTCCATTCGTTGTGAGTGCGTCCGACTTTATAGCGGCATTGACAGCGCATAAGGGAGAGAATACAGAATAGAGGCGGTGTGCATCGAGGCTGGTTTAAAAATACAACAGGCCGAAGAGGTCGGTGTCAGGTGTGGCGCGGGGCTGGTTCGCAGACGGTTCCAGGCTAAAACGAGAGACGGAAACGGGCAGCGAGAGAAAGGAGCGACGGGACGGGGGCCGATAAAGCCGGGAGACCGTGTGCAACAACATGGATTTTATCGAAACGAGAATCTGCCGGCATGGCAGGGTGTTCTCCGCCGATTGTTCTCGTTTTTCGAAACGGCGCCGTTCCACCCGCGCTCGTTTTAGCGCCATTTGCTTAAGTTCACTCCCCCGTTGAATTAGTAACCGTGCAGCGAACCCTTATACGAGAGATCCTCTCGCCGCGCCGCGCCGCGCCGCGCCGGGTCGCGCCGGGTCGCGCCGGGTCGTCTCGGGTTGCGAGAGTCGTTCGCGATAAGCGTCTTTGTTCGAAGACCAGCGAGAACCGCTGTTTCGCTCTCGTGCAAACGCCGCGCCGCGCCGCGCCGTCGAAACCTTTCCGCGAATAAACAGTATGCCATATTCTTTCGACAATATGTATCATCTCTCTTTTCTTTTTACGATTTCCCATGTAATAAATGATCGAAGCGAAATAGGCTGAACTCTTATCAATAATGTTTTTTCCAGCCGAGGGTAGGTTCCCGAGAAAATCGAGTTTCAACGTTCGCGGATCTATTCGCTCGAAACACGATTGTCTCGGAAACCGAGCCTCGGCTGTAAAAAATGTTATTCCGCGTGTTTCCGGTTCATTTTTTTCAATCGAAGATCGCCCCGAGCGGTTTCATTCGTTCGAGTGCTTTATTCTCGCATAAAAATGGGCGCGGCTTCGCATCGGGTGCAAAATTATTTTCGAAATATTTACACGATAATTAAATGTTTTATAACGACAAGGTGCGACGGGGCTGGACGTGTTCTGGGCATAAAAATCGCTGCACAAAGGAAACAGAATTTAACGAGGGCGTTCGCGTTCGCACTCGTGGGGGTACAAACTCCGATATTAACGGCGTTCTACCCGGAAGCCTAATAATAGGCCTTTTGATGTCGGCATTTATCGACGAGATAGATTAACCTTTAATCACGCTGAATCTTAACCAAGAATCGACCAAGATATCGCCGCAGGACGCAAGTACGCTTGTTAAGCGTTCACGCCTTCGCGTGTATTGTCGTTTGAGCCGTTCACGGGCCAAATCGATTAATCGCCCCTCGAATTTATTCGCATTTCATCGGCAAACCTATCGACGCATGCTTAACCTTTTACATTTAGCATTTAAATTTTTCCAACATCTTCGCAGTTTTGCATATTGTTAACATTGTTCGTTGGCAACGAGGTCCAAAATCGACCGATTCCCAGCGTCTTCCATTAATTAATTATCCTGTGAATGTTAAACGGTGTCGGGAAGTGGGTCAGACTTTTTTTCCCCACTCCAAGCAATAACCGGATCGCGGGGAAGTTTTAATAAATTCATCGTCCCGTTCGGAGAGAATCCCCGATGAATCGTCGTCGATCAATTCGCGTTTCAAGGATCGTTCGATTCGCCGGAGGATCGTTAATCGTCGGATGTATGGAACGCCGCGAATGACTCGCGGAACGACGAACATTGACTCTTCCCCGGACAAGAAGGTTATTCATTTCGCGTGCGCGCGTGTAACGCGTTCCAATCGAATTGTTCATAGCAGCGAAGAAAACGCTCGGCGCCGGATTTCGATGCGACGAACGATACGGGGGAAACTGTCGCTTGTCGCTCGTCGCTCGTCGCTTGTCGCTTGTCGCTTGTCGCTTGTCGCTCGGAGTCATTACCGGAATTATGATTCTAATTACCGGAACGCATCGCTTTTCAACGGGACACCTACGAGCGCGCGAGATCGCGGTTCCCGCTCTTTTCTCTCCGCCGCGCCGCACCGCGCCGCACCGCGCCGCACCGCGCCGCGCCGGAGGTCTTTCAATTTTCATTTCACCGTTGCTCGCCTTTCGCATAATTGACGCGTGTTTTTTTTTCCTTTTTTCTACCGCCGCGTGCCGAAGCCGCACCTCCCTACGCGAGCGAAACCCGTTAACGACGTTATTGTTTGAGTTGCGGCGAACAAGTTTATCGGCGATGGCGAACCGATCGTTCGGAAGATCAACCCCCCCGATGAACTTCGTAATGGAAAGCACACGTTTACTTCGAAGCCGGCGAAAGAGAGAGAGAGCCAGCCTCTCTTGTTCTCTGCTATCCTTCTAAAGGCCGACGAAAAAAGGACATCACCTCCCTGATAGCACAAAGTTGTCTTAAAGACGTCTTAAAGAATTTTTAGAACCTAAGACTTTCAGACCTCGAATGAACGTAAAATGTTCTAAACTACTCACGTTGAAACGCAGCCCAAGAATTATTAGGATCCTCCGATGGTCCATTCAAAATTTGAATAGCAACTATCTCAATCAAGAATAGATTTAAAGAATTTATTCCGGGAGAATTAAACGTCGTAGAAAAAGTGCGAGAAAAAAATATAATACGCGTTTTGAAAGCTAGATCGTATTAAAAGCTCGGACCTCTCGCATTTTATTCCCAAGAGTTATAAAGCGGCGTTTAAGCCAAAAAAAAAAGATTGCTAATCCGTTGAAACGTTCGTTGCCCCGATAATTTTCCCCGGATCGATGGCAAACGTTTTCGATTCGCCGTCGACAGAGAAAAGATTGAAGACAATGACGACGCCATTTAATTCGTCTCCTTTTGGAATCACGAGGGCGAATTCTTCGGCGGAAGATGGTCTATTACACCGACGACCGTCCGCTCGGCAATCATGTTTGAAGCGGTGTTCGTGCGACATGCTTCCATTCGCCGAGGAATTTCAAGAACCGAGACAGCCGTCGTCGTCGTCGTTCGCGAATCGGGACGGTAATGAGCTCACGCCATTGTGTTTTTAAGAAAAGAAGTAGCTTCCCGTCGCTCTTGGGAAACGCAAACGAAGTTTCACCAAAGACGATAGTAGGTATACTATGTTCATTCTGGACCAATGTCATTGACCTTTCGAGGCAGGCCTAACCGGGGGGTGGCTCCCTTCTTCGACCCCCCTTCGCTCCCTTTCGCCCCTCTCCCCGGAGGGGAGCAAAATTTTATCGGAGGTCAACCCGAGCCTAACCGGGAGGGGGAATAAAATTTTTTTTTCATAGTACTCCTACTGGCGCGCGTCCCCGACTTCTGCGGAGTATTTTCCGAAAAGAAAGACACGCCGGATAAACGCTTTCCGAGATCGAACGGTGCCGTGCATTCGCTTCTATTCTACAAAAGAATTATTACCTGCGACTTATACCTTGTCGATTGTGTCATTAGACCGATGGTCTGGGTCTGCTTGAATTTTGCATAAGAATTTTGCAACTCGTCCTCCGTCGGTTGTAATAATTTCAAAGGCTACAAGCGTCGGTTCAGCGAAATATTTTCTATTTATGACGTACGTTCTATCGATTGCGTCAAGATATATCGCAAGTGGTGTCGTAGATTACCTTCGATTCCGCGAAATATCGTCTATCTTTAACTTATACCCCCGTTGGTTGTATCCAGAAACGTTTAAAATTATAGGTTTTTATTTATAGATTGTTATATATCCTTCGATATCCATGCTCGAATCGTAAAAATCTCTTTGATTCTAAAGCCAACCTCTCTTGTTCGGTTAATTTGACGACAAAACATTAAAAATCACAGCGGATTACGAACTACAATATTGAATTTTCGTGAATTTTTTATTTTACGTTATTTTAGTTTTCCCGTAACAAATTGCGAAAAACGATCTATTCTTTTTGCAATTTAACGAAAGGGTATTTTCGAAATTGTAAACGGAAGCGGATTATAAGAAATACTTTTAACATTTTTTAAGAAATTTTTCAGCTCTACGTAATTTAGCGTTTGTACGATCAGATTCTAAAAATTATATGTCCGATGCGACGGTAAAAAAATCACAGCGGATTATCGGAACGATTATCGACGCAATAAAAATTTCTCTGGAATATGGAATCTTACACAAAACTATTTTAATTCCGCGTCGTATAGTTTCCCCGAAGAAAAATTCCTAAGTAAAATCAGTCTCGGATAATTTCTCTTTCAAGAAATGTTCATTGAAAATCGCGGCCGGATGCAGGCGTGTCGCGTCGCGCCGCGCGTCGGGGCGCACAGCATCGTAATGACGACGTCGGGTGCAGTGTCAGAACAGCGGTATTGATTCGCGTGATATCTCGTCGTGGGTCGCGAAGGAGTTATGGCCTACGGGTGGATGTCGAAGGTGAATATCTCGGCGGGGGCCGGACGCGTCGCTCGATGAATTTGAATTAAGAGTCGGATAGTTCGAGTAAGTCCGATCGTCTTCCAGGCTGTCTTTGCGCGATACATACATACGTAAGTATGTAATATATAGATATATATATATATATATATCGCGACGTGTTGCAGACAGGTGAAAAGTTCGCTCGACCGTGTCCTGGACGCTTATCCGACGTCCGACAGGTGGACGAGTTCCTTCTAAGGAGACGTCGCGCCGGCCAAAGTTCACTGCGCGTTATTCATTATTGAAACCTCGTTCCCGACGACGCGACGACACGACAACCAACCACTTTCGAAAAAATAACAACGCCTCGCAAACATTCGCTAACACAAACCGCTCCCATGTAATGGGCGTTCGTTGGCGAACCGGCATTTCTTTATCGTTCCGCGCTATCTGGAGAGGATAATGGCGACGGGATGAACCCCGATGTCCGATAAAATGCTCTGTTAACGAACACTCTCGACGAGAGCTTTCGGATCGACTTTCGGGACGGACGGTTTTAGGCGTTCTATGGGCTGAAAAAATTGCCCAGTTACCGGTTTACGGTTACCGTAGACCGAGGGTGTTGGATACCAGTAGCGCACCCAGGATTTCATCTTAAAGGGGAACGAGTTGAACAAAATGACCTATTTTAGATTTGTTTAAACATAAATTTATTTATAGAATAAACTCTAGTGTTCTTTTCTTTTTACATAGCTCTTCAATTACTTCGGTTATAGTTACATGACTGTCTCTGTGTGTGTATAACAAAGCCAACCCATTCAGTCGTGGTTGTGTCATTGTAGAGCTTAAATATGTTTTCAAAATTCTTAATGTAGAAAATGATCTTTCGCTGACGCACGTCGTTACCGGAAGCGTTGCAAATATTTTTAATAAATTATAAATATTAGGATATATCGTTTTATCGCATTTCAAAATCGCATCAATGGCATTTTTGCATGGAGACCATGGACACCAATACCGACGCGTACACAGCCACAGACGCACAACGATAGGCAGAATTCAGTGTTCTAGTATCGGCAGTTTTTGCAAATACGTCGGAACCTAAGTGAGTGTATGCCTTATTTGTATAGAGAAAAGTTGTTCAAAATATTTAGTTTTAGAAGTAACTATTCTACGGTTTAGCTAATTTTCCGATGTTTCGTTTCCTTTTTTTGGTGGGGGGGGGGGGGGGGGACTTGGCCCCCTGGCTCCCCCCCTGGGTGTACCACTGTTGGATACTATAGTCGAGTGAGACGAGATATGTGTCGAAGGAAGATAGACAGAAATAATGAAAAGGTGTAGAGGCGACGATAGGGATAGATAGAGTTAGATAGTAAGGTGAAAATAATGTATATGTATAAATATGACAAAACTGAAAATATGATACAAAAGTAGCAGAAATACGGAAGATAGAATAGAAAGATAGAATTCGGCGTATAATCGCAAAGCCCGCGAAGACACGACACAGGAAAGACGAGAGAAGCGATCGGTCGATCGAGAAAGATCGTATCAAACTATTTGATACGAAAAGGCATGATAACGAGAATCGAAACGCGAGTGGATACCGACGAGCGATAAGAGCGTTAAGAGAGCGCGGACGAGTAACGCAACCCTATTTGTACTTTGGTGGGCCATCGGTTTCGGAAGGAATAAGGAGTGGGAGTGTTGAAATTGAAGAAAAATACTGCACGAACGTTTGTTAGAGCAACGACCTGGCGAGCGGTGCTGCGAGGGAGACAAAGGAAATAGGCAACGGATTTGACAAACGGATAATAGGATACGATGGCCCACGCGGCAACAACTGCGGGTACAACCAACACCCCATAGAACCTTTGACGCAGCGCAGTTTACAATATACATAAATGTGGGATTATTGCCTGGTATGGAATCGCGACCGTGCGATAATTAGCTTTAATAGGTTTTGAACAGAGGGCGTTTCAATTTTGTGAACTCTGGTCGGCCGGTCATTTGTCAAGGTAACGCAATGCACAGTCTTCTATTGGGTTGTCGGGAAAGTCATGACGCATTTTTGCAAGAGATGGATACGAAAAATGCGTCATGACTTTCCCGACAACCCAATATTTTTATTAAGCATTTTAAGTCTGAAATGAGATTCTGCTGCACTAATTAACTAAGATAAAGTGTACAGGGAATATATGTACAGGGTTTTTCAAAAAAAGTTGTACTTCCTTGAAAGGGGTGATTCATGAGAACATTCGAAGTAACTTGTTCCTTTGGAAAATTTTTCGAAGCTTAATTATCCGCAGTTGATGCCATTAGGTTGGATCGCTGCAAATCGAAGAGACTACAATACACTGCCGAATATATATAATATAGTCATGCCCGCATTCGCATTTCCAGTCACCGATAATCCCTACACGAAACCCCTGTACAGTTATCTCTATTAATCTCTGAATCGTCGCACGTTTTCCGGAACGTACAGCTTTTGATATCTGCCACGGCTTTCGTTGCTATACCTATTCGCTACCTCACGGTTCAAAGAGGATCTTACGAGTAAAGTGTATCGTCCATAATACTGTCCTATCGTTCGTTGGTACCATGATTAGGCTGAGAAAACACCCTTTAAACAAGATTCTAATTACATTTCAAGAAGATACATATTTAACACGTTGACCTGTTAATCTACGAAACGATATAAAAGATCTCGTAAAAAGCTCCTAAACCAGTGGAAAGAATAATGATTTCGATCAGGTGGAATCGCGCGTTGAACTAGAATTTCGGCAGATAGAATTTCGCGTGAACTCTCGGTTAACTTAAATACCAAACTTTCGCGATAACAACTCTGTGCGCGCCGCGCCGCGCCGCGCCGCGCCGCGCCGGCCTAACTTGATCAGGGCACGTGTGCTCGGCCATGCGTGCGTGAGCGAGCGAGTTAAACTTGTAGTTTCGTTGCGTCGCGTTGGTTCGTTTGTGCGGGAACGTGAATCTCATTCATTAGCCGGCATGTCATCAGCGGGGAAAAACGAGTTTGCGTTCTACGAGACCTCACCGCGATTTTGCGTTCGATTCCGATTGAAAAAGTAGCAAAACAATGGGACAGACGTCGATGCAGCGTGCCATGCCGGATCGACAACACCAGGCTGGCTGGATAAAGTTGCTTCCCAACGAGAATCCCGTGTCACGGCAATTCTTATTCCGGTTGTTCGCATGTCGAAAAACCTCCTCTCGGTCCACTAGTCGTCGACGTTCGCGAAAAGTCGCTTTTACTCGTATCCGTGATCGCCGAGAGCCGCGTTCCCATTGATTATATTATCACCATAGATTTTCGTTCGAATTATTTTTATAGAGATTCGAATTTATTCTTCTTAGAAAGAAATAAGACACCGAGATAAGGGTTAACATTAAATGTTTTCTTATTGCTTCGGATCGGGCTGCTCGACGGAATCGTTTCGTTTTCATCAGGAAGTTGTCTTCCGATGGGACAGGGTCCCGACTCTATATCCGGCTATCAATCTCGATTCCCGTGGCCTGGTTTCTCGGTTTCGGCTCCAACGGACACCGCACCGGCGCGGCGCGGCGCGGCGTATACTTTCAACGCTTCTTATTTCTCCTATTTGTCCAATACGTAAGCCTCTTACGGGTCCCCGGTTCGATCTTGATCTTGATCTTCTTCGTTCTTTTCGATTAGAGTCTACCGAAATCGTCGTGAAATAGAGTGTTGAGCGCCCGGTTCCGATTAATCCGAACCTTCGAATGCTCCAAGACTACGTCGCGCCGCGCCGCGCGCCGCGCCGTTGCGAGACTATACTGTGTGCTTACAAGGGAACATATTCAGTTGATACACGCCGATTATGATGAAACTTCTGTGAGATATAGTTCTTCGAAAAATATTTCACACGTATTTTTTTTTATCGGCAACCATCCACTCTGAGGGGGTGAAAACAGCCCTCGAAGTCAAGGGTCAAAACCACATTTTTTGAGAAAAAAAAAGTTTGTTAAACAATTCTTGCGCGACTACATTTCCCATTGAATAACAAACAATTTAAAAAAAAAATTCAAATTTTTTCGACCTCTGGTTTCCGAGATATCTCAAAAAATATGGTTTTGACTCTCAACTTTGAGGGCTGTTTTCACCCCTTCAAAGTGGATGGTTGCCGATAAAAAAAAATACGTGTCAAATATTTTTCAATGAACTATAGCTCACATCAGTTTCATCAAAATCAGCCATTCTCAGCTGAATATGTTCCCTTGTTAGTAATGCCACCTGTTCGTTGCATAGAGTCCACAATTAATGGGTTTTGAGACCTGATTGCTGTTAATGAGCTACTTAGCCGAGCTGTTCGACCCTTTCCGATGATTTTATGTTAAATTACAAAATTGTTTGACGGATTTTGACTAAGTTGTCTACTGATTTTGACGATTTTGAGTGTAACACAGTGGAAAAAGTCTGGTAGGCGCTGCGCGGCGTGAAGTGCCGGGCTCGGCTGCGAGCAGGCGCGTCATTACGAAATACTTTTCCGCGGAGAATTATGAAATACGAAATAGCTCGCGTGCGCGTGAGATTACAAGGATACTTTGTAAAATTAATGACGCGGAAATTAATTATACCGTTGGACTCGTCTCGGTGAAACGGTGATAAACGGCGAATTCCGTCGACGGGCTCGTGCAAACGTGAATTTCGAAATCCGCGGGAATTTTCTGCCAGGCTTTCCCCCTCCCACCGCAGACTTCTTGGTTTCATTTTACTCCTTTTTTACCGGCGCGGCGCGGCCCGTCGTTCGGGAGCAATCCTTTGACGATTTCACGTCGAATTTTCATCTTCAAAGGAAGGAGCCTAGCCGTCGCGAGTCGCTTTCGAAACGAACGAGATCGTCGGTAGGTATACTATGTTCATTCTGAACCAATATCATTGACCTTTCGAGGCAGGCTTAACCGGAGGGGGATCTTGCCCAACCCGCTGCCCTCCTCTTTGCCCCCTCCCCAGGGGGGTTCAACATTTTTTCGGGGCGGATTGTTTGGGGTCACCCCGGGTCAAACGGGTAGAAGAAGATCAAATTTTTTTTCGGCATTGCGAAAAAAAATTTGATCTCTCCCAGCCAAGGTCATTGCGAGAAAAATTTGGTCCCCCCTCCCGCTTAGGCCCAGGGTGACCCCTAAAAATCCGCCCGGTTAACACCGAAAAAATTTTGACCCCCCCTCCCGGGGAGTGAGGAAAAAAACGAGGGGGCAAAGGGGAAGCCCCCTCGCCGCAGTTTGGCCTACCTCGAAAGGTCAATGACATTCGTTCGGAATGAACATACCGTACCTGCTCGCGCATCTTTGCTTACACCTGACGTGTCAAAGTTAAACCTCGTCTACCCTTTTAGAGTCGGGTGTTTGTAAATCGACGCTTTGAACTTGAGCAGCCCCGAGATGTTCGTTGCTCGGATCCCTTTACCCGCCCATCTAGGAAGATAGCTAAAGGCCTTTACATAATTAGAGAGGTTCGAAAACGATCCGGGCGATCCGTAGCCGGCGCGGCGCGGCGCGGCGCGGCGCGGCGCAGCGTCTTTTTCAGATCTCGTCCGCTGCCATCTTGAGCTATTTCCTTCTTGAAACCGCCGCGCCGCGCCGTGCTAATTAGCCCGCCACTTCTGAACAACTAAAATCTCCTCTTCAACGGATTTAATCGGTTCCATCAACTTCTGTGCTCGTCCAACAAATTGCCATTATCATTTCTTGCGAAGTTCTTCATCAGTTTTCAACGTTGACAGCGGTCAAAGCGACCCGATCTTAATTTCTTACCGACAAATGAAAACCCTGCGTTCGTCTCCAATAATTTAATTTATTCGTTCGTTCGTGCGGAAACTAATTCCTTTGAGAACACAGAGGCGCGCAGGATGACCGCTCGTAAACGATCGATGTAATGAAATAAATATAAAGGTATAAATTCCTATATGATTCCACACTCTATCCGCTTTTCGCTGCGTTTTAATTAAAGCGTCGCAACCGGAAATATCAAACGTGCGCGAGCTCTGTGAAACAGTCGCACCTGAAGGTGTGCGGTACTAGAGTAATAACTATAACGTAAAAAAAAAACACAACATAAATATCGCGGACTTTCAAACATACCGGGATATTACTGTACTATTTTATCCCAGCCCCGGGTCTAGTCCCCGTATTTTCGCATTTGCGAAAGAGAAATTTGGTTTCCCAATACGAACGAATAAAAATCATGGAATGTGGACGGGGCTGAATGGCGGCCGGGGCGCGGCGGTTGCGTCATTATCGCGTCCATCGGCACAGTATAATTCGGCAATCTTTAATCCGTCGATCGACCGGTACAGATTGAATATCGCGATTCATTTCCGGCCGATTAAACACTCGGGGGGAATGGAAAGCGAGCCTGTGCGGTTCAATGAAGGGACTGGCAGGAGAGCTTTTTCGTGAATAACGGCTCCTCGAGACGCCGCGCCGCGCCGCGCCGCGCCTCGTCGATCCTAACGTTATTCCGAGTTCGATCCGAGATAATGACGGGCCTCCGGATCGACGAAAACAGTTTCGTCTCCTCTCTTCAACTTCTGAAATCGATTCGCGATCGGTCGCGATCGGTCGCCGGCAGAGCCCGGTATAATTTTCCAGCGTATTATCATAACCGACAGTCCTCGTAAATCGATTTACCCGCGATTCCGCCGCGAGCAGCCGCCGCCGCGCCGCGCCGCAGCGAGAATCTCTGGTTTTCCAGAGAAGCTCGCGAGGGCTCGAGCAATATTTCACGAAGAAACGCGACGGGACGGTCCTTGGTACTGTTATCTGATCTGGCGCTCCGCCATTTTCGGGACGCGCGATATACGCGTTTCCTATTGTACTTCCGATTGCCGGAAATATTTATGGGAGGGGCATTGCAAAAATTTCGTCCACGGGAAAAACGTGCGCGTCATCGGGAACCGTCGAAAATATTCGCACGGTGCCCGACGCGTATCGGGGACGGCCGCGGCCGACGCGGCGCGACAAACGAAAAACGGTGCCACCAGCACTTCTCCCCACACGCAAGGTAAATAAGCGTAATTTTATGCATGGAAATATTAATGCGATAAACACCTTTGCCGTTCTTGCGACCGGTGCCAGCTTCCGGCGCGTCCTGTCGAACGCGCCACCGGTTCTCAACTTAATTCGACGCGTTAAATGTCGCGCCTTCTCGCGATCCTAGACACTGCGCGAAATTATTTTATTTCGAGCCAGACCGAAAAGCTCCAATGAATTTTCTAAAGTATTTAATTTGGTTAATAAAAATGTCGCGTGTATATTATATTAACTCTTTAAGTGTTCCAAACCGTATACATAAATAGTAACTAAATTCGGCTCGCTCGAATATACTGCAATAATTATTAATTCTCCAAATAGGACACAGAATTGTGTCACTCGTACATAGTATACAAATATGCGCAACGCGACAGTCGAATAGTTAATTAAATGGGTTATATTAAAATTGCTGACCGACGATGCGGATATATAGTTTCTATTTTGTGGATTTACATGTACAAATAAATAAACAGAAACCAGACCTGACATAGATAATATTGCCAGTGAAATTTGTCGATCATTTTGGTATTGGTGAATTGTTGGTGGAACGTGTATCGGCGATTTTAATAAAATACATAGAACCCGATTGATTATGCCCTCAGGCAAATTTCGTGCGCTAAATATGTAAACGCGAAAATTAATTTGTGTCTGAAATTATAATCAAACGCGCACAGGAGAATTAAAACGATTCGGTAAGTTTTAAATATTACAAATTCTTTTGAAACTTTCAATCTCCAAAATTACACGTACCCATTTTTACCATAAGGGTTAGCTAAATAAATCCGAGCCGAACAAATATTCGAAGAAACTCGCGAAGCCTGGAAACCATCGAAAGTTTTTAATTTCGGAAGCCGCCGCGTCGCGTCGCGCCGTTCAATTTCTCGATGCTACTTCCTCCGAAGAGTGAATTCGTTGGATCCTTTCGGAATTCATTTCCCCGGGCACATTCTCGCCGCGTTGTTGTTAGAGCAACGAATGGTAATTTTCTGTGCAGAGCTCTGCTTGCAGAATCGAGGGTGTCGTGTGGAATAAGGCGTGTCGGGGTGGGGGAAGAAAAGGATATTTTACAACAATCGGTGAACCGTCCCCCGGAGCCTTGGGAGATTCTTCACGGGAGAGAAAGCGTCCCGGGATTACAATAGACGGCTCACTTCCAGCCAATCAGCCGCCATCGGTGCACACGGTTACCGTCGCGCCGAGCCGCGCCGAGCCGCGCCGAGCCGCGCCGAGCCGCGCCGAGCCGCGCCGAGCCGCGCCGAGCCGCGCCGCGCCGCCGGCAATTTTGAAGAGGGTGTTATCAGCAGCGGAGCACATGCCTCAGCGTTTGCATAAAATTACGCAAGAGCTCCTCCCGGCTTCGCTACGCTTGGCCGTTCTCTCTCGCCGGGCGAAAAAGAGTTTAATGAAAATTCGACCGGCTTCTTGGAGATCCGACGAAAGGAAGAAAGGCAAACGGGACGCGAGACGACCGCGGCGCAGCGCGGAGCGTCGGTGCAGAGGTTTGGGGCTTGAAAAAGAAAGACGAGAACCAGCGACAAAGTCCTCCTCTCCCCTTCTCGAGCTTCGGTCTGGGACTACGGCGCGCGGCGGAAGATTAAACAACAGAAAGATCATTTTAATTACGGGAAGTACGATTAAACGCAACAAAGCGAGAACGGACAATCCGGATTAACCGACCGCGCACGTATGCTTTCGTTTAATTGAAACAGGAGCGAGCGCCGATTTTGATTTACCTTCGGCAGATTTAAAGCTCCCGCGCGAAATTCCGGTTTGTCGGCGGTTCTCTTTTTTTTTGTTTTGTCCCGGATGAAAATTCCTGTCCATCGTCGATTGGAATCGACGGAGCTGCAGCGAAGATTTTCGATCGTTCCACGGCTTCTTGGATCATTCGAAGCAATAATTGAGAAATTTTTTTTAGATAGATTTTCTATCCATTACACCGTGCGCATCAGCGGGAATCGAACGATTTCGGTGAGGCGGCGCGGCGTGGCGCGCGATCAAACGCAAAACGGATCCGGGCAGTGACCAGGCGAATTAACCGGACCGTATACGCGCGGTTTTTTCATTAAAAGGAACATCCCCGTGACAGGTGCTCCATCCCCGTGTGCTCGCTCCTTGCACTCTAATTAATCACTTCGCGTACCGCCGCGTCACGCTCGATTGAAACTCCAAAGCGACAGGATTATCGTCGCAAAGCAACCCGGGAAATCTCGCATCGGGGTTCACCGCTGCTATACTCGCTATCGTGGTATCGCGAAACAGAGGGGGCAGGCAAACCGTGCGAGCCAGGCGGCGCGACGCGGCGCGACGCGGCACGGCGCGGCGCGGCGCGGCGCTGGGGAAAAAGGGGATGAGGGAGGGATGGGGCTGGCGAAGAAGAAATGAAAATGGACAAACGACTTTTAATAAGGCCGCGGGAGCGATTTGCTGGTAATTAACTTTGCATTACCGCGCGGAGAGACCGCTCAAAGTCGAAGAAACTTTGCATTTAAATGAAAAAGAAACTGGCGACGGCGCCTGTGCGAAAATTTTTAATAAATATGAAGAATTTCACATTTGTAAAAAAACCACTTGTACTTCATTATTATCGTATCCAATAATTATTCTAAAAAAATTCTGAAAAATCACTTGGGTCACGCGAGAAGCGCCCCTTAATGAAAAAAGAGAAAGAAATTCAAAAGTGAACTTTCACTTGAAGCATGACGGAGACTCATCTAGTAGCCTGCGACTCGAAAGCCAAGTTGCGGCACTCGTGTCTTCGACGGCTGTAAATAATTTCGCATTGATTCCGAGCTAGTTCGAGCGAGCGGAAAAATTACGGACAAGTTCCGAGCACCTTTGGGAGCGTGTCGCGTTCGATTCCGCGAAAGTTGAGAACGCTCGGTTGCGGGGAAAAATTCGCATGGGTCTCGAAAGTTCCATGTACCATGGAAACGGAAGTGCAACGGAGGCTGTTCCCGAGGAGACAACGAAGAGAGAACGAGCTACTCGGAGTGGTCTCCTCGAGCAGAACCTTGTTAAATGGACGCGGGCGCGGGCGCGCGCGCGCGCGCTCCGAAAGATTAACGCGCCACTTAATTTCGGGGGACTAAATTTTCTTAATCTTGTAATCACGCGTTGCACATGGAGGCGAGAGAGAGAGAGAGAGAGAGAAAGAGCCCCGAGAGAGTCGGGCGCGAACGCACTATTATCCTGTAATTGCCTGCCATTACCGGAAATTTATGCGACCGCTTGTTGAGTTAGGGAAAGCCGCGTCTCGACCCCCGCGGGGCGTTTGCATATCCGACGACACCGGCCGATTGATAAGAATATAGTCGTTTATAGTTATAGTGATATACAGGGTGTCCCAAAATGTCTTCAACTCCCGGAAATGGGAGGTGCCTGAGGTCATTTCAAGTGCCATTTTCCTTTTGCAAAATGTTGTCCACGGCTTTGTTGCAGGCGGTTGGCTGAACATGCCAACGAGCGTCGAGCTCGCGCTCTGATTGGTCCGTGTTTTTCGTTAATAACTCCTAAACAAAGCCGCGGACAACATTTTGCAAAAGGAAAATGGCGCTTGAAATGACCTCAGGAAGCCCCCATTTCCGGAGTTGGAGACATTTTTGGACACCCTGTATACTCTCGGTCGTCTATAGTCGCCGTGTCCCGGGCCCCCCGGCAACTTTGCCGACTAATAAACGAACTTTCGGTAGCCCGAATGTCCCGGGCTTAACGAAACTTCCTCGAGCACCCCTCGTCATCTTTTCTCGGCTGTCTCGTGCCTTAAATATTAATGTCTGCCCTCCTATTACTATTTTCTTCGGGACCGCGACCGGTGCGAAACGATTCTCATAATGAAACCCGCGCGACACGAACTCGCCGAAGTGCTGCTCGAAACAACGTTTAACCACTCGACGAGAATATAGTAAATGCGCATACCATTAATATCTTACGAAACTTAAAAGTAACTGGTTATCTTATATATAAATTACAACATTGAGATTATTTAGACTTTCCATGGATTTTATTAAAATATGTGCTTTATCGAAGATTCCTATGAAAATATCTTTATATAATTTCGATGACTGGTAAAATAAAAAATGTGGAATCTGTTGGAAATGTTGGAATCTTCGTTAAACTGGAAGACAAAATTCTATTTTATTTGTCGATATACGCGAGGCATCGCTGTATCATGATCACCTCGAATCTAAATTATGCGTTGCACGAAAAATTATCCAACGAGGTTCTACCGTACTTTATGTTGTTTCGCGAAGGTGAAAATGATTAAACGAACGATACTAAGAGCAACAGATGACGATAAGGTATTGTATAAGAGCGAATCGGTAAATGAGAGTGCGAGGTAATACGTGCAATAATTGTAAAATCGGGTTCCCCTTTATGGGTGGGACGCTGAAAGAATAAACAATCTATGTACGGTTTATGTAACGTACTCTATGTATACATATATACTTCTACTTTATACAGGGTGTCCGAAAAATACTTCGACTCCCTGAAATGGGCGGTTCTCGAGGTGATTTGAAGCGACATATGTATTCCTTTTCCAAAATGTCCGCTGCGGCTTTGTTTAGCAAGAATTTATTAACGAGAAACACTGACCAATCGGAGCGCGACCTACACGCGTGTTAACAAATATGTCGCGCGCCGAATGGTCCGTGTTTTTCGTTAATAATTCCTAAACAAAGCCGCGGCGGACATTTTGGAAAAGGAAAATGTCGCTTCGTATCACCTCGGGAACCGCCCATTTCAGGGAGTCGAAGAATTTTTCGGACACCCTGTATATGTATATGTATAAGCTCCCAAGTATCGACTCGGTAACAGGTTCAACGACGAGAACGATCGACATTAATATTTAACGGGTGTTTTCACTCTGCTCAAAAGCGAAGGCTAGCAGAAAGAATTCTGATAAATAATCGAGGTTGCAAGTCCGGATGAAATTAACTCGAAACGACACGACACCGATTCAAAGCAACAATCGATCGCGCAAGAAGAATTCCGTGAGTAGAAAAATAAATCTCAATCGACCCCGTTGTTCCCTTATCCGTTCGACACTTCGATCTCCGGGAATTTCTTCGAACCGTCCCCGAACTGATTTAAAATTTAAACTACTCCGAGAGGAGTGTGTATTGGAAATTCTACTAAATAATTGAGGTTCTAGATGCGGATAAAATTAACTCGAAACGCTTCGACATCGATTCGAGGTAAAAAAAATCGGTGCAACTGCAAAGAATAAATTTCACTCAACTCGATTACTTACTCCCGTTTCCTTTCGACATCCCGATCCTTCGAAACTTCGTCAAACCTGTTCTCGAACAGTTTAAATAACTTTAAGTCGAGTATCGGATAATCTACTAAATAATCGAGGATCGAAGATGCGAATAAAATGAACTCGAAAAGCTGCAACATCGATCGAAGACAAACACCGTCGATACGGTGTGCAGGGAATAAATTTTTCACGCCTTTTCTTTCGACATTTTGATCCACGATAATTTCTTCGAAGGTTCTACGCAAATCTGAAACGAGTGCCGGACATTCTGCGAAATAATTGTGGTTGTAGACGCGGATAGAATGAATTCGAAACTCTGCGAGATCGACTGAAAATCGATTCCGGCTGCAGAGAATAAATTTCACCGGACACGATTGTTCGGTTTTCCCTTCGACACTTCGATCTCCGGGAATTTCTCCCAACGGTTTAAGCAACTCCTAAACGGGTGTTGCAAAATCGATCGGAAATAGGGAATGAGATTACAGTTATTCGCAACAAATAGCTAGAAAGAGTGAGAGAGAAAAAGAGAAAAAGAGAGAGAGAACCGTTCGGCTCGCGGACCCTCGAAAACACATGGTTCTCGCGTAAAGGAAAAATCCGGTGGACGTGGCCGAAGCCCCCGTGGCAATATGTTATCCTGCAAAATTTCAATCGGTGGCCGCCTGATTTGACAATTTAGATAGCTCTTTTCCGCGGGTAACGAACGCGGGGGAGCGTGCCTGTCGGCCAATCGATCGGTCGACCACCGGACGCGTCGATACACGTTACTCCGATTTTTTTTTGTATTTTTTTTCTTTTTTTCTTGTCGGCTCGGCCAGTCTTTCGGCGATGTAAAAAAAAAAAAGGGAAGGTGGCCAATTATTTTTTGATAATCGCGTTTCACGAGCTGTTGCCGCTAATCTTCCGGCGAGCGAACAACTGTGCACATCGAGCGCGCGTGTTGTTCGGCTGCTGTTGCCTCGTAAATAACAAAAAAAAAGCTTTTGCGCGTTGTTCCACGCGTTTCGCGCAACGTTTTCGCTACACGAATTACTTCTGCTAATACGATATTAGTAAACAGAACACACTCGGCCGGAACAAGACCCCCCATAACACCGGTGCTGCGTTAACGACCTGAGACACGTAACAAATTGCCGCGCGGAGTTCTCTCCTCATTTATAATCGAGCGAAATGGCCCCCGCGTCGCGTCGCGTCGCGTCGCGTCGCGTCGCGTGCTGTTTACGCCCGGCGCGTCTCGGCGTCCTATAATTCCTGCTCGCGTCATCCTTAAGTCCTCTGCCCTCCGTCTCCATTATGCGCGCAAACGCCTCCCGGAGCCGGCCGCGCGGACTCCATTGTCTTCTGTATTCAAAACGACGCGACGCTCTTCGCCGAATCGAGAAAATCGTCGAAATCCTGGCCAAATATCGAAGCTACGCTCCTGCGAATACATACATTCGGGCAGTTTAATGTAAAAATTGTGCAAAACGATTAGTACCCTTGCCGGTTCGAGGTATTTTCTTTATTTTAGGAGAGGCGAGGAAGACGCGACCGCATCCATCGGGAAGATCGATCAAGAACGTCTCGAGTCTCGAGGGATAGATCACCGACACCAAGGATCCGTGGACGAGCAAAGTCACGATCGCGCGGGACTCGACAATGACAAAAGACGAATCAGGTTTCATATTTTCCCCTCCCCTACGGTTCTTTGCTGCACAATGACTCGGTGGGGTTCGGTGGGGTTCGGTGGGTTTCGGTGGTGTTCGGTGGGGTGGAGCGGCGGGGTCGGAAAAGAGCAGATGTAACTCCTTAGTAAATATTTGCCCGTGAATGAAACGCGCGTCTTTATTCGCCGTTTTCCTTGTTGCCTTTGTCTTGTTCCGGGCTAGTTTGCTGAAGTTCCTCGAGCGAGATCGTTGTGTCCAACGAAAGAAACGAATTACTTTCGAGGATGGTTCATTATTTCGATTATACGGGGTACAGCTAATTTATAAAAGGAAGCCGCCGCGCCGTGCCGAGGAAACAGAGAACCGACGGACATTTTTCAACGAGAAAGACGGGCGCGGAGTCTCCTCGAACAAATCCGAGCGAAGTAATTGCTCTGCCGTGTCCTCGACAGCAGGGAAAATACTTTTGACACCGCGCCCGATCGAACCCGTCAAAGGGGCGAGATTAATTTCGCTGCGGATCGATTAATTAAATTAATTGGTCCGACCCTAACGAGACTGTTTCGAGATCCGAGGAAGATTCCGGTATTAATTAATATACTGCGGATTTTATATGTATGTATTGTATGTATGTATGTTCTCCATGACAATATAAGTCGAAAATGAAGAATAAAAAAATTGCGATTCCGACTTTATTATTTAGTTATGAACCCATAGCACTCGAGTGGCGACTCTGCGGCGCCACTAAAAATGGATGTACCATTATTCAAAATATTGTTTACATTATTAAATATGCTGGTACCTAATCAATTACTGAACATCTAAGTATTCTATGAGGTATTATATCAATTTCATATCCATCAAATTTAAAAAATTGGAGGGAATATCTAGGTCGGAAGAAATGTTTAACTTCCGAATTAAAATAGCTCCGAGTGCAAAGGGTTAACAATTAAAAATCTACCTAAATTGCGTCAACCTATAACTAAATAACGGGGTCGAAATTGCAATTTTTTTATTCTTAATTTTCGACTTATATTGTCATGGAGAACCACCCCTTAAATTTTCTCCCACCTGTAGTCGAACACCCTGTATTAGAATCACCCCCCCCCCCCTTTTCGTTTGTAACCGATCACCCTGTACATCCAATTTTTCACTGTATCGTTATGATTTTTTTCACATAAAAATATGCTGCACCAATCGCGGGGTAGTGAAATGGAGATTTATTTCCTCCCTTAATGGGTCGGGGTAAACGCGATTGGAAATGTCCAGCACGTTCGTGGAAAAGGCGCGAGAGCAGGTCAACATAATTTCACCGCATAAATCCGAACAGACCCGTGAAACCGAAAGACACCTGTTTTCTTTTCATACATGCGAAATGTGTGTAGTATGTATGTTACAAACATCGGCGTACAAATGCCGCTCGAAAACATTTTATCACCTGTCCACCGAACAATGAACTTCGCTTTTGTCTCGGAAGAAAAACATGCAAATGGATGCTGCAGCTCTTATACGTACATACTGTTACAATTATTAAGCGCAACTAAAGGGGAAGAGAAATACGGTCAAAAAGAAAAAAAAAAGGAAAGAGAAAAAGAGAGCCGCTCGAACGACGAGTAGTGTAAGTCGGCGATGAACGAGCCAGCCCGATTCTCGATAACAATGCGAGAACAAACAATGTCGTCGTGCAAATTAATAATATCCGACGAAATAAATTAATCCATTTGCAATGTTATTCGACTGTTAAAAGAACACAACAAAATATGTCTCATAATTTCGAACGAGAGCAAAACTTTCGCAAACTCGGTGTAGTTTAATATCGAGCGACGTGTAAACAATTTCTCAACAACGATTCATCGGTTTTTTGAATTGTTGGTTCGGCGTTCACGTCAGTCACGATTGCTGTTACTCCGCGATAAATGTTAGCGTTAATTTTTTATCGTTTCAACAAAGAATACAATGTGTCCCCCGAATTGTTTAATGTTTGAACCGATTTTAACCGGTAAAATCTCGCAAACGCGTTGTGAAATATTTCATTTGGAACAAAGTTAACAAGTTTTACAATTTTCCATTCTGCGACTCTGGATTTTTTCAACAAATATCGTGCGCATCTCTGTCACGTATATCGAGGCATTACCGTACAACAATTTTCGCGTGGTTTACATTTTATCGGCAGACGCGTGGATACTGGCTGAACAGGAAAAATGAATTTCATGGTGTCGCGCAAATATGACCAACGAGGTATTCAACGTGTCGACGAGTGGCCATAGGAATGCGCGAACGAATAGAATTACCCGCGGTTATTGCCGAAAATCTGCTTGCAGTTTTGAAACGCAGCAAACCGGCATGGCAGCGTACGGTACACGCGCGC
This sequence comes from Lasioglossum lativentre, assembly GCA_916610255.1. NCBI lineage: Eukaryota > Metazoa > Arthropoda > Insecta > Hymenoptera > Halictidae > Lasioglossum > Lasioglossum lativentre. Next base: position 845,302 of record OU744356.1, on the reverse strand, counting down.
ATACACGTCCGGCCTCCGGTGGAAATCGCCTTCGATAATTGCTAGGGGCTGGCCGGGGTGTGCGGAGCGCGCGATGGTGGCTGGGGACGCTTCACGCATTTGTTTTTCGCTATTTACGCGGCCTGAATGAAAATCACTGGCACGGAAGTGGTTGTGCCTCGAGTACAATCGACGATCTACCGGCTGCCGATGAGACACTCGAGTTACCACTTGCCTTGTTAAAGCTATTTTAACCGATGCAAAACACGCCACTATTTACGTCCTTATTTCTCGGGGAGCTGCACAGAGCTGCTGGCCGACTCGTTACGTAAATAACAAAGGATACCCGTCGAGTGGCTCGCGACTCGCGGCTTCGACGCACCCCACGGTGGTCCCGAATCAGAATTCACCTGTTCGGAGCAGGGGTCGTAACTCCTCTAACCGGAAAACTTCCGAATAGACCGCGGATTTTTATGGAAAATCAAAATCGTCCGAATTCGTTCCAAGACACAGGGACTATGCGTAAATTATGTTTTCCAAGTGGAAACAATAAAAATTACATAAACTATAAATGGAAAAAATGAAGAAGTATCGGTATCTCATAGTTGGTTCAGTTTCCTCGACTCGATAATAGTTAGACAGCGGATTTTATGCAATTTATTTAAAAAAATTGAATGTAGGCGTAATATTAATTTTAAAATATTGTTATATTATTTTCAACCTATCAAACATATTAAGAAGGAAAATCAATTTCTACTTTACTTCAGTTTGTTGCAATTCGGGTAGAAAATTTTTATTCTGCATAAAAGTCCGCTGTCTGGTAATAGTAAAAGCGATACCCTGCAAGTTATTACGGAAGAAATTGCGTGCTTTACCATCGTGTTTACCAACAGTGGAGAATACGACACCGTAATCGTTTGTACGTGTGATGAAACTACGGGCGAGAGCTAGAACATCCTGATCAAATTCAGCCATCGCATTCCACATTTTTAGGGCTCGGGTAGAATACTAAAAGGCCTCTCTAAACATTCCGTAAACAAGTTTACGCGTTCGTAACGTTCCACATTGTTGTAAAATAGACGGTCGTGTTCGAACGAGTGCGCAGAATCGTTAAGACACAAGGATCTCTTAAAGCGGAGAATTTGCCTTTTTGTCGCGCGAAAGGGAAGAGAGTGAGAAATGCCGGGTCGAGAAATTTAATATCGCGGTTGCCCGGCTAATCCCGCGCAGCTTAAAGGGTGCGAAAAAAGAAAACAGAGAAATAACCCCTGGGAACCCGAGGATCTTTGCCCGCGGATTTACGGTGTTGGCCGAGCGAATAGCCGAGGCGCACACGGAGAATTTACGTTGAAAACGCGGTTGCGGTCGAGGCAGCCACCGCAACCGTGGACGTCGCGTCGCGTCGGTCCACGAAAACCTCTGGATTCTTTTTCACGCGATCCCCTCGTCGGTAAAAGAATAGAACAGAAACAGGGGTGGCTCTCCACGGTTGACCTGCTTACGGTTAAACGCTGCCCCCCTACCCCCTGTCGAAACAGCAAGCAAATTCTATGTGATCAGCGAACTCCGTGCTTCGCGATCCGACCGTAAATCAGGTTGCCACGGATTTATACACGCCGAGTAACTCCGCTTTTAAATATCGCAATCGTAAATTACTTCTATTCTAGTGTTGTTTGTATACACGAGACGCTTCTACCGTATCGATTGCTGCCGTTAAATTATTGCCGCACCGCCGCCGCCGCCGGTCATTGTTATTGTTATTCGATCGCGCTGTGTCTAATTGCTGGCTAACAATGCTGCTCTTCCGAACATCGTCGTTCGAGCACTTTCCACGATTGCACTCCTCGCGCTTGCGGAGCGGTGCCCCTATGGACAACGCTGCGAAATTCTACGTTGACGTTCAATTCTTCTCGTTCTACGTCTCGCGACGACGGACGTGTAGCACTTAATTTAGAAAAATTGAATACGATGTTATTTTAATTACTCCCATGCATTAACGCTAAACCTACCTTAAAAGTAACTGGTACATTATAAAAATGGCAAGATTAAATTTATTTTTTATTATTTCCATCATTCTAAAATACAAAAAAAAACCTGGATCCGGTCATGTTGACCGGTGGTGGTAGGTTTAGCGTTGAGAAAATATCAGCGGTGGTTAAACCCTTTTCACTCGGAGCTATTTTAACACGAAAATTAAACATTTCCTCCGATCTAGAATAATTCCAATCTATACGATTTTTTTTCATTTTATGGTTATGAAGTTGATATAATACCTCATACAATACTTAAATGTTTAGTAATTGATTAGGTAGCACCATATTTAATAATTTAAACAATATTGTGAATAATAATAGAGCAAGTTTTAGTGGCGACTCTGAGTCGCCACTCGAGTATTAAGGGTTAAAAGTAACAAGTTTAGGGCTCGAAGGATGAGTTCAGACTTTACTCTCATTTTCCTCTACAGGAACTGTAAGAATCAACAAAAATTGTATAAAGCATTTAAACGTCGAAATGAGTGTTGTTTTTTCCAGATGTTACGGACCGAGACTCGCAGTCAATGATAGCTTAGTTTCGGGCTGAAAAGGATAGTCGAGGCTTCGATAGCATTTCGGTGTAGAAATCGAGGGCTCTACTCACATTTTCCGCGGCCTTTGACTACATGGACCCGATTCCAGCTTGACGGTGGAGCACGGCACGGCACGGCATGGCACGGCACGGCACGTCGCAGCACGGCACGGCGTGTGTCGGAAAATTGTGACCTTTCGGTTGCAGCCTCTTGATGATTTTCCTATGCGGCCGACCGACGACGGGCCTATCCGCGCGACCGTTCCCGAATAATAGAACGAAAATGAGAATTCGTGGTGTATTACGAGGGCATCGATCAAACGCGGCCGGATTTCATCAGAGAGCGGCCGGGCCAGAGGCATGTGCACGCGCGAGCGGAGGCTGGATGACAGAATCGGGGAGGGAAAAAAAAATAGGAGACAGACACAGAGAGAGAGAGAGAGAGAGAGAGGAGGAGGTACGGGAGAACTAACGAGAAAAGTGAGTGAGAGAGAGAGAGAGAGAGAAGCAACCGGCGATTTTTAAAGAATCGCACCAGCGAGCGATATTTACGCGTCTCCGCGGGCTGCTCCTACACGATCGGTTATTTATAAAGCCATTCACGATAATCAATAACCTATGCTGTTCTCCCTTGCGCGGCGAAAATTCACCAACACCTCGAACACTTGCAGAACCCTCTCTCGAACGGTTGAACCGGAGTATATTTCATCGACGAGCCTGTGCTCGGTCCATGCACCGCGCCGCGCCGAGGGGCCGAGAAGCACGAAGATGGAAAAAGAGAGAAAGAAAATGGAAAATGTAAACCGCGCGTAAATTCGTTCGACGATTCGCGAAGCGTGTCCGGTCGGAGGAACGATACCGAAAGTTTCGGCGCCGTAGATCGCGAAATCCCTGTTCACCCCCGTTCACCCTTTTCAACCCGGTTAAACATTCCCCACGGGGGAATGTTTATTAAATACTAACGCGCAGGATGCGACGCGAGCCGCCCCTTCCCCAATCGGTTTTAGGGGTGCAAAGAGGGCGTCACGGGACGAAAACGGTTAATTATTAGCCGGCGGGATTTGCCCGGCCGGATTACGCCGAATAATAAACAAGAATCGCGTTAAACCGAGACTGGGTTATCAATGCCGGAGAGCTCGAGGAGGAGAGCAAGGGGTATAGGGGGAGCCGAGAAGAGGCGATAAAAGACGGGGGCACCCCCTCGAGTGTTACAGAGAAAAGTTTCGTCTCGGTGCGCCGCGCCGCGCCGCGCCGGGACGAGTTATATGGTTCGCAGCAGTAAAACGGGCTGAAACGGGTTGTAAAGAAGTTTCGATGGCTTAGAAATCTATTCCTCCGTCGTACGGGGGTGGCTATCTGTTCCCGGACGCACCCCTTCATTCATAATACGAACGATATGCTGATTGTAATTGGAGCGACGACAGTGATTTTATGTGCTGTGACCGTGGGAATGGAAATGCGAATGGGAATGGGGATCCCGAGCTGTTCTTAGCGATTGTTGGGGTAGTTCGCGGTTTTTGTGGGCGCAGCACTGTGTTCAGCGCGGTAATTGTATCGTGGACACCGTCCAATTAACACTTTGTGCTATTAATACGCTTCGCGATGATCGGCTTCATTGAAAAGCAACTCGATCGTTTCCGTTTCAATAGGAAAGTTTTATTAGATGGAGAATCGATTAACTTCACTCGACAGTCTGTTCGGTGAATCAAAGACCATTAACTCTGGATAACTAACCTTTCGCGAAAACGATGATCGGAATGTATTTAAGGATGAAAGCTGTTAATAGCGCCGCGATGCGATACAATGAATCGTTGCACGCGCAAATAAATGAAAACGCCAGGTGTTAATCACGGTAATTACCAGAAAAGCCTCTCGGGGTGAATCAAACAGCGTGATGCAAACTACACTTCCTGCTCGCAGGATGCTTAAAATGCCGACAACAAAAATTCGCCGGAGGACGTCGAAAACAATTAATTCGGCGAAGATCCTAAAATTGTTCGACCCTTCTATTGTATTTTCCCGATCGCTGCGTTTGCGTCGCGGGCGCGACGCACCGGTAAATCCGGCATCGAAAAAGAAAAAATAACGGGAAAAATTTATCGATACATAAAGAACAGAGTTGTATAAAATTTATTCGAGAGCTCCCATCGTGCATCGAATAACGCTCTCGAATTTCTGCGATCGACTAAACCCTTCGCTGTTATCAATATATTTTACTGAAAAAATACACGAAAAGATTTTGGTCGAAGATACAATCTGTCGGACATCGTCAGATTCATTGCAGTCGCAACATATTTAATTTGATAAACTAAAAACGGCACCACTTTCTAAACGCATTATCGTAAACTTCACTGCACGTCGAAGGTAAATCGAATCGAAGGTAAATCAAACTCGATTCTCCATACAATTAAAGATCACGCACCGCGTAAATGAATCGGCGGCGAAATCATCTCGCGCAAGGACGCACTAGTCGCATAATAACACTTCGCGGTCGCCGGTCGAATGGTCGCGACAGTAAATTTGTCAGGGGATTCCATTGTAACGGCCGGAATATGGGGTACCGGTGTGGAAGAAAGAAAGAAAGAAAGAAGCACGGCTCACCCCCGAACAATAAGATTTTCCCGCGGCTTTCGCGGCGTGGTGTTGTCATACCCTTTTCGCGTTACCTGAGACTCGGCGTGTCGCAATCTCCTTTCGATGCAACACCGGGAGACGAAACGTCGCGTCGCGTTGCGTCGCACGAATAACGCGAGCCGCGCGACCGAATGTCTCTCGAGCTACTATCAACGCCGATATAGTAGTTATTTCACCGATACCCGGCCGCGTTTTCTTGCCGCCCGGTGGGGGATGAAAATACCACGGGGGAGGGGACAGGTGAACCAGTCTGGATCGCGGGACAAGGTGAAAACGAGGCTGATGGGTAGGGATGGGATTCGCTACGGTCATTCGCGCAATTGATCAAACACCCCTCCATCCCCTCAGGGATGAATTTTCTAAAGCGGAAGATGATTTATCCGCGCTTCCTCGACGCTTCTCCTTAAAATGCAATCAAATCGCGACAAAAAATGGCAGCTCAGTTTTTGAGAGGAGGGAGGGAGGGGGGGGGGGCTTCCGTCCTTAAATTCGAATTAAAATAAGCGTGGGAAGAAATTCTTTGACCTCCGTACACGTGTTTGAATCTGTAAAGTTTCGATAATTCCTCGTGCGCGAACCTTAACAGTAATCGTAAATTGAAAATATTAGACAGAGATATTAGTAAACACCCGCGAAGCGAGAAAAACAAGCAATCGGCGCGCAAAGGGTTAACACAACGTACCGGTATAATGAACAGAGGCGCGAACGTCGTCCGGATTTTAAGCGATTCCGGCTGACCGTGCGACGCGAAACTGAACTTTGTTTCGCAAAGGGCGGAATGCAGGGCGTGCCGACCGGCCGACCGAAAACTATCATCCCTCTCAACCCCCGTGGTTTTGGTTTCTGTGCCATTAATCCGGTGCGGTGGTGGCGAGGGCGCGGGTTGCATAAAGGTGCGTGCACCAGCGTGCGCCGCGCCGCGCCGCGCCGCGCCGCGCACGCCGGCCGACATGCAAGAATAGCTACAGGAATCCTCCTAACGAGACAAGACGGGACGAGCATTATTTCCTGTCAGCGAAAAATATTCCAGCCCGTAACAATGAAATATCTATTCTGTGCCGTGCCCGAGATACTCGGTGCAAGCCCCGGCATGTATCGCTGTTCAGCCGTAACGAAGCGAAAAAGAAAAACAGCAAGACGTTATTTTCTAGACATTTGTTGTGCCTCGATCCTCCTCCCGCTCGCGCACTCTCACTCTTACACACACACACACACACTCTTTCTCTCTCTCTCTCTCTTTCTATCTTTCCCACAGCCTCTCCTTCATCCTCCGGAACCCGTTTTTCCAATCGTCCGCAACGCCTCCGACCGATAAACTCGGCCTTCCTTTTCTGCTCGCTTTAACCGTGAAAAGAGCCTGGGCTGCTTTAATTGCCAATTGATAGGCGTGTTTTCGTTTTTCCGAATCGAAACCGAGCGAGCGAGACGACTCCATCGTTCATCCCTCTCGCTCGCTTTCCTCCAGAGTGGTGCTCGAACTGCGGAAAAGATCAAGGACGGGTCGAAACACTCGAGATAGTTTAGCAGCAACAGCGGCGCGCGGCGAGGCGTCCGCGCTCTCGCCTTTCCAGCATTCTCTCCTGTCCGCGTCATTTCGTCCGGGCGAACACGCGTTTTATTTAGAATGTTCAACGCGCCGTGTGCTTCGACACCGTATAGCATCTCGGTGACGGAATTGTCCGCTCGGACTTGGAAATGAAGTTTGACCGGTGCGCTGGCCGATCGACCGTGCGAAATTCGCTTACGCTCCGCGAAATAAGGTAGGATTAGAAACACGGTCGAAACGCTGGAAACCAAGAGAAAACGAACGAATTCATTTCGCGAGGGCTTTTCTTTTATGCCGAGGGATGCGGCGTTAGATGGGCGACGACGATACACACCGGTTCGGAGTTCAATTAAAACGAATGCAAATGTAATTATCTGCGTTCAGAAACCCTCCGCGAAGAGAACGAACTTTCCGCGGCTCCGTCTAACGCGGAACCATCTTTGGAGAAAAGGGAAACGCAAATTGGTTGGGAAAAAATTACACCGACTTTATCAGCAGACCGCGCGGTTATTTCTACAAAATGAAATTTATTCTGCCTCTTCGTTATTTCGATTATTTCGAGATGAAGTTATTCTTGCATTTCTCCGATAGAATTTTCTCATTTTCCTCGTGCGAAACTTACTTTCCGTGGGAACCAAATTTCAAAAATCCTCGGGCACGCGTTGTATCGCGTTCGCACGCTACCGACCACGCTTTCCCTTCTCCGACCATCTCTCGAACAGCGATGCACGGATCCTCGGCCTCGATTTTCTCGGGCGAGCCTACTCTCGGTGGAAGAACCGACACCGTACGCTTTCCATCGATTTTCGAGCGAGGAATCGGAACGTACCCGTTCGACTTCCAGTCGGAGCCCTATACGTCGAGCATCTTAAACTTTCTTGGGACCAGCATAGTTCAACGAGAGGAGCCACCGGCCGGCCGCGGCCGTAACAAAGTTTCTACTTGGGGAAATAAACCGGTCGGAATCCAAGCGATCTTTACGATCGGTGTTAAAGAGAGAAGGCAAGAAAGTTCGATTGCTCGGAAACCGGGCGGCTCTCCGCTCTCTCGGTTTTACGTCCCGCGAAAATCTATTAACCGTTTACGCGAGGAGACGAGCCCCGGGCGCGCGCGATCCAAGGAAACCGATAACCTCTCACCGACCCACTAAAAACTTGGCCGTATCATCGGTTCCCCGTGAAACTGGTGGAACCGTGATTCGAGAAAAACGTTCTCGCGATAATGCGGCCGTACCAAGCGGGAGACTCGAAATAAATACGAGTTCCGTTGAATAGGATGCCGCGCCGAGGGAAAACAAGAGGGAAGAAGAGAAAAAGGGGGTGAGAGCACATATTTGAAACGTGGCCGCGCGTGGCCTCGCCCGTTAATTAACGCGAGAGAGCCGAGAGCAGAGCGGTGTGCCGGTTTGAGAAGCCGGCTGCAACCACACGGCACCGCGACGCGACGCGACGAGACGAGACGAGGCGCTCAAACAAGCCGAGGCTCTAAGCCTTTAAGCGAGGAGAAAATCGGTGGGCTCCGAGAGGCAAAGGAGAGCCGCGCGGCACCATTATCAAAAGCGTCTCTCTCCGAATCCGTTGGATATCCGGCCACCTCGCGATATCCTCTCGCCTTTGATCTCCGACGCGCGACGACCGACAAACGAAAGGGTTTTCGCGGGTTACCGGTTTGCCGGTTTGCCGAGCAGGAGCCGTTTTAATCGTTTCACACCGGTGCGGTCCCGGGACGTATACAAAACGCCCCTAACGAACAGAGGGTGGCGCAGAGGATCGCGTACCACCGGAGCGAAACACCTCTCGAGCCAGCACGCGCCGGCACGCTGCTGGTTCGCGACGCGACGCGACGCGACGATGCTTCGAGCGGCGATTCATCGCGATCGAACGGCTCTATGGGAAAGGAGGACACCACCGGGGACACGTCCCACGGTAATAGCTTCCACCCCCGAGTCCCGGTTTTCTTTCCTCTCTCCGGCGTCGGTTTTTATAATTAATCGATAACCGATCGATCGGCGCGATCCAGTTTCAATCTAGAGGTCCTCGGCGGGGTCGGGGCCGGAGTCTTCGTCGACGATCGGCGAGGACCCGGCGAGAGTAGGCGACGAGAGCTCTCGTGGTCGCTGCGAGGGCACTGGATAATATTATGGAAGGACACGGGCCTGCAGAATTCGTCGACGGTGACGGCGACGGCGATGGCGATGACGATGGCGAACGCGTGACAACCACAGGATCGCGTCCGAGAGACACGGGAAAAGAAGAGGGTACACGCGATAGCTGGAGATTCATTTGGTTACCGCGAGGACGCGACGGGACGCGACGGGACGCGACGGGACGCGACGGGACGCGACGGGACGCGACGGGGCCCGCGCCGCACGCCGGAGGACCCGCGTTGCTCCGAGAATCGCGAAAAGCACGCGCGCGTAAGGGTGGACCAGAGGCCGGCACGATCGTAGAACCGAAAATCGGCCCGCCGATTATCTCGTGAATGATAGTGAATCTCGCGTACCTGAGATCGTTGGATCGGTGGTGCAGGGCGCGGCGGCATGGTCCCGTCGCAACACAGCGCCGTTCGACGAGCACTGAGCAGCTATTCTGCGCCAACGGGGTTGCGTCGACGTCGAAAAGACGCGAACGGTCGTCCCGCGCCCCTCGACGCCCCCGTCTCACCCCCGTTAGAGTCGAGACTCGCCACGCCGCGCCGCGCCGCGCCGTCCCACCACCCCCCACGGTATACTACCGACGCCACTCTTCAGGGTACTCTCGCACGTATCTCACCGGACGGCCGTCCTTCTTCCGCCTGCGCGCCGGACTCAGCATCCCTCTCGCGCCCCTCTCTATCCGAAATGCTCTTGTCTCTCTCGTTCCCACCCGCTGTCTCCGGCGCTGTTACCGTCCTCGAGGCTGCCACCCCTGTGGCACATGCGCGAATCCCCCCTGTCCAACAAAACTCTCCTCGTAGAGCTGCCAGAATTGGGAAAAACGGGCCGAGGGAAAAGGAGGAAGAGGCCACCAGAGGGGGCACTGGAACGGGCACGATGTGTTTTCGAGAAAACGTATGTTACCCCGCTCTACCACCGCCACCCCTTTTCGACCCTATCCATCCTACCTTCGTCGTCTCCCTATTTACCTCTTTCTCGCACTTGCTTGTTTCGTTTTGTTTTTATTTGTTTTGTTTTGTTTTCTTCGTTCGTATTTACCGTCTAGCGTTTACGGTGATTGTTTAGGAAAGGTATACACGGCGGCGATATCGATGACCTTGAAGCCTGACGTAAAACGTCAACGGCCGGGATAACTTCGCTCAGTTTTCATTCGATCCTCCAACGCCGCGCCGCGCCGCGCCGTAGACTCCGAAACTTACCAAACTGCTACACGAGGTTTCTCGGTAAATAACTATCGTAAGTATTATACCGCGGATCTTTATGAACGCGTCCTCGACATCTCCTGGATTATTTTATAAAAACCCGAATGAGGAACATGCTCAACGTTAACGACGTACTTATTTTCTGCAAAATCATCCCCTTCCCGACCGTACTCTCGCATCAAAAACATCCACGGTATTTCGCTGTCTCACCCCATGGACCTAACGCTTCCACGAGCACACCAAAGTATACAAACAAGATTAAAGCTTAAGCCTCCGTGAACCAGATGGGGTTAAATTAACCCAAGCGGTTTTAAAACTGCTATTTTCAAATACACGGATGAGACGTTTGTCGCCATGGATACCGAATTTTTAAATTAATTAAGTAAAATTAACCGCACACGATTCAGGCTGTGATCTTTATTCGTCCGGTTAATTAAAGAAACACAATTACCTTCTTACCGGGTCTTCGATTCTCGAACGAAACTTCTAGCGCAGCTTGCGGTATTGTTCGTAGACCCTAAATAGCCGATTAGAGTGTTTGTGTTCCTCGCAGAACAGAATTCCGCTATAGCTAAACCGATTCCGTTGATCGTTTCCGTCGAAAGCTCGGACCGCGGCCGCAGAAATCGAATAAAAGTTTTACGCTCGCGACCGGACACAGAGAATTTGAGTGGCCGAATTGGTCAAAGTTACACCATGCGACCGGTGTAAAACTCCCATCGGAGGAACTTTTACGGCTGGCGTGGTCCGGTTCGTGCTGCGATAGGGCGGTAAAAAAATTGATTCGCTCGAACGACGGCCCCGGAGCGGAGCGCGACGCGACGCGACGCGACGCTGCGCTGCTGCTCCGATTTCTATTGTACCCTGCATTAATCAATCGCCACTTCCAAGCCATCGGGGAGCTATTACGGCCGCTATCGTCGCTTAGCCAACCCGTTGCTCCAACATCCCCATCTGCCATAGATCCTCCGCGACGCGATCTTTCGGAATCGATCGCCGTGTCAAAGCGCCGCGCCGCGTCGACCACCGGTCACCACCACGGCAGTCAACGCTTTGAATTTACTAAATCCAACAACTTGTTCCGAATGGGTTGGTAACGCTGTTTTGGCCAGAGTTCGTTCGCCAAATGTTCGGCTGCCAATGATGCCGATTCAGGGTCAGCCGAGCTCGAATTCGGCAGACTTTGAACGGCGCGGCGCGGCGCGGCGAGAACGTCCGAGCTGCAATCTCCTGGTTTTATCTGGTCGTATCCCCGCTCGCTAATCTATCTTGCCGAAAATACACGCGCGATAAGCGTCGTTTCTTCGTATTCTCGCCGGCAATAATCGTCTCGATTCGAGACGCGGTCGGTACCTCGGCCCGATAACGCCTAACCGAGCACCGACCGATAAGCTCTGTATCCGTATGCGACCAGGCAATAAAGGTGATAGAGAGAGAGAGAGAGAGAGAGAGAGAGAGAAGGAAGAGAAGCGAGTCTGTTGCAATTGCTGAATATAATTTTCCCTTCTTTTCCAATACAAAGCCATATTTTCGGGAAAATTGACAATTGCGGCAGTGCGAAACACCGCGCGTCGACTGCGTTGGAAAATGTAGAGGAGGGAGAGTAAAACAAGAGTGCCAGAATGGAGAGGGAAGATCCGGGGCGTACGTTTCCCTTTATCGGGTCGGGTGATTATGCTGCCGGAAGTATTGTTCTCCGGGACGGTATCGCTGTTCTTTTCGGTAATAATTATTACATTGTGACGCGGCACGGCATAGCGGTTGCGCGAATTAAAGGCGCGGCCAGCGCGGCGCGGCGCGGCGCGGCGCGACGCGGCAAGCGAGCACGGGGGAGGAATAAAGTGCTCGGCTGGAGCGGAAAATGAAAAGGTTTTGCAGTGGGAACGCTGGGCTCGGCCGAGCCTCCTTTTTCGCCCCGTAATCACTCGACGTGCCCTTTGTGTTCAGCGAGGTCGTCTAACCAGACGCGGTTCCGGGCTCTCTCCTTGGCGAGCACCGCAAACAATACGGATCAAGATAGAATTTACCGGGAGCGAAGGTGCGCGCTTCTCTCACTCCCTTTTCCTCTCTCTCTCTCTCTTCTACTTTCCGCTCCTTGTCTACCTGTGGGATACACCGAGAGCCAAGGATCGGAGTCGTACGGCGTTCTCTTCTCTCTTGCTGCTGCTCCCATTCGCGATCATCTCGGCCGAGTCGTGCTTTTCGCGTTTCGCGTTACGCGAGCCGACAACATAACCGGAGCGGACGGAATCACCGCGCGATCCTCGCACATCAACGGTCGACGTTTCCTTAATTTTAAGTGATTCGAACGGCGGAAGGCGCACCGGAATAACAAACGACCCCCTCCCCATCCTCCCTCCCCCTCTCCCAACCCGGCAACTTTAAATGGCTTTCGAAAGTTTTTTCGCTCGCTACGCCCGGAATTACTGTGCTTTAAATGCCAGCCACCCCCACGGGCGCCTCGTCTCCTGCCCGTTCGTGCTAGATTGATCGCTTTTTGGAACCGATGGCGGACATTGAAATGGAATAGCCGACGCTTTCCAAGCGAAAATCAACACGGAGACACGCGTTCCACTCACCGAGTTAAGGGAATTTTTGTTAAATACTCGGGGGACGACTTTTTTGTCGCTGGTCTCGCATTATTTTCGCCCTTTCAACGTGGATGCCGGCCGATAAACAAATACGGGTGAAATGGTTTTCCAAAAACCTACCTCGCACAGACGTTTCATCGAAATCGGTGTGCTCCTCCTTGTCAGATGCTACCTGTTATACGATCTGTCATGCATCGTGGATTTAGAATGAAAAAGAAAATTTCTGTTCGTTTCTGATCGCCGCCGTCGAATACAATCGCACGAATAATGAAAGGCGAGCGAGTAGAATATATAGGTAGGTCATAAACAGACGCATCGTCCCATTCGAGCTCGTTTTTCTCAAAAATATAGAAATATTCTATGACTTCGGGATACCCCTGTATCCATATAATATGTACGTGTAATTTCATTAATTTCTATTAAGCGATCCCGTTGTTCCGACTACCGTTCAATGATATTTGCGCTGTGCATCGTTGAGCGTAATAAAGTGTGCACTAATTGAAAGCTCGATGTCCAAATAATAAGTATAATAATCTGTGGAACGCATGGGACGAATAATAATGTATTCGCAACATCGATTTTTCCGGAATATTTTGCAATTCGATACGAGCCTATACTTTTTCGCGTGCTAAAATCAGAATCATGCTCAACATTTTATTTCATGTTTTCCGAAAACTCTGTTCGAGACACAGGTTGTGTAAATTTCAATATGAATATGCTCGCATTTTCCATCACCGGAGCAAACTGTGCGGAAATTGTTTACAAATTTCAGCATTACCCAACGAATTTGACTGAAAAATTCGAAACACATTCTGAACTTTCCCGAACGTGGTCCAAGCTTGACAAAGTTTCACACAGAAATTGTAAAATTCTTGATATATTCGGTTCCGAAAAAAAGGAAGAAAATCGGCCGTGGAACACCGAGTATGGAAAGTGCGGCGGCGGCGGCGGCGGCGGCGCCTCTTCGCGGCCACGCAGCCACGCGCGGGTTGCACGAGTATCGGCCAACTCGGCCGGAAGCTCGGATTAACCGTGAAACAGGCCTGTAACCGGTAGCAACGACTAGTCGATGGGTTCCGGTCTGTGCAACGTGTATTACCAGTCCGCGGGATGTTTATGTCAGTGAAATATGCGAAAGTATGCGGGCAGCGTATACACGCGAAACACACGCAATTAGAGTGCGTCGAGGCTGCGGACGCGCAACGAACGGGCCCGGTCATTGCGTTAGCGCCGATCCGCGTCCGCGTTATTATTTAAACGTTACAATGAATAATTATGAGCGAGTCGTACGGCCGGAACCGAGAGCCATTCTCATCCCGAAAATATTGTTTGCCGATCGAATCGCGAATAACAACAAAATTCGATCGTATCCGAGCCGGTTCGAGTTTCTGTATATGATTCTTTTCGAAAAGCTCGCAACACGAGCATAGCCGATCGTTTCGAGTTTAAGCAGCGTTTCGTAACGAGCGGAGATTGTGTATCAGTCGGCGGCGAGGGCTTTTCAATTTATCGGAACGTGTGACCCAATTTTTCACCGATTCACTTCAAATTTCAAACGCTCGGATCCGCGTACGAATTTACATGTATGTATGAATGTATGTACGTATGTATGTACGACAGGGGGCTGTTCGATGATGCACCGTGAATGGCAGTGCGTCGGCTCGCGGTAATGAATTTCCATCGCGCCCGCGGAATTATCAACCGCGCGCAAAAAGATAAAGTTTCCCGCGGCCGCGCATTCGAACACGATGCGGCGAGTAGAAAACGTCGTCGGTCTCATTTTATCAATTCGATATGAAATTTCCCCGTCGCGCTGTGCTCGTCGTTCAACGAGCAGAGCCGGCGATTGAATAATGTAATTACGTGTGACGATGGTGGCTAACGAGAACAAACAGAAACCGCCCCGCGCAAACTCGCGGAGTACCGAAGACGCGTGTGACATTTGCGTCCAATAGAACTCACCGTTCTACCGTTGTCGACCGAAAGATATTGTTGTATTTTTGTATTGTCGAGAACCGACCATTATATTCGGACCTCTATTAAAATAAGTACAAAGAGTCACGGACGTCACAGGGCCGAGCAGAGAAGAAAACGAACTTTTCAATGCCGCGATTCCGTCGGTAAAAAGGCTTGAGGTCGGGGAACGGTTCCGCATTTGTCACGATAACAAACGCGCGTTTCTTGACGGTCCGCTGCCCGTAAGAATCGTCGCGTCGCGTCGCGTCGCGTCGCGTCGCGTAGCCTCGCGTCGACCCTAAATCACGTCGCCGGACGATACCAGCTCTCGATACCTAGCTGTTTGTCATTCCCTCTGTCAAGTCCATTGTTCCTAGTGGACTACTTATTCGTCATTGTGGACAACGCGATTCGACTCGATTGATTGCGCAAGCATCTCGGTGACGAAGATTTATCCGCGCGATACACGCAGAATTTCATTAGCCGATTTCATTCACCGTAGCTGTTAAATTGCGCGTCTTCTTCGCTTCCGAATGTTGTATGTAAACAAACTACAGACCGAGACCAGCGATCGGTCAGCCAGTGCGAGGACGATATGTTTTGGTTCTAGCCTTAGACCATATACAGGGTGTTCATTTGAAAACTTTCCAGCCGAATATCTCGATAAATATGAAAGATATTAAAAAAGTGTAAAACACGTGTCCAAGGATTTCGAGGGGGAAAGGGGGCGGCAGTATCAGTTTTTTATTTCGGTGGCGTTTTTAAGGTCAACTTTGTTTTTTCAAATGGAAAGCTATATTTTTTATTATGGGATCTTATTGTACTTATTGTACGAAAATTATTGGTCTTTTTACGTACAATAAGATCCCATAATAAAAAATATAGGTTTCCATTTGAAAAAACAAAGTTGACCTTCAAAGGACCTTGAAAACGCCACCCAAATAAAAACTGATACTGCCCCCCCCCCCCCCCGCCCCTTTCCCCCTCGAAATCCTTGGACACGTGTTTTACACTTTTTTAATATCTTTCATATTGTGTAGATGTTATGTAGATACGGCGTAGATAATTTTCCGTGTCCGAAAGATGAAATCAGCTGAAAGACACTGTGACGTCACATTTTCAAAATATGTAGTACAAGCTATGCTCATCGACAGTGCCTACGCTTGGCTTACATGGGGAGAGGGGGGTCAGCGGGTGCGCCATGTACACAGTATGTATGTATATACATGGAAAGAAATTATCTTAAGACTTATCTTGTGACGTCACAGTGTCCCATCATCTTTCGGACACTGAATTCTCGGTTTTCCTATACACATACTATACCTATGCCGGGTCTATTAGTATATATGGTCTAAGGTTCTAGCGACGCGACGCGACGGAGGATGCCTCAACGGGTCTGCGCGTGTGTGCGGCCGTACGCGTGTGATCGAGGCGTCCTAGACGCCAGTCTTTAGGCAAACGCGGCAACCTAACGTTCGGCAGATATGTATTCAAATATGTATAGCGTGTTCTATTTCCTTTGCAGTCTGACTCAAATTATCTTTCGTTTATCCGCCTCGTTAGTTCTAATTGAACAGCCGTTGTAGTAATGAACTCGAGCGATCTTCGATATTTTCGAACAGGATTCACCGTTCCCATGCGTCGACGCGATCGTCATCCGATCAAAATAATTACCCTTCGTCGTTGTTCGCGACGCGGCGTGAAACGGTGACGCTGATGGAACATCGATTCGAGCCAGCCCTTTGGCCCTTTTGACCTAACTCGATGCGAAATTCGGCCCTGAAATAACCCTTACTACGCGTAATCTAGTTTCTTGGATATTTGTCCGAGGCAACTACCAACGAAAAAACACAGATTTCTTTTTCGATCAACAGCAGTGCGAGACCGGTGTTACTCACCGACGCAAGCTCCAGCGATTCCATTACAAGTTACGAAGCGTTACGTCGCGTCGCGTCGCGTCGCGTCGCGTCGCGTCGGTGTTACAACAACGATGGCTACGAATGGCCCTAGGGTAGCAACGCATTTCCACTTGATGCACAGCTTCCGTCGGTTATGTTTCAAGCGCAACTTTATCTTGGAAATAAACTTCTGTCGTGTATGCGTTCTACGTCATTACGGCGTTCTATCCACTCCTCGAAACGGGTCTTAAACTTCCGAACCCTTTAATTAAAAGTTTCTTTCGTTTCGGGTCGAAAGCTATGCGGTATCGAACTGGAAGGAGACGTTCGCTTTCGATATGTTGTTTCGTTCGAGTTTAATCGAGGAACCGATGTAGCGGAACCTTCTTCGAGCCACGATCGAGAAATCTAGCCATTTTTTAATTGGTATAAAACATACACCTACAAATGTTAAACGAAAAAATCTTAGAATATGTAAAAATGGGTCGACGGGACTGTCTTCGTACAGAATAAAGAAATCGCGAAACCAGGGGTTAAGAATGGATATCGAAGCACCAAAGGGAGTTCGTCCCATGTTTCATCCTAGCTTTAAGAATAGTTCGAGGACAGCGGGGGAAAACAATTGGATATTTCAAGGAAAAATGTTTGATCGCTAGAGGAAATATTTCTTGCAGACGCGAGAAACACAATTCGCAACGCGGACGTCGCGAATGCCGGGTACACCGAATACACCCGCACAATTTTCCGAGACGCGTCCCGGAAGTATCAGGCAAACACCTCTTTTTCCAATGGCCTGCTCCATGGTCCGTGGAGATCCCTCAAGTTTTTCACGCGAGGATTCCTTAGCAGCCCGTCTGCGAATATGTACTATGTACTATGTACTATGTATGTACCATGGAACGCGATCTTCCGCGGAACTTCTTCTCGCCCGGATATTCCGGCGAATATCGATAAACGATTCGGTGTCTCTCGATTTTTCCACCGACCCGAATCTATATTCAAAAGCTGCTAAAACAATGAAAAAAATTCAATTCGCCGCGCGAAACCGAGCAACTTCTACACTGAAATGAAACTCACCGAAAACGCGGTTCCCGCTCGAGGAATACGCTCTTGTGGCCTGTGGGGAAGAAATAAACGGAAGAAAACGCGGTCGAAATTCTGCGGAGAATACATACCTAGTCCTTGCGTTTAAGTAAATACGCCGAGCGCGAATCGATCGATTTATTTACCGGTCGGCCGGTAATCTACGGTGGGCATTTTTATTTGCGGAGGACACGATTGTCGAGACGTGAACCGACTATGGAGGTGTTCGTCTTTTAAATTCGAGCAACTTTCGAGAAAGCAAAGAAACTGTTGTATACCCGATAACCCTAGGCCCTAGTCAAACGCCAACGCATCATGATAACCATGCTATAGACACGTCAGCCAAAACCCTTGAATCATCAGGACCAAACAGACCCTTAGACTTTGTCTCTTTCACATCATCCTTTCCACAACAAACCTTTTCCACTCCCTTCCACATTTTCCTCTCAAAAACTACATACATACATATACATATAGCAGCCCGTCGAAACAGATTCAGAGCTTCTTCTTGCATACTCCAGTGCAGAAGGTCACATCGTTGTACCTTAAACTCGCCACCGTGTATATTCTTAAATAAAACTCTTCTCGATTTTATTATAAATTGTTGTACTCGATTTCCAAACCCGGAATCCAACAAAACGATAACGATAAATCAGAGTAGACGCAGGAAATAGTGAATATGGATTACACCAATTTCTAAACGGTTGAAAATAGTGAAAAATTACAGCGTGTCTCTCGGTTTGCACCTTCGCGCAATTTCGATATTAACATCGGTTGTTTACGCGTTGCGAGCCGCGCGACGTCGTTCCGATCCGTCTCCAGGTGCCAGCATCGCGACGAGCAGACGAGTTTTCCGTGTGCCACGTTAGGTGTAGCCAGGAGAAAAAATGCCGTTGATAACGCAAGATTTTTCAAGCGCTGTTCGTCGAATCGTCCGATAGCGAACGGGACGTCGCGTCGCGTCGCGTCGCGCCGAGTTCGCGGGAAAAATACACCGTCGCGAGCGGTAAAGATATAGACCGAGACGGATGAACAGATAAACGAATAGGAACGGAGAGAAAAAATATCGCTCCGCTACTCCGGCGCTTTGTCTTCGGGGCGAAACGTCGCGGCGCGGCGCGCCGCATTCTTCGCGAACAACAAAGCGACTATCGGCCTGTGCACGCTGCGAGCTAGATTACCGGAGATCCGGCTACCGTCAATGGGCGCATGGCACAGTCTAATCCTTAGAATGGCTCGGTAGATAGCCAGGTGTCAGCCCTCGAGATACGTGTTGCGACGATTAACCGCCGAGAACAGAGTTTCCTCCGTAACGTCGCGCGTCCCCCCACCATCTCGTGACGCGTCGGTCCCTCGCCAATCGGAACTGCGACGAAACAGCTTCCGATACTCCCCTACGGCTCGCTCAATTTTATTCTAATTGTAAGACGCGAATCGTGGGTATTCATTTATTGAAAAAATTACCATGCACTTTTTTCTCTAATAATTGCAAGAGCAGAATATTTTGTAATCCCATTCACCCTCCGTGATCACACTTATTTTTCGTATATTCTGTAGGCAGGCTGAGTCTATTTCGTTTTTTTACCGTTTTAGAATGCATCTCGATCTCGATACGTAAACTGCAGTAAGCCAAAGGATCGAATAACATAAATCTTCGCGGAGAGTCGATGTTTACCCCAGATCCGGGAAATAAAGCAACGTCGACTCTTCTTTCTGAGAATTCAGGGACGAACGACGTCGGGAATTTGCATGGAAATCCGCAGCCCGTTAATTAGAAATCGTATCAGCGATATTCCGAGAGACATAGAAAGTTGTTGATAAGGACATTTTAATGGATAAGGCGCGCCGGCGAGGCTGCAATTTACGGAGCCCGGGGCGAGATCGCGAAACGAAGAGCGCGAGAAGGAAGTCCGGGGAATAAATTGAGTCAGGCATCTCGGCAATAAATCAGAATATTACGTTCAAGACGACGTCGTGGAACGTATCAATGGCCAGAAGTAAACAGTGTTGTTTTCGTTTCGCGTCCGGATGGGTTTCCAGTGAAGATTGCGAGGGAGGGAGGGTGCGGCAGGTGTATCGCGAAAGAGGCAAGTCGTAGCGTCGCGTCGCGTCGCGTCGCGTCGCGTCGGTGACGTTTCTGTTTCATTGAACGTCGCCGCTGCAAGCAGCAGCGATCACGTTGAATTACGAACACCGGGAAATTTAGCTGGCACCACTGGTTCCCATCCGGCCAGTGTTTCCCGGTGCTCGCGCGAATTTTAATTACGGCATGGACTGCACCGCACCGCGCCGGAAGTACACCTCCTCGCGAAGCAGAACACAACGACAGACCCGTATTTCATACTTTCCGACGCGCAACCGTCCTTCCGTGACTCGCATTTCAGAAACACTACGCCCGATCTTACTTAACCCCTGACCACTCGTCATGCACTCCGACAATCCTTTCCCCTTGAACCATGAAACCTCGACGACGTTCCTTCCAAAAATTCTATGAGCTCGCGGTTGTGAAGTGCACGGCACAAATTCAATGCATTTGTCAGCCGAAAATTTAGAGCACTACCCTCGCGCTCAAGTGTTTGCATAAAAAATCCTAGAATGATATCGGATCATAAGTTAAGTAATTTTCCTCGATTCTCCACACGAAGCTTTCAATTAAGTCTCGTTAAGCGATATTATTGTAGAGTTATATAAACCCGTGTTCGTGATCACGACGATAGAGACTGCAGAGAACAGAGAGAGGCAAATCAGTTTACGCGACGTCAGAACGGCGCGGCGCGGCGCGGCGCGGCGCAGCGATCAAACTGATCTGCCTCCACCTATTGTCGAATAGAAAAAAAATTCCGAAATTGCTCTCGAACGGATACTCCATTGTCTCATCCCAGGGTCTCTCGAACTATACGTAGATATACCCTCTTATATATGGAGACGCAATTTTAGCAAAGCGGGATGGCAAATAAAAGCCGACGAACCAACAATCGGCCAGGAAACAAACCAGAATCGGCATTTCCGATTGCCGGCGACTCAAGTTTGCGAAGACAAACACCGAGGACCGTCGTTCGCGTCGTCGCGTCGCCTCGGTTGAACCTCGTATATCGGCCCCGGTAACCCGTCTGACGCACGCGAGAGAGCATGAGTCAAACGGGAGGAGAAGACGATAGCGATTCTGTTTGCTCCGGGGTCACAGTTCACCGACACGAGCTGCACCACCGCGCCGCTCCGCACCATGCCACTCTAGAATCTTTGCACAAAGGACAAGCAGCGCGGACTTTGCGTGGCCTTGGATCACGAGAAGGATCTACTAGCTGCCGTTGTCAAACCGTTGTCAGCCGTTACGCGCTGTCAAACGATCGCCTCGGTCGATGAGACTGCGAAAAGGTGTGATGGTCAAAGGCGATTTGTTGGTGTAGGAGCGATTGTCGAACAGAATGGACGCGAAGATGGAACCGAGCGAAACACCGATGCACCGAAGTGCATCCCCTGTTACAGAAACGTAACGCGTAAATGGCGTGTTTGGACCAAACAAACGAAACTCGTTCGCACCCCGCTTCAACCAATTCGTGCTCGTTTAACGCTAAACCTACCACGGTCGAACGACCGGTTTTCTATTTTACAATTATTGAAATTATACAAATTTATTTATTTGTAGCATCTTGATCCTCTTGACCCCATTGAAACTGGTCGATTTATACCCAGATTGACCTCCGAATAAGCGTGCGTCTTCTAATCGCGTTCCGTAAGAAAAAGAAGAAAATTCACGTATAAGATTATCGATTATCGCGAGCGTGGTTGGTCGGTAGCTTTTTGGATTCCCGTCGCGTCGCGTCGCATCGGTGCGTAACGGCTCTAAAGGTCGTCCATCGCCGAGGAGGAATCTGTTTCGCTCCCACCAGGCCCGTCTCGGCCAGGAAAGTTTACCCGAGGATCGGCTTTTAATCTCGCGACGATAACGTCTCGACGTCTTTTCTGCGTTGATTCCGTGACGCTCGAGGCAGTGTAGTGTGTCGTTGACCATCAGCGCGGCGATCGCTCAGCCTCGACGTGGAGGTCCGCGTAGAAAATCCAGTCCTCTCATTGTCAGACCCGTCTCTTCCAAGGTTCCCAAGCTCGACCTAACCACCCAGACCCTCCACTTTCTCGCTCTCCCGTTTTCCCACCAATTTTCTCGGCCGTCCCTCCGGCCGAACCTCTTAAATCCGCGCGGATTCTCCGTCTGCGAGTCTCGCCGAGGTTCTCCGACAATTCCCGCCACTTATCAGATTCCCACCACCTAAGAGCAGAGACGTCTCTTTCCAATCGGTAATTAACTTCTCCCTCCCTCCTCGAGCGTAGCCTAGCCGAGCCGAGCCGAGCCGAGCCTAGCCGTAGGGAAAGAACGATCGCGTCGCGGCGTTCGTTCAATTAGGAAAATCGTGATTTGTGTGTTGCACAGCGTGGGGAAACAGCGTGGGGAACAGCGTGCAAAGCCGAGTGAGACCAACAGCCAACGACCATGTACTCGGCGCTGTTACTACTCAGGTCCACGAAACTTGGACGCTATCCAAGGAGATTGGCTTCGTCCACCTCGGGGCTAAGGACTCCCGAGCCAACGGTACGTGCTTCCTCTCCTATTCTTCTCTCTCTCTCTCTCTCTCTCTCTCTCTCTCTCTCTCTCTCTCTCTCTTTCTTCGCCCCCTCCACCCCTCTCACCCCGTCCTCCGTGCCCCGGGCAGGATCGTAGGATCGATCGATCGCAGGGTCGCGACCGACGACTATTGGGTACTCCGGCGCCCGAATCAATTTTTAACGCGTTCGACCGGTGGCGGGGCGGCCTTTTTTTAATCGACTGTCGCCACTCGAGAAGAACGCTTTTCTCCTTTCATGTTTTTTCGTTCGACGCCGCCGCGCCGCGCCGCGCCGCTCGCCAACGCAATTAATAAAATCTTCGTTCGAGCTGAACCTGTTCGAGCCGGGACCCGATCGATTCTTATTTTTTTTCTCTTCCGTTTTTGTCCGCGATTAACCTGTTAAATGTTTGTCAACCGGCGCGGCGCGGCGCGGCGCGCTAGAGAAAAGCTAGAGAGGCGATCCACCGGCAACGTCGACCGAACTTCCGTTTGAATAATTTAACCCGGTAGCCCAGTTCTTTCCGCGAGGAATTTTCATCTCGCATCGCGACACGAACGACGACGGAGTCGACGGTAAAATATTCACGCTGTCCCTGCGATTCGGCAACGCTTGCAGCCGTCGCAGCCGCGCCGCGCCGCGCCTCGTCCTGACAATCGTCGCGCGTCAGGTCGCGTCGCGTCGCGTCGGGACGAAAGCTGCACAGGATCGCGACGCCGACCGTCTCTTTGCTATTTCCGCGCTTGAGCATTCGGCGCTGGTTTCTTTCCGAATTCGCCTGACCTGCTCGCCCCCTTTGATTCGTTCCTCCCTATAGCCGGGGCGACGCGCGACGTGTCGCGAGCCCACGTGCGCGAGGCACGCCGCTTTGACGCGTCGCTCCGCGATTATAAAAAATTATTCCAGCATTCTGCAGTTTAGTGCATCCGCTAAAGAGTCTCGTCGCGGTTGTTTTCGTGTATTTTACTCTTATTTTCCGATCCGTTTCCATGGGACAGATGATCGAAAGCAAAATTGTGGGAATAACATTCTATTTGGTTTCTATCCCCTGCAAACGATATACAGACGATGTTTATTTTGTACAACGATCCGCAGTCTAATTATATCACTCGAAGAACGTCTAATTAATTTCTTCTATGTGCTGTTAGATGACCGTTAAGGCTGTTGCCGAGATAAACATTGATCGCAAACATATTAATCTTTGGATCGACTCGGACAATTCCGATTTGCATTTCTGAAATGCAAATTTTGTCCATATTTTTGCGCAAATTGGCCATTGCGCGTCGTTGCGCGGAAAATACTGCATCGCGTAGCGTAATGTAGCTGATACATTGATTTTGTTCGCTGTCATATCGACGCGAAAGGGTGAATTAGACGAAGGGAATGGAGGAACGAACCCAGCCATCCCTCGGTCGTCCAGGGCGACAATAATAATATTCTAATTGCGCCGCTCGTTGCCGATGATCGCCGGTTTAATTGGCTGCGCCCGCAATAAATGTAACGCGACGTTATCGCGACTGATACCGCGCGCGCGCGCATGTGTGTACACGGTGAACGAAATAAATATCGTTTGCTCGCACGCTATCTTGGCCCGTTTGTCGATCGCGTATTCCGTTGTTCCCGCATACCATTGCATTCTCTCGGAACGAGCCTCTCCCGCGTCGAATAATTCCTCGACGCAAGATATTATTTCGGACGGGCACGAATATACGAAGCGATCCGACGCGACGTACAGCGCGATCGATGGATCGGCAACGCGAAGCACGCCTCCTCGGGACACTTCGCGACATTCGGCCGTTCGGACAACAACTTGCGGGGGTGGAAACCTTTCAATTTTCAGATCGAATCGACTCCTTATTCCGCGTGGCCAGACGAGAGCGTACGATACATACCTTGAAAATTATCGGGCTTCCTATTGCGCTTGTATCGCGTATTTCTCGAAAAAGCTATTATGCGCAACTAATATAATTTTTAATCTTATTTCTTTGATGCCGTGTGCGGAACTTGAAGCTGCGGCACAAACCGTTTCGTTCAGGATACCGCTTCGTTAGGAACCACTTAAAAGTTTGATTAACTTTGTTGCTAGCTTAATGGAGCCCTTCATAAAATATACAGATGTTTTTCCGGTTCAATTATTATGAACTACCGCATAAAAATGAATGTTTGCATTTGTGACACGAAATGGCGCTTGTCGGTACATAGTCGAAAGTCGAGGTTGCAATTATAACGTATTCATTCTTCGTTTAGCCATCGGACGGTGAATCTTCTCGAGAGCCGCATAGCGTGCCGTGTTTAGGATCATTTGCAGTTTCGTTTATCAAATTTTTTAAACACATTTCCGAAGGAACTTTACCCAGGCAGTTTTTTTACTAAATACTCCCAGCTCAAACGAAACGCTAGAGATTAATTAAATGACTATTTTGATAAATCTAAACACGCGAGTATTTTTATTGCTTCTCGTTTGAATCTTGAATTTAATCGATCGGTTGAACGACGATTTTGATCGATCTAGACGCGCGAGTCTCTTTATATTCGAGAGGTGAATTATTGTTTTTTTAGGACGGAGGCTTTCGGTACGGGCCGATGGTGGGTGGCGTGCACGGATGCAATAACGATCGCGACTGCGATTGCGTGTGCTCGCAGGCGTTAGAATTCGGAACCGATATACGGCCTCGAGCGTACTGCGACTTACGTTAGACAGCAGATAAGAGCCGCGAGATGTGATTTATAACGCGCAATCGGTAACCTTCGCGTTGCGAAACCGCTCGGGATCTGCGTCAAATGGATGCAGAATTGAAACTGTCGCGTCTTGGAAAAACCCGTGTAACCCTCCCGGGAGTTACGAAAATACCGACCGTCCTTGCGCATCGCTACGATTTTATCATACACACCGCGCCGCGCCGCGCCGCGCCGAGAAATCTCGATCCCCGCTCTCGCCTCTGACAGATCGATGACAAACAAATGACGGAGCGACACTCCGATGATGATAACTTTCGAGCCGTCACTGATAGCGCGCGCTGCCCTTCAAACGACTCGATTCATCGATTAAGCTAATTCTTAATGAACGGATCGATATCTTCCGCTAGCGTCGATCGAACAAATATTGCGAACGCTTCTCTGAACGATGTCGTAATCTTTAGTACTTTGTTTTTTGTTTAAAAAGTCGCGCTCGTCTAGAAGGCTGAAAAGAAAGCGAGACTATCCGCGATAATCTTGTTTTCGCGAATTGTTTTATTCTAGAGCGAGTGTCGCATAATTTTTTCATTTGAAAATATTTATCAATTACCAGATTAGCCAGAGGTTCTGTCCGAACGATGTCCAAATCATCATTAGTTAATAAATTCGTACAATATACGGCGTACGATCTAGTTCCTGTACTTTCCCGAGGTATTGATTCGAGACAAAATATGGCTGACGTTCTAACGTAAAGTCGTTTGTTTCCAGTCGGTAAGAAAAGTGCAACGAAAATCCCGTTCGTTCGAGGACTAGATCATAATCTAGATCCCTTAAGCTGCGAGCGAGAGTCGCCAGACACGGTTTTCTATTTTTCTCCGCTTCTTCCGATCGGAAAGACACCAATCTCCAACTTTTGTCAACTTGTTCTCGATGCTATCCGCCTGACGGGAGATAATGGGAGTATCGGCGGTAGGAGCGGTGCCCCTGCGACCGGGTATATCAAAACGGAGAATGACTTCCATCGCACTTCATTTAATTTCTCCGATTCTTTCGAGCCTTTTAAACTTCTCGCGATTCGGGGAGCATTCGTAAATGGGTTCCACGGAAGCGGCGGAAACTTTTCAATCGTGGCAGGGAACAAAATGGTACTTAGGGGATTCTTGTTCCAACAATTTCCGTCCATTCTGCGGAACAGCTTCGTAGTTCGCGGAGTCGACATTTTCAAACCTCCTATCAACTCGTTCGAACGACACGGAACTTCATAAATTCTTTGAATTCCAAAAAGTACGTTGTTTCTCATGGACCGTCTCCCTCTCTCTCTCTCTCCCTCTCTCTCTCTCTCTCTCTCTCTCTCTCTCTCTCTCTCTCTCTCTCTCTCTCTCTCTCTCTCTCTCTCTCTCTCTCTCTCTCTCTCTCTCTCTTTCGAGACAACTAAGTAAGCGTAAACGGATTAAGAAATTGGTTCGAAGAAATTGATAAGCGCGATTCCGTCGAAGGAGATAGCATCGAGCGCAAAATTACGTATTCGTGATTTTTCCGACTGTCCCTCCTTTTCCCGCAACTGCGTCTTTGAATCCGCGAATTAATCTGCCTCCTCGCGCCGATAGTGACCGCCGCCAACTTATCTACGGTTTTATGTAACCGATGGCTTGCACGCAGGAGTCCCCCGGCCCCCGGCCCCCGACCCCCGGCCACGCGTAGCCGTGGTCCGAATAAGTGTGTCGAGTGGCAATCGAGTACGAATTGGCCCACGGGAATTTTTTCCCCGGTTCGAGTGTTGCACGGGGAGGAGATAACGGGGAGATTGTTCGTAAACACGATATGTATATACTATATACCATATATGTATATAATAAACACCCACGCGCGTCTAATTGTCCTCGGATCGGCGAGATTTTCTTCTCTGTTTCCTCCCGCGAGGACATTAGGGCCGTTCGGATACGAAGGATAAAGGAAAACGGCGACGCTTATCGCAGTCCAATTATCCCGCGAGCTTTGAACGCCGCGGAACATACAGAAAGTTGTTCAAGGTTTTTCATCTACAAATTGAGAGACGCCGGTCGTCAATATTAATGACCATCCCACCCGGTGAATACGTACCGCGTCTTGTGTTCCGATGGATAATGTTGCACGTGCGCATCGAAACATCGAAAGAGAGCGCTTATTTTGACACGGACCGTTTCCCGCTTGTTATTAATAATTTATTCGTTTAATTCTCTTCGAAGCGTGTCTCTCCATTTGGAGATTTTTCTCGTTCCGTCAATCCGACTTTTATCGTTACCGCGTACGCGTATACAGTCTACATTATGTATATTATTATCAATTGCTAAAAATTAACCGCAATAATTACACTGCAATCGATTAAACTCGTCGAACCGCGAACGGGATATTACATCAAGATCAATCGAGTCATCCTATGACATATTAATTGTAAACAAGAGAAATCGCGCGGACTCGTTATTTATTGAATAAATTCTGGTTGAATTATACCGCGACCGCTTAAGTTGACGCGTAACGAGGAATCGATCGACAAAGAGAATTCCGCATCGCTGGAGCTGTCGGTGATGAATCTGTCGAACGAACGGAGTAATTATTAGACTACCGCTACTATATGATTTGCATTTATTACGAAAACGAGCATATAGCTGCAATTTATTATCGATTATTCGATAGCGATTAACGGATGCGATTATGATGTTTAGGGCAACCGCGCGGAGTTGCGGAGGGAGCTGCAGACGACGGAACGACCTAGAAGAGCGGCAACTTTCTTTGAGAGGAGCCAGCTCAAGTACGCGCGTCGTTTGGTGGTGAAATTGGGCAGCGCTGTTATCACAAGAGAGGATGAGCACGGATTGGCGCTGGGCCGGCTGGCCTCCATCGTCGAGCAGGTCGCTGAATGTCAGAACGAAGGTCGCGAGTGCATTATGGTGACCAGCGGGGCGGTCGCGTTTGGCAAGCAGAAACTCACGCAGGAGCTCCTGATGTCCTTGTCGATGAGGGAAACCTTGAGCCCCGCGGATCATACCAGGGAACACGCAGGTATTCGTACTCGAATCGATAACAACCGCGATCCCGAACAATCCGTCTCAAAACCGCGCTATCTCTCTCTCCCTCCCTCCCTCCCTCCTTTCCTCTTCCTAGATATCGCTCTCTCCGTCAATCCCCCCCGCCCCACCCCCGTTGTTCTCAAGGCCACGAGGATTATCTTTGGAAAGTCGTGTTTATTCTTCGTGTGGAGAGAGATAGTTCAAGATCTCCGGTATTTTTCAGACACAGCTGATAAAACCTCCGGTCTTTCTTGATCGGACAGAAAGCACGATCGATCCGAGAAACACGGATCTCGAAAATGAAAGCTTGCTGCACATGTAAATTGCAACGAGCAGCAGTTAAACGAAAATTCATCTCACCTCGTAATCGCTTCTTCTATTTTCACTGTTTCGGTATTTCGATTTCAGAAACGAATAACGTAGTGTAGGTACATATGTACGTAGTTTTAGCGGATTCTGTTCGCAATCTCCGTCGCGAGTCCGACTCGATACGTATTATATGTATAGTATATAGGGCAGCGGGTTAAACGAGTTAAGCGAGTTGTCGAGCTTTCGAAGCTCGATTCGAACGTCCACGCGAAGGTTAAAAGACCGATTAGCAACCGAACGAAACCGCGACAAAACCATGTCGAACCTGCGAAAAGGAACGAGCCGAGCAATTTCGCGCAGCGTCTTCCCACGGGCTATTATTCTTTTCTTTCGCTAACGATCGAAACTTTGCGGTTTTCGGCAATGGCCTTTGCTCGCTAGGGGAAATACTTCCGGGAGTGTTGTTCGCGGATTACGACAGAGGGAACAAGCTGTTTCGTGGTGGGATTCCCCTTATTTCACGGCCGGTGAATGGCGCGAGCCAGATAGCCGACAGTAATCCTAGGCTTTCAGCATTTCACCGTGAATTTCATTTTTGGTATATTATCAGCTAACTGCAAATTGGAGTACACGATCCTCGGGGCGGTTGTCCTTCATCCTCTCGCCTCGCCTCGCCCTGCCTCGCTCGCGAACGGACAAACGAGCGAGCGAGCGAGAAAACGCTCGCACGATCTTCGCTTCTTTATACACCTCGCACGCTAATGAGTTTCGAGGATGGCGCGAGCGCTACTCGAGTTTACCATTTGCCGGCCCCGCCGCGCCGTACCCTTTCATTATTTCCGCAGATTCATCCCGGGGCCTCGGTGCTCCATTAATTAATCATAATTACGTGTCGCGAGGCCGACGAACGACCGCGCGAAACACCAAGAATTTATTTCACCGAGCCTCCCCAACCCCACCGCCGCTTCCACCACCCATCATATTTTAATTGTCCGCGTCGAATCGATTTACGGAGCAATTTCAGAAAGTTACCGCGATTATTTAAATACCCTCGATTTCTTGTCTCTACGAAATAAATGCCCCTGTGTAAATGTTTCTCTAACATTCTGGAATAAGTAACCGAAGATTCGCTAACTTATGTAGCAAATTCGGTTCGAATTATATTCGGCAAATGTTAGATTTTGGGAACGAAAGGGGTTGAGTAGAAAAGAAAAATTCGATTCCATCTTGCCAGTGGTCGCGGTCTATCGGACTACCGAGACGATTACGTTAAGAGACATCGTATGTATGGGGGCATACTCGTTCAGCAGATTCTATTTAAATTACACAGCAAATGGTCGATTTGACTTACCAAGCAATTTCAGAAAGTTACCACGATTATTCGCCCTCGTACATCCATCGGCATTACCTCCTAAATTGAATACGCTCAATTTCACTTTGTCTTGTCGATATGCTTCCAGGTTAGACGAAATGTCTCTATACTATACGTATACGTATATGTAGATGTAACTTCTGCAGTTCGAATAACCTCGAGAGCAAAGAGTTGAAATTGTTGCGCCATTTTGGTTGGCCGGGCAAGAGTTTAAAGAGGCAACGAACGCGCATATTTGGTAGATCGTGTTTAAATTAACCTGCCAGTGATTTATACATATATAGTTGACGGAATCAGGAACTTCATCTAGCCTATACATATCTTTCGGAGTAAAGCTTTATAAATGAATTTTTTCGAATTTTTGGAGATTTCCAATTTTTTTCACAACAACTTCGCAAAGTCCGAAAAATCTGAAAAAAATACCTATTAATAATCACGACGAAACACAGCTAACATAATAATATAAACATGGTAGCCTGAAAACTTTGTCGGATCGTTGACGCGAGGAGTCGTGTAAAATGCGAGTGTAAAAAAATTTGTAAGTATTTACGTCGTGGACGCTGTTGACGGACGAAAGAGCCGGGGGCGCGGTCGGTGAGGCACTCCGGGATAAAGGGCCGGTAAATTGCTGACATTCCGCGGACACAATCATAGTACTCCTCCCTCGAGAAACGAACGGGCATTTTGTAGCGTGCGCGCGAACGACGCCGTTCCCGTTTTATTATTATTCCCGTGTATCAACAGGGAACGCTGTTTCTTTTCGTTTTTATCAGCGAGCCGATGGCTGCCACAGCCGCAGCCGCAACCGCGTGTAAAACCCGATCCGATCGATACAGGCGATCGTAAATTTAAGCGGGTCCCGTTCGAACGATCGAGAACACGTTCACGAGCGGGTTAGGCGTCCCCGAGGTGCTTCCGGTTATCCGCGGAGCTTCCGCGGCAGCTCGACAATGTCCGGCCAACATCCTGTCCGCCCCATCTAGGTTAAACCAACAACCGCGAGCCGCCCAATTCTTTTAGACGGCAATTCCTTCGAGATTCTATTTGCCCGGGAAAACATCCGCGGTAATTCTCGTTTCGGGCCGAACACGATCGACAGACATCCTCCGGAAAGCACCGCAGTCGTCCGCGCTCCTGTTTCTTATCGTTCTCCGGAAACCATTTACGCGACCTACCACCGACGCGACGCGACACGACACGACGCGACGTCGAGCCATTTCCAGGGCGCGTCGCGACCGGAACCTCGCTTTTCCATCCGAGTCGTTCATTCTTCCTCGTCGATTATCCGGCTTTTAATTCTTTCGACCTGCGCGTCTACAATTATCGGACACTCTGAAAATTACCGAGAGTTACAGTCAACTGTAAACTTGTACAAAGTTTCGCGTCCGTGTAAACCGTTTAACATGTTTCTACAGGTCTACGTTGAAATCGTAGCGATTCGTAGCGCAAATTAGATGTTTGCGGCAAATACACGAACAACACTGTTCAACACGGATCCCATATGGAAATCGTCGACACAGATTTCACCGACACCAGACTTCGTCGATACCAGTCTTGAGTGACAACATCGCAGAGAATACATATGTATGTATACATATATTGGTAAGTCTGGAGTTGGTGAATCGTTGTCGGTGAAATCTGTGTAATCGATTTCCATGGGAGCCGGTTAACGCGTTCGCTGCCACTGTCACAGACATTTAACGTCCACAACATCTTTCCTGTAGTGTAGAAAGTCGTAGCGCATTGCTATGCTATATGTATAATATTCGGAGAAGAACGAGGATAAGAAAGTATCGGGAAGACTGAATTAAAAGCCTGGTAACGGATCGTTCGCCTAACAATATCGACGCGCACCGAATCATCCACTGACCCGACATCGCCTTTAGGTTCGGTAGAAGAGGAAGGTGGTCCGGTAATTTCGATCTCGTGTTCACGCAGGCACTCTGTTGGAACCTAGAGCAGCAGCAGCGGTGGGTCAGTCGGGCCTCATGTCTCTGTACGACGCTATGTTCGCGCAGTACGGCGTGAAACTGGCCCAGGTGTTGGTCACCAAGCCGGATTTCTACAACGAGGAGACGCGTAAGAATCTGTTCAGCACGCTCAGCGAGCTGATCAGTTTGAACATTGTGCCGATAATAAACACGAACGACGCGGTGTCGCCGCCGCCGCACGTCGACGAGGAGGTCGCCGGCGGAGGCGGAAGAAGAGGCATTTCCATCAAGGACAACGACTCGTTGGCGGCCATGTTGGCCGCGGAGGTTCAGGCCGATCTTCTGATCCTGATGAGCGACGTCAACGGGATCTACAACCTACCGCCGTGGCAGGACGGCGCGAAGATGCTCCACACGTTCAGCTCCGATCTGAGGGGCACCATCAAGTTCGGGCAGAAATCGAAGGTCGGCACCGGAGGCATGGACTCCAAGGTGAACGCCGCCCTCTGGGCGCTCGACCGAGGCGTCTCCGTGGTCATCTGCAACGGGATGCAAGAGAAGGCTGTGAAGAGCATCCTATCCGGCAGGAAGATCGGCACGTTCTTCACCGAGACCACCGGGTCCACCACGCCCGTCGAGGTCGTTGCTGAAAATGGTAAATCAACTTATTTGTTTCATAGTTTATATTAGAGGTGTACCGAGCACCGAATTGCATAATGGTATCGATGGCGTCGATACGTTTAGTTTTTCGCTGATATAAAAAAGAATACATATATACACGACAATCGTATCGATCGCACATTAAAATCCATCGTTCGGAAGAAGAAACATTTCTAGAGAAATTAACGCTAGATCATGATTCTTTGGGAATCATGAAACGATTGCGTACCGTCCCTCCCGCAACCCGCAACGGATACCAAGGTAATCGGAGCACGACGATTGATCGACGACCGCCCACCCGTAATCTAGAGAGACGGTCTGTTTTTATTAAGGCGACACTGTATATCGATAGAGTCCGCTTAAGAAAGCGTCAGAGAACGAGGGAAAAAAGCTTCGCTGTGGCGCGCGTGGCGTACGCGACGGTTTTTTCGACGAGGGTTCGGTCACCGCGTCATGTTGTTCTATCGACCATAACGATATAGGTCATCGATTATATCGAAGGTATAAATGTAACGGCTTACGGTCGCTGTATCGTGGCCGTTGTACGATTATCCGTCGCGACGAGTAAGTACCGGACTCTCCCCGTCAAATAGAAAGCGTCGTATTTAATCGGGGCCATACTTATATTGTTAATTCGATCTTTCGTCGATTCTAATGCCTATACTCGTTACTTCCAGCGCGCGTCGGTAGCAGAACTCTTCAAGCACTGCGCCCGGAAGAGCGAGCAGCCTGCATCAACGTTTTGGCCGATCTGCTCGAGTCTCGTCAAGCGGGAATCCTCGAAGCGAACGCGAAGGATCTGGAGGCGGCAAAGAAAAGCGGCCTGGCCAAACCTTTGCTCTCCCGATTGTCTTTGACGCCCGCGAAGCTCAAGTCCCTGAGCACCGGACTGCGGCAAATCGCGGCCGATTCATTGACGAACGTGGGCCGCGTGATCCGCAGGACCAAGCTGGCAGAGGATCTGGAACTGAAGCAAATCACGGTGCCGATCGGCGTGCTGCTCGTCATCTTCGAGTCGAGACCCGACAGTCTGCCTCAAGTGGCGGCCTTGGCAATGTCCAGCGCCAACGGCCTCCTACTGAAGGGTGGCAAGGAAGCTGCGCACAGCAACAAGTATGTTGAAAACCACCCGAGTTCGTTCGAATCCCATAGTCCCCTTTGCAACATACTTAAATAATTACAGTCTTCTACCTCAGACTCTTTCAGCTTTTCGCCGCAATGCGAGGTATTTCTTCGTTATTTTACTTTCCATAACAAGTCAAGTAATACATATATGAAAACGAGAATTTACATAAAGATCCACAATCTACTAATTACTCGGCAGACTAGCTTTCAGTGCTCCTCCTGTGGGTCACTTCAAAGTTCGCCTATAAAACGACAGGGCTTTTTTAACGACCTAGCATTTTCAGTGAAGTTAAGGGATGATAACAAGGCATCGTTTAACCTTCGAAGGGCTCTGTCGCAGGATGATGTTGAAACTCCGAACATTTCGAATATTATCTCTTCTTTCCGAAATAAGGATTTGCGGTGGTAGTGGGTAGCGGGTAGCGGGTAATGGATAAGGTCGGTAGCAGGAAAGCGTTTCGAGGTAGAGAGAGACTGGTGACATTGTGGCTCCCAGCGGGGAAGAAGTTCGTCATTCCTGAAATACTTGTAGTATTTTAAAAGCTTGTCGCGTCCACGGAGAATTAATACTAAACTTCCTAACAGGTATTTGATAGACCTCGTGAAGGAGGCGTTGAACACCGTGGGCGCCTCCGGCGCGATATCTCTGGTCTCGACCAGGGAGGATGTCGGGGATCTCCTGTCGATGGAGAAACACATCGATCTGATCATCCCGCGAGGTAGCTCCGAGCTGGTTCGCACCATCCAGGAGCAATCGAAGCACATCCCGGTGCTCGGCCACGCGGAAGGTATTTGTCACGTGTACGTCGACAAGGAAGCGGACCTGGCCAAAGCGTTGAGGATCGTCAAGGACGCTAAATGCGACTACCCCGCCGCCTGTAACGCCATGGAGACGCTCCTGATCCACCAGAGCCACATGAACGGCACCTTCTTCACCGAGGTCTGCAACATGCTGCAAAAGGAAGGAGTAAGTTGACCGTTTTGATGGATCGTAATGGCTAACGATACCCCAAGACGCCCATTAGGGTCGTCCAATGGTCCCTGCGACAAGCGTCCCGCGTTCCCTGTGGAGAACAAGAGTATCCCTCGACTAGTGAATTTTAATAAAAATTAAACTCTATCCGCTATAAAACTAATCGGTAAAAGACTGCAGCGTCCAGATGGTTGATATTCTTTAACATTCCGATCGAATTCCAGGTGAAAATCAATTCCGGTCCAAAATTGAGAGAGCTGTTGACGTTCGGACCACCAGCCGCGAAGAGCATGAGGACCGAGTACGGAACCCTCGAATGCACGATCGAGGTCGTGTCGGATCTTGATGACGCGATAAATCATATTCACAAATACGGCAGCGGGCACACCGACATAATCGTCACCGAGGACAACAAAAGAGCCACCCACTTCCAAAGGGAGGTTGACAGTGCATGCGTGTTCCACAATGCCAGTACACGGTTCTCTGACGGATACAGATTCGGTCTTGGCGCGGAGGTGAGTCATTAAAATCGAACACGATCGAACGACCGCGTGATTCGGAATCGCATTAACGAAATGTTCGCGGCCGAACCGAATTGTCCCGGCTCCCCCCTCCCCTATTCCCCGTCCAATCAACCCTTAAACTACATCACGCGCTTAACGACAGAACTAACCAAATTCGAAATAAAACCGAAACAAACAGGGAAGATTGCGCGCCGTGATTCGGCCGATCAATCCTTTCCCGCTGATTTATACCGTTCGCGCTCGCCGTTGCGTCGACACGCTCGCTGGTGGAACATTCGAGCTCCCGAAGAATTTTTATTCCGAGGATTTCTAACAATAAGTGGCGTGTATTGTCCACCAGTATCGTATAATGTATAGGACAACTAAAAGACCACATTAAAACTGTTTAACAGTATGTACTAGCTTAACCAAGCAGGTTTGCGACGCATCTAAATACTTAAGTGTTCAAAAGATTAAATGTTTTCAAGGAGCGGTGCAATTTCACGCTTTCACTGCGGTTGCGTATCTGTTTCCGTGAAATGTCGAGAATTTAATGGAATGGTTTTCTGTTCGAAAAGGTTGGAATTTCCACTGCGAGGATCCACGCACGTGGGCCAGTGGGTGTCGATGGTTTGCTGACCACGAAGTGGGTGTTGTATGGCGACGGTCACGCAGCTGCCGATTTTGCCGAGGGCGGTGGCAAAGTTTGGATACATCAATCCCTGCCGCTGAACGAGTCGGCATGAATCGAACCAGCGGAGCTGAACAGTTTCGAACAAGTTGGAACGTTTACCGCCGCAACGCGGTGGATATGTTACCGAGTATCACCGCCGAGAAGAATCTGCGAATTAATAATCACCCTTCGGTCATTCGGCGCAAAATATTCGCGGATCGTTAAAAATCGGATAAAGTACAGACCTTCATAGAGAAAAAAATGGAAATCTCTTCGTGGATGAGTAATGTCCGGCGACATGATTTACGACCCCTCTCGGGCTAAACTGAAACGAATCGCAGAATGTAAATTATTTTTTTAAATAGTTGTATAGCAAAGATATTCATGTAGAGTAAGTATTTAATGATAACTCTTACTGCCGCGTTAAATTTAATAGGGGACTATATTTTCGTTATCATTTCGAGAAAGACCAAAGAGTACCGGAAACCCAAGGTGAAACCGTTGTGCCATGTATTTAACTGTTGTAAAGATGATTTGTACCACCGAAAAGATTTCAATTATAACACCGTTGACAGATCTATCTTATTGGTTGTATATCAAGTTCATTCCATCAAGTTTCCACTCCTTAAAATTGAAAATCAAACCAAAATATTGAAATATCAAACACATTTCGGATATATATAATAATTGTAATTAATCTTCATGCGTGAAAAGTGCTTGGTAATAAAGAATACATCTCTTTATTCATTTTTCTTACAGTATAAAATCGTATAGTAATATTATATATAAATAATATTATCGAGATGGTTTCGGTATAATTACATTTTATTCGATAAAGTAATTTTACATATTCTCGGGTGCCCACAACTTAAATGTTCTGTCGTACGAGCTGGTCCCGATAAATTTATGGTCTGGCGAGATATCGACAGACATAACTTTACCGTCATGACCGGGCAGTGTTTTGAGCGGTTGCCAGGTTTTATTCGACCAGATTTTCGCCGTGCTGTCGTACGAAGCTGTGACCAGATACTGTCCCTCCACCCTCTGGTACTTCACGTCTGACAATAAATTCGTGTGAGCTGGTATCGTATATATGCAAGATCTCTTTCGCAGGTCCCATATCTTGCACGTGTTGTCCTCGCTCGCGGTGGCTATGTGAAACCCGTTCGGAGAGAAATCGATGCCGAAAATCGACTTCAAGTGACCTTCCATAAACATAATACACCTTCCCGTGCGAAGATCCCACACCCTGCCGAAAGAATCATGACCACCTGTGGCGCTCACGCTACCGTCGCACTGGAAGCTGTAACAAAACAAATAAATATTAATCCGACGGCCTCGCTCCTCATCGAATGGACCTACGACTACATTATTCGTCCTGTATACTTAATACAATGCACCGCCCGAGCATGACCCTCCTGATGCAACACCTCGGCTTGCTGTTCCAAGTCCCAAAGTCTCCAGGACGCATCGTAACAACAGGTGCCCAAAAATCGACCGGAAGGATGAAATGCGAGCCTCGATACTCTATGCGGTTCGTGCCCCTCAACTTCAGCTAATGGCTCCTCGCCTAATCCTCCGCTCCACAATTTTACTGTTCCTATAAATACATTAAATGTATTCGGTTTGGCTCGCTAGACCATCACCTGGACCATAAAGAAAAAGAATAGCGTACCATCCGAAGCGCAGGATGCCAGTACACAGGTCTGTCCTGGTTTGTCTCCTACCACCTCTTCGGTAATGGTAGCTTTTGGATGAAAAACAATGCAGCCAACATTACAAGTATGCCCTTTAAGGGTTCGCAACAGTGTACAATCAGGTACAGACCATATTTTACACAAGCCCGACCACGAGGCCGTGGCGAACATCTTGGAGTTCGGGCTAAACTGACAGAATGAGATCGGTCTGGTGTCGCCGATTTGTGAACAGTAGATTGTCAGAGCCTGCAACTTTTTTAGAAGCTCTTGGCGACGTGCCGTGCGCGTAGCTGTTGGCAGCTCTAAATCCTGTCTCGCTTTATCCAGTCTAGCCTTTGCTCTAGGTAATGAATATGCTGTGAAATAAAACCACGATTAATTCGATGTACATGGAATAGCAAGAGAAATTATTAAGCCTGTATTTTTAACTTACAGGATATCCAAGAACGAGCTATTTGAAGAGATTCTGGTCCTTCGTGGTACCAAGTGGTTTCCGTGTCTCTTTCGATAGCGTGCAAAGGTTTCTCTTCTTCTTCGTGCTTCTTTTTAATAGCATCCTCCCCGAGACTAGCCAACAATTCTCTTAATCGTGTTCTTCTGTCTGCTGGGCCTTCGCCGAACAAACAAATGGGTTCCCCTAATTGTCTCAGATTCTTTTTCACTTCAGAATCGTCCGTGGACACGTTTATTTGACGAGCTTTTTTCCTACGCTCGAATTCTTCTAGGAGAGCTTGTCTATCCTTGGACATCTCGTCTTCCAGTTCCATGTACTCGTTGGATATGTGGACATTTCCCAATGTAGTGATGGCACTGATACCATCTCCCAAATTCGTTGCATCTTTCTCTTCCTCCGAGGACTCCGCTGCAGCAGCCAATCTCGCGCGCTCCGTTTCTTCCAGCGATCCATAGTGAACAGTTTTCTGTTTCTTAACATAGACCAAGTCCTCGTCGTCCGACATTTTGTTAAGTTATCAATGATACAACTGATCTGTCGGAAAGAATATAAATCTACTAAATATTGTTAATCTGCTTGACAAAGGTCAAAGTTGTAAACAACGAGGAGCTAACCTATAAACAAGAAAAACGATGTAATCTATGATATTATATAGTTTGGCTTCATACAGTTAACGTAGCTGTTGTTTATGTTTATTCAATCAGTGCCATTCACAAAAGCCTTCTTATTCATTCAAACTTGTTCCTTGATCAACCATGTTTCCTATATGACTGCAGGAATGAAGAAGCCAAAACTACATTTATGGAAATTTGTAAAATCTCATAATATCACTAACTAGGTGTAAGACACGATACCTATACAATCTATTGTATTATTATAATATTAGCATTATTCGCCAACTATTGACAGTGTCGCGGTTTTCACCATAAAATCTGATGAGTATTCCGACAAGAATTGTCTGTTTCGTAAAATATAAAAATAGCGCTATTACCCGTAGCGGCAAAACGCTCAAACTGTTAGCCAAATACCGGCCGAGTTTGTCATTTAGATGCCGCCATCTAGCGGAAGAAACTAAAAGCAATTGGCACAAGCGTTTTGCCATTATGTGAAGTCGTGAAGTAAGTAGATGCAAACGGCGCCACTATTGCTCACCTAAAAACTTCCCTTTTTGAGGTAGGAGTGGAAGGCAGTGGAATGGTGGAAGGTGACGGTAAACTACAATTGGAATTTTATAAAGTGTTTATTTTTTCTTTTTTTATTATTTACCTTCTGTTATAATGGATGGCAGTGAAGAAAGGCAGGAGAAAGGATGAGCGAGACAATTCAAATATGAAACAACTAATAATAGCAAGATTGTATATTCTTATGGGTACCAGCGCATAGTGGTATTATAGGCAATGAGTAAGTGGATATGTTAGCCAAAGAAGCTACCCTAATGGAGAGTGATAATAATTTTAAGGTATACCTTATACGGACTTTAAGGAAAGTTTTAAAGAGGATATGTGGAAAGGAACGAATAAGTTCCTAGAGAATATTTTTGTATCTAAAGGTGTATAGAGCCTATTTTAATAACTTTTATGAACCAAGAAAGAAACCATGGTTTTATAAGTTTTTACCAAGAGAAATGATAGTAAGAGTAACAAGACTCAGGAGTTATCATTATCAAATCTGACCAGAATTGGGTATATCAATGACCCAAGTTGTGAATGTTTACTCCCAATTCAGGATGCTAACCATTTATTATGGAATTGCCCATTACACTATAAGCAGAGAGAGGAGATGATGTTGAAACTAAAAAGTATTGAAGTGGGCTCCTCCTTATAATATTGATAATTTTCTTAAAAGTCTCAACATCAATACGCTTAAAATAATTAATGATTTTTGTAAGAAGTGCGATATTAATTTGTAAGTGGTTATATAAGGAGGAGATTATTGTATTTAGGTGTACATATATTTTTGTATTTCAACATGTATATCTATGGGCCAACAATGGCCTAAGACCTAAGATGTTATTAATAAAAAAAAAACTTCCTTTTTTTGTCAACAACATTTCTCTAACAGTTTGGGCAACAGTGTTCAAAATTAATGTTTCAGGCTATTTTCCATAGATGAATTTCAATAGAAGAGTAGTTTATTTCGGGCACTGTCCATCTATATGGCTTTAGCATTATTACTTCATTTAAAAATAAAATTCAAATTGAACTGAAAATTCGTTCAATATGAGTAGAATATCGTTATTCCTCATAAATTTCAATACGCCATGCAATCTAGTATCCCATACGGAAGTTGGGATGGGGTATTTCCCATTGTTAGACTGCTACACCTGGCTATACCCGGTATTTCCGTAACGGTTACGACGCTATATTCCAAAAACATAACCCTGCCGGCTGCCGCATGCCGGTAACTATTTCTTCGTAAGACTTCGATTCGACAAAATTACGGAAAGTACTCCATGGTTGTAAACATTAATTTCAATGAGTTACTGAAGTATTTGAGGTCTCCTGTTGTCTATGTTGCCTACGTTTTGTATAAAAATATAAGTATATATTTCACAACAAGAAATATAAACGAGGTAGTTGTTACTGTTTAGGGAATCCCATTTACCGTGAACTGTAATGTTGTATATACTGCATTAAAACAAATTGTGGCCCTAAAAAGGGCCGGTTGTTCAAAACTAAACTGAGGAAATTAAGCTCTCTCTCCACGAATGCGACGAGCCAGCTGGATGTCCTTAGGCATGATGGTGACACGTTTAGCGTGGATAGCGCAAAGGTTGGTATCTTCGAACAGACCAACCAAGTAAGCTTCACTGGCTTCCTGAAGGGCCATCACAGCCGAGCTCTGGAACCGCAGGTCGGTTTTGAAGTCCTGGGCGATTTCACGAACCAGGCGTTGGAAAGGCAACTTTCTGATCAGAAGTTCCGTGCTCTTCTGGTATCTACGGATTTCACGAAGAGCGACGGTGCCGGGCCTGTAGCGATGTGGCTTCTTCACTCCTCCGGTGGCCGGGGCACTCTTACGAGCCGCCTTGGTGGCCAACTGCTTACGTGGAGCCTTTCCACCAGTCGATTTGCGAGCGGTCTGCTTGGTACGAGCCATTTCGTCAAGGGTTGTAGAAGCACGAAGAACAGATGACCGAACGGTTACGTGATTCAACGTGAATTGCGTTCGCCGGTCCGAGCGCCCTCGTTTTATGCGCTTCGATCTGCCGCAGGGCGGCTCTGATGGGCTGAGTGCGCAGTGGAGGGGATACGCTCCGTGGAGTATATAAACACATGGCAATCCGTTCGAAACCAGCAGTTTCTGTTTGGAACTTGACGAGATCACATCTTAATCGAGCATCATGACTGGTCGTGGAAAGGGAGGAAAGGGTTTGGGAAAGGGAGGAGCAAAGCGTCATAGGAAGGTTTTGCGTGATAACATCCAGGGTATCACCAAGCCCGCTATCCGTCGTCTTGCTCGTCGTGGCGGTGTCAAGCGTATTTCTGGTTTGATCTATGAAGAAACTCGTGGTGTACTGAAGGTGTTCCTTGAGAACGTCATCCGTGACGCCGTCACCTACACCGAGCACGCCAAGAGGAAGACCGTGACTGCAATGGACGTCGTGTACGCCCTGAAGCGTCAAGGAAGAACCCTCTACGGTTTCGGCGGTTAAATATCTCCACATCCGACACCAGCGCTCACAAATCGGCCCTTTTCAGGGCCACCAAATGTTTAACGACGAAAACGCTCCATTTAACAATTTCTTGTCTCAACCTTTATTTGATACTATGTTATAAAGTGTAAATTTAAATTTCATAGGATGTTTTAAAAATGTTTAATCCTTTAGTGTCAAGTCATAGGCAAGATTTTTGAATGATTTCACTGAGTGAAGGATTTGTTCGAATTATGGGAGAGGCAGGTGAAATTCTTACGCTGTACGTATGTACGTGTATGTACGGTGCTCTAAAATCATCAATACCACATATAAGTTTGTTACGTCAATGACCGGTATTTGCAGTCGAGGATCGTTGCTCTTTCCTCTCTTAGTCGCGTCGAAACTTATTATTAATAAATGCCTGCATCAAATTAAGTTTATTCCAATAATCATCTGGATAAGATCTTGCTACATAGTATTATGTATACTTATACCGATTTCAAAAGGGCAACGAAATGCGACATAGGGCCAAACCTAACCTCAGCATGAAAAGCGTCTACAAGGATTCGCCCCTACAATCGATACGGGTACCCAAGGGACTAATTTATGGGCTTGACTCTCTCAGCCGCAAACCAAGCTTCTATTTCTTCAAT
The DNA here is from genome assembly GCA_916610255.1 of Lasioglossum lativentre. Taxonomy (NCBI): domain Eukaryota; kingdom Metazoa; phylum Arthropoda; class Insecta; order Hymenoptera; family Halictidae; genus Lasioglossum; species Lasioglossum lativentre. The sequence goes on along the minus strand of OU744356.1, from coordinate 803,381 downwards.
TGTTACAAAAAGTGTAAATAGATAACTGTTACTGATACGAGCACTTTGCATTTTTACCAGGGCTTCGGAGTCGGTAGACAATATTCATAACTCCGACTCCAACTCATCTTTTTTTTTACCTCCGACTCCGAATCCGAATCCGACTCCGGCGCCGATTTCGACTCCGACTCCGATTTCTACTCCGATTCCGACTCCGACTCTTCAAATTGAAAAAATATCTACTCAAAATAATTAAAAGTTGTAATAAAACTGAATAGATAGTAGAAATATTGTATTACAGTCTAACTATATGGAACAGATAACTCTGATACAACGCAACACGACTGTTACTTTCTCACATTCAGGAAATAGTTAGGAAATGCGTATCAATTTGAGAAATTTATTAATGATTTATATACAAAAGAGCCAAAGTTGGAGTCAGGAGTCGATATATTTTTCCCTGACTCTGACTCCGACTCCAAGAGTCGATATAAATACTCCCAAACTCCGACTCCACGACTCCGACGCCCTGATTTTTACAAATAAAATGAAAATTATGTTGATAGAATTTAATACCTAAAATTGTCGAGAACGAGGAGTATCTATTTGCGTAATATGCTCTTGAATTTTTGTAGTAAAATACATGTAATAAATAGTGAAATAAATCTGAAATCTCCAATTTCAAGCCTTCCAGTTGATTTTGTATTATAATGAATTTAGTGTCAGCGGCTCTACACTTAACAAATGAACCTGTGCTCCAATGTCGTAAAACCTACCGAACGGGCCTATTCAGTGCCTAATTGCCTTTCCCTTTTTTACTGTTCTCTTTTTGGGAAATGCCACTTTGCAGCTTTAGCGTGTAAGCTATGCATATCATCAAATCAAGTAACGTCGAAAATGTATGGTAAAAAGTGCAATAAAATCCGAAATGTGAATTATAAAAAAGCTTTTACAAGGAAAATAGCTGTAAGAAAATATTTCGTTGAACGGCAGTTGTATGTCTGCATTTTGATAAAATTGTTGGCCCTGAAAAGGGCCGTTTAATAACGTAGAAGAGCCGTTTTTACTTCGAGCTGGTGTACTTGGTCACAGCCTTGGTTCCTTCAGAGACAGCGTGCTTAGCCAGTTCACCAGGCAGGAGAAGTCTGACAGCAGTTTGGATCTCCCGAGATGTGATGGTGGATCTCTTGTTGTAATGAGCCAAACGGGAAGCTTCGGCGGCGATTCGCTCAAAAACATCATTCACGAAACTGTTCATGATGCTCATGGCTTTGCTGGAGATTCCAGTGTCGGGGTGGACCTGCTTCAACACCTTGTATATGTAGATTGCGTAGCTCTCCTTCCTCCTCCTCTTCTTCTTCTTGTCAGTCTTGCTGATATTTTTCTGAGCCTTGCCGGCCTTCTTCACAGCTTTTCCGCTCGCTTTAGGAGGCATAGTTGAAGTTTCTTCGGGAACTCGAGATGTTCACTGTTAGAGAACTGCAGCTAGAATGCTTCTGCAAGGGAAGCGACCTCTATTTATATCGGTTAGGGGGACCATCTGCGCACCAATCGCGTGCGAGCTCAACGTGGCGGCCATATGTCTGCATTCCCGCCATTATCGTGGCTATGCTGACATCTGCTTTTACTTAACCACCAGGGATATAAAATAGTACACAGGGTATCACGTCCATTCAACAAATCCACAAAGATATTATCTACTATAAAATATGTTAATGAGGTATAATTTTATGCATTCTGTGCTTCAAGTTTCACTTTAATATTTTAGATTGTATTTTAACCCTCATACGTGCCTCAGAAACAGTGGCACAAAAGATCCTACTATATTAATTCACCCATTATTGCTCCACACTTTAAATTTTAAATCATGTTTTAAATCGTGTTTCGCTTATGGGGTCAAATTTTAAAGAAACAAGTCTACATGTAACAATATTGTACTTGCTATATAAACCATTCGGTTTAAATCAATGATAAATAAATAAATAAATAAATAAATAAATGGCTGGATTTTCACTCTGAGGAACGTATGAAGGTTAATCTTGTCGTAGAAATTACGTTCAACGGAAAATTTACTTGTCCTGTAACAAGTTCTATCAAATTCCAAAGATAATGAATTTTATTAAACATTGAACGATACTGAATTTTAAACGTTATCTGCGCTATGAGTGCATGAAATCTGTAAGTTACTCCAACTCTTACGGAGACGAAGATTGGCACCATATGTGCTGTTTGTTGTAGAATAGAAATAAACTAAGAGAAGCATATCAGAAAAAGAAATGCAGTCTCCTCACAAACGATCTATGTTTTGTTTATGTCGGATAAAAAAATAATAATTAATAATAATAAATTTCTCAGATTCTGTTCATATAGGATAAATAACCCAATGTCATTATTTGATGATGATTACTCTACAATATTAAGCACAGTCCACTTAGAAACATTGAAAGCTCGAAGAACAGTATCCGACCAGAGCTTTATCTTTAATTTAATTAATAACAATATTGATTGTTCCTCTCTCCTGAGGCAAATCAATTTCTATGTACCCGAACGCGTATTGAGAACTAAGACAGGATTTCGAACATTTAAATCCAAATCCACATATGAATTAATAAATACTTTAAATCACATCACAGCTAAATCTAACATTTTATATCGTAATATTGACTTTTTTAATGGTTCGTTACTATCATTTAAGAAAAAGTTGCGTGCGATTATATGATTATATGTGATATAATGTATCCCTGTAACTTTTAGCATATCCATTCCTATGTAACTTTATGCTAAGACTTTCTTTTTCTTTTTTATGATTATTTTCTATTGTAAACATTTGTATAAAAGGACTTCGGTCCGTAAATAATAATAATAAAAGACAATGTGCGTTACGGTAGACGAGTTAATCTGAAAAAGCGGTAGTAATACAAAATGCATCGGTAATCTCTATTCAAAAACGTGACAAATATCCAAGAACAGATGTCACACATTTTTCAATTGTAGATCTTCCATATTCACATCATCCTAAATTGGAAAAAATGGAAAAAACGTGGCAAAGCATTAGGTGTTTGGGGTTCCCGAAATTTTTGGAGAACCCGATTCGTCACGACCCATTCCGACCTTCGAGTTCTCGTAAATCTCTGCAAAGCATACCTACATCGGTTGCCCTCTATGGAAACTGGAAAACCCATTCCACAGTAAGGTTCATTCATTTGTTAATCGTATTCTATTGTGTCACAAACAATTCCGACAATGAGAATCTCAGCTTTACTGCTTTCCTTCGGGTAAACGATACGGGACCCCTATTTGGCAGAATTTATTACGTAGCGGCTAATACTCTCTGGCGGTAAGAAGGATAGAGGGTAACATTATTTCATATTTACAGCGAACAGAATTGTTCCACATGGTAACATTTAGTGGCCCTAAAACAAAAGGACTCTTATACATATAGCAATATACCAATGAGAATCGACTAAGGAAAATATGACATTTTTCTCATAAATATATAGTAAATTGGATTGTTTTTTACGTGTAAAAATTTGGTGGCCCTGAAAAGGACCCTTTTGTATTTGTTTGCTATACAGCAATGGGAATTGACTAGGGAAAATATGGCATTATTTTCATAATTCTATAGCAAATAGGATTGTTCCACGTTTAAAAATTTGGTGGCCCTAAAAAGGGCCCTTTATGTTAGAATGAGAATCATGATTGAAGAATAATTATTTCTTCGCTGGCGATTTGACTGCTTTTGCAGCGGAGGCCTTCTTCGGTTTCGGGGTCCTAGTTTTGGCGGCAGGGGCCTTCGCGGTCTTCTTGGCCTTGGACGGGCTCTTGGCTTCGCTGGCTGCTTTGGCTTTTGTGGCAGCAGCGGCTTTGGCTGGTGATTTCTTTGCGGCAGCGGCCTTCTTTTCAACGGGCTTCTTAGGGGAAGCGGGCTTCTTCGGCGGGGAAGCTTTCTTGGCTACGGTCTTCTTCTCGACGGCCGGTTTCTTCGCTTCTTTTCTGGGGCTCCTCGTCGTCTTCCTGGTCTTCGAGGTCTCGGTTGTGCTCTTGCCAGTGTTCAGCTTGAACGAGCCAGATGCACCTTTGCCCTTGGTCTGCACCACTGCACCGGAAGTGACAGCGGTTTTCAAGTATCTCTTGATGAATGGCGCCAATTTCTCGCCGTCGACCATGTACGTCGAAGCGATGTATTTCTTGATGGCTTGCAGAGATGACCCCTTACGATCCTTCAGCTCCTTGATGGCGGCATTCACCATTTCAGATGTAGGCGGGTGAGAGGCCTTCACCCGTTGTACCTTCGACTTGCTGCTGCTTTTCGTTGCCTTCTTCGGAGTAGCGGTGCTCTCCACGGATTCTGCTGACACGTTTCCAGAGCTGGTCTTGTCCTCCATTGTTGATCAACAATTTATGTTCGTACAGTAACTAATGGATATAAGATTCCGTGTCTTGATGTCTCTCAATCGGATCGAATATACCGGCTGAATGTGTTTTTCGAGTTTCGGAGCAAAGTGGCGCTGTTTATAGTATCGAGCGCGGACCATGGAGAGAAGCTCAGCCAATATGTCGGACGCCGCGAATCCTCAACACCAACCAACCAGTAAACTAACTTCGACTTTCGACGATCATTTCGTCGCTCACAAATTATGCAGATCGATGTATCACCCATCAAATTGTAGCTACTTGTTTGTAGTTTCGATCACGGTACTTTTTTAGAGCGTAATTCGCGCGTGCGGTTCTGTATCGCACCGTATATTGGCGTCCCTCTTTTCGGTGCGATAGTGCATCGCCTAAAAAAACATGAAAATTTATAGATTTTTTAATGTTTCTCCACGTAAAAGTCCACGTGAATCGCGTAGAAGGAACCGATGGTAATTTACGTTGCGTTTTCGCAGCGATTCCTATTACGGATACGCCGAAAACTTCGTTCGAACTTCATCGAGTGGTGATGTTCATCGCAAACCATGGAGCTCTCTGTTGTTGGATTAAAATCAATTGCATGAATCCATTAAACTTTCATTTTTCACACCCGAAATCTATTTTTCGTACTATTTCCCCCTAGGTTTGGCTATGTCCACGCTTATAATTAATATTGTTCTTTGTTTAACCGTTTTAGAGAGCGAGTGAGAGTTTGCAGATCTCCCTCTCTGGGCAGTCTTGTCCTATACGAAAAAATGACCACAGAGATGAACAAAGCTGAACGAACAAATACTACGTTTCTCATGAAAATTTTTATATTGGATTATAATAGACTGATTTTTAACAAAAATACAAATTATTTGTACAATTTTGATCGTGGTATTATATAAAAACGACAAACAGCGACTCTGCCAGAGCACATCTTCTATGTGATAGTAGTATTAGCGTATTTTATTTTCAATGTTTTAATATTGTTTTGTCGTTTAAAAACTTGCAGCGTTGGAATAGTACTTAATTCTGTTTTTAGCCTTTTTTGTGATATTTCCCATTACAGTTTGTCTTGGAAACCGTACAAAGGAATAAGGATAATAATAGCGAAATGAGTCGTGTGTTTAGGGAATGATATAAATCGTTGTTGTTTGAGCTTGCAAAAATATACATTGTTAAATTGTAGACCCAATGTGTATAGTTGTCATTTCCCAGAATGTGTGACTACGTGTATCATGAAAAAGATAACGAAACGTAGATTTTGCAACACTTAATACGAATCAGGTGTGTGTATTCTAAAAATTCATAATAAGACTAAAATGCAAAATTAGTCGATGCACCAATTCTAACTATTATAAATGGGCCCTGATACAAATTTTTAGGAACATAGGACATCTTATGGGGGACATATAAATTATAAGAAACTTCAGAGTATCCTGGCGTGCTTTACAGTTTCGTCGCCGGACATGTATTGTTGGATAAGAGAAAATACCTAGAAATAATATGAACTCAAACTAAAAAACAACAGTGATTAATTTTGGTAGAGTAATCATTATTGTTCATATATTGCGCATCAGTGCAGTAGATAGAAGCACAGCAGTTCATAAACACATTCAAGTATGGTGGACTATATTTTTTTTCTTCGGCCTGGTAAGTGCTGCAACCTGGACGGGAAAGTAGGAAGCAGTGCTCCAGCCGATCTGCGATTAGTTAACAGCCATCATGCACAAGTTATAATATTCATGACTAAAGCTTATCGACTCCAGTAATGGAAAATATCGAAATTTTCTAGTACATGGTATTTCGCTACTACTCATTCTCAATTAATTCCTCTTGAACTGTCGCTTTCATTTTTCAGAATTTATAGTTAAAATGGGTTCTCCTGAATGTCCAATTACGACCTTCGATGAGTCGGAGGTTGCGCCACCTCCTTGATTTTTCTCGACTTCATGCATATTTTCTTTTAGTAGCAATTTCCTCTCTGGTAGCATCCTGTCTGATGCGGTCGGTGAAGATCGTTGTTGTCGTTGCGTGTATGCACGTGCATATATATTTGTGAAATTTAGATTTATTTCATTAAAACAGCGATTCAATCTTTTAGAAACGCGTATCTTAGTTTGTGATGATTTTACAGTTGTTTATAAATACATATATTGTACATAATAATCACCGTCAACATTCGCGCCATCTGTAGTGTAGACGTCTACAGTGAAATTCTAATGATTTTTTGCGACTATGACTCATATCAAAATAAACATTAATGACAAATAATGTGTACTCTGTGCCAGTGAACAATAGTAGTTTTATTATAAGTTCTTCATTTTTGTATAGTGACATGCATGAAGAAATCAAATATGTTATCTTTGAAGTGACTGTTTGTCTTGAGTTTGGTTAACGTCTCCGCTGAGAAATTTTATTACAAAAATGTGTATATAATAAGATTCACTAGGTTGTATTCGAAATATTTGAGAAATAAATACAAGCCTTATGCAAGGATGTTGTTTATAGTTTATATAATACCATTGTACAGGTTATATTACTCCGTTAACAATAAATTAGGTCGTCAGGTCGTTCGTTCGTCCCTATAATAAAGCAACCCCTGATGTTTGTTCAGATTATAATCATATCTTGTTAATATACGAAATGTACTGTTTTCTATCTCCCGAATGTATGTTACGATCGCATGCAAAACGACATCTCACAATCTCCGAACGCCTCAATTTATTTAGGAATTGCGAAGCTATTCAAAGAACGTGTTGTAGAATTTGTTGGTAGGTAAGCTAACAATAAATTATTTATCGCGTTCTTTTCGTTGTGAAAGTAATAGAATTAAATTTTTTATACAAACATAATATATCGTAATATAATTATTATATCGCAGTGTTCGCGGTAAATTCTGGCAAGTAATATGTTCTGCGTAATTTTCAATGCGTCTATGCAAAAAGAATTACTTTTATGAATTGAACACCAATACAAGGAACTTCAGTTCGGACTACTTTCACACGAGATCAAATTAAAACAAATCCCGAGAACCAAGAATGAATATCGAAAGCAATTTAAAATTATATAGATGTAGGAATCATTCACTATTTGACTAGCGTAAATGAAGGTATAGAGAGAACAGAATATCTAAACGTATGGTAAGGATTGAAAGGTACAGTGATCGAGGTTGTCTGCGTAGAAATATTTGTTGGCCCTGAGAAGGGCCGTTTAATAACGGAGAAGGGCCGTTTAATAACGTAGAAGAGCCGTTTTTACTTCGAGCTGGTGTACTTGGTCACAGCCTTGGTTCCTTCAGAGACAGCGTGCTTAGCCAGTTCACCAGGCAGGAGAAGTCTGACAGCAGTTTGGATCTCCCGAGATGTGATGGTGGATCTCTTGTTGTAATGAGCCAAACGGGAAGCTTCGGCAGCGATTCGCTCAAAAACATCATTCACGAAACTGTTCATGATGCTCATGGCTTTGCTGGAGATTCCAGTGTCAGGGTGGACCTGCTTCAACACCTTGTATATGTAGATTGCGTAGCTCTCCTTCCTCCTCCTCTTCTTCTTCTTGTCAGTCTTGCTGATGTTCTTCTGGGCCTTACCGGCCTTCTTCACAGCTTTTCCGCTCGCTTTAGGTGGCATCGTCGTCAATTCTCAGTTGTCGTCAATTGGGTTATAAGCTTCAGATACTAGTCACCGTGGTGAGAGTCAAATACTGAATGTTCCGTAACGAGGGAAACGCCCCCTTTATATGGTGAAACGCTCCGCCGCGCGACGGCCAATCAGGGACGAGCTCGCGCGCCATTGGTCGACTGCCGCGACACATGGTGCGTACATAACAGAAGCGTTTTCTTCCTGAGCATCAGATCCCATTTGACTTTCGTTGAGTTCGTTTCGATTGTAGCCTATTCGATTTCTATCATGTCTGGACGTGGCAAAGGTGGCAAAGCTAAGGGAAAGGCGAAGTCCCGTTCTAACCGAGCTGGTCTTCAGTTCCCGGTCGGTCGTATCCACCGTCTTCTTCGGAAAGGCAATTACGCCGAGCGTGTTGGAGCCGGTGCTCCCGTCTACTTGGCAGCAGTGATGGAATATCTGGCTGCCGAAGTGTTGGAGTTGGCAGGAAACGCAGCTCGCGACAACAAGAAGACCAGAATCATCCCGAGACACTTGCAACTCGCCATCAGGAACGACGAAGAGTTGAACAAACTTCTCTCTGGAGTGACCATCGCCCAGGGTGGTGTCTTGCCAAACATCCAGGCTGTTCTCTTGCCCAAGAAGACTGACAAGAAAGCTTAACTACACAATACTAACTATTGTGTCCCAACGTGTCCCAAAATGGCCCTTTTCAGGGCCACAAATATTTTATACGAAGGAAATAATTCTTAGCAACTAATACAAATACCTCCTACTTTTAAAAACAAATGAATACCTACCTCTTTTCTTTATTTTTAATAATGCTTTTATAGAATCCACCTATTTAAACACTTCTTTGTCCCGCGTTATTGCAAATTGTAGAATCACATTTGTCACCGTTGTCTATACAACTTCCAATTGTCAGATACCATATGGGGCTTGTGTCCTTTGTAAAAAGACTTCAACTCTGATCCTGTAATATTCGAAGCGAAATAGCATCGAGCTATCGACCAACGATTTCCATAAAAAATAAACTGTTGCTAACTCATACATGCACAATCTGTATACACAAGTAACATCAGATTTTTGGTTCATACCGAAGACTTCAATATCATGATTATGTATTCTCGTATTTTATTTAACACTAGAACTACCGATCCCTAAGCGAGACTGATGTACAATGTACGTGCGTTCCGTTATAGTGATAACAGGATTGAATTTATTCTAATTATATAGGATTCTTATGGTAACATGTATTTACTTGAATGAAGAACTTCACGAATTAGTATAGTAGTTATAACACACGAAAGTTCTAGTGTTAAATAAATGCAACAAATGATATTATAATACTATAAAGAAACGACAAATTTTTCTGCTGCAACGTATTCTGCTGCGCGTACAAAATACTATATGCCTTGTATTCTTTGTTCGAAGTTGAAGGAATGCAGAAGGCGGGAACCTAACTATCGTCGCTAAAAACGCGCGGGATGGTCTTCCGAATTTGGAGGGAAACATGATGGCAAACAGTGCTGTGCTCTGGCGGAGCCCGCCATATTTCTTTACATTCTTAGTTGATCAATCAACCTCAAAGAAGAAAACATTTATGAAACGCACATATAAGAAAATGAAAACTGCGTAGAAGACCGTTCTGTTATATTATATACAATACGATTAAAACAATCTGTTAAAAATGAATTATATAACATTTCTGTGATTGCGGTTCCTTCTCCGTGTCAGTCGGTTGTGGGGCGGTAGCGTAAAAATTGAACGAATAATAAAACCACCGATGTCGTAATTATGTATACCGAACTGCTTGTCTCAACATATAAACTATACATATAAGTACTGTGACCGCGGTCTGTCTCTGGTGCTTTTCCCACTATGCCCGCGCGCAGTAGAAACTGAATATTCTATATTAACGATTTCCTGTATTAACTGACAATGAGCCAAGAATTACGAACTGTGTTTACTACAAGTGTGCGAGAACAGAAAATGTCGGCTAGGGAATATTCTTCACGATAGAGATGGGTTCTTGAAATAATACTCTCGAGCATCGACACATTCAAGAATCCTGAAATTTTAGAGAACCCAACTGCCATTTCGACATTTACAAGTTCTCGAATACCGTTACGGCTTCTTATTCTTTCTACAGACAATGAGTACCCGACACACAACAAAATGAATGTGGGGAAGCAGGGTCAGAAACTACCTGAGTCTTACCGTTGCGACAACCACGTTCAAGACTGAAACCTACTCTTTGTATGAATCACTTTTTACTACTAGACGAAGATTTTATAAATTTATGACAAAAAAGAACTGGTGTAATTTAAAGTAGTAAGCACGTTAGAAGAATTCAAGAATACTGAATATATATTATTTTCAACGTGTATATACTAAGAACGAAAATCAATTTCTATTTCATTCCAATTTGTAGCAACTCGGGTAGGAAATGTTTCTTCTGTTATAAAACAGTTTACTTATTACGAATTACAGCGTTAAACTGGATTTGAAGGTAAACATACTACACATGATTCGTGACTCATCCAAGAATTGAATATAAACAAATATTATGAAAGCAATAAGAATTCGGGAGGTGTGATAGGTATATTCTTAAAGTTGAAATGAGTGTTGCTACGTTTCACCAATTTTGGCCCTGAAAAGGGCCGTTTGTAAAATTGAAGATAAACGAAATTAAGCTCTCTCTCCACGAATACGACGAGCCAGTTGGATGTCCTTAGGCATGATGGTGACGCGTTTAGCGTGGATAGCGCAAAGGTTGGTATCTTCGAACAGACCAACCAAGTAAGCTTCACTGGCTTCCTGAAGGGCCATCACAGCCGAGCTCTGGAACCGCAGGTCGGTTTTGAAGTCCTGGGCGATTTCACGAACCAGGCGTTGGAAAGGCAACTTTCTGATCAGAAGTTCAGTGCTCTTCTGGTATCTACGGATTTCACGAAGAGCGACGGTTCCGGGCCTGTAGCGATGGGGCTTCTTCACTCCTCCGGTGGCCGGGGCACTCTTACGAGCCGCCTTGGTGGCCAACTGCTTACGTGGAGCCTTTCCACCAGTCGATTTGCGAGCGGTCTGCTTGGTACGAGCCATTTTTCGTCAAGGGTTGTAGAAGCACGAAGAACAGATGACCGTACGGTTACGTGATTCAACGTGAATTGCGTTCGCCGGTCCGAGCGCCCTCGTTTTATGCGCTTCGATCTGCCGCAGGGCGGCTCTGATAGGCTGAACACGCAGTGGAGGGGATACGCTCCGTGGAGTATATAAACACATGGCAATCCGTTCGAAACCAGCAGTTTCTGTGTGGAACTTGACGAGATCACATCTTAATCGAGCATCATGACTGGTCGTGGAAAGGGAGGAAAGGGTTTGGGAAAGGGAGGAGCAAAGCGTCATAGGAAGGTTTTGCGTGATAACATCCAGGGTATCACTAAGCCCGCTATCCGTCGTCTTGCTCGTCGTGGCGGTGTCAAGCGTATTTCTGGTTTGATTTATGAAGAAACTCGTGGTGTACTGAAGGTGTTCCTTGAGAATGTCATCCGTGACGCCGTCACCTACACCGAACACGCCAAGAGGAAGACCGTGACTGCAATGGACGTCGTGTACGCCCTGAAGCGTCAAGGAAGAACCCTCTACGGTTTTGGCGGTTAAATATCTCCACATCCGTCACCATTCCTCACAAATCGGCCCTTCTCAGGGCCAACAAGTTTTTGAACGAAGGAATCTCTCCAATTTAATAACATATGCGAATAGTGATTTACGAATTAAAAATGTATAAGAATCCCTGAACATTCACTGTGTACACAAACATTTCGTAATAAATTAGCCTTTTCTTGTGATGGTCGATATTAACGTTTTACAAATATTAACAAAAATTGACCGCAGTATCTTCACAATTGTGTTTGATTTTATGTCTTCATTACTTCCACGTTGCAGAATTTTGTGGCATCACCGCAACGTCGCGAAAATTGTAGTCATCACGAGTATGCGAGCTAGTTTTTAGGTTGTCGTGATATTTTGTCACTGCAATATAATCCGAACACCTTTTTGTAACAATATACATATATGTATTTAATAAAAACCGAATAGTATACAGTGTTATGAATGCGAAAGAGCGATGTTGAAGGAGCGAGAGTTCGAAATTATCTGACTAAAACGGAAAAGAATCGAAAAAACTAGACAGATTCGGAAGATGCGAAAAAAACTCGAAAAAACTAGACAGATGCGTGAAGAATTCGGACGAAATTTAAACCATGTGTTTCTAATTTCATTCTTACCGGCACATATTTTATGACTGACAATGAGTTTATAACGGTAATAAAGGTCCTTGTAAATTGAAATAATGCGCGTCGGTCCTTCGTAGCCCAGGGCTATCTGGGTAACTATAGGGCTAAACGGACTATAGCTCTGGAACGCCAACATTTTGGGGCGGAAAATTTTATATTTTTGTTTTATAATTTTTATTTGTTTATTGGCGATATATTGACTTTTTTTTAGTTCTGAATCTTTTGTAAAACTTCACCGGTCACCCCGCTCCCGCTTCCCTTCCCGTGTATTTTCTTATGAAGAGCGGTGCATTATAATTTGTGAACCACCTGTGTAAACCGTCCTGTGTATGTCTTACAATATTCCAACATTAAAAAGAACCTTCACCTATAATATTTACGAAACTTGCGTTTCTGAGACACACGTTTTGACATTTTAGGTATAGGAGAGTTAGGGTCTTGAATGAATATATGTAGTTGTGATCTATAAGGTTGCTCCACGTTGTAAAAAATGTGGTGGCCCTGAAAAGGGCCATTTTGAATTTATTACTGTTGTTATTGAATTATTGCCAATCTACTTTCTTCCAATCTTTCCTGATTTGCGGACGATCACCTTCTTCGGTTTCGGTGGCATGGTCCTCGCGGTGGATCTCTTGACAATGTTCTTAGCTTTGGAGATTGACTTGACTCCTGATCTCATTTTGATGGCGGTAGGGGCTTTTGTATTTCTCTTCAGTGCAGCGGGTTTCTTGCCGAGAGGCTTCTTTATGGCGACCTGTTTTTTGGCAGCCATTTTAACGACATCAACCTTCCTCGCAGGCTTTTTACGTGGGCTCTGCCCTTTAGCCTTTGCACCGGATGCGTCGATTGTCAGTTTGAACGATCCAGAAGCTCCTTTGCCACTTGTTTGCACCAGAGCACCAGATGTCAACGCTGTCTTCAAGTAACGTTTTATGAAAGGAGACAATTTGTCACCGTCAACTTTGTAGGTGGTCGATATGTATTTCTTTATGGCTTGAAGGGACGATCCTTTACGATCCTTCAATTGTTTGATAGCGGCTTTCACCATGTCTGCTGTCGACGGATGGTATGCTTTCGCAGATCGCACTTTCAACTTGGACTTCGCGATTTTCTTCACCGGAAGGGGGGCTGCACCTTCCACAGCGGAACTAACAGAGACTTTAGTTTCCATTTTTCGAAAACAATTTCAATTTTATGAAAACAAACTCGATGTGCAAAAGTATCGTAAATCTCAACAATAGACTTCTCAGTGTACTCTTGCGACGCTGTCGCGTCGCCGGTTTAGAGCATCGATACCCAGAATAGCGCGGACCATGTAGAGAGACCGAAGCATTTTGTCAGCCTACCGCGCCGTTTGCAACTAAGAATCTGCTAAAGGAACTTTTCTTTAATATCCGTTTTTCTCGAAACTGTATTTCGCTCGGATCAATTTTTTACTTCAGCATGTACCGATAAGCGTGTAGTATACAGTTTAAATAATATTTTCGAGCTATCTGTCTGTAATGCACTGTGTTAATGCATCTTTGCTGGATTACTCACGCGTGTCGAGACTACAGTCGTTACAAAAATTGATAAATAATCGCTTTCTACGAATTGATTTTAATCTATTTCACTCGATATAGAAAGAAAATATGTTTTCGGAATTAATTCGATCACTGTTTGTTCCAGATGCGTTTGATACAATGGAAAAACTTACACGAAATTGTCGGGCTTGCGAGTACTACGTATCTAGCATAAACTATACTTCTACTTTTGAATTGATTTTTACATATTTTCAGCAGTATAGTGGAAATATGCGAGTATAAATTATACACTTTCTGTACATCCTTGCAATATTCTACATTTTGTCAAGTAATGTTTAAAGTAGTCGAATGTACCGTGAGAAACGCCTTGCGTGTAATGGGAAATTATGTACAGAGTACCAGTATCGACGATCACAATTCGACTAATACTGCAAGAATTTTCTTCGTCCAAGAGGGACTAGCACACAGCTGCACGTGAGAACAAAGGAAGGGAACACATGGGACCCTTGCGAGGGGAAGAACGGTAGGGTGGTCAAACATCTGCCCTAACGTACATAACGTTCGGTCTGAGTCTGAACCATGTGTCCGTAACGGCTACCGTTGACTATACAAAAATATGTCGGAAGTCGCACTTGTGTAGTTTTATAAAATACGAAAAAAGAGCGTCACTTTAAAAATTTGTAAGCAGTCTTAAGGATGTTCTGGAGGTACAATGGGAGACAAAAGTACAAGAAATTCGAAATCCATCAATATATTGGCAATGAAAGCCATTCATGAGTATATTTTGCATTAAAAAAATAGATTAATTTAAAAAGCTTTCGTTTAATTAGTGAATTTCATGTTATATATATTTTTTAATCAAATTGTCTTCATATTTTAAAAAATTGTAAGTGACTTTTGCGAATAATTGTACCCTCTGATTTGAACTTCAAGATAATAAATTTGTGATATTTAATATATATAATTACGCAATAAAAAGTTAAACATAAATATTTAAATAAATTAAAAATACTTCAGAAAGCAATATTCATGGTTATTATTGAGATGACAACACGATAAATTTGACATTTTGTAACAGTTTATAATTTTTTGCTCTGTAACTGTTTAGTAAATCCTAATAAATTTTTAACATAATTAATTACATAATTTTTACTATATATATAAAAAAAACTGGAGTTTCTAGTTGCGTTTTTTCAAGATTTAAATAGGGTTTGAAGTGGAATTTTATGAATTCTCCATAAGAAGACGTGTTAAAATGTGCAAACTTTAAGTTGCTATAATTCTTAAACGGCGCATTGAATCGAACCCAAAATTTGGTAATTGCATTAACCCTTTGCGGTCGTATGTCTACTCTCAGCCACCAAAGCCTTTTTACTGTTCCGAACTATACGAATCGTACACTGTATGCATTCATGTATCTATCGACGGAAATTAATTCCGACCAGTACGATACCCATCTCCAAATTTAATCCGACCGCAAAGGGTTAATTTAGTAAGAATTATATCTTGTCAAATTTTCAAAAATTTTGTTGAGTTTTTATATACCTCCAGAACATCCTTAAAACAGCTATAGGAATTTCTATGCTTAATTTATACGAAATAGAATCAGTACTTCTGTCGAACTAATTCTGCTGAACTTTCCAGTTTAGAGAAAATTGTACAAAGTGAACACTAATATGCAAAGTAAAATATTTATGAAATATAATATTGTTTGATTCAATTTCATGGAATTACACGTGTCATGGAATTACACGTGGTTCGACATATTTCCTCTTAACAGTGTCTCGTCATTTCATATTTTTATTTGTGGATAAATAATAATTTTAGAATTTGTAATTGGTACCTTTCAGAATTGAAACAAACATGCCCAATTTCTGAAGTACAGAGAATTCCACACAACAGCTAAATATCTCATCCAGACAAAGTTTGTCATTCATGTAGTGGTACTAGGAGTGCGTTTCTGGTTTAAGAAAATTGGGGCCCTGAAAAGGGCCGGTGTTTTGTTCCACGATTTACAAACGTAGATCGTCCTAAGGAATTTAAGCTCTTTCACCGCGAATACGGCGAGCTAGCTGAATATCCTTGGGCATGATGGTTACTCTCTTGGCGTGGATGGCGCAGAGGTTGGTATCTTCGAACAGGCCAACAAGGTAGGCTTCGCTAGCTTCCTGAAGAGCCATGACTGCGGAGCTCTGGAATCGAAGGTCGGTCTTGAAATCCTGAGCGATTTCACGAACCAGACGCTGGAACGGGAGTTTCCTGATTAAAAGCTCGGTGCTCTTCTGGTATCTTCTGATTTCACGAAGAGCGACGGTCCCGGGCCTGTACCGATGAGGTTTCTTCACTCCTCCGGTAGCCGGAGCGCTCTTACGAGCCGCCTTGGTGGCCAACTGCTTACGTGGAGCCTTTCCACCAGTCGATTTGCGAGCGGTCTGCTTGGTACGAGCCATTATTCAACTTCAACAAAGTACGTGGAAGATTGCAAAGAGAATTCTGGGAATAACAGCGAAGCTAGTACACCGTTGTCCAAAATAAGTGAGCTGGTCTTCAAAAAACGGCCTTATATACATGCTGGTGGAGGGCCAGACTCCCCGATTGGTTGCGTCAATGTGTGGTGGGGAGCGGCAGATGCGAGGCCTCCGATTGGATGCTGCGAGACTGATGGGGGACGAGTCTTTATCTCGTAGTGTATATAAGCATATTTTTCGGACTTTCACATTCATTCCGACTCTTGCGGTCAACGTTGTTAGACATATCTACTGATCAAGATGACAGGTCGTGGAAAGGGAGGAAAGGGTTTGGGAAAGGGAGGAGCAAAGCGTCATAGGAAGGTTTTGCGTGATAACATCCAGGGTATCACCAAGCCCGCTATCCGTCGTCTCGCTCGTCGTGGCGGTGTCAAACGTATTTCCGGGTTGATCTACGAAGAAACTCGCGGTGTCCTTAAGGTTTTCCTTGAGAACGTCATACGCGATGCTGTCACTTACACCGAGCATGCCAAGAGGAAGACTGTGACTGCGATGGACGTCGTGTACGCTCTGAAGCGTCAAGGCAGAACCCTATATGGTTTCGGCGGTTAGAAACGTCATCGTCATCATCATCAAACAATATAAACAAATGGCCCTTTTCAGGGCCCCAAGTGTTCAAACGTGGAATATCAATAGTTCATCTATCAACTATTACAAACTTTATTTCTAATAACTTTGAAAATAATAAAATACTTGTTTATATTCTTTATGCATTCAAACATGTCTTTTTTAATGTGTCTCTTTTATTCATGAAGCAAAATGGAAATAAATAACGATTTAATGGTACCTCATGTTTTTTCTCCTGCAGAAATGTCTATGCCCATTTACATTTGTTGCCCACCGCTGCTGTTTGCGTATATGCATTTACGATGATGAACTGAAACATTCGTCATTAGCTATGCAAAAATACGTAAAGACATCAACTATGCAAGAAACTGTTCGAACAATTAGTGTCGGACGACAACATAGAAGTAGATGAAGTATATCGAATAAAAATTTTCTGGTGAGAAACTTTCTTTCGTGAGAGGGGTAAGGTTTTACAATTGTGGAGAATTATGTTCCTCCTTCGTTTTTAGAAAATTTTAGTTCACGAAAAACTAGCATATACATAGGCTCCCACTTGCTGACTTTCAAAGCTGACTAAATGACTCCAGGAACAATTAGAAATACACAAAGAACCGACAATAATCTTAGTAATTTTTTGAAAAAGAATTACAAATAGACAGAAATCCGCCAAAAACTTTGTTAAAATCAGATATAGTGTAACTGCACCAGTGAATGAACATTTAAGAAATTGTTCAGGAAGATATTTTATTTTTAAAAAAATATGTGAATTAAAGGAATATATGCCAAATGGCTCCCTATACTTCATTTGTCAAAAATAAATGAACACAAATAAAATGAAATTATTATTATTTGTCTTTATTAAACGTTAAATAAAAAATATAAAAAATACCAGTCAATGAACACTATATTCTAGTAATTGAACAATGATGGAAAAGCAAAAAATACAAAAATACAAAAGCGTTCATTTACTGGTGCCCGTTTATTCACTGGTGCAGTTACCCTAGAATTAATATTTTAATGATCACAAAGTATGAATTTCCACCTTAATTTTTTAATGAGCAGTCAGTATAGTTTCAATCATCAATACCGTTCCCCATAATTTTTGTTCAGTTGGTCTCACGAATGTAGCATCAATGTGCTAAGCATCACAATTGCAAAAGAAGAATCTCTTTTCTATTGTGAGTCCTTTATAGTGACGATGCCATAAAATTTTCGAATAATTATTTGTATTTAATACTTGTCACAAATTTTTCAACATTCCTTTCTCCTTCTCATTCCTGTTTATTAAGCTCGTCAATGATTAACCTACATGCAGATTTCGCAGCATTGCCTCCAGGATGTCAGTCGGCGTATAGACTTTCGAATTTTTAAATGTAAAGCTGTAGATACGTCACTACGTCGGTCACATGGTTTTACAACTTTAGAGCTCTATCGATATATTTCCTTGAATAATTATAGATGAAGACTCGTTCGATTCAAGGATAAATCAAAATGAGTGAAATCTATAAGGACTTTCCAAGAAATTGTGAATGCCGCATCTGTATACGTAGTCGTATTCGGATTAATGATCTCCGCCCATGTAATCTGCTCGTCAAAATCTATGAAAGAAAACGCGTAATTGATAGAGTATATTTTTATAGTCTTCTCACATTCTTTTCTTTAATGAAGAAATATTAACAATTTTTTACAATTAATCGACGACGCTTCTAGAAAAAAAAAATGATCAGAATACGTGATTGGTGTGGCCTTATTGTAAAGTCCGAGACGCAAATTCTCTATGAACTCTATTATGCAAATCCGTATAGTACTTTCAACTTGCGACGTCTCGAAGTATTATTCTAATAAATATTTTCGAACAGTTCAGCAAAAATTTATTATGCAAATCCGCATATCTTAATCCATATAGGGATGCACGGGTGCATTGCTATTGCGACCGACGCATATCGCGAGTAATTCCCTGCCGAATGTCTGGTTTTTGCGTGTACGATGACGTAATAGACTGAACAAATGAATTTTTAAACAGTCGTCTTTGTTCTGTGGAGGAATTTGACTTTACTGGTCTGGTTAAACATTTTGTTCAAGCGAATATCACGTCGTCCATTTGCATTGCATCTTCGGCATCCTTGTATCTCGATCCGTGTACAACGCTTCGAATTCGTGAAAATCTGCGGTTCGAATCGACGGTTTTTGGGCACGAGTTCTTCGCTCTGACATTGGAGCACCCGAACCGACCCGTGGGATCGCTCAGCAATAAACATTTATCTATTTTTAACTTAATTTTTCGGATTAGTCTATCGGCCGTCTGAGAGAACCATGGGTTCGCGCGGATCAAGACGTTTTTAATGACTGAAACCGGGGAGAATCTGTTTGTTTAACGATCGCAGTATGCGCAGCGAACAATAATCGAACATTTCCGTGCATAAAAATATTCCTGATCGCGGCGTATTATTGTTTAATTAACGAAAGTTTCTCGTACGGTCTCGGATTCTCGGCAACGCGGTATTGGAATCATAGTAGGGGCCTCTCTCCATGGTCCGCGCTCTCGCTACAAGTGCCGACGGTTTCCTGCGAACGAGCAATTACGAGCTTGCTCAGCGCCATCTGCTAAAGACACACGGTTGTGCAAAAGTCTACGTTGGTACTTTTGTTTTCTTTTTTGTTCAAAGAAACACTTTACCGAATTCCGTTAACAATGGAGGACAAGACTAGCTCCGGTAACACCACCGTATCCGAGAATCCGTCGTCGGGTGGCACTCCCGCGAAAAAGGCGGGAAAATCGAAGGCGAAGCCGCAGCGTACAAAGTCGTCGCATCCGCCGACGTCCGAGATGGTGAACAACGCCATCAAGGAGCTGAAGGATCGCAAGGGATCGTCCCTGCAAGCCATCAAGAAGTACATCGCGACGACCTACAAGGTCGACGGTGAGAAGCTAGCGCCGTTCATCAAGAGGTACTTGAAGACTGCCGTCACTTCTGGCGCGGTCGTGCAGACCAAAGGAAAGGGCGCGTCCGGCTCGTTCAAGCTGTCTGCGCCTAAGGGCACCACCGAGACAAAGAGCAAATCATCTAAACGCGTCGCCAAGAAGGCCGAGCTAGCCGAAAAGAAGCCTGCTGAGAAGAAACCAGCCAGCCCGAAAAAGACAGCCGCCAAGAAACCAGCTGCAAAGAAACCAGCAGCCAAGAAAGCTCCAGCATCGCCGAAGAAGGTGAAGACCCCCGCAGCCAAGAAAGCCGACGCAGCAGCGAAACAGAAAGCTGCTGCCCAGACCAAAACCATCTCCAAAACCAAGAAGGCTACCAAAGCACCAGCGGCCAAGACGAGAACCCCAAAGCCGAAGACCGCTAAATCACCAAAAGCCAAGGCTGCCGCGAAGAAGTAATCGCTTCGCCACGATTCTTAAAACATTGGCCCTTTTCAGGGCCACAAAATCTATAACAAAGGAACACTCTCCAGTTTTATAAACTTTTATCTCCCTTCGATCCCTTCCTATTCAAACTTTAAGTAATTTTTATGCAAATCAGAGTTTGTTTTTTAAATATTGATTTGAGACAGCAATTTTTATAAGAATTAATGTTCAGTTTAGATACGTCTGGATTTGTTTCATTTTGTACTTCTAGGAAAAGTATCTGTTGTTACATAACTATAAGTAGTCAGTCGAATTCTTCTTACAGTTTTTAAAAAAATTTGTAGGTCATTAGGAAAGTGTTTTCGCATAATGTCTTAATTGATCGGTATATAGGACAATGTGTTTTTAATGAAGCTGTATAGGTTAAGTTGACCGAGACGAGTCTTTTCGAAGGAATGTTCTAGAAAACTTGGGGGGGGGGGGGGTGTCCTAAGAGGAATGTTTTATATTTTCACTAAACGTCAAATGTTCGTGTCTTTAGATCTTATGCTAGGCGGTTACATATGGAACGGTGCAGTATCATATGTATATAGGTTTAAAGGTTAAGATGTAGAACAGAATTTTTCGAACGTTTTCAAGGAAACATTGGATAGTAAACTAACAGCATATGTTCGTGAAATTAGTTGTTGAGAAATGTGGTAGAAATGTTGGAAGAATAGGTGTAACTGATATTGTTTTGGTACGACGATTGATTGCATTGATGATGTTGTCCATTTCCACAGGTGTCCCCCACATGTTTATGCACCCAAGATATGACTTTTCAGGAAAACTCTCGGAGTTACGACGATCCTAGAAAGGAGAAATTAATCGTTAAATAGAGTATTCTATTTAGCATCTCAAGTTATCTTAACAATATAACTCATTGATCTATGATCACTAAACAAATGATGGAACAAACGGTAACAGACCTAACCAAACCAGCTAAAATTTTTTATACGTAACTGTTACTTGAAAAGAAAGCGAACAAATAAATTGCTGTAATATTAACTGTGCCGTGAAAACGTATAGGTTAGAATGACTCATGTTCACTGTATAAACCTAAATACGCAAAATGGGATTGTCGGGAAGTATTTAGATATGCTCGTCACGATTTTATCGAGAAAACAACGTTACGAATGAATGATCAACTAGACGATCTTTCTTCTTCTTTCCCCTTTTTCGTTTTCATTTCTCTTTTCGCGTTTCCCGTTACTCATATATGCATCTATCATTTTGTGCTATGTTGCGTGTATAAATGACACTGGTCTTTTAAGGTTAGACGTAATAGCACTTAAAACAGGCTTTATACAACGCTATCATTATACATATATTGTACTTACTCTATAAATCGAAAATATTATTACGTACTTATACAAATTTTTATTTTTATGTGACACCTAATCCTGGTTCTCGAATTCTGTCACAGTATTCTTAACTCTGTTCTTTTATTATATCATATGACAATTGTTTAAACGATGCATGAGAATCCAGTGGGAATAAATAAAAATATTAATTATTATAAATAAACAAATGGTAATAAAACAAGAACGAAGTAGGAGGTAGAAGGATTGGAGGTTATGGTAAGTTCATTGAAAAGTTCTAGCAGAACGACCCTTAATCGTCCGTATACGTAGAGATCGATATTTGAAGTTACGTATAACTATTGCAGAAGAATAAAAATACATAAGTTCTCGAAGAGAAAGTCTATTGTACTCGTAGCTTTTCCTGAGAACGAACAGCTGCAAGACCACGTGAAGAGAAGGACACGTTGTCGATACCTGAATCTCGTTCCCGCCAATTTCAGCGGCAGCTTCTGTTCGCCTCTGTGCCATTCACAACGAGTTACACCTAAATATACCTTATGTAAAACTGGATGACTTTCTTATTTACATACACGTGTTGTGAATAAACCACGTTTACAAATCAGTTGTAGTAAGTAAGTAAGTACGTCCGTCCTTTTTCCGTTTGTTTGTTTCGTTCTCGTTGAGGTCAACGACCCTGGCTCCCGTTTCTGCTGTATTTCGTCTAGAGCGTGGGTCTGTTTGATAATCGTTTAGAGTTTAGAATATCAACGCGATGGTATTATTTTAGCGTTCTCAATATTTCCAATTTTCTATGTTTTCATGGCTATAAAAAATATGGCGGTTACTTAACGAAGCATCTGTCCGCGTGGCGGTCAACGGCGCTCCAATCGCCAGCCAGCAACTCCAACTCGCAACCTGATTGGTGGGCGGACCGGTCTCCCGAAAGTGTATAAAAGACGATGGTTCGTTTGGCGGAGTATCATTCTTCGCTTAGTCTCGTCCGAGAGAACATCGAGGTTTCTTTTGTTTCGTTGAAGTATTTTTCACTCTAACTCGATACGACATGTCTGGTCGCGGCAAAGGTGGTAAAATCAAGGGAAAGGCAAAGTCCCGTTCTAACCGAGCTGGTCTTCAGTTCCCGGTCGGTCGTATCCACCGTCTTCTTCGCAAAGGCAATTACGCCGAGCGTGTTGGAGCTGGTGCTCCCGTATACTTGGCAGCAGTGATGGAATATCTGGCTGCCGAAGTGTTGGAATTGGCGGGTAACGCTGCTCGCGACAACAAGAAGACCAGAATCATCCCGAGACACTTGCAATTGGCCATCAGGAACGACGAAGAGTTGAACAAGCTTCTGTCCGGTGTCACCATTGCCCAAGGTGGTGTTCTCCCCAATATTCAGGCTGTTCTTCTGCCGAAGAAGACCGACAAGAAGGCATAAATTCCTTCTTGTTCATCAACAACACCATATCGGCCCTTTTCAGGGCCAACAATTTTATAACGAAGGAATAATTCCAAGCAACTTTAATTGATTCCGTAACCAAAACGTCCCGGTATGTAATTATATTAGGTAGTAGGGTCTTTTGGATTTGTCAATTTTATGTTTATTAAACATTTAACTGCATAACACGCCAGAACAAAATTGCCTCAATTTTATTGCTAGCGAGCAAAACGATACTGTAAATTGTAAATGATTCTGATCAATCAAGATAGTCAAGATCACCAATATATTAATCCTCCTAGCTTCAGTATTTTATTAGCATATCGTAAAGAAACCTATTCTCCGTCAATAAAACAGCATCTGCTCGTGCCATACATATATATTTGGCAAATAGGAAGTTTAAAGTAGTGTAACTTGCTCAACGTAGCGTATAGTATAAAGACAGATAGATCGCGGTGCGAATCATTTTTATTTGCACTATACATATATATATTATATGCACTATAATGCTCTGGCATTGTATTCTGTAAGACAAATATTAAGATAGAACGAACGATACGAAATCTACAACACTTTTAGATCTAAACGTTTGCAGTGAGCATATTTCGTTCAATCGTTATCTAAATTATTCTATTTATTACGATTATATTCATATGAAATATTATTCTTTATTTGACGCGAACTATTTTTGCCGTTTTTGCCATAAGACACTGCAAATTCGGGCAGAAATAATTTTATGCAGCAGCAAAACACCCAAACTGGTAGTCAAATGTTGTTGACAGAATACTTCATTTATTTAAAAAAAAATCAAGATTTCGGACCTATTAAGGTGAACGATAGTGGCGCTTCTTACGGCATGAGAAAGAAATAATTTATATGCCCGTACAGCGCCAATTGACATAGTGGCAAAACGCTGAAACTGTTAGCCAATTGACACCGATAGAAAATAAATCTGGATCCGTTTGGACCCATTGCTTCCGAAGCAGTCCAAACCACAGACGATCTGTGTATGTAGGTACGAAGAATGGATGTATGCCTAACTATATATATATGTATTGTACATGTACACCTTACTCCTCGGCGGATGGACAAACCAGTCCAATGCCGCATTTTCAATAAAGAAGAAAAAAAATCTGAAAATAGCGCCATTCCTCGTAGTGGCAAAATGCCCAAGCTTATTGCCGATTGCTTCTAGTTTCTTCCGCTAGATGGCGGTGGCATCTAATGACCGGTTCTTTGTCGGTATTTGGCTAACAGTTTGAGCGGTTTGCCACGACGTCACTATAGCCAGCCGGCGCATCACTATGCATTCGAATAAAAACGTTAAAAAAATTATCATTTTTACCCACAACAAAAATTATTTGCATCGATTACACTAAACAGGAGCCAAACAAAAATTTCTGTCCTCCTTTAATGATATTTAAGCTGTTAAATTCTTTTAAATTCTCTCCTGCTTTACATTGTCCCTACTAATTTTTACCATAAACGTGTAAAATCCGCAGTATACTAATAATGGTAATAACGAACGTCAGTTAGACGGACGAAAATCGCTCACCGGTGTTTGTGGCGTGGTGATCGTATCGATCGATCCGAAGCCGACGCGACGCGACGCGACGAAACGTTTACCGGGTGACTCAACCGACGTAACTCGGTTTCGAAGCGCCGAAAGAAAGGGAAAGTAAGTAAGTACACGTATTTACTTACACACCTGGGACATCGAAGCATGGGCGCTCGCGGTTGCCGCGCTGCCGCGCGCGCTCAGTCCGCGGAAAGCGGCTGAAACGCACGGGAGAAACGATCAGACGCGCCGATCTATCGCGCATTCGTGGAAATCCCGGTGCAGTTTTATTAGAGTCGATCCTAGTGCAGACCTTCCGTGCGATAGACCGAAGCGCCGACCGTTTGTTCTGTGATGTGGATCGTGCCGGATCGTGGAAAGGTAGGCAAACTCGATGGACCGAGAACGCTTCGAGAGACACCACGGTGCTCATCCTAACGACCCGAGACCAGCTGATCGACGCGACGCGACGGCCACGCGACGACCTGCAGAAATCGCATCGACGATCCTCAACGAAGTTTCATTCGCTGCGGGGATAGTCCTTTAACACAACATTACGCTGTCAATATACAACACTGAAATTAATCGATTTAAAAGTAAGGAGCAAGATGGATGTCAGGGATCAGGACTCTCTGGATCGTGATTAGGACTGATTAATTTCTCGATTTCTTCGACGTAGAGGCAATTATGGACGATTATCAATTATGGTATACCAATCCCAAATAGCACGCGACGTCTTAAAGACGTGTCTTTGAAGGCTAACAAATGACTTGAATTTTTTGGAGATGTTATGAAAGAGACTACTTTGCTGTGCAATGACTAAACCACTTCATCTAAGTTTTGCTATTATGTGAAGTGACAAAAAATTAAGTTCAAAAGGGTATAGCCGTCTCTCAACCTGCGGGTACTGGGTTCGCGCCCCGTCATATACCTACTTTTTTTTTTATTCCTAGTTATGTAATAATCAATGCTACTTTTGTAGAATACTTTTAAAACCAACATTTAAATATTTAAAAAATCTTGGAGTCGTCTTGGATACGTCTTCGAGACATCTTGGATACGTCAAAAATACGTTCCAGAGACGTCTTAAAGACGTACCGTTTTGTAACAGAAGACGTTCAGGCGACGTTTGGAAGCCGTTCCGAAGCCGTTCGGAGACGTCTCCAAGATGTCTTTAAGACGTCTCTGTGCTATCTGGGTAAGTAATACAATTTTTCTATCAAAAAAAGAGATCGATAAATTAATCATCAAAAGTTTATGCATTTATGGAAAAAATGAGTAGGGTGACATTTTAGGATTTTATATTATTCTCGACTCTAGAAAATTTTTAAAAGAACGATGGTATAAAAAAATTTTATTTTGCATACAGATCCACAGTCTGATTTGTTGAGACGAAGAGCATCGGAAGAGCTTCCGTGACCAGATACCACTTCCTGCTCCTCGCTCGAAATTTGGTAATTTCAGGTAGTGTTTGTAATCTCAACTTTGGAGTTGTTGTTGCAATTGAAAGAGGCGTCGAAATATTTGTTTCGTGCGAGCGTGCCGATCCCGTGAATTTTTTTACCGGGCCAAGGACGACGACGCAGCGGAGAATGGATCGAAAATCTCGTTCGTTTCGCCGGCCTGCGTCCACACTTTTACTTTGACCTAGAAACGACGTTCCGGCAGAGTTGATAATAATTGCACGTTGGACCTCGATCGCTCGGGAAAACGGATTTTTCGCGGATAGATCCGCGATCGACGTCCGCGACGCATCGTTTCGATCGTACCGGTTCATTGTACCATTCCACAAAGAAGAGCTGTATAAACGCTTCGACCTAGCAAACTGCAGATGAGTCCGCGGAGCAATTGCTGTAGATCCAGAGATTAATGGTTCGCAGGTTTTCGCGGCAATTAAATGCGGACATTACATTAAACTCTCCAGAGAAAGTATTACGCGCGTTTGTCGGTATTTAATAAATACAGGTTTAATATCTTTTAGAAACGACTGGGTTTTCGAGTTTCTTGGTCCCCGATGTACGTTTGCTAGAAAAGGTCCGAGATATATTGAGTCATTTTAAAAATCATTTTAGAAATATAAAAATTATATAAAATTTTGATAATATTTCGGAGGACTGTTCGGAGGTCCTGCAGAAACAGACAGGTGACCATTAAAAATTTTGTAAGATTTGTGTAGAATATATTATGTTATCTACGGTGAACACTGAAATGAAGAAAGTAATTCAAGATTCAAAAAAGAATCGAGTCGCGACAGTCGAGAGAATCGGCAATAATCGTCCGCCTAATTCTAGTAGGTACACATCTCTCTTTACGGAGTTTCATTAATGGCCGGCATACTCCGTAACCATGTGCCCACCGCCTATGCTGGATAACACTATTATGCCACGATTACGCAATCGTGGAAATTTCACTTTCCGCAGTGGAATCGCGGTCAGCGTGGATTGGAGCGCGATGGATGCGTGCGTGCTCCGCAAGATTGCTGGCGAACAGCAATCATCGAGCGCTCACCAGGTCGGATATCCACCGTGATTTCGATTTTCTACGACCGTTGCTCCCGCGTTCGGGTTCTCCCTGCTCTTTTCGTCACGTTTTTTCGTAACCACGTGGACTCTTGCTCGACCGGTCTCCATGTTATTAGCCGATCATGCTTAACGCGCAAGGACGACGACGCGTGCTTTCATTCGAGCGGCGCGGCGCGGCGCGGCGCGGCGCGGCGCGGTGGTTTCCTTGAACATTGGACTTCAGATTCATGATCGGTCCGATCGCTCTCACGCTTTTAATTCTCGATCACGCTAGCCCACGAATCTCTAAATTTTTCTGGCGGCTCGGTACTCGACCTATGATTCCTGTAGTTCTTCTTCTTCGCCCAAGGTCGTTGCAGTTACACAATTTTAATTTCTAGACGGTAGTGGCCTGTTAATAGGCTTTCAAAAAATGTAAATTAAATCTGGAATACGTATCGAAGTCGCTATATCTTAATAGTATAATCGTTGGAATGTCAAATGTGTGAAGAATTAATTGGAAAAATAAATATTAGAAAGAAAGTAATATTCTATAGCGAAATTTCGCTGGGGACGCGAACGACCCTGGTTGCCCGCGAAGCGGAGGGGAGGGTTAAAAAATCCTTAGCCATGGACCATGGACTTTCAAAAATTATCTAATAATCGCCGGTGGATAATGTGTTGACGGTCGTCGCGAATGGACGCATAAAAAGCAGTCATCGGTGTTTTCCTTATTAGCCAAAGATCACGCGCGTCGACCTCCGCGCGACAGAGACAGCGAAACGCCTCGAGACTGACAATGAGATTCTAGGATAATTTCGACCGGTACGACCACGTTCCATATTTTTCTAACGTCCCTACGGCAACTCTCGCGCTCCCAACGATAGTTGCTAGCGAGGAGCTCGCGATGTCCTATTACACAATCGTTACAAAAGGAACCGGTGCGCGGTGGCTAGATTGCGCAACCGAGCGAGTAAGCAGCTCTCGACTGGTCGAAGGCTCGCGTGCGTTTTGTTGCCTCGACGCGTCGCGCCGCGATCCTCCTCGTCGAAACGCGCGACAGCTAGATTGTACCTGGAAAACAACGGGCTCGGTATATTCGTAACACGTGGGCCTGCACGCGGGCTCCGCTGCGCAATATGACAACCATTATTCCGCACGCTGCGCTGTACGGAAGACTGGTTCACCTTTCCTCGGTTGCATGATGCAACGGGTAAGAAGTATCCTTGAAACCAGTAGCGAGTGCGAAACGGTGTTACACACCGAGAGAAAATTAGAAGGTTGTCGTACAGTCGTATGTACAGTCGAGCAGGCCCCGTTTAATTTCGGTGACAGGGTCCTGCGAAAGTCTAGGTTAGACTCGTGCAGCTCGATAACGTTCGCATAAATAAATCGTTTCTATTGGTTATCGCCCACCGGTGACTGTCGCGTCGAGGAGACAGGACCCCGTACGCAGTCCCTTCGACTTCGACAGATCGGGCAGGACTATTTTATGATATCCTTGAGTGTCTCCGTCACTTTCTCTTCTCGGGTCCTTCGACGTTGATAGCTAAATTATCGCAGAAAACGTTCACGGCTTTCGGTGGATGAAGCTTTAAGAACTTAAGTGTTCTCGTAAAATCTCTGTATAATCAATGGTGCATGTCCATGCAGACAGGTTCCACAGTTCATATTGCAAATGAATCTATTAACATTTAGAGGGCGGGCATTTTTCCATTGTAAACTTGAATTTTCTTTACGAAACATTTATTATATGTTCCCCACTGTAGTGGCCAGTCCGGCGATCTTAGGGAGTTTTCGAAATCTTTCCAATTCCTGATTTTTATAACAAAGATACAAAGAGACAATTTTAACCTCTGCGAAATTATTGTCATTCGAAATGATAGTTGGAAGTACTTACACAGATATACTCGTAAAGGATGGTCGCTTCTATGGAAATGGGATTTACCCGGGCATTGTTGCACTCGACTGCGCTACGCCCATTGTCTGCAGAGGATAGACAGGCAGCGGAGTTGTTATCCGATATGCGATGCAACACAATCGCTGTTATTATCCACTTGGGTACGGGAAAGTTTGCATGACTTTTATTCCAGTAGATTGTCGCAATACCGTCATAAACGATCGAAGCTGCTTCTGGAAGCGTGCGTACGTTTTCATTCGAAAGATTCTATGAAAAACGGTTCGTTCTTCAGAATTGATTCCACGTCTTCAACGATATTTAGAAATGTCACTCATCTTACAATGTAATCCAGTTAATTTCAGTGTGAATAAATTGATATTCAGCGGCACTGATTTTATAACAATCATTTTCAAGTAGTTCCGTACGGCGCCGCGCCGGTCACCGGTGACCATCACGGCTCGTTCATCTTGTTACAAAAATGTTATTGTTAAGAACAACAGTGTGAAATATTATCGGTGAATTTGCAATTAACGAGTGTCTTTTTTCAGGGTTAAGACGTCCAGCGATCGTCGGACGACAAAATCGGATGTACGATGATCTTGGTTGAGGATTGACCAGCATTCGCGATGTTGGATCCGGTGATGGGTATGTCGTCGGTATGGTGGTTGGTGATGTACGCCAGCATCCTGCTGCTTCTGTCGCCGTTGGTCCTGCTGTTCGTCGTTTTCTTGCCGAACTTCCCGATCCTGTTGTTCAGGAGGATGTGCTACATTCCCATCGAGTCTATATGACGAACAATCCACCGATCTGCGATCACCGTCTTTATCACCCTTCGCACAATCCGAACGCGTACGAACTATGTAAATTTCTATCGAGCGGAACGAAAATGATCGAAGCTCTTACAATTACGAGGATGTACATGGAAAAGATCGTTTAAAAATGTGCAGTCTTCATCAAATATTGTAACAATTTAACAAAAGAAAGCCACGTAGTCTCTGAACATTATGCTGTATATTGTATATTATGACTTCAGACAACAAAGCGTATAAAATTAATTCGACTATTTTTGTGTAAACTGCAAGATCGTGGCCGTTGCATATCCGACACGGGGGTCGTGAACAAGATTTCGAGGTATCGATTGTGCGAAGGATCGTGAAGGCTCAACGCGTCCGGAACACGGTTAATTTGTTAATTGCGCGAACAGTGTTACTTTATTATAGTTGTTAAGAAATTCGTGCGGATAATCGATCGACGAGGATTACAGGCGACGACGAAGGAATTAATTGTTCCTCGTCACGGCGATTAACCTGGGCGAGTGTTCGACCATTTATGGGTGGCCATCGGGATTCCAAGTAATGGCGGCGGGGTCTCGAACAATAGGGGCAGGTCGAAGGTGCGGGTCTTCTAACAGTTCTAACGCGCAATCAAAAGTACACATATAAAGTTTATATGTATAGCGTAAGCCGAGGTTAGCAGTTCCGCGATCGCTCGTCCCACCTAGTATGTAAATTACTCGCATATAATTAGGGATATCGTTCGCCGGACGAAACGCCTGCGACCTCTGCCTATTGTATGCTAAATCATGCACCCTGGAATTCCCAAGAATATCGGCGATTCGCGCGACCCCAAGGTAATCGGGTCGCTTTTCTTCGGGATTTCAAGCGGCTCGCGACTCGCGACTCGCGACCGTTGCCAACATTCTGACACTCCCGCGGCACGCGCGAACCGCCGAATAAACCGATTTGTAACGGGACGCGATTCGCGAAAGCGAGACGATCGCGTGGGCCCAACCGGAACCTCGACGAACCGATTCCGAAGCTGTCTGTCGACGAAAACTCGAATCTCGTCAGTCGCATTTTGTATATAAACGTCTCCAATTAGTTTAACATCGTTTATTTATAAAGCCCGCATTAACACGCGTCGAGTGCCACGGTGGTCACCGGTGACCGGCGTTATCGATTTGCCCAAAAACGATTGTCATAAAACTATAGTGGCACCGAATAGCAATTTATTCGTTCTGAAATGAACTAGATTGTAGCGTACGATGGAAATTTCATTATCAAGTAACTAGTAATAATTATTAATAACTCCGATCGTTTAGAGGGATGATATAGAGACGATCGACTTGCGTGAAAGTTACAACGTTCACGCGGCGGTCAATCCGAGGCGCCATTTCAATTTTTACGTCACCAAATTTGTTTATATTTTTTAATAAATTGCCAACGATTTAAGTGTGGTGTGAAGTTAATGCGTTCGATTTCACTTCTTCAATTAGACAAGATGAGTATCTCGGGTTATCAAACTCTAACCCTACGACTATCATATATCAGCCAAGGAATGGAAAAGATATCCCCAATCATTCGGAAGACAACAAGACAACTCACACTTCCTAAAACCCCAACACGAACAGCATCGACACCATAGCAAAAGAAATCGACAAAATCCAAAAACACATCGACGGATCATTTTGTAAGTCCACTGGTACTCATCACCACCAACCCTCCCGGTCCAACGCTCTCCGAACTGATACGGAAAGACGCTGATGACGGCTAAATTACCGCGAAATGTTTAAATTGAAAACCCAAAGACGCCCGGTCACGTGTTCAGCGTTTTTCACCGCGCAACCGCGTCATCGAACATTTGCCAATGATTTTCAGCTGGATCGTTCGACTTTCATTTTTCATTACAGGCCTGATAAATGGTACTCGCGACGCAGGTATCGATAAATGGTTCGAGCGGATGATTAGAATGCGTCACTTACCTTCGGAAACCAGGTCTCGCGACACAGCGACCGACGCGTGCTATTAACCACCAACTGAAATATTCGACAGCCGTAGTCTATTCATGCTGTCTTATTTTCTATTTTCAAGAAAATTTTTATATACGCGCGACTCGTGACTGGCTGGTTTGTCAATTGAAAAACGACTCGCTCGTTTCCGGTCGTTTTCTTTGTTAGCGGAGGGAAGAAATGATTCCCTTAGTACCTGATCGAACGCTATTACGTGCCTATTGTCCTCAAATTCCCGGAAACCGGTCACTCACTTATGACTAGACTGCGAGTCTTTATGCCAAATAAAAAATGTTTTTTTTCAAATTAATTATCTGATTGAACCGAAACTAATACACCGCGATGTCCTTAAATCTTTTCAATACGAGCACTGATTTGAATTGCGCGTATCCATTTTTATTGCAATTGCATAAAATCCGCAGTCTATTTATTATATGACCTAATTTGTCAATGATTAATCGTGCAGTGATCATAGCTACATTTTCTGTTACGCTGATTTTGTCTACTGTAAAGTAATTAACGTAACAGAGTCAAATATACTCTTGTGCCATTTCCAACCCATTAAAATTGCTGAGAATACAGATATGGGTGTCTATATATTTTTATTTCGCATAAAAATCCGCGATCTAGTTTGTCGAAAATGAAATTCTAACAGCGAACGAAGGGTGCAAAAATATATGAAAGTACTCGGGAATATTTATCAGAGAAATTTGAGGAAACGTTATCTCTTGCAGAGTCGGGGCAGGTCGGGGTGAAGAAATTTTGCGAAGGCCTAGGTTCTCGGAGAACGTGGTCGAGCTCTCGGACGATTTACCGGTCGTATGCGGTGCATTCGGATCCTGCACACGGTAAACTGTCCTTCTGCAGTTGTCCGGTGGTACAGGC
Organism: Lasioglossum lativentre; assembly: GCA_916610255.1. Taxonomy (NCBI): domain Eukaryota; kingdom Metazoa; phylum Arthropoda; class Insecta; order Hymenoptera; family Halictidae; genus Lasioglossum; species Lasioglossum lativentre. The sequence continues at coordinate 770,715 of OU744356.1, read as the reverse complement.
GGGCCCGGAGTCGTACATTACATTACCGATCGGCGAGTACTTTCGCCAAGTGGCGTTCGTAGTGGGGGGGGGGGGGGGGGGGGGGGGGGACAGGGGACTTGAACCCTGGGACCCCATGAGCCATATATACTACGGTCCCATGCAGCTCTCTTGCTACTTGGTGTCAGCTTCTCGACGGTCCTTGCTCCAGTGTATAGTCGCATCTGTAGTGGGAGGCGAGCGAAGCAGAAGGTAAGCGTCTCGTTGGTCCAATTTCGAACCGAAACGCGTGCGTCGAACGAAAATACATTGGCCGTACCCGAAAATCAAAAATCAAGGGTCCTGTGGCACGGAAGAGATCGAGCGAATGTTAATGGGATGAATCATGGCGGCATGCGCGCGTCCTCGCGATCGCGATCGCGATGCGAACGTTGCAGTTTCGCTGCAGCGAACAGGATCGAAATTGACGATTATGTTATATCGAACCGTGCACCTTCGCGGCTCGGATTTGCAATTCTCCCGGCCGATCGTCCGTTCCTCGTCGTCCTTGGCAAACGTTGCCACTGTTTCCGTTTCTTTGTCGCCTCGTCGGCGCGGCGCGGCGCGGCGCGGCGTCGCGGCAGCCAATTGTTATTCCTAGACCGCGGATTTTCAGAGTACGTTCCAAGAAAAAGATATTTATTAACCAGTTTTCATCCGTACTCGTAAACACATCTCAAGGACGAAACGATATCAACAGCGACGAAGCAAACAGAGTAGAAAAAAAACGTGGTAAAAAGTGCCGCTCATCTTGTTCGTATCTTTTCCTCATCCTTTTTTCTCTAAAAATGCCAATGTCGACACGGTTTCGCCCGAAAACCCGTGTAAATTGCGCGAGAATTCGAATTTGCAGGAAACATAGTTGCGTGGCTACCGGGTTAAACGTCACGGGAAGGAAGAATTTCACTAGGCACGCCTACGACGAAATCACAGGAAAATATTCCGTGCACGATTCTACCGCGGCTGTTTCGTATGCGTTCCCGCGATCCTTGTACACGGGTGGCGCGGTCGTCTTTCCAGAAACGACACCGATCGCCTGGCTCGCGTGTGGCGGGGACGCGCTGTCGAAATCTCCGTTGGAAAAATCGGGCTTTCTCTAGTCGTATTTTCGAGTTCGATACGACGCGACACGGTGATGAAACGGACCGATAACGCGTGCCACCGCACGATTCGTTCATTCAAAATATGCGCTTTTCAAGGACGGGCTCGAAGGAAGGGATTTATAACCGCATTGTGGACACGTTGCGTCACGATCTGTCGTTTTCTGCGTTATAACTCCGTGGACAGTCGATCTCCGTTTCGCGTGTCAATTTGGGGCCATTCGCGACAACGCGTGCGTGGTCGAGTCGACTATACATACCGGTACCCGACTAAAGGACTCCGCGCTATAATTTCTCAAGCGACACGACAGTTTACGCGTATCCGCTTCGGCGTCGTTACGATCGAGACTCCGAGATATCAGTTGGTTCTATTTTTTTTTACTTCTGTTACCGTTACCGTTACCGTTGCGTCACTCCGAGCATGTTTAGAAATTTTAGAATTACACGTCCTAGAGTCTGTCGCTCGTTTAACCCAGAAATTCGTTTTCTCGGTAATTTCCATTTGATGGTATCGTCGAGCGGTGCGGAACGATTCTGAGAAGCCTGGGACGTGTTTCAGATGAAGCTGGCGATCTTGCTTGCAACGGTGGCCCTAGCAGCGGGCCATCCGGGGCTGCTGAAGGTGCCGAAGGTTTACAACGCGGTCATCACCAGCAACCAGAACCTGTCTCCGTCGCGAGCGTTCCCGGTGATCCAGCCTGTGATCCACAGAACAGCGATCGGCTACGTGCCGCCGATCTACTATCCGCAGCTGGCGCCGCAAGTATCCGGTCCGGAGCTGGTGCATCTTCCGGAAAGCGAATCGAAACCGAGCATCCGAGCCGAGGTTGGCTCGGAATCGGAGCAAGCTGCAGCGGAGAGTGTACCGGATACTGCACCGGAGGATTCGAAAGAACCGGAGGTGAAAAAGGAGCAGCCCACGGATGAGAAGAGCCAGCCGAAGTCAGGCCCGAGGAACAGGCAAGAGGAACAGCCTCTGAGCTTCTACCCGAACTACCAATCTCTCTACTACGACCCCTATTTCTACACGTACAGCGGAATCAATCCTCACCTGGTCCCCGGGACCTACTACGTCGACTATCAACCCTACGGCACTCTCGACCCGATTCCCGCGTCCTCGCCGAAGAACGGGGACCCGGGACACCTGCTTCCGGGCTATCACGAAGAAAGAAAGGACACCGCTGAGGTCGACAGGCCGAAAGTGCCCGACGTACCCCCGCCACCTCTACCGACAGCCGCACCGAAAAATTCTTGAAGCCGATTGGCTCGCGAGAGCATCGCGGTTCCCTCGAGACCCGAAAGATTCGCGTTATCGTGATCGCGATGGTGATCGTCTACACAGTCTACAAGGACCAGCGTTACCAGGCGATACGTGTACTCCCCGCAAAATGCTTAAACCTCTTCTACCACTGAATCGTGCCTCCTCTAGCCACTTTCTGCGCGAGGAGAATACGTGACGTCACTAGCCAACCGCTGTCACGTATTCTCCCGATGCAGAGAATCGCTAGAGTGGAATCTATTGGCAGAGAGAGGCAAGTGCAAAGACTTTTTCTGTCAAGTCAACTCTCATAAGGACACTATATGTATAGCATTAGGCATCTCGTAAGTCGTGCGGCAATAGCATTTTTAAACGGCCAGAATGTTTTTACCGATTTTCATTTGATCTACATACATACTTTTGTCATAAATGCAGATAAAATCCACAGTCTATTCATTATTGTTGACTGTAACATGTCCAAACTTGTACCTTATCGAGTGTTTGTATCTCGCAGATTTTTATTGAAGGCGCGAGCAACGGTCGCGATTCTCCCGATCCGTGTAAAATCTTACGGCTATCAAAATCTGTCCGTTCTGGATACCCTGGACTCTTACGTTGGCCACCTTTTCGGTGTGGTCTACTTCTATCTTCTGATGCTCTCCGGAGATTTGCTCCGCGATGATGCAGACGACGCAGCTCCCTTCCTCCGTCGGCGGATATATCTTTGCCTCCACTGCCGTGTTTCTTTGAATGTTCAGCACCAGGTTGTTCTGGTACAACATGTGCACGCTCTCGGGCGTGTCGCACTTACCCACCTTTTGAATGTTGTTCTCGTTAGTGATTCTTGGTCGTTTAGGTTGGGCCGTTGTACTCTGAAAGATGAACAACATTCTTTATAAACTTGTGGACCGTAAGTACGTCATGAACAAAAAAAACACAGTTCTAATTTTATTCGACTATCGCTGGCAGAACGTATTCGAACAAAGCTTTCAACGCGACCGTCGAAGGAATTATTTCTACGCGTATCTAAAACATTCCAGGATAACATTAGCGAAACGATCTTGTCCATTAACGCGATATAACTAATTAATATATACATAAATAATAAAGATGATGTAACTGGCTAATACGATTCAAAAATTCCGACAGCAGCGCGGCAAAACATCGCAACAACGTTTAATATCTCGAACGACGAAGAATTGCTACTTTTTGAACAAGCACACCAAATTCCCCGATGATAACGAATCTCTGAAGAAGACATCTTCAGGGAGTCAGAAAAAAGTGTTTTTTGGGAACCTTCTTTCAAGATTGTAGTGTATAGTAAATTGATAATTGATTTCCGCGGTCGTTGACAACCGTTACGCTGCAATTGTGGTACGCTCACTCGACAAATGTCTCGATAAATGTCTATATGGTTACCGTTCATTACCAACAACTTTCATTTTGCATAAACATGCGCACTCTGATAATACATATACATATTTATACGTATAACGATATTTAAAATTTTTTTATATTTTAACTGTTCCGCACTTCATCCACTACGATTTTGCTATCGACGCAACAAATCCGCGGTCAAGTATTAAATTGTGAAAACGGTTAGCTCCGTCATAAAAATATTGTCACGCTTACCGGTTTTACCGTAGTGGTAGCATGCCCGACCAGGACCTCGGTCTCGGACTCTGGCTCGGCCGCGGCATCGAGATCGTCGATCTCGTGTTCCTCGTATTCGTTAGACTCGCTCTCCTCGCTAGCACTTCCTCTATCCCCGAAGGCGTCCAACGTCGACATCGTAGATGAACCGGCCCTGGCGAGTACCCGAGGAGGTGGAGTGGCGTTCGGCGGCTGCGCGATCGTTTTCGACTGGAACCAGTGATTTTCCGTTCTAGGACTTCCGAAGCCCAGATTATACCTGAAAGGTCCTTCGGTGGTTCCCTGTTGGTACTTCCGGGCTATCTCGCGGTTCCGTGCGTAATACCTGTCCATGATTGCTTTCCTCTGCGCGTAGTATTGTTCGTCCTTGTGGCTACCGGCGCGAAACGAACGATCCTGGTTGTCGACCAGTTGCCGCCCGGCCGCGGTGTCGATGTATCGTTTCGTCTTCTTCGACTTCTTCCGGGCCTGGGTCTGCGCCAGTTTCATTTTCTTGTGGTTCCTCTTCGCACCTGGTCGCGCCGCCTGAGCGACGTCTTCCGTGACGGGTCGCTCCGCGACTCTTCCCGGTTTCCCGCCGTCGTTCTCGTTGATCGTGGCCAGAGATCCATCGATCGCTCGACGAGACCTTCGCGGCTCCAACGGCACGCGGGTCAGCTTCGGTTTTTCCTGCTCGGGAACCGTGCTCTTCGGCAGATCGGCGTCGGACACGCTCGAGTTGTCGGGATTCACCTGATCGAAACTCACGTACGCCCGCGTTTCTGTCAGGCAGCCGATTATCACCACGAGAACACAGACGAGACACGCGCTCCTCATCGTCGTTGTCGTCGCGATCATGCTAACGTGGACCGTCACGATCTTCGCGCGACTGATCGCGAGAATGAACCAGCCAGGAGACTGACGATGCATCTTTGACCCTAGGATTTATCGGTCGCTGCTCGGGGCAAAGTTCCTCTCGTCGCAGTGTGCATAACATGATAGCTAAGTATAGAAGCGGCGTCAAGATCGAACGATTCCGACGCGGGAGCACGCGGGAGCACGCGGAAGAACACGTCCAGTCAGCGATGGGATCGAGTACCCTGCAAATGGATTCGAATCACGATCTTGAACGGATACAAGTGTCTCGGAAGAGAGAAACCGGGCCTTTGAAATTCTTCTAATATATCGGTCTCGGTTCTTGACACGGTTATGGTTACGGAGAATCTTTCTTTATTAACTGTTACGGAAATTATAATTACATATTGGGTCGCGTGTAATAAAAAATGTCGGATTTTGAATCATTTCAAGTTTTAACATGGATATGTTTAGGTCTGGGGGTCATTCCAAAATTTGCGAAGAAGTGACGCTGAAATAGCCTCACCCCCCGCCCCCCCCACAACATATCCATGATTCAATGTTTTTCCATGAAGCGAAGAAAATTTTGGGGTGGGAGGTTTATGACCGCGCCGAACGTAGAAAAGGACAGAGCATGTAAACATCGAAGGCGCAACAAAAAGCGTGACGACACCACCAATTTTTTCTTCTCTCTCTCTCTCTCTCTCTCTCTCTCTCTCTCTCTCTCTCCCTCTCCCTCGTGCTCGCCTTTTTATTTTTATTGAATGTTTATCAAACTTGGCTACCGAACCCAACTGATTCGTTAATACATATATTGGACTTGAAGCCATCGCTACCTGCAGTGTCCCAATCGCTGGGGCAAACAACGGTGTTGGGACAATGAAATGTTCATAAGTCTATCGTCCCTGCGATAGTAAATGCTGTTTACTTTTTGGACGAGGGGACTGGTAGCTCGGTCGATTAAGCGTCAATGTTCCTTAATGTCGAAGTTATTCTCGGACTTGGCATAAACGATTAATCGATTAAACCGACTGCTGGGAAATTAGAAGGAATATTTTCTGCCAATCTTCAAACAAGCCTGTACATCAACGAAGACGCAACGAATAATCTACTTTCGACAGGATAGTCCATTTTCTAATCTACCTCGTTGCCAGGTAGACAAAGGAACGTTTGGACATTGGAATAACGAATGTCTTGATCCGTGTTCTAAGGCCGATAGTTAAAAAAAAAATGAGAGTCGAGTTTATTATTCGTTAATGATCAAAGTGACTCCGTGAGGAATTATGATAAAATCGTACAAGCGTTTCGTTTGATCGGACCGGTCTCGCGTGGAACGGCGATCGATCGATTTTATATCGACTCGATGACGACGGTGTCGTCGTCGGTGTCCTCTTCGTTCGATTTTTTCGTTTCCTTATCCGGCTCGACTTTGTTGTCCAGCTTCTCGATGCCGCCATCTTTTTCTTCCGTTGGTGGTGCGGTGGTCGTCGTCGGAGGGGTTGCTTTCGGTTCCACGTCCGGTTCAACAGGTTTCACCGTTGGGTACAACTGCAACGAAATCGATCATCGATGACGTGTCATGCCGGGCACTGTTGGTTCTCGAAAAGTCTTTTAGAAACTTTAACCCAAACTCTCAGAATTCGGGAGAATGCTTACCGGACTCACTGGGAACCGGAAATCGAAGATCGGATGTCCATAGTAGAAACTGTAGGTGGGTATTTGAGGTATTTGAGGTATCGTCGGTTTCGAGTTAGCGATCACAGTCGCTGGAACGGTGTTCAAGTCTGCGGGTACCTGGATTTTAAAGAGGGAACGATGCGTCATGGATGTTGGATTATTATTGCAAATAGTAATCGTGCCGTGATTCAAAAATGAATTTAGTCGTGAGAGAGCAACACTGTGTCTCTCACAAACAAAGTAACAAACCAGATGTCATCGGTCCCATAGACCTGGCTTTTCTCAGACCCAAGAGGCAGGGCAATAAACAGTGCAGCCTTGGGGTTTTTCCTTTATCTCAAGTGGGTGCCTGAATTTCTCTATTGCCTGCTTGTTCTTTTTCGTTACTTCGAGTCCGCTAGTCGAACAGTCAAGACGTCCTTCCGCGCCGTTAATAAAGCGTATTTTAATATAGAACTCTGCAGTGTTTCGTTATTTTAAATCCATATCCCAACAATGGAGGTACTCTCGGTATCGCCGTGTTAACCCTTACGTCGATACCTCTTGCCGACAAAATTGCAATATTTTTTTTGTCGATTTCTACTTCCTTTTAGATAATTGTACGTTAACCCTTCGCCTGCGGTGGCTGTGTCTCTTTTGATCCACAGTATCAAAATGGTCATTTACGCACTCAATTCTTTGGCCATTGAACTAAATAAATAGCTGCTGCATTAGAAATAACAGAAAGACTAATGCGTCTACGGTGAACTTAAAAATATATTTAAAAAAATAGTTCTTAACATTTCTAAGCATCGTCAATGGTATATAAAACAGGTCTGCCGTTAATATAAAACTAATGAAGTCGAAGAATTACAAATGTGATTGAACGTCGTCGAAAATTTTCAATAGACGGACGGTTTTCTTACATAGTAGTAGGGGTTGTGTTGTTGGTAGTGAAGGAGCTGCGGCTGCTGCAATGTTATGGCATCGGAGGCATAATTGCCCAGGTAGAAGTCAGGCCAGCTCGGTTTCGACTCTATCGACGCGACCAGGATCACAGCGATGCCGAGCAACTTGGCGTGGACCTTTGAAAATAAAAAACCTGATTACCTCGATCGTTGTATAGTATAGCAACTCCGAAAGTATAATCCGTGTCTCATAAAACCTGTATTCGGTGGAATGGTTTTGCAATCTAGATTCGACGATTCCACAGTTCGGTTTGGTTTGGTTTGGTTTGGTTTGGTTTGGTTTGGTTCGAAATAAATGAGTCATAAGTACAACAAGAAATCTCGGAGAGGCGGCCGGGCCGGGCCGTCCGTGGGACGAAAAACGAACGCGCACGAAATCTTGAATGGTATCTGCACGGAGGATCTCCCGAATCGTGTCATCCGGGCAGGGAAACTTGCATTGGTCCGCTGGTTCGTTACAAAGGCCAATTGTAATGCGAGAAGCTTCGTCGCGAGTTACCGCACAGGACTATTGTTCTCTTTGCTCGAACTTCGATTGTAGATGGTCGGAAGCGCGATCCAAGTTTCAAAGCCAAAAGAATTAATAAAGTTCAAGACCGTTTCGGATGATCTTTTTAGAGTTTCGATTGTTTCTGAATTTTAGTTGCTTAATCAGCAGTCGGAATTGAGTTCTTCCGACGCGATTGCGTAGGACCAAATATGTACAATACATAATATGTATCTTTGCGCGCAGACGTAAACTTTGGACGAAACTCTTCTATTTAATAATCGATAGACTGCGCGGATGATCTTTATGCAAAATAAACATTGTTGGAAATAGTAACGATCTCGATCAACGTCCAAAAAAATAGGTGTATTGCCATCATGAGCGTACCCCAATTGGAGCGTAAGGTTATCGTCGCGCCGCGCCGCCAGGATCGATTAGGGGAACAAAGGATCGGAGAAGAGGAATGTTGGGCGTCTCCTCGAGGAGTATGTACTCCGATCGAAGATGACGCTGGAAACAATGCGGTAGTCCGATACAGATTGATCGCGGCCTGCATCGAATGAAAAAGCAGCAGCAGCACGAGTGACGCGCGAACGCTTTTGACGATACACGCTGGTATAACTAACTCGGTGCGCGCACGATCGTGTCCCGCATACGAACACGGTCCTGAATGGCAAACAACGCGGAAATAGATTTCGTCGTGGGTAACGGTTTCTCCCGGGAATTATTTATAAAAATCCGAGGGTTTTGTCTTGGTTCGATGCGTCGATAAAAAAGAGCCGGCGCGGCGCGAAACGAATCGGAGGCTTCTAAGAAAGGAGTGCTCTCTCTGTCGAAAACTAGTTTCAGCGAATAACGACTTACCTGCATGGTGTGTGCGATCGCAGCTTCGCGGTAGGCTCGGAAAGCTATCTGCACTAACCTGAATTTCAGCCCTACCCGCGATTTATATATACTTCCTGGAGAGCAAACCCCCACCACCGTGCTGGATATCATCCGTGATTGTTTTTTTTTGTTTTGTCGTTCGCTCCTACGCTTAGCTTCTCCGTGTCGTTTCCTCCCGACCGTCCATCTCGATCAACGGGATACCTGCTCGTGATTCTTTTTTTCTCTCTCTCCTTCTTTTTCTCTGGTCGCTCTTCGACGCAAGCATAATAATTAGAAGATTCGCTGACTCGCCGCCGTGACACGCGAGACTCTCCTCGCTGTTGCAGTCCAGCTCTTGGAATAAATTGATACGAATTTTGTGCTATCCGATCTGCGAAACGGAAGTTCCGCTTTTTACAGTGAAACCTTTTAAAAGTTGTCGCTCGTTCTGTCTTCGGGGGAAAGTAGGGGATATCGATTATTCTCATTATTGTTCTGCAATCGATCGTACCTTTCGGTAAAAGTTCAACTAAAAGCTGAAATTAATTTTTAACGTGTCGGTGAACGCGTCAACAAGGACAAACGTTAACTATGTATATCGATCCAGTAATTTAGCTGTAGAATGTAAAAGAAACTAGAAAGATGGTTAATAATAGGTTTGGTCTTCTTCGCGGGAAGGAGGGGGAATATGTGAATTTTAGCATAAACTCTGATTTACTAGAACTATCGGAAAAAGAAATGCGTTATCATTTAACTTCGGTTCCTTACGATCGATCCAATTTTTATAATAAAGATCCAGAATCTACTCGAGTATGTTAATTCGATCGCCTCGATCAGGATTTACCATGGCCGCAGTTTTACGGGAGAGACGCGCGCGCGAAACAGACATGGCGGACACGAGCGAGGATGGTAACTGTGACGACCGGTTGAGCGGATCCTGGTGTTCCGGGAACGATTGTAATATTTGGACCGTCTTTTTTCATTGTTTCGAGCGAACAATGAATAATCCGGAGAGAGTAGGTACGCGGACCGGTTTACGCATGCCACATTCTCGCTCGGAATACGAATGAAGGGTGTGGTGTCCACGACACCCGAATCTACATTTCTAATGTTCTCCGTTGACGGCACCGCCCCATTTCGATTTTGATCGACGATTAGCGGGAACCGGGGCCGTGTTCTCGAATCTTGCGTTAGCGTTACCGTTGTACAATACATTGAACCCGGCTAGGTTCGTTGTTACATTGGAAACGAGCTCATCGGGGACCGTCGCGCGTCGTCGGTGCCCGGGTCTATTTTGATCCGGCGCATCGAGATCGTCGTCGTTCGATCGTCGCTCGATTTCTGGCGACCGCACAGTGTTCGAACTCATCGAGGAGTGGAAAGAAAATTAATAACTTCTAAACTAATCTGTTTTCCACCTAAGACTCCTTACACTTTTTTTTAAAGGTGAAACGAAGGTATACAATCTCGATCGGTGAAAAAAAGATACATACAATGTTGTTAAAGAAAAATTGAAGCGATCTATATATTTTTTTTATCAGATACATAATAATATTGTTGCAAATTTTTTTAGTGCAATTTATTATTATTATTTATTATTATTTACGGACCGAAGTCCTTTTATACAAATGTTTACAATAGAAGATATTCATAAAAAATTTATCGTAGTAAAATTACCGACCAACTTTTGCGTGAAAAATTTTTTTATCAAGATATCGGAAATGGTTCGACGCGATATCGAATTTATTTATTTACTGTTCGACGAGGATCGGTCGGTTTCGAAGTTGACTTCAAGCAGTCGCTGACGTGTTTTCGGCTACGCTTCCGGATAACCTTCGTTTTTCTGGTCTGGGAGGAATTGAACAGCTGGTAAGAATCCATTCGCCAAATTCTGACCGTTCGTCGGGTTAAAAGCTTTTTGTCGTTCGATGTCGCCGATCGTGGCTACCGAAGGATGGTTCGCGAGGTTGGCTGGCCGAAAATGCGAAATACAACTTCCGACGGCGAGACTTGATTGGACAGGGCCGAGGCGACAGTGTCGGAGAAGGATGAGCGATTGGGAAAGATGTCGCGAGGACTCTTCGAGGTACGTGCCATCGATTCGCAAATTACATTAGCAACTTAACTCTTGAGCGTCGCGTAATTCCAGAAATTGGGACGTTCGTACATCGAGAATGAAATTCTCTCGAACAGTACACGCGAAGATTAACTTGTTTTTAGGTGCGACGATTTCTAGGAAATTCTATCTTGAAAAATCTACCATCCTGTCTTTAAGATATATACTCGGTTTTCAAGGTTGCGCGTAACAACTTACGAGGAACAGCTATAAAATTTCATTTATCTTTCGTAATATAATACGTACAACTGTCGACCGAGCTAATACTCGAGCGATTTAAGCAACGTAAAATTCGGTTCGAACTCGTTCTAATTAGTACAACCGAACGATTCTAGCTAAACTGCGGATTTTTATGGAAAATAAAAATTGTCATAAATGCAGTCTAATTATTGCACTGGCTTAAAGTTCTGATTGATTCCGCGGTATTACGTTGGAAAGCCTGGTCGATACGTACGTTGAGTTTAGACGCTGCGATTTGGAAGCGAAAGGTAAAAAACAATGTTTAGTTGATCCGATAAGCAGTTTTCGTAGATGTTGATCCTCGCGGGCGCGAATCATAACGGTTGCACGAGCGTTCGCAAAATTGCTAAAAATTGCTAAAAATTGCTGGCAATTGAGGCCGCGAAAACGGCGGAGGAGTGGTTGGTGGACCAGTTTGAACCGGAGCGGCGCGGCGCCGCGCCGTTTCAGGAATCGATAGAGACGGAGAGGCTCGTGAGGCGTCGACTACGCTCGTGGCTGCTCGCGCGGCCACTAATCAATTCGCTTCGTGGGAGGCTTCGTGTTTATCAACAAGTGCCGCATACACCTGATTCGCGCGACACCCTTCCGTGACGAGTCGCGTTTCGTCGCGTCGCGTCGCGTCGCGTCCGCTCGACGGTGTGTTGCTGCGTGACGGGTCGCGTACCGGACAGAATCCTGACGGAATCTCGACGGTGTCCCGACGAGAGGACGAGTCGACTCTCCGGTGGTGTCCTTCGACGGCTCGCGATAGAGGAGCCGCCTCGACGTGTGTGCTTTTTCCTCCGTGCGTCCGAAGGCCGTTACGTTGCGGACACCGTCCCTCTTTTCCCCTCTTTTCCCTGTTGGATCGGCGATCCCTCGTTTTCCCGACTTTCTTCGCGTGCGAATGTTTATCGGAGCCGAGTCTATTAATAACGGGACGGTGTCGTTGCACGCTCCGCTCTCGCGGCGTTCTCCTCCCCTAAGATCTCGCTCTGTGCTCGAGGACTCCGAGTCCTAACCCCCCTCTTTGGCGCACCAGCGAGTGCACTCGCTTTGTCGGACGTGGTCTCCGATGCGACCGAAGAAGACGCGTGGGTGACCGAAGCGAGGTTAGCTCGCGTCTTCTCGGCTGATTCGTTCGGTCGCAGCTGTCGCGTTTCAATGAGAATGCTGGGACAAGTGGAAATCGTGACTCGGTGCTGCTGCTGCTGCACTTGACTTGGTTATTCAGGATGTGCTCATTTCATTCTGTCACGTTTCGTTCTTCGACTAGTTCTTCGAATGGGAATCTTAGAAGGAAGTGAGCAGCTCGTGACAGTATCGAGCTTCTTCGCAGACCTTCGCAGTCTTGGATGCGATCGTTTTGTTTCCGATCTTTCGTCAGCCTTCCTTACGATGGAATTACAAATCTTGCGTCGCTCTTCAACGCATACATTCGGCTGCAGAATGCTCTCGGAACTCGATTAGGATCTCGACTTTCTTCGAGGTTCTTTCGCGTGGTTCGCGAAGCTGAAGAGACCAACAGGACCGGTCGCCAAGAAATTGGGACATACATAATTTGAGAATGAAATTGGATTATAATTGACGTTCAATTTAAGACGCCACTAAAAATTAACATACTATTATTTAAAAGAATTGTTCTATTTTTCTGTTGTCAGCATTTCGAGAAAATGCTTATAGGAAAACAAAAGGCATGGAAATTTTCTTTTCCTTCCAGGACATTGCGAACAACAAAGAGTATCTAATTATCGTAGCTGTAAAAGAAATCGTATGGTAAGGGTTTAAATCAATTTGTACGTTTCATAAAAAAAAAATCACGATCGCAAGCAAAGGTCTGCTACGGAACGGTGCGCGAAGGTTACTGTCAAGAATGTTCCTCGGAAGGTGGATCTATTCGAGGACTCGCTAGATCCTCGGCGTTCCTCGGCGTTCCTCGAGAAAATCCCGGACGATGTTCCCGTCGACGTCGCTAATATTTCACGTTCTTACCTGTTTTTCATAAGTTCGCTGGTTCGTTATTAACGATCGTTTCTCCATATTTTGGCAGCCGGTTCTAGTTTCTCGCGCTGTAAACAAAATCTTTCCTCGCGCGACACGAGTTGATATCGTGACGTGACGTGATGTGACTCGACGATTTCGAAACACGCGGATTTTTTACGCGAATCCCGGTGAAGTTTCTGCAACGGCGACCATATCCCGAAGGACGAGTATACCTCGAGCAACGGGCACTCTTGGAGACTCGGAGAGACAGACCGTCGACACCTCGAAAGACAAAAATAAACGTCGAAACGAAAAGCAACAAAGAGAGCTCGAAGGTCCGCGCACGGGCCCGGCGAAATTAGCAAGGACGATTACCGATCGGCGATTATGCGGACAAAGGACACGCCGATCGACCTGGTACCCCGTTGACCGTGCGTAGATGCGATGCGACGCGACGACGGTGCGATGGAACACGGGATCCGATTCTCCGCGGGGGTGAGACCGCGAGGCGGGGGTCGGATCGAAAATATGAGATAAAGGGGCGCGGTTTTCGGAAAGCGGTCGTCACTATAAATAGAGGCGCCTCGTGCGTGCGTGCTATGCTTTTAAACATAGTTTTGGCAGCGCGAAACGTCAAACCGCCTCGGAGTGGCAAAGCGCGTGGATCGTGCCGCGAATTTCACGGAAAACCTCTCTCTCGAGCCGGGTCTGTCGCGTTCTTCTCGCGTTCCTTTGATCGCGCACCGGATCCCCGATCCTCGTGACGGCCGACAAGGTGGATCTGTCGTCGCGGATCGTTCGTTCGTTCGAGTTGAAGAAAAAAATAGCACCGTCCAGCTGCCGCCGCAGCCGCAGCCGCAGCCGCAGCCGCAGTCGCCGCGCCGCGCCGCGTCGATGATGGCGCGTTAAGGTTGAATCAGCGAAGGCCGTCGTGTTCGAGTAAATCTGTTTCGCGAGGTGTTCCGGGGTAAGACGAGATCGTCGATCGAGGCGAGAGAAATTCGAGATCGCGAGCCGTGCGGTTGGACCGGAAGAGACGGCCCAGGGAAATATGAAAAGTGCGTCGGAGGAGTGCGACACGGGTAACCGGCCGCCGATGGAGGCGGATCAGCTGGCGGACGACGAGAACGATTACGATGACCAGGACGAAGAGTAAAAATCCTGCCACTAACAAAAACGCTCGCGCCCGCGTCCCGTGCGTGTGCTCGCAGCTCTGCGTCAGGTTTCCGGTTCCCGTTCCGAACGCACCTCTACAGCCGTCTCGATTCGCGCACGCTTCAACCTTTTGTCCACGGGGTGCCGATTTTCGCAGTACATACTGGTCGCGACGATTCCATTCTACGCGCGATTCCTCCAAAAAAACATCCGAATAATCTACTTTTTAATACATTCGGTACGGCGCGCGTACGTCAGTCTCTCGAAAATTATTATCGGCAAGTTGCCCGCAAAATTTAATTTATGCTGAACTAGAAGTTACTGGCAAACCAGTGAATCGTAAACCACGGTACCACGAATTATAATCACCCCGTGTACGATGGAGATGTATCAAATTTTATATTTGTAGATGCAAAAGAGTTGGATCGATCGATCGATAAGAGCTTCACTCGCTAATTTTTCCGTAGAGAGAACTTTATTAACGCGTTATTAACGTTCACTGCCGCTTATCCGGGTAAACTATTAAATCATATTATGTATAATAGAATTTATGGGATACGAAACTCCCGTGTCGGTTTCATTAAATAGATCGTCCTGATCTAATTTTAGCAATTTTTAAGAATTGTGGTTCGACGCATCATTCTTCCTCGCGGGATAACGGTATGACGCGTTCACTGCCACAAAATAGAGCAATCCTTAGACTTACGATTAGACCATAATCAAACTTATCGTGGACTCTAATGGAAAGCTCGATCAGTATTCTTACGAAAATACGAATTTTCAAGAGCAGAGGGTCCGGTCGTCGTTAATTTCCTCACGATCTGGCAGTTGAAGCGTTGAAAGACTCGTGGGAAATGGATTCCGCGAACGACGCGACGCAGCGCGACGCGACGCGTCTTCGGGGAACAATGTGTACAGATGTTCCAGTAAAGTATTCGCTGTAGACTCTTGGCCGGTTGGTCAGAATCATTTCAAAATCTGCATTGGCACGGCCGCGACACGGTTCCGGCCAAAACATACGACGCTGTTGGATGCGTAAATTATCAACAGCGCGCGGCAATAATATTTATAGCCGATAAATTCTGCGGTTCGTTTGCTCGTGCTCCGGTGTACATCGATTCCAATTAAACGCTTGATACAGTGGAACCAGATCGATTGATTGGTATGATCCTTCGCAGTCTCGTCTTGCGAGGCGCGCATTGCCGACATCCTGAATCGATTCCGATCAAAAATCTGGCGTCGTCGAGCAGAAACTCGTTATTAATTAATTCGAAATCGGGCTGACATTCGAGGGACCGTCTCTCGTTGACCACGATGAGCCAAAATCGCAAAAAGTTTGTCAAAATTCACGACTCTGTTAATTATATGCATTACCAACCCTCCGCGGTTGCATCGTTCGGTCCGTTCAACGGGTGACGCGCGATCGATCGTCGTGGCCTAAAAAATTCATAAATATTTAATAACCGAGTATACATGCTAAACGTAGCATCATTTTCTATATATTTTATGTAATTTCTATGGCTTCCTATAATTTGTATATTTTTGTAAGATCGTAAAGATGCAATTACGCGGAATTTATGCGATAATTTCATTTCTTTGCACGCGCGATGACGCTGAAAATTTGAACGAACGGACTCGTTGTCACTTTTTGCTACCTAAGATCCGACGTGTTGAAAGCCAACGCGAGAAATGGTCGAAAACGCGGGAGATGAGAGTAATCGACCGGCGACGCTAATTGTCAATCGCCATAACGAACACGCTGTCGGCGCCCTTCATTTTCGGAGCGCCGCTCGTTATTCGGCCGCGTTAATTAACCTTGACTGGTATGACGGCGACGCGCTGCGACACGGCTCGCTTTCCAACGCAACGTTCGATTCTCGCTCGTTTGACATTGGCCGTGTCGGCGTTCAAGCTGGTCGCGAAAGGAGATTAACTAGCATTATGCCAGAGCTGGCCGGAAGCCAATGGATGTCGATTAGGGATGGGATTAAGTTCAATACGTATTAGACATAGACATCGATTCTTTCCGATTTTTTTTTAGTAAACACAAAATTTTATTGGAAAACAGTTGCAAAGAATTTCATCGAAATGTTTATTGTATTAACCCTCGTCCGTCCCTCGTTTCACGAACTGGATCTATCCCTCGGTGTCAAATAGTGGTAAAAGATCAATTAAATAACAAGGTACATATACAGTTATTTTTCGATTTTTTAAAATTCAAATTGACGAGTTAACATTTACATCTAAGGTTTTCGGTTACGAGTTTCGCATTAAAAAGCTAAAAGTCACGAAGTTTCGGGAAAATTTACCTATAAATGACAGGACAGTATAATTTATTTCGGGAAAACTGTGTCAAATCGACGCGAGGGACGGATGAGGGTTAAAGACTTGTCATGACTGCGAATTTTCACGCGTTTCTGAATAAATTGGCCGAGCGAAATATAACACGGTGGAAGTATTGAAAAATTCAAGAATATTGTTTTTTAATGTTGCATCGATTGTGCGAGGTTAATTGGGAAGAATTAATTTCTATACCTAATCTACTCGCAAGGTACACATAAGTACTTGCTCCATCCCATCGCTACACCGTCGATTCGCGCCTCGAACGTCGCGAATTTTCCCCTTCCGTTTTACTCGATTATCAAAAAAGCGATTCGTGATTGGTGTATTCTTGTATCGCAGATTCAAAGGGTCTCGTAGGAAACGAGTAGGACGAGCGGCCCGATCCTTTGGTTAAGTACAATGATCGCAATGGTCTCTGGTTTGCCCCAGTCCGGGTGGTGTTCCCGTTGGCCCTCTCATCGCTCGAGTCGATCGTGACACAATTTCTTTCAAACTCGCGAATTTCATGAAAAAGAGGTTCGAACGTGGTCTTTGTTCGAGTCGCTTAACGTCAGAATTAGCAAGAGCAATTCATTCGGAGTTACCGAATCGAGGTTAAGTTTTGCTCGCTCTTCCTGTACGAATTGCTCCGATAAAATTATAGGGTAAACTCGAGGTTGAGGGGGCTAGCCGACGGTCCACGGAATACATATTCTGTCTTTCCCCGTGGTACATCGTATGTATACAGAATCCGACGCGACAGATCCGATCTGTTCTTTGTGTCTTGCAATTAGTTTGTCGTCGTTCGTCGACGAAGAAGACGATCAGAAATCTGTTCTGCTTGTTTCTCACAGCCTGCTCGCATGATCTACGCTAACGCCTGCTTGTGACACCTGCAACCGCTCTTCCCCTCCTCCCCTCCTCCCCTTATAAATTGAGCTTTCATTGTTTGGTTTTGCGGTTTAGTGTGATGTCACAGAGCAACAAAGGCGCGGACGAGGCTGCGAACGATGCTTTGCTGGAGAAGCTCGTCACCTGCGCGTCGAAGCCGCACAGCGAGGCGTTCAGGAACGTTGCTGCCAAGATCCACGCGCGTGTCACATCCACAGGTATGGATTATGGATCTCGATTGCCCTATCACGATTACTCTCGCTTATCCTACGTTAGTCTATTTCCAATCAAAGAGAATCGAAGAAAGTCTGCTCCGGCCACGTGACCTAATAGCTGTTTTTAGAATTATTACTTAAACAAGACGCGCGTGCATGTTCCGTTTCATGTGGCACGGCCGCCGAAAGTCCTGTCGATAAGCTCGCGGATATTTATCGAAAATAAAATGTTCACGCATTTTCCGTCGAAACCGCTTTGATGTATCTAAAGAAGTATGTGTACTAAACAATTTCACAGGAAAATATTTCCGTTACTCCACGAATAATGTAATACGAAGAAAACAATCTGAAATCGTTGATTTTGACGGGCACGGCATGGCAGTTCTACCGAAGGGACTTTTCAACGATGATGGAACGCGTTCCCGGCCCCGGAAACTCGATTTTACACGTCGGAGGCGTTCGTTACACGAGGCGAGGGGGCGCGTTGCTCGAATGCGGCAACGAAGTTTCTGTGCGAGTCGAAACCAAGCAGATTGGACACTTTAAGACTCGGGCTCGTGCCGTTAAATCGCTATTTTTACCGCGAACGTTGGCTTCCATTTCGCCGGACTAATCACCAGAAAACTTGCACAATATTCTCCTCTGCGGTCTCGCGAACCCGGCATCGCACGAGCTGTGCTCGGCTAGCTTCCGGCCCCGTTTTGCAATCGGTTCGCCGTTTCGCAATCGAAACCGGACTAATTCGCTGCCGCACGAACAGCGCCGCGCCGTTCGATGGAACCTCGCTTTTGTCGAACTCTCCCGGCGACGACGTGTCGCGTAAGAACTTTCCTCGACCGCGTCGCGCCGCACCGCGCCGCGCCGCGCCGCGCCGCGTCGGTTCGCCCAGAAAACGACGAAATTCGCATTCGGGTCGCTTTCGAATAGTTGCGTCTCGCGTTTCACCGAACTTCCTGAATCGCGTGGGCTGCGCCGTCGTGTTTCTATAGGCTCTCTCGCTCTCTCTCTCTCTCTCTCTCTCGTTTGCTCCTGCATTCTCCTTAGGACTTAGGGTAACGTCGCGTCGGGAGACCGTAGGTGACGCGTTAGGGACGATTCATAGTGAAGGAACCGTGCGTTTACTTGCTGCGCGGTCTTTCCCATTTTCGTGCGGGTTGACAAGTGCCGCTGTACCCCTGCTAAGCGTGACAGAAAAAAAAGGTCACCAAGTGGCAGGAATGGTTCCTATTTCCATGATGTCCATGAGGAAAGCTATCGGTAGTTTACCTAAAGGAGTTGTAGAGCCCATAGAGACCTTTTTTTTCTGCCACGCTCATCAGGGGCACGGCGGGACTTGTCAACCCGCACGAAATTTATGGGAAAGACCGCGCAGCAAGTTACCGCACGGTTCCTCCACTATGAAGCGGCCCTTAATCGTTTACGAGAGAAACGCTGGGACACCCTGTATAAAGTATAAAGCGATAAACGAGGTCGAAACGCGACGCTGGAGAAATATGCGCCGCTCCGAAACAATGGAGCGATTCGAGCCTGATAAACGCTGGCCGTTTGGTCGCTCGCGTGCGACCGGATTATCTTCAACGGATCATCGACACTGAATTTTCAGTAACGCGTAAATTTAGCCTCGGTTTTATTTATCGCGCGGCGGATCGTTCGACGGAAGCTCCGATTGACGCGCGCGCTGCCACGGAAACCGTGGAAAAAGCGCCGAAAGTCCCCGCGAAGCGGACTCCGGCAAACAGGTGTGCGAGGCAGCGTGGCGCTGCGCGGCCGGTCGTTCGTTAGTTTCGAAAAAGAGCCGATGCTACCCGCTACACTCGGTTGCGTAAGGGGTTTCGGTACCGGCTGATAGATCGCTTGGACAAGCTCCAACGGACCGCAAAGCCGAACAATACCACGGCTTCGATCGCGTCCCGAAGTGAATTGCGGTCGTGCCAATTTGATAAGAGCCCTCTGTCCCGCTGCTCGATATTTCTGCATTATCCGACAGATCGGGTGTCATCGCACCGACTCGCCGCGTCGCACCGACTCGCCGCGTCGCGCCGCGCCGCGCCGCGCCGCGCCGGCTCAATGTCGCAACCTAGACGGTATCGACTTTGGTGGGCTTCATTTCCGATCTCTCTGTTTCTTCTCTAGACAGCGGTTATAATATTAGATCATTCCGAAATTAATTTCGTTTTCTCGAGGGAATACGAAAGACGATCTTTCGCTATTCGGAATAAGTTTTATTCGGTGATAGGTGACCATTCTGTTGATCTATGTATCGCTTCTGCAAAGTGAATTCTATGTCGGAACATTTATTATAAATAGTCGGTCACAAAAATATCTTTCTCCAGTTTCTGAGAGATGACTTCCTGTAAAAAAGTAGCAGGTTAATGTACCGTTAGAACATCGTACGATGAAAACGATCTTGTTGTCGAGAAGCTATTTGTATTTTGTACCGTGTCGACTGGTACAGAAAATGTTCATTTAAAAAGTCAAATGGTCGTGATGTAGAATGTTTCGGGAAACATGTTACTTAGCTATAATGATAAGTTTACAAACGCGGACTCAAAGACTCGGTATCGAGCTGAACTTTCAGTTTCCGTTTGACCGCGTGTTTCTTCGGTGGTTAATTTTTTACGCGCGAAACTACTAATAACGCTTGTCACTGCCAACAACCGTGTCCTCCGTTGCGTTGCGTTGCGCTGCGCTGCCCACTCTCGCGATCAATGTTTACCCTCGAGGACAGATATTTTCCTTGAATATACAGTGTCGTTTCGATGCGACAGACTTTAAGTAAATATTATTTGTAATTGATCAGCAATAATGAAAATGTATGATTTCTTCGCGGATATTTACGTTAGCGAAAGATGAATGTCTCCGAACAACCTCGAGTAATTAATATCGATGGCCGGGGAAAGGTTGTTAAATAATGACACGTGTACGGTCGCGTTTACACGATTACTTGTCAACGTAAAGAGCAACGAGTATCGCGCGCGAGACGTTTAATCGACCGGGAATGCGGTGGCAACCGATAGCTCTGTCCGACCAGCCTGTTTGGCATGAAATACATTCGATGTCCAGTTTTTTCTTTTGCGGATAGTGTTCATGGCATTGGGAGCGGATTGGCCTTGCGTCAAGTTTGAAACGGGAGCCGCGCGTTTTGCCAATCCGCGCTCGGTATCGCACGGAGAGCATTGTTGCTCGCACTTGCACCTGCACCTCCTCTCGCCCCATTATTTATTATGACAGGGTCGCTGTAACGTTTGGCACTCGGTAGTGGGTAGTCCCTCGGGGATTTATGTTCGGCTTGATTATCATCCGAACTTCGTTGTTTTTGCAAACTGCCGTTTCTCGATCGACTTTCGGACTCTCGAGCCTTTGGACCGAAGGTCGCGGCTTCGAATTTCAAATACGGTGTCTACGGAATGAAAAATTGGTGTTCTTAAGACACACGGATTATAAATACGTGCACGCGTACACGTGAAATCGGATAATCGAATTAACTTGTTTTTCGAGCACGGATTATTTTGTCTGAGAAAGTTGCCAAGCGGTTGCTCGATGTTTGTTCGTGTATTACAAATTTTACAAACGACGGACGTCCACGTTCAACTTCTGCCACTTCTGTTCCTGTACCAGGAGTATCCTGTTCCACAGAATCACGAATTCTCACTGTGCATTCTCGAGCAGAAAATTTATTGCGATCAATTTCATTGTCCTCCGTGTCGTGGACGAGTAGACGGCCGAGTTTTATGTGCTATAATAACGTGGACAAGTTCTCAAAATAGAAAGGACACGTGTGCATTAACATAAACCGGTAGCGCGTTGTTATTTTATTTCTACCGCGAGGAGTTCTCTGCGATTTTGTATGCCGGGGATCTTTCTAGATGATCGAGGAACAGGAGAATTTGCATAAACGTCTACAATCCGTAGATAACTTTTTGTGAACGCCTTTCGTCCGTGACAACTATAATTTTCAGATCGACGAGTCCGCGACCGCACGCTAGAGAAACTATGGCGCAAGAATTCCAGGGCGATGGAGATATTCGTCGCGTCGCTCAAGGTGGGTGACACTTAATTGAATCGTCGCGGGGCGTTTCTCTCCCCTTTGCACATCCCTACAATTTCCATCACGAACCACCGTTAATCGCTGTTCGTATCGCGCTAGGAATTTCCAAGACTTCGGGCGAAAGCGCGAACTAATCTATATCTTATCTACATACATACATATGTATACATATGGTACATATGTATATCGCATATCCGAGTCTGCGAACCGAGGCTTTTCATTGTAAATAAATTGATTGAAATAGCCCCGAGAGCAGCGCGCAACGGTTATTTCCTAAACTGCACGATCGATTATAAACCTTTTAAGGGTTTCGGCAAAGAAAATAATACCAGACTCGGATCCTAGGGATGAAAGAACTTTCGAAAGCGTTCTAGTCGCGGTAAATCACTGGCAGATAACAGTGGCGCGAATTTACTCGAGGTTTTTACGGTTCGGGGTGACGTTTAATCGACACTTGGCGGATCCAATTAACCGTGCACCGCAGACAACCGCGTCGGGGATCTACGATGTGCACGAAATAGCGTGGTAAAGTCGCATCAGCGTGCGGGGACCTCGTTGTCTATCTCGTCGACCGTGTGCGGTTCCTGCAACATGCGAAACTGGAAATCTGTTCGTTCCATTTTCTGATAAGTGTTGCACGCACGCGGGCTCGGCTGGGCTCGGCCCGGCCCGGCCCGGCCTAATTATGGTCTGTGGCATTTAAGCGCGTCAACTATCTCTCGATCGCTCGGAAACGCCAGCCAATTCGGGCGCTCCGGCTCGGTCTGGCTCGCGTTTCCGCTTTTCATCCCCGACTCCTACAAATAACCGCGAGAAACGGAAGAGGAGCTTTTCGAAATTACCCAGGCGTGTGTCTGTTTGCCGCAGAACTGCAAGGAACACGTGATCAGCTACAGCATCGCCAGCATACTGCACGAGTGCATCGCGTCCCGCATCCCCAAAGGGAAGACCAAAGTTCCGAAGAACAAAGCCACAAGTAACAACGATTTATCACCCCGTTTCGCTCTCGTGCCGATATAACCAACATTCTCTGCACGGTTTTCAATGATGTTTTCTGCTGTATCGTTTAGGATAAAGGATAAAAGTCATTCGATACCGATTGTAATCGCCCCGGCATTAAACGCGATGCACGGGAAAGAACACTGCATACTATGTACATACTTTCCGTGCATCGCAGGACAGCGAACGTGTTAAGCTAATTTCGCGTAGCTCGCTAGCAGCGTTTAGCTAGAACCGTTGCATGATCGAGCACCCTTTAATTTGCTAACCCTTCACAGAATCCAGCACTCGAATGGCAGTGATGCAACTGGTCAACTTGGGCATCACGCAAGTTCTAGTTAAGCTTTTGATCAATCTGCAACACGCGGACACCGTTTCGAGCGAGGTCCTCACGCAGGAAGTGGTCTGGTTATTGGGCCAGGTGAGAGACACGGTCTTCCTTGAAATTCCATAAAAATAAAACCATTCGAACAAAACTAGAAAATGAAAGTTCAACGGGTTCGCGACCGTCGCGTCGTTTGTTTCAGTCTTCGTAGTTGCAATATTCTATTAAATGCAATGTCGTGGAAGAGTTGATAAAACTTCTCCGAATATGTATATGTATGTATTATTATTATGATGCGATGCAAATTAATCTTGAAAAGGATTCAAACCAGAATCGAAACGTCGATGATTATTTGTTAATCAGCAAAATTGCTTTTTAAAATTCTTATTATTAAATGATCGAACCGTAGCGCCGATAACATTTAACATTTATTATTAACAATAATACGATCGATGGAAGAGACATATTTATGTATTATTATGCTGGTCGCGAACGCGTTAAGGTCCGAGCGAATAAAAAAAAGTCGTTTCCGAACTCTTCGAGACTGTACAGTTGTAGAGTTTGCAGTCCCATCGATTGATCGAATTTGGTGTTGCGACAGGTGGCGCAGGGGGACCAGAAGTTCGCGTCGAAGATGAAGCTGTTCAACACCGTGAAGGTGTACCATGCGTGCCTGAAACAGCACTACAACAACAGCAAGATCCTGATGCCGTTGCTGTGGATCCTGAAGAGCCTCGCCAGAAATTGTGCGTGACTTTATCGCTCGTTTAGAGAAATGTTTGCGTTTCGATTCGACCGAATTTGTTGTTTTCTTCTCGTTCAGCGTACACGCTCCAAGTGCTGGTGAAGGACGGGATCGCCAGCACGTTCGAGAAGACGTTCGTCTCGGTCGGTTACAGGCCCCACCTGAAACTGAGGTTGCTGTTAGAGTGCTTCAAACACTTCACATCGAACAGTACGTGCGTGAAACTATTTCGCCGAACGAGAAACGAACGATTTCCTATTTTTGTCCGATGATACGATTAATAACCGCAACATGTCGAATCCGTTCCCACATTAGAGCTGCTCTGCACGAAATTCGTCAAGCTGGGGATGATGTACCTGCTGATGCGAATCTTCGACAAATGGGAGCGTCACGACGGCTACATGAGGCTCAAGATCTGCAACTGTGCGGTCACCACGATCCAACATCTATGCGCCACGAGTGAGTTTATTGGCTGACGACCTTTCAACCTCGCGACCCTCGCAATATCCGGCCGGATGTCGCCTCTCTCCACGCTAGAAGATTGACAGTTTATATTTTTGTTGGAGCTGCGATCGGAACGGCGGCGACGAGAGAGCGAACCGTAGAAACTAGAAACACATTCCATTGTTTGATAATAATAAAAGCGTTCGCGTCGGAGCACCGAGCACACCAACGATTATGTTAGATTGGATCATTAGATCGATCTGCTGTTACCGCTTCTATCGCAGCTACGACATAAACGCGTTTATTCTAATTCTAAGTCCTAAGACCACACGCGAGGAACGTCGTGTAAGCGTAACACGTCGATTCTTATGAAATCTTTTTGTACGAGTTATATGTATACATAGTTTGTTCATAATGAGTCCCTAGAATCGAGGGAGAAACGCATATTTTGTTTTTTCTCGATATCTCTGGAACTGTAAGACAAAAAAACTTTGTTTAGTTTACTAGTTTTCAAGAAATGTGTTCATCTCCGGAGAGCTGTTTGTACCCTTTAGGCCTTAGGCACGCGTCATTTCGGATAAAGAGAACGCGTGTCAAGTTATAAATTTCATTAAAATCGTCGTGTTGCACTTGTGCTGCTCGTTAGACGGTTTCAGCCACGGGCGTATCGATCAACCCGAGCGCCCGACGCGTCGTTTCTTTTCGGTGCACTGCGCTGCGTTGCGCTGCGCTGCGCTGGTGCATTTGCATCCATCCGCGTCGATCTTTGTTGCTCGTCGACGTGTTCGCTAACGCAATTCCATTGTACGCTTTTCACCGTGCTGGTATCGCGAGTCGTGAAAATCACCAATTACGCGGAGACGTTCGCGGTATACGATCCTAAACGGCGCGCACGCTGAATTTATGTCCCTGGGGGGGGGGGGGGGGGTAAGTTGCGCGCGCGCGCGCGCGCGCCCGCCATTATTACGCGTCGCCGCTTTTTGCTCGTTGCAGAAGAAGGCAGGAAGGCTATCAAGTGGAACAATGGCCTGCAAGTGTTGTACCGGTTCTGCTGCAACTGTCCCGAGGATAAAGCGTACGACTGTCTCCTGTCGCGCATATGCGGGATAATCAATCAGTGTCTGGAGAAGGAGCTGCCCGTCCCCGAAATGTTTCCGGCAAGGTGAACGAATCCGTCCAAGGTCGCTCCGAATCGGTCCCGCTATCGACCCTAGCAATAACACCAATTTATTTCTTGTCCCACACGGTATTCCGAGAGATCCAACCTAGCTGAACGAAACGGCGTTTTTTTTACGTTTTCCACCTTTAATTTAGACGAGTCAACGTAACTCTTTTTATAGCTATTTCCCATCGTTTTTAGACTTTGGGTTTGGTCCGGTTAACACGCAGAATCCGAAACAGTGCGCGCGTATCTCTCGAAATTATTTTATACGATACGGGCGTACGTAGCTCGAAAGAAATTCGATTCGGACGAAAGTTCAAAACGAATTAACCCATGGCTAAAACAAAAGGAGTCGCTGCTAAATTTGAGGTTACGCGCTTGACCGTCTCCAGAATGTGGCACCGGGCCAACGCGCGATACGAGAGAACGCGTACTCGCACGGACGTTTTATATTATTTAAAAGAAAAAGGATGGTACTAATACGGCACGAAGGGAAATGTGTTCCCCATCGAATGGGTATCATAAATTTGCGAATTCGCGTAAACATCCGCGGTGCAACAACAATTATCGATCACGAAACCTAGAATTCTCAAAGTGTATATTTATCTAGTGTATCTACGTTCGGGGTACAACAACAATTACCGATCGCGAGCTAGTAGAATTTTTACCGTGTGCGTTTATCCGAGTAACAATTACCGATCGATTGCCGTTAACTGGTAGAATTTTCGTACGTTTATGCAGCTGTTCGCGTTGCATGTAATCTTGTAATAAGTCGATGACGAATCGGTACGAAATTCGCGAACGTGTCAACACCCGGTACATGGTAAGATAATATAATTAGACTGCGGATCTTATGCATATACGTGTAAGAAGAATGAGCGAATCTTTAAAATAGTATAAACATTAGAGAAATTAATGATCAATGTATTAAATACTAGTTTTTATTTATCCCCACTGTTAAGTATGGATATATATATATGTATTTCGATTTTAATCGTCAACAGTACAATTTTATGTTGCATAAATATCCGCAGTCTAAAGGCTACGTCCACACCGAAGCAGCTGGTTCTAGCCTCTTGTTATTCTTCGGCGAGAAAACGAAGAAGGCGACAAGGTCCGACGCAAAGATGCTGCTCTACGTTGCTTCGGTGTGGACTGAGCTTGACGATTATCGAAGTTGTTGGTCGGCTGTTTCGTTCAAGTTTGAATTTAGAGATGATCCTGATGGCGACAGAGACCCGGCTCGCTGACACTGAGAACGAAGAGCGTTCTACTTGTTCGCGCTGCCAGGTCTTTAATCATACATCTAAAGTGTGTCGACAGCGTCCTCCTCCCGTGAAAACTGGACCAGTTGCGCAACTTGGCCGCGCGCTTGTCCGTAGAATCTCGATCGCGAATTCGCTTGTCCCATGCGAAAAAAGCATCGACGCGACGATACGAACGTGTCGCGATGCACCACGGATTTTTTTACAGGTTCGCGTTGCCGGAGGCGAACGTCCGGCCGAACAGCGCCGAAAGCGGCAGCGACATCGACAGTCAGGTGCGTATTTTTGTCGGGCCGGGATGATGTAACGACGCGAAACGTTACACTCTGATCGTGTCCGGCGAAAACCCATGCAATTTTTCGCATGCGGTTGCGTTTATTTCGGCGCATCCGATGGAACAACCATGGTCGACGACCCACGAATCGACGATTCCAGGCGAACAGCGTCGCGTCCTTGGGAAGGCTCTACAGCGACCTTGACTCCGGCGACGACGAGGAGAGCCAGAATTCAAGATCGAACGACACCGGGATGACCACCGGCGACGAGGTGGACGAAAACAAGTTCTTCGCGGGCGTGTTCACCTCGCAGAGGACCGAGGAGGAGCTCAACGAGTACGTTGTTTTAATTCTTCTTACGTTTATGATTACGATCCGGATCTTCCATCCGTCAATCCCATATATGGTATGGAAGTACACATAGAAATCTTCACGATCGTCGCAGGTACACGGTGTTCTTCAAGGAGCTGGGCAACCTGTCGCAGCTGTGCAAGTCCTCCTCGGAGAAGCTGGACATCGGTGATCCTACGGAGGGCAACAACAAGTTCAATTCGAGATCGAAGAGCAGCAGGACCACGATAAGGGACGCGATGAGAGACGGGGCGAGCAAGGTCTCGTCGGAGAACGGGGCCAAGGGTATCGGAATGTTCGAGAACATGCCGGCCAGTATGTCGGACCAGCAAGCTTACCGAGAACTGGCCAGCAGGGTAAAAAGCATAATCGACTTCACGGAGGTCGCTTACCCCGATTTGGTGGGCGGCGATGCTCTCGGGAAAGAAGAGCCGCTGAATCAGAAGGACAGGTGGATTTGTCGCGCGAAGCTTCTCACCTGCGCGGAACACGGCCTCCACGGTGGTACCCTGATGCAAGAGGTGGTGTACGACCTGGACGCCATCGCGACCAGAACCTCCAACGAGGACTGCAAGGTCGCGCAAAAGAAGCAGCTGTCCAGCTACGACGAGGTGATGGTGGGGCTGCCGGTCGGCCACACCAAGTCCTTGTACTTCTTCTCCGCCTTCGAGAGCGGCAACCTGAGGAAAGCTATTCAGGTACAACTCTCTGCGGGTGTTTAAAACGCTCTCAAAGTCCCAGCAATCTCTTTTTCTCCGTCGGCTCTAAAGATATTCTAGCCCTCTTTTTCGCTCGATCATCCTATTTCCAATGTTCTTAATGTCGGTACGGTCGCTAGGTAGCTAAACGTGGACGGGTTCTCGACAATTTTCAGAATTATCCCGAACAATATTAGAGATTCCCGGGCATATTCGGGCATATTCTGAAACGCCGACGTTCGACGGCACCTGTAGTTCCGAAACTTCGTTGTTCCAGTGTACAACTTTTGTTTGTACTTGCTCGAATATAAATTTAATTTGTTCTTTTTTTTTTTATAGAATTTTATTAGAATTTTGCTATACGTCGACAAGAACGCGAACAAATCTTGAAGAATAATCGAATCGGGTTTTCGATGCGGGGTGGTGTCGAGAGATCGCAGGAGACAGGACAGACGATGGTGAACTAGCGGGGCGTTTCTTTCGAATCGGGTCTCTTGTAGATAGGCCTGAGAGAGTTCGACCTGATCCTGACGCCGGACGTGAACAGCGGCTCCAGGCACCAGTGGTTCTACTTCAAGGTGGCGAACATGGACGCGAACGTGCCGTATACGTTCAACATCGTCAACTGCGAGAAGGCAAATTCGCAGTTCAACTTCGGCATGAAGCCGATCCTGTTCAGCGTGACCGAGGCCGAGCTGGGTAGGCCAGGCTGGGTGCGAACCGGCGCCGACATCTGTTACTACCGAAACTATTACCAGCGGCCGACCAAGGGGAGGAATTACTTCACCATCTCGTTCTCGGTGACGTTCCAGCACGAGAAAGATATCTGCTACCTGGCCTATCATTTCCCCTACACGTACACGCAGCTGATGGTCAACATATGGAAGTGGTCGAAAAAGGTCCCTCCGAACACTTACTTCCGCGCGGAGACTCTCTGCGAGACCCTCAACGGGAACGAGAGCCCTCTGTTGACCATCACCTCGATGGACTCCAAGAGCAATCCTGTACAGGTCGGTACACGCTCAACCCTTTGCAGACCCTTTGCAGACCCTCTCTCGACCCTCTATCGACCCTCTATCGACCCTTTACAGACATTTTACGATAAGGTGATTCGCGAGGCACTTTCTCTTTGCTGCTACGTTGAACCGCCTCCTCCGGTCTATTAGAATCTAACGATCGCAGCGATTACCTATACATAATACATATGTATACATACTGTCCGTACGCCACAAGAAGTCCCTCGAGACGGCTGAGGGGCAAAGGGGGGTCCTTGCTCGCAGCCAATGGTTATCTTTGACGTCACGCACTTTAGCCAATAATTTGGCTAGAACCGAAAGTTCGTGTGGAATAACCCAATCGGACGGTTTCTTGTCGAATTCCTGCCAGGAGACTTCTTGTGGCGTACGAACAGTACATAACGCACTGGATACCGGTGCACACGAAACGTGTCAGATTTCTAACAGTAACGTTCACCGTAAACGAACATGACTTTTTCCTAAATGAAATTTGTCGGTGAAAAAGTAAGCGCCATTGTAATCGAAAAATTGAATGTACTTCGTTCTTCGTTGATTGTCATCTCCGTGTCCGAGTTGTTTTCTTAGATCGATCGATAGCGTGTTCGTTTTTGATCGGCATGTTTATATTTTCAGAACCGGAAGGTGGTGTTCCTGACGTCGAGGGTCCATCCGGGCGAGAGCAACGCCTCCTGGGTGATGCACGGTACACTGGAGGCGTTGTTGAGCAACAACGCGTACGCGTCGAGCCTTCGAGACGACTACGTCTTCAAGATCGTGCCTATGCTGAACATCGAGGGCGTGGTGAACGGTTGGTGAGTATATCATAACGGCGAATGGCAACGCGTGATTCCGATGAAATTTCGCAAAGGGGGTGTATGAATGAATGGTAACGCCGCTGCACGTAAGAATGTACTCGTACCTTTATTAATATTCAATTACACAAGTTACACATTCGCGGCGTGTTTACGTAATGATAATCGATGATCTACGGTGAGACGATCGCTTATATCGTAGTCGTAGCGGTTAAAGAATCATTTCGAAACTACGCGTGCGTCGCGTCGCGTCGCGTCGCGTCGCGTCGCGGTTGCCGTACGTCTGGATGACCGAAACGTTTCCAAACCGTGTCTCTATCCTCCAACCGGATGGGGATCCATGGATCCCGTTCGGACACCGGACAAAGGGAGATCGACGAACGATCCCGTATCTCCGGTAAACGAGCGAGGATCGCAGGCCGGATCGATTCACCGCGAAACGTTCCATCTTGCGGACGTACCAATAATGAACGTTTACCTAACATGATTACTTCGATACGTGTGCGTGTTCGTGCGTATGCGTGTCCGTGTGTATGTATGTGCGCGCGCGACGATGATCGGTGGCGCCGGCGGACTCCCAACCCTACACCAAAAAATGAGTTCAGCTAAAGAGTATAACATTTCGCCCGGTCCGCGTTTTTCTTTCCGTTCTACCGTTGATGCCTGAGATCTCAACGCGGACGAGTCCTCGCCGCGTTCGCGTTTAATTGTCCACGAGCTACGAATCAGCGAACAGCTGATAAGAGATTGTATAACTCCGACGATAGAAGACGGCCGTTGGTGAGAAAGGATCGATTGCGCGCGATGCGATTTGATATGATTCGATTCGATACGATGCGACATGTATGTAGATACGCGCCCGCCAGCGCCGCGGTTATGTGCGATTAAGGACCGACCGATCGATCGATCGATCGATCGATCGATCGCGTAAATGCCCCTGCGAGAAACGATGTCGGCTCTCTGTCGTCGAGAGTCCACGGCAGGAGGGAGCCGTCTCTTACGAATTAGAACGCTTTCTTGAGCAAAATTATCCGCGAATACGATAGGCTGTTCCGCCGATCGGGAGTCCCGACGAAAGGGGATCCAAACGAGCATTACCGCGCTAGAGTTCCTTCGTACGGAACGAATGATGAGCGAGATGATTGGCGCGAACGGTCCCATCGACGATGAGACCGTTCGCGGGGTGACACGATATACACATGTGATAAAAACGTACATAATACATCTAACTTCTCGGATCTCCCTCTACCGTTCTCTGTTCACTTATCCACGAATAATGCTGTGTCCCAACTGAACGTCGCGTCGCGTCGCGTCGCGTCGCGTCTTTTCGACCGAGCAACGCGACCAGAAACATCCAAATAGGATACTCGAAACCGACCTGCTCTTTGTCGCATAACGTACAATTACGAAGTCTATCGATGCTTGTGTTTCATGGGAAATTTCATTCTCGTATCGTACACGTTTGTCCTCGTCTACCGTGCAAGGTTTTCGTCGATCGTCGTCCTCGAGCGTTCCGCCGATATAACGCGCGTATCGTCGGTTTCGTTAAGAAAATACCCACTTGGCGAAAGACGGATCTTGGAATACGTGGGGTAAGGTAGGCAGGTCGCGTCGTCGTTCGACTAATATAGCGGTGGTTGCGCGGACGACGTTCAATCGGGACGTTTAGCGTGACGCGAGAAGACGGTGCCTAATGTGTTTAAAGCGTTACTTGGACGGAGGATCTAATACTTTGCCGTTGGTGCGCACTTTAATGTTGTACCTGTAGGCCGGTTCCGCCTCCGGCAGGATCGTGCTGCTGTCGTCGTCCTGGTCCTTCATCATCGACGGCTCGGCCGCCGACGCGTCCGCCGGATGGTCGTTGACGTAGTAATCCTGCGCGCTATCGTACGGTCCGACGGTGTGGGAATCCTCCAGCCCGTTGTTGGGCGACTCGGTCTCCGACTGAGTCTCGAGGTAGTCCGGGGACTCGCGGTGCTCGAGCTTCATATCGGAGGAGGATCGAAGCGCCGAACGGTGAACCTCGCGGGTCTGCAGTCCCTCGAACACGTTCTCCTTCCTCGCCTGGGGGGCGGGGCTGTCGGTGAACAGGCTCGCGATGTCCGGCAGATGATCCGGCCTGGTGTTGTCCAGTTCGCCGTTCGTCGGCTCTTCCCGGATGTCCTCGGTGACGACCGGCGAGGACGTCGACTGAGCGACGATCGACGGTTGTTGCCTGTCGGATGCGGAAACGGCCGTGGTGATCAGCCTGCTGACGACCGGGTCTTCGGGTGGTTTCTCGTCGACGACGGAGCTCCCATCTTCTTCTTCTTCCGGTGTTAGATTCTGTTCGTCCGTCACCAAACCCAAACTACTCGCCTCCTCGCGGTCGTCGACCCGGTCGTCGACCTGGTCGTCGCTGGCTGGCGCCGAGGTGGTTGTTACGTAGGGTCTGCGATTTCTGGAAATTGGTGGCAGGACTGAAGGCGCCTGGCGGCTCGAGGGTCACCGACGAAGCCGTAGATCTTCGAACGAAACAGGAAGGAAAGACTTCCCTCGTTCGTGGTGCGGGGGCTCGTTGCTGGTTTGTTCGTTACGGGGGCGGTTTTCGAAATTCTGTCGGTGGGCGTGTCTGTGGCGGCGCAGGCATGGGAGAACGGTGATTTTCGTTCGAAAGAGGAGCTCCCGGACCCGGAGTCAGCCTCGTTGGGGTACGTTTACGTCGGAGCTGCGATAGAAGCTAGTGGAAAAATGTTCGGGTTTGAGCGGCGATTAAATCCGATCCTCTGATAACCTATGCTCCCTGCGTCGATACGATAAACGCTTCGAATCGCCGTATTTCACCGATCCGCTATGATAACGCACCATAAGCGCGAAGCCATATTGTATACATAATGTACGTATAAACTATATAAACGATGCTAAAGTGAAAGGCGAAATGCGAAAGGCGAAAGTGCGAAAGGCGAAAGAAGGAAGAAACACGCGGGGCACACAGCATATTTTCGCTTTGCTTCTTTCTTCCTCCTTTCGGTCTACGAATGCCGATGCGTCGACGATATTACCGTTCTCGATACTGCTTCAGCCCCAATTTTTTGCAAATTGCTCGCGAGAGATTGCTCGAACGTAAACGTACCCTTGGCGTTCAAAAAGCAGACCTCGACTAATACATACGTGTACGTATGTAGATACAGGATCTAGGATCTCGCGTCTACGCAGGCTCGAAAGCGAAAGAAAGTCGCTCTCCCGAGATCTCGGATCCATGCCCGCGCCTGCTGTGATCGTGTTAGCGGTGTTAGTCGCGGTGTAGTGTTAGAAGCGTTATTATGCAGGAAAAAGTCTGGA
The DNA here is from genome assembly GCA_916610255.1 of Lasioglossum lativentre. NCBI lineage: Eukaryota > Metazoa > Arthropoda > Insecta > Hymenoptera > Halictidae > Lasioglossum > Lasioglossum lativentre. Next base: position 737,509 of record OU744356.1, on the reverse strand, counting down.
ACCACCAGCAGCAGGGTACAGAGCGGCAACGAGGATGACCCCCTGTTGGCTCGATATTAGCGCGTTCCAATTAGCGGTGTCCAAACTTTTTCCACGCGTGTGCACGCGTGTGCGCGCGTGTGTCGGTGTGTCCTGACGTTTGCGAGAAGCGAGAGAAGCCGTTACATATACATATTAATTCCAAGCTGCGACGCCTAATACACGTATGGATGTATAGGCGTCGCGTTCCCCAACTAGCCCCAACTAACATCTATTTTACTTTCTCGTTATTCCCAGAGAAGCGTTATCGTCGATCGTTAACGTGGACTCGCGCAGAGTCGCACGGCGAGAAAAGAATGTTGCACGCGTCGACGAAAATCGAGTATCTCGGTGCACGCGAGGTACACGCGTCCGACCTCTTCGTTTGCACGCGAAGAAGCCCACCGGTTTTCGCGATGGACGTTTTGCGAGCCGACGTCCTCGCCGAGACTTACAATCAATTATCGCGAGCCGTCGGGTCGCGTCGCGTCGCGTCGCGTCGCGTCGCGTCGCGTCGCGTCGGTGCACCAGCAATTATTGCCGCGCCCCGCGCCCGGCGCCGTGTAGGTCTTATCGGGAATTATGTACTTGGTTTTGAATTTAAAATTCTTTCTCGCCCGTGCGTCGTCGGCGTCCGTCTCTTGGAGGAACACTCGTCGTCGATGGTTCTCCGAGGTGTCCCTCCAACCCTCTTTCTCCTTCTCTCTCACCGTCTCGGCAGGTTCGTGTATTTCTGTGACAAGTATTATCTCACCTCTTACCCCTGAGTCGCAGAGACTGGAATGCTGCCGTAGTTGTAGTAGTAGCATCTTGTCTGCTCGCAGATGAAGTCCTTCACCAGGGTACAGTCCTGCGCCTCCCAAGCTAACGACGGTGCAACCATCGCCACGCAACCGTCCGCGCTTCCGCTGTCGCCGCTGGAAACCACGCGATTTCCGGTTTTTAATTTTTCAGTCGGCGCGGCGCACGGTAATCCCGATCGAGAAGCTTAGTGACATTTTCCTACAACTTGTTTTACAAATTTGTCGCGCAATTCGAAACTTTACTATAAATTTTTACATAATTGTATGCGCATGATGGATGTAAACGGTTAAATAGCATCTTAAAAAATTTCTATTACGGGGAATAACGCCACGCCGCGCCGCGTTCACAGATACAAAACAGGTGTCACCGAATCTCTCGATCGGAATCAACGCGCGTCGTCGGTATTCGTTCACCGAGTCGGCGCACGTGTTTCCGGGCGAAGACACGCGGGGAACACCGATATAATTATCGTTCGTGACGGTGAACGGTAGCGTCGCGTCGGTCTATTGTCCTTCTGGTCGAGACAGCCATCTTTGTCCGCGCGGGCTTCTGACACCGTACTTCCGGTGCCGCGGCGCGGCGCGGCGGCTTTCGACCCCCACAGGTTCAGGGACAGGTGCGTGTCTCGATTCGAAGACCGGAGCCGCCGCGCCTTTCCAATAGTTTCGCGGAGTGCTTTGACCCCGTCAAGATTCAAGATTCCCCCGAGACATTCGTTTAATTGAGAAAACGAATTTCTATCAGGTTGTTGCATATGGGAATGCCCGATTTTAGAATGCAAACGTTAGGAAACGTTTCGTGCAAGAAAAATACTACAATACAATCTACGAGTTCGTTGTACAACATTTTAAGATTTATTTCAATGTCCGTCGCCGGTAAAAATGTACCGATTAATTAACACACTCCGTTCTACCGTAATATAATCGAGAGACTTGTAATTCGTTTACAGAATATGTACGTTGATTGGACTGCGGATCTTTATGCAAAATAACAATTTCTTATCTGAATTGCAACATACTGGAGTGAAATAGAAATTTATTTTCTTTCTTATTATGTTTAGTAGGTTGGCAATAATAGAATGGTATGTTGAAATTTTTCTAATATTTTTACTATTTTAAATTACACCTACTCATTTTTGTCATAAATCCATAAAATCCGCAGTCTAATAACGATGCTTACTTTTGTCTTAAGTTTGTTTAACGTTACCGTGAAAAGTTGGACGTTTCGTGTGCAATAACCTGATAATTATGTATTTTGCTTCCGTTTCTCGTTTCTATCGACGAGGTTGCAATCGCGTAGTTGAGGAAGGAAGCTATTGGTCGCGTCGCGGGACAGGTTTCTCGCGAGCAAGGATTCGATGGGGTTTTTGGTTACCTTTCGCGAGCTACTCGTTGAGGCTCGGTGCCGGGTGGAACGTCGGCGGGTCTGTTGCCAGGTCGCCTGAGCATGTAGTCGAAGGTGGCGTTGAACGGCAGGCCGGTGCTCATCCAGAGGAACATGTCCGTGCCCAGCTTGTTGCCCGATGTCCAGAAGTTGTACTTTACGTAGCCGGCGTTCTTCAGGTACTGCGTCATCGTGTCGGCCTTCTCCTTCGTCTCGAAGGAGGCCAGCTGCAGGCCGAGCGAGCGACAGTACTGATACGCCAGGAAGTAGTTCAGCTCGGGACTGTACGGGTTCATCCTCGAGACGAAGTACTGCACGCCGTCCAGCTGAATCGTCGTGATCCTTTGAGCTGTAAATTGGTCTTAAGTGATTCGTGGCCCGATTCTGCTGCTGCGACCTCTTAGGCAGCCTCTGCTCGACCCACCGAGTCGAGTCCCCGAGCAATCGTACAACAGTTTTGCATACACGGTGAACGTTGTTGCTGGCCGTGGAAAATCTAGTTTCGAGAATAAGAATAGCACTCGAGGGCACAATTCTATTCTACTCGCACAGTTAAAAGACTAAACGAATTGCATAAAATCCGCAGTTTATTAATTACGCAACGAATAAATTCGAACAAAACGTAATGTAATTCTCCAATGGGCGAACGAAAGAGTATAAGTCCGAACAACAACTAGTTGTACAAAAATGTGGACTTAAAGTACAAGCCCGTAACATGTTTCGTCGCATTAGATTTCGAAAATGTACATTCTATTCGATTTAGAAGCATTCTTCGTTTTTCGATGGCGATGGTTTATTAGTTTCGGAATTAGGCATGTACATATATATTCAGATCGGTGCGTCGCGTCGGTGATGTCATCGTCGCGAGGATACGTACAGGTGTCCCATCGATTCACCGGGGTACAAAAGCGATCTATCGATGGCGTCGGGTCCCGGTGACGGCAGAACAAAGAAGGAAATTCCTTTCTCGCCCCCCCCCTTCCCCCCCGTATTATCTCATCGAGGCACGTCTCTCTACCGTTGACTTCCGACCGGACCGCAAATGGCAGTCCCAGACGCGGGAAAAATCATCCGGTGAATCCTAATCTACCCGGTGTCCCGTTTCAGCCGCGCACGAAACCGTTACGCGCGTCGCCGACTATTAAATAGTTTTCGAGCCTTCCATGTCGTACAACCCCATTTTCGAAGTCTCCCCCAGATTCAAATGAACTGGGTAAAAACGATTGCAATTTTTCAGCCGTAAAACGTTAGATCGATCGCAAACAATTTTGCAATTCGAATTTTTGTTCCTCGGATCTTTTGAGCGTCCCAACGAAATGATCGGACTCCGTTTGGAGAATTCGAGTTGGAATTTTCGCGGTGATCGTCGTCCGTAGGGAACGTTGTTTAGGAAGCGAGCAAGCAGCCTAGCCGTAGCGAGCAGTCGCTGGTCGGTGTCGAGTGTCGAGAGCACGGGACGCGTGCGCAGCGCCGAATCATTCCCTCTAACGCGATTTTAATTTACCTTTGCCTGTGTACACTTCACTGACGCGGTCCGTTTCAGCCGGAATGGCCACTCGGTGGTTCTCGCGCTTCGGCGCTAGGGTTCGTTGAACTTGTACGGTTATTTGGTTAACAGTACTCGCGAATTACGACCCGTTTTGACCCCCGAATAGCCTTGAGACCGACAGTCTTGTTAATTGCTGCCCGTCGCTGAAAACTGGTCGCGCCACTGAATTTCTGGCGATCTCGGTCCACCGTTTTGCAAGACGGAGCGAATCGAATCGAATAGAAGGTGTGAAACGACTTCAGACTGCAGCGAGATTTCGGTAAAAAATGTTAAGAAAATTGTTAAATGTCTATTCTATTACGAGGTTCCGAGTCTTTGCGCAGCACGGACCTCGAATGTTTCGTTTTGTCTTCCTGCAACCCTGCTCGGGAAGATCCAATTACCAAAGAATTTTCCACGGTTCTCCGATTACGTACGGTACGATAAATAGGGCCAATCGAAAGGATTAAACGCGTCGATTGATAAATTTGAAAAATGGCTTCAACGAGAACTGGCTTGAAAGCACAACGACAGGAAGTTTCGCGTTAATTAAACACGAACCATCGCGAATCGCGAAGCGACTCGAAAACTCGAACGAATGAAAATCGTTACGCGGAGAAGCGCGTTCGCAGTCCTTAGGGTGCGTCCGGTGGTAAAAATGTTCCGGATCGCGAAGCCGGCGGCGCAGGTGGCGGTAAACGACCTGCAGGCCTTGAGACGTCTGCCGCCAGTGTTCCCGCGAAAGAAGACAGACGCCAGACGCCTGCGGATCGCTGCGTTGCGTTCAACAATTATGCCACTCGCGCCGCAATTAACCGGATCCCTATGGCAACGCAACAACCGAAGAATGCAAATCGCCTAAACAAAAACGGCCGCGCAACGATTCGCTAAAATAGCCGCGGAATTTCAAATGCAAATTCTCTTTCGTCGCACCTGTTCGAGTTTTGAGAAATAATCGTTAGATCCAGGGATTGCTGTGTTACACGATCAAGAATGACGGACAATCGATCTGGGAGTCGCGTACGCGATCGGCTGGTTTCGAATGCACCGGACGCGGACGTCGGGAACTAAGACCGCGAAGATGAAACAAAGGCGGGTATGGAAAACACTGTGCGCACGGTTCCGCGAGACTGGCCGAGGATCGTCGAAGGACCCTTCAAAGAGGACGCTATCTTGGCCGACGTCCAACGAGGAAAGCCTCGAGATAATTGACCAAACGATCGGCGAACCATCGTCGACTCCGAATGCAATTGCACGGGAAAGGAATCCGCGTAACCGCTGAAACGAACCAGAATCGATAGAGAAATGCGCGAGTATGCGACAGGTTCTTTGAACGACTCAAAGGTTCCGACCGCGACACTAGTTTATTATAGAGAACGCTAAGGAAGTCTCGATGCGAGAAATGCTCTCGGTCGCAAATTCGGAAAGAAAAGCCTTGTTCCCACGGAGCATATACTATAGCGTATAGTATATAGGATCGGATCCGAAGGTCGGAGCGAGCGAAATGCGGTTGGCGTGGCGTCGAACGGGTTAAAATCCGATATATGCGGGTAATAGCGAGTGCTCGGAATGTTTGGTACGCACCTGAGGCGAAGGCCGCGACGGCCAGCAGCAGCAGAGCGATCTTCATGTTGCCGTGTGTCGTCGATTAATCGATCAAGCAGCCGTTTCCGTTTCCGACTCTCGGAATACACCGGATGTTAGTGTTAGGGTCGCGTTCTCGGACTGGCCTCGCGCTGCGCCGTGGGCCCCCTTAAGAGTCTTCTGCCCGGATCCCAGAGGAGGGGGTCGTTGAAGATGATTCACTGGCTAACCTAGAGCAGGACGAGCGAAGAGCGAAGCAGCCCACGAAGGGACGCGGGCACGAGCGGGACAGCGAGACAGCGAGTCAGCGAGACAGCGACCGGGGATACACGGGACGAACCGAAATGTAATCGACTTGGTCTCGTCCGCCTCTTCTGCTTCTGCCAAAGAACGTTGTGGAAAGAAAGGTGGCAGGATCCAACGCGGCAGAAAACGAGAGAGAAAAAGAGAGAGAGAGAGAGAGTAAATCGCAACGCGTTGTAACGTCCGAAGAGGACGACTATGACGATGATGACGATGATGATGATGATGATGATGATGATGATGATGATAATGATGATGATGATGCGGTCCGTTCGTTGACACGGGTACGCTTGAACTTTGCTCGCCGGCGAGGCGCGCGGTGCGCGGCGATCGACCAGCCAAAGTTTCCGCTGAACAAAGGCTCTCTCCTCGATCGCCGAGGATCGGAAATTTCTTGAAATCGTCTCGTCGCGTTATCGTTACGCAGAAGCGAAAAGGAGCGGGCGTAGGATCGCGCGAGAAGAACCACTTTGACAAGATGGAAGCCGAGAGTGAAGAATCGAAGAGATCGGCGCGTTACCGAGCGAGCGCGCGGCCAGTTTACGAGGAGGCAAACTCGCGAGGATCGTTTCTTGGGGAACACCGCGCGCATCCAATCTATTTGGAGTGCCGGTGCACGCTATTAATAACGTGGTCCTGTCATTTAGTTTGTTTTTGCGGCGAACAGAGCCGAGCCGGGTAGAGAATCTCGCCGCAGCGGCGGAGCTGCGCGGCCCGGCCCGGCCCGGCCCGGCCCGGCCCGGCCCGGCCCGGCCCGGCGCGGCGTCCCTTCACGGTCTTCATCGTCCTGAATGGAATCGTATCGACGCCGGCCGGGCAAAAACGACGCCGGCCTCAAGGTAGACTTCATTTCTGAGCGTGCACGCGGACGCGCTGCCGCACCGCGCCGCATACCATCCCTCAAAATCCTCGAGATCGCGAACGACGTAGTTAGCTGCTGCTTAAGGTCGTCGGCCATCTAACAGCGCGACGCGACGCCCGAACGCTGTCCGGCCAGCATTCGCGTTATTTATACGCATTTATGCGTTAAGTAATCGCACGAACAACGCCGTTGTCTCCACGAAAGAAGGAAAATTAAAATCGAAAAATACATCGCATTCCGAAATTTCGGGAACTGTCGTTGACGATTTCTCGCATTTAAAAGCTTACGCTTAGCAAGATCAATATGTACATTATATGTCAAAGATAATTTCTTTTTCCAAAAAATTAAACTACGAGGCGGAATGAGGTAAGTTTAAAATGAGATTATTCAGCTTATAATGCGAAGAACAAATTCGCTTAGGATCAGAAGAAATTGGATGAGGGTTCGGAAAGAACTCGTAAGCGAAAAGTTTAATATGTATAAAGAAAATCTACGGAAAATCACTTTTAATGGAAACGCGTCCTGTTAAGGACAACGGTACAGCATCGAATACACTCGACTTTTTCCCTTTTTCATAATTATAGTAGTACCGTCGATGCTGAACCGATGTCGTTGCACTCGTATCGGTGGCAGACCACCTTTTACATATCAACAGGGAAGAATCCACGCATTTTTCCGGGAAATTGATCGCGAACGCGTGAATCGATGCGATCTCGTAGCTCCCTTCGGATCCATCCGGATTTCCTCCAAGCCCGGCGACGTTATAAATTCCATCGGCCGGCCGTTAATTACTCGGACAGGCTGGCACGGTCCCGCGGTCGCCAGGCATAGGCATCATCAGGCATCATCAGGCATCATCACGGCGATCACGGGAGCGATCCGCGTGCGCGCCGCGCTCAATATACAGGGTGTGTGGCAAGAGTTGAGAAAATATTTAAGTGGTGTTACCCGACCACACCGACGCGACTTCATCGATACAAAGTTTCGTCGACGATGTCAACATTCGCATCGGGTGGTCGACCCCTGCCGCGCGCGTACGTATAATGAAAATGCTCTGGACGAAACATTGCCGGTGATCTCAAGGTGTCGACGAGCAGATACTGTAAAGCTGGCCGCGTCATCAGCCAGTGTTGACCAATGTTGGTCAACATCGATCGCCAGCGACTTCGACGCAAAAGCAAAATCGCAATTCTTTTTTACAACGGACTTTCGTCCGGTATCGTTATCGTCCTTTAAATTCTCTCCCACCTGTTGCCGAACACCCTGTATCGCGGTGTTCGGTCTTGGAGCGACGCGACGCGATGGAAGAATCTCCATGACAGTCGGTGCGCAGGATCGCACCGTGCCGATGCGCAAGGAGGTTTGAACCGGTTCCCTTGTTAAGCCTTTGGCGCCGTCTATTCTTATTCTCCGGTCTCTTTCCGTTGCTTAGTTTTTTTCCCCTCTGCTCGATGCCCTCTATCTGCCCTCCCCCATTAACGGAGGTGGTATCTTCGACGTCCCAGAGAAAAACGTATAATCGTTTCGCAATCGTTTAAACGCATCCGAGCGAGCGAACCAACGAGCGTACCAGCGGATTTTTCCCGCGTTTAATGCGCGGCTATGCTCTCGAGCGGCTAGGGAGACGAGGCGAAGGGGAGGTTCGTTCAGGGTCCGCGGCGTTAATTACCCCAATCTCGGCCGAGTAGACCGCCATTACGATACCGAGAAGACTCCCATCGCAGGTATCTTACATTCGTAACGAACGATTTTCATCCGCGGGAACGAGCGCGAATCCGCTCGGTATTAGCACGTTAATGTAGCCGCCCGGGCCACAGTCGCAAAAACCTCCACGGAATTCACGTATCCGGTAATTATACATCTTTGGTTGCAAACAGAACGGTTTCGGGGGCTTCTGGTCGGATGATCCAGTTTACAGAAAGACGCGAGATCGTTCTAGGTTCTCGCCGTATTCTACTTTCCTCTGAGACAAGTTCATTTATTCGACTTTTTGCGCTCCTGGTTTCATATAATGGGTGATCCCTAAGACGCGAACGTATCTCTCGCATTTTCATTGTGACAATATAATATGAAGTGTATTTTCACTTTTTTCTTATTTTAATTATTCATTTACACCGGTCGCATCGACATCTAGGTCATTAGCGACCACTAGATTTTATACATGTCATTAGATAGTCGAAGATCTTAATATCTAGGCATAGTTATAAGTACGGTAGGGGGGGGGGGGGTTAGTTAGCAGTTGTAACTGCTATAGATACAGGGTGTTGTATATATTTGTATGGAGTTGTATTTGCTTGTACCACAGTTGAACGTTTGGCAATTTATTAAACGCAAAGACATTTAGTAACGCGTATGGACGAAAAAGGAATATTGTATATGAATATTTTCCGATCGATCCCAGCTATTTTATGGAAATGGCCCACCACTGTTCGCCGACTCTATCCGACGAGATTCCACGACGGAGCTCGTCGTTTGCGGGCCCGTTTGCGCGGGACCGTATCGGCAGGCCGCAAAAAGGCCCCGTGGCTCAAGGTAGGCTTCATTTCTGACCGCTCGCGCCTTCTCGCTCGAGGGATCACCCGCTCCTGGGATACGTCTTCCCGCGGTCGGCCCTACTCGGATCCGTGTCTCCTTCTTCGTCTCTTTCCATCTTTTTCTCGGTCTTTCTGGGTCCTGGATTACGATGGCAACCGGTACCGAAGACGAACACCGTGTCTCATCGTCGCCGGTGTCCTGTAACGTCGCAGGATCGTAGCAGCCTCGCGTTGTTTCTGCGCGACGCGACGCGACGTCTCGCGGGACACGCGGGAGCGTCCCTCCCTCCGTATCGTCGCGTCTCGAGCCCGAGAGCCGGCATTTTGCCGGCGTGGACGCGCGGCGGGTCCGGCGTCGGTCGATTTAGGGGCACGATAACTCGACGGGACAGGTTCGCGCGGCGAGCACGGAATTACGGGAGCCGCGTGCTTCATCATGGGACACCGACACCCGGTCCGTCGATCGTAAATAGTAGCAAACGCGGCTCCCACGAGAATCCGCTCGTGGGCTTCGAGCTTTTGTCGGCCTTTTCGCCGATCGGTTCCATCTGTAAACGCGTCCGACGCGATTACCGATACTTTGCTAAGCTACGCTGCGTTGAAAGATGTTCGATCACCAATGACTATGGAGGCAGAAAAAGAGGACAAGGAATTTAGGTTCGCGCGACTCTTGCAGGCTGAGAGGACCCGTCCTAGGGTCAGGTGTGCTGGTCGTTCAGGGGTGCCATTATTTTTCGCGGGGATTCTTCGACCGGACGATGGGCCCCATTCTGGCCAGTTACGAATTTACTGCGACGAGGCTATCGGTTCGTTAACAAACACGGTTGGCTTATCGGTCTGGGAGCGAGCCAGGAGCAAAAGGAAGCTCGACGGAGGATCCTAGGCGCGCACGGTGAGGTGGAGAGAGCGAGAGAGAGAGAGAGAGAGAGAGAGAGAGAGAGAGAGAGAGAGAGCATGCAGCTCGCGGCTCGTTGCGTGGGTCACGTTTTGCTGGTACGTTGGTGCAGGTCAGTTTAGCAGGTCGGATTCCCAGCGACGCATGCATTCCCACGGGAATGCGGTCTGCGAGCCCTCGTCGAGTGCACTTTAGGTCCGGCGATGCCTACGGGGGCCTCGTCTGTTCGTGGCCATATATCGGCGGACGAAACGAAAGCAGAAGCTCGATCCTGGATAAACAAGCGATCCTCCACCGGCCAGCCCCTCTCTCTCTCTCTCTCTCTCTCTCTCTCTCTCTCTCTCTCTCTCCCTTCCATTCTTCCACCATTTCCCTCGGTCCTGCTCGCACGAACGAGACGCTAGAAACAACTTCTCACAGCCGAGAGCCAAGAGAGGCTTGGTCCTTTTTTGCGAAAACAAAAGCAAGAAAACCATGTGCTCGAGCTGCAGGCAACTCTGCTCGACGATCATCCAAGAGGACGAGAAGAAGAAGAAGAGAGAAGAAGAAGAAGAAGAAGAAGAAGTCAAAGAAGAAGGAGGCGCTCGGCGGAGGAGGCGAAGCAAGAGAGGAGCGAGAGGATGCTACAGGAGGATTCTCGAGGTCTATTTCAGGCCCTGCCTGCAATCGCTATGTAAGGCCCCTGTTCTTTCTATCTTTCTCCCTACTCCCCGAAGCCCTCTGTTCTTCTTCTCCGCGTTAGCCAACCGTCCCTTTTCAACCGAGTCTTTCTCTCGTGATCGCGTCGGCTGTTCGTGGCACGGAGATCCGACTCGGTTTTAGCCCGCGAACAGCCTCGACGTTCGAGACGATCGCCGGAGCCATACTGGCCCGGAGGCTTCGACGAGAGCCGTTCACTCTTCCATTTTGATACTTCTAGGACAGTGATCCTCGTCATCCTTGCCTCCTCGTGACTCCCCTGGCCCCTCGAGCCGGCCCGGCCCGGCCCGGCCCGACCCGGCCCGGCCCGGCCAGCCGATATCCATCGATATATGTATCCGCTGGCCGCTGGTAACGCCACGGAGTTGCCGCGTTGCCAGGCTCCGCGTTCAACCCTCGCCCCCTCTTTTAAAACATTCCCGCTCTATCGACGTACCTGTCGGCGATCCCGCCTCGTGACAAGAATTACAGTGGGCCCGGCGTTCTTTCGTCAGGCGACGCGATTTACGACCATGGGATATGATCGACCGAGTATTCGCAACAGCCGCAGAAACGGGCTAAACGTTATCGCTAGACTGCGGATCTTCATGAAAAATAAAAATGTTGTGCATCGATTTTAACAAGTTGAATCTTGTCGCTATTAGATATATCGTACCTTCGAAATCGTGATAATGGAGGAATCGAATCGTATCGTCTCGGTGTCCTACTGGTTTTTTTATCGACACCGTCGTTAAATCTCGCGCCTGTTAGGTTACGCCTCGTTAATCTCTGTCGAGGAAAAAAAAGAGATAACGGTGTTTGGACGATCGAAAATATTGTATCCTCAAGGACGATCGACCAGGAAAACGCCGGAGGGAAGGTGGTCGGGCGAATAAATACGTCATTCGTCGTGCCGAAATCCGATTCACGCCAGGCGTGACCGGGACCGTTACGGTGATATAATTGAGGTCTCGAGCCGTCAATTTCGTTTCCTATATTTCGGCTTGAAATGAATTTTTCACGAGTCGAAATAATAGTCCGTGACGTTCGCGTGGCCCGAGGAACGTGTATAATTCGTCCGCGACAAGATTTATTTTTATATTTCATAAGAGGAAACAAACGTTGGTAACGTATGCGTTTAAGAAACAATTTTGAAACACCTGTTTTCGCGCGATTCTCGAATGTTTGCGCACCGCCAGCGCAGCAGCAGCATCAGCAGCATCAGCAGCGCGACGATATGCAAATTTCCCGACTAGCCAAGCTTTTTGAAAATGCGAGTCGCGCGGTGTCGCCTTGCAGCCGCCGCGCTGCGCCGCGCCGCGCCGCGCCGCACCGCACCGCACCGCACCGGGATGTAGATTTCATTTGAGATTTCCGTGGAGAGTGTCCCTGCGCGAGCAAGAGGAATAGATTTCGCGGCTATCCGATTCGAGATTTAATTTAGAGGCCCGACCAAGCCGGACCACGTCTGGCGTGGGCCACGGTTCCCTGGAACCCTTTCTAGCCAACTGAAACGGTGGAAATACCGAGAACCTATACGATACAATACGACCAATCAGAGAGGGAAGAAGCAGCGAGCCGACGCTTTCGGAATTGGGTCTCGGAACTGAAACGGAACCAAAGGGAGAAAAAGAAGAGGAGAAGAGGACGCGTCCCGGCGGAATTAAAAGGACTGCTAACGAAGCGAATCTTTGACAGACTGCCCTCGACAAGGATCAAGCAAATTGATAGCTCCTGTTACCTGGAATGTTCCATAAAAACGGGCGGACTCGGGTTATGGTTTATAGTTTATAGTTTATGGTTTATGGTTTATGGTTGACGAGCCATCCAGGGGCTTCGAAGAGCGCTGCGACGCCGCGATTCGCTAACTATTCCGAACCATGGTCGCTTTGCCAATTTCGAAGACCTTGGAAATACATTGGTCAAGTTCAGAGCAATCTTTACGCACCCGACCTTGCTCTCGGAGATATTAAAACGTTTTAAGAAGAAAAATAAAAGTGAAAAGTCCCCGCGATTTCTCTACCTATTTTTCCCCCCGCTGTTTCCGGTCGTCGAAAAACGTTCGAAAGTTTTCCCGCAACCGGCGGAGATCCCTCTAATAATATAAATCACGGCGGCCATGGTCCACGAATATAAATGAGTGGCGTGTAATGAACGAGGAATGCTAATTCAATCGTTTCTCATCGAGCCACGGGGGAAACTTTATGATTTCCAGCGAATGGTTAATTGTTCGCCACGTTTAAGACTGCACCGCACCGCACCGCACCGCGGCGGATAGTTAACTGCCTTCGAATCCGCCAAAACGAATCGTCGCCGGCTAGAGGATTCTCGGGCTGCCATAAATCTGCCCGCGAAGCAGCTCCTCTCTCAATTATATGTATACAGCGCGTATCATAATTATACCGGCCCGTCCATAATTCGGTATCTCGATAGTCCGAGACCAGCCGTTTCAGCCTCGCGTATAAAATTTACAAGATTAAGAAAACGTGTATTACTTCGAAGCACGGAAATAAAGAGATCGACGCTTTAGTATCTATAAAAATATGGATAACCTACCAAGATTTAAGCGTCGAGTCTATTTTCCTACCGACGCGACGCAACGGTACAAATAAGTACAACACTGTCTAGCAACGAGAGGCAACATTACGGCGTAATTTCTTTTCAAAAGGTTAAACGATCAGCAATTTGAAAGGGTTGGTACGTTCATGATACGCGCCGTATTAAAACAACGACCAGAGAAAAAGAGAGAAGGAGAGCCTGTAGCCGACCTGTAACCGCAACCAGAACGTCGGAGAGGATCACGGTTTCAGGTTCTAGGTCACTCAGTTGGCCGGGGCCCGGCCCGGCCCGGCCCGGCCCGGCCCGGCCGCGGCCGGGGCACGTAACAGCGCGCGTACCGGCAAGAACCAGGGGCTCCAAGTAAAACGGTGGGCAGCACAAGGTGCATTTAATGGTCGTACACGGGCCACGGCTGTTATTATCATCCATTTCTGCATTCTATCGGCGATCACTGGCACTGCGGCGCCGACGCGACGTTACCTCCGTATTTTCATCGGCCAGAAAACACGCGCCACCCTTGCCACTTTCATTCGCGTCGTTCGCTGAACGAGGCCCTTATTTTTAGCATCGGTTCACAGTCTGACGAGAATCGAATCGCGTTCATTTTATTATATATATATATATATATATATATATATATATATATATATATATGCATATATATACAATATGATTGTATCGTATCGCGTAGATTATTTTGCGCGTGCTTCGATCGAGAGCGATTCGTGACCCCCTTTAGCTCTTGGACGGCGAACGCTTTCCTCCGATATGCACGCGGTGCAGCATAACAAGGCGTGGGCATGTAATCGATGAACATCGCGCCGTGCAACACCGCGCCGCGCCGCACCGCGCCGCACCGCAACTGTGTTCTCTGCTCTGAAGAAGATCCAGATCGAATCGCGTGGAAAACAAAACCGTGGACAAGTGGTTCGTTTTTTTGTTCTTACAGAACATTTCTCGTTTCGCTTATCTGTGAAACATGAATTTCCTTCGTCACGAATTCCAGCACGATGGGACTGTCGCGCGAATGACGAGACGGGATGCGAGAACAGCCCCCTCGGAGACAAAGTAAAAAGCCTTCTTCCGACACACCAGGACAACCTCTATACGTGAGATAGCTGTCTTCGTTGAAATTGAAAACGATTCACGGTTTTACATTATTTTTGATCCACAATCGTGATTATCACGGGGTTAAGGCTGGTGAGACCAGCAAAAAAATGGAAAAAATTAAGGACCGCCTTACCGTGCGTCTTGTTAGTCGATATCAGAGGGGGTTGATTTGCGACTCCCAACTTTATTAATCCCGCGGTATCCGTCGTTCCGGTCGTTCGGAGGCGCGCGTTCCCCCGGCGCGACGCGGCGCGGCGCGGCGCGGCGCGGCGGCATGCTGCGAAACGCGGATTTTACGAGGGCCCGCGGGCTCGCCGCGACCAATCGCGCTATAGTAAAAAGCCACGGCATTCCTCGCGACCCCTCGCCGCGCCGAGTTGGGTCCGCGCGTTGGGCCCAGAAAGGCGGGGGCGAGCAGAGCCGAGCGGGAACGAGCGCGCGAAAGGGCTGGTTTCCGTTCGAAGAAACTGCTGTTCCTCGGTCCGGGACGCAGAAGGGCCCGACACGACGCGACGCGCGGCGCGGCGCGGCGCGGTGCGGCATAGCGTGGCGAATGAATCCGCCTGGGCCCTCTATGCCCCCGCCCCTTGGCCTCCGCGGAAGAAGAACGGCCCCCCTCGACAGGCCTTGGCGTTTCGCGGAGGAATGTAAATCGGGGTCCGGTCACGAGTATTCTAATGCGCGCGGTCAGCCCTTCGCCGGGTACGAAGCGGAACGAACGTCACTCGGCCCTTCTCCGCGCGCTTCTCCCATAAGCGAGTTCTCCTGCTATCGAACGCGCGTAAGCTTCTTTCCGAATATACAGGGTGTCTCGTCTGAAATCACCACCCTCGAACGAAGATGAATTATACAACAGTAGGTTCTAGATCATTGCCGATCGAACTACCGATCGAATGCTCGTTCGAGGTGTTGCGGGTCGGCCGAAATAATATTCGAACGCTCTTAAAAAAGACGAGAACTTTTTAAAAATGTTTTTAATGGGCCATACGATTTGCATTTTTTGGAGAAGTTACAACAATCTGTTTACCGCATCGCGCGAAATGCTAATGACCGGAGTTAGGTGAATTCCCCGTAAAGATACACTTGTCGGGGCTCCGGAGAACGGTGACGACGACATACGGCACTACTCGTAGCAGCTCCCGATACGCGCCAGAGAACACGCTCGAGATAACAGCTACGAGAAGGTGCATTCAGGTAATTTGCACGTTTAAAAGAGGAGAGTGTCGCTCTCGACGCGACGCCGACCTAATAGCGTCGTTAGCCTTTTCGCGGAAAAGTCCGCTCGCTGAGCCGGCTATTTTATTCGCAGAAATATTTATCCCTCGATATATTTGCTCTCTCGGCTTCGCCACCGAGAGAGAGAGAGAGAGAGTACGCGTACGCCCACGTTCGCCAATATTACGAGATCGATCCTTCGATCCTTCTGTGAAAGAAAGATCGCATTTAGATTACGCAATCCGTTTCGCGAATATTGTACCGAGAGAAATGAGTGCTCCTCGGGCAGTGTTCGTATAATTATTCTGTCCGTGTGATTCTTGTTTCCGACACGACGACGACGACGACGACGACGACGACGACGACGACGACGACGACGACGAAGCGTCGAACTTTAGTAGAATGGCAGTTTAGATGATCGGAAGATTTTATTTTATCGGTCTCGAACGGTTCACATTATACAGAAAGATGCACGAACAGGAGCACCGTGAATGAAAGGAAACAAAACGGCGCGGTGGCACGGAGTGGCGTGGCGTGGCGTTGCGTTGCGGGGAATGTAAATCATGCGAGACGACAGCAAAGAGTGCGTGCACGAGTTGGAATAACAGAAGTGCAGAGCCGAGATGAGGATCCGCGGAGTAGGAGAAGGGGCGAAAAAGTGAAAAGAACCGAAGCGAAGTGCGCGAAAGGAAAAGTGCGCTGCTGGAAGAGGCGAAGAAGGTGAGAGCGGAAACGAGATGCGCAAAACGGACTGGAGTAGGAAAGAAAAAGAAGAAGCAGCGGCAACATAGCAGCATCGTTCGAATGATTTCTCCGGCTGGTTGCTGCGGAGCATTTTCTAGGAGCCGTGGAAAAATCGCTGACGATGAGATGGATCGCTATTACACGGCGCGGAGCGGCGTACTTCGATCAAGCGGAGGCTTCTCGGTCACGCTCGTATTTCAGTGGCGCAGGAAATGGATTTCTTGTCGGATCCGGGTGCCGTTGGGGGCACCGGGGGACATCGGAGGCAAGGAGAGGGTTCACCGGAGCGGACCCCGCGGGTTTCACGCGATCGAACCCCCGGATAACCTCGGAGAAAATGCCGCGAGGCGAGAACGCACGAAACAAAAGATAGGGGCGAGAGCCGTTCGCAAAGTTCACGGAAGAGACGCTTGATACGTGGAAGACGACCGCGAAGGGGAGCCAGCGTTCCCAGACCTAACCCAAGGGTCTCGGTTTACGGTCGCAAGAACGTATCCCCGCGGATTTTTCCGACTCCTTCGTACCCGTTCCCAGAAGTGTCGTGCCCGAAGCGCGTTGTTTCCTCGCGGATAAACGAGTGTACACGACGTTCTTAACCCGGGCGAAAATTATGCGTAACGGAACCGGACCGGACAGACAACGTTTCGAGTGTCGTTCACAGATCGACGATGCGTCTTTGCCACGCGACGCGACGATGGCCCGTTACCTCGCAAACAACGCGCGAATCGGACAAGCCTCGGAAATATTAGCTGCAAACATTCCCCGCTCGCCGAAAGACCGAACGATTGGAGACAGAACAGGTATACGTATGTATACACGACGCAACATAACACGGAGAACAGCTCCGACACGCGAGGCGGATCGGAAGATTGGTGCCGATTTTTTTCGACGCGTTTGAAAGTAGCCGAGCATCGTTGTTCCTTTTGCGGAATAATCGCGACCGACCGGTGAGAATAAAACCGTGAGAGCAAGCGCGCCCAACTATGCGTACAATACATAATATGTATCTCGAAAGATTTACTTCTCGATGATAAAAGCCTGAAAACATGAAAGAAACTCGGTAATCGATGGCATTATAAATTAACCATATTCTTTATGAACCAGGAAGATCCGAATCTGAAAATGAAATTTAGAAATCTGAAGGGACGATATTATGTATTACGAATTATCATAAATAGAGATGTGCCTCAAGTTCGAGAATGACAACGAAGCTGCGATCGGTTTTCCGTGTGATTTACGGCCGATCCAATTATGACGATAAATCGACCGATCGTCGACTCATTAATTGCAACGCAACGCAACGCAACGCAACGCAACGCAACGCAACGCAACGCTACGCAACGCTACGCAACGGCCGGACCGAGTAATTCACGTGGGTTTTTATGGGGCCCGGCCGTGATACGCGAAGCGCCGCCGGTCGGTACCTTTGAAAATCTCACGGTGCCGAGCCGGCCCGAGACGAGCGGCCGGTTAAGCGTAATTTGTACAAGATCTCCCAAGAGGTGAGAGAAGTTCGCGGTCAAGGCTCCTCCGTTCGAGTCATTGACATCGGCTGGCTAGCACGAACAGACCGATGTTGCCCATTACAACGGCCGGCTAATAAAACTGCTAAGAAATTCGTCGTGCAGTTGTCTCATTGTCGCTCGCGAACGACCGCGTCTCCCACCCCTGAGGTTTCCGCGTCTTTTGTAATCGACGAAATCGTATTCATCGAGCCGGACACGATTTCGGCGCACCTGCTGTCTTTTTAGTCGCAAAACGTTGGTCGTTTCCGCTTATTGGAGTGTTGTACGTTCACACGCGCGTTCCACGATTCGACTTTATTCGTAAAGCTGTGTCCACGCTGAAACAACGTCTAGCAACTTGTAGTTTTCTCCTTCTATTCGGTAAAAAAAGAAGAAGGCAACTAAAAAAATGTCAAATAGTTGCTGGGAGTTGCTTCGGTGTGGGCGTAGCTTAATATGTACTTAATACGTACTGGTTCGTTTGGAACAAGAGTTGCACACCGGGTATAACAAAAGTTATTCGTGTAATAGTCATGGCGCTCGATGGATACCTCCGGTCGTGAGGTCATCCATTTGGTATTCACGTTAAGCCAGCGACACCGTGGTAACGAGTGGGGGATGGGTCACCGCACATTTTTCTTAACAATTAATTTCGAATTACATACTCGCATTTTATCGTGCCTTCGATGCGAATATCGGATGCGTTTTTTTTTTATTAAGGGTTGTATCAAATTCACCGTTCAAGGTTGTTCGAGGACAGCGTTGTTTCAAGGCGAAGGAGAAGATTATCGTTATTTCAAGGTATTCTCGAGATTGGAAAAGGTCGATCGTATATTCGCAAGAACGCCTAGGGAATGCAAAGGAGGCCAGTAGTTCCCCGCGGTCATGGGAATTCGAAGGAAGCCGATACTCCGCAGGGGTCGTGAGAATGTAAAACGGTCATAGGAGAATGTGCAAAAAATCTCCTCCACCCGATATTCCACGGTCATGGGAGAATGTAGATTGTCGTATTCCAAAGGTATACATAAGAATCTGCAAAAGGGAACTCTCCTCTCCCCACCGAATGTTCCAAATGCTGAAGGCCATGGAAATGCGAAGTTCCTAAGAACATTGGAACATCCCTTTAGGTTCAATGCCATCGCTATGCGAATGGCAGGCATAATCTAGCGTTTCGAGTCGACATCCTCAAAAGCGTACTTATATGTAGATGCAGCGAGCTAAAAAAAGACCATTGCTCGTGGCATTGCTCCTGATAGAACGAACAAAAACTCTGCAGTAAAATATATTCTTGTTGTACGGGAAGGATATTGCTTTCGCGCGATGCCTATCGTCTCGGGTAAGTCAACGTCCAGGTGGATTTCTTATTCTCCATGATGTTTTTAGTTGGCTAGAGAATGGGGGGATCCGTGACGAGGCACTGATCGCTTCTAGAAATAGAGATAAAGGTAACGGCACCGCGTTTAGAGGATCGTCGAGAGAAGTTCCGTGTCCAGCGTTCTCTGGTAATGGCGTTCGCGGTGCAAAACGTGCGCTCACCACCACGATCATTCCGTTTCAATAGACGGGTCCGAGGGTCGAGAGAGAGAGAGAGAGAGAGAAAGAGAGAGAGAGAGAAAGAGAGAGAGAGAGAAGAGCGTTCTCTCTCCACGCGTTTCTTCCTCTGTTTTTTTTGTTTGTAACGTATTTCATCGGTACCACGTTCCTCTCCGAGTCGCCGGACGAAATCTATTATCTCCGATGACTCTTGTTTTTCGACGGTTTCTGCGAATGCCGCCGCGCCGCCGGTGAACGTCCGCGGCGACGGGAGGAGCGACCCTCCGGGGCATCGCCTAAGCGCGTCATCCGCAGGTGTGCACCGTCGTCGCCGCGACGCTTCTCGTTTGCTCTTATTATTCCCCGGCATCTGCCCCGCGACGCCGAGATATCGATCGTTACCTTGCTATCTTGAACGTGTCGCGCGCGCGATTCGACTACCTTAAACACCGGAAGCGATTACGAGGCGTCAAATTGCTAATGTTTCTGTTACGTGGCCGATGTCCCGATCGGAAGAACGATCGCCGATTCCTGTCCACCTGAATGCGTGTGACGATTGCTAATCTAGCGGCCCGAGCGACTTCTTCTCCTTCTCCTTCTCCGTCTCCGTCTCCGTCTTCGTCTCCGGCTGTGCGGGTTGACCGAGGTTATTTTTAATCCCTCGATCCTGCATTCGTTTAATTTTTTATCAATTTACAATATTTATAAATTACTTTTTTACAATATTTTCAGCTACGTATAATAGTGTATTAGATGTCGTACTTGTTTTCAGAGAGAGAAGTTTCTCTAGTTAGTACTAACAAGTGTCTTTGAATCGTTCGAATACTGTCCGCGGCAGCGAGCAATTAGGGATTTTCGATTCCGACGGAATCGCAAGGCGTGGTTGGTATTCGAAGTGTCGGGCACCTTGTACATCTCGAAACGATGTCAAGACGACGTCCCGACAGGCAGGAGAAAAGGTCCCAGTGGTCGCAACGCGATGCCAGTTGCCAGGGGTCCACGGTAGTCGGCCCCCACCATTAGCTATGCGCGACGCGGAGGCGTCACTTCCTCCGGACCGACTTCCGGCCGCCGGAAACGTCCTTCTAACCGCGGCTGAATCCTTAAATGAAGACGATCTCCGACAGTGCCTTTCTTCACCCCGCTCCAACGTGCCCCGTCAACGTGCAAACCGTCGCGTCGCGTCGCGTCGAAGAATTCTAAGACCACGGTTCTCAGAAGTTTGCATTTCGCGCTGGTCGCACCGTAAAAACCGGTGTAAACGCGACGATAATAGCCGCTTACATACCGTCGATCGATTGTTGGACCAGGTCATTGGCGACTACCAGGTACATACTTCGCCTAACGCTGTTTCAACTAACAGTATCCCTCTCTTGGTACATATATATGTATACTTTGAGTCTACCGCATACATAATGAGGAGCTACCGGAAGAAAATTTATGTTGAATAAATTTTCGCAATAATTTCTGTAGTTACTTACTTGCGACAATGTCCTCGGTGTAACAAAGAGTTGTTAAAAAAGAATTATTCGTGTGGAACAACAATTTTCTTTATAATGTACAACAAAAATAAAAATCGATCACTTTTTATTTCGGACTTTCGATGCATCGATATATCTGCGTCTAAACGTCGACTAGACCAATTCTCTTGGGAGGGAAATATCTCTATTTTGTTTCGACGAGCTTTTCCCGCCTAGATCGGTCATTCGTCCCACTGCGCACCGTGGCGAGCGGGGAGGGCCGTGCGCCCGGTTTCAGCGAAAAATCCCGCGATTTTTCTGGCCGCGCGGATCGATTCGATCTCGAGGCACCGCTGCGCCGCGCTGCGCCGCGCCGCGCCGCGCGCCGTAATGACCGCTTCCCATCGGATCGCGGAGAGCAGAATACACGGTAACGAGTTACACTTTCGATTTGATTACAGTAATCGATACGGATTAACTAACGAGGACCTGAACAGGCGATGGAGCAACCCGAACCGGGTGCTCCATCCGGTGATCTACCACACGAAGGGACTGATGGAGTACTGCACGAGGGTGCTGCAGCGACCTCCCCACGTTTTCGTCGACTACCACGGCCATTCACGGAGGAAGAACGTGTTTCTCTTCGGTTGCTCAAGGTCGGGTTCTTGGAGCGCCGCGGACAGGGCGAAACCGGACCAGCCAGTGCAGTATTTGGTAAGGGACGAAAGAGGATCGGCTAGGTGTAGTATTTTTAGATCGTAAGCGTTACGAGCGTTACGCCGCGCCGCTCCGCGCCGCTCCGCGTCGCGCGTCGCGCGTCGTCGTCGGACTCGATGTATCGCGAACGGTGATCTAGCCCGATCTACCCAACGTGATCCACGATCGCTGCGTCGCGAGGATGCCGGTAATTTTCGGCGGACGAGATCGGCTATGCGAGAAAAACGCACGAGAATTGCCACAAACGCGTTGTACGCACAGAAGTAAAATTGAAACGGTCGAACACCATTCTTTGAAAAAGTCTTTATCTCTATACCTATCGAAACAGAGTCCCAAAAATCTCAAAGAAGCACACAATTTTACATTTATTTTAGCTCGAGTATATGGAAGGGGCTTCGCGTGGTAAAGCGTTCGAATTTGGCGCACACTCGAGAACCGTGCGTCGCGTCGCGTCGCGTCGCGTCGCGTCGGTCCGTGCACCGAGCAGGCCTGCAGTGATGCATCTGGGTTTCAGATGTTGCCGCACCTCATGCAAAGGATATCCCCGGCGTTCGCTTTGCCACTGTGCTCGTTCAAGGTCGAAAGGAACAAGGAGTCCACCGCCAGGGTAGCCATATGGCGGCAGCTAGGCGTCTCGAGGTACATACATACATGCATACTTACATACGGTGAAGCGACGCGACGATCGAACGATCGATCCTTCGATGCCCGTTCGAGCGCCCCCGTTTACCCTTACGCGACAGTGATTTAGCTTTCTTCCGCACTGACTTCGTATCGTTGAATTGGTTATTCGCCGGAGCAGGAGCTACACGATGGAGACCAGCTTCTGCGGATGCGATCAAGGAGCGCTGGCCGGATTGCATCTGGACACCAGACATCTAAAAGCGGTCGGCCAGGACTTCTGTCAGGCTCTGTCCATGATGAACGAGTGCGGCCACGACTGGGGCATCGACAAGTAATTACGTTGCCAACCCGATAAATCGTTTCCTCAAAGTATATTATGTACAGCAAACGCTTGATTCTTGTCCAATAGCCGTGTTTTTCATGGACAAGAATCGTGCCCAGAAGTGCTTTTTGATTTATGACTGCGTCTAGATATCGCGCCGATCGCGCCGAGCGAGACTTCAATGGAGAGCCGAACATAGAGAAGAACAGAATGAAATACGGTTCGCGCGACTGTCCGCGTCTCCTTCTTTCCGATGCGCTGTCCTTTCTTGCGACCGAAACTTTCACCCTCGATTAAATCACTAAATACAATTGAAACTATATCGTGTTTGGTGTCATTTTAATCAGAAAAATGCCAGAAATAAGGTAGCGAAAGTCCCATAAACAAATAATGAAAATTAAGAGATTTGTAAAATCGATTCCTCGAGTCAATGTTGCGGTGTTCACACCGATATACCCGAGCCGACATCGATCGTCGCCGCCCTGCGGAGCGACTCGGCGTTGACAGGCAGTGGAGTGGGTAGGCACTGGACAGGAATCGTGCCCACGCTCCGGACAAGAATCAAGCGTTTACCGTATTACGAATCTTTTAGTTTTCAGCGAGGTACGCTATTTTTTAATTGGTACCCGGTGAACTAACGGGGAGAATCGGTGACGTGGCAGCGCCCCTCTGCGAAGTTCGCTCGTTTCACTTGGTTTCTTTTTATTTTTAATCCAACGATTCTTGAACGCAGGTCGCTGGAGGAAGCCTGTTGTCCGCAGAAATGCGTTTCTTCCGAGAACTCGAAAAAGATTTCGAAATGCATTCAGGACAGACCGGCGGTGTTCCATACCGCCGCGATTCCTTAGCAAACGAATACGTAGACGATTTAAGGCAAGATTGATTTACAGTATGCGAGTGAAACTTAATATAACCCATCATCTTTTTTCCGGCCGAAATCGCTAACAACCGCGCGAGAGCCTCGATGTACCTGGATAATTCATTCAGCCGACAACCGATGAAATATTAACATCCTCCCGGCAACATTCGGATACGGCTTAGTTAGTACATAGTAGTTGTACAACGAGTTCGATTAATCTTTCGCTAGGCCGGGGATCTTGCGTGTTCGCGGGGAATACGATCGCGCGGAAACACAATGCTGCTTCGATAATAATATTATCGCCATTCGAAAACTACAACGCGCGGTGGTTAGTTTGTTTCTCTGCACGAAAATTAATCGTTAACAAGCGACCGTTGCTCGGTCGATAAAAATGTCCAACACGCTCGCATATTATATGTATGTATTATTGTATTATTCTCGACCGTATATCAGCATCGAGAAAAGAAACGGATAATCTAGTTTTGCCGTGACTATTCTTCGCTTGGCTGCGGATCTTTATGCAAAATAGTCGCATCCAGTACAAATTTTTATCCTCCCGTAACAATTCCGTAACAATTCCGTAACAATTCCGTAACATGTTCTTGCGATTGTCTACGGTATAATCTCTTTTTGCTAATTTTTCACCTATACTCGTGTCGATGTTACGTAAACTGCATTCTCTTTGTCGGGATTGCAGCGGACCCGAAAGTCGCTCTGATATTTTGATCCTCGTTCCAGGATCCCAATGGGAGAAGGCATTCCCGAGGAATTAGGGTGTATGGAGGGCGAGGCGTCGTCCAGCTGCGAGCTGGAGGAGTCCGACTGCGAGACGTAGAGCCGAAAGAACCTTGGCGAGGATCGTGCTCGCGAGATTCGCTCTCCGAGGAACGGTGTATACAAGTGTCACGAAATAAAACTGCTGCGGATATTCTGTACACTTTGATGAATTTTTTTATTTAAAACTCGTAACAAATGTCAAGCTAGTTCCTAACGGAGACAATTATCCCACCTAGAACCGAAGCCCGGTTGCTATACGGACGCGTAAATTAAACATCTTCGCCATCGATTCGCAGAAACGTTGTTTTTCAGCGTGAACAGTGAACAGAAAATTTTAGGGGACAAGGAAACGACGCTCGGCGAACATATCCGCGATAAAAGTAGAATTTGAGAAAACAAACTCGACGGAACGAAACGCGATGCGATCGATTCGACGATCAACCGAATAGAAGACTCGCAAACCGAAATCGAGAGGACGAAACATGGATCTATCTTGACCCTGTATTCGCAAACGCGCGACCATTTGGCGGTTTATGTTCAAGATTATTTCTTATTTCTTTTTGATTCGTAGCAAAGAAGAATGTACTTATCGTTGGATGGATCGCTCTGAAATCGAGCGTCGAGTCTTCTACAAGGTCGGTGACGCAAACGCGAGATCTGCTGGATTAGGCGAGCAAGAGATTTCAAACTCGCGGGCGCACGGTGTTTTCCATGGAGCTGGATAAAAATTTATTCCGAAATTCAGGTCCGAAGGGTCGAGCGAGTATCTTAACGTTTGTATGTACGTGTTGTAAAATTATATAAAATCTGTTCACCATTCGTCTAAAAATTTTTTGTACTTGTTCCTATTTGTGTTGTAAAACCGAACCATGAAATTGTAAAAGAGACACAATTCTTCAATGGAAAATTATGGATACAACACCCCCTCCCCCCTCCCCCCGCGCGTTCCTCGGAGCGAACATTCGCAGAAAATCTTTCGCTCTCTTGTGCTGTGAAATGTGCTTGTTCGAGCCGTGACGCGTTAAAAATTAAACAGAATTCGTCGAGTTCAAGCGCAAAGTAGAATACGACCAAGTATCGTATCATCTTGTCGTTAGCAAATATATTTCTGCGGATCGCGCGAGGGTTATAGAGTTTATTCGAACAAATAAATGTTAAACGCGTGGCTCCCATTTTTCGAAACACCGTGCGTCGCGTCGTTCGAAATGGTTCTGGCAGGCTTCGGAAACTCGAAGCTCGATATTTCGACGTTCGCGCGCGATTCCGTGGACTGGACAGAACAGAAAAAAAGATCTACGCTCGGTCGGGCTACGAACCCCGTCTCTGGCGTTGACAACGAAAAGGGCGCATTGTAAAACTGTTTTCTCCGACGTTAGAAATGTGTAAAATCGAAGTACGCGGTACAAATATTCGGTCGATCCGGTATGGAGACCCTCGTGGCCACGCTCAAAGATAATTGGATCGACATGGCAGTCGTGTATCACCTAAAAAAAAAAAACAAACGGTAAAACGAGTCTGCCGAGTATCAGTGTTGGGCAAAAACTTAATCAACGATTGACGACTAAATTTCTACTTCAATCGTTAATCGCAATTAACAATTAATCTCCTGGTTTAGTCGTTAATTGCGGTTAACGATTTTTCTACTTTAGTCGTTAGTTGCGATTAACGATTATTAATCGTCAATCGGATAATTGATTAATGATTATTGCTGAAATTTCGAAATTAAATACGTAATCAGAACTGTATGAATACTGAAAAAAATGTAAACTCGATTTTTAATCAACGATTGACGATTAAATCAATCAATTGAATCGATCGCCGATTTTTCGAAGATTTCTTTTTTTAATCGTATACATTAATCAATCAATCATGATTAAAATTTTAATCGATTAATGCCCAACTCTGCCGAGTATACGGTAACAGCCGTGCATCTCGAATCATTTTCGTTTCGAGACTTTCAACTTTAAGAAACGAATGGCATTCTGATCGCTCGGGACCCGAGTTTGTTTGTTCGAATTGTTGTTGATTCGCGATTCAAAGATCTTTTTGGCAAACGGGGCTGGTCAACGGACCTTGCTCGAAGCGTACCGCGCGGAGAGAAAACGTTATGGTAGGTAATATTCTTCCGGGAACATCGTCTTCGTATTTCGTATGCAGTGTCTGTTGAGAGAACCGTACGCAATCGCACTCGTAGGGAATCGGGAATGGCAAACTGCATACATCGGTGCGTCGAAAGATGTATGTATATGTATTGTATTCAATTTAAAAAGAATACAGGCGATGGAGAAGATCGAGGTTGGATCGAGTTCTCTTCGCGATTATACATATTTAACTTCGCAACATTTTTTCAGGAATTGCCGAAAGCGGTTTCGCAGATATCCGAGAGAGATCGTGATGCGGTTTCAACGGGTATTCGAATAATCGTTTTATTACCTCGAAAGCAGAACTACTACATACTACGTACGCGTGAACACAGTGAAAAGGTTAAAAATAACGGACTATCTGAAATTCGATGAAAATTGTGCCCTGTTAATTGACCCAGAAAAACCGAGGGACCGAGACAGAGAAACCGATTTTATCGTCGGAATTTTTGGGGGACACCGGAGAATCGCGATCGCGTCCGTAGCCGTTGTATGTACCATATTATGTACAATGTATGTTCCTCAACAGACCCCCGCTCATCGACATCGTCGAGACAAATGCTGCATCCTTATTGTCTGTCTGACGTAGTCGTCCTTAATAATAGCTATTCAATGAGAAACGTTCTCTCTCGTTTGTTTTTTTCTTTTTTTTTTTTCTTTTTTCTCCATCGTCTTTTCGCTTTTTTTTCCCCGTCGAATTTCTAGCGTCTACACCGTATCTCTCTTTCCTTTTCTCTCTCTCTCTCTCTAACACTGAATTACGTAGCCGAAAACGTTTCGTTATGGATTATTATCGAGAGACTTCTACGATACTGATCGATCGCGCGCGTGCACTCTATTCACGGACATTTTCACTTCTGACAATACGAGTTCCCGCTTTTAGAAACACGGTTACCGCCGAAACTCTCTAGTTTTCTCTCGAGATTTTCTGGTTTTATTTTTCTTTCTGTTAGTTTCGTATCTAGTAAATCGAATCGATCCCGATCCGGTGCAGCCAAATAATTGAATCTTAATTTATGCGATCGACATCCTTCGTGCAGGTTTTCGATGATCGAAACGTCGCGTCGAGTGCACGCGCGTTTACATCTACGAACAGAAAGTAAAGAGCAGACAACGACGGATGGGAGGATTGGCTGCCGTCGCTTGCAACAATTCTAACGCTACCAAGGAAACGTAATTAGACTATCCTGCACTTGAACCCTATAACTATGCGAACAGAAAGAAACGGGTTACATCGTTTTTAACATCGCGCGAACCTTCGCCGACCAATACAACTTTTACTGTAAATTTCCGTAAAAATGAAGTACTTAAAATTAACATAGGGGACACGATGAGAGAAATACGGTTCGAAAGAGGTCTCGTCGAAGGTAAGAAAGACGGCGAAAACCGCGAACGACGCGACGCGACGCGACGCGACGGCAGACAACGCGGTTCTATGGGGAGCTCCGATGGCGAAGTCTAACGATAAGTAATGCACGGGGGGTCGTCGGCGGGTCCTCCCATCCCTAAGCTACACGGTTCGAGTACGAGATGGACGAAGCTGCGGTTCGATTTACAGCGCGATCGATCGATCGATCGATCGGTCGGTTGTAGCGTTTCACTGGTTGTTGTTCATCTTCTTGGCAAGTTGGATCTTGAACTGTTCGTAGGTGATCCAGAGGATGATGTTCCAGGACACGAGGCGCGTGAAGCTCGGCACGAAACCCTTGTAGAATGCGGACGTGCCCTCTTTCATGAACATGCGAACGGCGCAGTCCTTGACGCCTCTGTACTCGCCGGGAGCGCTGTTCATGTAACGCGTCTTCACCACGTCGACGGGACTCGCCGCCAACGTGGTGCAGAGTCCTGCGGCCACCGCGGCTGTCACATGGCAGGGGATACCGTCGCGGAGGTAGCCGGACTCCAGGATGAAGTCCTTGATGATGTCGTAGCATACGATCTCCGCCACGTTCACGATCGCGTTCCTCGAGATGTTCGGCACCGTACCTGCGTGAACAGAGAAATCGTTAAAACACTCGTCTCCAAAGTTTTCCTTACCCTGAACGCGTTCCGGTTACCGGCTACCGGCTACCGTCGACCTTGCTAGGCGATCAGCCTGCTCGTTGACGTATGGTTATTTTTCAGGGAAATCGGAGGAACAACCATATTTCACGTTCTTAACGCGAATTTCATTAATCATCGTTATCGTTTTAATTGAAAACACAATACGAATACGATGGTACTGTTCGTAAGCCACAAGAAGTCTCCTGGCAGGAATTCGACAACAAACCGTCCGATTGGGGGTCATTCCACACGAACTTTCGGTTCTAGCCGAATTATTGGCTAAAGTGTGCGACGTCAAAGATAACCATTGGCTGCGAGCGAGGACCCCCCTTTGCACGTCAGCCACCTCGACGGACTTCTTGTGGCGTACGGACAGTAAAAGTTTCATAGAAAATAAAAGCTTGTCGTCTGGTTCCTGTAGACTGTAGACTGTAGGGGGATCCCTTAGCGGCGGGGATAACATTGTGACACTTACGGTAGAGATCTTTTCGACAGTTACGGAGAAAATACTATGGTATGTTAAGTCGGATCTGATTTCACCGATTCAATTGCAATTCGGCTAGGAAAATTGAAAATACGCACCTTTCCATAGACCCCGGGTCCCTTCTTCGGCAGCGATATTCTTGTACGCCTGCAGAGTCGAGCTGTACCTCACCGACGATCGTCCGTTGCTACCAGCCTGCAGACGGACCTTGACGACATCGGTCGGCTGAGCAAAAAGCACCGCCATGGCGCCGGTTGTGATACCAGCGGCGATTCGCACGGAAATGTTCTTCGATCCGCTCCTGTTATTACCTGTTGAGAGAAAAGTCCACGATGAAAACGGATCCGCGTGGCGCGAGACGTCTGTGTGTATTTTTTTTTTCATTCGAAATCGAAATGCGGTCGTTTCGTTTGTTTTTTTTTTTTTTTTTTTTTTTTTGGTTCGTTCTTTCGATATAATCGTAATAGGTAGGATGCGGGGACTGGGAGAGATCGCGCAGTGCGCGGTTAATCACGTTTATTAGCTCGTTGATTACCTTACCGATTACAGTCAACGGTGTCTCGAGAGGACACTCCTCGGGAGAGTACAATCGATATCGCGTGCGAGAATCGTCGATCACCCGAGATCCACGGGACACGATCGAGCGATAAATAATTTTCTCTTTGTTTAAAGATGCGTGCATGTACATATGTACATCTTTGTCTGCGCACAGGGTGTTCCACGGATTATGATGCAACCCGATGGACGGTTCTACGTGATAAAATAATTTTACTGAGTTTACTACAGATTTATTTCGCACAGAAGCATGTCAATGCATCCGATGAAATATTTTATTTCACTTGTTACATTTTTGACTTATTTTTCCATGGGTACATAGACCCCCGTCCATGGTTGCGTCACGATTCGTGGGACATCCTTCGCGAGAGATACGGTGTTCTTTCTCTCGTGGATCTCGCGTGCGTTCGTGAAACTCGATATAGAGAAGATAGATCACAATGAAAACGTCCGCGCGACGCGGCGACCAATGCAACGCGAAATTCGCGGCACGATTTCTAGGTTTGCGTGTGGAGAATGGACTCAATTAGCAACACCGGTTAGAGAGCCGTATTAGTTTATACAGAAACACGAGAACGAGGCATGCTCGAATTCGAAGGCACGGAGAAAAATCGTGTCGACAGTTAGTTAGGCGCACAATATTTACGAGGGAGGGGGTGCTCTCGCGCCTCGTCGAATCGATCGAATCGATCGTGCGACAACTAGGAAAGAGAAGCCCTCCTTCTTCTCGTAGTCGAGTTGATTTCTACGAGACTCGTGCGAGCAGTAGTAATTGTCCGAGAAAGATTCAACAGGAATTTTTCGTGAAAAATATTATTATTCCACGAGACGGAAGAATACGCATCCGAATAATTCTTGTTAAGCGGTACAAGCTGCTGAGACAGAACGTTGACGAGTTTACACAAAAACCGATCAACGATTAATACGAAAATTTGCACGTAAGTCGTACAGTTAATAAATGTGCCTCCACCGAGAAGTTGGAATATATATTTCCGAGTCTCGCGAGAGTCTCTCCACGAAATCGGCTGGCAAAGTTCGTCGATATCGCCGATCGATTCTTCGGGATCGACGCGGTCACCCTCGCCCGTGGCTTCTCTCGCCCTCTCGCGTTGTCCTCCGCGACAAAATAGAGAAGGTAAAATAACAGAAAAAAAAGAGAAAAAAAGAAAGAAGGAGGAACGCGCGAGCGCAGATTTCACAGAAAACGAACGGGAGTCGGAAGGAGTTGTGTTCTGGAGCTTCTTCTGGAGCCGAGATTCTCGGTGGTTGATTGGTTGGTTGGTTGGTTGGTGATCGATGGTGACCACCAGCCTTTACTTACGCGTCCACGTAAATGCTTATTCGCGTAACAGAGAGATGGACGTGTGTGTGGCCGTGTCGCACGCGTGTCTCTAGTCTCTACTTCGGTTTCGATCGTAATAGGATTGCGTAATCAAAAAAAGTTAGGAGGTTGTTGGATGTACCGTCGATGATTCCAGCGTAGCGTGACTTCACACCGTCGTAGAGGCCCAACCGTATGCTGGCGAAACACATCTGTCTCTGGAGTCCCGCGGACAGACCTCCGTACAGGCTCCTGTAACCACCCTCGCTCAAGCTCACCGCCCTCACAATTTACCCTCAAACGTATCCCAGGGTATATTTTTTTTGTTTTGTTTTTTTTTTTAATTTTTTTGAATTTTTGTTTCGATTTTTCTCTCTCTCTCTCTCTCTCTCTGTCTCTCTATGTACCTATATACCTTTTTTTTGTCTCTAGTTCGCTCTCCATTCGAATGGACTTTTACCGGAGCTCTATATGTATTTGGAAACATTCGCTCGTTCGATCACTCTATCACTCACACTCTCCGTTTCTCTTTCGCGTTTACATTCGAATGATGAGATTGAACACATGCGAGCTTCCTGAGGCGAATGGACGCCGCGCGTGTTTGATCGATGGACTGGCAAATCTTTCCGCGAGATAATGATCCTAATCCTGATACATAGTACATACATCGATCGCGAAGAGTCCGCTGGAGATCGATCTCTCGAAGCATCATTTACGCGTCGTCTACAATTTATAGCGAAGGCTTCTGGCAGATTGAATGCTTTTTTTTTTTTTTCGTATAACACAGTTATTCAGAATTATACAAACATACTTCTGGCAGGCAACGCGTTAAGTTGAAAATAACGTAAAGAAAATTCTTTCGGACGCACTGTGCGGTCAACGTAAAATTCATTAATGAACTTCCGACAATCGAAGCGTCGATCGAGTTTTTTTCCGATTTCGACCGAGTATAGTTTTTCGTGGTACATAATATGTACACATACAGTCCGTGCAGTCCATTGATCAAATGCGACGAGAGTCGAATCTAGTTTTCCGAAACATCGGATGAGCACGAGAGAAAAGAGAACGAATCTTTCGAGTTTGACCGGGAGAGAGCTTGCGACGAGAGAGCTGTTGCACATACTCGCGGTTATGGCAGAGCGGATATGCAATATGCACGCGGTGGAAGCGCAAAAACCAAAGAATGAGTGGCGCATCGGTCCGGTCCGGTCCGGTCCGTTCCGGTCCGGTCGGATCGGATCGGTTAATCGAAAAGAAAGAGGCGGCTTGCAGCTGATCAAAGACAAAATAAATTGAGAAAAACAAGCAGAGACAAAGGCGAAACGAAAATTCCGCTCGTCGAGCGCGGTGAGAGGCTTCTCCCTCTCGCGTGCTGCTTTTCCCTTCAACGCCATATGCGTCCAATTGCGAGCTAAATTTTTCCTTCTAATTTTCTAGATGAATTATATTATTATCTTCAATTGTTAGACTCGTTGAAACGTTTACATAGGGTAACTCTGCCGATTATTGCGGTATCGTGCTTCGATCGTACTTTATTTCAATATTATTCCTAATTTATCGTGAAATAATAATATGTCTGAGCATTTTATGGAAGAATGCGTTCCGAATAGAAAAAAAAATATTAAAAAATAATCGTGTAGCAACGCATCCACTATGAAACTAGTAGAGCATTGTTGTTCTAATCTCTAATTCATCGATTACTCGAGTAGAATTGAAACAAGCATCGGGAAAGGCAACTCGCGAGCGAGAGAGGAAAGAAAAGACAAAGTAGGCGAAACGAGTGCCATAGAC
Source organism: Lasioglossum lativentre (assembly GCA_916610255.1). Classification (NCBI taxonomy): domain Eukaryota; kingdom Metazoa; phylum Arthropoda; class Insecta; order Hymenoptera; family Halictidae; genus Lasioglossum; species Lasioglossum lativentre. The sequence goes on along the minus strand of OU744356.1, from coordinate 705,160 downwards.
GTGTCGTATTAATATTAATCGAACAGCTATCGTCCACGTGGCCGATAGGGTGTCGCGCAACGACCTAGCGATGGGATTAAACGTATCGCGAATAAAACAAAAACTAATCGGCATGTGCAAAGACCATCGATGGTGTTTACTAAAAAAAATCTATTCGGAACAACGATCAAGCGTTATCAACGTGATCGCTATTCGGACGATAAATCACTCTTTGTTCGAGTCAAGTGTAATTAAATAATCGTGTTGTCTACGGTGATAATATCTGGAACATTGATTTTCAACGAAGCTTCCGAGAGGATCGAGTCGATCGTTATCAGGTTGATCCCATCGCTAATAACACCAACGAATTAGACGAACAGTCGATGGCACTCTGATCGATGTAAAGAAAGGATAATTGAACGTGAGCGTTCTTTAAAGAAGTAAGAATAAACCAACAAGGTAGTTAACGCGGTAGCAAATTATCGGTTTTCCGTTACCGCGATTATAGCCGATCGATCTCGTTCCGTCGTTGTCGGTGCTCGGAAATGGACGCGTGAATCTCGCGATTCGATAATACGACGGGGCGTCATCGGATTACAGTCCGTTTCGGTTTACGACAGGCAGGGCTACTGTCCATTCGCGTATTGTCTTCGATTTCTGCCGCTTCGTTTCGAGCACTACAGCGCTGAAAGATCGCGTTTGCGAACAGAGTGGATTCTTTTCTCAAAAAATTTCGATATTCGTTCCGAAAGAACATTTACGACGATCAGGATGCGAAATATACATCGTACTCAATTTAAAATTCCTCCTTTTGTTTATTGTTTTTCGCGCTTCTACCAAAGATCGGTACACGCATTGTAAGAATACAAATGCAGTTCTGATTTCGAAGATGGAGGACGGTTCGGAACGCGATCGTCCGTAGCATTTTGGCGCGTCGCGTCGCGTCGCGTCGCGTCGCGTCGCGATGCGTCCGCGTATAATTAGTTCGTTAGTGGGGCATCGACAGCGACGGGAGCCTCGATCGGCTAATTAACGGCGACCGGCAGATCACGGGGAAGAAATTTAGCCGGAAAAGAAAAAAGAAGCATAGTCGCGGAGAGAATCGATTGGGGTCCGATCGCAAGACGAAGCGTCGGTTTTCCGTTAAAACGAGGAAGAAAAACGCGAGCAGGCCTACGAATAGAAATCAGCCAGCGCGGGAATTGAAAATTTAAATCGAATCGTCGATCGGGCTGAGAAAGACTCGCCCCCGGCAACAATTTATAATGTTCATAATATTGTATAGATAGTAGATAGATATTATAGATAGATATCGTATGTGTATACAACTGATCCGAATCGGTGGAATCGTACGCAACGATCTCTATGTACAATCATGTATTTGTATCATGGATTACTACCTACCCCGTGTCTCTCTTAAATTACGTATAGGATCGTGAACAACGTACCTTGCCCCCTCCACTCTGACGATGTTCCATACTGTATTCCACAGTCCGGGCTGCGTCTGTCTCATCGAGAGCACCGTACCCTCCGCGGTTGGTATCAGCAGAGGACGCGTCTCACCGGCGATCTAAACAAATTCGCAAAATTTTATACAGACCGTTTCATAAATATGTATGTCGACGCTATTCACCGGATAAATCTACACACCGAAGCAAGTAAACGACTTGCGACAAACAGTTTGTCTCAAGAATCTCCTAGCGGACGCGAAAGAAATTTTTCGGAGAAAAATTGCAATTGGTCCGAGTCGTAAAATTTTGAAGGTTGCTTTTCGATTTACATAGTCTTACACCGGACCACGGGCAGCGAACAACAAACGTTGGCTGTTCACCCTCGTTGTTCGACGAAGCGACGACAAAACGTAGCGTCGTTGACAAATTTCTAGGAAAGTTTTTTGAAAGGATTTCATTCGAGGGTGGAGAAAATGGAGGTATTTTATCGTTTGAAACGAACGCAGGTACACTTACAAGGTCGTACCGATTATATTCTCTCGACGAAATCGTGGCGGTTCGTGGATCGACGTTGTTTAGTGAAAATTTTATGACCTGTAAATGGAAGAAGATTTAGATATCGATTTACCTGCATCCTGACTTTGGCCGTGTCCAACGGGAACGTCATCAAATCAGCGATGCAGGCCGCGGTGCCCGCGGTGAAAAACTTCACCCAGAGGGGGAAGTCGTCCTGCTTCATTGTGCTCATATCCTTCTCGCGCTTCTATCTCTTTCTATCTCTTTCTCTCTCTCTCTCTCTCTCTCTCTCTCTCTCTCTCTCTCTGTTCCCTTTTGTTGCGTTTGCCTGACAACTGTTTCGATGCGTGTGCTTCTGGGTGGTGCGTGCGTCGCGTAGCGTAGCGTAGCGTCGCGTCGCGTCGGGTATAGCGTGGGGGAATGTTACAAGTGGATCGCTCTTTCTCTCTTGTTCTCTCTTGCTCTCTCTCTCTCTCTCTCTTGTTCTCTCTTTTGTTATTCTCGTATTCGATTACCCGCGTGAACGTTATCTAGAGCCACCGGAGAAAATCTTGCCTCGGCTTGTCTCGGCGAGAGATCCTTCGTTAGAAAAGCGCTATGTACACTATGTACAGAGTCCTACCAGAGGACAGGAACCTTTTAGATGATCATCGAGCGAACGGCTGACTTAGAGGCGGAGCTTTTTAGGTTCCCTGAAATGATCAGGATACGCGTGCAGTCCCCCCGACCGCGAGCACTCGTGTTTGATGTCTTGATTGTGAAGTACTTTATACATACTATTCTTCTGCAACAGAGCAATCAAAGAAATACGTGAAACCCTCGGCGATATTAACCGGGCCATTCAAACCCGACTGTCGTCTTTTCATTCCGTCGTCGACCCTCGTTAGCCCTTATCCACCCGACCCTTGTGCTCGTTTCACACATTATTCTCCGTTTCTGAATGTACAGGATGGTTAGGTCTGATCCGATGGCATGCGAATGGGATTATTCCTCGAATGAACAACCATTTGCTCAAACAAGACTTCGTTCTCGAGAAATTCGGTTTCGAAAATTCGTTTGATCCCGAGTTCTACTCGATAGCACGCGTGTTCGATGAGTAGACTACGGATTTTATGCGTTTATGGTGAAATTAAATAGATGCAATTTAAAGTAGGGAATAGATTAAACACGAATTTAAAGAGCCCCGGTTCAATTAGTCCCAGCTTCGTCGTTTAGCTATCGCGACACCAACAGAACGGTACCTCGAGGACGCTCGCTGCTACAAATCACCGCGGCGAATACACACGAAAACGAGTCATGAGATATACGTATATGTATAAATAAACCATCGAACGATTCCATGGTCCCCGAAGACGTTTCGGAATCGAATGGATCGCAGCGCCTCGCCTCGCCGCGCCGCGCCGCGCCGCGCCGTCTCAAGCATCGATATCTAAAGTTCAACGACCATCGCAGCGTTTTCTTCGGAACGAATTGCCGATGTACACTCGAAAATCGCTGTTAACTCTGCGCAAAGGTTATCGCGAAAAATAATCGCGTAACGTAACTTTCGGAACAGTAGGATCGTCTGGCGCAATTATTGTCACGCGTGGGTTAGGTTACACTCTACACTTTACGCGATCTCGCTTTTTTCCCACGGTCGATTTTATAGTTGTGGCCACGTACATACTACGTACGATGCGTCGCTGTCTCTGTTAAACGGAATGGTGTACGCGCGGGTAGTGGGGCTCGGGTCGATCCCGCGCGAAAATAGAACGCTCTATAGACAATTTGGAGAACGGCCAGGGCCAGAATTTTTTCGGTCAGATTAGCTTTCCGCTATCCGAACCAGCGAAACCATCGATCGGTATCGGATCGAGGCGCGTACGAGACATTGACATTCGGGGTTCACGGCTGTTCCGGCTACTCACGGTCCTCGTATCTCGAAAGATAGTGGCCGGCTACACTCTGTCTCGTGACGCACTGGGCCAAACAATTATCGTCAACTGTGTTTTTTCCTGATTGCTTTGTGTACGAAGCGCTATGCCTTACGTAACACTCTCCAGATACCGTTTAACCCTAAACAGTTCCTTCAACAATTGCGTTTTTCGAAAAAACTCAGATTCCACACATTCTCCTAATTCTTTGGGCCCTGTCCCGAGGAGATCCGAAGATGGACTTGTACTGTTATGCCGTGAAGAAGGAAGGATAGGATCTTCTCAGGAAATAATCCTCTTCTTCTTTATAACTCGAAGTTATTTATTGAGATGGTCTATATGCACCAACAGATTCTTTACAAAGGAAATAACACTATTGCAGAAAGTACCTAGCTTAGAGTATGAGCGCAGACTTAGAACTAAATTCTACTCGATGAGGATGCTCCCTATATAGGTGTCTAATAGAGACCTTTGATACCCAAAATGTGTCACTGGGCATGTCACTATGTCGGACTTAGTCCAGCCAAACAGTTGACTCAGCTTTGGGCAAAAAGGGCGAAGATAATGCTGCATTCTAATCTAAAGGATGATGCAGCATAACAGTACGACATCCTTTCGCTATTGTTTTGGTCGTTGACCCCTAATTTGTTTTTCACCCCTTTCACCCCTATCGAGTCAGACTCGCGACGAAGATTCCGAAGAGAATCTACTAAATTTATATCTTATTAATAGATTGCGGATATGTTTATGCAATTTTTAATTTTTGTAGGCAAGATTCAAGATAGTGGGAACAAATAGAATTTTATTTTCAGCGGTAGTATAGCCTGTATAGATCTGAAATAAATAAAAATCGTAATAAATTCTCTGGAATTTTATCAAATCGAAATAAAATTCTGTTTCCGAGATTACATAGACATTCGATAACATCGTACCTCTGAGAAATTATTCGACGAATATCTTCTAATCACCGCGACTGCGAAATAAATCGAAGAGCAGGCAGTTGAGTGCATACGAGTGAAATAAGTAGAAGGTGAAAAGAAACATTTTCTTGTCGAAATGTTAACCGAAGAAGAGAAACTGCACGTGTATCTGCTAGCTAGTTAGCTAGAAGCCAGTTGGTTCACGAGCGACCTATTTCCAAAGGCTCCTGCCCATTCGCCGATACGGATACACGTGCCAATACCTTTTTGACACGGTACGGTGTACTTATGTATGGGTATTCGTAGCCAGTTATTTCGGTCGCGAGGCTGTTTTCGCTCGAGACGTTGAAAAATTGTTGCGAGGCGAAAGGCCGAAGCGACGCGCGACGGTGTGGAGTTCGATTAAATAACAAAGCGGGAACGCGATCTTCTACGATACGATTTACGTATAAAAGTAAATGATACCGTTGCCCTTTGATATCTTTGATATTCTAGTTATATACATATATTTCCCTGTATCGCATATTTACGAACAGGAGAACGACACGTGATTCGAATCGAGAGACCGCGTCGCGTCGCCTCGAGCGATTAGGACAAAGTCTATCTCCTCGCTTTTAGACCATCGGAGACTGGCATACTTATTTCTTCTTTATGTACGATCGACGCGTCTTTGGAAAAATACATGTTCGTCGATCAGGTTACTAAGTTTTCGAACGCGGTGCCGTGATTCAGAACGAAAACCGAAATCGCACCGAACTGTGAGAACCGCTTGCCATAACCTTCGGCCGCCGCTGATTTCTATTGTGAAGTTCGATCCTACTCGCACGTTAGTATCGCCGATTTCCCCGAAGAGAACACGCAATGACAACACACACGCTCTTTAGCGGCGACTCGCCGCGCCGCGCCGCGCCGCGCCGTTGCGAACAATGCGATCGATCGCGAAATTCAGCCATGCGCCTGCACTCCACTGCACTCCACGCATTGTGTGCAACAATTAAAAAATATACATAAATATTTCACCTCCAAGAAATTCGTTTTCGCATCGCCTCGGCAATTCGAAAGGATAATATTATGTAGTCATTAATCTTAGATATATGTAAATATGTAATCGGTTCTCTTAGATAATTCTTGGGCAATAGCCTACCCACCACAAAATAAAAGATGAAGGGACAACCATAAAAATTCCATAAAAGTAATTTATCTAATGAAATAAAAATTGATATGAAATATGTATGGTTAAATTTATAATCGATCGTGTCGTTTGTATGTATCTAGTTCCAAGATGGCGCAATCGAAAGCGTGTCTCTGTAGGTGTTGTCCTTTCGCGCTGATTAATTATCTGCTAGGGAACGTTCGATTGCAAACGAGATGTCACGGGAATTGGGAACGCCTTTCTAACAATCCCTAGGAAACCTTGGCGAGACGACGCGAGACGACGCGAGACGACGCGAGACGACGCGAGACGACGCGAGACGACGCGAGACGACGCGACGTTCCTGCCATTATCCTTGCGCAGGAATATGCAGCCGCAGAAAAGGAGTGCGAATATATTGATTATCCTTGACGCGGACCGAATGCAGCCATCGACAATGTTTCAACGACAGGATTCTATATGTATATGCACGTTTTCTTTTAATTCTCACCGGCATCCGAATACCGTAACTATATCCTGCCAACTAACGATGCAATTTTCTGCGGACTATTCTCACGTTTGTGTAACTAAATATCTCGATGCGTCGATGCGGAATCCACTTTTTAATAAAATTCTCGAAATTTTATGTATCGATAACAGGGTTTTCAATTCCTGCGCTTGCAAACGCGAGAGGAAAAACAGAGAAAAGCCGCGTTGGTTTGATAAACGTTTATGCGTTTTTTAAGACAGTTCTTTTCCATTTTCAAGAGAACGGTTTTATTTAAACGAGAAGAAAGTAAATAGACCGAGTTTTCGAAGGAACTGCCTCGAATCGTCTAACGATAAGTCTAATCGATGGAGCCGGTTCGATGCGTCCGTGCTGCAGCGTTGCGGCACGGCGGTGCACGTTGAACAGCGTTAACGTCGAAATTTTAATGCGTCAACCAGAAGTTTGACGCAGGTACGACCGAAGTCTATTATGTAGAAACGAGCCTAAAAAGTCTTGCCGCGTTTAGCGAATCTATCAGCGTCATACCGTCGCGTCGCGACCGGACGTCAGAGGTTTAGATAGCAAACGTTCGATTCCGTCGTCGCGAGCCGTTAGAATATTCAGGAATGACAGAAAGGTGAAACGGAAATGTCAACACGATAGACAACGTTCCGACGAAACGAATTACATATTCAAATCCTACGCTACACAGCCAATGTCATGGTCGGCCTGAACTTCTCGAAGCTGAAAGAATTTCGGAGACAGTTTAACGGAGAGGTAAAAAGAACCGATACATAGATACATACTTCCCCTTTAGATACCGCACGAGGTTGTTGCACAAGTTTTAAAATGGCTGTCAGGTTTACCAGACTCGCGGTACATGCAATACGAATTTTTTTCGAAATCTCCATTCGAAACCGCGGAACCCCTCGATCGTACACGACAGCGAATCAATTGTCGACGAGCCAGATACTAGATACAAATTCGCAACGAAGACGCGAAACATCCGAGGAATGAAATTTGAGAAACGAGAAGAACAATGGCCGGAGAGCCGAGCCAGTTGAAAGAATATAAACCGGAGCCGATTATTTTCACTTAGAAATCGCACGAAACCGTCGTGAACGTTTCAAAATGGTTATAAAATTCATCGGATATCGCGATGTTATACGGTTTTGTGGAATATTCTGGAATATTAAAGGAAACAGCGAACGCTTTTGGCGACGAACATTGATATTTTTCGGGCGAATTGCGATCGCGATAAATACCGGTGAAATATTCCATGAATGAACGGAGGCGCGAATAAAATTGGAGAAAACGAGGAAAAGAATGGCCGGGCAGACGAGGTGGATGAAAATAAAGCAGAGCGGAGCAGAGCGGTACGGTACTTACCAAGTGTACAGTGAGTGGATAACAACACAACTGGAACAGGTTACCGTGAAAGCACCGTTTATACCGGTTCCCTGGCCAATGGCAGCTGGGCACAGTTGAATGCCGCCTATCAACGGCCGTCCCTTGACGTCAGATTCGACCAAAGGAAGCTTAGCTTGCGCCGCGGCGGGATCGATAACTCCCAGGAACGCGAACGTGGTAGTGTGACAACACTTTGGCTGCATATCCTTCGGGGTGGGACATGCAACGCGAGAGACAGGCGCACAACGCGTTGTTGCAACGTTCGCTGCCCTTGCCTTGCCTTGCCTTGCCTTGCCTTGCCTTGCCTTGCCTTGCCTTGCCTTGCCTTGCCTTGCCGAGCACGATTTCTACCCCATAAGGGCGCATATTTTGCATTACGCTTTTACATTTTTAACGAACAAGTTTCGTTGCATCTGTCGGACAAATTGCCACTCGAATTGAAAATAATGGAACGTTTCGTATGGGTATCTAGAATCATCTAAACGCGAATTATTGTTTTGAGCTTTAAAAAAATCTGGACAAATTCGCAGGTACTTATTATATTAATTGTGCTCTGTTCGAAACCGTGTGGGTGGAATGCACATGCGCTAATGGCAATGAGTCATAGGAAATCGACGTGGCTCATCGTGGAAATCTATTTTGCCGCATATACCGTCGTTTTTTACTCGAACGTGTAGGTGGATGCGGTATAGACGTTTCTGATTGCGGGGGCGACACGGGTGTCGGATTCGAGGAACCGGAAGCTGTTCCGCGAAGCTACAGCAAACGAGCAGCTTGTAGACACGGTTCGCGTTCGCGTTCGCATTAGCAGCAGTAGGAGCAGGAGTAGGAGCAGGAGCAAGCGAAATAAATGTTTCAGTACTGCGCAATACGATCCGTTGCTCGATTAACTGGAAAATTGATGGCAATCCCCATCGCAGATAAAATACGGTTCTACGGGTTTATCTTCTCATACGAGCAAACAGAGAACGATAAAACCGTGGATCGCGAGAGCAGCGCGGAATAAAGATCACTCGATAATCGTACGAGACGTTCTCACTCGACTCCCTCGAGAGGTTCAGATGAACGGCCGCGGCTTTTCCAGACATTTCGGAATCCGACACGCGCGACCACGCTATCTTATCAACGCGCGAATGATATAATTTTTGTTGTTAATCGTACAGCTTCACCGCGCTTTATTCGATATGCTTCGATAAGACGCCGCGCCGCGCCGCACCGTCGTAATGAAAATGTAATTAGGAAAAGTGGGAAGCACAATTTGAGGGAAAGAGTTATGTTGTGTGATACGGTACACGAAGAATTTTTAATGAGAAAAAAATAGAAACAAAAAAGATTTGGCCCATGGGGGGATCGAACCCGCGACCTTCGCGTTATTAGCACGACGCTCTAACCAACTGAGCTAATGGGCCATCTGGAAAACTCTTTCAATTACTCATTATTCTGTACTCTATTGTATTGCACGTTGCACTCTTCGTTCAATTGTTTAGTAGTTCTGTAGCCGTTTTCAGCTTTTTTTTAGAGTAGTGTTGGGATTTGGAAACTCGATGATTGAAAGACACTGAATATTTTACTAAAACTGCTTTATTGAACAGCTCGGAAGGAGGATCCTTTCTGTTCAGCTAGTTGACTCGAAGCGAGGATGAACACGTAAAAATGTGGCAGGGTCGACTGAGAAAATCAGTCGCCCACTTGAAGTACGGAAAAACCCAAGGCTGAGTTGTTTATTGCCCTGGCCCTCGGTTATGACAAAGGCCAGGCCTATGGGTCCGATGACATCCGGTCGGTTATGCTATGTTTAGAGAAACTGCAGTGTTTCCCAGAAGAACCAAATTCATTTTTGTTCTTTGGCAGTTACAATATTATTTCTAATAATCCAACAAGTAGTTTATATGTTTTATGAAATACTTTTGCGAGATGATTTATAATTTGAATGAAACTTCGCTTATTGTTAGTTGAACCGTTCTATAATAGTTTGCACGTCATTACATTGCAAATCATTAATTGGCAATAAACCGGCATCGCATACTATTGAAGAAAATAGAATGTCTGGACTTTGTCTACCGCTTGAACTTTGAGTATGAATAAGGAGAGTCAAATGGAGTTAACAATGTGGCTTGCAACGACAGATATCTTATCGAGGACAATTTGTCAGACGGACAATATAAGTACTCGAGAATTATTCTGTCCCAGTTTTGTTTAGGTATCGTTCTTATATTTAATAAGTCTTATTACATTCTACTTTACAATAATTAACCGCAAATTGAAATTTGAAGAATACAAAAATATTGCGAGAGTCACAGCCAAATGAATTAATATTTACAATGTGCCCAAAATCATTACATTGTTACAATTGAAATTGATTGATATTAATGTTGTCGGTAAAATAGGAAACTAATAGCGTTGATAATATAGATATTTACATTATCGACAACCGCTGTGTGCATCGATAGCTGGCGCAATCTGACATTGAGAACCAGAACCACCGACGAGATACTGACGATACTGTTAAAAGACTGCCACGCGAAGGCCCGCTAAAACGAGGGATGTGGGACCATGTGGGACCGAACGAGAAAGAGGTCCGAGCGAGTTCAAAGAGGTCCTTGACTGAGAATTTACGACTTACCGTCTTGACTGATTCCAGACTTCGAGTATATATCTATACTTGTCGCTACGAGACTTTGCCTAAATTCCTCGATTAGTCTCGCTGTTATGCGAACGCGTTCTCGACTAGACTTTTTCGAAGTCAAACGGAGGGCGTAACTTTCCGTTTCGAATTTTGTTCGTTGTCGCGAATCACGTTGGACTCTATCACTGTTTATAGGGATAGGGTTAAAATAGGGTGTTGACATGAAACACGATGATTTAAATTAACAAAATATATTTTCAACAGTTAGCAAGATATAAATAAGATGTATGTACTGATATAATCGATATGAAAGATATGATGGATTAGTGACCGGTCTATGAGCGTGGTCTTGACTTTACGAATGAACAGAAAGAGGACAGAAAGTTCCCTTATTTATAGGAAAGGTCCTTCCTACCCCTAGCAAACTCACCCCCACCTTGAGACGGTTTGGGGGTAAACGGAACCAAAAACAGAGGTTTGCCAATGTCGCACATTTGGCGACCAAACCCTGGGATTTTCCTGTCATCTGGAAGCCAAATGTGCTGCCGCACTCGTCGGTTGCGCTGGATCTAACGAACGAATGTTTTAAGTGTTTTATGGTAGGGACGGACTCGAACGTACCCGGTACGGACGGCAATCAATTGGTCAAGACAGGCCCAACACCGTAGCCAAACGACGAAAAGTCACGTACCGGACCCAGTATGCAATAAAGGTATCCCTACCATAAATCTAGCCCAGCGCAGCCGAACAATGTGTATGAAATATGTACATACAAGGTTTCGACTTAAACGTTACGTTTTATATTCAAATTTCCCTCCTCGCGCCATTAATCGATGCTATGGTCTGGTCACCGACGAGATACTATTAAAGACTGCCAGCCATTGTGCTATTCAGCGAGACCAGTAACCGGGCGCGACCGGGCACGGGGATAACGTGGAACTTACAGTGATCTGAAATACCACGTCACTAAAAGTTCCACAACCGATGAGATACTCGTCGGTGATTCCGCGCTCTCTACCTAAATAGAACGTTTGCTCGTGAACGACGTAAGACTCCGTTAGCAGTGTAGGTATGTGGATTTAGTCCTACTAATATTCACTAAGCTAAAACTAGACCGTGCTACTTTGTATATAGGGGCACTTGGGGAAAGTGGCAGAACAATAATAGCTGGAAGTAATCTATTATTATTCGCGTTAATATACATATAGAAAAATCAAATAAACCAGCTCGAAACGTTTTGTTTTGAGGGAAGGTGACATTGCAAAATGTTATGCAAAGGAATAGGTTTGAAATAATCATGGATATTGATGTACAAAATCTTTATTGAAAATCTTTCAATACATTTGTTCTTACATCTAGCATGTCTTACATTCTAGTATACAATATAAACGGAAATTCTAAGTGTGCAGCTATTAGCTCGATATTATCCTCTATTTGTAAGATACCAGAAGTTCTGACAAATAGAGGATAATACCGATTGCCCAGGTCTCACCACGAGGAGGTTGCTGCACAAGAGACCCGGAAAGGGAGTCAGAACGAATTCAATATTCCTTCTGGCTCCCTTTCCTAACAACGACGAACTTATATTAACGCAGTATATCGAGTAATTATTGCGGAGCAAAAGGTGTGAATCGGAGAATAAGTCTCCGATCCACGGGGGACAAAAGGCGAATCAGGCAGAAGGCTCTGATTCTTCCAAAGAGAGAAACAAGAGCGAACCAGAGCGGAGGGCTCTGGTTCGAGGGTGACGCGACGCGTACAATGCTTGCAGCCCAACTCCAGCCAGCAACGATACCCGACGTGTCCTCACCAAGAGCGATGGCCAAGAGACGTGTTCAAACGATATCCCATTTACTCCTAAAACCACCTGCCACCAGACAACGAAACGTTGAGGTGGCTCGGATGGTATTACAAAAGAGAGGATTTTTCACTTAACAGTGTAACACGATGAACACTGTCTCTCAACCACCCACTCTCAATGTATCCACGCCGAATACCGGTACCAACCGGTCTGGTACATACAAGCAAGGTCTGACACAGCAGATGGCTGTGTCGGAGTCAAAAAAACGAGCAGAGCAAAGTGAAGTTACGGCAATAATTACTCGACATATTTACAACGCCGATATACAATCTTAATAATTAACGCACGCACGCAAATCGAGCAATTATTGTCGGCAAATAAACTAAGTCGCACAAGAGGGAAGAATCAAAGCAAAAGGCTTTGATTCGCAAAGAAGAAACATGAACCAGAGCAGAAGGCTCTGGTTCGGGGGTGACGCTAAGACAATAATTGCTCAGCAAATATAAGTAACTTAAAAATACGCCGCAGTCTTCGTTGGTGTGTCTTCTTCATTCGATGTATCCTCTTCGTTCGATGTATCCTCTTCGTTCGATGTATCCTCTTCGTTCGATGTATTTCCTTCGTTCGATGTGTTCTCTTCGTCGACGTTAGAAATAAGAAACGACGATGATAAAGATGCGATGAGATGAAACTACGAACCTCGTACACGAGTACGGCCTACATATGTACCTCGCACACGAGTGCAAATCTAATCAGCTCACGAGAGCCAAACTAACCCCGCACACGAGAGCCAAACTAACCCCGCACACGAGTGCGACCTGTAGGCGCTTCGGGAGCCCCGGGGACGCGAAACCCCGTACTCACTCACGGCCCCATCCGTGAGTGAGCCCCTGAGGGAAATTTCAATTAAGATATGAGAAATAATAAACGACGGTGATCCTGGAATTGACATTTGACGGAGAAAATTGTTGAAGGTGGGCCAAGAGAAAACAAAGAAAGCTTTAAAGTACCCTTGACCCACCTCGAGCTAGCTTATAATAAATTCACACACAATTCAATTAAGTACACAAGTTTTTATATTTAGCAAGTATTAAATTTTACTATACAATGTTATCGGAAATTCTAAGTGTGCAGCTATTAGCTCGATATTATCCACTATTTGTAAGATACTAGAAGTTCTTACAAATAGAGGATAATACCGATTGCCCACGTCTCACCGCGAGGAGGTTGCTGCACAAGAGATCCGGAAAGGGAGTCGGAACGAATTCAATATTCCTTCTGGCTCCCTTTCCTAACAACGACGAACTTATATTAACGCAGTATGTCGAGTAATTATTGCGGAGCAAAAGGTGTGAATCCGAGAGGAAGTCTCCGATCCACATGAGACTAAAGGCGAATCAGACAGAAGGCTCTGATTCTTTCAAAGAGAGAAACAAGAGCGAACCAGAGCGGAGGGCTCTGGTTCGAGGGTGACGCGACGCGTACAATGCATGCAGCCCAACTCCAGCCAGCAACGATACCCGACGTGTCCTCACCAAGAGCGATGGCCAAGAGACGTGTTCAAACGATATCCCATTTACTCCTAAAACCACCTGCCACCAAACAACGAAACGTTGAGGTGGCTCGGATGGTATTACAAAAGAGAGGATTTTTCACTTAACAGTGTAACACGATGAACACTGCCCCTCAACCACCCACTCTCAATGTATCCACGCCGAATACCGGTACCAACCGGTCTGGTACATACAAGCAAGGTCCGACACAGCAGAGGGCTGTGTCGGAGTCAAAAAAATGAGCCGAGCAAAGTGAAGTTACGGCAATAATTACTCGACATATTTACAACGACGATAGACAATCTTAACAATTAACGCACGCACGCAAGCCAAGCAAATATTGTCAGCAAATAAACTAAATCGCAATAAAGGGAAGAATCAGAGCAGAAGGCTTTGATTCGCAAAGAAGAAACATAAACCAGAGCAGAAGGCTCTGGTTAGGGGGTGACGCTAAGACAATAATTGCCCAGCAAATATTATTAACTTAAAAATACGCCGCAGTCTTCGTTGGTGTGTCCTCTTCATTCGATGTATCCTCTTCGTTCGATGTATGTTCTTCGATCGATGTATGTTCGTCGGCGTTAGAAATAAAAATGACGATGATGAAGATGCGACGGGATGAAACTATGAACCCCGTACACGAGTACGGCTTACATACCTCGCACAGAGTGCAAATCTAACCAGCTCTCAAGAGCCAAATTAACCCCGCATACCAAGAGGAACTTGTAAAAGTTCAGAACCAAATTTCAAGTAGAGATCGAGTAACAAAAATGACGATAATGAAGATTCGATGAGAAGCAACTATAAACCCCGTACACGAGTACGGCCTACATACCTCGCACGCGAGTGCGAATCTAACCAGCTCACGAGAGCCAACCTAAAGCCAGCTCATGAGAGCCAAACTAACCCCGCACACGAGTGCGGCCTATAGGCGCTTCGGGTTGCCCCGGGGACGCGACACCCCGTACTCACTCACGGTTTCAGTATCCGCGAGTGAGCCCCTGAGGGATATCCATTCGAAGGAATACCAATTTTAAATCAGAAATATACATTTTTAGAAGATTGAAAGTTCCGGTGGAAATTTCAATTAGGTTATGAGAAATAATAATCGACGGTGTTAGTTGAATTGACAGTTGACGGAGAAAATTGTTGAAGGTGGGCCAAGGGTAATCAACAGAAGCATGTTAGAACCCTTGGCCCACCCTGTGCTGTAAAGCACATAACACTCACAAATAAAAATAAAATTGTTGAGACTTACCATTGTTGAAAGTGGTGCAGGTGGAGTAGACTAGTCAGCAAGGCGAATAAACACTTGGCAGCCTCTGGTTAGTCACTGGTCAGCCAGGTGGTCAGTCACTGGTAAATCACGGGTCAGCCAGGTGGTCAGTCACTCGTAAATCACTCGTATATCCATCGTAAATCACTCGTAAAACACTCGTAAAACACTCGTAAAACACTCGTAAAACACTCGTAATTCACATGTAATTCACATGTAATTCACATGTAATTCACATGTAATTCACTTGTAATTCACTTGTAATTCACTTGTAATTCACTTGTAATTCACTTGTAATTCACTTGTAATTCACTTGTAATTCACTTGTAATTCACTTGTAATTCACTTGGAATTCACTTGGAATTCACTTTGAATTCACTTGGAATTCACTTGAAATTCACTTGGAATTCACTTGGAATTCACTTGTAATTCACTTGGAGTTCACTTGTAATTCACTTGGAGTTCACTTGTAATTCACTTGTAATTCACTTGGAATTCACTTGTAATTCACTTGTAATTCACATGTAATTCACTTGGAATTCACTTGTAATTCACTTGTAATTCACTTGTAATTCACTTGGAATTCACTTGGAATTCACTTGTAATTCACATGGAATTCACTTGGAAATCAAGCACTGTTAAATCTCTGATCAGTCACTGGTCACTCCCAGGGCGGTCTCTGGTCAGGCTCTGGTCCTCCCCAGGTCCTCTCCTGGTCCCGGCGCCCGAGCGCTCCTGCCGGAATCCCTGGCCCGTCTGACTGACTGAGCGCGTTCGCCGAGTTCAGGCGCGCGCACCTTTGTAGCGATGCGCAACTCCCCCCGCTCCATCTAATATCGATCGATTTCGATCGTCGTGATAGTAATTATTGATAAATTTATTATTTCTGTCTGTTTAATGTTTATAACAATTCGTTTTGCCAACGATGTCGACAAGCACTCCCTTGACCACCTTGCCATCTAATTTTTTAGTAAAAGTAGGTAATAGAATTCGATGTACAGAATAACTTTTAATCCATGAATATTCGCACGCATTAATTTATTGAACACAATACACTGATAAATTTATTATTTCGAACTGGTTAATATTTACAATAATTCCTTTTACCAACGATGTCGACAAGCACTCCCTTCACATTTTTTCCATGTAATTTTTTACAGTAAAATCTTGATCTAACTCTTGATCTTACTCTGTTTTTCAACATACTTCTGTTCCCACAGATCGATTTTTGGAACAATTATGTATGTATAAAAATAAGTGTAGGAAATAATGCTCGTTTATGAAATATTTTTATATTAAAAATTGAGGTATCTCATATGAAATTTTAAGTATTACGTACAATATTTCTTGGAATTTTTTGTCCTTGATATTAGTTTCGATTTTAATATTTTAGAAATCAACGCCAAAATATTGTCTGAAATATTTGAATACGTTCGTCGGAGAATGTAACATTTCATGATAACCGATATGGTTCCGTGATGATTCACCTTTTCACCGACGAGAATCTCCTCAGTGGTCTTCTACACCGACGAGATGCCGTCGCGTCGGCGGCTTTCTGTTTCTTACTCCGACGACAATATATCCTAGAGGGCGTAAGAGAACGGCAAAATTTGTTTGACGACACGATGACACGATGTCCCGTAAGGCTGGCAGTCTTTAACAGTATCTCGTCGGTGGTCTGGTGCAGCCAGGTGCAGCAGCGCTATCATAACTACGTTCGCGTGGTCAACTGGCCACGCTACACGGTTGGACAGCCTGAATATTCCTCCTATTTGATATATAGTATCGATAGTACATATATAGCAGCAGATAGCAGTATATTAGCATCAGAATCTTAGAAGTCCAGTGCAGTCCAGTGGGTTAATTTTTGCCGAGGAATCATTTATCATTTTATAAACGTGTGGCCGTGTAATCGGTCAAATCAGGATGTTTATTAAACCTTTTAAAGTGAAGTCAAACAATCAATTGAAAGGTACAGAGAGGTTAGTATACAAGATAATGTCATTTAAAATACGAGAACATCTAAGATTGTACTCGCGGGACTAATCCATAAATGTGACTTTTTGCAATACGCAGTTAAATAAACGATAAGCGGTTCTTATCGGATAAGTAACCTATACCTGATAAATGTATATTACATTTCTCCGTTCTGTTTAATTAGGAAAAAGTTGTGTCAAGAGATTTTGGCGGCGTATCCAACCCTGACAGATGAAGAGGTGCAATCGTTAATTCCAAAAAAAGAGGCGATTAGTGTCATGAAAATCACAACTCACAATGGGCAGTCGTGCAAACTATACTGCGTTGCTAAAATACCCATGTTCTTCCAACCAGACATCTCCTTAAATCTGCCCCTGTTACCAACCGTATACACCTTATGGCATCATCCAAACTTGTTAATTGTCTTCACGACGAGACACCCGGTGATCTCAAAGTTAGCAAGCGGAGCCGACTTGATGTTGCCTGGAGTGGTTATCAAAGAACCAGTGACGTTGTACTCGTTTGGCAAACTGCAGAAGCGCACGGTTGTCTCGGTCGACACGGACGATAACAAGGTTTGTCGGCGCGGTCGAATCTAGTTAATAATTATGCGTTATTAGTAAATATAGATATATTTATTTTGTTCAGGCATCGATAGCTGTCGGCATTACCGCGCTATCCAGCGAAGACATGTACATGTCCGGTGGTTACGGGAAATGCGTAGAAATACTGCACGTAATGGGAGACACGCTTTGCCAATTGGGAAAACCACCCGCGAGACCAAACTTAGGACCATCTCTAAATATCGATGACGACGACGATAAATCAGAAAATGACCAAGACACCGGGCAAGCTGACAAAATCGACGATAACACGCTTATCGATACAATGAGCGACTTAAGAGTCTCCGATGAGAACCTCGCGCACGAATCTGCTGGCGAGGTAATTTTTAGCAGATTAATATCTAATAAATTAATTTGAAATCTATTAATGTTGCAAAACATTGCAGGAAAATGCAGAAAAGAACGTGGAAGAATCCGCAGAAACGGAAACCGCGGAAGAACCGATGGAAATTACCGAGACAGTATTAGACCCGGTAGAGGAAATGGACAACTTGTTGGAGTACTGCTTTTTGAAAGCATGCAAGAAGTCCGTGAAGCCCATCGATTTGCCGATGTTGGTATCGAATTTTTTCAAAAATCATTTGATGGTGGCGTGTCCACCCGATAAAAACATAGACATAAAAAAGTCTCGATATAAAAAGCTATCGGTGTTCCTAGCGGAAATGAAAGCGAAAGGTGTTATTAATACTTCTATCACGAAAGGCGTTGAGAGTCTGTTGTCGATCAAGGTAACGTCGTTGCACCGTCGTTAGACTTCTTTCAACCCTGTCGTTATCTTTTGACGAGATATCTCGCGGCTCGATACCGGTCGTCAGAAATAACGGAGGGGTTAACGATAGACGTATTGATAAACCGTTTGTTACAGTTCGATCACCCACTGGTAAGGAGATTGGTCGTTTTAGAGGAACCGGCACCGGTCGAACCGGTCGTGTCGAACACGGCGGTGGTTTCGGAGTGTTACAAAGTAACCGCACACGTGGTGCCGATACTGTCGAAATTCGGATACGAGTGAGTATACAGCGTCACGCCTGGGAGACACCATTTTTTGACCGCGATACGATAATTCCAGAGAGAATGATTTTCTGTGCAGAGCAGAAGTCTACAACCGTTACATCATATACCATTATGCTGTATTATATGATCCGAATTATGTACATTTTACTCCCATACGATGATTGCAGAAAAGGGGACGTAATGAAAAGAGCTGAGATCAGAAAATGTTTCACTGATTACGTGAAATTGGAGAACCTACAGGACGGAAAGTGAGCGAGCGTTTTCTGTATACTATACCGTGCCGCTTGTTCTCAGGCGCGACCATTGTGAACTCGTTCTTTTCGCAGGATACTGAAATTAAACCCACAACTCGCAGGTATCATGAAAACCAAAGCGGATCAAGTCACCGTCACCATGGAGGACGGAATAAATAAATTTATAGGTCGCATGACGCACATGCACGAAGTTATGCTAGCGGGGAACAAGTTGTTGCACACCGGGAAATTGGAGCCCATCGATATGAGGGTGACCGTTCGATCCGGCGGCAAAAAGGTATAACGATTACGCTTTCGGATCGAGATTAAAATTATAAACAACACGTTACAGCCGCCGATCGGTGAAACGAATAATATTGATAAATTGATTTGATGTATTTTCTTATATATTAAAGGTGACGTTGGTAAATAACTTGGAGACTTTTGGAATAAACTCGAAAGAGTTTAGCAAGGAGTGCCAAAACATTGGCGCAAGCGCAACAATCACGGATGAACCTGGGAAGAAAACTCCCAGCGTTCTCGTTCAAGGAAATCAAATTCTATACGTGTACAAATTACTCACTGGTAAGCAGAAGGACGTATCTTATTTTTACAAAGCGAATATATTCGTACTGTTTCCGTCTAACAAATATCGCTCTTCGTTACAGAAAAATATCAAATTAAAAAGACTTACATAAGGGGGCTAGAATTCGCTCCGAAAAAACCAGGGGCTCATAAAAAGTAGATGGACAATTGCTGTTGAATATTACGCTTTTCTCTGTCACTTCTAAATTTGTACAAAACTATGAATGCGAAGGTTACACTTACCTATTCGAGAGCCTCATGCTGTTACGGAAGACTGTGTCCACAAGATTATGCTGCCGTTACAATGTCTTCTTTATAAAAATGTTCCGCATTATTTATTCGAACTAAATTATATTTAGAAAGATAAAAAAAAAACGACCGTGTCTCACTATTGTACTTGGCTCCACGAATAAATGTGTTCTTAACTATGTAAACCCGGTGTTTCTTTTTTTATCGTCCCGTAAGCGGTGTTGTTTGTTGACATCAACTTTGAACTTTTGATTACTATTTATTTTAACGGAAACAGATAATGGTTGGAACAATCCCAAAGCAAGAGTGGATCGGCTGACTGGCCGAAAGAATGGAGGATCAAAGTTTGTTAATATAATTTATTGTATATCGAGGTTTCAACATGGAAAAGTACAAATATTGCAATATAGGGCCCGCGAGCTCTCCTCGGGTGGGAGGGAGGGAGGGAGGGAGGGAGGGAGGGAGGGAGGAGGGTACAATTTCATAGGAAGGAGAGACAACGCACGGTAAGATACTTCGAGACTCTTTTTTTCGTTTTTTCTTTTTGTTGTTCAGTTGCTGGGAATGCGTTTCAAAACGGAGAAATATCAAGTGTTACAGATTCAATGCATTTCCACTGTTCGTGTTTTTTGTTTTTTCTTCATTTTTGTTCTTCGTCGTTCATTTGCCTGACAATATAGGGAAACAGTTGGACGAATCGAGCGAACGATCCGTTCAGATTTCTCTTGAGTAAAGGAAGGTTCCCTCCTCTCCACGGCCCCCGCATATATTTAATACTCGTTTTTTTTTTTTTTTTCACTGTTACACCGGTACGCACGTGCGCGTCAAGAGGCGACACGCGACGCGCACGTGCACGGGCGAACAGCTTGTTGTTCTTTTTTTCATCATCGTCATTTTCATCATCATCATCGTCTTCACTTTCTTGTCCTTAACTAAACAGGCTGCCCCTGCAGTCGTGATCGCTCGAGCTGATCGAGTCTCCGCCTGATTCGTCGATCGAAGAAACGATACGTTCGCACGAGAATGTAGCCTAACTCCTCGGGACGGCCGAACCCGTCGCTCTCTCGAAGGGCTAAGCTACATATTTCTTCGATTCCTCGAACGTACATCCGATAGTTACTACTTACTCGTTAGCTCGACGTGTTTGTGGGCGGATATGACTTAACGATTCGCGGATCCGTCAAAACCGACGTATTTGCGAGGATCCAGAATCCGCTCGCGTTCTTTTCGATCCGGAGGGGGATCCTCTTCGAGACGATTCCGTTTGATTTGCACGTGCCGCGTGTCCCCGGATCCGCGAAGCGTTTAATTACAATAACTTTTAGAATCATCTCTCTGAAAATCGTCGTCTCCATCAATAGCCTACCATTTCTTCCTACGACTATCGACGAATCATGGCCAAAAATAGTATCGAAGCACCGTTGGTTCACCGTTTCGTTACGACCCCCCTTTCGAAACCCCCGAAATCAAAAAACAACTTTACCACAGTCGACATAATCGATCTCGATCGACGAGCGTGCCACGGCCGCGTCGAAGCGCCTTTCATCTCACTCTCTAACTCACTCTTTCTTTCTCGTTCTCTCCCTTTCTTCCGTTTTTCGACTTCGGAATTTTCATAGTTAATTTTTTTTTTTTTCTTTTATGCAACACATAATGCGACTAGGTAGTACAGGTTAATTAATAATTAATATCGTTAGTTATACAATAATAACGTATGACTAGACAATGCAAGATAATAATTATATCGTAAATAGTAATAATCATGGATCGCAATTTATATCAACAATTGTGATGGCGCGCACGTGTTGTCGAAAATGTTGTTCTTGTTTGATGTTCTCTTGTTGTTGTTGTTTTTGTTATTAAATTATCGTTATGTGTGTGCCTCTGTGTGCGTGAATGGTACCCTCTTTTCTGTATGCGTGTGCTATGTACGTACTGTATGCGAGTTTGTATGCATGCATGTATGTATGTATGAGAATGTATATACCCTACGTGTAATCGTGACTTTTCGTCAACAATGACCCTTTGTTCGGTGTGTCACACGCTTCTCCATTTTCTCTCTCTTTCTCTCTCTCTCTCTCTCTCTCTCTCTCACTCTCACTTTTCTTTCTTTTTCCCGGAGGTTAGGCGCGCAATTTGAATTTTGTGTCGGTTTGTCCGCGTATGCGTAGGAGTGTGTCACTCTTTTCGTGTATACGGCGTAGAAAAAGTACAGCAAAGATAACTATTCGTGTAGATGTGTAGATTCTCGATGCATTCCTGATTCGTTGCCCCAGGATCGTGAAAAACGGATCGTTTCCATCGGAACGACGGAATCCACGACAGAAGAGGTTGAGGTAGCGACGAGGAATGCCTCGACGGAATGAACAGGACCGTGAACACTCCATCGTTGTTTCCACGAGAAAAGAATTGCTACATACTGTCCCCTCGCGGAACACGTAATATCTGTGATCAACAACGAGGGAATCGTGTTGCGTGTGTGTGTGTGTGTGTGTGTGTGTGTGTGTGTGTGTACATGAGAGAGCGTGTGTTACCGTTTCATCGTTTTCGTTTCGTTTCGTTTCGTATTCGATTCAATTCGTCTGGCTGGTTTTTTCGTAGCTCGAGCTGACCTCGAATTTCCGCGTAGCATCCGAACTGAGAAAAATGGAACGCGCCTATGGTTTCTCGTTGGTCCGGTTCACGCCATTTTACAACTGTACGAGCCGAAACTGTTGGCAAACTGTTTTGTTCGTTGGCTAAACGGCGTGCATGACATTCGAAAATATTCTCGTATCTTTTTTTCTTGGACAGCTGGTCGTCGGAAAGTTTAAGCAAAAAAATATAGGACGATTAACGATCCCGATTACAAAATTTCCTGGGTCCCTTTTTATCGGCGCGTATCCTACCATTCACGCTTGACGATAGTGTATTTTTAGTGTTCTAATCGGAATTTTAACACCGATTTAGACGATTACGATCCGATTCGAGCAATTCGAGGTTCAACTTGAAACTATATCTAGAAGACGGACACGCGTGTTTGCGGTGCGCGTGTACGCATGGAAATGTACGTGCCGTATACGTGTGTGTGTGTCTCATATTTTCTCTCTTTCGTTCTCGCTCGCTTTCCGTGTATGCATGTAAGTAGGTATGGTCGTGTGTGAACGTGTGTACGTGTGTACGTGTGTACGTGTGCGTATGTAGAGGAAGCTTCTTGCTCAGAACTACATATTTAAAATCGGTAAAGTCCCGATTAACCTCTTAAAAAGCACGCCCAGTATATTTATGTGTGTAGCCGCGTATCGTAGTAACGCGAGATGCTCGAAAAACTCGTTTCACGTGAGAATTATACATACACATGTACCGTAAATGTAATATAATGCAATACAATATAATGTAATGTAATATAAATGCAATGTAATATAATAATACAATAATATATAATGCAATGTAATAATGTATAGTATAGATATATCTAACTTCCACATAATACTTGAATGGATCCTCCCATCTCTATACTGTAGCCTGCGTTAAACAATACGAGTAAGTAATTCATAATTCATGCGATAAGTACACGGTAAACATGCGTTAAATGACGATAATTTAATACAGATACACATAGATAGATTAAGAGATTTTCACCCGCGGATTTTTTTCACGACCTGAACCAAGTGAAAAACGATAAAACCCTTGGCCCCCCGCTCCCTAACCCTTCGGAGGGGGAGGGGGCGCCGCTCGAACAAAGTATACCCGCGAAACGCTAGAGAAAGAAATGTCGGTTCGAAGTCCGTTCGAGAGAGCGCTAGACAATTCGTGTTCTACTCTTTAAGAGGTTAAGTAATCTACTGCCGCGACCATTTCGATCGACGGACCCGTCGACGTATCGATCCGCGTGATCGGTGGATCGATGCGCGAAAGGGACGGACGGGCACTTACGAGTAGTACTTCCGGTACACGCGCGGCCCTACCGCACAACGGATCGACCATAACAGCGATCGCACGGTATCCTTCGCGGCGATCAAAGTTACCAAGCCGTACGTCGAACATCGGATAAAAAGAAACGTCCCACTCGACTGTCAGCCGTCGCGCCGCGCCGCGCCGCGATACCTCGAAAAGAAACCCTTCCGGCGTCCGCTACCCCGTGTTTTATCTCGCCTCGAGCTCCGTGTCCTCCCGCGGTCACTGACCACGATCAACGTTAGCGTCGCTCGCGATCGACGGGATCCGGAATCCGGAATCCTTAATTCGGTATCTGGGAATCCGGTATCCTCGATCGCCAGCGAGAAACAAGCGTGACGTTCGGTTCGTTGTCGCGTCCCGTTCGTCGAATGGTGACCCTGTAGCCGACCGAAACGTTTCCCGGTGCTGACGCGAGATTACCTATGGCCTATGGGAAGAGGAAGTAGCTCGGTCGCTTCGAATGCTCGGTCGATGCGTGAACCTTAGGCCTGTGCACGGTCGACAGTGGTACGAGTCCGCGCGCGATCAGACGCAGCCAGAAACGGTCAACGGTATGTGGCACCTCGAGGCGCGTCTTGGCAACGATGCTCCCGAGCGGACCCGTTCGAAAAAGGATCAGCTCCGTTGATGGACAAATCCGTCTCGAATCGGGCCTCGTGGCGTCCCGGGATCACCGGGGTCACGGTCGAACGTACGTCTCCGACCCCGCTAAAGAATCGATGTTCCAAAAATTCATCGATGACCGCATCGAGTCATTCGATCGCGTCCCGTTGCTTCTTGGCGTAACCGATCACCAATATGGGCGGAGTCAATCCCCCGCTGCACGGGAACGCCTCCTCTCGCTAAGTTACCAAGGAAACGGCGTAGTAGTACAGTCCGAGTGTAATCGGACGTGGAGCAATGTTTCGATAGCAAAAGAAAGCGTCCCTTCAAAAGAAAGGGATCGATCAAAAGGGTTCCACCAAAGGGCCCTCGTGACTCCGAGAAGTCACCGGACCGACCGACGGCCTTTCACCCCATCCGTGCACCGTCTACACACCGTACACGCTGTACACTGTCTACGATCAGCGATTGTCCCAATCTACTGGTTGCCGGTACCCGCAGACCACCCGGTCGGGAAGTTGTCTTTCTAAAAGGGCTGAAGCGGCGGTTTGCCGACGACCCGATCCGACCCGATCCGATCCGATCCGATCCGATCCGATCCGATCTTATCCATCCCTCCGCAGTCAGTCTTACTTTGTTCACCCACGATTCTCCCACCCCCTCCCCCCTCCCCGCTTCTCCTCCTCCTTCTCGTCACATTAAACTTTGTCAATAACAAATACACCCCTTTAATCGTAACGTCCTGTTCCACGATAAATCCGTACCGTATCGCGATCCTCTCGTTTCTCTCACAACGGTCTCCCCTGAACAGTCCATGGCCGATATTACGTCGCGCGTGCGACACGCCGCGTTTATTATCACTTACGATTTGTGCAGTCCTTCGTTACCGGACATCCGATCGATACGTTTTACTTATACACATAGAAAGATTACATCGATCGATTCGACGGGCATCCGTGGAATCGTTCCCCCGATCAATGGAAGCATCAGACACTCGGCCGAGAATCCCCTCCCCACCCACCCCCACCCCCTTTCTCTGGTTTCAGGATCGCACGTTTTCCGATCGATCGACAAGTTTTCACAGAAAAATTGTCGGATGCACCGATGCACGCGATATCTCAAGAACGAAGACGCGGTCTCGCCGATTTTCCGTGGTTCGCGTGGACGTGCACGATAGATCGACCGTCCCGACCCGCTCTGCTCTGCCCTGCTCTGCCCTGCCCAGCCCCGCCCCACCCCTTCCAGTTGTCGAGCCCCGAAAACCAAACGAAACCCCGCCCCCGTTCTTCTTCGCCCCTCCCCTTGAACGTTTCCCCGCTTCACCATTTCACTTCGTCTTTTTTTACACCGGTTCTCTATATCGTTTTTTCTTTCTTTTTTTTTTTTAATAAACTCCTATTCCCGTCCGTCCATTCACTTTCCTATCTCGACGTCGGTCGTCTATCACGTCTACGCACGTCTATCGCCTAGCGTAAACCGTTTTTTATCCTTATAGTAACGTAATTAGTATTACCATTACCTACTTACTTGCTTACTCTCTTTCTCACGCTCTTTCACTCTCTCATCTATCTCTCACATTTAAATAGCGCCTTTATTTATCAGTTACAGTTAAATATCGC
Organism: Lasioglossum lativentre; assembly: GCA_916610255.1. Taxonomy (NCBI): domain Eukaryota; kingdom Metazoa; phylum Arthropoda; class Insecta; order Hymenoptera; family Halictidae; genus Lasioglossum; species Lasioglossum lativentre. The sequence goes on along the minus strand of OU744356.1, from coordinate 679,251 downwards.
TATCAATACCGTATTAAAACCCTTCATAAAATACATTACTCTATTATAATCCGCGTTTTATTTTGTCTCGTTTCGCCCCTCCGCCTATCCGAACGTTATCTCCGCGATCTCCCAGCTCCACCCCCATACCAACCCCTTCGTCTCGTTCCCTCTTCGTCCTCAGTAACATCCTATCATCAGACTTTGCTCTCGGTTCGCGGGTCTCCCACGTTGTTAGCCTAATCTCTCGCTTCGTCTTGGCTCGATTAACAATTTGCGAGGAAATTCCGCATCGTCCTGCACCAAACCCCCGCACCCGCGAGGCGATGCGCGCGTGTGCGCTTCCGGTCGGACAATTGTCCTTTCATCCTTCTTGCCCCGTTTTATTTTTCCATCGTTTTCCAGTTCCGTCGTTATCTCGGTCGCTGTATCGCCGGTTGCCTCGTACAGGCGCGATCGTCGATCATCGATCCGCGACGATCCACGGCCGATATTTTGCAGAGGTGGACCGGAGGCCCGACCGACGCGGAATCCCGGACTCTGTTTTCGCAGGGGAATGAAACGCCGATCGATCGTTCCTTGGATCGTTCGATCCTTCTATCCCGTCCCCTGCCCTCCCCCTTCCCCTTCCCGCGACTCCCGCGAGCGGCGCTAAAACGCACCGATATTCAATTCGTTTCCCATCTGAATTTCTAATTTAAGCGGACGACGCCGGCGGCGGTCCGACCACCGATTCTCATTCGAGCTCGACCCCATCCTGGCATATTTGTTCTCGACTCGTCCGTGGAGATCGAGAGCGCACGGAACACCAGGAGAGATCGATGCACGCGTCAGCGATGCAATTATTCCGTACCCTTTCATCGATCGATCGTGACATTCGTTTTAGCGCTCGATAAAGTTAAACAGACTTTTGTTCGAACACCACCGATTTTTCGTTCGATGTTTATTCTCCCCGGATTTGAAAATGAATGTAAACTTTCTCCCGTAGAAACACACTATTATCCGGATCTCGGAGCGAGGAAATTAATAGTTTAGCTGGCACGGGGTCAAAAAGCAAGTAAAGAGTACCAATTCCATATGCTGCTTTTTTCTTTTATTATCAATTTTGCTCGAAGAAGAAGAGATTTTTAACTGTACTTATTAGAGAAGATTTTGCGATCCATTTTAAGCGTTGAACTCGAATGATATGTTTGAAGAATGCCGACTAAAATTAGCAGAGGTCTTTTAGCGATCTCGCTCGTTCCGATCTCCTCACTTTCCATCGAGAGCGCGCGTCGATCGACGATCGACGATCAACGATCGATGGATCGGTTTCCCGCGGCGCGGCGCGGCGCGGCGCGGCGCGAAAAACGGAAAACGGACGACCGCCGGCATCCGTCGAGAATTGGTTCCAAATAGCTTCTCCGACAGGTTCGCCGAGTCTATCGATATAATTATACGCGTATCACATTGTCAATTCACATGACGATATCGGGTCGCGCGAACGACGCGGAAACAAAGAAGCGCGGATCGACCCAGCGAGAGAGATCGGGATCCCGATCGAACGAAGAAAAAAAAAATCCGAAGAAAAGGAAATTAATGCGAGGACCGATTCTAGATGAACAGCGAGCCAATTCGTTGATCAGGATGATGCTCGACTCGACCGATCAGCGTTCGATCGATCGGTGCGTCGTCGATTCAGCGGGTGTGAAAGAAGAGTCACGTCTCGAGTCAGATTTAAGAGCAACTGATCTATATTTCCATAAGTTACAAAATCATTCGGTAGCATCGTCTTTCGTCCGTCGCGTCGGGACGACGCGACGCGACGATCCGAAAAAAGGACAACGTTCTTCTGTCTTCTGTTTCATCGAATTTGTGGATGTGTTTTCGTGTCTTTGGTGAATTATAATCGTAACGAATCGATACTCATTCATATATAAATTCAATATTACTCTCTCTCTTTTCACGTTCTCTCACTCTCTCGTTCCGCTTCCTTCTGTTGCTGCCCCCCCCCCACCTTCCCACCAGCCCCCGTTCGCCCTCACATCCCGCTCTTTTTTTTCGTTTTCTTCCGTTTTTCCCCCCATTTTAGTTCATTTATTATCGTTTATCTCGCGCGTGTGAGTTTCTTGATTTTTTCCTTTTTTTTTTTGTTTTTTTTTTAATTAGTGCCCTCCGTGTTCGCTTACGTCTACGGTAGTTTCCCATTAAAGCTGTAAAACGTTTCTAAAGAGAATTCGTAACAGTCGGACAGATTATTTCGCATGATTTTTGTTCGTGATCGTGATCCCATAGAAATCGATCCGCGGACGAGCACCGGACGGGCCGGCCCGGCCCGGCCCGCCAGCCCGCCTCGACGACGACGATTAATCGCGCAGCCCGTTTTTCGGTCCTTTAGGCTCGTCCTCGAACCTCCTGTCGACCAATCGAGTGGAGTTTCCCGAGAAAATGTTAGCTTGCAGCTTGATCAAAGAATTCGATGAGAAAAGAACGCATGAAAATGGTTTTGAGAACTTGCCGATGACGCTAAATACCGTGGATTTTACGCGATTACAGCGCAAGCAAGCCTTCGCTTCGATCGATCGTTTGCATTGTTCGTGAAGCAGATTGAATTCATATAATGAATTTACGTAACGTTCGAATAAACTTTAGAGACTTTTTGTCGTCGTGGACGTTGACTGGTCGACAGAAAGAAGGACAGAAAAAGGATCCGCGCGACTATCCCCATCAGTTTCCCCCATTCTCTGGCTGTGTCTTTTTTTTCCTTTTCCCAGCCCCTCTACCCTTTCGTTTGTCCGCTCGATGGATGTCCTCCGCACGCTCGGAGAATAATCGGTCCGGGAACAACGAAAAGCGTATATATTGCACTGTGTTTCATCCTGGCTGATAATAATCGATCCCTCCTCCACCTCCTCCTCCTTTACCTCCTCCTCCTCTTTCGCCGCCGCAGACATTTCAATTTCCCCTTTCGTTTTGTTTCTCGTTTTACCGTTCGTTTTGTTTCTCGTTTTACTGTTCGCTTTCGTGAACACTTATACAATATCGTACAACGTCTATAATATCGTAATGGTAAAATCGCTGGTATTATAATAGTAATTACGGAATCACCGCGACAACTAGGAGCGTACAGATCCGTGTGTTCCTCGTCGGGGATCACCTACGCTCGATCGCTAGATCGCTCGATCATTTCCGGAGGCCCGACGCGACGCCGCCGTAGATCGTGCCGCGACGATCGAGGAAAATCCTCGCGTCGGCCGGTAGAAAAGTGTCTATAATCGAAAGTGAGATCATGGTTTACAGACTCGGCGAAACGCAATCGAATGGCAAACTACACCGTTGATCGACTGCGGATCATTACGCGCGCGTTCATGGCATTTACCGATTCTCGCAAGATACAAAAAAAAAAAACACGACATTTTTATTTCTGTTGTTTTCTAATCGATGAAGGAATTTTTTTTCTGTACACGGGTGTCGATGAAATAATGAAAAATCTGCTTAAAGATCCTCAGCCTAGCGATCGTTGATTCGATTAGGTTATTGCGCGAATCCGGTATTTGATGGCTCGGCGCGATCGTTTTGCGGAACGATCTAACAACAGAGCGTCGCGGCGTCGCGCGTCGGGCGTCCCGAGCAACGTGTCTCCTCCCCCGGCGGTAAAAAACAAGTCCCCTTAATATCTTAATACTGTCGATGAAGAAACTTTCATTCGATTCCCCCGTAGAAATCCCTCGTCCTTTCAATAGAAAAGGATAAAATGTCTTTTTGGCGACGACCCACGGGAAACGCGGTCTACTCGAGATCGATCGGTCGCGCGTAACAAGTCTAATATGTATGGTAATATTATATAGATTTATCGCGGATTTTGTACCTCGAGGGCCTCGGCGCGGCCTCGTGGAATGTGCTAAGTTCGTCGCGGTCCTCGTCCACGCGAGCCATGGCATCTTTGCGGAAACATTGCTGCCCACGTCGCATCTTGGAAACCGATTCAATCGAATCGAATCGAATCGAATCGAATCGAATCGAATCGAATCGATTCATGTCGAAAATAGACGAATTCTGAGCGCGAATTTAACGCCGCAGCTACCGGGCACTGACAACACCAACCTACCGGTCACGATGATACACGAGACTGCGTTTACTCGAGAATCACGAGCGTTGCGTTTTTTGTACGTGATCGAAGAAATTGATTAGTTTGAGAATTTCCGGCAAAAGCGCGCTCGTGGCTTTCGATAATCGTGAACCGTAGAACCCGGGACCAGTCGGATCGACCTGTCAGATAGCTCTAGCGTCGACGAAGGGGCAGAGTCAGGTTTCGAAGCAGACTTTTTCGCGGAACCTTGCCGTTTTACCCCTCGACTACCCGAGGGAATCAAGTTATTCCTCTTTTCGCTTCTGATAACCGAAGCTCGATGGTTTCGCAACAATCGGTGGGGATAATCGACGGGACAAGGGGGTCGCGGAAGCTGCGGCAGCTTCGAACGAGTCATGGACGAGAACCGGAAGTCTTGTTCCGGCCGAGAGCCCCCGCACCCGGATGGAATGTGTCTTCGATATAAGAGATCATCGAGATTCGGTGAGCGACTCTCGCCGAGAGCTTTCTGGCTCCGCGTCGATCATACCTAACCGCAGAGCCGCGGATCTTTACGCGTCTAGACACATCCGGGAGTCTTCTGTTTGAAACGGCCCACGGGAACCGATTCCACCGATAAAACGCGCCGACGAAGCCGCGTGGAGTTCTAAAGGACTCGCGTCGCGTCGCGTCGTCGGCCCGTGGAAGAAACAGAAGTTCGCATAAGCATCCGCGGCATCCTGATCGCGGCTAGCGTCGATTCGCTTCGTGATCGACGCGGGAATACGTACGATCGACCGAGAAGCGATCGGTCCCGACCATCCGACCGTTGGATCCTCGAAAAAGCTCGTTTACTGGCCACATCCCAAAATGGCAAATGATCGGAGGATCGAGAGGGGCTCGATCTCGGGCTCGATCTACATCGAGTATTCTCTTTATCTCTGTTGCCCTATCCCCACCCCCTCCCACCCCCACTCTCGTTCGCTTTTATTTGTTTAAATAATTTATATATCGCGTTTCGGTGTGAGCAATTGATTATATCGGCAGTCTTTCCGTTTCTGGATCGCGTCGACTCGCTGAAAATACCGCTTTTAGTGATCCTCCCGCTGAAAGATCCTACCCTCTCCGCCCGTCCCCACCCACCCACCCACCCCCACAAGTTAACCAAGCGTCCCCGGCAAAATATAAATTATTTAAAGGTCCGTGGATCACGAGACTCGACGGGCATTTCCGCCAGAAGACGGTCCTACGCGAGTTTGATCGTGCGAGAAAGCGCTCCGGCTCGGGAACCAACTGTGGCCACCGGGGCCACGGGGCCACCGGGGCCACCAGGGCCACGAGGCCACCAGGGCCACGGTCGAACGTCTCCGGCCGAAAGCAAAAGAGTGTTTAGGTGTCGGGGAACGTGTTGTCATCCTCTGTTCCTCGAAGAAACGACGAAATGGGAAACGAAACGGATGAAGCCCACCCCCTCCCCGCGAAGCACCGTGAATTCCTCGATCAACCCCTCTCCCTCGTTCTCTTCCCCCCATCCGTAACCCCTGAAAAATATTTCGATCGCTTGGATCGCTTCAATATCCGCGCTCGGTTCTCAACTATTTTTTTTTGTTTCTTCCCTTCTTTCTCTCTTTCTCTCTACTTTGTTGTCACCGCTTGCTTGTCCTTTCCTCGTTACTTGAGTGGAATAATTACAAGTACATCGTCTCTTATGTGGCATGCGTGTGAAGTGTATTCGTGTGGTTAAGTTTGTGGTTTCGTGTCCGTGTCGCGTATACAGACATACACTTTCTCTCGTTCTTCGATCCAATACGATTTTATATTAATTTCTCTATTTTTCTTTTGTTCCCTTTCGCTACTCTTTCTCCCGAAAATATCCATCGTGTTCTCCTCGTACACGCACATTTCTTTGTTGTTGAACAGTTTTGGTTGTTTCGTTTGTTTTTATGGTGGTGGTGGTGGTGGTGGTGGTGGTGGTGGTGGTGGTGGTGGCGGTGATGGTTCTTGTTGTTTGTTTGTTTGTTGTTGTTGTTGTTGATGTTGTTGTTGTTGTTGTTGTTGTTGCTGCTGTTTCTTTTAGTATCACTATAGAGTTATCGTAATTAAATATTTATACACCCATTGACAAACTAGCTACCACGTTTTTTGTCGTTTAAATACAGTTCCATAGATATCAATTAATTTAATTAATTAATAGTTATTATAATAAGTTACGATAATTAATAATTAGAATAATCAAAACATGTACAGAAGATTATAGATTATCTCTTTCTTCCCCTCCGTCCAGTCTCTGTGCCCTCCTACTTCCTTCTCCGCCGGCTTTACCCTACTCACTGTCTTTCTTCGCTCTGTTCGCCTACCCACCCCATTCCCACCCCCTCTACCCAGTCCTTCGCCAGTTCCCACCCTTCTACCGTCGTTTTGCGTCGCTCCTCCCTCTGCAACCCATTTTTTTTTGGTAAATTTTCTTTCGATTCTTTTGTTAAAGAGTAGAATTTTTTTTATCGGTTCTTTTTGCTCCGTTGATCGTTGTGTTACTCGCCTCCGGAGTAATCTGCTCCTCATTGTCTCGCGTATATTATTTTTTTGTAATTTTCTTCCCTACTTTAGTTAATTCCCTAGCTTCTCGCCGTTCTCGCACTTTCACTCTTTCGCTCGTCCCCATTCTCTCCTCTCCTCGCACACGATCAGTCTCTCTCGTTCCCTTTTATTTATTTATTTATTTTTTTTTTTGTTAGTCTTTGAACACTCGACGTCTCCTCTCGTTCTTTTGTTTGCCCGTTTATCTAGTGTGGTTCGTTAGTTAGGCCTACGGTGAGCTAGAGCCGCTTTCGCATTATCGAATCCGCCGCGCCGTTTTCGAATCAAACGATCTCGGAAACGGTGCACCCTTTGCTCTCAAAGGGCGGCGTTCTCCGTCCAAGGAAAACACACACACACACACACACGCCGAGGATATTCATAGAATCGCGCCAACCGTTCGGTTGACCCGACTGCCAAACAATAGGAGAACGGAAGAAAAATCAACCGCTGCGATTTCCGCACCCCTCCCCGCTCCACGGACTGCTCGATTGCGGCTCGCTCTCGATATCGATTACAGACGAGCAATCCGTCTCTCCTACTTTCACACCGGAAACTAAATAGCAAGCGATTAAGGCCCGCTGCACGCATCCGTTGTTTCAACGTGCGGCAAAATAACGGACGTCTACATCAACTGACATGCGATAATGTAATGACGATCGCCTTCGGGGAATTGCGGCAAATATTGCACGCACGAGCGACGCGCGACGCCGCAATTACAGTTCCAACAAATGTGCAGCGTCTAATTGAATCCATAGTACTTCAGACCGCAACTCCGGTACCGCACGGTCTCCGCACGTTAAAACAACGGACTTGTGCAGCGGGCCTTAATCGCTTAAATGCTGCTAATTCGTCGTCGACAGACTGCGGATTTTTAGCGCGACGATCCTGACAACGAAGTCGAGCAGGATCTGTCCAACTCTCGGGCAATTGTTATTCAAATTCGTTGACAATCGTTGCGTTCAAGTTTTACGAATTAAGTGGAATGAAACTTGACATTCGGTTCGATGTAATTACATACAAACAGAGAGTCGCCACTTGGTCGTATTCGTGCAAACGAGGGTTGAAAATTATTTACGAGAAAGATGCGATAGTATTGCCAATGACAGAATTTAAAAAGATTAGAGGCAACCGGACGTTTACTTTTCGCAGCAACGACATCGATGCGTCAATAATCGAATAAGAATCCGCAGTCTAGTTGTCGACTGTGTACGTGTCCACAGTAAGGTGTCCACAGTTCGAAAACCCTACCCGGAAACGCCACTCTCTCGCTGCTCCCCCGAGCACCCCCCATTTAAAAATTAACCGACGGTCTCTCTGTGTTCCCTGGAAGTTCAGGAAAAAGAGTATCACGATCGCAGCCACGATCTACATGTAAATGCATTGCCTAAAGACTCAGTCTGTGTAAGTCGGATCGGTAGATACAAATTGGAAGAGGATTTTATACCCTTTCAACCCCTCGACAGGGGGATGAAAATCCCTTCCAGTCGACTGGAATCATGTGCGTCGTGGATCTTCCATCGAAACGAAAGATATCGGTCGTTGCGGATCACCGATCTATCCTCTGCTCAACGATATATTACTAACGATCGACCGAGATCTTTGTCTCGACAGTCCACTGATAAAACAGTTCACCGACGATCGGAAAAGACGTTCTAACCGTTCTCTTCCGGTTTATCGTAAAATTCGTCCGCTTTCGCAGAGCAGGTTTCGTCCTCGCTGACTAACGAACAAAGAATCGTTGATCGCTACTCTCCGGATCTACGGGATCTACGGGATCCATCGGGATCCTCTGGGCAGAATACAGGACGAAACGAAATCGTCGACTATCCGGTAATCGAGAAAGAGATTTCGTTTCCGGATGAGAAACGCGGGGAGAACAGACCGATCAATGTTTATGGTGCGCGAAGCCACGATGGGCAGCGCTGCGATTGTGCGTTGCGATTGGACGTCGCGTCGCGACGTCTCCCGGCGTCGATCGTCGACAGCGAGCGGCTCGACGGCGTCCCGACGACGGCTACAACCTTAAAAAGTATTTTGTGCGCTGTTGTGCGACGAGGTTCGACGTCGGCGAAGAATCGAACCGGCTCGCCGGACGATCCACGCGACGATCGACGCATCCTGACGCGTCCTCGGCCATCCGATCGACGGAACATCCCGAGATCTCGAGATCGAGCGTCTGACGATGCATCGTTTCGAACGGGACGCGGCGCCGCGCCGCGCCGTCAGAAATTAGTTGATGCCTGGTGTAAAATTAGTTGTCGTTGCGTGAAACTGTACAGTTCCCTAATGTTCTGGGAGAAACAGCAATTTTTCGCGCGAATGAAGGGAACGCGACTACGTCGGGAAAATGTATATTGTGTGTATGTATGTATGTATGTATGTATGTATGCGAACGTACGTGTACACTTGATCCGGTGTTCTCCTTCTCCCAGAGTAGTCGACGACGAACGGCCTCGTTATCATGATCGTCATCGTAGCGATACAACTAACAATGATTACACGGACATAAATATAATACGCACAACGGTACATCTAACGTAATAGCCGTACGGTAATATAGTTTTATAATTAAGTAGATTAGCGTGTCCTCCATCGCTTTCTCTCCTTCTCTCTTCCCTTCCGTTCACACAGACATGTTCTCTCTCCTCGAGTAATCGACGCCCTCTCCGAGCACGGAAAGAACGGGTCAGGGCGCGCTGGCTTAAGCCGCGTGCACACTTGCTCGTCAATCGTTCGACTTCAACCCGGTAACCTTCGGCATTCTTTTCGTGAAACAATTGTACAATTATTTGGGAACTTTCGTTAGAGTGCGCGAAACAGCACTATAAGCAAAGTCGAAGGGTGTTCTTACGTTTCCTCGGAGAATATTTGTTAAAACGAATGTCCAAATTGGTTCGTAAATTTTTGAAATTTCAGTTTACAGAAAGGGCTGATAGTTTTCTCAGAGGAGAACGTTTCTCGAAAGGTCAGCCAAATCGTTGACAATATCCACGGCAGCGGAGAGTCAGAGCCGTCGGATCTAACGTCGTTTTTGGTGGTCGTAGAGTTCCCATGACGTTCGCAAGTGGACGCGCGGCTTAAGGAATCCTCCCCTCGAATCTGCACGCGTTGTGCGTCTCCCCCTCGAGTCTCCCTTACTATATTGTGCGCGCGATATCGAGCAGCTTTAGGGCTGAGAGGCCTCCAAACTCGAAAGGGGAACACGAGTCCCGAATTTCTTGGGTCCTGGATCGATACCGTGCACCTCGAACAATACAAGATCGCATTCGAACAGGCCACGTCCCCTCTCGAGTCCTGTTCTCGCGGTTCACCGAGGGACTACGTTCCTCGTTCGATCGGTATCCAAGCTCTCCTAGATCTATCGTAGATCGAATCGTCGCTTTTCGATCGTGGGCGACAACGGAGCTATAAATCTTTGATGGTGTAGATGTTCGTTTTGCAATTTAAAAATTGATTTACGTCGCCTAATGTCCGCGGTAATCAATTTTTAATTCTTCTTTACGATCCTCGGCGGTAATCAATCCTTTTTCAATCTAGTAACATACGATCGATGTTGTTACAGACCTTTTATTTTCGTTGTTCGGTCGTGTCCGACCACCAAGTTTTATGTTTTTAATTCGTTTTTGAGAATAAATTCCACGCGGTCGCCCATGATCGGTGATATTAAAGATGGCTACTGCCCCCGAATAGGGTGCAACGTTGCGCAATCGTGTCCACGCGTCGCGTTGGCCCGAATAACGAGGAACAACGTCGAGGATAAATTGAGTCAGGCTATGGGAGATGATGCGCCATGGGGTGTGGTCGTGGGTTGCGGACAATGGTCTCGGAAACGGGGGTGGTTCGTGGTAGTAGTGGTGGTGGTGGTGGTGGTGGTGGTGGTGGTGGCGGCGGTGTAAACAGAAACAAGTAATCGAAATAAAACGAACGACGTATCTTGAACCAAACACAAATCAGTTTAATCCTTAAATAAAACATAATTTCTGTTATGTTATATAATAATTAAATAAATAAATAAATAATCGGTAGCAGTAGTAGTAAGTAGTAATAAGTAAGTAGTAAGTAGTAGCAGTAGTAGTGGTGGTAGTTATAGTAAGTAAAGTTATAGCGGGTGGTAAGAAAATAGCGGATGGTTAAAAAAAAGTGAATCGAAGTGATAAATGTTCGAAGACCATTTCCTCGTTTCTTTTTTCTTAATCATTCTTTCTCGTTTTCTCTTTTCTTTTTTTTCTTTTTTACGGTTCGTCGACGTAGTGGTACGAAAGTAAGTAGCAGTAAAGGTGTTTAAGGTTACACGTAGCTACTTGGACGAGAGACACAAACATATATACGATCGTAATTAATAGCAATGATAATAATCGTAATAATAATAATAATAATAATAATAATAATAATAATAATAATAATAATAATAATGGCGATGGCGATGGTAATAATAATAATAATAACCAGAATAATAATAATAATAATAATAATTGTAATATACGTGATAATAACTATGAGAAGGATTAATCATTTATAGTAGTGAATGTAAACTAGTCGTGCTGTAAGAACTCTACCCTAATACTCGGGGGCTGCAATTGTCTTACACACCTTTCACCCCCCCGTCCCACGAGCATCGCTCTACCTATCCAAGCCTCTTCCACTCGCTCGTCGGCCTCATCCTTCAATAGAAACCGTTCGCTCCTCTGATCTTCCACAACTCTGCCCACTATAGCTCTGCTATACAGTATTCCCTCGTTCTTACCCCCCCCCCCTACCACCATTTCGCTGCTCGTCCAATAATACTCCTTGGATCGCAAGACATCATCGCGTCCCTCGGCAATGACAAAAATATCATCACGCTGCGACCTCTGATCCAGTAACGAGGGAATCCTGTGTTAACAGACGCCACTTCTATGCTAAATTCCACTGTATCAACAATTTGTTTCTCGCTTTTCATAAACTACGCCCAGATTTCTTACCGAACCGCTTCAAAAGAGGTATTTTCATAGAAACTTGAGACCGAAATAAATTAATCAAAAACTCGATTTCAGATGGTAAAATTCAGGTATTTGAATTGTACGCCAACCGATTGAAATTTTAAATCTTCTTCTTGAATATAGTGGCGTTTACCGATAACTTTCTCTTATCTTTTAGAGAATGCTGGATACAACTGAACGCGATGAGGTAACTGTGTCAAATTACAGGTATTGTCACCGGTGAATAGGTTAAACTCAATTGAAAATAGATCTTGAACCTCGTTACCACCGCGATGAGATTACGAGCGACGGTAAGAAGGTGCGGCAACAAACGTGGACGCAGCTTTATTGTATCCAGAGGTCCCAGAAGCGACGGAAAAGGGTTTGGTTTCCATTGGTTGTCATTGCTGGCCGATGCTCGCGGAGACGACTCGACGTGATCACCCGACGCGTCAAACCGTCGCATGGTATTTTTATATATAAATATAATTTGCACTAATCGTCGAGATCCTCGTCGACCCGACGTCAGGACCCGCTTCTCCCGTCCCCCCTACTTAAACGGTTCTCCATTTGCGCAAAGTGGACCGGAAACGCGACCGTGACATTCGCGGGCTTCGAATAAATAAAATAAAATAAAATCTTAGCGATTGGCATTCTGCTGCTTCAGGTTCAAAATTACGTTCTGCGGGGATGTTCGAACGTGCGAGACGTCGTTCCACGTTCCTCCGACGAGAGAACGTTCGAACAAAGACATCGGCAAAGTTCTTCATCCCCATCCCCCCCGCCCCCCCCCCCCGACCCCGGACTAGACACAAAAAAGGTACACATAAATAGGACAACATATACACGCTACGCTTTTCATCTCTCACGTAAACACTAAATCTAAGAACCTAACAAAATCGTCGCATCTGCCTCTGCTTTACTCACGATTAAGTACTTACAATCCGAGCCGGCTCTCGCGCCTCCCTGCCACCCCCAAGACGGCGAACGAATTTCATTTCAGCTCGCCGCCGACGTATCGATGATCGATGCGAATGTTGTGCTTTTGAAAGTTCGTTCAAAAATGTGAAGTACAAAGAATCGTATTGACCGTGGAACGAAGTTTGGAAAGAGACGAATTTCCATCTGCTTCGCGTCCAGGGTGGTGCGGAAAAAGCGATGCTAATAATTCTGAGATCAAGATGTCCCGAGGAAAACTGTAGATTCGAAAACCTACGGTTTACTCGAGGTTCGCGCTCCCGGCAACCACTCCCTCCGTATCGTCGCGCAGGTGGGCGGAGCGACGCGAGCGAGCCGACTCGCTTACCTACGTACTACCGAAACCGCGGCCTGTTTCGTCGATCCGAGCCTTACTATGCTAAAATGAATCTATGGTATCCGCGGCGAGATATTCTTCTCGTTGGCTGTCGCACGTAGACTAGACGCGTGTCTCGACGATCGACGGGAGCACAATCGAATAGATCGTCTCCCTTTCCTCGTCTCTATCACATAACCCCGTGGTGCATTGTCTCGAGCGTTCGTCGACGAGCGCGCATTTTCTCTCCCTCTCCCTCTCTCCTTCCCTCCCTCTCTCTCTCTCTCTCTCTCTCTCTCTCTCTCTCTCTCTCTCTCTCTCTCTCTCTCTCTCTCTTTTTCTCTCTCTCTCTCTCTCTCTCTCTCTCCCGTCGTACGCGTGTGGTCGCTTCGATTTGTACGTTGGCTCGCTTCGCGTTAAAGAAAAAAAAAAGAAAACATAAAAAATACAAATAAGCTTGCACACCGGCAGCGCACGGAACCAGCGAGGCCTGAAATTTTTGATTCGCAGAATTTCGCATTCCCTGCGCGCGAGTATGCGAGCTTGTCCTCCGTGCGTACCCCGCAAACACCGGAAACCTTTTACCGATTTTCCACGATTTCTTCGATCTCGAGACACATGCCGAATTTCACGATAGTTCTCGCGAGACGTCGGTGAACTCTGTGATCGTGCCGGTTGATGGATCCTTCGTCGCGTGGTACGGAGAACGAAAAGAAAAACAAAAATAAAGAAACATCGGAGAATATAATAAATGATCAAGTGTAGAAAGAGGGGAGCTGTCTGATTGCAGAGGTGCGAATACCGCGACGACACTGTTTCTATCCACGTTTCTTTGAGAAATGCGCGCGCACGAGAGCCTTGACTAGCAGAACCGACGTAATCCCTCAGGGTCCCGGTTTTCGGCTCGTCGTCGTCGACGGGCCACGAGATCACCTCCGTTATGCACGTTAGCCCCTAAAGTTAGTCACCTTAAATAGCGTACAATATGTGTATATATAAATATACCTCGTATATACATATATATATACACATATGCAAATATATATTACGTCGTCTCTCCGGTGCTCGTCGGTGTCGGCCGACGGCCATCTTAATTCGTCTACGTCGAAGTTTAAGACTTAAGTACGTTAACGTCACATCGGGGACCGAGAAATCGGTTGGCCCGTCTCACCTTTGGTATCGTTATGCCGCGTGTTCACGCGAGAGCAACCCGCCGGGCAGCATCGATTCCCTCGTATCGCTCGAGCAACTCGAAACTGTCGACGGATTTCTCGTTGGTCCGCGTTTCCACTGGACGCTTCCACCATTCGAACGAGAGATCGTCGAACGAGAGATCGTCGAACGGTGAAACTGTCCAGTGGATAGTCAGCTTCAGCCCTGACCAGTCCCTCCATCCCGCGCATCCTTCGACCAAATCGATCATCCCCGATACTTCCCCTCGTCTTCGTTCCCTCTCGCTCCTGAATTCCTCTCATCCTCCGACCTACACATACACATCCACACGCACGCATCTTCGTGGTATCTTCTCTTGCTACTTCTTTCTCTCTCCGAGGCCAATCGATCGCGAAAACGCTAGGCGTGTTCGTTGTCGGTTTCGTCTTTAACAATTTTCAGCAAACAGAGTTCTAACCAGTAGCCTTCGAAGCCTAGCCTGTTTCTTATTGCAATCTTTGGTAAACCTGGTAGAGAAGACTCAAAATCCCGAGTACCTTGTGCTCGCGACGGGGCGTATCGGATCTGGGTTAGGTTTCCCGTTCTCGCTACTTCGCTCTCTCTCTCTCTCTCTCTCTCACGCACACGCAAACGCACACAATCGACCGATCGATCGCACTCCACCTGGGGACTTTTCCGGAGTATTCGAAGCTCCACGCGACCCGCTCCCCCTCAGTTCGGCGTGTTCTCGACCGCGGTGCCGTCGTTTCGATCGCGAGGCAAAGAACCGGAAGCCGGTCGCGTGCCGCTCGTCCAAAGATTCCTATCTTCGACCGCGCCCCTTCCCCTCGGCCTTCACGTTTTTTTTCCCCGCGCATTTTCATCGATTTCAGTCGCTGTGTGCGCACCATGTGGCCCTCACCCTCCGGGTACATACACATAAATCATCGATATGTATGCGCGGAGAGCGAGGCGGTAAAGTGGTCACGCGAGCCTGCCAACGCTGTCCTCCTCTCCGCGGCTTCTTGAGCGTTTTCGAAGGACGTCCGTTTGGATAAAGAAAAACTACCTCGCTTCACCGTCGAAGAGAGAAAGAATACAGAAAGATGCGAGGAGAAGCGCGTAAATAAAAATTCGAAAATTCTCCCATCTTCCTCCAAAGCGAAACCGTCGCCGGACGATTGAACGCTCCACGCCACGACCTACCTCTCTTCCATCATCCTCTTCTCTGCACTCTTCTCTTCTCGTGATCATCGTTCGACACACACACGCACGCGCACGCGCGCGCACGCACGTACGCACGCACGCTTCGGCATTTATCTCATACTCATACCCTAATCGTCGCGCATACACGCTCTCCCTCTCTAATCTCTTTGTGTGTTTCAGTCCCTGTCGGCGGACGTGTCCTAGCCGAGAAGAGGACAAGCGTCGACTTCGGTGGGATAAGCTTTGCGGATCGGTTCAGCGGATATCATCCTGGTGTCTCTCAGTCGGAGCGAATCGGGTCTGCGTTGTCGTTCTCGCGGTCCAGTTTGTTCCGACGCAGATTCTTCGGGCAGTTTCGGGCGGAGGAGGTGGTGGTGGTGTTGGTGTTGGTGTTGGTGTTGGTGTTGGTGTTGGCGTTGGTGTTGGCATTCGCGTTGGCGTTGGCGTTGGCGTTGGCAGAGGTCGCGAGGTTTCTCATCACCATCCCGTAGCTGGCGAGAAAGCGCCGCGCGTGCACCAGATTGTTGTAGGTCTTGCCCGCGTGCTGTACCTCGGCTCTGTATCGGCTCGCAAGGCTGTTGATCGCGTTGTCGACCTGCAAATGGTGGTGGCTGTTGGTCTGATGGAGCTGGTGCAGCGATTGGTAATGGTAGTGATGGTTGATCTTCTTTTTGGAAGCGTAGGCGGCGGCCGCGGCAAGCGCCACGACGCTCGCTGGTGTCTTTGGTACATTGATGATCGCGGTGGCGGTCGTGACGGTGCTTGTGCTCGAGTCAGTGCTCGTCGACGCGATCGCTATACCGTCTCTTCCGCTCGATCCCGACGACTGTTGTTGCTGCTCTCGATCCTCCTCTTTTTCTGATTGTTGTTGCTTTTTTTGTTGTTGTTGTTGTTGTTGTTGTTGTTGTTGATCCGGTTGTTGCATTGGTTTTGGTTTGGTGGGTTGCTGTTGTTGCTTGTCCTACGCCGCCTTGCTCTTGTTCGTCTTGAAGCTGACCTGAAGCACCCGGTTACCGAGCGTGTAACCGTTCAGGCTCTGGATCGCCACCACCGCTTCGTCGTAGTTGGTCATCGTCACGAAACCGAACCCCTTGCACTTGTTCGTCTGCAGGTCCCGGATCACTTTGACCGATTGGACAGCGCCGAACGGACCGAACAACTGCCACAGCACGTTCTCCTCGGTCTCCGGGGCCAGGTTGTACACGAAGATGCACCAGCCGGAACCGTTCATCGCATTCCCCGGTAGCATCGAGTTCGCCAGGAGATCGCCTGCCAGCGGGCTGTACCTGAAACACCCGAGGAAAACCGTGAAAACGCTCGCCAGCCGTGGCCTCGCGCTGCGGGCCCGACTCGGGCCGATTTGGGACCGATTCTGACCTAGTCAAGCCTACATCGAGGTGACCAGACGTCTCAACTTTTGACCAAACTCCTCGCAACTTTTGTCTCGATGCAAGGACGCCGATATTTTTCTGCATTTTCATTGTACAATATAGGATATCTCGTATCCAGTGTCCCGATTTATAATCGCGACGATCTGGTCACCTTGGCCTAAATACAACTTACTGTAGCCTCGCTCGGTCCTCGTTCGGTCCAACAAGGAACTAGTCGGGTCTAATTCGATCCTAACCAATACCAAGTTGGGTCTAACTGGACCTTGTTGAGCCTTGTTGGTTTAATCGATGGGGAGGGCATTGTCCACTCGTAATTAGTCGTAACGTAATTACAGTATCTCACCTCTCAATTGGTTGCAACACGACCAAATTATTGCCATTTTATCGTAACTTCGAATCACGCGGTAATATGGAAGAAAGACCGTATCAAAAAAATGGATAGCCTTGGGTACAACAATGACATTATGTCTAACCATACGGAAATTGACGCTACTCCCCATCGATCGTGGACGACAATATCGTGACACTAGCTCGACGAGTACCGAACTTTCGCACGATACTGATTTACATCGTCAGAGAGACATTGCAATCAGCGTCGTGCAAGCGTCATCATAGACAAAAGCATGGCGATAGAGTCTCTTTAGCTGTATTGTTCTGACTTTCGAGGCTTTCGAGGATTCCGAGGTAGAACGATTTTTCGAAAATGAAGCGGACTCACGCTCGAAAGCCTCGGGGAGCTGGAACCGTACCATGCCAGGTTGTGAATGACTCGAGTCTCTAAATATCTGAGCTGTTTCGCGCGATACCATGATCCAGGACTTTCCTGCGAACGTTGTATGTACTTGTAGGTGGTGAAACAATTTAACAAGGATTCTGTTTCGCCAAAGAAAATGTAAACGAGCCTCCGAAAAGCATTTGGTCTTGGCGAATCAGCTCAGCAGTCGACCTCGCCGCGCGCTTGTCGCATCTACTTAACAGTGAAATAAAGTAAAACACTACTGCCTCGTTCTGACGGACACCAGAAAGAAAAAACAGAATCAAGAAATCAGAAGGAAAAGAAAAGCAAAGGAAAAAAGGTTGGCCCGCCGCCGCGCCGTGCGCAATTCTGAGCAGAAGCTGAACTCGGTACGTAACCTCGACGCGTCGCGTTGTTCGATTGATAGGGGCTCTGGCGGGGGCCGAAACAAAGGAGGGGGGGAGGGCGAGATCAACGAAAGAACGCAACCGGTGATCAACGCATGCGCTGGCTCGTCCTGATCGGCATGCAATGATTCAGCGTATTTACAGATCGTTAAAAAATGTATCTACGTACCTACTTGACGTCACAAGCCGCGTTAAAACAGGGCACATCTCAGTAAGTATTCAGTACAGTGTCGTGGGGCGGGGGGTGGGAGGACCGGGGGTGTTTGCCGGTAATTACGCGCTCTTTAAGGGACGCGAGTATCGCGCGAGCCGCGAGCATAATCGCGATGCTGTCAGAATCGAGGCGACGCTGCGAGGACTCTGGGAAACTGCGAAACAACCAAGTCCAAGTCTCAGTTTCACAGAATATGTAAATAAATCGATTCCGAAATTCATTGCAGAAATCTTTTTCTGCAAATTCCCAATTTGCGTAAGTTATCGGATCTTCCCATACGTTGCGACATTTCTTATTACTAGACTGTGGATCTTTATGCAAATTCCAACGTTCATAGATTATTTTATGAAAACCAAAATGAGTAACAAGATCAATTTATTTGCCAACTAGAAAATTGCTTTTGATAACCAATAGAGTAGAGATGTTATTAATTTTGAAAATGTGTAAATACCATAAATGCATAAAGAGATCCTTAGTCTACTTATTACACTTACACTTTATACTATATGCTATGTATATGAACTTCAATAGTTAAGGCAATTTTTTTCTAAAAATTTCTTTCTGTACCCTTAAAAATCCTCTCGACAATCTGAAATATGTTTAGAACAAAATATTGTCTGTCTATGTTTAAAGAAGTCGGAGAATGATGTGATGAGATCAGATCTTGGATAGAAAGGTGTTAAATCGCAGTTTCGACGCGTTCCTGCAGAAAGAATCACCTGTTGTCTTGTTTGCTTCGCGACTACGACCACGCATTGTACGAAAAATGCGTTGTTCGCGTTTTGGACAGCCGTTGTTTCAGGACTCGACCCCTAACACGAACGTCTCCTTTCCGCGTTACTTTTAGCCCGACATTGATATATATTTCTCTCTCTCTCTCTCTTTCTTTCTCTCTCTCTCTCCTTATTTTTTCTTTTCAGAGAATATTTCTCGCTGGAGGAAGCACTTTACGGAAAGGGCACTGTGTCGCGTTAGGGGTGCACAGTCTTCTTCTTCTTTTATTTCGTGATCGATACTGTTGGCAGATTTCGGGTAAGCGTTACTTATCCTTGCGAACGAAGCTGAGCAAAGTTCTTTCTACGTTACTAACTCGAAGTCTGAAATACTAAGTTGTAACTGTGAATACGTTTCAACTTAGAAATACATTCGACATAGTAAGTACAAAATCAAAATACTCGTATGCTATGACACTATGTTAGATGGGGACGAAGCGTTCGAATTCTTAAGTATAAATCGCTTCGAATGCAAAGGGTCAAAAAAATCTATTACAGCGAATCGAGTCATTCGAATAAAGGGTTTTCAATAATTAATACTCTGTTAGAAGAACGTAATTCTGGTGTTTTCGGCTTCATCGTTGTCCAAGGGAAATTTTGCCCAGCTCCGACAGTTCGGTTCGTTAACGGGACGGGGGGGGGGGGACTGACGTGTCGGTGCATTCTTTCAGAACTGCATTCGGGTGTGATTATGTCTTATAGAACATGTGCACCAACGACAAATGTACTCTCTATGGTCGGGCAAAGTTTACGTGATTGCTCTGTTGCGGGAGATCGTGCACCTAGGACACAGCTTTCGGCACTATACTAAACGACATGGTGAACATGTGGACGATGGTGAATACACAGGCTACTCGATAGTTCTCGTTGATGCGGGCCGTGAATCGCGTACCGATCGATCGCTTCTGTACAGAGTGTTTCGCTTTCTATTTGCATCTCGATTGCCAACCATGCCGTTGAGAAGCTGTTAAAGAGTCACAATGTTGATGATGTTAATTCTTCTACGATCTACGTTAATTCGCATTGTCAATAAATTTCCACATATTTCTAGGAAACAATCGCTATTGCAAGTTATTGTTCCAGTTGAATAGAATAGAAAACATTTCTATCGTGTCTGACAGTACATGCTCCTCTTCTACTTGCAGCGCGAGAGGATCTCTCACAAGGTACACTTTAGGATTCTTTTTATGATAAACTAATCAAGTTATTCTTATGAAAGCGAATGTACCCATTTCTAAATGTCCGAGTTGTGTTCATAAATTTTATAATAAATCTCCGTGATCGAGTGGTTCGTTGATGGAACTTGGGCAGCGAGATGCAAGTCAAAGAGTTCGCAAATCATACAATTAAGAAAGACAACGTAACACCCTGTACAGTCTGAGGTGCGAACAGGTTGAAGCTGATCGTGCAGCTAGTCTTCCATTCCTCTCGATTCGAAAATCGATCGACAGAAATCGATTAGTGGACCGTCGCGCGTCGCGGGTGCACGGTCTCCGAATCGAACACGACCGGTTAAAAGGCAGAAAGACAACGAAAAGTAGATATTAGATAATAGTAGACAATAGAGTAGGTATAGAAGAACCAAAAGGAGAAACAGAAACAGAAACAGAAACAGAAACAGAAACAGAAACAGAAACAGAAACAGAAACAGAAACAGAAACAGAAACAGAAACAGAAACAGAAACAGAAACAGAAACAGAAACAGAAACAGAAACAGAAACAGAAACAGAAACAGAAACAGAAACAGAAACAGAAGACAGAAACAGAAACAGAAGACAGAAAAGACGAAGAAAAAATGCGATCCTGTCGAGAAGGAGAAAGGATCCTGTCGATTCGAGAGAGTCGATTGGAACACGTCGACGCTCGAAGCTTGCCTCGTGGATGAGAATCCGTCCGATTTTCCGGCTCTATCGTCCGGAAAATCGCTCGAGATCCGTCTGCAGTCCGATGCTCTTCTTCAACGATCCAGAGAATCAAGGAAAATCCTCTGTGCTCGGGGACGCGTTTCGAAAACGATAATCGACCGAGGCAGAGTCGAACCTCGAACCTCGGAGGGAAGCGTGAAGCGTGAAGCGTGAAGCGTGAAACGAAAGAGGGATAGAAAATAGATGGTTTTGAAATTGGGTATCGCGGTCGTGCGATCGGCAAATAATACTTTACGCGATTATACAGGGGCCGAAAGTACGGTACAAGCGGCAGGATGCGCGATTCCTCGTGGGAAAATGGAGATTGAAACGTAGAAGGAAATTTGATTATACGACGCTTGGTTCGCAAAGAAATCAAGCTTGAAAATTGATTATCCGGAAACAGTACGGTTTCCGCCGTACTGTCGCGTGCTCGACCAATTTTGAAAATCGATTTTCTCGACAACGGAAGCGTCTCGGGGGAAAAGAAATTTTATTCCACATTTTCGATTCGTTTCTGCACGGGCAATTACGCGATGCACGTTTATACTGCGCTTTGTTCGTACTAGGGTGTATATTGCACGCTCGAGTACGTCGATTCGAAGAAAGAAAATAGGACAGTGAGATGGAAGAGGAAGAAAGTGGAGCAGCTTGAATTGAAAGGAACAGTGAGTGGTGGGGGAGAAGAGGAGATTAGAAGAGCGTGAGGCGAAAGGCAAAGTGATAGTCTGTTTGTGAGAGAGAAAGAGAGAGAGAGAGAGAGAGAGAGAGAGAGAGGGGGGAGAGGGGGAGGAAGCTTAAAAATTTCATACAGAAGAACATGGAAATTATTTCTGCGTTTACTATTTCAGATTGCGACTTGAAAAATGATTTCTAGCTCGCGTAACGAAGAAGCAAAATTTTGTCAGTTGTATTTCGGTGGGTGAGGAGAGATGGTTTTCCATATGAAATTTTTAACGCGGTCAGGATACAGAGAAAGAAGCTACACCGAGAACAAGAACGGTGAAACGAACGATATATGTATACCGGAAACGGTGATAAGAACGAAGGGTGGTTTGGGGATGGGTTGGGGCTTGGTGGATAGAAAAAAACACCCGATTACGAAAAGGGGGGGGGGGAGTGGCGTAATGCGGTAGTAACGAAAAAAATACTGACCTCTGTAAGCCTTTGTTAATGGCAAGCATGGCCTTGCCAGTGCTAAAACAAAACACAAAAAGAACAACGTAAGAAGAGAGATACTCCGGGAAACGAGCGAAAAAAGGTGTCGGGATGTGATAAGAGTGTCGATCGCGCTGCCTCGTGCTTCCGCGAGCATAACTCTTTATGTTTTTTCGTATTGTTTATTTCCCGTCTACCATCTATGGTGCCTCTCCGTTTTCTTTTCTCATCTTGAAGAAGTCAGAAAATAGAGCACAAGAGAGAAAGAATAGTTGATAGGAGGAAAAGGAGATAGAGATAGTTGAAAGAAAAAACACAACAGGAACATATAAAAATCAAGGACAGAGAAATAGCGAAAAAAAAATCGCGCTGACAGTGACAGAGAATGGTGGAACCGGTAGCCTCCATCGTCGACGATGTTTCGCTCTGAAGTAGAAAAGGCGAACGGGAAGTGAAAGTGGCTGAGATTGGCGATGAAAAGAGGCGAGAAGCAAAAGCGAAGCGCAGATTGCCCTAATTCCCGTCGACGCATCATCCTTCTGCTTCTTCGGTTGCTCGATCTTCCTTTGCTCCTGTTACGATTTTACCGATCGTCAGGACGTACAGACGGATCCGAGTCACGTTCTCCTTTTCGTTCCGAAATGTTTCACAGAAAATCGCAAATTGTTGGGGTCCGGGTAATCCTGCGTGAACGATAGCAATGTGCAATTGCTGTTCCTCGGGCTGAACATAGCGTATAATACATATATGTATACATATACTTGTCCGATCGAAAATTTGTGAATCCTTTACAGTTCTGAATGTTCTTTATTCGACATCGCGGATCGCGGATCTAGATTGTAAACGATCGGTTTTTCGACGTGCACAAAAGGACTGTAAAAAGTTCGAGCGATTCTGTCTTGTTACGTTCATTGCAAGGCGTGTTTGACCATCCGACGACTTCTTCTACTTGCCGCGTAAACGTTTCAATAGGTAGGTATGCGTTTCTTCTAGTATCCGTCCAACAATTTTCACGACTTTCTGTGTACCGCTGTTCTAAAACGTCAGGCCACTTGCCCAACGAGAACTAATGAATCTTGAATCTTAAAATGCGAATCTGAAAAATCATTCGGAATCGACACGCCCTATTTAGCAACTTAAGGTCCGATTAGCGATACCGAAACATCCAAGGTCAGGTTTCTAAAGCAGTTCTCTGGACTGAACCTCGTCCTCGCGCACAGTGCAATGTTTATTCGTTGCTTGTTCTTTCTCTGGCATAATTTGTTTTCGCGCGTGAGAGATTCGTGATCGAATATAAATTGATCGAATTGATTTGGAGAAAATGCAAATCAACGAATCGTCGCAAGAAATCGAGAGAACAAATTTGCGTGGACGTGCCTTGCTCCAACCGCGTCTGCAGAGTGGTCAAGGGTCAGTCGTTTGCATGATCTAGCACTCGCACTCATCTAGGGACAGATTCACACGTCTAACATAATTAGTATCTAGTTTAGAGACCATCTTTGTACCACTCGTTGCTGGCTGGGAGAGGAGAGGAGAAGACTCCGGGATCGACGGAATTAAGTGATAGGGCACGGAAAACATAATCCACGCGCGTGTACAGGCTGTTCCGAAATCGTGCTGTTGTGGACAGCCATCCGATAATGCTAATCAATCGCCAAACGAACTATAAATTAAGCTCGATCCAGCTACGTACATCTCCAACGAGAAATATTTCCAGTGCTGTCGATCGAATTGATCAACTAGAAGATTATAAATCGGATTCAGTCCAGCTAAATAACCAACAAAAATGTATGAGAATTAGGTCCAGACCAACCACGCGTTTTCACACAGAAAAACAGTTGTTGTCTTATCGCTGCTACCAATTAACTACGAATTACAAGCTACGTCTAATCTATCATCTCGGAAGAAAGAAAATTAGAAATCAAGCTGGATCTAAAGATCTAGAAATTAGTGTCGGCAGTGTTGTGCTAATTGTTGGTGGCAGCACGGTTAAACGGGTCAGCCTGTAAAACAGTGAATAAAATAAAGAGGGAAACAGCGAATCGAGAGAACGGCCTTGGACGCGTCGACTACGATAACGAAGAAAGGTCAGACGTTCGAGATATCGACTGGCGAAACATGGTGGCGAGGGTTAAAAATAAATCGCGGCCGAACCGTGCGTCGCGTCGCGTCGCGAAATGGCGCTCGGCTCAATTGTTCGCGGTATTCCGCGGTATCGCGGCCACCGATCGGCCACCGATCGGCCACCGATCGACGTAATCGAAAAAACGACACGCGCGTGCACACGCTCCGCTCCCTGACAAAACACACTCGATATTATCGAGGCATCGATCCTCCTCGTATTTCCATCGAAGGGCTTCTCGCGACTGTTGCACCTGTCCGGCCCGCATCGTCTGCCGCTGCAATTTCTATTCCGCGCCTTCCTCTCGATCGATTATATCGGTTCCGCTCTGTCTCGATTCACTGGGCGATCGAATTCTCTCGCCGATTGTCGAAGCAAAATATTTTTTACTCGGCGCGTTTGCTGCGCGAATTTCCTTGGACATTGATCGAATAATCTAATTAACACTTTTTTATCATCTTGCACGCAAAAACAAAGAGAAGGAATTACGATAGAAAATTTGATTTGATCGTATTTTTGCATTCGTAGAAGGTAAATCATTTTCAATTTGCAATCGACGCGTCCCGGACGTCCTCGAGCGGAAATGCAGCTGTTCGAATAGGAAAGATCGTTCCCTTTCGGAAGCAATCGCGTCTCTACCGTGTCGCGCTTCTTAATTGAAGATCGTCGATCGGCTTGTCGCGCAACAGTACCAGAAAACAAAAAAAAAAATAACGAAAAAAAAAGCCAATAGAGAATCGCATGGTATTGGCATGAGGTGCAGAAGAAGGAGCCTGTATTGTCCCAAGGTACTCGAAACGGTGTTGAGTGCGGTGAGAACAAGAGGGGTTGAACGCGCAATAAAGAATCTCTCGATCGATCGATCTAGCGGGGCATCGGCGTTGGATTCGGACTATGAACAGAAACAAGAAAAAAAGAAAAAAGAACGATCAAAATAAACCAACCGAGCACCGATCGATCGATCGATCGATCGATCAGCTTCGACGTAACGCTATAGCAGCGTCCGTGGGATCCGCTGGTATGAACGGTTGGTGGAACCGAGAACGCAATCGACAGAGAGAAATAAATCGATTAGAAAAAGGAAAAAGAGAAACATGGTGTGAACGGAAGAAAGGAAGAAACGGAACGAAAATGTCAGTAGTACAGTGTCAGAGATAAATTAGAGAAAGAGAGAAGAATAGAGTAAGGAGAAGAGTAAGAAGAAGAAGAAAAAGAAGAAGAAGAAGAAGAAGAAGAAGAAGAGATTTCTGGGTAGAGCGAGTAGAGGCGAGTAGGTACCTGGATAGTGGCGACAGTGGAATGTACCTGAAGCGGCCGGTTGGATGGTGGATCGGGCCGCCGAATCGTCGGGTCGCCTGCGGTGCCAGATAGGCGGTCAACGGCGGTATCGCCTTGTTGTTGTTGCTTGGATTGTTGGCGAACTTGACGGTGATCGGCTCGGACGAGCCCTTCGGAATGCTACCGTTTAATTCTTGGATCGCCTTCTCGGCCTCGACCCGCTGGTCGAACCTTATGAAACCGACCCCCTTCGACAATCCTGTCGGAATCGGTTCTGATTATTCCATATATCCATCTTCTTACCTTAATCGTACGTTCGAGTCGACGAATCGTCGGCTCTTTTATCGTTCACGCTGTCTATTGCCTCACAGGTGGATCGCCATGCAAACCGCCCACAGCCAATCGCATCGATTCTACCTGTCGGATCCACTTCGCGCGTCAATACCGTGAAGGACAGACAGTCTTCTCTCAACATCGCATCGCTTCTCCCGACATAAAGCTATGTCCACGCTGAAGCCACATCGAGCAGGTCTTCTTTTCTTTTACCGAATAAAAGGAGGCGGCAAGAGGCGACAAAAATTTGCCCGATCTTAATTCAGTGTGGACAAAGCTTTAGAATTAAAATGGTGTGGATTGATCGTTGCAAGGACATTCTGTTAGTCGGTTATATTTTAGAGTTACATTTCACTACAGTGACCAACTGGAATTGTTAATATATTACGAGTTATTGTACAAGTATGTATCGGGTAGCCAGAAATATTGTTAAGTATTATATGCATCGCTTTGAAAGGTTATTTCAAAAGTTACAGAAATAGCATTCGCACAAATATTCACAATTTAGTAACGCACAATCGTTTACTTTCGATTATACTTATTTTTCTATAACGGTAAACATAGTCGATAAACAACAAAACGCTTGGCAATGCTTTTTTGAAAACCACTTCGATCCACGTAACAATACAGCCTCGTAACAGAATTCCGCGTCCATCGATCATTGTCTATCGTCAAACGGTGCAGCCGATAATTCACGTGACCCTCCCCCCACCGCGCCGATTAACCAATTAACGACAACAACGATGGAGGAACAACGCAGTCCTTTAATTTCATTCTCGACACGGTAGATATCGATTTCGGGTAGAACGAGAAATAAACTAGCGTCTGACAGTTTTATTCTTGACAGCGATCCACCCGGCGCGACGCGGCGCGGCGCGGCGCGGCGTCACAGAAATTGTGTCCTCCGGTAGAATTATTTCGGGCTGTTCACAGACCACTGGTTCCGTCCTGAGCTCGAGGTTTCCTCAATGATTAGTTGACCAAAAAATTGGATCCGACGCAGAGTAATTAAAAATTGTGCTCGACAACCGGTGATCCGTGACGCGAGCATGCTACCCTTGAATAGAAACTAGGGGCTGGGCTCCACGCTTTTAAAAGTAGAATGAACATAACCCCGCCCCAGTGAACGCCGTCAGAGACTTAGGGGTCCCTTGAAAACCGATAACTCGCCCTCTTTCTCTCTCTCTCTCTCTTTCTCTCTCTCTCTCTCTCTCTCTCTCTCTCCCCCTCTCCCTCACTCTTTCTCTGTTGCCGTTCAGCGAACAAACTTCCATTGAACGGACCGAAAACTATCGTACGAACATTTGGTACTCGACATTTACCGATCGTCGACCATTGGAAGTTCGATCTTTAGCCTTTTCTACTTAACATATTATTTACCGGCGATTATTTCGTAATTGTCGAAAGTTATAGTCCTATAGTAATAACAATTTCGATACAATAAAATTTCAATACTCGTGACAAAAATTGATCTATGCAGGATTTTTGAGAAATAATTGAAGTGATTTGCGAAATGGAGCCAGCCCAAGCTTTCCACTGAAATTGGTTAGAAATTGACCGAGAGATCCGACAATTCGATCGACGAAGCTCCAGACAGCGTCAACGATAAAACTATTATTTTGGCTCGTCTCGGACAGCGACACGATCGCTGACGAACCTTATCCCGGCTCCGGGACCTGGATCGTCTGGATCCCACGATCATTCTGGGAGACAATGATCGAGACCGATCAGCGCAGGCATGGGCACAGATTGCCCTGTGGGGCGCTGCTCCGTCGAGAGCACCGAGACCACGCCTTCCCAGCGTGGACCACGCCCACTCTACGCGGAAGGAGCAAGTTGAACGGTCTTGGCGCGCCCCACTCCTCCGCGCGGCAACAACGTGGATATGCTCCGTGAGGCAATCCGGAGCGCTCCCAGGGCGAAGAGCGCTCGTCGCCCATGCCTGGATCAGCGGCTCTCAAAACTCGAACGAGTGGCTCGGTGCGCGCAGATTCGTTTCTTTACAGCGATTTCGTGATCTCGAACTATTTTTATCAGGCGTGTTATCGCCTATATCGACCGATCTCCCCGAGTAGTTTCGTTGATCGTTCTCGTTATGTAAGCATGTATACATGTATATGCATTAATACCATATATAAATATATGATACGATATTGTTCTCATTCGATTCTCTTGGTTCCCGGCATAGCTGAACGAGTCGGCGACGCGCGGCATAAAAGGAAACGAAAAGAATCGGGAGCACGGTCGCAAAATCATAACGGACGACGAATAAGCGTAAAGAAACAAAAACGGCGCACGGAAGGAATGTCTGGGTGTCTGTTATCGTGGACAAATGCAGCCGGACTAGAACGAGAACTAAAGATCGGTAGACGGTACAGTGTCCGCCGAAAGTATCGGATCTGCTTGCCGAACCAACCTCGACACATTTTGTCGATACGTTCGCAGCTATTTCACTGTAAAAAAAAATCGAGGAAACTCCCTTGTTTTCTGGTTGTGCTATGTTCGGAAAAAAAGCACGTTGGAGTTAAAAAGATGCTACAGCCAGAAAGTTTATGCGAATGATACACAATTTTATAAAGAGGTAACGTATTCTTCTAAATTATTTAGGAAACTTCCGTTTTGCAGATTTTCTCAATTCAGTTAGGTTTGCATATTTTCTTCTTCTTTCAAAGGTGTGTTAGATCGAATAAAAGTTAGCGTATTATTAATCTCTCTATCAACAATAACAAGTTCAAACGAATGCGGACAAGTCCTCGCGAAAAAAACTGTTGGCAGCGAACGTGGCAATGCAATAAAGCCAACAATCAACCAGGAGTTTGTTTCAATGAATGTCCGCGGCAAGCGATCGCAGGCTTTCGGCCGACAGTGTAATCGTTCCCTGGAAAGTAAAAGGTTATACCAATCCGTTGGCGGTCGTCTCTTCTTTCTCGACGACTCGTCCCGTGCGCCGCCGAGCGACGAGTTAACTCGTCCGGCGATCGCGAAACCTCTGAAAGCGGCGACCGGTTGTCGACCAGCGACGAGTTAACTCGTTGTCCTCGGCGGACAGAGTGTAAACGTCCGACGATTCGCGACAACGTTCGAGGCGCGAAGAAACGAAAACGCGAACGAGCCTCAAATGACGAAAGAAAATAATAGAGAATAGAAAGAGAGATAGAGTTAGAGATAAAGAGAGATAAAAATAGCAGAAAAAGCAAATGTGAGCGAGAAGAACGGCTGCCTTTGTCTCGACTTGGACGTAATAGGGGTGAAAGAAAAAAGAGTTGTATGAGTTACGTACCGGGCAAATAGTCTCCGCCGCCGGTCACAAACTGTCGTACTAAACAGAAACGGAAAAAATCATATCACGTTAAAATTCAACTGGCTGCAAAAGCATGACGCGAGTCGCTTGCCCCTGATTCGTCGACGGGAGGGTGCGAATGGAGGACACAAAAACCAGAGGAAACCAGAAGGGACGATCGACGCGACGACGCGGATGACGGAGTCGCGTGACAGTGAGACCGCGAACGAAACACGCGACGGAAATTAAGAAACAATTATAATGCTATTCGTTCGATGGTCTTTGGCATCTATGTCCTTCTCGCGCGGCGTTCGATCATCTATCGAGAAAATCTTGTTACCTCTTCAAGAATTTTAATCGGTTTCGTTTCGGTCTCGTTTCGGTCTCATTTCGTTTCGTTTCGTTTCGTTTCGTTTCGTTTCGTTTCGGTCTCGTCTCGTCTCGTCGCAAATACTCGATTCTTCGATTCGGTAAATTTTCCTTATCGACTCGTGAAAATTTGTCCACTGTGTTCGGCGAAGTAATCCGCGTTGATTTGCTGAACGTGAAACAACGAGTTTGAACAAGCACCTACCAACTTTTCAGAGTATCTGTAAATTTTGTCTTTCATATTCCTCGTCGAGAAGGATCGAAAAAGAACTGATAATGGTATATGTTTATGATCTTGTTAATATGAATTTCATCTTTCGATTGTATGCATGACGATGAAATTTAATTTCGGATTATTTTATTGCCGACAGGATAGAGATATTAAGCGAAAATAGAAACGTAAGTGACGTTACGAGCGACCATCGAACACCGCCGGAAGATAAAATGGCGTCTGGCGATCCGAGGGTACGCGAACGAAAAAGAAAAAACTGGTCGTATGATCAGAATAAGGGGCGAGCGATTCTTTCAGTTAGTTTTTACACGCTACTGCTTTTTCCTCGTGCTCGAGTTACGCAAGAATTTTCGAAAACGTTCGCGTGAACGCACGCGAGCGCGCGCGCGCGCGGAAAACGAACGTACAGTATATACCCGAGGGTGAACGGAAAAACCAACAGAGAGGTAGATAGAGAAAGCGTGTACGATGTTGGTTCTGTGCGATTCAAAAGGATTAAAGAACGCAAAGAAAAAAAGAAGGCGTGACGAAACTGAAAACTATTTGGATCGAGGATCGCGCTGTGGATCAGTGGCAAAACAAGTGAACAAAAGAGCAAAATAAAATTTAAAAAGAAATCGATGCGAGCTGATCCCGAAAGACGGAGGAACAGCGAGCAAAAAGGAAAATCGTCCGGAAGAAAAATAAAACGGAAAGAAGCGTCCGCGTACGTGGAGTATGCCGGGTGAAAAACGTGGGGTGTTAGGCCATGAGGCGTGTGAGACACGAGGGTCGGGGTGAAACTGTTCTAGCGGATCAATCGGAGAAACGAAAAGAACCGTTAATGCTTGTAGGAAAAGAAAAATGATCGGTCGACGAACGAGAGGAAAAGGTTCTCGTTCCTCGACGGTCGCGACTCGTTCTCGCTCGGATCGAGGGCTCACCGATAACCACCCCGCGGCAACGAAAAACGAACGGAAAACACGAGATGAAACGAAATGAAACGAGATAAAAAGAGACGATGAAACGAGTCGATGAAACGAGATGAAACAAAATAAAAAAGAAGGTGTCCGACTGGAAAACCCCATGGCCTATTATTGTCGTATCTCGATCCTCGATCGGACGCGCGCCTCTCCTCAAGGAACGCTCGTGCGCGTCTGTCCGACTCGCACGGGCCCAATCTACTCGAACAAGCCACTTATTTTCTTTGGACTCTGAGCCGGAGGACCAGCCGCTTTCCATCGGGCGGCAGTTTCTCTCGGCTTTTCTCGGTTTTTCGTTCGCCGCTCCCGGCGCCATGTCATAGGTGTATTCTTGTCCTCCCTCTCCGAGGAGGAACCGTACTTGTGCGAGCGAATTGTGCGTCCCTTTAATCCCTTTATCGAGCCTTGACAGAGTTGGCTCTCGACCACGTGTATTGTACTTATCGTATAGCGGTGTGCCCCGTAAGACCGTGTGCTGTTTTCAAACGTCACCGACGAGCCTCGACAACACGACGATGCCCAAAAGCCGGGTGCAACAACTTACCGGTGATGTTGTCGCAGAGTATCCGCGACGTGATGATTCTGCCGTACGAGCTGAACAGATTCTCCAGGTCCTGTTGCGTCATGTTCTTCGGCAGACCGCTCACGTAAAGGTTCGCGCCTTTGATCGCCTCGCTGCTCGGTCTCGCGTACGATACCTGCGGCAGACATGTGCAATCATCGTCACACACCACGTTTCAGCATCTTCTTACCATACACGGCTATTCTAATCGATAAATTTCACAATATACAATTAGTTTTCATTCCGTTCCTTTCGATTTCGGGTGGCGAGAACGCTTTTCAGCGGAACTATCAACAGAAATTCGTCAACAGCGACGATTAAGGGCTTCTAAGATGGTCCGTTGATGGATTTTTTCGCAACAAGCAAGATTGTCTGTGACCAAACCAACGTTTACGTACAATAATAATAGTACAACGTTCAAACGATCGCCTTGATTTCGGAGACATTGAAACGGAAAAGATTCGATATAATTTATATTGCCCGGGGTACGCGGGAGATCGTTCGAAAGCGAGCGGGTATCGAATGCGATTTGGCTGCAGTGTTGTCCCGATTATCGATTACTTCGAGTCGCGGTTCCCGATTATAGACATTGGCAGAGCACAAAGGAGTGTTGTTTGCTTGCCACGATGCGATGATTTGATACGAATTCGCGAGTGGGAGACAAATCGATAGGGAACAGATAATGCCGGCTGTATTGCCAGTAGAGACGCTCACCGATGGACAGACGAATAATACTGTTTCTACATACATATACATATGGTCTAGTCCGAATAGAAACGGCCGGCAATGGGCACGGACAGGCAATATTGTTTGTTACGTATAGATCGAGTAGAAGCGGTCAATAATACCATATAGACACGTAGACGGCGTTGCCAGCATTTATTTAAAGTGTTTGCTGTCGGTAAAGAACAGACCGTTAAATCTGTCTTTTACTTCGAGCTGTTACATTCGCTAACTTACTGTGAATAATATTTAGTTTCAACTTGAAACAACGCTGTGTCTATGTCGTATAAAAACAGTTGGCAATAAACAGTCTGCGCTTCGTTCAAGTAGACTCGGCCAGTAACAAACAGACCGAGAAAAAGATTTTTAGTTTCAAACGGAGACGGTACATCAATTTAAAATAGAAACAGTAGGCAATAAATAATTATCTAGATTTGATACGAGTGGAGTAAGACTGACAACAATCTCTAAAATTCTATTTACGTAAAGAAGAAACAGTGGGCGATCGCCCGCAAGGATCGTCCGCGTTCGGTTCAAGTGGAAGCAGACTGGCAGCCAAAATTTCAAAATTGCCTTAAATGCGTCGATAAATGGCTCGTAACCGAGGAACGACA
The DNA here is from genome assembly GCA_916610255.1 of Lasioglossum lativentre. Taxonomy (NCBI): domain Eukaryota; kingdom Metazoa; phylum Arthropoda; class Insecta; order Hymenoptera; family Halictidae; genus Lasioglossum; species Lasioglossum lativentre. Next base: position 646,976 of record OU744356.1, on the reverse strand, counting down.
CGATTTGGCGGTGATATCTACTCGCGTGACACGCGAGACTCGCGAGACCCCCGAGATTCGCGAGTGGAGATATTCGATGATAATCAAACCGAGATGCGCATTAACGTCCACATTCGAAATAGAAACGATAAGTTAGCCAGTCCCGGCCGATTATTAAACTCGATTTCTCTGGAACACGATCAAACCACCCCACTGCCAATATTCGTTCCTGCGCGGCGCGGCGCGGCGCGGCGCGGCGCGGCGCGGCACGGCGCGGCGCGGCGTTTGGCCACGCGACCAACCAACTTTCTGGGACAACTCTTTTCTACGAAGGTGCGATATCTGTCGCGCGGCTCGCGCCCTCGACAAAATACCGCCGGAGCCCGCGCCAAATTGTTTCTAGAATTGCGAAACTGCATTCTCGCACCGATGCGATGTATCGGGAACGCACCCTCGAACATTTCGGAAATCGTGCGCGGCGAATCAAACGTTTATCGCGACGCGCGTCGACAATGTTGCGCAAATTTTGAACCGGAGCCAATTCCCGCGATAACTTCTGGTGTCACTTTTTCGACAATTTCTGCATTTGTCTCCGGCGAACTCTCGGATGATTTATCAATTGTTTTTAACGTCGACGAATATTTTTCACGAACATCGGATAATAATTTGTAAGAAAATTCGTTTTGGCCGTTGAACGGTCTCGTTCTAAATTGCGCGAATGAAATTATGCAGCGGTACGACAATATTGCGCAAAAACATACCTTGATCGTCTTATTCTGCAGGCGCAGGCCGTTGAGCGTGTTGATAGCCTTCTCGGCATCCTGGGGCTGTTGATAGTTGACGAAACCATAACCCAGGCTCTGTCCTGTAACACATAAGCATCGAAATACGATGACGATCTTGTCTAATTAACACGTCGAGAAATGAAAAGCGAAAGAGTTGTTCGTTCGATCTACTGTATTTGTGTAACGATGCTCAATTGTTGTTACCGTTGATACGTCGATACCACCTACGACTTTGTTAACGATCCAGCAGAGGAGAAAAAGAAAAATGCTGATATATGGTACAGAGAATCGAGTAGGGAAAGAAGAACAAACATTGAGAACGCATAAATTGTATAGTGGAAATAATGGGTGGTGTTATGTCTGGGTTCGGTGCGAGGGGATTTCAATAAAGTTTACTAAAAGATTGAACACACTGGACACGTTTTTCGGGGAGGACCCTTGAAAACGAACGTTTGCCGTCGACAGTCTACACGAAATTCGTTATTTCTTGCGTACGATAGTATTTCCTCGTATGGAGAAACATTCTTGCACTATTTCGGTTAATTTTTTCGCGCGGAAATTTCACCTAATTGTACAGCGAATACTGGGACACCGAGTATGTCAGGTTGGCGGCGCCTGGGATCCATTCACCGGTATCCGAATGAACGTTTCCTCGGTGTTGGAGCAGCGGTCGGGTGTACGGCCCTGAGATCGCGGCGACGAGGTCGAATATAAAGAGCGGCGATGCCTGAAACGAAACGAAACGATACGAAACGATACGAAACGAAACGAAACGAAACGAAACGAAACGAAACGACGCCCCCGCTACTCGCCCGCTAGAAATAGCGTCGCGACGTTCGCGAGCACGTGCGCGGCTCTCTCTCCCTCGCTCCATCTATCTTTCTCCTTTCTCGGTGTGTTTAGAGCCGCTGGGAATTTACGCCGGCGCGGCGCGGCGCGGCGCGGCGAGGCGCGGCGAGGCAAGGCGCGAACGTACGCGCACAGGATTACGACGACTCGACGCGACGCGGCGGGCCCTCCGACAGACGCTGGAACCCCCGCAGTTCGGTTCCCCAAGGGGTAAAAAGCTCGTAGGAGGAGGGTCGCAATATTGCGCAATCCTGAGCCGCCGTTGCTCCACGTCAACTGCACGCGGTGGAACGCAGTCCTGAGCCGCCCATTTCCCAAATCGATCGACTCCGCAACGCGAGCAATATAATTAAACAAAATGCAGGGTGTCTCGCATGCCGCGGACAATCGACAGCAATTCTACGCACGCTAAACTGGGTCGAAAAGACAGAATACAATTTTTTCATTTGACGCTTCGTTTTCGAGTAAAATCCAGTTTGAACATTCAGCTCAGGAATGCGTATACGAATGTGCGCGAATCCGACGGATCTTTGAGTTCGTTTTACTCGAATACGAGGCGTCAAACGGGGTAAAAAATGATGAAGGGTAAACAATGTTTCGCGAGTAAATGCCAACAGTGCAGCAAGAATCGGTGAATCCTGCGAGTCTCTACTAATTGTGCTCGACGATACAGAGTGCACACTATGTATATATACATATATGGTATATATCAAACACAATCTTTCTAGTATAAAAACGTATGAATAGAAGAATTATTTACATTCGTCTATATCGAGTACTCGTTAAGTTTAAACTTCCAGCAAACTTTGTTCGTTCAAGTCGATTCAAGAGTTCAGGAGGAATGGTAAACGATGTAGTTCCGTGAAGCGTTGAGATCACTTTTTCCAGTATAAAAATATGTGAAGAGAGATGAATGAGATTGATCTCTGTTGTTTAGGGAACCCAGCGATGAAAATTCACTGCGAACGGCCGCGTTTCGTCCCCGGGTCTGCTAGCGGGACTCTTCAGTAAGGCGAACCTAGCAGACCCTGCCTTAGACGCGTCCCTCGCCGATCAGTCGATTTCTTGCTTATTGCTTACTCGTGGAGATTGGTTGTCAAGGAATCCGATCGGTCCGTCAGCTTCTGAACCTGAGAGTACAGGAAATCGCTCCCTTTCTTTCCCTTCCCTTCCCTTCCCTTCCCTGCCCTGCCCTTCCCTGCCCTCCGTTATCCTGTCTGATCCTCACGTCTTAAAGATCAGGACGCGTACGCTATCGGTGTAACCCTACTACTTGCGTTGCATATTTGTTGTTTCTGTCTTCTTTATTTGTTTAATCGTCTTCGAGTGGTCGTGTAATCTCGTTGTAAACTTGTGCGTTTTGTTCTCGTTTCGAATCGGAATTGCTCGAAGCGTTTCGTCCCCGGGTCTGCTAGCGGGACTCGTCAGTAAGGCTAACCTAACAGACCCTGCCTTAGACGCGTCTCTTCATAGATTCATCTTCTTCTCTTTTTTTTTTTTCTAAAGACAATGTCGAGGGATCGAATCGGCTTTCCTAGAGACTCGTCACGGTGGTCGGTCCCTTTTATCTGTCTTTCGTTGATACACATTCAATTTTTCACCTGACATCGTTTACCATATCCACTCCTGATCACCCTGAACGGTTGCTACGACTCTGATAGGATCTTTATGCAAATTCTAAATTTCAAGGCCCGTTTAACAAGACCTACGATCAGTAGAGATGCTAATTCCTTGCACTTCGATTTATTTTAGAACTTCCTTGTTGTTCATCATTTTCTAGAAGAACAAGACAATTTCTATCTACTGTACGTATCCTTTACATTTACACGAGTTTATGCAAATCAGTTATAATCTAAATGATACCTTCGGTCGCGCCGAATATCATCGAATACGTCACAAGCTAAAAAAACGCGACACGACGCGACGATACGCGCGTTTTAAAATCGCACGATTCCAGTGAAACGACAACTCCCGACATCTGGCATCGACAGGTGTCCATTGCCACGACGCGACGCGACGGTCGATCGACCCGTGTCCATCAATTTTACTGGCACAAGTGACGATCTTTCGAGAGACGTCCACGGCTTTAGATTCGACCGATACCCTAACAGCTGTGAACGAAAGGATGAGGGTTGAAGGGACCGCTGAGGCTCGGCGCGGCGCGGCGCGACGGTCCAGGGGAGATGGAAATTGCCGATCGCAGATAACGCGATAGCGATTGGAAAACGCGCACAGCTTGTTAAAAGTCGACGAACTCGAGTGACTGGAGACGGTTGGCTTCGATTGAAAATGTTTCTACACTTATGAGAAAAAGTAGATCGAATGCAAAACAACGAAACAATTATTTTCTGCTTGTTAAAATTCCATCAAGAGAAGAAATTAACAGTTAATTATTTAACACTAAAGCTATCACTGCATTATTAAAATTAATAAATTTCTTTATTCGAGCATATATTGCGAGATAAAAATTGCACAAAACCTTTAAAAAAAAAATACAGCATATTTTATAAAACAGTGTAGTGTTGAAACAATGTTAAAACATCGCTATATTTTTATCGAAGAAATTGATGACAATGCAAGTGTTGCGAGTACGAGTAATATTAATAAATAGTGAATCTCTATGCAAAATAAAAATCTTCTCGTCAAATGAATGTTTGTTTCGCATAAAAATCCACAGACTGGTTAAAATCAGAAATCTGTGATGTGTGAGTGTCCAGCGTTAATAAAAAGGATGGATAGTAAACTTACCAGTGAGTTTGTCGCGAATCAGCTTGCAGCTCTCCACGTCACCGATACTCGAGAATAGCGAGCGGATCTCATCCTGTGTCATGCTCTGGGGCAGGTAATTTACAATGAGATTCGTCTTGGACTCTTCCTGCGAGGCCTGTCCGAGGGTGGAACCACCGTTTTGTTGCACGATCGTGTCCATTCCGTTCGACATCATTGCACTCTCCTACCGGCACCTCTCTAACTACGTACGAAATCTGAAACGCAGAGAAACGAGCAAACGTGTATTACGGTCCTGAAATGCATCGGACATTCAAAGTCGCCAGTTTCTTTCCCCTAGCTAGAATATTCATCGGCTAATCGGAAGATTGATAATCGCTAAAAGTTCAAGAGATTCGAAACGATTTAAACGCATTTAACCGCTTAATCAGAGTTCCAGCAGGAAGATCAAGATCCAAAAATCCAATGAAAATTCAAAGTCGCCAGTGTTTCCCCTCTAGAATATTCATCGGCTAACCGGAAGATTCGAGTAGCTAAAAATTCAACAACATTTCAAAGATTCAAACACATTTTCGTTCCTCTTGGTAACTCTGTGGAACCGGACGTGCTCGCACGCCTAGTTTATCGATCGAGCGAAAATCACAAGAATCGATCGGCTAACCCTAAGACAGATCGAGTTCTTTGAGAATCGTGAATTTTTTCGTCCGTGGATTTTCTTTGGACATGGAACCGAACTTGAGAGTTCGCTGGTTCATTGAAACGTCTCTGTCCAATGGTTCATCGAGCAGGAAGAAACAGACGAGCGTAAACAACGCGCACCGCACCGGTGAGACGAGAGAATGTTCGAAGGACGTAAAAACGTCTGTCAACCAAAACACACGTTACTCGATGCACAAGTCTGAGACGAACGTGTCTGAAAGAGAGAAAGGTAGAGAGAGGATCGATGGTTTTTGCCATCGTGTACGGAGTAGGGAGCACGCGCGCGTGGTAACAGTCGTTTATCGATGGCGAAACAAAATATTGTGAGAACCTCTTCTTCAGGTGTCTCGGACCCCGTTCGATCGGGAAAGAATTCGAGGAACGTGTTGACATTCGCATGTAAGTCTTTTCAGACCCGGCAATAAATTTTTTTTCATCTATACTTTCTTCGTTCATTTCTTCGTATTGTTAAATATATTCACCGCGCTGCCTTCCTCGTTACGTTAGAGTACCAATTTTATGCATTCTTACTCATTAATCGCTATAAAATATCTTGACGAATGGTATCATTTTATTAGCAAGCAAGTAATATATGATATCACCCTCGATAAAGCACGGGCATTTCTCGTGCATAGAAATGTACGTTTGCATAAAAATGTGCGAGTTAACTCGAACAGTAATATTGAAACGTATGCTTGAATAAACCCTATCGGGCTGTACGATTCGATGGTTTCCGGGATAATTGTCTAATAATGAAGGAACTGTTGCGGTAACAATGACAATCGTCAGAAGTTCGTTGCTTCAGGGTTTATTGGCGCGTGGAAAGTGCTCGTTACGGTTTCCCAGTATTAAACAAGCAATTCTTCGCAACCCCTTATCACCAGAGAACACGGCAAACTTTTTTACCGTTTTCGTCACGCGATTACTTTCTATAGAAACGATGCCGCGAGCATAACCTAGGTTTGTGGAAAAGTAGGTACCAGGTACCCTATACATCGAGAGACTGCGCGCGACGAGACAGTGTCCAAGCAGCGACAAACAAATTCGAGATTTGCTGCAGGGATGGTACGGGTAAGTAGAAACGGTCAGCGACGCACAGACGCGACAAAAACTGCGACGCCAATTTCTCACGAACCTAATCCCGTGACACGACTTCGATTCGTTTTTGCATAAGGAATCGCCCCCTTCCAGCTCGCGTCATCGTCATGCATCGCCGAGAATAATTTAAGTAGAATAAGGGGGCTCGTTCAAGCCTCGAGAGGCTCTTCTTCAACCCTTCGCTCGCGAGGACTTTGGCTTACCCCAGTTTTTTTCATTAAACCGTACATCCGAGCTACTTCGAGCTAATTTATTAGTAACAATTACACGATACAGGATTTTTACGATTTAGCGAAACGCTGGGGAAAAACGAATTCCTGTTGATACGAGAAAGATGATCTAAGAGGGTACCGTTCTATTAATTGATCGAATCAATTTTCATGCATCAATTGACGCGAAGAAATTGAACGAAACGAGCGATAAGTGAAAGATCATTGTTCTTGTAAAGAAGAATTTTGTCGAAGAAAATCGTCGATGCCTTCGATGCGCCTATCGGTGGCGGTATGCGTCTCGCACGGAACCTCATGGTTGCCGCGGCATGGATGCTGACGTAATTCTCCGACGATGACTTTGAAAACACGCCGTGAAAAGAACAGGCGGCCCGGGCGCGGAGGGCGAGGAGGGTGCGGAGGGTGCGGAGCGTGCGGAGGGTGCGGAGGGCGCGGGCGGCTGATCGCAGATCCGCTGCGAGGCTCCCCGATAGAAACGAGAATAATTTAAAGGGGCGACGACCCCCTGGCTTCCTCCGGTTCTGGTTTAAAGGGCTCGAGTCTCCCCCTTGATCTCCCTTACACCCCCCACTCGGTCCAACTTGATCGCGAAAAGTATAGGGTACTCTATTAATATTGCACATCTTGAAATTAACAGAAAATGTGGAAATAAGCAAATTTCTTCTGTGTTCCTCGATCCGTATGACCCGAAGATTAGCCAGATAATATTCAACGAAGAGGATGAAATTCGCTGAAGAAGAAAAGGGTTGAACATGTTTTCGTACGTCCTTGTGTAAGCTCTGGCTATGTCGTATTGCGAATAAAAATTTTCTGATGCGATATGCTAAACTTTGACGCTCCCTCTGTTTCCCATGGCACGTTTATTTGTACACATAGTGGCCACTGATAAAGAGGGCCGATTAGAAAATTTTTATTACAAGTTGTTCTACAATATTTTCCAAGTCGCGCATTCTATTTGGAATAAAATCGACTACCAGCTGCTCGAAATAGCGTTTCGCCGAGCTTGCAGCGGTCGGCGTTCAAATTACCGAATCAATCGAATAAAGAGGGAAATACCTGCGGCGTAGCACAACAGCGGCTAATTAAAGGGAAAAAAAAAAGAAATACTGCACGGTCAGTGATCAGGCATCGGACTGACGCTGACGCACGCGCCACGCCACGCCAGGGGAAAGAATAATTCCACTCGAGACACCCGGTAGCCTGTGTTAAGCCATTCAACGGGAGAGGGAAAAGGGGGAATTATACGACGTCGTAGTACGGTGCCGATGGCGTTCATGGTTAAGGCGAATACACACAGCTGCCACGACACATATATCAGCCGGCACGAGCTACCGGTGCACATTTTAATTCTCTCTTTCCCTTCCGGCTCCAGTCGGCCGTGTGTCTGCTGTGCACCCCCGTGTATCAGCTGTCCTCGGAGCCGACCCCCACGAAGGGTGGAGCTCTCCCGTGTCTCCCGTGTCGCTCGTGACTGTGGTCAGCCGAATCGAACAGACCACTGTGTTCACCTTTTCTCTCTCTCTCTCTCTCTCTCTCTCTCTCTCTCTCTCTCTCTCTCTCTCTCTCTCTCTCTCTCTCTTTCTCTCTCTTTCACACACACTCACACACTTTTTCACCCCCTCTCCCGACAGAGATAATAGACAGCCATTACTATTATATGCACGAACCCTGGCCATGGGAAGGAAACTAGGACAGCCGAGGCCACCCAGTCGAACGCGAAGCGTATATCGTTGCTGGAAACCATACGCGATAAGGGCCTTCCGCGAGATCGTCCGTGATTCGGTAAATTGTTAAAAGTCAGCATTTCTCACGGATCGCCAGAGAAATTGTATTTAATTGATCGCAATTTTCTATTATCGCAAGATTCGTTTCATAAATAACCGTGAGACTGAATAAATAAAGATTATTATTACTTGATGTTATGTTACTTTGCGTTCTAACGACAGAAATATGCTAGTAGCGAACATACGTCGAATGGACCGAACGGAAAGTGTTCCGCGTTCGACAGAGTCAAACAGCAACAATGTCCTGGACGGAGAAGAGTCACAGCAGCCGGGAGGAGAAGCGGACGACAGTTAGAGAAAATGTCGGAGTTATCGTAGCCCCGCATCTCCGTGGTTATCGATCCGCGGGTCTCCGGTGCTCGGCATCGCGATATTTTAGGATGCCACAATGGCGGCCGGGTGGAGAGACCCCATTGTCAGGACAGCCCGGAGAGGACGACCCGCTCGCAAAACGTCTCGTTTTCGCCGGTGACTTCGAAACGTGACTCCGAGCCGCCGTCATTATGTCCAGCGACAATGGTCGCGTGTACCCTCGCGTACACGCGTCACGGGGACACGGACACAATGTAGAGAAACTCACCCCCGTCGACCGGAGTCGATCTCGGGACCGATTCGAATCGCGGACACTCGCGTTCCCAACGCCCCCCCCCCCCTCTCTCCGATCGACTATTAAAAAATCGAAAATTCCTCGATCTCTTCGAGTTGTACAAAATCGTATTAGAATTTCAGGACGTGGTATAGTTTTTAGCTTTGCGAAGATGCTCTTCGAAAATGAACAAATTCTAAGGTTTCTGGTGCGTGAACACTTCAAACGGTGTATGAAGGGTCGCATAGAATAGCACATGGTTATCCGAAGAATTGGGTAAACGATTAATATAATCCGAGGCTTCCGATAAACATCCTCGGTAGTTGATTCAAAAAGCCGACTTCTAAATGATTCAATTTATTTGATAAACAGATAAAATTAATTTATTCTATTCTACGATTTTGCTGCTCATAAAAAAATCAGTCGGTTCAACGAACCTTGCAGGTTTAGTAGAAGGGGTAGGCCACCGCCCCTCGGAAGCATGAATCTGGAGTAGGGTTGCAGGTAATGGTCTCGTTCCTAGAATGCACAATGAATGCAGTGCTCGGTACCGGTTCTCGAATCGTTTTTCAATGGGTCGAAACGACCACTTCGAAGCTGGCGACTGTGACTGTGCACTTCTTTCGATGACACGCCAGTAAATCTACCCTTATCTACAGCTAAACTCAAAGTTGACTCGATAATCGAGATCCTCCAAAATCCTGATTTTCGCAAGCAACCATGATCCGTAGACCTTGAACCGCGAGTATCCCCGTTGCATTACAGACCATCCGAATTTGTCGGCAATCCCGACGTACCCCGAATGCCCTATAAGAGCCGCGTCGACGAGCAGCCTAGGCGGTCAAAGCGTTAATTACGTTGCGTCGGGGGGTGGCGCGTGGTCGCGAGGAAATCGCTTTATAGAAGAAAGGAACGAGAAGAGAACGGTGGCGCTGCTGCCTGGGATCGGTGCAAATTCGCCACGAGGTAGCAGGTGGGTAGTAGCCGGGGGGTTAAAGTTCGATTTCCACGCACACGCCGACAGATACGATCTCCGTTCGGCCGGTGGCCAGGTGGCCATGGCGACGGATCGTGAAAATCGCGTGGCCGGGACCGATCAATACGAGGCGCGGCGCGGCGCGGCGCGGCGCGGCGAGGCGCGGCGCGGCGAGGCGCGACGCGACTACACGGATCTCTGACGCAATTATAACGTCGAGCCAGGCTCGCGGAGGAGATACGAGAATTCAATTTAATATACGCGAACGCTATTCCCACCGCTGAATTCGATCCACGGAAATGCTGGTTCGGTCTCGTGAATTTCCCCAGACAATTAGCGACCGAAACTATTCCTGCAACTTGCCTCGTATGCAACGACTACGACGTAACGTGAACGCGTTGCTGGCATTATTAGTCATTGCGATGGGGAGTGTCGTCAAAGCATCGACTGTAAGGGACTGGTCTCGGCTCTAATTAAAAATTATTGTACTATTTCTAGCGTAACATTAATCATCCGATTCCATAACAATTATACGACAACAGAGATTTTCAATATTATCTGCAGTTTTGTTGTCCCTTCGAGAAATTCCTCGTGACGTATCACACGCTTGTACATTCTGGGCCATTTTTTTAAGAACTACGTCGTAGCTGGTATAGCAAGTATAACAGAAAGGTAATGCCACTGAGCGTTCAACTGCCAACTTGACTTTTAACTTGATTTCAATATATTCGACAGTCCCTGGATATTCCAAATTATCGATTATTGTCCACCAGAGACCACTTTCTATATTCAACAAACTTGTCGTAGGAAGCCAACCTAACCCAAACCTGCCATTCCTTATTAACATTAAAAGGTGCCATCACAACCCTCCGGTGTTACTTTCTATCTACCACACGCACCATCGCACACGCGATAAAGTAAACGAACCAATCCCCGAAACGACGCATAATAAAAATCCACTTATAAATCTATTACAGTTAAATCTTCAAGATCGATCACTTCCAACAAACGATCCCCTAAAAGTCTTGCACGACCCCCCACAGTAGACGGCACAGGAAATTCCACCACCCTTCCTAAATACCCTAGGAACATTCTCCTCGTCGCCGGGTCCCGAAAAACACCCCACAATCACAAAATACGAACCGAATCATCCGAACCACCCCTAAAAGTCTCGTGCAACCCCTCGCAGAAAATTCCACCACCCTTCCCAAATCCCCTAGAAAAACCCTCTCTATCACTAGGGCCCAGAAACTATAACACGAAAAACCTAGCAAAAAAAATTAAAAACAGGAAAGTCTCGCCGGAGTCACCAAAAATTCCCAAAAAATCTTATCCGACCCCTCGCAGCAGACACCAAAAGATAATTCCACAATCCTTCGCAAAGTTCTTCGAACCATTCTCCTTATCTTCCGGATTCAGAAACCTTCCGAAAAATCCATGAAAAACAAAATAAAAACAGAGTGTTCTCACCAGAGGCGCGGGGGTGGCTTACCTCCTGGCTTCTCTTCACCTTCACCGGCGATCCACCTCCTACTCTCCGATCGATGCACACGAGGCACACACACAAGGGACACACACCGGAGACCCGGGGGGTTGGGGGAGGGGGTAGCGAGAGACGGTCGAACAACGAAAAAAGTTCGACGAAGACGACGGACGACGACGAAGACGAAGACGAAGACGAAAGAAGACGAACTAAGGAAAACTAACGGAACCGAATCGGAAGAACGGAAAACCGAGGAGGCCGGTGCTCCGGGAGGACGGTGCTCCGGGAGGACGGTGGTCCGCTCCCACGTCCCGTCTCTCGTCTCGTTCCGCTGTTTCTCCCCTCTTCTCTGGCGTACGCTTCCGTTTGGAAGCGATTCCGTTTCGCCTGGCACGCGAAACCGAGAACCGAGCGCGCGCGCGCCGAGTATTGCGTTCACGTTTACGCTCTAGATTATTGCTCTCCTAGTCTCTCCTCCCTCTTCCGAGCTTATGGAGCTTGCTTCTGGCACTGCCTCTGGTTCCGATTCTGCTACTACGAGCACACCGCTATCACGCTCTCGCACCGCCGCCGCCCGGAACAGAAGGGGAAATCAATGAAAGAAAAGTACGACGCGAGCGGCGCTCGTATTTCGGCATTTATGCACGTCGCCACAGATCCACGGGTCTCTCACTCGTCTGGCTTCGATCGGGCCGCATTAATCTCCCCTTTATCACTATTTCTCCCCTCAGTCTCTGTTCAATTTCGAAATCGTAACCACCGTGTAGAATTGTTCGTCGTCGATGAAACAAACTGGTTTTCTTGCGGCGAGAATTTTGCGTACACGAGAAATTAGAGTGTGTATGTAAAGGGTTCCGCGAGAGACTAGAAATTAAAGCGTTAAACACTATACTAAGGAAACGGAAAGAACGATACGACACGGGCGGAGGCTGCCTAGAGACTGGACACACCGGCCGCTCGTCAGCCGACTCGCGCTGCCAGCCGGGTTAGTTCGGCTGTTCTCGGCCAGGCTCGGCTCGAATCGCTCACCCTCGGCTACACCAACGGGAGAACGAACCCCCTCGAGCACTCCCGTGCGTTACGTATCCACTCCCATCGGAGCCGGGCGAGCGTGCTCTTCGGGGGGAGGGAGGAGGGAGGGAGGGGGGAGGGGGGTTTGCCGATCGAACTAATAAGAGACGTGTGCGCGTTCTTAAATAAACTGCGATCGAACTGGCACCCTCTTGCGCCCTTGCCCCTCACCCCTCGAAATCCCCGCCGCTGCTTTCGGGCCCCCTTGTACCCCGTGAAATTTTCCCTGTTCAACGGAATCCCTGACTCGAAAATTCTTTTTATGCTTGATCGAATTGCTTGAAAATGATCTACTTTTTATCGCGACGACAGAACGCAAGCGGTCTGCAAAAATATTTATCCGGTGAACTCGCCAAGAAGAAAAATGGAAAATTCAATAGCGACAACTGTTACAATGACAGAACGAGGCTCATGACAGTTGGTTTGCCCCACCGGACGAACCCTGAGTTTAACCCTTTGGCGGTTCTCTGTTCACGAGCTGCACTCGATATTCCATTTAAACAAGCGAACGTCGAAAAACCACCCCTTGCTCTTGAAATTTAAAATTGGTTTAAAACCATCTTCCATTTCCCAACCTAATAACCTAAAGCGGAACTCCACAAAAATTTCCAGCAGGAAAATAATCTGACTTATACGGTATAAAATAATTCACCATTCGGTAAAGCTTAACATCAACCCTCGCAATACCGACACTCCCGTGTGTAATTATACCAAATAAATTTTCTACTATTATTCGGATTATGAAGTTTTTAATTACAAGGATTAACTAACGCTTCGAACGAATCCCACCCCAAGCAGAATCTTGCGCGAACGAGGTTTCCGCGTGCGGATTGCAAAACGTTTCGCACGACGCGACGTTAAGATTTCCGTCGATGCCGGAGCTCGTAAAAATTCCTCGTGGTCGAATCGAACAAGAGCGACAACGAGGCTCGTGGAACGCTTCGCCGACGATATTCCAGCGTCCCGAAGGCCCTCGAGATGTTTGCAGGGGTTTGTTCGCTCGAAATGTTTGCAACATGGCTGCCCGATATTGCGAGGAGGAACGACGACCCCTGCGCCAGCTTGCCACCCCTCTTAGCTCGCCGTCAACCCCCCGCCCCGTTTCGCGTCAGATCATGACCATCGCCGCTCGTTCACGGTTTTCGACCCCCGCCGTTCCCCCGGCCGCGCTGTCGCGTCGATAAAAGAGTCCTTTCACCCTCTCGCGGGGCCCCGCTCGATCCTAAACGAACCGAATCGAAACCGAAGATCGAGACCGAAGTCTACGGTGCGAAGTCTGCCAAACGACGATACACCGAACCGGTGTAGTGTCCCTCGCTTCGGTGTAAAATTTTCAGGAATATACAGGGTGGTCGGTGTATCGGTATTCGTTCTCCTCAAACTCCTAAATTACGTTTGTCAAGGCTCGACGGATGGCTGTTTGCCAAAGGAATCACGCATCCCCGAATCTTCCCTCCGGGAAAAATCAAGGAAAACCGTCCACCATCCCCTTGTCCACCATACGCCGCACTGTTCCGTTCTCCCCTGCGCGCACACGTGGAACACCCCCGACGCGACACTTGTATGAGTTTCATTGTTAAGTCAACGGGTAAGAGGTCTTAACCTACTTAAGGGTGAGAAGCCGGAGCACCTGTGTTCCCTCGTGCACGATTATCTCGCTCCGATTGCTCTCCTTCGATTCATTGGTTCTCACTTCCGGTGCGCACACAGGCGCGAGCGAGCGAGCGAGCGAGCGCACGCGCTCGTTCGTCGGAATTCGGGGCCTCCTCGCATTCCCCTCCACTTTTCGTTTTTCCACCCCCTACGAGCTGCTCCGATCGCTCCCAGGTGAGAGTGAAACGATGGAAGTGGAATCAGGGTATGAAATTTACTTTCCACTTGACAGCGGTGTTTATTATTTTCGTTGTTCGATTGAATTAGGGGAGAGTAATCTTTGTACCTTCGGTCGTCTAGGGTTAATTAACTGGGAATAATGCTTTGGGTCTAGTAGTCGGATACGGATCTGGGAATCGAGAAATACGTGCAGTATCGTTTGCGTCGCAAACTATTTAAAATTTCCTTTACCGCCGAGGTGAACGGTTTTCTTCGGGAAGTTGTGGGAGCCGTGGCGCGGAGAAACGCGCCGCGTGAAGATGAGAGCGCGAGGAGATCGAAAGAAGCTGGCATATCCCTGACCTTACCCTGGCTCCGTCCGAGAGCCAGAGATCGGAGAGGCCGGTCTCGAAAATGACGATGGGCCAAAATTATGCGGCGGTGACGAAACAGAGCCGCGAGGCAACACTTGGCGGTCGTGCCAATAACCGCGGGACCCGGTGTTTTCAGGAATTCGTTTCCGCTGTCTTGCGTCACGATAGCGAGCCACGCGAGAACGTTTTACGCAGCTTGCCGAAGACAGCTCCGCGTACTCGAACCACGCGGCGCTATGAATCACTGAGAAAATTCTGTCGGGACCGCCACGGTACCTCTAGCTACACCTCCCATACCGATAGATTCTAGATGGTAACAGACCATTCCAAGTACCCTGTAACTGCTGATAAACTACGGATAGCTACCTTCTATTGTAGATACTAGCGGTAACCAGCTAGAGCTAGAATACTTGATAGATACCGGATATACCATATACTCATGGCTATTTTCTGGATAGCTACAGATACTTTTAGATACCCCCGAAGGAAAGATAAACACCAGTAACCACCTTCTAGATAGCAATAGATACTTGTAGCTACCCACGATATGTATGTATACCAATAAATACTAACTCAAGCCGGAACCAGCTACCAACAGCTTCACCCACCAATCCCCGCTTGAGGAACTACTTCGTAGCTCAAGGATAGGTGGTAACAATTTGTAACTTTACAAATAGTTACCTCTAGGTATTGTTAAGCTACGAGCAAGTAGCTATAGCTATTTCTTAGCTACCAATGACTACGTTCTACGTATACAACAATAGCTACTTCCAATCATCTACAAGTCATAACCAGTTACGAACAGATACATACGTCCATCAATCCCCAAGCTACAAATAGTTATCTCTAGTTGTCCTTAAGCTACGAATAAGTATCAATAGCTAGTTCCTAGCTACCAATGACTACTTTCTAGACATCAATAGCTACTTCTAGCCATCCTAAAGCTACAAATAGCTACCGGTAGCTACTTCTAGTTGTCCTCCACCTACGAATAGCTACCGATAGCTACTTTCTAGCTACGAATAGCTACTTTCTAGGTACGAATAGCTACGAATAGCTACGAATGGCTACTCCCAAGACAAAAATAACCACGAACAACTTTCTAGCTATCGATGGCAACTTTTTGGGGTCACTGGCAGCTCCTTCGGACAATTCGTTAGCCCCCAAACAAGCCGGTCAGCCGAAAAACACGATGTTTACGTTCCCTTTCGCGCGTGACGCTGAAATAAAGTACTGGTCAACCCGGACAACCGGGATTCCACGGAGTTGCTGAACTCGTGCGAGCGTAATCGTTCCGCGCGACTCGCCGTTGCGTGCACCAACTGTCCACCGGTGAAATTATAAATACATCCGCGTGTAAACACTATAAATATACGCGGGTGCGCGGTATACGGAAAAGCCTGTCTCAGGCTGGTGCGCGGATCCCTGGAAACGGGCGACGTCATCGATCTATCAAAGCGGTGGCATCCGTGATATCGGACGGCTGCTCGTCGAGCGACATTCTCTACGAGTATGCGAATGGAGAACGCCTCGCATAATTGTCCCCGAATGCTATCGATTCGCCGATTCGTCTCCGTGATGCCTGATTATCGGACCGCGGGTCTTTATGCAAAATAAACAATTGTCCAAAACAATTGTGAGAAACAGAAATTACACGAAGGTACATTTCCTCTTCTAATCGTTTCAATCCTTAGCACTCGAATGGCCACTCGGGGACACCGCTACAAATTCATATATCATTATTCAAAATATTTTGTACATTACTAAATTTGTTCATATTTAATATAAAATTACTAAACATTTAACCCTCCCCCTGCAGCCTAATGCTTTGAACATTTCACGTTCCAACGATTATACATATACTAAAATGGGGACTTCGATGCGTATTCCAGAAGTTTTTTTTATAAATACATACGCTTTTCCGCTTATTTTTTTTCGAAGTCGCGAGCGAATCGCACGATCGAAGCACCTATTTTTCAATGGGAACACGAGCCGGGGGTCGTTCTTCGCGTGCAGCGAATATGACCGGACCCAACAACGTCATTCACCGGCTTGGGGCAGCGCCGTAAACGACATTGTCTAGTCGCACGGGAGCGAAGGGAGAGAGAGAGAGGCTGGAACCTGGGGCGCGGGGACTTGTGTAACAGATGCGTAACGGTGTACAGGAAAAAAAAATAAGGACGCGTAGCAGACGCATATGCGATCGAGCGGCTATTATGTGCGCAGCTTTGAAACCAGCGCAGCGCCGCGGAACGTCGGCAGGAAGTGGTCACAGCGTTGCCGTTAGGGTCCGGTCCGGTCCGGTCCGGTCCGGTGGCGATCCTTTGGCCATCGAATCGATTCCTTCGTCTACTGGCTTCGAGAAACAATGATTTTCTTCGTCGACCCGACAGGAGAGCCAAGCATCGAATGGAACTAGTTGTGATCGAATGTTTCGGCTATGTCCTCGGCATCGCAACGTTCCGAATGTTTAGAGATGGCCAATTTGGGATTTAAAGCTACTCCGAATCCGAGAGCCGTCTTCCCTCGAAGCAGGGTGCCAATTTTCATATCCCCACCCATGTGTCGGATTTTAAGCAGCTTCGTGAAAGATGGCAGCCGCGGTTCTGCTAAATGAGATTAAGGATCGAAAGGTGGCTGCATCGATCGTGAATCATTCTCCGGGTGGCGACGCGATTGACAATCGTCTACACCGCGGCACCGCGGCACCGGTACCCTCTTTTCGTTTAGTCATGATCCAGCTGTCGAAGCCACGCTCGTTTTCGGGGGCCGGCCCCACCTCCGTCATCGATCCGACGCGCCGTCGCGCACGGTTTCGTCGTTACGCCGCCGAGGCCCTATCCACCACGGGAGCAATAATTCTGCTCGTCAAGTTTTTCCAGGGTCGCTGAACCCCCCGGCGAGGCTCGTCGATACCTTTCGCACCCGCTTCCAAGTCCGACCGAGCCCCGAATCCTCGACTCGAAATCGACAGGAACATATCGGCTTTCTACCGTCTCTGCTCCATACATATCGATCGTTCTACATGCATGCGAGTAGAAGCAACAAGATAATAGATCGTCTACTCCTTTTCAGAAAAATATTTTATCAAGTAAAGCCATCTACTGAAATATTTCCTGAAATAATCAAACTCACGCGTTCTTTGTAGAAATATATTTCATAACATATTTCATTCCTTACGCACAAAAATATTTCACGAAGCAGCAAGTCCTTTAAGTTCGTCGAACATATAAATGTTAGAATCATCGATCTTCGTCCCTCTCATAGAGAGATTTATCAAACTATTTCGTGAGATAGACGATCTTGCACACACCCCACCCCCACCCCCACCCCCCTTCACAGAACATTATTTATAGCGTCAACCATCGATTGACTTGATAAAATGATTTCGCATGGCAGTCGATCTTGGAGCCCTTCGCGGTAAAGAGTATTTCGGGTCACTCCTCGAATAAAGAATTGATGGAGCGAGCAGTTTCCGCGCGGCTCGCGGTAAAATGTGGCAAAAAATAGCCGAGGCCGTGTGCAGAAAAATTGTACAATTTTGAGAGTGGCGTGTACACCGCAAGGGTGGCCTGAATATCGTCGGCAGCGTGGAAATAGGGTGCGGAGGGAGGATTCGAACGGGCACGCATCTGCGCTGTGAAACACAGCGAAACACGGCCGTTCTCCTGGGGAGAATCGATCGATCGAGCGAGCCGGTAATCGGCATGCTAATTAAGGCTGGATCGATTCGATCGTGGTTGGTGTCGCGCACACTGTCATGCCCTTCTCCAACCAAGTGTCCGCGGCTTTCGGTGCGATCGCCTGCCTCTCTCTTTCACTCGCGAGGCAATGATCGTATCGCCGAGGAAACCCTACGACTCGCGAAGTCCACGAAGAGTGATTATGTAAGGTAAACAATGGAAACACCGGCGGTGATGATCGCCGCGTGTCGCTCGCCAACTTTTATCGAGCGACAACATTTTCTTCGTTGTCGCTTCGCTATTCTCTCCGTGGCGAGGAAACAACAAATTTCTCATCGTGCACGACGTTATCGAACCATGAACTCCAACAAGTACGTAGTTTGAAACTACGCAAATCGAAATTTTATTTGGAAGAAATCGAAGAATTTTTATATTCGCAAGTATCTTGCGGTACAGTAGCAAAGATCGGCACATACGGAATATATTAATTAAGAACAAAATTCTAGAGCGATGAAGGAGTCTGAAGTTTTTCTTTTTTTTTTTTCTTTGGAGACATTCTGACACGCCATAAAAAGCGTGACGATAACAGTGACCTCATTGGCTAATAAAAATTGGAAGAGTTACTGTAATTGGATCGTCAAGCGTCTCTGTGCGCGCACCGATCAGGAAACGCGAGACATGGATAGAGAATGAAATTACGATGAAACTCGGATGAGGCAATTATCGAGTAGTTAAACGAAACCTCGAAACGAAAGCTGGCAATCGATAGAGGGGCTCCTCGACTTCGTACACGCAAACCGACGAATCAACGCGTCCCTGTGCACCGACAAAATTCGTTCGCGAGAACGAACATAGTTTCAGAACTGTAGAGGGAAAAGCGTGGTCATTAATTCAGCTTGGAGAAAGTCAATGGCCAGGGAATGGCTGTTACTGCGGACCTTCGTGCGAATTCATCTTTTTCACTGGATAAAAATGACTACCTTCGTAAGCATTGTGGCTGAACGAAAAAAAGGATATCAACAAACTCAATCGCAGACGTACGGTATCGAAGATCGCTGCATTTTTGAAATAAAACTGAATTTGTACTTTAAACTTATACAATCATCGATTCGTCGACTGTAGAACACTGTGCAGAAACTTCGTTCACCTTGCTTGTAATGTTTGTTGTAATGTAGAAACAATGTGCAAGTACATTTTTATAAAAGACTGCACCAAATTAAAATGAATTGGGGCGCCACCAAAAATTTCTACATCATAATTCAAATCAATGTTTACATCGCTGAACTTGTACATATTTAATAAATTACTAAAAATTGAGTGCAAGTAAATTCGGGTCAATTTCACTTGCATAAATCGAAAAGAATTACATAGACTATTGCTATTCGTATAAATCGCATAGAATTTGCTATTGGCATAGCAAAGGGTAAAAGAATATTGTTTTCCTGAACCCTATCGATTCCTGTTCGATACAGGACTACAGTAATAAAGATCCTCTGTCTAGCGATGGCTATCGGTTGCATCCGGGATGATCCTCGTTGGTCTGAAGCTCGAACGAGGTTTCGATGAATCGCCGGTGCGGTTCTCGGTGAAAGGAGACAAGGACAATAGAGAGTCTCGAAGGGGGGACGCGTGACCGTGTATGCGGTGCAATCGTATTAGGACGGACGAGGAGCGGCGAAACGCAGGAAGATCGAGAGAAAAAGGATGACGGATGTAGCGGGCGAGCGCGAGAAGTCTTCGGGAAGGGGAAGGGGGAGGGGGGGGGAAGGATGGCGAGGGGGGAGGAGAGGGAGGCAGAGAAAGGTAGAGAAGCTCCATTGATTGGTCGGTGGCACGGTGGAACGTTGCAGTTGCCCCGGGGGTATATGAACCCCGGCGGTAGCGGTCTCTCGCTCTCACCCTCTCTCTAGCCCTCTCTTTCTGCCACCCTCCCGCTCGTAGTTTACCCTCGCTACGATTTTACCCCACGGCAAAACGCAGGCGCGTCACATGGACCCAGGAACGATCAATACGAGCCTCCCCTGCCAGCTAGACCCGGTCTCTTTCATTCCAGAGCTCCTACCGAGCGTGCAACCCTCGCCTCGGTCAATCTTTGATATTTCCAGCGGCCAGACCGGGGATTTTTCGTAGGGATGACCAGCGAGAGAGCTGGACCAGCAGCCGCCTCACTCTCTCCCTCCTCCTCCTCCTCCTCGAGTGCATTTTTTCTTTCTTTCTCCATTCTTTGAGAAACCCACACCCCCGCGCCATTGTCTCCCAGTAAAACGATTGTTCTTGTCCCGCGAAGTGGCTACAGCTGTCGGGCCCCGGGATCTAGAATTTCGGACGTTTCCCGCGGACTCGATAGGTTCGCGGAGAACGGAAACCGCGCGCTAGCGCTACCTATCCATCCCTATTTTTTTTCTTTATCTTTTTTCGAGTTGAACGAAAAATCGTTATGAGACACGGGACGAAAACTGAAGGAAGCGATACCGACACTTTCTTCGGGAAACACGTTCTCCACGCCTCTATCGTCAACTATCTAACACCCCTTTGTCCCTCTCACGCACCATTGTGATCGAGGCCATCGTCATCGCGGACGGAAGCGTCCCTCTCGAGACTTCCTGCTTGTCCTTGACGAGGACCCGCAGTGCCAGTCGCTGCATCCTGGATCTGCTTGACCCCTCGCGCATACTCCCACCGACGTCATCATCATCATCATCATCATCATCATCATCATCATCATCATCATCATCATCATCATCATTCTCTTCTTACCGAATTTATCTCCCACTCGATTCATCCTGTTTTCTTTCGATTATTTTCTTTCTTTTTCTTTTTTTTTTTTTTTTAAGTTCCTAGTCTTTGTTCGACCGGTTTTCGTTCCGATTTCTCTGTTTCGGTCCGCTCGGTTTACAGGGCTGAAAAAGGCGGCTTCGCTATGGTCGAAAAGGCGAAAGGGTTCGAAATGAAAGGGGAAGCCGCGAGAGTATGGCAGCGGAATCTCGTGGCCGTCGTTGCTTTCGGCTGCCACGCCCAAACTTCTCTGGGTCGCGATACTGCGCCGTGGAAAACGTCCGCCGCGCCGATACATTCTCCGCTCGTCGATAAACTGCCGTCTCCGGCCCTCCGACACCCGTTACTCGACCGATTATGCTACCGACTCTGCGGATAATTCGCGAAATCACCGACGAACAATTTCGAGAATTAACACGTTCACCGTCGACGTTTCTAAAGGAGAATTGTTCTCCCCTCGTAGAAATTTTGTGGACTGCGTAGTCATTTCGTCGGTTTCAAAATGGCTTCTCGGCTAATTTTTTAGTACAATTCGCCATCGATTGCGTACGCCGCAAAGTTGTCGCGAGACTGCAGATTGTATGCATTTATCATTGGAATCAATGTGTAAAATATAAAATACTGTAACATATATGATTGGTTTCTGTTCTATTTGTTGGAATTCTCTTAAACATTGATTCGTCAGACTATGAACGTGTTAAACGACATACAGAAAATCACTCGTGCATTTTTCGACCCTTAAGCAAACTTACAGAGTGCACCCTCAAAGCGCAGTAACTAAATTAGTTTATGCAACGATGGGATCGTTCGAAGAATCAATACGACCCATTTCAAATTCCTCATTTTATATCGATCGATGCTATTCCAGTGAGAGATTAAATAAATTCAATAATCCGTGCATGATCCCCATAAATACACTTTGTAGCCTGCGGATCCTATGAAATGTGAAATTATTCGAGTAAATCAGAAAATGTTTGAATCGTCAAACGCTTCTACTTTTTCTCTACTTGCTCGAGGTTATTAAAATCGCACGTGAGGCACTATAGTTCACTCAATGGTTCATACGTAGAACACATTGTTTGTCACTCGATACGGTTCGAAAGTACTGTGTTATAGTAGAAGCTACCACGACGAACATAGAAAGTGTATATACCTTCATGTTGCCGATAAATCAGGTAATTGCAAAATTATGTTTTCGAAATGTTCGATGAATTTTTTTACTAAGAAAAAATAATTTCGACGATGGAGAAGACCATCGTGGTCGGTTCGGTAGAACCGAAAGCAACGTTTCGTCGGCCACGGGATCGCGTACGGCGCGGCGTACGAAATAGGATCGGGATAGCATGATGGCGGCCGCCGGGAGGATCCTTCGGGATGGTCCTGCGTCGAGAATCCTCCGGCAGCCGATGGTGGTTAGGTTGGGGGCGAACGTGTTACATTTAATGATCGGTGGACTGATTGCGCGCGCCCACCAAAAAACACATAGATCGAGAATATGGTACACAGAGAGACAGATCAATAATGTAATAATAAACGCTTGCAATCATAACGGTAATCAATAGCAACAATAATAGAGAACAAGAATAGAACGATAATAATAAATTCGAACGTGTCAGAAGATTCACAGAAGCAACGAAAGTAAAGAAACAAATGAACATACCGGTTAACGATGAAAATCAGTGGTTGGAGGATGCCGATATCTGGGCGTAGAACGAAACGACGCCGGTTTATTTGTTTGTTTTGTTTGTTTTTTCTTTCTCTTTTTTTTTTTTTTAACGTGTTACTGGATTATTATTTACTATTTTAATCCCGTCAACGTATTTCGGTAGAGATTATTATATCCGGTGTTTTATCGACCGCCGCCGGCTCTCGTTTATTACTTCTTATCCCGTGTATTTGTGTCGATTTGCTTGAACTTTAAAAAAAAAAACGACCACGTGTGCGTGTTTCTCGTTTAATTATTTAAACGGTTTTTCACGGGTGCGCTCGCGACGAACGAAATACCAAAAGATAACGCGCGTAGATACCGAGAGTCACAGTGTCCTTTTCGTTTGGCCGATCGACGACGCCGACAATCGATTTAATTAACCAGAACCGACGCGGATCACGCGAGACCGAACGCGATCGTGGATCCGTTCGCACGCGGAACACTTTGATTCCTCGACGTCCCGGGTGCACGGGGTGCGAAAGGAAAATCGCGGAACACTCCCACCGGCCGACACGCGCGCGCGATCTCTCCCTTCTACCTCTTCCTCGTTTCTTTCCGCAGGTGCCTCTTCTCGCAAGGATCTTCCAGAAGACGACGACGAAGATGACGACGAAGACGACGAAGACGACGAATCGTTGGTTGATTTCGCTCACAAATTTCGCGCCGGCCGGCGAGCAACCACCGCCTTTCTCTTCAGTCTTCCTCGATCAGTTTAGCCGATCTCGACGCGCGACGCTCGACGCTCGACGCTCGACGCCTGTCGATCGCTTGCCGATCGTGCCGAACGGGACGCGAGAATGATCGAGAAACGGTGGTCCAAGCTCGCGAGCAACGAAATCATAAGCTCCCCCGACGAGGACGCACGTGGAAAAGAGTGTTTTCTCCGTTCGCCCGTCGACCGATCGATTGCGCGAAGCCGCGTTCTTATCCCGCGACGCGACGCGACGTGGTTTTCAACACGCGATCGTTTTAATCGGCGTAGCAGCGTCTCGTCGGTTTACACGCCCGCACATACATGTATAATGCACACGATGTTTATTCCTTCGAATCGTTTCGTCCGCGGGTGTGGCGGCGATGGTACGTCTTAGTTTCGCGACTATTTCTTTTGGTTTAACTGACACGTGGGCGGGAGAAAAGCGAGAGTATGATCGGTAATGTCATACGTGTATACATATATATATATACATATATATGTATATGTATATATACATATACTACGTATATATACGTCGGTGTGTGTATATATATATGTATGTATAGAGAAGATGCGGAGATCGGTGTGGGACGGCGAAGAAGTAATACTCTTGTTAATATATAGATAATGTACAAACGAGAACGACGAACGCAATTTTGTTTTTGTTTTTTTTTTCTGTTCGAATTTAAAGGGTTGTCGGAAATGAAGAGAGAGATATATAGAAGCAAATAGTAAGAATGTTGCGGGTATAACGGTGTCTACAACGCAATGCCTTTATGTGGTGCGGTAACTAAACTGACGGGCCGAGGCGCTGCCGCCAATCGCTGCACCCTCTGGCCACCACCGGCGCTGCTTGCCGCCGCTTCTGGTCGGGGTGAGAAGGAGCGAGAAGGGGCGAGAAGGGGCGAGAAGGGGCGCGAAGGGGCGAGAAGGGGCGGGAAAATCGCGGGGGTGGCGGCGAACAGAGACGAGAAACCCGCCAGAACGAAAAGAGACGGAGAACGTGCCGCGAGGGTTTGCGCAGGCGTCGCGTGGAGGCAATGACTGCACACTCTACCCCCGTATCGTCGCCGTGGCCGTCGCCAGGGATCGGAGAGGGGCGGCACAGCTGAGAGAGGAGAAAAAAAGAGCGCCCCCACGGAAAAAGGGACAGACGACGTCAGTGGAAAAATCGCGTGAACGCAGACAACCCGAGAGTCCGAGGCACGCAAGCGCCGAACCCGAGGCATCGCCGAAGGCAATGACTGCTGCGTCTTCCGGATGTGCCAGGGTTGACCGGAGTTCGCTGGGTCGTCCAGGGGGACGACGGGGGAGTGGGGGGGGCGAGGGGGAGGCGAGGAAAAATCCCGGCAACGACGCGCAGACGCGGGAAACGCTACCCGAGATCGTGACGTTAACTCGTTGGCTAGGCAGCGATCATGGGGATCCTGGAGCTGGATCCAGGGTTCGCAACCTGTGGGTCGTGACCCCCAACAGGGTCGTCGGAGCGGTAGACGGTGCCCTACGTGGATTTTTAACACTCGATGCGTTCTCCCGGCACTCTTCTAGCTCTGGGGATTCGGGAAATGTAGGGGCGGTTCGCGGTTGTTCGATTATTGAGGGAAGGGTGCTGGGAAATATCGCGGAACTGGTGCTTGGACGGATCTAGCTCGAAATGTTGATTAATGTATTTTACTAGTCCTACCGAGATGTAGAAATTTGAAAAATATAGAGAAGATTGAGGGTTGCTGGGTTATTGTAGCGAAGGTGCTAAAAATGTTGAGGAGCTGATAGTACTGGGATGTCTGTAACCGAAGGTGGTCCTAAATATGTATTTCGGGTCCTATTCGAGACATAGAAATTTCGGAATTTTGGAAATAATTGAGGCTTGGGTGGATTCAAGCTGATTCAGAGGATCTGGAAGCGTGAGAACTATAGAAGAGTGGTAGTTGTGAAAATTGGGCGAACGTAGATACCGTCGATGGCGACGAAAGGGAGTTGCTAAAAACGGTGAGAGACTCTCGGGGAACAGAGTTGGAACTTAGACGGTTCTAGCCGTAGTTTCCGGAGGCTCGTTAGCTGCTCCAGCTATCGGTTAATCGATAACCGCGAGGTATTGAACGGAAGAAGACCGTCGAGGGTGTTTCGGAAAAGTTTTGCACCCCCCAGAGCGCTCGGATACGAGAGCTCGGGTGGATCGCGAAGAATCCCAGGATAACGCCGATGATCGAAAGGGAGCGTCGTCGAATGGAAGAAGGGACATGGAATCGGGAGGGCGGCTCTGAATCGGACGGTAGCAAAGGGTCGCGAAGAAGGGCGGCTTTCTTCGGTGGCCCTTTGGACCTTGAAGAATATTACCGATACCCGATCGAAGGCTCGCTCGCGGTGAACAACGGGCAAGGGTTGCGAAAGGCGACCATGAAATCCAACGAACCATGGAAACGTGGCCGGTGCACAGGTGGTGGAGCAGTGAACTGGAAGATTAATAGGTTCGATGCCAACGATGCTGCTTACGACAGGGATTTTGCTGTTTATCGAAAGACAGGCGATTCGATCGGTGCAGAGTATTATTTGATCCTTAACGCTGGACAATTAACCCTTCGTACGTGACGAAGTATAACTTTAGCATTTCGTTTGCTCGTTTTCATTACCAGATCAAATTATTATAAAAAAGCTCGGCTGCATTTGGATTCCGAATTCGATATTAAACAATCCTCCAGGTTCCCAATGTTGCAATGTAAAATTTATTTCCATTTACTACCTACGTTGCAAGAATCGATACGAAATGGATTGAGATTCACTTTCAATGTTCGCTTAAGGGTTAAGGTCACGCAATGAAGAGAAGTTGGAAATTCAATGACCCTTGTTCGCTATATTTTTTAAACGTTAACCTACTCGAAAACATTAAACGGAGCGTCGTAAGCTGATATTCTGTTCTCCATGGTATACTTGATCACCCGGTACAATATACACAAATCTGAACCGGGACAGTAAGCTGCAGCCAGAAACGTTAGGTGGAGACGTAGTCGAGTGCACGTGTACCCGGCGAATATTTAAAGTTGACTCTCGTCGGACAAACCATCGCACGAAAAAAATTGTATTTTATGGTTTTTTTTACATATTTACTAACGTAGAATAATCCCCTTTTCCGGTTGCATCGCTAGTTACCGACCACCATGTATAAATCTTGAAACCTGTTTACTTACGCGACTCGTCACGCGAAGGTTAACAAAAAAAAAAAGGGCAATAATTGCACCTATGTCGAGCGAGGCTGCGCGGAGTAAAAAGTTACAGTGCAACGACGTAAAAACTTAATGAGGGGGTTGCGTATGAATCTCATCGGGGGTGTAAAAACACGGTCGGCGTGGTACGAGGCCTCGTTAAGCCGTGGAACGATAAATCCAACGTAAAAATATATTCGACTGTTCCCCGTAGCAGCGGAGTGGTTCTGGTGGTCTCGGCGCGCGCTGACGAGGGGGTTGAATTCGAGGGGATGAACGAGAGAGAGAGAGAGAGAGAGAGAGAGAGAGAGAGAGAGAGAGAGAGAGAGAAATGGCCAGACGCGGGGGAGTGGGCGCGTGCGCAGGGCTCGTAGATCGAGGCTGCGAAAAGGGGAAAGGAAATTCAGGCTCGCGAGTAGCGAAAGACACGGCTGGAAAGGGGGGTTGCCGACGAGGGTATGAAACGGGGTGAGAGAGGGTTCGGCTGGCTAGTTGGCAGGGAGAGCCGGAGGAGCTCGAGGACGCAGGCGCCACGGTGAAAATGGAAACCTCGTCCCAAGGGTTGACCTCCTCCCCTCCTGCGCAAAGGTTTTCGACCGTGCGAATGCGGCCAAATTTTCCCCGTGCCTTTACCACCACATCCTCCCTTTGCCGGCTACCCCTCGCGTACCTCCCTTGTGACCGCGTGCACGGGATGTTCACGAAATTTTCCGGAAAGTTAAGCCTCTGCCGCGCGTCCAAAAATCCGCTATTGTATTCGACTACGCGCCGGCTAATCGTTTTGACTTTTTCACTTTCCTCGCCCTCTTACCTTCGCTCCCACCTTCCCTCCGTTTTTCCCATTCTAGCCAGGGGGGAACACGAGGGTTTCTTTTTTGCCGTTCGTTGTGGGTATAAAATATTAGTAGGCTCCTGAGGGGAGATCGTGGAACCCGGGGAGAGGTGTGCCCCGGCTACCTGGAGAATGTGCATTCATCCTGGGACACCGTGTAACTCTAGCTACCCCCTCGACGCGACGCGACGCGACGCGACGCGACGGTGTCTTGAGAGAGGGCACGTGCTCCGTAAATGGATCCACGTGCCTCCGGCTTCGGTTAATCAAACAATGCGGACGCGGTAACGCGTTCAATGAAATCGCTTATCGTCCGGTGAATAAAGGCACGGATCCACACGGCCTTCTTCCGCCGACTGCGGATGTTGTCTGCGATGCGCAGCGAACGATCTGTCCATAGGCATTTTTCTAGAGACAAAATGGCCTATACATAGAAGCTTCGGTCTCTTTAATCCACGCTATTATACATATCGATGCATAGAGCAGACTTTGCTTTTAAACGTTCGCACTCGAGTCACGACAATTACCATACCACAACTCGAGAACGATTTCCACGTTATTAACCTCCCGCGGGCAACCAGGGTCGTTTATGTCAGGACTGAAATTTTACTCTCGAATTTATCTATTATACGAATTGTATGTATATTAAAATAGGGACTTCCACACGTACTCCAGAATTTCTACATTCTACATCGAACGAAATTCTTCCTGCATTAAGATTTAATTTTCGGATTCTCTCTAACGCATACGCATACTAAGCAAATGTCGATACGTGAACGATTTAGCAAGACGTTCCGTTCTACGTTGGAATTTCTTTGATTAGTTTCGAGAACCCGAAACACCGTGCGTATTTTATCAACGAATCGACTCGGCGCTCGATCGATGCCGGGCCACGCAGTCTGTCCACGTGAACATCGTACCCACGTTATTACAGATACAACGAATCATAACGAACGCCACGCGTCGGACACAGCTTGCTAATGACTCAGTCCGGAATTGCGAGCGCGAATCGATCATCGGCCGGGCGAAATAATTGGCTGCCGCGCACCGGTCGGTTCCTGGTTGTGTGTCGCGCGCGTTCGCGTTCACGTTCGCGTTCACGTTCGCGTTCACGTTCGCGTTCACGTTCGCGTTCGCATTTGCATGTTGCGGGATATATGTGCAAGGTAAAACGATGAAAATGCCGCGCTGGGAAATGAGCTGCCCGGCTGCCCGGCTACCCAGTGAGGGGTTACCGGAGAAAGTGTGGTGCGGAGGGGCAGAAGGACGATCAGGGGACGAGACGGAAAAAATGTGGGGATGATAATCTAATGGTAAACAGCATACATACGAGGACAGACTGGCGCAAGGGCGTAGACACAGAAAGATTGGCGCCGTCGCAGACTCTGAAATGCTGGGCGATGTATTCCTGTATGTAGTATGTTTTTCGATACAAGGTCTCGATATTTATTTTATGGATATATGTATAGTTTGACTCTTAACGCACAGAGAACAATTTGATTGCACAAAGGGGATATCGAGTAGAAGGCGTTTGTTGGTTTTCTATTGGAAGGTGACTTAATGACGCGTCTCTTGGGCCGGAGACAAAAACTGGACGGGGTTAACGACGACAAAATGCGAGACTAGCGCAAGAGCGTAGACGCCGAAAAATCAGAGTTGTCGCGGACTCTGAAATATCAGGCGATGAATAGAATATCTCTGCTGGACCGGGACCGGACAATTTAAAAAATTAGAATGCAATTTTATTCCACAGCGAGACTGGCTGACTTGCTATTGGTTGACAGATCGATGACAGCTTCTCTGGAGCGGAAACAGAGAGAGAGAGAGAGAGAGAGGGTGGTCACGGCGCGGCGCGACGCGACGCGACGCGACGCGACGGTGAGATGATAACGAGGCAGAATTGAATATCGTTTTTTACTTGGAAATGAAACCTGTTTTACGAATGTTAACGTAAACTTACTGTTTCGAGGATGAAGACGCAATACCTTGAATTTATTGAAACATTTAACTATAGACTTACGAATAATATACATAGAATTTCATTAACGTCTAGCGGACTAACTATTGCACTGATCCTAGGAGTTTTATTAACTGCATGGAAATCGTCAGCCTACCGATTGAGGGACGAAGCGCGCTAAGAGTTGCTGAAAGGAAACGATCAAACCGATTCACGAGGCTGCTCCGTGGAAACTGAAGCATCCTTTGATACAAGATCGCTAGCACGAAACGAAATCGCTCTCCAAGGAGACAAATAAACAACCTCTTCGCTCTAAAACGTCTTTGAACGATCCTCCCTGAAAGAAACACCGTTATCAAAGCGCACCTCGTCTCCCTTCCTCCCAATTTTCACCTTATAATTCGACTCGAGAGGAGAGCGATGTCTCGTCAATCTGGAATTTCTCCTAATAACCACATTTTCGTCTGATAATTCCGGCCGAGAGATATAAAATGCGCGTGATCGGATGAAATGTATTCTTGGGGACCGATCGAAATTTCAACGGGATAAAAAGACAGCCAGACAGTCTCGCCGAGGGGGGAGGAGACAGAGAAGGAGAGGGAGAGAGCGGGATGCCTCGTAAATCCAGAATGCCGTCTCGGGCAATTTATAACACTCCACCTCTTTATCCCGAACTTCCGTTTTGTCGAGTATCCTGGGAACAGGGAGCACCTAGCCCAATTGTCCCCTCTTCCTACGCTATTGGGCGTGGGGCGGCGAGAGGAGCTCGATGCCCAACGGCACAGGGGTTTCGAATATCGATCCCTCGCCTTCTCTACCAATCGTTCACTCTCGCGACCGGCTCTCGGAACATCGAAACTTTTCGCAATGGGACTCGGAACTTCCACGGGCCGCGCGAACTGCTTTGCTCGTTGGCTCGATCTTTGCTCGACGAACTGATTACCATCATCTCCTTCGGCCTGAACTGTTTGTCTAGTCCAGAACAGTGATTTCCATGCTCGTATATCGTGTACGGCGCACGAGGGACAGCAAGATCGATTTAACGATAATCGCGATGACATTAATATTTGATCATACATATTCATCGTTCTCGAAAATTACGGACATCTATGGTAGAAGGCAATACATATGGTATATGGTAGATACGGTAACCGAGACCGGCGTTGGCCATATATGTGAGAGGTTACTCGAAGAGTTCTTTATTCGGACGGTATCGGTAAGAACGAGAAAGACACCAGAATAAATCGGCTCGTATCGAAGCGAGCCCGAAGAAGCGAAAGCTTCCGACAATTGGTGGGGATAACTCGTGGCCTGTACCAGAAAAGTGTGCCCGTATATCCGGACGTCACTGTGGATCGAATAAGTATCGGCACGAGGAAATTGATTTTTTTGGAAACGGACCGGTAAATTTCGAGTTCCGGAGAATTGTGCGACCTGGAAATCGCGACTTCCCTCATCCGTCGGTAACGCGTTAACACGGTTAGGCGTTGGTAGGGCGGCGGGTGGATGGTGGAGAGTGGAGGGTGAAGGGTGGAGAGTGAAGGGTGGAGAGTGAAGGGTGGAGGGTGGATGGCCTGCCTGTTCTCAGCCCTGCGAGCAGCTT
Source organism: Lasioglossum lativentre (assembly GCA_916610255.1). Taxonomy (NCBI): domain Eukaryota; kingdom Metazoa; phylum Arthropoda; class Insecta; order Hymenoptera; family Halictidae; genus Lasioglossum; species Lasioglossum lativentre. The sequence goes on along the minus strand of OU744356.1, from coordinate 616,071 downwards.
CCCGCGATTCAATCCTTTTCGCGACTGCGCCCGAGCAGCTCGAGCCTAGCCAAAGATAGATATGCATGACTTAAGCTCGTTTCGCATGTTGCACGGAACGTCGCGTGGACCCGGGAACGAGGCTGCACACGTGCGCCAACCCTCTCCACGGAAACGAACGCGCACACCCACGCACACCCACGCACACCCACGCACATCGACAGACAATTCTGCACCCTGATAATCGACCGGTTGTTATGCGCGCGGATTAGGCGGCTCACGGTCCCGGATCGCGTATTAAATGCACGCCGCGCCGGCCTCGTTAGCAGTTTTGCGGCCCGGGGAATCACGAGCCTCCCTCGAAATCGAACGGAAACGCAGCACCGCCAGGAAAATCGGCCCGGACGACTACGAAACACAACCGTTACGGACCGCCTCCGAGGAAAATAGAGTAACCGAATCGGTCCCGGTTCGACGAGCAAACTTCCGCCGAGCTAATATTTGAGCGGCAGTCCTCTCTTCTTGAGCCGGTTAATGGATTTCAAGTTACCGGATTACCTATTCGACGGTGACACGACTCGGCTTTTAGTAAACTCGAACATTGCACGATCTTGCGTCGAAGAATAATTACAGATCGGAGAAGTAGGGCTCGTGTTCTTATTGTTCGATCGCGTGACGGTTTCTTTAACCTTTCTGTCGATAACCAAAGTTTTCTACGTTGTTCAAGAAACTAAATATACGTATACAATTGTCGTGCCATTGGTCAACGAAAACATTAAAGAACTTTTAAAAAGAATTTGAAAGTAAGTACCCGGATATCCGGTTATTGACAAAACCTATTGTTGTTTGCGATAAATACGCATATAAATCAGTCTAGAGTTCGCAGTTCGCAGTTCGCAGACGACAAGCAATCATTTCGAAAACGCGGAAAAGTGAGAAAATCGAAAATCGATCCCGCTATATACCCCTCCACGGACAACGGAGGGTGCAACGAACCCGGTCGAGGCCACGAGACAGGGTTAGTTGAAATCGTGGAAAAGAAGAAACGGTCGCGGGGTCGTAGGTGCTCGGGCATTATCGATTTAACAATGCCAAGGAAACCGGTGGGCGGAAGTGCCAGCCGACCAGTGTCGCCGCTGGTCCCCGAAGTTGTGGCTCTAGCGTGGACCAGTTCGGGACAAGTCGGTCCTCCGGCCCGTTCTCGATATGTCAGACGCCGAGGAGACTGGTACGTACATGCCCGATCCGTCTTCGAGAGTTCGTAACAAGCTTTGGAAACCGGGGCTGGTTTTCGTGACTAGATCGCGAACAGGTTAACACGTAACCACCGCGTATTCGCGCGCAATTTACCATCCACAGACACGGACACGAACACGGACACGAACACGGACACGGACACGGACACGGACACGGACACGGAGACGACCATACAGGCACAGAACGATCCGATTGTATCTCGACGTCGCTTCCGATGGATCTCCAGTGATCCGTCAAGTCGATCGACGAGTCACGCGAGGATCAACGCGCAGCCAGATATCGCGCGCCTCCCGCACACTCTGACATTTGCCCCAAGGTGGTGCTCGGCAAAGTCCGCTCCAGCTAGCACGACATATCGCCGTGAATTCCTGCGAATCGCCTCTCGAAATCGTTCCCGAGTTACCTCATGCGCTCGTGCAACCTCCCACGAACACCTAATTTCCGCCCGAGATCAACGTTCTCTCGCGCCGATCGTTGTTAGTCCAATTTTCACGCCCGCAGGATTCGGTTGCACTCGGGAAAAGGCGGCTCGCATGACAACCTCGCAGACCTGCCGTCCGTTTTTTTTTTTTTTTTTTTTTTTTAACCGAATCGAATTCCGCAAATTCTGTCCGTTGAATCGTGAAAACGTTGAGAGGAATAACTCGTGGGAATTTATTCGATAGAACGATTTATCCATACGCGAGCATGGACAATGGTCGATCGTAATCTCGATAAATTCATAATCGCTGTTTATACATACGGAATCAATTCCAGTCGCTTTGACCGCCTAGATACTTCCCGTTCTGAACAACAGTTCTGGCGTTCGGCCAGATAATTTTACGAACATTTTCGCTGATATTTTATTGCTAACATTTCGTGAATTCTACGACGCGTCGTTTTTCTTTGTGGATAGAGCAGATTTCATTGAAACTGGAGTAACCAAAATTACCAACAACGCAACGCACAAAAATATGTAAAACATCGACAAGTACAATTTTACTGAAAAGTGAAATTGTCTAAAATCGTTTGATATCCCGCGAAAAGAAGGATTTTACTCGTAAAAATGTCAATTAGTTTTTCCAGGCAATCAAGGACGTGCGAATTAAGGCAGGATTTTTTAAATTATAGCTGTGCCGGTCTTTCTAAAGCGCAGAGGGTAGATTGAGCCTCGCGAGAAAAGAGTTTCGAATTAAGTTCGATCGGAGCGAACGGGAATTTTCTTCAAAAAATATCCCTTAGGACTTGGGATATAAGGATTTAGCGTGAGTTTAGCCGCGCATATTATTGCGCGTCCTGCCCTCCCATCTTCCCCTTCTGCTGATATCTCTCTCGCGCCGATTGTTCTCGGACTCTTCTGGCCGGCCTCTTTGTCTCACTTTTAATTGCTCTTCCCAACCGTCCGCTCCGGAGCGTCCTCAAACCTTTCTTCCCTCTAATTTTCCGAGAATCTTTCTCCGTTCTTTTCGAGCCACCCCCGGACACCGGAACGTAATCGCAACGAAACGACACATTTTTTTCCCGGCTGAATCGCGAAAAAAACTCACCCCAAACAGGCGAGAGTGGTTCTTGTCCCGTTGCGGGCAAGGAGTTGCCACTGTGAAAGTCACTCGTGCCCTTTCGGCCGTGAAACGAGGGTAATAAGCGTCGAAAATTTGGTCACTTACACCCCCGAGCACCCTCCGGCCGGGCACTGTAAACTTCGAAATAAGGGAAAACGATTCGAAACTGTAACACTAACATCGCCGAAAGCGGTCTGCGTTGCCTTCGAAAAATTACACGGATTCTCAATTAACGCATGATTCTTAACATCAGGTTTACGGACCACTAAAACTTACTAAAACTTACTAATACTTACTAATACTTACTAAAACTTACTAAAACTTACTAAAACTTACTAAATACTTAAAATTGACAAAATTTTCAGAGTTAGAGATATTTTCGATCATCCCCTTTTCATGAGAATCTCCTAGGGGGTGCAGAGATCAGTTCTGTTCCTCCACTTTTGAAGGAGAAACGAGTCACTGTCGGTCACTAACATTGACTATAGCTGCAAAGTTCACGGAGCTGGTTTTACCCTCCGCCTCGGTGAATCATTGATAATGGAACTATGCAATCTTGACTGGAAACTGCTATAAGCACGGGGCAGTTCAAAGCTCAAACTACTGCTCTTTCTCGGTTCTCTCCTTCGTTGACAATAAATGTATATGGTAACTTCCAGCTATCGGATTGCGTCATTTGCGACAATACGACACATGCGGCCGATGGAAATAGCTACCGAGCTGTCTGGATTTAGTACTATGTATCTAGGTATATTTCAGGGGGAGGGGAGGGTAATGGCAAAGTACGCAAGTCAGACCATAGGTTCGTAGCACAATGCTGACGTGTCGTCAATCTCAAAGACTATCAAAGTATAAATGTAAAATAGTAGAATCGTGCGAATTTTTTAAAAGTCCAATACGAATAACGTTTGCGAACAAGACATTCTACGAGTCTCATGAGACTCGAGAGGTCCTTTAAGGAGGGGACCCTTCGAGGGCTTTTTAGACTGTCCAGAGACCTCGCGCGGACCCTACGAGGGATTGTAGAATCTTGCTGATAAGCCTTACGAGCTATGAGACACCTCGGTAATAGCAGTACAAGGATGGACCTTGGAGACCCTTTAAGGGCCGTGAGAAACTCAGATATACCCAAGGGATTTTCAAGGACTGTCATATCTGCCTTGAGACCTTGACAGTACGTAAGAAATACCATATACATTTAAGGGACCTAGCTTTTTACGACCTTAAGAACCCACGATGACCTTCAAAGGGTTTGCAGAAACTCCCGAGGGACCTAACCGAGGAAGAAACCTTTTGAAAGATAGAGACCCCTTACTTGACAGTTTGCGCGAGACCTACTAGAGAAAGGCCTGGCCTTGAAGAAACTTCGAAGGGTTTCAGATGCAATCTAGGTGACCTCGATAACAGTCCTAAAGGGCTAAGAAGGTAGTCGAAGGATGATGCCATCATCTACATACAGGGTGTCCCAGTTTTTTTCCGGCCAAACTTCACCAGCGTGTTCTACACGCAAAAGTAAGAAAAAAGTGTTTTATTAAGAAGTTATAGAGTCCCAGATAAATCAGAATAATGGAGTATGACCCTGATTCAAACCTGAAATCCTGAGATTACGACGACCGTGCCGACCGTGCGACCGTTCCTCCTTAACCAGCGTAGCCACTAAATTCATTTCGCTTTTCCAAATCTTCCGATACTACTTAACGGCTCCAATCCAACGAATCGGCCTCTCTCAAAGTGTCGCAAACCCGAAAAAGATATTTATACCTTGCCTCCTAACAATTTAAATCGAGGTTCAGTAACCTGTTACTGTACACGTACAATTAGCCCGTATCTTTCAGAAATCACGTGGCTGCACGAATCCCTCTAGTCTCTCCGGAAATCTACAGCCTACTAGCGGTGCACACACATTTTCGCGACTATTCCACCAACAGAACAAACCAACAGAAACTTCCGAAAACCATTCACCGGAGAACTTTTACGTTCGGATGGTTTCGTGACCAGAAGCAACAGCTTCGAAAGCGGGCGGGCGGGCGGGCGTACGCGGCACGTTCTCCTGTTCCCACGTGATCGCGCGGAGATTACAATGGCAAGAAGACCTAGATACGTATGATATCAGGACTGGATCAGCACATAGCCATTTCGAGCCATTACCATAAAACGGGTTGAATTTATTCAAAAATTTTCATGTCGTCGAATAGGTTCAAATCAGGGTTATTCGTAGGCTTATGTTCGAACGACATATGTACACCGAACAAGGGACAGGCTTGGAAATCTTCAAGAATCAAGACAATGCTCAAAACGCTTTCCAACAATTCATTGACGTTCGTTTCTTTTTAATGAAGTCTTAAGATTAGCAATTTAGTAAAGTTGGTGGAACTGAAAATAGTAGAAACATCGGATGCATTTCGTATTACTGGTAAATTATTTACAATCTACAAAAATGACGATTAAGAGAAGAAATCAAAATTTTAATGAAATATTTCATAAAGATATCCCCACTATACCAACGATACTGTCCGATCAGCAGCGATACGAATTTTGCCTTTCGCAATTCCATCGCACCGTGTACGGCTCGGCTCGGTGCGGCGCGGTGCGGCGCGGCGCGGCGCGGCGGTGCGGGGGTGGATATATCCACCCACCCGTTCGTAATGGACCCGTTTAATTTCGATTCCGATCGGCTCACGGGTATGTGACGTGATAGGACGGAACGACTCCCGGGTCCGTGGCCGTTTTGATCGCGGGACGAGCTGTCGAGGCGGCCACGAAGAGATCTCTGACGCGTGGCAGCCACGCGAATCACCCGGCAACCCGATTCCCTGACTTGACTGGATAGAACCGCGCGAAATCACGAACACGGCCACCGAGAGATTCCTCGCACGAGAACCGACACGAGAATTAGCCGTAACGTGCCGATCCAACGGCACGAGCGGTCGTTTCAGAGTTATCCGCGTAGGTCGTAGGTGGAAGCGGAGCACACCCACCGCGATAGGCTCTCTCGTCGACCAGACCTATTCGGAGTCAGTCTATTCGCGCGTCTTCTGCCCGGTGGATCAGCGAACGCTGTCCTCCGAGGATGGCTCTCGGAGAGGGACGCGACCCTCTCGAGCACACCAGCCTCTATCAAAGAAACGGTTCGCAAATTCTCCATCCTCCTCGCCGATCTATAAGTCGCGAATAACCCGCGAGATCGATCCTCCAGACACCTTGCCCCGATTAAACGATCTTCGTTTCTTTGCCTTTCGCACGATTCAGTTTTAAACGATCTTGGTTTCTTGGTTGCGTTCGCGCGATTCTTTTAACATTCTTTTTCGTGCAAGTGTTAAGATCAGTATCGTTTCGAGTATCGTTTACCGGCAACGATTAAAGATCGAAATATCCATCACCGTTTTGTCGAAGCTTGAAGCGATCTCGGTGCCAGGAACCATGCCCGGAAGCGCACGGATGCTAACGAGTCGAAAACCTTCCGAGTGCTCCTTGGAAGCTTCCACGGAATTCGGGAAGCTTCGAAGGGAATTCGGAGAGGAATTCGAAGAGGAATTCGAAGAGGAATTCTCGAAGGTTGGAAGTTCGAAAGCTTCAGCTCGAAACTGGTGTTGCAGACAGCGAGGACAGCGATACGGAGGGAGGCTTGGGCAACGTGAACAAGATGATCATGCGACCGCCTGGTCACAGCGGGAAGGCGAAGAAGGGCCACATCTGCTTCGACGCCTCTTTCGAGACCGGCAACCTGGGCAGGGTCGACCTTATCTCCGAGTTCGAGTACGATCTGTTCATCAGACCGGACACCTGCAACCCTCGCCTACGACTGTGGTTCAATTTCACCGTGGACAACGTGAAGGCGGAGCAGCGGGTCGTTTTCAACATCGTCAACATCTCGAAGAGCGCGAACCTGTTTCGGAACGGAATGACGCCGTTGGTCAAGAGCAGCACCAGGTCTAAATGGCAGAGAATTCCCAGGGACCAAGTAAGTCGTTACTAGACTGCGGGTTCTTATGCAGAATGAAAATTCTCTACATTGATTGCAAGATACAGAAGCTTCGTAGACATGTACTTCTTTTCTTACTCGTTTTAGTAAATCAAGAATAATATAACAGTATTTTCAAATTCATTAAATATTTTCACTGTTTTGGATTTGATGTAATTTTTGTCGCAAACACATCAAATCGACAGTCCAGTCGCTACAAATTGTAAATCATCCGATCGTGCGAACCAACAATTTGGATATATTGGCTAGTCTGGATATGTATCGACTAAAAATATCAACCTTGAAATAACCTTGTGAATAACGTCAGATAATACATTCATCGATACAGCGATATTAACTGTGGCAACCTTTATAAGACGATGTTTGGATCCTCTTTGATCCAGTATGTCAAAGGCAAAGTCTAACTATGTGCTCGGCTCCTGGTGAATTAAACGGTAGAGACTGTTCAATCAAATGCAAATGCTCAGAAGAATTGATAAACAATTGCCCTAAGCAAAACGTGAGCTTTTCATCGTTAGAGTCTTCGAAAGCGTCCACTAATATGTACCACTATCAGAAGATCGAATAATATGTACATACTTTGCTATTCCATTTCTTCTTGCGAGTCACACGGTACGGTACATACAGCGGAAGTAAAGTATTACAAGCTGTCGGGGACTTGTGAGAATGTTCAGAACTCGGTCTACTAGTAGAGGATTGCTGTTCAGCAAACCTTGTGGCGATGGTCATGGGCACGCGCCGATACCCGCGGGCATAGACGAGGGCAAAGTTACGGGCTAGTAAGTAACCGTTGCCGGAAAGGACGTGTTTGTTGTCCGACGATTTGTTTATGTCCAGAAAAGTGAAATACGCTTCCCATAATGTGTGACGCGGGACAGCGCAGGCTCAAGGGGGTGAAGGCCACCGTCGCGTCGCGCGATACGATGCACCTGAAGTAGTAGTAATAATCTTCTCAATCCATTCTCTCAAACCTTCGCAATATTCGCATTCCTTCCGAATATGTATCATGTTACGAGACATTAATAATAATAATAATAATAATAATAGAGTATTCCTCGTGCACGAGAAGATGGCACAAAGAAACTTGTAGGTATCTAACAATAAGTACTTACGCCCCACTACGTAAGTACGTATACGTATTCCGCTTTAGACCGAGTCGTTCGCCGAAAAAAAAAACAAACAAACCTATCGAGTTTGACTGGAATAGAGCGACGCTGTCCCTCGAGAACCATACATCTCTACTACGCTAGTATTAAGAGTGGGGTCACGGAGGATCCTCTGTTGCCCCTCGAATCCCCGAAATGTCTGCCATCTTCTCGTGGACGTAGAATACCAGAGGATTGCTAACTTCTCGCTGCTCAGGTGTTCTACTACAAGTCGCCGCAGCACCAGAACCACTACGTTCTCAGCTTCGCGTTCTCGTTCGACCGCGAGGAGGAGATATACCAATTCGCACTGACCTACCCGTATTCCTACAACCGGTATCTGGCCCACCTGGACAACCTGTGCACCAGGATTGCTTGCACAAAGCGAGAGACGCTGGCCACGTCCATACAAAAACGGAAGATCGAGCTGATCACGATAGCTTCGAACCCGGAGGACGCGCAGGAGCGCTCGAGGAAGGTGGTGGTGATCTTGGCGAGGGTTCATCCGGGTGAATCGCCCTCGTCTTTCGTTTGCCAGGGCCTGATGGACTTCCTGGTCAGCTGCCATCCCATCGCTCAGGTCCTCAGGAACTACGTAGTCTTCAAGATAGTCCCGATGATGAACCCCGACGGAGTTTACCTCGGTAATTACAGGTGAGTGTCTGTACAGAGTGGTCCACAGGTTCTAACGGTCGAACATCGTCAGAATATGCGTGATAAATAAGATAAAAATGTTGTACAGGGTGTTCGGCAACAGGTGGCAGAAAAAATTTAAGGGATGATTTTTCATGACAATGTTTCCGAACACCATTTTTCAGCACAACATTTTTTGTTATTTAGACCCATACGTATGTATATGTAATACGTGGATTCGCAAAACGAATCGATCGGTTTTGAAGATCCACAGCCCTGGGCGCAGACCTGAATCGAGCGTGGAACAAGATATCCGACTGGCTACACCCTGCTCTGGTCGCCATCAAACCTATGCTGAAGAACCTGGACAAGAACTCTCGCGCATCTTTGGACTGTGTGTTGGATCTGCACGCGCACACGAACGCCACTGGACTGTTCGTCTATGGGAACACCTACGACGACGTGTACAGGTAACCGATGATTCCCAACTGCTCCGAAAACTGTTAGAACAGATCTACTCTAGTTTTCGATAAGTTGCTCCTCGACTCGAGCATTAATTTTCAATTTGCAAATGACACTATCTAACCGACGGCTGCCAGCCTCTCAGGTACGAGAGGCACATCGTTCTACCGAAGTTACTGGCGCAACACGCCGAAGACTACGAGATCGGGAACACGATGTACAATCAGGACTCTCACAAGTCCGGAACCGCGAGGCGCTATCTCTGCTCCATTCTGAAGGAGCACGTCAACTGCTACAGCATCGAGGTGTCCATGTACGGGTACAATAGAAAGACGGCGTCCGGGATATTCCCGTACACGGAGGAGGGCTGTATCCTTTTCTTCTCATCTCTTTTTATCCCGTTTACAAACGGACAGTCTTCCGAAGTCTGACCTAAACATATTTCGAAAGTCTAACCCTTCTAAGGGTGCTAATGCTATTTCTTTCGATACACCATACATATGTATGTATCAGGTTGTTACATATGAAATGTCCAATTTTAAAATGCACATGTTATAAAGTGTTTTGAAAAAAAAAAAAAAAAAAAAGAAATTATTTTCGAGAGCAGACCGTATCTTTTCTTACTGACTTAACTAAAAAAAATCGTGTTATAGATTATAGAATAGGTCGCAATCTGGCCCGCGTGTTCTTAGAATACTACAAACTGATGGGCCTGATACCAGCTGGTCTTCCCGATCAACCGTCCATGAAAAAATCGCGACAATCCAGACCGAGACATCGAGTTCCCAGAGAGCCCCGGCCAAGGACCTCCAGAACACCCGCTCCTGTACACTTCGCCAGCATCCACGAGTAATTGAAACCAATCATCAGTCACCTTAGAAAATCGCTAAGTAACTTCCGCCGCGAAAATAACTACCGGATCGTGAAAAATTTAAACGAACAAAACTGTGCTGTTTCGCTGTGTGCTGCACGAGTCGGACATTTCCCTATTCCATTTCGTATTCCAGGGACAGAAACGCTACGCACCCTCGTTACATGTTACCAGAGGATCCTAGAGCGTTTCATTATCTGGCCTGTACTTGTCTCTTTCCCTTAGCCTATTTCCCAGGCAGCTTTCCACGAGACAATGAGAACAAGTCCCGTTATCAATAAAACTGGAAAATGTTCCGCTCGTATTACATTCTGCCCGATGGAAAACCGGCTTCGATGGTGCAATTTTAACGCTAAACATGCTACGGTCAACTAACCGGATTTTTACTTGATGAATTATTGTAATTATAAAGGTGCATACCACAGAGTTAAATGGGGAAATTATTGATGAAATTTCTATACTTGAGTAGGTCTGGGTTAAAAATTAGTAGGTTATTAATTAATTAGAAATTTGGTTAAGGGTCGATAAGGATCGTAGGGAGAAGGTTGCGTAGAAGGGGTAAGATGATCGAATAGAAGGAATCTGAGAAGGAAACCGGAATTCACGGGTTCGATCGGCAGATACTTCCAGGAGGAGGCAGCGGTGCCGCCGGCGAGCGGCGGTTACCGATCAATGAGCGGCACGCGGATGAGCCAGCTTGGGACCGGAAGTGGAAGTGGAACGGGCGTCGGCGGGTGCAGGAACCGGAGCCACAGGTTCCGGAGCCCCGGGGCACCGCTCGTCGGGGTACAGCCTCTGTCGAGACATCCCGTAGAGCCGAGGCTCACCATTATCGATTTTAATCAGCTGACGAGGGGCGGTTTGGAGCTGGCCACCAGCAAGAACAGGGCAAAGGTGCCTCGCAAACCAGCTATCGCAAACAGATAGCGACTCCCTATTCTCGCCGGTCGCGGTCCCCCCGCATCCTCCAATCGACAGGTAAACTGTTCCTCAACATTATTTCTGAATTTTTCAATGTCTGTGGTCTATGGCCAACGGTTTTTTTAATAGCTCCTTCAACAGCTATAGCTGTTTCAATCGTCAACATACAACACACCACCAGCAACGTAATCTAATAGACTTGCTTAGGATTATTATATGTATAAAACGTGATTTTTAAGCTTCCTTTTGGTACAGCACCGTTATCGAAAATATTATTAACAGGCTTCCGGTAGATAAAGTGTTAATGTACGAACCAAATTGATGAAGATCGGGAACGTAAAAATTTTACATCTTGCCAACCTCATAATTGCCAGCAATTGCGTACTCGTAAAAAGGACATTGCATATGAATTGCTAATTAAATTTCGAATATTCTCTTTGAGAGACGGTCGAGTGCAAAGGGTTAGAGGACAGAAACAGAAAAATCCGAAACAATTTTTTATCGAAATTTGCGCGATTCGACGCTGAACTGAGCGGAGGTATTGCCGCAAACGTAATTAATTTGCTGTTTTTGCGAGCGGTCGCGTGACCGAGGCGACGAACGACGGAATACGTTATCATTACGAGAGACTCGAGCATTGCTCTTTCGCTCCATTTAATGTTTCGTCGGAGAAAGATATGTTTTGAGCGAATTTTTGCGCGATCGTAAAGATGCACAAAGAAAATACTTCTTCGAGTGGAACATCTTTCTAATATTATTTTTAACTTGCTAGAATGATTAACCCTCGTGCGTGCACTCGGATATCCGGATACACGTTTACTATAGTTTCTTCAACAACTTTTTATGTTCTAAAGATGACACTACGATGAAACACTCGACGCTTGTTTTCTAAAGAACTCGTATGTATTGTCGGATAAGGTAAATTATCAGTAACTCGATACTGCAAATGGTTAAATGCCGACACAAGAATAAACGGAAACTTGTTAGTACTATCACTGTTAACAGAATTAAAGCACAGAATATAAAACACATGCACAATCAGTTTTAGCAATCACAACACCGAGACCGTCGAACGAGAACCAACAGATATCCATCGACCTTCAAGGATTCAGAGCACAAAATTTGTTCTCGTAGACCGGCTACTAATCATTACAATGGAAAAGCTGAAATTCTGTGTTCGGTGTTCGTGAGATGTAAGTCACAATTTTTTTAAAAATTTCAATTTGTAGGAATAAGAAAGAAACGAAAAGACAATATTTTCTGTTCGTAATAACCGAAGTCAGAACTGCTGTGGACAATCGATCATTCTCGATTTCTCTATCTTACAGGGATAAAAGATGACAGAAGAAAGATCGATGATCTCGTCCGAGAGTGATTTCGATCGTCGGGATCGTCTCCGCGCGTAACACTAACTGTACCAATGCGTAATCCACAATTTCTCTTTGACGATATAAAAAGACAATGGCTCTTTTAAGAGCAATAATAAACGATCTTCTTTCAAATGAACTTCTGTATTATTCTACAAGCTTCTTTAAAATGCGAACATGTTGACGCGAGAACAACCGTATCAGATTTTCTGCAAAGATACTCTCGAAACATAACAGAGGGTAGCCAATTGCCTAAGTCGATAACATAACTCACAATTAGTACCACTAATAACACTGTAAATATTTTTCTTCTTCAAGATACACACGGCTGAATCAATACCCAAGCATGATAATACTGCAAATGTTTGTTTTCCTACGTGGTGATTCGACGTAGGCGCAGGTTCAAATTAGGATATCCTCCCTTATGACGAGAACAAAGTTGGATTTACGTTTGGTACAGGCAAGAGCGAAGAGAGAAGAGAGATGGTGCACGTACCTGAATGCGAGAATTATGTTTCCTAAAAGTGAATGGAGCTGCGGGCTTGTTGCACGCGCATCGGATGGACAGAGAACGCAGGTACTACGCGGCGGGTTTGCACACCTGGCCGGCCGGGTACTGATCTACAGATACACTGGATAGCGGCGGGTGTGTCCACGCATCGGGACCGGGTACGCCGATACTTGTCGTCGCCGACAGTAATCACCAGAACGAAACGACGGATGTGTTGATCGCGTTGCACGCACGTTGTCTCGCGTGTGCTATAGTTCGGCGCGCGGCTATCTCGAATTATCTATTAGAATCCAAAAAATACGTCCGCGCTCGCGCTTCTACCTATCGATGTACATATATTATATGTATATGTACATATACAATATATATATATATATATATATATATATATATATGTATGTATGTATGTATGTATGTATGTATGTTTGTGTGTATGGCTCTGCGTATACGTGGACGTGCGACTGTTGTTTCTGTACTCGCCGATACGTGTACGTCTGTATGTATTGTAGATCTGTGTCTGAATGGAGCAGCAACGTGATGCACCCCTACACGGTTGCACGTATACGACACGCTAGGTGTGTAACATGTACTCGCGCGCGCGTTTTCTTTTATACTATGCTTCAGTGATAGATGTATTTGTATACTATATTTTTATATATCTATATATACATACACATATATATATCTATGTATATATGTATATATACATATATATATATACATATATTTAAATGTCTCCTCTGTGGTGTACAATATGTCAATCAATCGGAACTGAAGAATTAACTAAAACGGAAAGAAATGAAACTATAGCGAAAGAAGGGAGCAGACAAGCGGCCAGTAGCTCTTCTACTCCTGGACTCGAGACGGAACTGGCCCGTGGCTCGTTCCGCTCGACACCGACCCGCCTCGGTACCCTCTCCCTTACCCTCCTCCCTCCTATGCTACCCCGCGCGCGCCATCCCTCTTCGCAACCCCGGCAAATCATCCCCGCAACTCCACCCGCCGCCTCCCTTTCATCCCCCTAGCTCGATCTCCCACCCTCTCTCCCTCCTCCCACCTCCAACCGCGCGCGCGACCACCGAGCAGCCCGGTACTTCGGGGTTGGACGAGACTAGGGCGGTGGTCGTTGAACCAAGTATATAGTCGAGCCGTCTGCGTCGTACCGGTTGCGCACAAATGCTCGGCTACCCTCTCTCCCGCGCCACCCCTCGCCTATTCCCGCGGTTTTCGTCTCTTTCTCTTTTCCCCATTCGATCCGATTCTCACTCGGTGCCACGGTCTCTTTCCTTTTATTATTTCAACGTCCGCGCGCGCGCGTGTGTGGGTGTCTTTCTCTTTTTCCTGCAACCCCTTCGAACGGTCACCCCCTCCTCGCGAGGGAGCTGAGGACCTGCCACCCGCGCCACCAGCAACAGAGTCACCCTGAATTCGTGCGCCGGGCTCAGGACAATCCTCCCACCCCGAACCTCCCTTGCAACGCCAACCCTTTGCCGGTACCCGATCTCTTATCGGACCCGGGAGTTATCGCGTCTCTGATAAACACTTACCGGCGACCGAATTGAGAAGCGTACCCTCTTTTAAACTAAAGCGCCCGAACCATCCCCTAATGGCCACTAGAAATTCGTTTGACCGTGTATCTACCGAGCCTGGGAATATTTGTCATAACCCGAATCATTTTGACTGGGAGCTGTGCAAACGTGCCGCCTAATCTTTAATTTTCTAGCTGCCAGTTTAAATGATTAGCGACCTTTGCAGGAATATGTTCAAGAAATATGGAATGGATCCAGTCGCGATGATTGTCAGAAAAAATAGGTTCAGAACATGCTGAAGGTGTAAAAGAGAATTTGCATGTAGGGGCATAATTGATCTAGCCATGAAATTATGAAAAGCGCCGGCCGCGGCCTCGCGAGGGTCAACACTCGTTTCGTTCGCAGAGCTTCGATCGGTCCAATCGCTGGTAATAACGAATTTCTGTGTTCGCCTGGATTAACCCTTCATGGTTCATTGGTGCACGTGGCATACCAATAACAAAGGTTATGATAATGTTATGAAAATAACACCTCGGACACCGATAATGGAGATGCACCCGCTTGTTACACCTCTCGTTACAAATATTTCCAATATTGCTAGGCAAGCGGTCAATTAACATCTCCCACCCCCGACGTAAAAACGTTTCAAACAAATTGTTTTCGTGCCTCGGGAATTATATTTTTACGGATCGACCTGTGACCTTTGACGAAAATGACATCAAAGAATAAAGAGAAAGATGGCGAACGGTTGCGAACACCGAAACTGTACGATCGATTAAAGAGACGTTGAAACTTTTGCGGGCTTCGACCAACGAATATAAAAGTATTTACCACCAGATAAATGGTAATCGAGAACCAAGTCGAATAAAATTGATGCGCCTAACCGAAAATTATTTACGATTCGTCCAAATAAATAATTAGAGAACTCCGATGACAGTGGCCAGGAAAATAGTTAATGTTAATATACGCTAACAATGCAAATGGGTTGAACACGCGACATTTGAATTTGTGAAAAGAAAAATTGCAGGAAGTCAAATAAAAGATGATCCTTCGTACTCTGCGCTCAGGTAACCCCCTACGAATCAATACCATTACTAGCGTCGGCAACATTGTGTCTTTCACTTTCCGATGGGTGTGTAAACAATCGCGGGAAAGGAGAGAAAAAATGTTTACAAAAGTTCGACTCTAAATAGGGTGTGAAGTTCAGCCTGGCTGCGCCGAGGGTGAATTTTATGGGATGTAAAAGGGGGGGCTCGGATATGGTATATACGGGGCTGATGCGAGCAACCAGACAGCCCCTGCAGCCTAGCCAGCCAGCCGAGCGGACCCGAATTTCAACGAGCACGCACGATTCGCCTAGGTGGGCGGGGACCGACCCCGGTTGCCCGGGCTTAACCCCTTTCGCAGACACTTGTTATGCAGCGAAAACGCAGCTAGAAAGTTGCAGCTACCCGCACAGATTTTTCTGTCGCGAAAATCTCAATAATACACCTTTCGCCTTCCGTATCAACGGTTACCCGATACGGATCAATTCTGATCGATGTACCTATAATCAGTCGCAAAAATCTGCGGTGCATTTGACAATTTGACAAAAAACCAACCATTTTAAACCATTTAATGGACATTTCTGTATGTATCGGTTAAAACTAGACAGCTCCAGACAAAAAATTACGGTATTTTCATCAACGTTTACAAGCAAATATAAATTGATTAAATTTATAAACAACTACTATGAATGTGTTAAGAAGAAAAATATTTGATGTTACCACAGACCGAATTCAAGAAACAAAGTATGCAACAACAAACTTTGTGAATAACACTTTATTCTTTTTTGATATCTCATAATCTCATGTCCATCAGCTGCACATAGATTTTTGTGACTGACTGTATGCGTCTGCGTTCGAGGTCCATCGATTTCGTTCGAAACGATCGTTTGAAAAACGTTCGAACGAAAAACAAATCGACAATATTTTAACCTTATAGACAAATGTTCCTAAACCGTGTTCACGATTTTTCGAAATAAAGTACAGATTGATCGTTTGCGACGAGAAATGTGATTCAATCTGGTTACTCTAGTTGTAATTCAATAGCTTGATTTTAATTGATAGTATATTTGTTACATTAACAAAATTGCATCAAAGTACATATGTACCTATATAGTATTTATTGGACGTTATATTAAAGTAAAAATCAAAGAAGCACAATGTATATATTCTTCGTTTTGTATGTACTTACCAACTACAGCCACGGGACGCATATCTTTGATTTTTTCTTGGCTAGAAAATTCCGTGATTAATTATTTCGTACTTGTACACGGGACTACGTATGAGGAGTATGATCGGTAGTTGTATCGGCACACTAACTTGCAAGAATTTGAACACACGGTTTGAGGTTATACGAATGAAGTGTTTACATTTCGGACCGCACTAAGAATGTCTATCATAATCTTTTGAATGCAAATTTCAATCAATTAGTTGTCTCAAATATATTATCTTGCGTATTCTCTAAGTGTGTGAACGTCAAGAATCTTGAAAGACAACTGTGTCCGTATACAATAGCACATTGTTGTTGACGACACCGCGGTCATCCGGTTTTTTCGACACTTTCCGACGAACAGAAACAACGAAGGTTCTTCCGAGAATTAGACACCGTGTGATCCCGTGTATGGAAAAACTAGTTTCTGAAAAGCCAGTGTTCCTTTTCTGCACGGTTGATAAACGTGACGATAAAATTTTGAATAACAGTTTGAATCGAAAATTTCACATATTTAGAAGATATAACAAGTGATCGGTATTCTTTTGTTTTTGATTCTTACGCTCTTTCTCCAGACGAGAATATTCTTCCTCGCGAAAAAATTGCGATCAAATATCGAACAATGAGCAATTCAATCACATTTAACCAATTAGCCAAACATTTTCAAACAGTTCCCATTCTAAACTCACCACGCGGGAGATCCATTTGTCGCGGTGGCGCCACCTCGCGTTTCCTTTTTTAAATCCTTTCCTTTTTACACACTTTGATTCGCAGAATTAATGCTTCTATATAGGGTGTCCCAAAAATATTGCACCTCCTCGAAGGGGGTGATTCCTCAGGTCATTTGTAATAACTTTTACCTTTGCGAAATTATTCTCCGCGGCTCTGTTAAGTAGTTATCAATGAAAAACACAGACCAATCACAGCGCAGTGACGGCTGACGGATTCCGGTTCGGCCAATGCCAACCGCAGGCTCAGCGCAAGCCGCTAGTAGTCGCACTCTGATTGGCCCGTGTTTTTCGTGCGCGGAGAACAATTTCACAATGGAAGAAGTTATTTCAAATGACCCGAGGAATCATCCCTTTCAAGGAGGTGCAACATTTTTGGAGCACCCTGTATGTAGATCTTTTACAAGATAAACAATAAATAAAGCTACAGAGCTGGGTAAAATTTTTGAGGGAAAATATTTCGAATTGTTCTACAATTCAAATAAAATACTATTTTCAAAACTTCTTCTAGCAAATAAAATACATTATTTTCAAAAGTGTACGTATGATAGCAAATAAAATAGAATATTTACTATTTACTATTTACTATTTACTATGTATTTACTATTTACTATTTACTATTTGAAATAGTATTGTACCCAGCTCCGAAAAGATGCAGCATAAATACTCACACGATAACGATGACTTCGGCGTCTCGAATTTTACAACTCTAGCTTCTCATAATTCTGAAACAATAGCAATTTCTTAAATTAATTTATTACGAACGAAAGCGTGTTGATCGAATAATTGTACGCATACAAAAGAAAACGAATTAAAAAAGGGATTTTTACATTGGCAAAGCGAGGCTAAGAGAAAGTCCAATCAGATTTTTAAATGTCGAATTTTACAGTGAGACTAGTCGAAGCGCCATCTCCGAAATAATTTCCTGACGAAACGTTCGCGGACCACGTAATGGGTTCGTCTTCCACAGACGCCGCCATATTGTACGAGAGAAACGAGAGGCGCAACCACGCCATTGTGCACATCACGCGATTTCTTATCTGGCTGCAAGAACAACGACTAAAGTAAGTAAAAATTGTGCAGAGCGGTTCACCGTGGTGCAACGTTTATCTGTTTAAAGATTCGACATCTGCTTGGCGAAAATTACGGCAGGTTGTAACGTCTAGCGATGCTTTTTAATCAACGCCACGATGTTTCATTTTTCGTGTGCGGACCCAAATATTTTATTAGCTTATTCCGCATTGCTTTGTTTACATTTTTCTTTTTTTCTTTGCACTGGCCTGATACAATTTCACATTCCTCGCCATAATATTATCGACGAGACGCATATTCATAGTATATTACATCTCGTAGAATTTCGGTGGAAATCTGTCATGTTCGATTCAAATGTTCACATAGAACGTATCGTTTTATTTGGCAATGCGCTCCCTAATTATTTTAAAAGGACCGAGATCGAGTTGTGGAATTTGTACGAAGCATTATGTATGTTGAATTATACTCGACACAATTATCTCCGAATCTATATATCGAATATATATATATATATGTTAAAATTTTATAAAAATGGTACCACTCTATTGTCCCATTGTTAGAGTTTCTATTGTTTTTTCGGCGAACACTTTTTACTCTAGTGTACGTTATACGCGACATTATGAAATGTCTTGTGTTAATTTAATAACTTACTTTTCACACTGCTATAATTAAATTTCAAATGCCTATTGACCAGCTGTTGCAATTTAATTGACTATTCCGAATGCTCTATTTTCTGTAATAATGAAAGTACGAATCATTGTCATAAATCATTGTATGTACTTTAAAACTGATTGAGAACAAGACGGCACTAAGAGTTTGTCTTTTTTAGGAATCATTTAAATGCATGGATAACATGTATAGTAACAATATTGACCCATGGGAACCAGGCTACGGGCCTGAAAGAAGAGGACACAATTCTGACTACGAGTACCGCAATGATTATGGAAGCAGTAGATCGCCAGACTACGGGGAACACCGTGACAATGACCATCGGGATAGAGACCATCGTAGTCCAGAATACAGGAATCATCGTGGGAGGGACAGAGATCGTGAAAGGGATCGCTCGAGAGATAGAAGGGACAGGAGCAGAGACGACAGAGATCGTAGTTACAGAGATAGGGAGGATCGTTATGGGAGGCAAAGGGACAGGGACTCTGTAGAGCGTGACAGAGATCGCGATCGCGATCGTGATCGCGACAGAGATCGCTCGAGGAGAGACAGAGATAGAGATAGGGATAGGGATCGTAGAGGAAAACGGGACGACAGAGATCGAGATCGCGATGACGATCATAGTCGAGAAAGTATGGACTTTGAGCATGACCATGGACGCACCTATGGATCGTCCATGGAAGGCATCCACTACAAATCTCAATCTCCGAACAACACCATAATGATTCGTGGGCTTGCTCAACACATAACTGAAAATGACGTAGGTTGTCAACTTAGCGGCCCGACATAAGTGGCCGCTAGTGAGCCAGCGTTTGAGAGCATACATCACTGTTATTATTATGATGTGTGTATCACAGGTGCGGCAAGACATCCTAAACTGTGGTCTCATGCCAAAGGACATCCGGCTGATTCGTAAAAAGGACACAGGTAATTATCTCTATTTTTGATAGATTAAACCTGTCCCCTCTACCTAATACGCAAAATAGCAAATTGCTTTTCATCTCAGCAGGGTGCATTAGATTTGTCTAGTTTAAGTTAATCGCTGCATTACTTTCAATGGTCATCGAAACAAAGAAAAAATTGTTTGAAATTCCTGATACTTGTTCAGCCAAATATATTAGATGCGTTAACATTGACAGCGATCAAAGATAGTTTCAAACAATTTTTTTATTCTATTGACCCAAATTCTCTGTTAGTATTATGTTTGTACCAATCATGAATACTCCAAAATTATTGAAGAGATAGATCAACTATCAATTGAATATAAATCATTCGTTTGTTGGAGCAAGGTAAGTCAGTATCAAATGCAGGAAGAATATTTTAAGGAAAATCAGAGCTTCATTATTCATCTTGCAAGGGTGGCGCAAAATATCTGTAGTTACTCTGAATCCTATATTTCAAATAGTTGAACTGCAAAATTTACCAACCAACTCTACTCACTTATACAACATTTAATTACCTTGTCTCTGTCTGAAAAAAATTGCTGAACTCCATTGTCTATATTGCATAAACGGCCCTTTGTTTGTTTGTTTTTTTTTTTTTTTTTTTTTTTTTTGTGAACGCGTTCTAATTGTATTGCAACATTGGTCGCTACTTTTTGTTTTCCAAAAACTTTTCGAAGGGAAACTGTTTTATTATCTCCTCTGTCTATTTCTGCTACCAAAAAGGGGGGAGGGCGAGGGTATGGTAACTGGGAAGGTATTACATTAAAGTAAAAAAGGAAAAGAGATTCGCGCATAAGAAAAAAAAAAAGTTACGACAGAGATTGTTGTCTGTCATCCGAGTAGAGAATTCGTTCTGCTGAGCTTTAGGCAAATGGAAATGAAAGCAAGCAACGAAGCGAAGAAAAATACACTTCGTATCGAAACTCAGTCTGTCAATGGTTGGTGCTGTGATTGCCTGCCCTCTCAGAGTAGAGACACCCAGGCAATACGTGGATTAACTTTGGATATGTGTGTATTTGCTCTGTATAGGTGCTTCGCGAGGTTTTGCATTCGTCGAGTTTAACGCGACTCAGGAGGCCGCACGGTGGATGGAGATGAAACAGGTAGAAAGAAGTTCAGTCCAGATACCCAACCGATGCGTTGTCACGCGTGCCACCGACGCCCCGTGGCGACAAGGCACGGTAACGCAGCCCCCTGGCCTTCCCCATGGCCATGGCTGCTCACCTATCAAAAAGGCTACTTCAATCTACCGTACCTAATTATTTATCTAGGAGTCCCCACATACTTTGCAGACTTTTCTTAACTTGCTCTCGCAATTCCGTCTTATATTGGATTTATTAAATTTTTCTTGAATTGAGACGAAACTGAAAAGAAAAATGAAAAAAGGCGGTTATTCCCGCGCGCGCGCGTGCTTTTTTTAGCCTGTCCTCTGTCTGTCATAAAAGTTTGTGGACTAACAATGAAGATCGGAGGAAGGGTCATTCCAATCGTCTTATCCTTTTGCGTAAAATGCATACGTTGTCCGGCATGATAGTTGATTTTTTAACGAGTCACACACTTTTTTCCGCTGCGTTCATACGGTTACAAAAAACGCTTACATTATTTACTTGTATCATCTTAGTTCGCTTCTATCATTTAACTTTGTTCTCTCTGTCTCTATCTCTCTCTCTCTCTCTCTCTCACACACTTACACACGTTCACACACGTACTCTCTTTCTCGATGCAATTACCGAATACGATCCGAGCATATTTGAAATGAGAATGACAATTTTCTGCACGACTTTCTTTCATTCACGTATGAAATTTTGTTACTGCAAGCGATCATTGTACGTTTGCTTGGTTTCTCCGCGAGAATTCAATTTGTTTGATCGAATTTAAATTGTTAAAAGAGAAAAAAAAGAAATGCAGAAATAGAGAGTAAAGAAAGGAAAGTTGTCGCGCATGTACATATTATAGTCGATCCGCAAGCCGTGTGGAATGGCCCACGTTTATATAAGCCCACGACATATTTTCTTTACTGTTCGTTCGAGACGGAAAGCTATGAAGTAGAAAACTATAATTTCGTCAACCAAGAAGGAAGTTTACGGGATAAACGGAGGCTTTGGGAGGATGCTGGACGGGATAACACTGAAATTCTCTGTTTCAGGGAGTACTGATGCTGCAGGACCAATATCGTGCCTTGATGCAGTACAGTATACCGAAAGATTGCCATGTAGATAAGCCACCAGCAAAGAACACGCAAGACTGGCACTGCGTTAAGGTAAAACCATTGGCAAACATGTATCCCCTCTAACCCATTTTACGGTACACATTTCTAAAGTAACATAAATTAATCTAACTGTCTACACTGGTGACTGTGCTTGCGATTGCACAATTCAAAGCAATTTAAGATAAAAATGAAAATTAAATGTGTACTGTAATGTAAGAGGTAGGTGATCATTTTATCTTGAAAGCTGTGAAATTTGTTGAAAATACTTCTTTTGTTCTTCTAGTGTGGCGCACACAATTTCAAGAGGCGCGAGACATGTTTTAAATGTTCCGCTTCGAGGGCAGAGAGCGAAGAGGGTGGTGAGGGTAGCGATGAAATCAGCCCTCACCCTACGAACACTGTTCTTCTTCGAGGACTGGATGTTCTGACGACCGAGGATTCGGTGTTACAAGCAATGAAGAATCTCTCGTCGATGCCGATACGTAGCATACGTATTGGTCGTGATTCTCTGACAAACACGTCCAGGGGTGTCTGTTACCTGGAGATGGGCAATGTAGTGGACGCCATGTACTTGCACACAGCACTTACGAAACAGGGGTTGGTGGTGGACGGTAGAAAAGTCGAGATCACGTACTGCAAGCTTCACCAAATAAACAACACCAACACGTGGAAGGCGAACGACAGTCAACCACAGAGATACACGTTAGACGATGTTGCTCAATTGGCAGAGTACAGTGCCAACTTATACGCTAAGACGCCCGCGCAGAAAGCTCACTATCTCCAGTATTACACGCAATATTATCAGAATCAAATAATGCAAGGATCTGCGATCACGTTGCCGTCTTTGAACCAGACTGATAGGGTAAACGCGGCGGCAGCCGTAGCACAATCTGCCATACAACAGTTACAAGCGTCGAGGAAGTTAGGCGACGCGGACGAGATGAAGAACAGGCCAACGCCCACGGCTCCGACCAGCACCTCGTTGGCGAGCGGAAGAGTACCTGCGCACGCTGGCGATGGTAAAGTTTACTGTAAGTTTTTATGCAAGGAGCGAGTTATTGTAATTTCGCATAAAGTACTCTATTCAATGTTTACGTATTACAGCTGTTCCGGACGTCAGCACCTATCACTACGACGAGTCATCGGGATACTATTACGACCCAAGTACAGGATTATATTACGATCCAAATTCGCAATACTACTATAATAGTCACACACAGCAATTCCTTTATTGGGATGCCGAATCTTTTTCATATCAACCAGCGAAGGTGATTAAATATACGATACGTCTGGTTTAAATATACAAGGTGTTCTAAAAATGTTGTACTTCCTTGAAAATGGTGATTCCTGAGGTCGTTAGAAGTAATATTTTCGCAAAGGAAAAAGTAACTTCAAATCACCTTAGGAATCACCATTTTCAAGGAACTGTACAACATTTTTGGGACAGTCTATGTGTTCGCGATTATTTCCCGAACTATTGAAAATGACAAATTGATGATTTTAAATGTCTATATTAACTACGATTTTGTAGACAAGTCCGACTGTGACACAAGCAACAGGAACTACAACAAGCGGGACTACGATAACTGCTACTGCTAGTAGTACAGACGTAACGAACACGGTCGTCAATCAACCAACGACTTCGTCGATCACCAGTGCGGCGCAAGAGTTGTCCAAAGAAGACGACAGTAAAAAAAAGGACAGCAAACAGGACAAGGTGAAGGTAGCGAAGAAGATAGCAAAGGATATGGAGCGCTGGGCGAAAACCTTGAATCAAAAGAAAGAGAACGCGAAGAGCAATTGGAACTCCGAGTTCGCTGGTGGTGATGGCAATCAGGGGGTTGGAAGCGGAGCTGCAGACGCAGGATACGCCATATTGGAGAAGAAGTCTCTCGCGAGTTCTTTCCACGAAGATGAGGATCAGAGCGGTAACAATGGTCTGGTTGCTGCCTATGGTGGCGGTAGCGACACGGAGGAGGAAATAGAGGACGTGCAACAGGAAGAAAGGCAACATACAGATTGGGCAAAGCTAGCCTGTTTGTTGTGCAAGCGACAATTTCCGAGCAAGGAAGCGTTGCTTCGGCATCAACAATTGTCGGACCTTCACAAACAGAATCTGGAAAATTGGTATCAAGTTCGTGGTTTGGATCCCAACGATCCACAACAGAGAAACAACAAATACAGAGACCGTGCCAAAGAGAGGAGGGCGAAATACGGAGAACCGGAGCCACCACAGCCAAACAAATTGAAAGAAAAATACTTGAAGACTAGAGTCGAGGAGATATCTGTGTCCTACGAGGAGCCCACGAGAGCTGGCATTGGCTCGGATAACGTTGGCAATAAATTATTGCAAAAAATGGGGTGGAGCGAAGGAATGGGGCTTGGAAAGTCCAACCAAGGTAGAACGAGCATCATCGAAGCGGAGAGGAGAGTTCCGACGGCTGGTTTAGGGGCGAAATCGTCGTCTTACAGCGCACTACCTGGGGACACCTACAAAGATTGTGTAAAGAAAATGATGTACGCACGCTATCAAGAACTGTCCGATACATAATATGTCCAACATCATTGAACATAGATTTTATATATACACACAAGTACTTGTACTCAACTTTTTCCATAGTTGAATAGGTATGTACACGTATTATCCGATTAGTATGCTGGTCGCGTACGTGGTAATTGAAAACGGTGATAATCCATTCTTGGGCTTACACGTTACAATTTTTTTTATATTTTCCTGTACGATTACGTAATATTAATTTACATTGTTATGATAAGATTTTTTAGGAGGTAATAAACTGGTAATATTAGTATTTCCATATGCTGTTTTTTTTCCATTAAATTCTGATACACCGCTTGACGTGATAGAATTTTTAAAAATGCTTCGCGCGCTTTCTATTTTTTAGCTGTATTTACCGCGATAAAGTTATGGAAATTTGTTTACACCTGTAATAAAAGTTACATTTAACGATTCGCTTGCAATGCTTACCCAAGAATGAACTACATACCATTAGCGAGATAGTTCAAAGATTATTAAGCAATTCCCGTGTAACAATTTTGTGCACAATACAGTACTTTTCATACTTGAACGGTAAAAGATGTATGTCGAAGCATTATGAAATGTCTTCGAATCGAAAGAGATCAATTGCCTTCGAATATTTTGATTTTTACTCTGCATAGCTTTGAATCCAGTTTCATGATGCTTCTTTCAAGAGAAAGTAATCTAACTATAATTAAGAATCAGTGTAACTGAATTCATTAGTTATTCATCACATATTTATTACATTATGACAACTTGCATTGAACTTCATGATTTATTTATAATGTAATTATGTCAGGTTTTGTGTACACGAATATAGAGATAATTATATTTATACTCGTATACATGTACGTAGATTTTTTCTTTTTATTACTGATTTAAGTAGCAATTTTGGAAATCATACATTCTTTGCTATATATACATTTCTACAGTCATTCTTAAACTCTATCGTTATTTTTTTAATTATACATACAAAACCCATGTAATGATAAGTTAAAAGATAACAATAAAAGTACACGCAGCAACAATGCCTGCACTACTCTATAATGTCTGTCTTTGAAAGATACTTGGTTGCCTTTGTGGTTCTTTCTTCCGATTCAAATCAGCGTGAAATATTGAGAGCAATACTTATGGTTCATAGGTATTTCTGAAGTACTAGCGATTATACTAATAGTCGCGTAAAAACTTTATACAATAAATAGTTGTTTTAACTCGTACACAACCGTGTAAAATTTCAAACATTTGCACTTATACATGTATATAGTTAAAAGTATTTTCGGTGATTCAAAATTTAAACTTGCGAATTTGTTGGAAATTAAAAGTTTCTCAATGCACTACCTATAGTTAATTTGGAATCATAAAATATCCGATAATCACAACGACTGTTTTAATTACGTTTAGTGAGATTAGCAACATACAAAACTTAATCTATTTGAAACGTTTTCAGGATTACATATAATAAATATTTTACTTTCGCTACTGGTATTCTCTCATGGTGAGTGTAATGACTATACTAAAAAATACTAGTCAATACCTTTAGTTTTAATTTACGTAGCGAACCAGGAATAAATAAAGAATAAACTGATTCTCTACGATTCGTTATTTATTTAATGAACGTTTTGTACTATCAAAACTATATTCTCAAAAAATTGACTCCCGCGATGCAACGCGTTAATACAAAGAGGAACGGAATTTAGGACACGTGTCTCTGCTACTTATTGGACTCTGCAGATAATTAGTTTGAACAAATTGCACAGCAATAGTGCGTGCTTGTTCCTAAATTGTAATATCACGACAGCACATTTTTATCCATAAAACATTTCTATAGTTATATCACCGAATAATTAATCGCATAAACATATTATGGCAATGTTTTTGGTATAATATCACGTACACTATTCAAAATGATACTTGTATAAAAAATTCTACAGTGACTTCTCGCGAATTTATGCGCTACTAGAAAATTCTTACAAAACATATGATATTTTTGTGCAAGTTTTTATATTAACTGTTTGCAGTCAGATTTTTGTTAATATTAAATAAAATTGCAGGATACATCTTAAAAGAACTAAATTTGTTTGCGATATGAGTCAAAAAATATTGAACGTGTGGAGATCTAAACGTCTGCTAAGATCCATGAATACAAAGGCCTCAGCTGATGATTTAAAACCCTATATTCTAGACTGCTGATTCCATCGGTATCATATCTCTTAGCACCAGTCTCTAAATTCTCAAATCTTGCATTACTTGGAATTTCTTTTTTATGGGTTAGCATATAATACTGAGCAATATCAGGACCAAAACGAATGACCTGAAATTCATAATAAATGTTAATACTTTAGCAATAGTATTTCTTATCGTTCGTTTTATTAGAACAAGAAGCGGTATACCTCAAAACCTCTGGATTGCAGACGACTGTAAAAATCATCGTCTTCTCCACCCCATCCATAGAAAACATTGGAGAACCCATTGACCCTTTCGAACTGTTTCCGAGTGAGTGCAATCGCTCCTCCGAACAAGCCGGTATAAGGTAAGTTATAACGGAATGTATTCACGCTAGAACTCATGTGTCTGGGCATTTTGGTGCACGCATAAATGTTATCAGGATTCTGAGGTATCAAATCTATGTCTTGAAAGATGAAGCAATGAAAATCATTCACTTTAGTCGCTTCTGCGTACCCAACATTGAAGAGTTTAGCACGATTGAATTCTCTCATAGGACTTTGCTCTATCACAAATATTCTATAGTCAAGATTCTGAGCTTGCAGAAAAGGATGAATGTAGTTCATGAAAATGGCAAGCTGCGTGTGTCGATTTCGATAAGGTAGTATGATCGCCACATTGAAAAGGGGATGACAGTTCAGAGGCTTCCATTGTCCCCCAGGTAATATACCTAAGCGTCGCGCCATCGTTACTGGATTCTCTCGAGGATGTTCCTCGGGATAAAGTAAATGATTGAAATATCTCCTAGGATTAATTGTGATCGTGCAAGAGTTGTCTCTTGCTGGATATGATCTCTCCATTTCATTGTAGATATCCTCTGTCTTTATGAACGTATAATGCGAAGCAAATCTGGCTGGATTCAGACAGTAGCCCAGAAGGAAGATCGCAGTAATGATGTAGGACAATCGTCGCGCGTAATCATAGAGAAACGCGACGAACATCTTCAAAATATTAGTGAAACCTCTCATCCTAACCTACGTTGTGTCTTCGATTTAGCATTTCAATAACGTAAGTAATTTATATTTAAATCGTAGATGAAAAATCATTTAACAGACATAATTTTGTACAACTTTCTTGCGAGACTGGTTCATTTCACTATCATTTTACGATTGTAAAACCACAAGTCGGGCTAAGGTGAAAGTGCACTTCATCGATGCACCGATGCACGTTGTAAGAGACGATGCGACCAGAGTGTGTATATGTATAGACTATGTACATATATATTTAGTTATTGTTCGAAACAGAGATTTTTAACCTTGATTGCGAGTGGTTAGAGTCGTCTATTTTATCGATTCTCTGAATCAATTCTTTTTACACTACCATACAATTGCACGCTCCTAGTATCATATTTAGTATTAAATTTTTTAAAAATGTAATCCTCTCTGGTATAATACAGATAGAGCAGAGAATATATATATATATATATTTACATAGACAACTTTTTCCAATCGGACTTTTTCGATTCCCTCATACCATCAAAGAAACTAAAGCACTAAATAATAATATTTGTTTGTTGTTTTATTATTGCAATGTAATGTAGTTATTTAATTAATGAAGATTTTATAATCGGTGATCGACGACTATGTAAAAATGAATCAATCGATAACGTCAAAAATATCAATCGATTAATACTCAATACTGAAGAACTATTAAGTTGTACGTCGCCGTACCCGAGTCTCAAAATTCTTATTACGTTCGTGATTCGTGTTATTTTACAATTGATTTTTTTATTGTATACGGGAGCTTACTTTTTTTTATTGCTTACGGGAACTTACCTGGCTGAAGACCAAGGAAAAAGCCCGCGTCGGAGATATTGCGATATGCTTTTTTATTGTGTGCGCATGCACGAGACTGGGCGCGAAACTGCTGAAATTTAAATATGTTCCAGAAATACGATTTCAGATTTTCAACTATCTATGGAGGAAAAAGAACTAGATCAGATGGTTCCTTGTGCAGTTTTCTTTATTTAGCTCTTACACCGAATGGCCTGCCTGCAGCCGAAACGTTTGTGTTTGATAATAAACAAAAATATCTGCTGATCACAGAGTTGGCGATCCCATTATTTCGGCGGTGCTTCCGAGATATTTTATATCTTTTTCTCTATTAAGCACATTCATCAATGAACCGAAATCAGATTTTGTTAACTATTTATTAGCTAATTACTCTAATTTTGATATATTTAGATGATCGAACACATCTAACATATCCTTCACAAACTGGTCCATCATTGTCCGAGTGTGCTTTGGAGTAGGAGCCAACCTTAATCTTTCCTGTCCTTTTGGAACTGTAGGATAATTTATTGCTTGCACATAATGACCTTTCTCCTGTATCAAGAGATCGGCCAACTGACTGCATAGTAGCGGATCTCCGACCTGATGCAAAATTACATTATGGTGCGCAAATCCAATGACAAGAATATATAGATATGTATATATCGAGATGTTAATCTACATCTAAAGTTCGTAAGTTAACTTACTCTTATTGGAATAATATGCGAAGGCGATGGTTCTACCGGAAAACCAGTCTCGGTCAAAATACATTTCATATAAGCTACGTTCTTTTGATGAGCAGCTCTCAATGTTCTCCCTTCGTCAGAAGCTAAAATTTCAACGGCGGCCAGAGCGCCGTATAATACCGTTGGTGGTAGCGATGTCGTAAAAATAAAGCCCGCAGCATAGCTTCGTACCATATCTATTAATTTCTCCGAGCCGACAACGTAACCACCAACATTGCCAAATGCTTTGCCTAATGTACCAGAAATTATATCCATTTTATGAAGCACCCAATCTCTCTCTCCAATTCCAGCACCCGAATATCCGTATAGGCCAACCGCGTGTACTTCGTCAACGAAAGTCAAGGCTCCATATTTATGAGCAACGTCACACAATTGTTCCAAGGGGCATATATCGCCGGTCATAGAATGTACCGTTTCGAACGCTACAATTTTCGGCACACTCTTGTCCACTTTGGACAGCAATTCTTCCAAATGTTCTACGTCGTTGTGTCTGAAAATATGCTTCGGTATTCCGCTATTTCTTATTCCCTGAATCATGGAAGCATGGTTGGCAGCATCTGAGAAAATATGGCAATCTGGCAGAAGTTTTGCTAGAGTATACAAAGTGGAATCGTTAGCAACAAAACAGGAAGTGAACAATAAACCAGCCTCTTTCTGATGCAGGGCAGCAAGTCTTTTCTCTAACATTTCATGGCCCATAGAGTTGCCAGATATGTTTCTTGTTCCACCTGCACCTGCTCCGAACTTATCCAGAGCTTCCTGAACAGAACTGGTTACCACCGGATGTCTAGACATCCCTAAGTAATCATTAGAACACCAAACGGTAATGGGTTTTGGTGTCTTCGAATACTCGATGGCAGTTGGAAAATTTTGTGCCAGTCTGTTTACTTTTTTAAAGACTCTATAAGAATGATCTTTCTTTTTCTTCATAATCTGTTCATGAAAGAATTCTTCGTAAGCAAAGCTTGGCTCTTTCTTTGGTTCGTTAGATATCTCATTTCTAATGTCTTCCGCGACAGCAGGATTGGCAGTTCTTACACCAACATGCTCTTTAGCCAGAAAGGGACATTGAGTTTCCACATCTTTTTGCACGTGCTGCGTCTCCGTGCTCTCTGCTGAAGTTCTAATGAACTGAGACATAAACGGACAAAGCTGACGATAATTGGTCAACACCGACGAGCCATAATTATGGACATAGTTGGCACTTAAGCGAGTTAAAAACGGACAAGGCATACTTCTGGAATTTCCTGAAACAGATATTCTTGCTCAATATGCAATGCGATTTATAATTATTTTTCAAAAACAACATATAATAGGGATTGCTAATTATTTATAAAAGGGTCTATCTCTCTGATTTTGATAAGCTTGAAATATGTTGCCAAGGACATGATTGTGAACAATTTGTTCGGTGTCCCTCCATCGCCTTAAACAATAAATTCGGCCATTGGGAAAAGGAGGAGTCCGCTGTAGATCTAACCCAGACCAACGTTTTTTTTCAAAAGGAAAAGTTGTTCAAAATGTCGAACTGTGCAACATATTTAAATATCATCAAAACCGGAGAGGAAGACTCTTTTGTAAATAAATTAACTCGCGATTAACCAAAGCTGGTATTTAGTTGTCAAGTTGTTTAAAAATTTTAATCGATTATTGCCCAATTATGGATACGACCAACTAAATACATATTATTTCGTTGCTTAATTTCTGTCTTGACGTTAAATCGGAGCTCCCGATGTCGAAAGTATGTCAATACTTCTTACGAGTAAAAGAGAAAGTGAGCACTATAATTGATGATGACACAACACGAGTCTTTTTACCTTTCGCAGCGGCTGATAAATGATGAGCGTTGGCGTAATGGACACACTGGCGAACAAACTGAAAATACGTAAGCGTAATTACGTGTCTTGTGGCTAATTGCCAAATGAACTGGATACAATGGTGAGAATTAGCGAAATGCAGAAGAACAGGCCGACCTGTCGCTTTGACAGCTGGATCACGACTGTTTCAGTCGGACCAATCGGACTGAACACTGAAGACTGAAACTTGAACACTGAATTGAATACGTAAGTACGCCGTACTGCTTTGGTAATTCCCCTTATCGAAGCGCTTATCGATTCTCGAGTCACGTGATGAAAATCGTTTACCGTTCGTGGCCTATTTTTTATCGTCCCCTTCTTTACCCACGAACTACACGCGTTCAAACAGGAAATGATTATCAAAATAATTAATTTCGCGTAACCCGCACTCACATTTAAACCACTTGTAGATCATGATAATTGATAACAATATTATCCAATTGCTGAGTAATGTCTATTGTTACTTTTGGAAACTGAATTTCAAATATATTTAACAGTAAATACGACACATATTCAAATAAATTCTTGAAAAATTGAAAAAATTGAAAAATTTATTGAAATTCTTTTATATTTTAGTTTTTGAGCTTTTGAATCGTATAAAACTCAATGGTAACGATTGATACTCGACGTGGACGTGTTACAATGAAATGAAGGCACTACTAGGAATAGAACATCTATATATATTTATGAAATGAATTATCGGTGATCCCGTTAACCATCTGAACGACTGTCAATTAACCCAGATTTTCCATTTGTTGCTATGAATCGAACCCACTTGTATCAATGTTGTCACTTATATAAAGGCTTTTCATAAATCCTTGAACCGACGACCACCTGTTTGCGTGACTATATATATATATATATCTTCACTTTGTATTTACTTCGTATTTGTAATAGTCATCGTCTGTCATATTGTTCTTAACATTCACATGAAAATACACGGATCAATTATACTTATTCAGACTTCTATAATACAAGTCACTTATTTAACGATAAAATTATGAATATTTAATATATATGCGAAAATATTCAATAATTGATCTGATTTTATCTAACTGTTCCGATGAAAATATACAGTGCCCTGAAATTATAATAGTAAAATTGCGATTCTCGATTATTTCCAAGGTATACATTTGTGCAGCACAGTTAATTAATTGAACCCACGACACGCGACACACAGTATTCAAGCAACAGCTTAGTGTCCATATTTGTCCGCAATTGTAATTTGCACTAACATGTTCAAAACTGGAAATGGTATTTCTTGATATTATTAATAAAGTTTAAATTGAGAATTTTTTAAATTATTTTTATGCTCGAGACTTTTCCCGCGTTTTCCCCGCCGCCTTTCAATCTTATCATTTTCACTCACCATAATACCTATATATATATACTATAAAAAATGGATTTCGATCGAGTGACTTGAAACGTGTTCGTTGCAAACAGCAGCACAGTTTCGGAATGACTATCAAATGCCGCTCACCGGTTGCGATATTTAATGAAGGCTACTGCATGGTTATGTTAAACCTTCCTACGTTCTTTTTTTTGCGTTTGTGCAAACTCACGGTCACGCTACTTAGAAACAAATGCTGACTGCGAGTGACGAGTAACCATCGTTTCGAACGGACTGACAATGAGCATATTTTAATTCACATTACGTTTCATAACAAATATACCACGCGTACGAATTACGGGTATTCCTGTTTGTTATCAGTTTTCTTGGAAAAGATAGAAACGGCCATGACTCTTTAATTTTTAGTTCATTAGACATATAAATTATTTCGATTACATTGTACTTTTGTGCTGGTGCGGTGGTTCGTGTATTAAAAACTTTTATATAGATTATTTGAATAAATCGCGATTTACTCGTCAAGTTATTTGCCGAATAAAAATGGACAAATGTAAAAATGTGGCGGATGTCGATAATGTAGATCCCTATGTTCTTAATATCCGCCACAAAAATATACTTGTTGCGTCATCTACGGCGAAACTGCCAAGCTCCTTGGCCATTTTCGATAACATTTCGTTATCGATTTCGTGGCCAACGTCGATAATTCTACTGATTTTCGAGAGCTCCGCCAGCGACGGTGGCTCCGCCCCCTTGGCCCTTGGCCCGGTCACCGACGAGAATCGGTGTCGTCGGTGGCCCGGTCACGCGTCTCCACGCGTCTCGCTCTTTGCCCGTGACGGTCGCACTATCGCAGTTCTCGAGGAGCCACCTCAGGCTCGCACCATAGACGAGGTCTATGTCTATACCTCGTCTGTTTTCGTCTGTTTTCGTCTGTGCCCGCGGCCCGCACCATATGAACTACGCGAGGCGCATTAGAGCGACCCTCGTATCAATATCAATAGATTACCACAAAATCCATGAGGTACAATGTGTTTTTTTCCCGCGATGACGTTCAGCCATCGATATTTTTTTTTTTTTTTTTTTTTATAAATATATATAGTTAGTTTATTTAAGGTCGCAACAACGTCTCAGGTTATTAGCAACCGCATCGATATTTTGGATACAGATTTAAGATTAGTACAGAACTCTCCGTTGCATGCAATGTCTGTACCAGTCAGTACCAGTCTGTAGTCTGTAAATACTGTGTTTTGGATCTACAATAGATCTCACAATCAGCAAAATGCGGGAAGAGAGAGGAAATTCCTCTCTGGCGGGAATCAACTGGGATCAACAGTGTCAGTTTGCTTCGTTTGCCACAGAGGGCATTGGGATTACTTTAAATGTTGGATAAGCCCGTCGGAACAGAACTTGCACTTACCTCTGCTTGTACCATTGTGCTCTGATTGTACCAAAAACACACGTACCGTTAAAAAGTTCCTCGTATCTCCTCTCACCAAGGTTAAAAACCAGCAAAATGCGGCTTCTGCTTGCCCGTTTCTGGTTTGGAACCTTATTACCTTCCATTTTGTCTACAGGGTGCGTCTGAAACTGCCGAAATCGTCCAGTTACGGATAAAAAGTGTCCGCAACAGAGTCTAAACACAATCGAAACTCTTTCAAAGTTTCGTATCCAGGCTTTTCAATACGTACGAACATAGACGAGATCACCGAGTAAAAAATAAAAAACAGTTAACAGGATACATATATATATATATATATATAGCGAAGGTTGGTCGCCGATTTTAGGAACACCCTGTACGATACGTGGCGTTTACAGGAATACAAACGCACACGTATTTGGGAAAGGAGCAGCCAATCAGGAGGCGACAGCACTGCGCGGGGTACCGTGCACCGCTGACTGACTAACTTCTTGCGAAAGCCACGTCTTAGACGAACAGTGTCTCCCGAAGGAAAGAGCCGAAACCGATTTTGTTTAACAAGTTGCAGCGTGATCCACGATGCTGCCCAAGTACCTTGCCTTTCTTTTCCTGGTGCTGGTCACCGTATTAGCCGAGGAGAAGGACGTGCTGGAACTAACCGACGAAACCTTCAGCCACGAATTAGATCGGCTCGAGAACACGCTTGTTATGTTTTACGCGCCATGGTAAGAAATTTCACGATTATTTTACGTTCTCCAAGCTGCGAGTACCTTCTTCTCTTCGTTACCGTACCTTTAAACTCGTAGCTCTGTCGAAGAAAACGAGAAATTCGAACGATTTTTCGGAGTTCCGGTCGCAATGTTGGATGCCGGTTCGTGACACATTACCCAACAAGACTTTGTTCCTACTCCTTTCGAGTTACCTTCGGCTTCAATATTGTTGTATATATGTATACACACACCTATATAATCATATAAGGCACGTTTCTTATTTCTAAAATTCTTGTTTATGTATAATTATAAAAGACATGTTTCCGATATCCAAATCTAGATTTCAGAGCTAGAATTTAACGGATAAAAAATATATTATTTTAATGCTTGAAAGTGAAACCGTGCACCGGATATTGTTGCTTTCCAGAATAAAAAATAAATTGAAGTTAATACCATTTTTGCTCTGTAATATTAAAAACAAAAGAAAGTGGACCCAATTTCTTATTTTGTATTATCTGTTATATGGGATAGACACTCCGCTTTGCAAATACAACAATGCAACCAACGATGCTTTCCTCATTTTTTGTTTAAACAAGTGGTCTGCGCATAAATAATTATATATTACCTTCTTAGGTGCGGTCATTGCAAACGGTTGAAGCCAGAATATGCCAAAGCAGCGGAGTTGCTATTGGGCAATGATCCTTCGATCACTCTTGCCAAAGTAGATTGTACCGAAAGTGGAAAGGAGACTTGTAACAAGCATTCTGTCAGTGGCTACCCGACATTAAAGATCTTCTCCAAGGGAGACTTTGTTAGCGATTACAATGGACCTAGGGAAGCTGCTGGAATTTCCAAATACATGAAGGTATATAGAATTAATTTTTTCCAATTTATCAAAGAACACGGATATAAAATAACTATGATTTACATGAACGGAATTTCATCTGTTAGGCACAAGTTGGTCCAGCCTCCAAGGAACTGACCGGAGAAGGTTGCTTGAAATCTTTCCTAGACTCCGATGAAGTTGGTGTTGTTGGTTTCTTTGAGAAGGAAGACTCTTCCTTGGCGCAATCCTTCCATACAGTAGCCAAGAAGCTTAAAGAGAAAGTCAGATTCGCTCACACAACCGCGAAATCGCTTATGGAGAAAGAGGGACACAAGTAAATAATTAATTCTATACGAAATTGTCTAAGAAATAATGAATACAAAATGAACACATATCCTGTCGAATTTTAGGAACACTGTTGTTCTGTACCGACCAAAGATTTTGCAGAACAAGTTCGAACCGAACACTGTGGAACTTGAGCCTGATACCTCTGTTCAAGACCTCATTACTAAACATTAGTAAGTTTTAGGATCATTTTGTTCATAGATTTTCTGAGAACCGTTTGTTGCAACGATATCCTTTTATTCCCCAGCTTTGGTATTGCCGGAATTCGCACGAGGGACAACTCTGCAGAATTCAAGAACCCTCTTGTTGTCTCATACTATGCCGTAGACTATGTAAAGAACCCAAAGGGCACCAATTACTGGCGCAACAGGATCATCAAGGTCGCTAAGAACTTCCCCAAACTGAACTTCGCCATTTCGTCGAAAGACGACTTCCAGCACGAATTGAACGACTTCGGTATCGACTTCGTGAAAGGTGACAAGCCCATAGTATTGGCTAGAAACGCGAAGAACCAGAAATTTGTCATGAAAGATGATTTCTCGGTTGATACGTTTGAAACGTTCTTGAAAGACCTCGAAGCGGACGTTCTGGAACCGTATTTGAAGTCCGAAGCGGTTCCTGAAGATAACAGTGGACACGTCAAGGTCGCGGTAGCAAAGAACTTCGACGAGGTTATCACAAATAGCGGCAAAGACACGTTGATCGAATTTTATGCTCCTTGGTGCGGACATTGTAAGAAATTGGCACCCATTTACGACGAATTGGGTGAAAAGCTCGCGGACGAAGATGTCGACATCGTCAAGTTCGACGCCACTGGTAATGACGTCCCGGCACCTTACGAAGTTGTCGGATTCCCGACACTTTTCTGGGTACCGAAGGATGCCAAAGACAAGCCTGTTAAATACGAGGGTGGAAGAGGACTCGACGATTTCATCAAGTACGTCGCTAAGCACGCGACCAACGAGCTTAAAGGATTTGATCGCAAAGGCAAGCCCGTCAAGCCTAAGAACGAGGAATTGTAAATTTTCTTCTCGTAACAAATACGTGATACGATTGCTACATTTTTATATATATACATATAATTCAGCAGCATCTGAAATCAGATTTTCCTTGTGAGACTTACGAGTGTGGCTGGAAGAGTGACATTCAATTTAATGTAAGGGCTAAGAATGTTTCTAGTTTTGGAGATAGAGGTTTGAGTGAGAAGGGTTACCCTGAGATCGTCGACAACTCATTTCACGAACACTGTTTTCATCGACACGGTTAAATCGTCGACATATGTTTTCATCGACAGTCCGTGTACCAAAGCAGGAAACGTATATACTGACACATAGCAACTCAAACCTGTCGCTAACATGGACTGTCGATGAAAACATTTATCGACGATTTGACCGTGTCGACGAAAGTTAATGTCGGTGAAATCGTGTCGGTGAAATGAGTTGTTGACGATCCCAGGGTAACCCGAGTGAGAAAGGGAGACGCTCCCTTCTTCCCTGAATAATTGCGTGTCGCACTTATTCTACGAAGTATCTGAATGCGAAGTGAAATGTCATTTAGCATAGGATCGTCTACATGTATTAACGCAACTTTATAATATTATATATCGCGTCAGACTATACAGAACTGATTTAGGATTATCATTGCAATGTTTTCCAGATTCGATAAGTTTACGTCTAAGAATCGATTCATTCCATTCTTTCGCATTTTGACTACGGGTAGGTTCTCGGGTTGGTGCACATAGTTTTCTTTATACGAAAGAGTAAAAAAGATGACATAAAATGTTTTATATGAAACTTTTGATGCATTGCAACCGATGATATTCCTTGTTAAGAAATGATTGTACTTTCAAAACTCGCCAATCACACAAACCTTCAGGAGATGCGTTTTGAAAGAAACAAACGAATTTTGTTCAATAAAATTTGTAAATGACAGTTTACAATACATTTGATATGTTTTGTATATATTCATTTACCATTACGAATTCCCATACGGTTGGCAATTACACATTCGTTTTCGCTTTATGCGCTCGGTCGATTCAGTAAATAGCAATTTACAAATCTCGACAAGTAATTTTTATTGTTAATTACAATTTATTATTATAGCAATCGTAGAGTAAATACCTTCTTATATATAAAAGCTAATTAATCGTAGAACGATTTGCCAGAATCCTACAAAATTCACGCTCGAATTCGTTTTAATTGATAGTCATAAAAAAGTAACGGTTATCTCGTCCTCGATATTGAAGAAAAACATTACGTGTGTGAATCGTTAAGTTCTCGCCCTAGGAAGTACCGTAACTTCTTAAGTTAGCTGCACGACATGCTATTATACAAATGTCGCCGTCATAAAACTATATAATTGTACGGGACTATGGAGACTTCGAAGACAACGGTTTCCTTTCTTTTCTCTTGTTCGGTTCGTACGTGCGTAACACCTTGCCGCTTCAACGTTCAAAATACCAACGAAACAGGTAGTACGCCCGCTATGTATAATAAATGTATATGCGCGTGTATTGCTCGCAACGTTATCGTAAATAACAAAGAGTCGAAGCAACTCGTACTTTTATTGCTCTTGCATACCCACGACAAAGAAATGCTGGAAAACTAAAAATCATACGAGCCACTCATCGTTAAGACGTTATACGTCCTTCTATCCCAAGTACGGTTGAAAATTTATATACAATCTTAAATCCCATATGGACCAGTATACGGGCACTCAAAATAAGAAAGATATACATTCTTATCTCTTATTTATGTTTGCCGTATATATATATATATATATAAATCATCGCGTTTCTCGATCTTCGTCAAACATATATATATAGAAGAACTTGAATAAAACGTTCACGCTTATCTCGGAAACTTTGTGCATTTAGCGACGCTTAATCTCTCTGTTATAAAAGCTTGTTCGAGTTCACGTCGCGTGACAGTATATTATTTTTTAAAAAATCAGTCTCACGAACGCTCTTTTTGACAATGATCGCAATACGATCATCATTTTTATGGAAAATAAATTACATGTCAGTTCTATCGGCGATTCTCATAACGTTTCATCGTATAAAAAGTTATGGTAGAGTCGTTTGTACAAATTTTTAATGATTTATTTTGCTCGAAATCACAATCGCGTTTATTACACCATAAGAGAAATGGTCCATAGAGGATTCACTGATACAGTTGTAATTAACAGTACAGTTTTAGAAATTATTATAAAAGAACATTTCGCAAACTCTGCAACGGATCTTTTGTTATATATTGTACATAGCAGATTAACAGCTTTCCATATCGTTTACCAGCCATCTGTTCATTCGAACGCGTACAATAAATTTGATTTGAACGCTATATAAAGGAAATCTTGCTCACCGTTGACTCAACGAAGTTTCATGCATCGAAGAGCTGATCAACGATGATCGTTTCTTCGATCCATCCGTTGATCCACGATGAACGAGATCCTCTTCGCCGTTGCAAAGTTTGACTGCAAGTTGACGAAGGTATCTGGTTAAAAGCGTAATTCAACGATAGTACTGCTAACTGTTTAAAAAAAAAAAAGTTTGTTGAACACAATTCCACAGTCATTCATTGAATCAATGGCCAGGACTGCATTGCAGCCGTAAATTCAGTAGTTCTTGCAAAAAGCAACGATCTTATGAACCTTACAGATTATATATATATATATATATATATATAGTTTTTATAGAAGACGTGTAGGTTTGAAAGGGTGTAAAATAGTATTATACACATGAACGAAAGAGAGAAACGAAAGAATAAGAAATAAAAGGAAGGATAGTACAGGACGATTCAACAGGCTCGATAATCAATGCTTTACAAGGTAACTTCTTGAAATTGGTAAATCACTCGATATTTTTCTTTTCTTGAGGAACACACACATTACTTTCGATCGAAATGTGTTTTTGCAAAGCAATCGTCGTGTACGTCGCACGACGCTACTATAAAAATTAACGTGTTCTGTGAGATTTTTTTACTCTAAATTAATAGAGTCATCCAGAAATATTCCTCGATTACAATTAATCATGTCGGATAAATTTTTTGAATCGAATATACCGCGTAACAAAACACAAATCGGGACATCGTTTGTATGCATGATTGGATACAAGGGATGTGTTGTCGAAATACATAAATATAATATAGCCGCTGTTATAATCCGTAATGTTAGTGTCATCGTATTACAATATAATAATAAAAATAATTAATAATAATAATACATTTAGCCTAGTTGGTATTCTTATAGATCAAAATGATCCGCTGGTCTACTTACGCAATTTTATAATTGTAATATAATATTCGTTACTTTTTTTTGTTTGTTTGCTTGTTTAAGAAATATCGATAATGCCATAGTTCAGTAAAATAGTGACGTAACAATTGGAATTCTTAACGATTTGTTTTAAATTCTTACATTGCTTTCTATGACTTTGCATTGCATATTATGTTTCTACTCTCCCCGTTTCACTCTCTCAATCTTTCACTCTATCACTCTCTCTCTTTATACTTTGTTACGAATTCCCCCAACTCCGTCGTACTTTTCTTCCACATATCTTTTTTTATTACCAAAAAATAAACAGCCACTACGATTAAAAAAAAAATGTAGAATGCATATAATAGTAATGAGAGATACTAATAATAATAGTAATAATTGCTACAATGATATAGATAATTATGTACCGTAAATGTAAATAGTTGGTATGACAATTGTTTAATTGTTTAAACTCGAAGCACAATTCATTACCATTTAAAAAATACAATCAAGTAGTCATTACAATATACATTATAGTTTTTTTTCATATATATAGCACATATACTTGTATTGAATTTAGTCAATGTTTAAGTCTCCGGTTTCATCAATGACAGTTTTTTATATTGCGGGCGCATTTTGTGGTTGTTTTTCGTTTTTTTTTCTATATAGATTTGTTTTATTGTGTAAAATAATTAAAGATAAGTTGTTGTTGTTATCATATTATGGTTTCCGCTGGGGGACTCCGGCATAACAACTAGCTCCATTGCAGCTAGCTCCGCAATTCCATTATTTAGCCCGTTACCGGGTATACTTGGCATTTTACTTAAAGAAGCCAACATCTTCCCTTCTTCTTCTTCTTTACCTGAAAATTAGAATATTTGTTAAAGTGACATTCTTGTGCCATACACATATAAAGTTATAAAATTACACTGTTCAACAAACATTTCGAATGTGTAACTTCAAGCTTCCGAAGGGGAAGCCATAGAGTACTACAGTGCAAAATTACAAATCAAATATGCGTTGAACAGCGTTGTTAAACATTTCCGAACTCTGGGAATACTAACTTGTAGCGCAGCTCGAGTTGCCGTTTCAAATACTTCCCTAATACCTTCCTTACTTTTAGCAGAACATTCAAGATAAGCGAAAGCGTTAATTTTTTCGGCCATAGCTCTACCCTCTTCCGGCTTTACTGGTTCTTGTTTCATCTTGCTAAGCTCCTTGATGGTGTTAGGATCGTTGCGCAAGTCTCTTTTGTTTCCAACAAGGATAATGGGCACGTTCGGACAAAAGTGCTTCACCTCTGGTGTCCACTTCTCGGGAATGTTCTCCAGGGAATCGGGACTATCGATGGAAAAGCACATTAGGATTACGTCTGTGTCAGGATATGACAGTGGACGCAACCTATCATAATCTTCTTGTCCAGCTGTGTCCCAAAGAGCCAACTCCACCTGTTACGAATAATATTTTATGGAATGTATACAGTGGACGAACAATTACAAAAGTTACAACATAATTGTTCCAAAGACTCACTTGTTTCCCATCGACTTCAATGTCTGCGACATAGTTTTCGAATACCGTGGGTACATATACTTCGGGAAACTGGTCTTTGCTGAAGACTATGAGTAAGCAAGTTTTACCACAGGCACCATCACCCACAATAACCAATTTCTTCCTAATGGCTGCCATGAATTCTAAAACGAAAATCATTTAGAGTTTATTTACTACAGTTCCATTATAATCCTGCTTCTATAAAAATATATCTCCTTATATGCACATAAATCTCTTTCAAAGAGTATCTATTAATAAAAAAGCAAAAAATACACATTGGTTACATACCGATAACAAATTTTCGTTTAGAGAACTCGTGAATCTTAAGAAAACGGCTGACGATTACGCGAATGAAATGTCTATACGCCTAATAACTTACCTATATACGAATAGCGACATAATTCTTTAGATTGTACTCTTTTAAAATGTATTCATTCTAGTACTAGAATTTTTGCCAGTGATGCCTAATATGCGCCAAGAATGATCTCGGCTTTATGTACAGATGAAACAGTAAAAATGTGCACTAATAATTTCTAGCAGTTGATCCTACAAATGCATGTACATAAACATAGTGTCTATATATGCATAAATCTTTAAGTTGTGGATGATACGAGTAACAATAGATTCTAAATTGATCTTTGAGCTTCAGAACTATCACATTTCTAATAGTAATGAGTCTAAAATCAAATGAAAGAACATCTTTTGGAAACTCCACCAAAAAATAAACTAAGGGCATGCAGCGAGTGAACATGTAATACACGTAAGGTAATCACAACTTAATGGGAAATGCAAGAAGTGCTGAGAGAATGGAATTAATGTAACTGTTAAAAGAAGATACATTTCCTATAGCCTGAAAAGGCACAAACAAGTGAAAAAGCAATCTTAATTGGACAGATCCAAGAGCATATATACATATATAGAGAGAGATACAAAAGAAACAGTGAAAGAGATTGAGTAAAAGCATTCTTCAGGATAGAGTTAGGAAGAAATCAGGGTAATTCTTCGAAACTGTTTGCATTAGATTCACTTTCTGACAATGCTAGAAACAACGACTCGGATTCAAACCTCGTAGGGTATAGAATTTGTTCCCTAAAAAGTGTCGTAGTTATTTGATTTTTTGTTAAAATACTAAATTGGTATTAGCATTACATATGTGTACAATAGCCTTAAAGCCCTCCATTGACTTAAATTTACATTGCTAGAAAATTGTTTCTAATCTCATTACTGCCAGCTACTTGTACAGTGTGGGTATATATTGTGTGTAGGTAAGATTTTCTCATTTCTATTCGGTTGTCTACTTTAAATGCTATTTAGAAAGCAACCTACGAGGGCTGAAGATTTAAAGGATATTGACTGGGTCGTACCTGATCCAGGGTACCCCGTATCGTCTGGACCGAGGCATCGGCCCGCATTGCATCCCATGTTTTTAGTCTTTCTTTCAGCGTCTCTGTTTTAAGTGGACATTTTATATGTTAGAATGGATAGGAGGCTGTGAGATAATTGCATGTACTAGACAAACATCATCATTGTCGATATGTATGCGTATAGATCTCTTTTTTGTCATAGCTATGTACTTGTAAATATCTGTAAAAGTATTAAATAAAATCTATGATGATTCAGTGTACGACGCATATGTAATTTTTCAATTCTTAACTCTTTCCTTCGGATACATTGAAAACGTGTATACTACAAGGCATTACGAGTCTGCCATTGCCTAAACATAATGTAAATTTAACGTTATCATAGTCAAGATTACTGTGTACACACTTAAATAAAATTGTATATAATATGGAATGCATAAGGTAGGGCCTTTTATTCAATGAACCCATAAACTATGCTATACAATAGTCATTTAAATAATTCAGGAATCAATTTTGTTGCTAACAATTAGAACTTTTACTAGCCGAGTACTTGGGGTACTCGTTGTAATCTAAGCTCCGATAGGAGTAAGTATTCGAGTACTTCAATTCAGATACCCATAAATCTGAGTAATAGTAAGAATCTTACTAAGAATAAACTAAACTACTTTCTTTGCCTTTAATCCCTAACACGAAAACCCTTAGTATTATAGATGTAGAGAGTTGTATATAAATTCGTTTTTTCTGTATGTAGTGAAACATACCAAGGAAGACTATACCTTATGCCTTAGAACAAAATGAAAATGGTTCCATAGAACATGCATGAACAT
Organism: Lasioglossum lativentre; assembly: GCA_916610255.1. Classification (NCBI taxonomy): domain Eukaryota; kingdom Metazoa; phylum Arthropoda; class Insecta; order Hymenoptera; family Halictidae; genus Lasioglossum; species Lasioglossum lativentre. The sequence goes on along the minus strand of OU744356.1, from coordinate 572,281 downwards.
ATAAGGTCAATATCTTTTTTTTGTATGAAACATGCACTATCCAGAATCGAGTGAACTCGGTAAAAATTATTTTTTGGTAAGCATAAATTAAATGTAATAGGCAGAACATTCGCATGGCGTGAGGATAAGATGCTTTATGATATCTTATAATTATTTGATAGCAATCAACAAACAATCATATATATAAATGAGTATTAAGAAAGAAGTATATCATAGAAGATATCATAACATGGTGCTGACATTAAAATTTCTTTAACATGGAGCTTTATCCAATCCCTTCAAAAAACAGACTTAGCTTTAAATACATTTGACATAGCGTTGTGTATTCGATGCTCATATTTTTACAGATTATAGTTGATAATATACATAGGAAATGGAAAGATTACTTCTAGCCGAGAGACATCCAACGATATAAGCACAAAAATGATTTTTCCACAGACCATTTAGAAAGATTATTATTCCATGTGAGCAAAGTTAAAAGCACTTGGTAAAATTTTTCGCTCATAAGCAGAAACCTTAGCGTAAAGTATAATCTAGTATGCAGAAGTGATGCGAACGAACAGAAGTCTGTACGTGTCAATTAAATGAGAAACGGGTTATGCGTTGTTAACATTACAACAATACAGTCTTATTCAATCTTTGGACTATCGCACGATGGACCGCTGCGAACAATGCATGCTGCATAGAGAGATGCAGTATTCGCTTGGACTCCTCTAAAAATTGAAAACCCTCCATCGAAACGTTTGAATTGCCATCTGCCAAATGCAGTAATTATTTATAGTAGCATATACTGTTCCAAAGTACATTCGAAATACAGTAGAATCTCGTACAACCCGATCAAAAAATCGCTGCTACGCCCGTACAAAGCGTACAGGGTCCCGCAACGAATAAAAGCTCCGATCGTTCATGGGAAATCGACGTGCGTTTATTTGGCATCCCGATTACGGAACCAGACAGAAATTCCGATGAAATCATTCCGAAGGTGAGGAAACGTACGTGTGTGAACAACAGATAGGAATAAGTGGAGCGCTCTTTAAAAAGCGAAGAGTAACGCGGACTCCGTATCGTGTCAAAGAACGTACCGACCTTTTGTTTATCAGCGATACGAGACGTCGGTCGACGACAGGGTGGAAATCAACGACGGCGACAACGACGGCGACAACGACGACGACGACGACGACGACGACGACGACGACGGCGACGGCGGCGACGGCGGCGGCGGCGGCGGCGGCGGCGGCGACGACGACGACAGCAACGGCAACAGCGACGACGACAACGACGATGACGACGCCGAAACAAACAGGAATGTCAAGTCAGAGCCGCGACACACTTCTTTGCTCAAGTTTCCACAGGAAAGGCCCGGAGAGGTTTTTGCCGAATTTTGCACAGCCGGAAGTGCATTGCCGCGTAACGGGGTAAGAGGGCGGGGAAAGGGGCGAGGGGTGGCGGGAGGGGGTATGGAACGAACGGAGCTCCGAGAGGGGGAGGCTGGGGGCGCTAGGGGTGCGACAGGACAGCGACGCAGGGGTCTAGTGCCTGGTGGACGATTTACTTACTGATCTAAAAGCCAGCTCGATAGAATCGAGAGCCGATACGGAGAGCTAATCCAAAATCACCGATCGAATTCAGCCCCAAGCGAGCGAGCAGCGCGTGGCTTGTATGCTAACTGAAACGGTGATCGTGCGAAGATGCCGTGGATTCGTAACGCATGGCACTCCCTCGGCCCTCTCTCTATATCACAGGAGAAGGAGAGGCCTTTTTTTCCCTCCTTGTGACAGACACACACAATATTCCCGGTCGCGGTGTTAACGAACCGATCACGGGCCACCTATCGAACACCCGGGCGCACAGCACAGCACACTCTCGCACCGCTCCAATCAGTATTACTTAAGAAATAATTGCGTATTTACCTGAAATGTTAAGCGACAGAAAGTCAAGAAAATGGCTGCCCTCGATGGCCACACCTCAATCTGTTGAGTGTGCGGCAATCGAGCAGCAAGGGGGGCACTACGCTCAGGAGCGTATCTATTGCGCCGTGGACCACCCCGCGAACCTACAGAACGCCCTCGAATTCTCTCACTCTCTCTCCCTCTCGCTCGAGGATTGTTTTGAACGAGGTTCACGGCTCGTTATCAGTTGTATTTCACGACTATTAATACTCGATGATCGATCGCGCGAATTAAGGTGGATCATACTACCGTACTTTGAACGTTACATTGTCCGCGTGTGAAATTGTTTAAAGAATTCTACGTTTAATATAATAATGTTATGTGCCTAGGATATACAGAATATGAAATAATCTTTCGAACAGATATTTGCCAATAAATGTTCCCTGACAATACAAATTCCTCCCCGTAGCGAAAAAAACGAATTATTAAAAAAAAAACGCATTTCTATATTCAGATTGATATTGAAAATGCATATACATGTGTGTCTCGCAATTCGAATTCGAGCTGCTATTACAACTACATCGCGTTATGTGTTTCGAATAGATCAGGATTTCGGGAGAAAGAAGAAAACTGAAACATATATACATATATGAAATACATGAAAATGTACCATGGATGTTTGGACTGTATCAATAGAAGAAATACATCGAAAAAATCGACCGTTATTATCCGTTCAGATAAGAGCGATCGAAGCACGTTCGTTTTCCAGTCATCGATATAAATACGATTCCTACGAGGCGAGTGTTTTTCTTGGAAGATAAAAAAAATTGTTAAAGCTGACACCTTCATATGATACGTTCCTGGTCGGTACTCCGAAACCGGCGAATCATGCGCCACCCGCGCACGTCATGAACCTGTGGAGGGACTTTGCGCACGCATCATGTTTCTTGAATGTAAGTACATGCATTTGTGGGTGTACGATGGGAAGGGTTGGAAAATATGTAAATAATAATGCTACGTCGTGGTTATGTCTTACAGCGTTTCAGGATACGCGAAAATCACAATGTCGAATCGACGCGAATCAGCCGAGTACCCTGCTTCGAATTGTTTGACTTCTGTGGTTAATGAAAAAAAAATCAAATTCTCTTCACGGTACGTCATAATCATCACGTTTTCGATAAAAGAAATTATCTGTTGCTTCCGAGAGATGGACAGGGTGGAAAGCAGATAGAGTGAGAGGGAGTGAGAAAGAGTGCAAGAACGAGAGAGAAGATCGAGCACGATGCATTGTAACTGTGGTTAACGCGTTATTTATAATACTACATATACGTACATTCACGCGGCCGATGGTCGGTATAGCTAACCAATACTTCTATAAGTATGTATAGGCACGAACAATGCAAACGCGGCTGAAAAATTAAATTTAGCCAGTCGAGGGAAAGGGAACGAATATGCCCTTAATGATACAATTTTGATGAGGTTGTTCGTGTTACACGAGTGCACTCGTATCCAGAGAACGTCTGATGACTTCATCAAAATTTAGGGACAGCAGACTGCGATACGATAAGGAGACTTACCGGCTAAGAACGGCTAATCGTCGACGATGCTCGTCTACAGGAGAGAACGATGTATGGCGTTCGCAGTCACCCGTAAATGCGTATTCATGCACACGTAAATACACCGAAAACAAATTAGACTACGAAATATAAAAATGTCCCGTGTGTTTACACGCGGGCTTTGTTCAGTGCCAAATAAGAATGATGTCACTGGATGACGCACGCAGAATTGGCGTACGCGTGCTACCAGTTTAAAAGGATACGTGCGGCGTGAAATTCGAATTCCCGAGTTTCTTCGATCCGTCGTTCTATTTATTCACCCTTAACTGGACTATTGGGGCCATCGCGGATCGTAAATGAATTTATGATAATTATTTAACGTGTCCCGATACTTTTATTAGAAAATTTAGAGAAACTTTTATTGACTAAACACGGTCCCGAAGTTTGGAACAGAAAATTCATTTCCATCTACCAATTTGGTAAAAATATATACATGTCAAATGTACGAATTGTGTAGTTGTATTTTTTAAGTCCACCTAAAGGCTCAAAACGAATGTAATGGTAACAAAAAAGAAGCGGACATAATACTTCTTTATATTCACCCTTTTTTTCTTACTTTAAGAAAAAGGCTGTTGAATTTCGTAATGCATAGTTAAAATTATATTTCTAGTTTTAGATAATTATAAAATAGTTACATAAAACGGAAACATTTTGAAAAGAATGATTCGATTCGTCGTATATTTGGTACGTTTCTATACATGTACAAATATTAAGGAAGAAGTATTATCTTGTAAATTTTTCAATATTTTTTGATTGATATACATTTTTTCATCGGTTTCAGACAACAAAATGATGTGCATGTATACGATTGATGAAGACTGATATTAATGTGTTTTAATTTTCAATTCTTTCGACTATGCGTTGTTTCATCGTACTAAAAATTACTGTTAAAGGAGACAGTGATAATATCTACCATAACGCGGTAAAAATTAGGAAAAATTAAAATAGTTATTTAACGACACGTTGTACAGCATGAACAGTAATAGCAATCCGTGTGCCTTTAGAGAGTCGTACTATCCAGAAAATATGTGTCCCTTTCTGATCGTTATCACCGAATTTTTTGCATACGATACCACGCCGGTATTGTATCTAAAAGACAAATCATTCGGTTTTATGCAATAGATAAGTAAAAGGAAAATTTTTATAGTATATATGCATATGAATATCGATTTAAGACCATGGTAATCTGATTTTAGTTATAACTTGTTGCTTTTTCTCAGCATGCGAATGAATGTTACGCATTATTCTGCAACTATTCCGTGCTGCGAATCAACTTAGTTGTTTCCAATTTTGTCGAATTTTTATAACATTATACAATCACAGTTGTTTTAATTTTGTTGCGGTGGTTCAGGATCATTCGAGTTTCTGCCAATTTGTCGTATCAAAGATTCAATCAATTCCGGATTGGAATTTTGTATTAGTTGTACTACTTGTTGACCCCTGAAAAATATTGAAATATAATCGATATTTTCGAACTATTATGAAAGCGGAAATTATAACTCGATAGTTACGTTTCGAAAAATACATCCATTTGTCCACCCGCTCCTTGTTCTCCGTTTCCTCTTATGAGATTCCTCATTGCATTAAGGAAAGCTGGATCGGCTACCGCGCGATGCATCATATCCAGGAGATTAGGATTGGTTACAATTAGCTCTGCTAATTTCTCTTCAGCCACGTGTAAATTGTACTTGTAACTCTCGTTATCAGGCTCCATTTCTAAAGCTTTCTGATAACTAGCTTTAGCTTCTTTATGTTTCTCCAGACTAGAGTATGCTAATCCTAATCGACCGTACGCTTTGCTGTAAGTAGGATCGATGCTCAGCGCAGTATTGCAATCTTTAATTGCTTGTTGGTGGTTGCCAATTTTGCTGTACGCTGCCGCACGGTTGCAGTAATATACTGCATTCGCACCATTCAATTTGATTGCCCTAAACAAAACATATTTTTTTAATGGTATGCATTTTATCAAACCTTTCATTGCCCTAACTGGAAACTAATATATGACGAACAATACATATTAGAATAATTAAATTTAACACTAAACCTAAGGAGCGTTCAATGTAACTGGTACATGTTCCCTTATAAAAATTACAAGGTTGATTTTATTTAGACTTTGTGCGGCTTGTACTAAAGATATCTATATAATCATTTCTTATGAAATCATTATTATTATTTCAATAATTGTAAAACAACCAATCTGGTTATTTTGACCGGTGGTGGTAGGTTTAGTGTTAATAGTAGACTAGACCAGTCATTAAAAATAAAAGAAAGATGTATCTGTTCCTTGTATTTATACAGGGTGGCTGACATTTCTATCGTATCGTACGCAATATGGATTTCGTATACTTTGTGTAGTTAGCAATAGCTTCTTGGTGTTTCTCAGCCTTCATGAAAGCATTTCCTTCGTTTTTCAATCTTTCTGCTTCCGCTTTTGCTTCGGGTGTAGCCTCCTGGGCTACGGGAGGTTTTGCAGACTCAGCTGTGTTTTTATAAACTTCCAGTAAATTAAAATTTGTTTGAGTATCAGAGGCTTGCACGTTATACGCGCTTTCCAAGCATTGTATTGCTACTTCGAGACTCTCCCGAGATTCTTCGGTGATGTCTCCATCCTCCAACTGTTGGGTTAGAAACTGAACAATTGCTGCGACCAGTCCTTTGACAGCCATCACTGCCTCGACAGAATTGTTAAATCTAAAATGAAAATAGGCATCAGACTATGCACAATGGAATTCAATAGAATATTCCTATTTAGACGCGTGACATAACCTCTACACGGTCTCTTGGCAACAAATAAATTTTCGTGGAAAGACGAAGTATATTGATTAAAGTTAAAGAACAAATATTGCATCCACAACATCGTTTGAAACAATATTATCAAGGAATCCTATTAACAAATCGCTGAATGTTTTATTATGTCAATTCATCATTCGCTAACATAACCAATAAAACATACCGGACAAAACGTAAGGCGATTGAACGACACGAATTATATTAGAATAAATTCAGTCTAATAGGAATATTTTTAGCCTATCTTGATCACAAGAAATACGTCTGATTATTAGTCAACTGTACAATAAGTTATCAAATTCGACAGATCATGGTGCATTGACAAGATACATTTTAAGTCGTCGATTACGTGCGATTTTTCGACGGTGTTGCAGATAAAAAAAGATTGTCTATTCTTCTTTTTTTATGTTGTATCTACCTTGAAAACCGAGCGTGATGTTGCGCAGCAACAACTGGAAAAACCTCAATATGATTCAATGGCTGCCACTTGCTCGAAAAAGGAAACCTTAGCGCTTCGTATCCCGTCGGTTAGAGAACTCGTGGTGATAAGTGTTATATGTTCGCGCCAGTGATGTTTGCCAATACGAGGGATTGAACTCATCAAATTATCACGTGGTGATTCTATGTTATATACTATCTGTTTCGCACCGAGAAATTTCTCTTCCGGCGATAATGAGCCTAGTATTAATTATACTAAATCACGTTCTATTGGAATCGCACTGGCGCAATTCGGTTCATACGAAACTCGCTTCGACATATCAGGACCATTAGAATTTCATAGCTTCTGAAATACTTCCTGAATATTTCGAAAAACATACATATACGTTTCTTTGGGATCGTGTAGTCCCCGATTAATGGATTTATTTGCCACTGCTAATATCAATTTACTTTAGTTAATACAGTTATGAGCTGCATTTCAGGATTGAGCCAGGATCGAACTCCTTTCGGACACCTAACAAACAAGCGCCTACTCGAAGAGGGAGCTCGCGTACTACCTATACATATGTAGAAAATTAATCATGTGGAATTTTTATTTATAAAAATATTTAGTTTTACTTTTTCAATTTTTTTCTTCACGATACTCCATTGTACTGACAAATCATCGAAAGACATTTTTTTTTTCACTAAAATAGTAAGTATTTATCGTTGAAATAAAAATCATATGGCTCATTTGCTGCAAGAGCGACGGAACTCAAAATGAATATTTAAAATTGTTGTAACTTTGTAATATCGCATTAAAATACAAATATTTGTACGATAGGGTATCGAATCTGTATGGAAATATAACTAATATATTCTTGTTCTGTGTTATGAATAATGCTCGTTTATTGTTAAAAGAAATATTTAACAAGAGCCATGTACTTACATAATTATCTTTTAGAAAATATAAACAAGTACTGTTTATAATTTACCACAAACGATTAATAGGACTATCATATAAATGTTAGTGGGACCCTTGCTCCACGATCCTCAATACTGTGCTGTTGGTGCTTGTGCCCGTAAAAATATAACGATTCCCATTCCCAGCATGATAAAACGGCACCATCGTTTGGAGATCATTTATTCGGTGATGCACTCTTCTTTGGAACTTCTGCAACCGATTGTTTCGTTACATAAGATCGAATCCAGATGAAATGATATGGGAAATGATTTCCCTATATGTGAAACAATCGGATGAAAACGTACCTGTGCGTACATGTATTCGTAGATGTAAAACCGATCGTTTTCTGTCGTGACAATGATAAAGGCATCGCTTCTACCGAACTCTGAAATAAAATTTTTTAATTGGAAATGGAATGCAATTTTTATACTGTGTACAGTGTACAGGTTGCTGCTGTCGACATCATTGGGCTTCCGATTGCTGAAATGTTTTAAATAACGTAGGTACTCACCGTCCGCATAGAAACACGCAACTGAGTCAATTCTTGAATCATGGAACAGACTCTGGTAACTATAAAAATTATCGAACTTCGATTCGTAGCGGAACACGTTCACCGCGTTGGTATCCGTATCGTCGAGCAAAACGAATAGGTCCTTCTCTTGAATGATGCTATTCGCGTTGCGCGACCTGCCTTCGAACATTCTCAAAATCTCGAACTGAATAGAACGCATTGTTAATAGTATTAGTGGCAACTAGACATTCTATTATATTGTTCTACCTGAGACGTGATTCCGTTCAGTCTGTACAAGAAAGACTTTTCAGAGGTTCCGAAGCAAGCCAGGAGCAGGTACACGTCATGATGGTTTGCCTTGAAAACTTCAATATCCCAGGCACCGTCGGTAGGAAGCTTTTGGTGCAGTGATACCGAGTTGGTGACGAAGTTAATCTTGTATACGACAGAATCAGTTTGATGGGACTGGAGCAAAGAGTCATAGTAGATCGCCAGAACTACGTAAGCTGCGTCTGAAAGCAATCGGAGATGTAATCTGTTCTCTATGAAAGCACCACGGCCTTGCCTAGGTGCAGGTGAAGTACTACTTTCCAACCCAACACCTGTCAAGAGGTCACCTGGAGGGATGCTAAACCGGACTGAACTTTGAAAAACCACTCGATCTGATTAACCCTCGGACAACTGAACTTTTTAACAGCTACACAATCGTCCACCCTTAGGGTCATATGCAGCTTTATTTATTATCTTTCCTAGACACGTTAGTCTTTATATTGCTTCTATTAGAACAGCTACTAATCCGAAGGTTAAACAAGTCGAGTCTACTCTTAGTAAATTCCACCAAAGAGGAAATTTCTCTCTGGTTCTGCCACGCACTGTCGTGGTCCATGAAGACCGTTGCGTCCTTGACGAATCCATTCACCCTGGCGGAAGTGTCTATAATTCCTGGTTTCATCCACGAAATGTTTGTGAACTCATCCTCGCTGCTAGTAGAAGTACACTCAAGACTACTCGAGACTGCGTTTGTTACTACATTTACACCGAAGGTGCTATGCGGCTCGTGGTAGTTTCGCACTATCGTCGAGTTATTCGTCCTCCACACTCGACAGCCGTCCTTCCTCAGTTCTGCCACGTACTCGGTTGGACAGGAACAATTATTCGGCAGGCCACAAAGAGGTCCAGCCTCCTCCCCAAACATATGCAACATCGTGATCTCTTCGTAATAAGTGACGTCCACCGCTTTAACATTGGGCACTTCAATCTTCAAATTCTCCTCCAATTCCACGTACGAGAAGATGTTCCGCAGCTTTTCAGAGATTCGCGAGGACCTTGCGATGCCGTCTTCTATCGCCGTCTCGTTATATTTCAACGCTTCAAGCGTATGCTGCGTCTCCTCTTTCAGTTTCTCGAGGATTGTGCTCAAACTCACCCCGTTCACCAGTCCTGAAACGGTTACATCTTCCGGGACTTTGACTTCCGTCTCAAAAACCTGGAACCACGGGACCATTTAGAGGATTTTTGTAATATGATCTCGATACGATCCAGACGATTTTTGACGCGCTAATCTCACCAAGTCTCCAACGATCTCCTCGTCCCCGTCGTTCAGGATACCGCCTGAGTACACCGAAGATAGATTTAGACCATTTATCATCTGCGCTTGAATGTTGCCGTCCACCAGAAGATTCTCCGCGAAGGTCTTTGAACCGGATATAAACTGTGTCTCCGCCAGTCCATCGAGAACGAAATCGGAAGGATTTATTCCGTTGATCCTTGCCACCGTTGCGGGACCTGTTACAATGACGGGTTTTAATATTTTTAATTTACGATCATTGAAATTGTAAAGATGCATCCACGAGGAATTGCTCAACAAATTTATGTATTTGGGTATAAATGATTTAAAAATGGCTAAAAATTTTGTTAGATACATTCTTGTTATTTTTATCAAGTAATTTACAGAGTAATGTAAAATGGTCACTTTCAGTGCTTCGTAAACCTAGTGTTAATGAAACTAACGAACCTGTTACTTCTATGATGCCATTGAATGTCACATCAGCAGCTATGTCATGGTCCCCGTGGATAGTTATTCGATTTTCCAAGAACTCATAGAAGTCCACGCCATCTAAATTCTTCAGAAATACATCCCCCTGTACGAAAAGATGTTTAAAGTGCACGTTAGGAGGCAGAGTATCGGTCGCCCAAACCAGTCCACCCAAAGGTACATCGTGGACACTATCGTTCACATATAGTTCATTGATCGCTGCTTCCTCGAGGAAAGTTAGGGTACCGGTGATCGTTTCGCCCTGATCTTTTCGGGCCACGGAATTATTAAATTCGATGACATCGACTTCGTTAACGACTGGAATCTTCACATCGCCGGCCACCGATAGACTGTTGATCGTTAAGTTGTTCGCGAACATCTTCTGCCCGGATATCCGGATAGTATTCTCGTGGTCTTTTACCGCGTCGGTTACTATATCGCGTATTTCGTCGATTTCGCTCAGCTCTAACTTTGCAGCCGACGTCGACACAGTTTCGTCGAAGACCACCTTGCCGTGAATAGTTTGAGCTGTAGTTTTGGTCATTGCGTTTTCGAATAAGAACGTCAACGAGCTCGAGCTCGAGCTCGACGAAGCTGTGCCCCAGGTAACGTTTCCATCCACCGATAAGTTTCCGATTGTTGTCGCCGACACGTTCAATAAATTTTCGTACAGCTGAAAGGATTGGAATTATTAGGTTGTTGTTATGTAAAATTATAAGAGAAGATACGCTAAAAGAAATTATACCTCGCGGACGTCCTGGTCATTCAGTGTCTTCGTTATGACGTCGTTTACGAATAGTTCGTCGAACGTAATATTTCCGGTAAGGAACAGCGGCTCGTCGATCCAGCGTAATTTCGACCTGTCTCGTTTGTTGATGCGCCTGGTAACGACGTTGCCAGCAGATATTTTATTAAAACTGAATTGGCCGGGCACGATCTGCTCTTTCGATCTCGACAGAACACCCTCGAAGAAATTATGCACGTTGTAGCCATTAATGGATTTGAGCGTCGCATTCTGTACGATCAGCTCGTCGATGGTCTCGTCTAGATCCAACACGATGTCTTCTTTGGCCAAGTTTCTCAGATAGAGCTCGGCCGATTGGTCGTCGATTAGGTTGATCCTTAAGTTACCCATCACCGTCAGATCTCCTTCTATCACCAGATTCTTAGAATCGGTAGCATTCCGTAGTGATTCGAGTTTCTTCATGTCGACGTCATTGATCCTCTCGACGGAGAGATTCCCGGCGCGAAATTCCGGATACTTTAGAAAACTCGTCACCCGATCGTTCCGATCGTTTTCCTTGTGTGCGAAAAACTCAGCGCTGTCTTGGCCGTTGATGGACTGGAAATGCAGCTGATCTACGTTGACCTGCCTCGCTTGGATCGAGGAGAAGTCCATACGCTTTGAGAAATTAACCGGCTGTAGATTATTCAATATATCGGACACTCGTAGGCCGTTGAAACGATGGACACGCAGCTTGCTTCCACGAAGCTGGCCCACGTGCAATTCGTCCCAAATTGACAACGATTCGGAATCGTCGTTGAACAGTGCGTTGTTCCCGTCCTTCACGGGAAACGGATCGTCGAACTCGACGTTCTCGAATCGAATATGTCCGAACGATTTCGGAATAACGGTCGCGGTAGTGTACAGAAACTCATCTTCGGTAAACCCGTTCAAATGATCCGCGAGCAGACGATCGACTGTCACTTTATTCGCAAAAATGACATCGTTTCTGATGATCTGATCGGTGGATCTTGTCCAGAAGCTGTCGATGTTGTTCAGCTGCACCTCTTCGGTATCCAGTAGCAGTTTAATGTTTTCATCCATGTCAAGCGCTTTTATCTTCAAATCGCCCTGCACGGTAATGTTGGTATATATTTGAAGCTGATTCCCCGGTAGAATCCATCCATCGGCTCCATCGATCATGAGCTCCTCTGTCACGTGTATGTTCGCGATTTTTACTTGTCCTGTTAACAGCGAGTCGTCGGTAACAAATAGCGATGGAATGAAACATACTACATATGTATAAGTAGATTCGAATACGAATTTTCACTTTACGAGATACCTTTGATGACGTTTTGGCGGGATATCCTCGCAGCCTCGGATACCAAAACGCCATTAATCGTCTGGGCGAACAAATGTTCCAACTGAAGCGACTTCGCTTCAAAACGATCAAACGTCTGATAAGTGTTCGTAGTCATATAATTCTCGACAGCCTGATTGTTCAACCTCTCCGCCGTGAGATTGTAAATTTGCAGCAAACTGTCATACATTAGATTGCCTGGAAGAATCGAATATGAATAATGGAAGCTTTTGACCACGCTTGGAATACTTGTGTAAGAGGTAACGGATTACCTCTGATTTTCTGATTTTTATTGACGACAAACAATTCGTCCAGGAACTCTTCGACGTCGACATTGTTTATCATTCTCGCGTTCAAGTTTTTCAAGGAAACGTTCGATCGTAAGTATACAGTATCATTCGAAAATTCAATTTCGCTCGGCTCCAGATTTATGTCCATTCCGGACGAGCCATTTTTTAGTACCCAGTCTGAAACATTGGGTTACATTAGTTCTTGTACAGGTTCGAAAAATGATTTAAGACGTTGATAAGAAAAATCGAGCTCACATCGGAAAGGAATCCCGCAGAGGGATTCGATTTCGACGTTCTGCACACTGATATTCGAGCTATCCAAGGGAGCTAAGGAACCTCCGGTTGTATTCGACTCGACACTCTTCCACCTAACGTCAACGCCATTCAAGAAGTCGACCTCGAGCTTATCGATTTCCAATATTTCGATGGAATCACTGTCTTCGATGACAATGTTCCCGTTGAAAGAATTCCTAGATGCGGATAAAAGGTTCTTCGACGCTGTTAGGTTACTATTGACATCGAGAATAAGATTTTTTAAGCCTTCCTCGAGATCGTGAGGTGCAAGGATGTCCTCCGAGGTATGAACATCGATACGCCCGACGGTTCCTGATTCTAAAATCAAATTTGGAATTATCAGGGGATCGGAAATCGTTAAATTCTCATACGCCGGATATAACGACGGCCATGAGGACTCTGCTTTCTGTATGAGCGGTCGTCTTCGCTGCAATATTTCCACCAGCTCCGATAAATGCTTTTTTATAACGTCTGGCTCCTCGATCGAGTCTCCTGGAAACAATATTTTCAATCAATAGCCTTTTCGTTTGATTTCGGTGGTTTCTAGAGGTCAAGTCGAACCGGAAGGGATCTCCTTGATGTCCAATTCCCAGGATCTCACGGAAAGATTGCCATCCTGGTCCGTGGTGACCAGCACGATGATCACACTAGTCTTCTCCGTTCGAGCCTCCATATCGATCACCGTTTCTACATCGGGCAACTTCTTCGAGCTCAACAGGGTGCAGTCGGATGCGTTTTCGAACTTGTACAATCTCAGAAGATTCTACAAAGAATTAATCATTCATTTTATAGTCAGCTTTTTAGCTGTGGAACGTTAAGAAGACGTTCGTCGAGGCCTGCGATCGGAAAACTTTAACGTGCTTGTCGTATGTCGTGCAACAAAATTATAAAGCATGAAGGAATAAATAATTTTCTATAGTGCTTTCAGTCTGAATGTCTTATACATATATTTCCCCGATCGTAGGTTCGACGATCAGTTTAGCGACGGCTGCGCCAAACTTACGGTGTTTGCCACGATGAAGAAAGTATCATCGTTGACGGTCGCTACACGGACCAAGCTCGGCCCATCGATTTCATGTAGTTGCTGCCAATTCAATAATTCCTGTCCTGGAAGAAGCAATCCTGAAATGTCTCCTACCCGTTTCGATGGTGTACAAATAAACGGTGAAAGAGAAAAACGAACCGTCCCACCAGAACAAGTTGCTGGATCCACGTTCGTTTACCAACAGAATGAAACTAAAGCCCGCGTGGTTATAATGATGAACGGAGATGGGATTGGTGGTCGACAGAAACTGAATCTTATCCGCTGTGTCTTCTTTAAACTCGTACACCATGGTACCGATGTTTGGGTTGTGCTGGTCGTTCTGCGCGAACACTATAATGGTCGAATGTTTGTGCTTGAACGTGGTGACGGAAACAGCCGCGGTGGTCATCGCTTCCGCTACCTTATCCATGTACGTTCCTCTCCAATGATATATTCTGGACGACGGTTCAGATGGTTTCATTTAATATGCCAAGTTTCACCGATGCTAGGAAATCGTGTGCCCCTCGCCGTGTTTTGTGAAGTCTACGCGTGATTCATTCTAGATTCAAAGAGTTTCGTGATTGACCGAATAGTAGCCACAGCATGGGGCATAAAATTTCCTACCGAGTGTTAATCGATCCATGATCGGCCATATATGAGAATCATTATAATTATCTGATCAATTTGTGGTAAATTAATTTCATTCTGCGGGACCGTTTTTTAGAATTAAATTCTGAAGCTTTCTTTAGCATAGTCATTGGTATACCCTTTGCGGGGGTGTTCTGGCTTTCGATCCCGCTTTTGCACGTATTTTTGGGATTTTTTTCAGAAAAACTATCGTACCATTTACATTGGGATTTTGCACCAGAATATGTACCCCGTTAATAGGCTTCCATTAATTTCAATGGGAAGAGCTTACCGAGACGGAACAGTGTACTGGCCCGAATTATCGGCCACCACGAGATAGAGTCGGTTCTGTCTGACGAAGAAGCTGGCGTCCATGGGGTGTCCCTCGAGCTGAATGGTCTGCCGGTGTTTTAATTGCAGGCCCTCCGCTCCCGCGTACAATCTGCACGAGCGGGTTTCGTAACAAATCAGCAGATAGAGCACGGCTTTCCACACGGTGCTCTGTGAACATCGATTCGATTGTGACGCGGGCGATCAATGTTAATCCACCATCCTCATTCGGATGAACCGGGATTCGAGAACCGTACGAATGGAAGACAATGGGAATCGTGTATTGTTCGAGCCGCGCAAGGCTTCCGGGTGTGAACGGTACCCTATTGTGAGCGTGGTAACCATCGGCGAGTCATCAACCGCTCAATGAGACTAGCCGGGACACGCTGATGAAATGTCGAGGAACACCTGGAAGACTTTGACGGAAAACAACTTCGTCGCTTCTGCAAACTAGTTGGCCCATCCAGGCCCATCCGCGAGTTTTTATCGGTGGAGCAAACGTGGTGACTCGTGGCAAATGGCAGAAACAAAGGGAAACCAAGAAGAAACTACTTTCATTCGGCATAAGAGCCACTAATCTTCTTCGATCCCGAACATAACTGTTAACAACATTTATAGCAGACTGCGAATTTTTCGAAGATTTCCTCAAATAGGGTCATTTAAGCGAATCTTGAGAGAGATTCACCAGATTTGTTCCACTAACAGTTTGACAGAATCGACTCGATATTTATTTCGCATACTCTAACGAATCTCATGAGACGATTGTCGCGCCAGAAGGGGAGTTCCGCCATTGACGTTTGATTGGAAGGAGGCGAATCTATGGAGAACGTTGCGACGCGGTTCCCCTCGACGTAGAGGATTTCGTTCAAGGCGTTCGCTACGAAGAGCCGCTGATTGCTGAGGCTCTCTTGCCACAGACGGTCCCATTGCACCTTGTACAGTTTCTTTGGAACTGTAAAACCAAATACCAAAAAATTATACATATATTATGTTCTGATCTTCGATAAGGAAACTTATTCGTCGTACAGGTCACTCTAAGCTTGTTTATCGATTCCTTTCGCGTTTACCTGGCGGCGTTTCTTTAAAAAAGAGTTTGGCTATCTCGATTTTCGTCTGCCTCAACTTTTCATGGAAATGGTCGTTCACCGATGCGTCCACTGGAACGTTGAGACCGATGCAACCGAGTAGAAGCTGAAGCCACGAAAATTCAGCGAAGATATAATGTTTTCTATAATCTATAGGGTTTTTTTCGTAATTATTCACGGTTACCGCTATTCAACTCACGAGAATCGTTAAGAATCCCATGATCCTGCTCGGGCACCGATGAGATATCCGACCCCGAAGAGACTCGCCGATTCGACTGATTCGAAACTACTACGGTGGTTGTAGGACGTCGATTAAGTGTACAAACAGACGTGTAGTATGAAAACAAACAACGATTACTATTATATTCTATACGGATGGGATCGGGTTTGTCTCTGGAATCGGAAAGCTTCGGGTATGAATTTTTTTTTCATGATTTGGTTCATCAGACTTCGATGTCCTGCACGCGCGGGCGATATACGTAAGGGATCTTAAGGTGTTCTCGCGCTGATCCATTGCTTTTCATAGTGTTCTTGACGATCCAAGTTTCCAATGTTATCATCAATAGGCTCCCGATTGCTAAAATGTTAACGAATCGAGAAATATTCAACAAAATATCGAGCGAGTGCAGATTATGCGAGACCTAGTACTTAACAGGTACTATGCAGTATCCGGCACGGACCCTCGAAGTCCCTATTGAATAGAAATGAAGTGCTATTACAGGTTTGGTGGGTTTTACGCTCAAGGTTTGTCCGTCGGCACCCTATCGGCCAGTCCTTTTTCCGTTCTTTTTTTTTTTCGCCGTTCGACGTAATTATTCTCGAAACGAGAAGCGTCGCGTCGTCGTCGTCGTCGTCGTCGTCGTCGTCGTCGTCGTCGTCGTCGTCGTCGTCGTCGTCGTCGTCGTCGTCGTCGTCGAGACAGCCATATTGTAATCAATTACGACTGAATTTTGGAAAGTACACGGCAATATGTATTCTGAAACCAATGAGATTGTTACGAATGGAACTTATAAATAGACCAACCCGTCAGACACGACAATTGAATAAAATTGGATCAGGGTCCGTGTACCGACGATTCTATGTCTATCACACGTCCCGCCGTCATCGTTTGTAGCGCAGGATCGTACGAATAAATAGTTGAGGAAAACATTCACCTATATTATACATTGATCATGACACGGTGCGTATGTGCGTTGACAACTCCATGATAATAGGGTACGCAAAGCGCGCAAAGTTCATCTTTTAGCGGAAAATCGCTCGATTCGAATCCTCTAACTCCGGTGTACACTTTGCGCAGATATGCATTCTGTATTGGAAATACTACAGCTAAGAAAAAACATTCGAGCAATTTAGCTGGTAGCATTGTATTATAACGTTGTAGTATAATTTCGATAAATCGATCAATAGTCGTACAGTTAGAAGACAGGCTCTCGGAAACATCTCTTTCCATGAAATCGAGCGCAGCCCACAAACGAACCTGAACGAACCCGTAAGCGTAGGACCCATAGCTGGGACCTGGGACATTGCACGGTATTTTCGCGCATGCGCGTCCAAATGCAGGAACGTATCTTACGTCCTAAGCTTCTAGGGAAAATATATACATAGTGGGGAACTATTACTGGCGGGAAAGTACCGGAAGAGTTCAGGAGTTTGTATATATTATATATTACATGTACAATGTACATAAATATTAAATTTTAGTAACACCCACTGAATATAAAAAAAAAGTTTATTGCGAAATATTGCGGTGTGACCAAGGTACCTCGTTTTAGCAATCAAACTTTTACGTTACCGATGCTAAAAATCGTCGGTTATGCGCGAAAAAAAACCGTGCGATATCCCAGCTATATATGCTCGGAAGGGGGGCTAGCGGCCCGCGGTCCGCAGGCCCAAATATTGGGTCACGAGCGAAACGCAACGCAACGCAACGCAACGCAGAGAGGGATCTCGGCATAATAATCGATCCATCGAGTGACGCGATTCGCGCGTCAGATGGCGCCAAAACGATCGCGCGGGCCTGACCAAAGTGGCGCTCGCGATTGGTCGGGGCGTTGCCGTAGATTGGGACAGGATTGGCCGATGGATCACGATCGAAAGATCTCCGCGAATCCTGGCCGTGTCCTGCGGTGTTTCTTATAGCGCATACATTTTGCGGATCTCGCAGGGACTTACTTGCGTGAGCAATGAGCAAGGCGAATCGGTGTGTGCCGGTCATAGATATTATTGTCTCGGGGTTTATTGTGCGTTCTGCGCGGAGCGGAGCGCAAGTTTCGGGCCATTGTCATCGCGTTCGACGAGAAAGCGGAGAACGAAATCTTGAGTGAAATATATACATATGTATATGTGTATATACATACCTACCGTCTACGTACCTACATATGCATACACGTATCGCTAGATAATACGCGCGAGTGTAAAGGGAACGTACGTCTGCGTGCCAGTGTGCGCGGGTGCGTATCCGATTCGGTGCGTGTATGCGAGGGCAACCGCGTGCGGGCGGTTCCCACACGTCCGTGCAACAAGTGTCATTAGACGGGGGACCAGGACCGTGGTCGAGCAAAAGGAACTGTGGTGTGTTCTAAGGGTTCCGCGGTCAGAGAGACGCCGTGCATGGTGCCCCGTTCTTCCTCCTCCAGTGGCCAGAGAGAGAGGACCATCGGCGAGGATGGGCTGCGCGGTGAGCACCACCGGCGAGAAAGAAGCCGCGGAGAGATCGAAGAAGATCGACAAGGATCTGAGAGCCGATGGCGAACGGGCCTCCAGCGAGGTCAAGCTTCTGTTGCTCGGTAATCTGCATACTCTCGTTTCCTCCGGTGTTCTCGTTCTCGTGCCTCCCTTAATCCCATGCACCAGAATTTTCATCGCGTCTAAATACACGAGACGATCAGAATCTCTTGTGTCGTTCGCAATTTCCTAGAGAAAAGAAAGAACTTTTATATCGGTTTGGCGAAACATCGACAACAACGAAATCGAATTTTATGTCGGTTCTAACGGAATGAAACCGTGTCGTCGTCGCGAGTCAGTCCCGATATTATGGGGCAAGGGTGTTAAACACCACCGGTTTCCCGAACGACGGTGAACCGTTGTTCCTGGTTGTTCCGGTCTCATCGCCGCCTTTTGTCCTCGATACCCGTCAAAAATCGGCCAAACCCTCTCCTCTCCACTCCTTTTTTTTCCAGCTCCGTCGCGTATCTCGGCAGGTCACGTTGCACCAGACGGACACCGATCAAAAAGATGTTTCGTATCTTTTCTCCACCCGTATCTCGGCTCTACGCTATTCGCAAACGCTTTCCTTCCATTTTTATTCGAAATCAGCCCTATCCCCTTTCGCCCGCGCGTCATCGCACCGTAATCAATTATTGTATTTGCGCAATCGCGGAAGCGGAGCGCGGGCGATTTTCCCGAAAACTTGAATCACCGTGTTCGCCGCGCCGCGTGTGATTCATGTCGATAACGCGGCGGGTTTCCTTCGATCCCCACCTGATTGCCATCGTCTCGATGATTCGTGATTATTATTTCTGTGTCCTGTTCGACTGGTGGATCATCATGCAAAATAACAATTTTATAGGTCGATCGTATTTCTTCATTTAATAATTTTAGCAACCTCGAAATAATGTAACAATATTCCGAAATTTATGCGTTGTCTTCACAATTTTATATTTCACTTATTCACTTTTATTACATATATATATATATATATATATATATATATATATATATATATTCATATATATATATTCATATATATATGTTGTATGTTTCGTTTTTTTTATTTCAAGGAGCGGGAGAATCTGGAAAGTCTACTGTAGTGAAGCAAATGAAAATCATTCACGAGACTGGATATAATAAAGAGGAATGCGAACAATATAAACCTGTAGTGTACAGTAACACGATACAAAGTCTGATGGCAATAATCAGAGCCATGGGACAACTTAGAATTGATTTTGTGGATCCTGGTAAAGCAGTAGGTATCGTACTTCTAAGGTAGTAGATTCTATTATGTAGTATATAATAGAACCTATTATATACTACATAATAGAAAATATTATGTACTATAAGTTAGTAATATTATACTATGTATATTGGTATTAGCAAAATCTAATTATGTTGTAGGACATAGCACGGCAATTTTTCACCCTAGCCTCTGCGGCAGAAGAGGGTGAGCTAACCGGGGAACTAGTGCTGTTAATGAAACGATTATGGCAGGACCCAGGGGTACAGCTTTGTTACACTCGCAGTAGGGAATACAAGATCAATGACTCTGCAGCATATTATCTTAATGCTTTAGATCGCATAGCTCAACCCAATTACATTCCAACGCAGCAAGATGTTCTCAGGACGCGTGTTAAAACCACTGGAATAGTAGAAACACACTTTTCTTTCAAGGGTTTACATTTCAAGTGAGTCTTAGATACCATGTATACCTATCAAATGCTGTTCGTATATCGTTACTAATATCTCTTTTTTTTTTTATTGACAGAATGTTCGATGTTGGCGGCCAACGATCGGAAAGAAAAAAATGGATACATTGTTTCGAGGGTGTCACTGCCATTATCTTTTGCGTCGCGCTAAGCGGATACGATTTGGTACTCGCAGAAGACGAAGAAATGAATAGAATGATAGAATCAATGAAATTGTTCGATTCTATTTGCAATAGTAAATGGTTCGTTGAAACGTCGATCATTTTGTTCTTAAACAAAAAGGATCTTTTCGAGGAGAAGATCACGAGGAGTCCCTTGACCATTTGCTTCCCGGAGTACAAAGGCGCGAACGCGTACGAAGAGTGCGCTTCCTATATTCAAATGAAGTTCGAGAATTTGAATAAAAGGAAAGATCAGAAACAGATCTACACGCACTTCACTTGCGCCACCGATACGTCCAATATTCAATTTGTGTTCGATGCTGTGACCGACGTCATAATCAAAAATAACTTAAGCAATTGCGGTTTGCTAAGTTAAACGTTAATTGGAAACTATATTCAAGTCCGAAAGATCTATGTTCGAGGTTTCGAAACCTACGCGAGAGCACAAAGGATACACGTGAGACTGAACAAGAATTTTTAGGATCAAAAACGTTCTGTGCATACTAATGTGTCTGCCATCGATATTTACAAAATTTTTTTCTAGTATTGTACTTGACTTATCGGATTCTGTTTGTCTCAACATTTTTTTCTACACCAAAAGTTCGTAATATTTTATATATTGCAAGTTCGCTTTTCGATGATTGGATTTTTAATACAACATTTGTTGTTACGTGGGTTATTCGAAAATTGAAAAGTTGCAAAATCGTTACATCGCATTTTCGTGGACAATAGCAGATACTATTTACAAATGAAAGGATATTTGGTTTCTGCTAATTGTATTTAGTATATTAACCAGAACCTAGTTAGCTGTTAATTTAGTGATATTTTTTTGTATATAATTTATTCGCTAAAAAGACTCTCTATAATGAAAATGGAAATGTATTTCCACGATTGTGGTCGAAGCCATTCAATTTTCTCGTGAATGTTTATACTCTGACAACGGGCACAGCTCTCTCTCTCTCTCTTTTTCTTTCTCTCTCTCTCTCTTTCTCTCTGTGTTTACAGAATATATTTATGCAAGTGAAATTTGATAACAATCTTTTTTTGTAAAGTCTTTTCGTACGTATTATTAAATAATGCTAGGAAGGCTGTCGTTATTGCTCTAGCTTCCATACAAAAGACGACCCTAGGAGTTATAAATTTCGAAATTAATCTCATTATATCACTGAAGTAAATAAAAAAACTTTTTAGTAAGATCACACATCTTTTTATATTTCTATATGAAAAAAAATCTTCGTTTAGTAAGTCATTGAGAAGAGCAATAAAATGGCCGTATGCAATTTGTTCTATATAGTGTATTTGAAGACCGTGCATCAATTTTACAAGAGATTTTTTTACTAAAGCCATTGCTATTTACATTTCTTTTTCGAATTTTATACAGAATTCCATTACAAATCTTCTCCGATTTTTTAAAGATGTATTTTCATCGATTTCTTTTTGAATTAATGACCTTGCGTGTCTGCTAAAGGAATCTATTTGTAAAATTTGTTGTCTTTCTGGTTCATTGTGGAAGAGGAATATTCCATGAATAACGCCGCGCGCATATCAAGTACTTATTATTCTGATTCCTGCAAAGTAATTAAGAATGCTTCTTTCGTTGTGTAAACATAGAATCTCATTTTAAACTTCTATCTTGTATCGACCTTTATATGTATATGTACAATAATACAATACATGAAACTACAAAATAAATATATAGCAATGTTTTATTCTTTCTTGACAGTGCTTTTCAAGTTGGAAGTTTATTGATTAATGTTCTTTACGCTATGATAACAATTTCTTATATTCGCTATTACTATATCAACACAAGAGAACATTGATTGGTCAACGATTGTATATATTTTATACATACAATACAATACTTATATGGAAAGTATTTTATAAGAATACTGTTATCTGAGTCTGTCTATTTCTTTTCCTTATTCGTTAGAATCAATTTACAAACATAAGTCACGCCATTTCATTGATTCTCGAGAACCATAATATGTTGTTTATAAATTTTTCTCTTTGTCTGTTAGAAAAATATAGTAAAGTATGCAACAAGAAACATACGTAATCATACAAGCGTTGACGTTCGCTCGAATAAATTAATTCATCATGAAAACGTAATTGTATATTCTGGCTCATTCGCTTCAATAGTAGGGCACAACAACGATGATTCTCTAACATTTCACCACTATAAATTTCTTTCAGTTATATTCATGTGACAGATTCAACATCATAGAATTCGTTAACATAATTATTTGATCTTATCAAATCTCAACGACTATCAAGAAGCCTTTGAACTCTACATGCGCGTTGCTATTTCTGCATATTCACTATTATATTTATTAGATAACGAAATCTTTGAGGTATTTAACAAACTCTCGGTTACACGTCGTGTGTTGATGTATAAGCAAAGTTGGGCATTAATTAATTAAAATGTTCAATTCGATTCAATTATGAATTCAGTTGGCGATTATAACCATCTATTTTAATTAACCGCGATTAAGCATCAGTTTAATTAATATTTTAACTGTAATTCATCATTCAAATCATTAATCGCCTTATTAAATATTGCCCAACTCTGTGTAGGAAAGCGCACGAGGGGAAAGTATAGATTCCCACGGTGAATGGAAAACGAAATTTCGGCTAATCACATAATAGACTCGAGGTTTGCGATAAGTTACACACAGCTGTACAACGGTTTAACTCGGAAGCGGTCTATTTTACGTAGGGGTTCTATATCGATATTCATAAATAATTAGCTACACAATGATCCTTAATGGATCCTTAATTATTCGCATCAAAATGGGACGACATATATAATTATTTAGTGTGGGTTCCTAGCTGGAATAGGTGGTCCTCCCGATGTCCTCGCCGGTATGGGCGGTGGATTGTTCGATGCTGGTAAACTGGGCGGTGGATGCTGAGGTGGAGGAGGAGCTTGTCTCTGTGGCAGAGGAGGAGGTTTCGAGTTAGGTGGTCTACTGGATGGTTCTTGCGCAGTGTCTGTACGAGGTAATGGCGGTGGCGGACGGTTTGGTATGGGATAACTAGGAGATCCGTCCAGTATCTCTTCGTAAATCGCTGATTCCGGTGATAGTCTTTCGCTTTGATCAGACCCTGTTCTTTCCCTAGACAGTTGTGTCGGGAATTGATTAGGCAGCACGCTAAACACGCCAGCGCGTGGTCCCTGCTTTCGGTCTTGCAACGGGCTCTTGGGTGGCTGAGATGGTCTACCTGGTGGAGCTGGTCTAGGCGGTGGAACTGATCCGTTCGGACTGCCTCTACTAGGCGAACCTCGATCCGTGATCTCCAACTGTTCCAATCTGTGTATAGGACTCCTCACCGGAGAAGTCGGAGTGAACTGTGCGATGGTAGTGTTGCTGCACAGTTCTATCTCCTTTTCTATTACTTGCACCCAATTCGGTGACTTCAGAGACAACTTCAATGTCTGGCCGCACACTTGAGTCATGCCTTTCTTGGCTGCAGCCAACGCGCACTGTCCGTCCCTGAATGTCACCCAGATCGTTTCCCCGACGAATCTGACCAGAATCACCTCGCCGATATGCGAGAAATCCTGCAGCAAAGCCATCATAAAGTTCTCGTCGAACACGCTATCCATGTCGTCGGACTCCTCCACCGCTTTCACGACTATAGTGCCATCGGGTGGACCCAAGTCCTCTATTACTTCTTTGAATACTTTCTCCCGTTTCTCGGGCTCCACGCAATGGATGTCTATATCGACAATTGCTATAACTGGTCGGTGGTCGCTTTGCTTCAGTTCTACTCTACCATAATGGAGCAATTTTCCAGGATTCCAATCTGTAGGCGAATCTAAAATGATATATTTATATATTGAGTACGTACTGAATGGAAATAAGAATGAGTAGGGAAGAACAGAGGAAAAATAGAACATTATCACAGTAACTGCAAAGAGTGGATAGTGGAGATTAAGGAAGTAGAAAGTGTATGGAACGAAATAAGAATAATATAAGAGTACGCACTGAATAAAAAAAGATAGTTGCATTTTAAAATTGACTTTAATACCAACCAATATCGGGAACTTGTTTCCTACGTTTCCATAGGACTCTGTCAGTCCACGCGGGCTGTCGACACTTCTCGCTGGTATCGTAATCATCCGAGAAGAGATCATATTTGTACGTTGGTGCGAAATTGATAGGACCTTCTAAGAAATTTTTGAAAACGTTTCCCTGTCCTTGTTGTACCTGTGTTTCGCATAAATAGTAATTTTTCACTATACTATTCTATACGTTCTATCGTTTTTACAATGTTTATGCATTTTCCTTTACCTTCAGTTGATCGAATTGCAATATTTGATCAAATTCGTTTCGCTTGATCATCTCCTTCATCTCGTCTTTGTCCATGTCGACTCTGTAATTAAAGTCGCCGCACCAAAACACGTAGTCATGAGTATTCAATGTTCTTCCCATGGGGAAGGTGATTTTTCTTGTAATCTCCGCGTAGTCTGCGTTACGCTCGTTAACTTGAGACTGCCCAGCAGCAAAGTGCGCGCAAACAAAGCAGAAAGACGTCGAATATAATACACATCTGATAGCCGCTGCTCCTTTGTTGCCTGTAGCGCCCCCGAATCCAGTTTTCACGCAATCAACGGCCACGTCTCTTATGTAGGGCGCATGCACAGGCCGTATGAATAAATAGAGACAAACACCGACCAGCTGCTGATACGTGATCAGCACGTACTCGGTGTCCCGAGAAAGTACTTTCTGTAGCTCCTCTGCCCAGGCTTTCGCATTGTCAGTACTAGCAGCCATTATATTACTAGCATTTAAGTCAACAATTTCTTCGAATCCTATTGCGAATATATCTACAGGAACATTGTCGTATTCGACTGATACTAGAGCTATAACAAACGGCACAGATATAGCGAAAATTAATTCTGATAAAAATGAAATATGCGAAACGCTTCCGAAACAATTAAAATCAGCTATACTCACATGTCGATTTGCGGGGCGCATCTAGCAACCAGTCGGAAAGGGAGATATCTTTATGTACTACACCTCGAAAGTGTTTTCCACCGTTAACGTTGTAAGTACTAACGCTTACTCTAAGATTCATTGGAATTACATACTCATTATATCTCTTACACATCTCTCTGAGAACGCTTGGTGGTGCGTGAAGCATATTCGAGGGCAAAAGTAACCGCGCTCTATCAGCTAATTCTGTATTCAATGTTGATCCCAATAATAATATATCGATAGCTTCTTGCTTGCTAAAGTCCAACAAATTGTTCTGTATCGTTCTCGCCGCAGATCTTGCGCCGTCCATTAATTTCGAGCTTCCTTGAATAGCTCCGGTTCCAGCGTATATCTTGCTCACTTCGTTACCGTTGTTGATCCACATTTGTCTAAATACTTCCTCGAACCTGGAGACCATCTGCTGCTTTTCCAGCAGCTTCAACAGACCAAGTTGCTTACCCAGTATCTCCAACGCGAAAAACGTTTGTACACAATTTGTTCTATCTAAACAGTCGAGGCAATTCGTCCTAATAGTTCCGGTCTGTTCGTACATAACGGTATGGTTCACAGCGTAGAACAACGAGAAAGATTCTAAATATTTCTCTACTTTCGCTTTCAATTTCGAGAGGTTCTTCATGTTTCCACCTCTGCATTCTTGATGATAATCGAATAAAATGTGCGGCACATCATTGTGCTCTGACATGCCATGATGATTCTGGAACAACTGACTCAACATCGCTTCTCCTTCTTTGTTACCAATCAGACTAGATCCAAGGAGATTGACGACCACTTGCTGGCCATACCTCTGTTTGATCATGTTCAAATGCCTATCGAATGCCGGCCCAGAAGCCTCAAAACCGCGAGAAATTTTTACTTTGTGAGAACCAACTTGAATGCCTGGTTGTTCCCAGAACATAGGAACAGAACCTCTGGTTTGAACGTAGGAAGTTATTTCATTGTCTAAATATATGACTTGCTCTGTTTCTACGAAGTTCGCCACATGCCCATCGTCGTTGGTGCCTCTGACGTTGAATCTAGATAAAGACCAGAATTGTAACAATATACTTCATCGATTAATGTACTCCCACAAAGAGTAGATTGATAAGAAATACCATGTATACAGAACAACTGTTTTATCGGTTTCAGCTGATTAAAACAGGACTACTATGAATGTAGAAGTGTACCTGGTGCCTGCACGTTCACAGCTTAATCTAGACATTAGAACAGCACGCGCTTGTCTGTGACCAACATATACAGTTCGAATCTCTACACTGCCACACATTGCTTTAAGCAGCCAATGACTGGTGTCCACTCCGTACCTCAATAAATGTATGTGTAACATTCGATTCCTGTTTGGCATCAATAGACGAATGTTACAACATCGAATTTAATTCCAAGAAGTACTATATAGAGAATACAAACCAAAAAAATCTGTTATCAGTCGTGGTAGCCTTGCATCTCCTCTGCGCGCTAAGAGTGATATCGAGAGAATCTTGTTGGCCGGCCGACCAAGAAAAGTAGAATGTACCGGAGTTAAGAACCTTCCTAACTTCGGATACCCGATCCTCGTTACCTTGAGTGTAATGCAATGGCACGAAATGTGTTTGTGTAACTCTGAACACTTCGGACTCGCCTATTTTACCAACCGAGAAGCACCCGGTAACGAGAACAAGGTACAACAGTGTATTCTCTCCGGCATTTAATTGCAATACACCTAAGCATCCATAAGCGTCTAATAATTTCGTGTATTTGCCTTTCAAGGATTCTGTCTCTTCGGCAGCTGTAATATCGAATATAAATGTTTTAGCAACAATAACAAACAAACAAAAATATTTGTCGATTCAGGCGAAACAATGTTCCGTAAAAAAAATAGTTGTATGTACGGAAATTTGACAGGTACCGGTTCGAGGATTTCGAGCGAAAGCTGCACGAAACAACGATCCAGGATCCAAGGATATTTGTGAAACAGTTATTGTTAATAAAGATCGAAGTACTTACAGAGGACAGCTACGGCTTGCGCCTCGAATAGGACAGTCTCTTTGCGATTTCGTTGCTCCAGTATAAGGGAATGAGGACTAGGCGGCTTTAGCTTTTCGTAGACGCGAAACCCTTTGCCCATCGCCATTGTTGCGCTAATGTCTTCGAAGGTTTCGGGGATGAAGGTACGTTCTTGCAGGATATGACAGCCCCGTCTGTCATACGGAGCGGCACCGTGATCAGCCTATTCTCAGGATGTTTTCCCTCTGTCGACCGAACACTTCGTTCCGTTGGTCGACCACTGACAGCAATACGCAGAGAGTTTTCTCTAAGAGCTCACGGGAGGGGAGCAGCGCTCTTCTCGCTGATCCGTCGATACTTCGATATTTTCGCGATATATACGCATCGCGATTCCACGGTGTCTACCCTCGGGCCTGCTTCTGCTTCTCTAACCGTAACAATCAATCGGCGGCGCCATTTTGAAAATTTAAATAGCCAAGCAAGCGAACGATTTCGCGCCAATATCCCGATCGGGGACTGCAACCTGCAAAGAAAGCTATCTAACCCGAAAACATTAATTTCCATAAAATTCTATTCATAAATAAAGTGCAATGAGTAGGGATTTTCCGGAAATTAATGATATACGCAATGCACTCAAAAAGCGTTTCCGTAGCAATTTTTTTTACGAACCTTCGATTTTTACCGATTCGACTGGTTATAACGTGAATATTTTTTTTTTTTAATCAGTGAGCTTCCTGAATGCACTACGCATGTAGATATAAATAAATAATTGTATCTCGAATCTGGTTTCAGTTAATTTACGATAAAGTTTATTTCTCTCTTAGCGACACAGTGGTTGTTACATTTAGTTTGGCGCGATGGCCATTGCTGTAATAATATTCATCGACGAATCATTGACGACCATCATTCTTTCGTAGAATATCCCGCTATTCTAACGTATCGTGTTTAAATAGCTTACAAAGAATTAATGCTCGGTTACGTCTACGTTCGTCGCAGATGTCTTTGATCGTTGCATACATCTTACACGCTAATTATAGAAAACGTCACATCCTTTTACATTACCACAATATTTACACGGCGAAAGATACCATTCGTTGGCACCTAATTACCTGTTAGGCTACCTGTTTTCTGTTTATTCTTTTCTCATAAGTTTGTCGGTACTAAAACGTATCTTAAAAAGCAGCATTACTCGAAAAGAAATGTTAAAAATTTCCAATGATCAACGTTGTTTATGTTTAAGTTCATTCGATGGCGCACCATGTTAAAGTACCCATAAGATTCGCAATTGTTACTGCAGTTGATGGCGGACTTTACTATAAGCATCGAGAAACATAGTCCCTGAACATTGAATCCCGAAGAAAGAGCTGCATCGTTATGGAAATACACTTAGACTAGGAAATTAATATACACTCTACAACAAATTTTAACAGTCAGTCGGTACAATTAATACTTTCCTATTCCCCTCCCGTTCCCCTTCACTGTGGTGCTAATTTCTGTTTACGCACCAGTAGAAGCATTTGTTATGTATCATTACATAAATAACTTAGCTATAAGAATCAAATCGAGATTCGTTTTATCGGAATTCCAATTTCTCCCTTCGAAAACTCGTATCACTCGTGATACAGACAGACCAAATGTCTGTCAAACACTATAATTGAAACAAAACAAATAGTTTAATCCTCGGAAACACTATCATCTTTCGGCTGAAGTTCTTCACGTGTTAAGAGAGATATTTTCTTCGGTTATCGCTTGCTGAACATCTGTAATCGTCCTTCTAATCATTAAAACTTTGTCCTATGTTCTGTCTCTTGTCCTCTTAGTGACGAATAGTTATCTAGTACATGCTACATAGAAAATATTATTTCTTGGAATATACGATTAATCGTTTCAAACATTAAACTTCAATTACTTTACAAGTTTGGCCCGAATGTAGAAAACGCGTTAGTGATTACAGAACACATTACATGTCCGATGAATGCTTACACCTCGAGGAAGTCCTTTAACAACGTCACACGACGTTTCTCGGCAATGTCCATTTGATTCTCTAGATCCCCGCGATCTGTCGTTTCCGCGCGCTCTATCTTCCAAGACAGATTTTCTATTTCAGCTTCCAACTGGGCTTGTTGATACTCGAACTGAAAATAAAAGCGCTTCGTCAGCTCTCCTCGCACAATACGCTAATTCTTATTATGTTGCACGAAGTTGTACCAATTCTTTACGCGGTCCCGGTTCCATATAGTAAGCATAGGGATAAGTATACTGCAAAGTGTAACGGCAACGTGCCAAAAGTGACGCAGCTTCAAATAAATGCTGCCAGTCGATCCAAGTTCCGCTCGCATTCATCACCTTTTTATTTATTCGCATTTTTATTCCCTCCAAAGTCTGTTCTTCTAACTTTAACGATTTACTGTGGTTCTCCCACTAATCGAGTTGAATCGAGAAAACAAAAAAAAAAGTGTTTAATATTAATTTTTATCAACTATGCAGATTTCATACACCAGAGTCAGACTTACCCTCTCGTAGTAGTGAAGATACTTTTTGAGAGCTTCTCGAGCCTGTGCATGAACACTTTCATGAGCAATGTTAGGATTCTCTTTGTAGCGAGAACATTCGTAGTACTCGGTCCCATGCGCTTTCCAATCTCCAAGGCACATCCAACAGAAGTCATGTTTACAGTTATAGCATTGCATGTGATTGCAGCCACCGTTCTTCTCTATGCAAATATGACATTTTGGACACTGCAAAGTAAATGTTCATTCTTTTACTAAACAGCGAGGCGTCGATATAGGTGGGAAAGGTCTGCACTAACATCTTTGGTGTGGGCACTAATATAGTTAGCCGTCTCAGAGTCGTCTGCACACTTTGTCATCCATTTCTTAATTGTGTTACAGTCAGTAGGTGCATGGTAATCCATACCACATCGGAAGCTAGAATCGTTGCAATATTTATTTAGAATCAAGTAAATCCCTATACACCTTGTTGCACAGCGTGATGCATACCAAAATATAGTTTTACATGATGTACATATAACTCTTTTCGCCCGTTGTTCCTTCGACCGCATAACTATTTGACAGTTGGGTCCAGGACAAAATCTCAATTGCGGGTGAGATTTCACATAGTCGCAGAAAGCAAATTGTTGATACCTCTCTCTCATGTTGGGTTTTGTGAGTAAAGACAAAACAAAGTCTTCTGGGGCTAGAACGTCGCATTCTTGAGCCATACAGCTTATTCCTAAGAAAAATTAAGGTATCCGTTACAAACTCAGGTCGGAATATTAATGGGAACTGTTAAAGCTATAATGAAACACATTTTAATTCCAAGTTAAAACTATTATAGTTGTTTCTGTAGTATATTATGTCTATTTAGTCAATGATCTTACCTGTAGAGATACCTTGAGTTATTTGTACTTCAAAATGCATACACCAACAGTCTTTACAAAACGAATGTCCACATGTTAATATAGAAAACTTATCAGCAGGGTAAACTGTAACACAAACCGAACACAATCCACCCCTTTGACCTTTTGATCCTGTCACTGTGTCCATTGGAGGAATTGGCTTTACTTTTGATTTAATTAATAAACTGGAAGCATTGGTACTATATTTTACGATGATATCTTGTAATGCCCAATTGTGCGCATGTAATAAAACTTTGGCTAACGATGGTGTTATGTGAAGACTATTACTTAACATTTCAACGTATTCGTTTAAAAGTCTTTCCACTTCTTCGACTCGCAAACAATCGTATATAGCATATTCTGGATCCCTTCTGTTTTGATCAGGATCTATGTCATTGTCGACCTCGCCACCCCACGGTTGAACATTGTAATAGTCTTCATAGCCTGGATCTCCGCAGTCGGAATCCGAATAATCCATTTCACTGTCATACTCTTTGCTTGACATCTGCAACACAGAAAATATAGCCTTTTCTTTCCTAAAAAACACAAATATCTAACTACATGCTCTAAACAGTATCATTCAATATGCAAAGTATACATGTGTACACTGTGAGAGATAATCTTTCATAACCTCGTATAATCTATTATTTATTTACATACGTATATATATATATATATGTATATATATTAGACATACACTGCGAAAGAATTACGTTAATATAACATTAAAAAATTGAAGAAACATTTCATCGAAGAATACAGCAGAAGGGAAACATTCGAGCCAGAACTTTCTACGAATGTGCAAAGTTTCTTTTCGGTTGGTACAGCTTTGTGGAATTCCTTTATTTAAAAGTTTACAAAAAATGAAAATGAAAAGCTATTCGGAATAGCCCGACGGAAAATTATGTATCCACCGTGTTCAAATATTTTCAGCGAGCAAACGTAAACGCAGCGTCTCGACGTGACGTTTCGTAAACAATTTCATGGAATTTCGAACATTGTGCCACAATTAAACTGTTCATTTCCTTTCGAAGCACATTGTCAGTGCAAGAACGGCAACCCACCTTTAGCGTCCTTATTTATCAAGAAAGATGCATTGATGTTTCTATTGCGTGAGTGAAACGGTAAAAGTTATTTAAAAGGCCGTATCGTAGCCGTCTAAAACTAGCAGTCACACCAGCGCATGGGTTCTATATATGTATACTTCGAGTCTCTCGCATCGAGCATACGATGCGAACGATGTTGTAACAGATGATTTTATTTTAATCTGAGAGTAGATAAGAATGTCAAAATCACCTGATAGAAAGCAGCTGAGATCTGCAAAATGAAAATTATTCTA
This sequence comes from Lasioglossum lativentre, assembly GCA_916610255.1. Classification (NCBI taxonomy): domain Eukaryota; kingdom Metazoa; phylum Arthropoda; class Insecta; order Hymenoptera; family Halictidae; genus Lasioglossum; species Lasioglossum lativentre. The sequence goes on along the minus strand of OU744356.1, from coordinate 540,030 downwards.
CAGCAAAATTTAATTAAGTTCAAAGTCTATCCTGGAACGCAGAAAAAGCATATTTCGAAATATTTACTGCATGTGCATTAATGAATCTTAGAAAAAAATTTGAAAATGCGCTACACGTATTATGTATATATGTATATGTATATTATATATATATATTATATATTTTTGCGATATTGAGGAATGTATTTTTATATTTCATTTTTATCGTATATTCGTGAGTGTTGAATTATAATTTTATAATTGTATTAATTATATTAATAGAATGTTCGGTGCATATTTGTAAAATAAAAATCATTCTATTTAAGTAACTTCTGTAATTTGTGATAGATTTATATTTCAAAATATTTAATATTTTTCGAAATTTTTAAATTTTATCAATAAAAAACACAGACTAGATACAACATAGACTTGTCATCCTATAGGATTCTATAACCTAAGAACCACAGAACACGGTCACGGCCTGAAGGCAGCTCAAAGCTGTGCCAGATGGTCACAGGTCACAGCCTACTCTATATACAGGGTGTCCTAGACCACCCGTCCACCCCTATTAAAATGGTGGAGAAAACGACTTCCGGTCTGAAAATCCTATTTCCGGTTAGTACCGGAAATTGCAACTACCACCATTCGATAGAGCGTACCCGAATTAGTTATTAAATTTTGTTTAGTTTTCAATAAAAATCACTCTCCACCATTTTAATAGGGGTGGACGGGTGGTCTAGGACACCCTATATATATTTATATATACAGCAGGACTCTCGCGGTGTTGCCATTTTTACCTTCAGCACGGCTACGGCTAGTACTAGCGCCGAGCTCAGTGCGTGCCCAGCGCTGCGCATCCCTCCCCACCACAACTAATTTCGGTTGATTTCGATCACCGTGATAATAATTATTGATAAATTTATTATTTCTGGCTGTTTAATGTTTATAACAATTCCTTTTGCTAACGATGTCGACAAGCACTCCCTTGAATATCTGACCACCTAATTTTTTAGTAAAAATAGGTAATAGAATTCACACGCATTAATTTATTGAACACAATACACTGATAAATTTATTATGTCTCTGCTTGTTTAACGATTATAAGAATTCCTTTTGCCAATGATGCTGCCGAGCACCCTCTTGGCTACCTTACGACCAAATTTTTTTTAGTAAAAATTAATTATTTATTTAGTACTCGAGATACAGAGCAATACAGAGTAACTTTTGAAGCATGTCTTAAAGCATGTCAAAGTAACTTTTATGCATGATTATTTAGAGTATATATGATACTCTATTCTTACTGATTCTTACTAATATTCCCGTTTCATCAATTATGTTGTGTATGCTCTGATCAGGTATCCTCTGTTATTATTTAGTACGGTGATAGTTTTCAAGTTATTTGTCATTTTATTGTTTTAGTCACGATGGCATATTTTTATAATGGCCACGTTATTATAACATCAGTGTATTTAAAGCTGTAAACTATGTGACTACATTACATAGTTATATAATAAAATGTAAAATAATCCTGCGAGTGTGTTTACAACTTACAAGTCTGTTACAATTGATTTACATTAAATAAAACGATTGCTTGTACACTTTATATTGCAAGTTAATAATTAAGCTAACATTATTTCCAATACAATTTCTGACAAAAAACTATTATGCAACAAATTCATGAACATAAATTTATTTCGCAACTCATCGATTATATTTATCATATTAGTTTTCGGATTAATATGATATTTATTTGAACAAAGACGCATTGTGTCACTTACAAACATAACAGTAACATTTATATTCATGCAGCACTCATTTCCATTATGGAATTTAGACACACATTGTGATTTCCCTCTGTCACATACATACATACATTATAGTCATTACTATAAGTTTTTCTTTCATTATAAAAGCTTATATTGAATGTAAACAAATGACGTCGTACACTTTATACGATGTAATATTTATCATCAGTTTTCTAATTGAGATAAAAAGTGTAACTTTTATTGTAAATATAGTACTGGACAGCATTCTGACTTTCATTTATTAAAACCTCTGCAACTAAATAGGCACTGTACTAGAAAAAACGTCTTATTTGAATGTTACAAATAAAAGAGGGTCTACGCGTATAATAAACATTTTTCTCCAGTGAAAAATACATAATGTACAGTGTGAGAAAATTATTTTTAATGGATGTACTTTATATAACATCGGGTTTTAAAATTAAGTAACTTTATAAATGAATATATAATAAAACTTATAAAAAATTTTTGACGAGTTTGAAAAGAATTTTCGTTTCCATAATATACTTGAGATTATGCATAATCTAATTACACGATTATTACCTCATTTACTTCGAAAAAATTTTATAAAAGCGCACTTCACGGAATTACACTTGGAAACAACAAAAATATATTCTCCGCTTGCCAAAGTTGAGCATTAATGGATTAGAATTTTAACAATTTTAATTACAAATATAAATAGTCATTGATATAAATGATAATTAAATATCTACTTTTATTCTGATTATACCTAAATTGTAATTGATAATCAAATATTCCAACTGTAGTAATTAATTGTTAATTGCATTCTATGTATATATATTGCCCAACTCTGCCAATTGTAATACAATATTATACTTGACGAAAATTTTATCTACGTACCTAACTTAGATCTTACTAGAGAACTGCCAAATGCATTGCTACGTTGAAGACATACAATTGTTCCTGACAATTATTCCTTTTAAATCATTTATAATTTTATACGTATTTCTAATGGTATGCAATATTCATTCACGCTACAACTATAAAGTGTAGTCTGTATAAAAGAAATATGCCATGGCACAAAAGCTTTCCTCACTTTTCTTAGTTAGTCAAATACTATTTTTATTTTAAAGTTTATCAGTTCTGTAACTAAATACTATTAGTATACAAGTCTAATATGTTTAATGTACATACTGTAATACATAGTTTTTACTCAGCCTTTTTCTTATAGCATTATGGCAATAAACAACTGTACACTAATTTTGCAGATTATAAGTCGATAAATTTTAAAATGAATAAAATTGCAAGTAATAGATTCAACAAAATGAATACATAGTTACTCCTTATTCAATTAAATAACATAATACCATTTGTCATAATGCAATAACAAAATTATTTATAATTTGTTATTACGAAAAAACTAACTGTACTAAACTGTACTACTAAATTTGCAAATGTATATGTGTGTGTATTAAATAAATCACCTTTTGAAATAAATTCTAATTTGAAGCGATAAATATTCCTAAAGTTAAATAACAGTACTCCATTGTTTAAACACAATATTTTGTGTGCATTAATTACAATTATACATTTTGTTACATATAGAAATACATAAAATCTGCATAAAATGTTTTGCATGAAAACTCATAACATAATGTAGATTCATAAAATATTCTTTTTTCTTTTTAAATTTGATATTGCATGCAATAATTGTAAAGAAAAATGATAAAAAATTTAAAATATTCAACATTTAGATGTTTAAATTTTATATATCTCATAAATTTCAATATTCGTTATTTTATGTACACGAATTCATGAAACAATTGTACAGAATGCAATGAAGTTATTGCATGTTGTTTTAAATGTATCACAACAAAGTTATATAAAGAAGATAAGCGCGCAGTGTAAGCTCGAAATTATTTTGCGGGAAAGCTTGTTGAAAAGAATAATCTCGAATTAAGTAGTACGTCTATAAAACTCCGTTACTTCGTTAACCAGAATGAGAGAATGCAACAACTATCACAATTTTTACGTGGCAGACGTAGCGTAGCGTATAAATGTTATATTAAATTTCAATATGTATTACGATTCAATATGTATAAGTACATAAAAAAGTTTGTAAAATTTTTTAAATACTTTGTTTCCCAAAATGTGGTAACGTCATAAAATATTCTTCTCTCTCGGTTAATCATAATATTTGTATAATTGTAGAATGTTCGCTAGCCACATCTTCTTTACATAATGCATATATGTAGAATAAATTATACAAATATATACAAATTAAATTCTATGCACGTAACACATTCTAATATACAAATTATTAAATTCTTAAGTCAGTGTGTACGTGTACATGTAAATGCCCCTTTAGGTACACTACACCAAACTATACTATATTCAACTAGATTTAATACACTGAGTGCATCGTTTAAGATTAACCACTATTTTTCAACTGTTTTCGATACTCTGTCAAAGATATGTTTTCAACGACTTGAAAATAGTTGAAAAACGATAATTCATCTTGAGGGCTACACACTGCAGAATATTTTAATACATAGAAATTGTGTGTAAGACAATTATAAATTTTGTAGTCTGAAGAAATTAGTCTTTCATCTTGGTAAAATACCTATCCATTATATTTCTCTGCATTTTACCTTTCCATCTGTGTAAATTTTCGCTAAAAAGAGACTATACGTGGAAAATCCAACAAACCATGGCAGTGATTAAAACATGAGAAATGTTTATGATTAGGCCATCCGATAAATGTATACTGTTTATAAAGATAGTAGTCCAGTATACGTCCACTGTAATACGAAGTGCAATACAAAACCAACTATTTTAATTGTTCTCATTTCTATGTGTATGCATGTATTAGGATTTAGCGATATAATAAGAAAATTACAATTTTATTCTATTATTAATGCATAATTGCAGCGATTTACTAAACTAGTAACAATATTCCCTAATTCATGATTAATAACACAGTTATTTTTGTGCTTAAAGAAATGAATAATGGGCTAGCGCACAACCCATTTTGTACCACCCATTCAGAGAATAAATTGCTTTAAAAACAAATCTAATCGATTTGCACTGGTGACTTGTTTCGAGACATGGCTTACTTTATGCTGTACTTGTATGATTATTAGCACCACTGATAGCACTAAACAAAGCAGCGCTGTTGCGCTTGAAATTACAAACTTGCTCATCAGGCCAAATAGGTTCTCCTAGTAATGACGATAAACTTTGACAAAGTTTCTGGTAATTCTCACGTAATACTTCCTGATACTCGTGCTGATCGGATGTAATCAACTTACTATTTATTTGGAGAGCCGTGTAGCATATCTTAACAAATTCCCTGCAAGCATTTATATATTAAATGAAAATGTCTATAAGCGGAGAAAATAGTGAACCATCGAGAATGAGTAGTTACCTAAAAACATCCTTTAGTTCCTCGACTTTGTCATCTGGATATTGCGGGGACAACGCGGGATCTAAAAACGCAGAAGCGTACGCAAGTGGCCCGGCATTCACTGTAACGCATATACTTCCTTGTAGTCTTAATTGTAATTTTTTCACATCAGTTGGACCAATAAGGGCTACATCCTCTAATTCTTGAACGCGTTGCCGCATTTCATCCAGTGCCACTTCTATCGGACTGAGCTCCATTATCCGTTTCTCAGACACCAAAATTCGCTTTTTGATGTACGGAAACGAATATTGTGCTGAAATATTGCAAACGTCGATCAACATATCCTACACATGAAGCGAAACACATATTTTGTCTTTAGGAAGCTACAATCAAATAAAAAATTGCAGATGTAAAATGAACGTACTTGTTAAAATCGTTCTCCGCTTCCATTGATCCTCTGGATTACCCCTTGCTTTTCCTTCCTTAGTGAATGGAGTTTCAAACATGAAACATGCCACGTTATGATTCTGTTCGAATTCGGTTTGCCTAGCTTCTAATTCGTACTTCTCAAAATAAGGTGTCACGTGAGTCACTTGAATGTACGCAAATTTTTGATCCAATTCGGTTATATCAATCGGCACGGAGTCCATGATCATTTTAACATTTTCTGCGCCAAACTTATCGGAATATAAACGATTGAGACGCTCGGAAATTTCTGACAAAGACGTGACTTTTGGTTCTTTGTAAATGTACTCTTGTCCGTTCTCGTCTTCAAAGTACGCCTATAAAATACATACGTATAAAAATGGAATTATTAAAGCGATTAAACTCACGTTTGTAAAACAGAAATATTTTCAGTTTTTCTTACCGAACCGAAAAATGCGACTCTATAAAACCTCCCAAGAAGCCTCTTTCCGGATTTAGTAACTTCTACGATTTTATTACACGCCTGTGCTAAGTGTGAATAACAATTCGCTAGAGCTTCATAGTTTCGTTTCTCTTCGTAGATAGGAACTATTAAACGGTATAGGTGCCCAAGCAACTCGAATCTTTCTGCCTTTTCTAGCATTTCGGCACAAACTTCCAATTGTTCAAGGAGTAAGTACTCGTTGTAGTGAATATCTTGTACACCTAAAATAGTAAGATCAAAATATGAATTGTTCAAGTGTATAAATAATTTTACTTTCTAAACTAAAAATATAAATTAATTTATTGAACAGATTGAAAATATTTATAAATATAAATCATAATAGAAACGTGTACAAAACATACAAATCTCACCAGCATCGAGTTTGAGACTGCACTCGTCCCTAGAAATGTTCTCAGAGATTTTGTCAAATGCTTCTGCTCCCCACGTGTGAACTCTTTTCAATTTCAAGTATTCGGCCATTAATGCGGCAATATGTAAATGACAGCAAGCAGCCTAAAGATAAAATAGTTGTATAAAAATTTTGTAATAAATCCAGTTATTCGAGGATATATAAAAATGCGTACCTCTGAAAAATTTCCATCCCTCGCATGATTTCTAGCCATAGTTTCCAACCAAGTATATCTTAATTCCGGCGTACTGGCGTAAGAGTTGGCTAAACTGTGTTGCAGGTCAACTAACATTTCTGGATCATTATTGTGCTCTCTCATCTGCGCGGTCGCCATTAGAACGGTCCGGATTCTTTTATTGAGATCTTTCACTTCTACTGGAAAACCTGTACCTTTCATTACTTTGTCAGACGAAGCATAGCTGTTTATCAACGACAACGATTCTTGGAACCTTGAATTATTCAATCCAATCACGTTTCCAAGCATTTGTGAAACAGAGATTATTACCTGTTTATAAATAAATGCATCAAATATTTTAAACACACTTCTATCTTCGTTTGCCAATAAAAAATACAAAAATATTAAATTTTATAAATCTCACTTACTTGCAAGTGAACTCTAGTCAAACCCTTTCGACTGGTAAACTCAAAATTACTTCTCATGAGCAGGTAAACCAATGCGCAAGACTCCTGTCTAATAGAACTTAATTTACTGTTACAACAGCGCAATAGCTCGTAGCACAGACGTCCGCAAAGAACTGCATTCCCTGCAAAATTAAATATAATTAATAACACTGCCTAACAACTTTTTCGGATGTTATTAGAATGCACACCTTGGAATAGAATTATAGAGTAATTGTTTAGGAAAGCTCTGAAGCTGGCGAAAACGTGGCGTAACAAAGTTTCCGACTGGCCAACTTGTAAGAATGATAAATATATATTGAAAACTTTTTGCATAATAGGATTATCACCGTTCGTTGCTAAAAGTACTTCCTGCAAAAACGCACATTAATTTCATTGTCCTCTGGTTAGACAACTCATCCTGTGTAAATGGAAATGTGTGGTATTATACCTTAAAATGGAGGCAGAACAATCCTAAACAATCTAATGCGATAAGACCAACTTCTGTTGCCATATTTGCTTCTAATAAAACTTGATGGACTTTTCCAGTGTCATTTTCGACAAGATTTTCTCTAAGAGTGTTGTTATGGGGTTGTAATGTGCTGGTAGCTGGTCCTTCGCTGGAAAAATCAGGAGGCGCCATTCTAGCTGGTAACGTCATTGCCTTCACTGTTCGAGGTTTTCCAGAATTGTTTGTCACGTTTGTGGTAATTTGCCTCTTCCCAACATATTTGAAATGATAAAGACTCATCCTAAAAGAGAAAATTAAAATGGATTCACTTTCCGTGCAGTGAGGATACATCTTTTGATATTGCATTCGTAGGCATCAACTTACTCTATCACCGAGAAAAAGTTCAAAATTTCAAGATCGCTGCATTGCTGCCACCAAGCGATAACTTGATGGTCGCCCAAGTATTTTATAACAAATAAGAAACAAAGCAGAATATCCTTCACTTCGGACGACTGTAATTTATCGCATCTTGAAGATGACTGTGTAACGCTTAGGGACCGCGAGTGTCTCTTCTTCTCACCAGTGCCATTTTCAATTGGTTCGCGGATCACAATTGTAGTTTCTTGGGATATATTTGACTGCGAGGCACCAGATATGGTTGACGTATCCGATTCTATGCTAGTACACGAATATCCATTGACTAAACCCTGGCCTGCTATGGCCGCAAAGTACGTGGAATCTCGTAAATGCATGGACGCTCTTATCGGAGACTGTGTATCCAAATTTACCGTGAGCCTGTGGGCAATATTTGGTGTAAATTATTCGCATTATATTGTCGTACCTGTTATTAAAATAGAAATTATTGAATCTTACCTGTGAATTGACTTTGGAGTTCCAGTAGCTGTTGTGACGCTGCTAGTATCTTTGTTCGCTAAGAACGAGCTACTGGTTGATATTCTGTTGGTTCCATTTTGCTTAGCTTCTGTTTTACTGCTATCGTGTACAGATTGCAGCCGATGCAAATTTTCCAATACGATCCCCAGCCATGGTATATAAACGGACGCTATTCTACTTAATTGACCCTGCGCGAATAGAATTATTTTAAACTACTACTTGCAACTTAATTATCACGAATGATCATGTTATAACCGATTTACCTTATTCTGATATCTATCATCGAGTTCATGTTTCGCCATTAAATCTCTTAACGTAGCCATCGCGACTTTTCGAATTTGTACAATTTCATTCAAAGACGTTTTGACCTCTTGCATTAACAACCCAACCAAAAAGTGATGTTTACAGAAGTCTTCAGATAAACAGTACTCATTAATTAAATCTGTAACGAATACATTCATGTTAATAAATCTGTTTTATTTTTAACGAAACTGATGATATGAACACATAAATGTATATATACATATATATATATGTATATATATATATATATATAGACATACAAAGTCCACCTAAAAACATTAAATATCAAACGAAATTAAAATAAAATTATTTCATAATTTAGTTATGTCGTAATTGTCAAGGCCACTGAAAAAAATTTTTCATAGGAATCGATTAATTCATATTATTCTGCTAATTTTATATTTATAAAATGTTTATAAAATCGTGCAGTTTATATGATACTATGCTTGAAATAATGTGAAACAAAGTGTGAGCATACTATAGATAGATGTAGTGTGATTACGAAATATCCTATTAACTTTTAAAACCTTCGATACTCTGTGCATCACAATGATATAATAAACGAAGCTTGCATAGCAACAAATAAGAATCTCATGAAACCATTTTCTATAAATCTAGTGATTGATGGTGATCAATATCAAAAAATTGTGTGCATCTCCCACTCACTATGGCTACAGTAACAAACCACAATAAAGACGGGAGTGTATGAACATAACTTAACATACCATCACATTCTGGATCACTCTCTGTATCTTCTGAATAAAGCATAAAATGGTTATATTACATAGTTGAAGATACTGAACATTATAATAATGGTGATTATAATATTACCTTTGGAGGTGATTCGTGATTGCATCATTGGCAAATTGAAGGATACATAATGTTCGTGCAAACAGATTATTTGCAGAAATGTGAATTTGAAGTCGTGTAATGTACGTGGATCGCCCGGGGAAAAGTTGTCCATATATGAATTGATTAGGCAGAAAACAAATCCGCGGTCCATGAACGTGAGGCATCGCTGTGAAAATTTTCATTGATTAACACGCCCAACTTTGCAAAGACAAAGTTTTAAAAAATACGTTGCATTCACTTACTTTCAAAAATTGTGCCAGACTTTTGTTCAACTCATGAGTTTCGACGGGCATTTCTTTGTATTTAGTCATAAGATATGGCATAATAACGTCTACCAAGCTCTTGATTTTTTCATGATATTCTTTGGAAAACCTTTCGTTTCTGTGCATCTATAAACAGTTTGGTTCATATATTTTTTACTCCAATAATCTATAGGTTAATTATTAACATCGTATTACACGACCCACCTTTATTCTACCCGTTGCAAGTAAATGTTGTGCCATACTTTTGATCATTATTTCAAAAAAAAAGCTGGAGTGGTGCATAAATTTATTTACTACAAGAAAATCAGTATTACTAGGCTGTAACAATGTAGGAAGATGCTTTCCCAACTGTTCGTGAACTGTAACACTGCCATTTCCTTGTGTTGGCGATACAAAAACGAACTATAAAACATGTCAGTGCAAGATTAATATTTTGTTTGTATCCCTAAATATTATTTAAAGACGATAAACGGTTACGTCTTCCAGGAATATTTACCTTAATATAAGCTTGGAGAGTTTCCTTTCTGCCAGCTTCATGTACCATATTTATAAAGTGTATTAAAACTCTTATTATAAATAATCCGACTTCTTCGTTCATGGTATGCATTAATAACGTGAACAGTTGGTTCAGTATAGTAGGAAGAAATGTAATAACGGTAACTAGCTGTACTGCATGAGCAGCTTTTAATATTTTGCATGTTTCCGAATCCGCTGGTATTGCTCCCTGTGTTATGTCCAAGATTCGTTCCATGTGGGCAAATAAATTATGCAAATGCACGTCGCGCGTGAATACAGTGGAAATTAATTGGAACGCTACTGTGAATACTGGTCGCTGAGAATCAATCCATGTGATTTCTGGTCCTGCATTCTAAAATTATAAAAAATTCGCGTTTCCAAAATATTATCAATATTTCTCAAAACACATATTTCATTTGACCTTATTCTTACCCCTTTTCCTAACCCAAGAGGCTGTATTGAAAGATATCCTGGAGGTAAATGTGTTGCTACAGGTAGAGTTTGTACGTTCATATCCATATCCACATTCAGTCTGTAGAAAATACACGGTTTTTTAACAAAGTGAATATAAAAAATATGTTTTAAAACTCGGAATGAAAGTTTTACCCCTTAATTAATCGTCGAAGATCAAAGAAAGCGGTCCAAAAGTTTTTTATTTTAAAAAAGTAAAAGAACAAGTAACAAATGGCGTAACAAAATATATGAATGTCATTTATTACATATTTTTTACATTTTTAAGTATTGAAAATTTGCCTGCATTGCGTTACGCGAGTCCGTGAATGTCACGGCTTAGTCACTTAAGGGGTTAAATTTGTTGAACAATGTTATTTTCTGTTATCCTACCTTCCTTTATGTAGTAAGGGGGACCATGCATAACCAACACAATTTTCGACTCCGTTCTCCTTTTTCTTGTTCATATCACAACTTATGTGATAGAAAGAGAAGAGCAAGTGATGTTTCGAATGTAATTTCGTTGGCAGTCGTATTTTAATTTCTTCGTACCATGAAGGAATTGCGTTATGATGTAAAACTGAGCAACACGCCCGTAGACATAAAAGCGGAGCACCGGGTCTTCCGTATATACACTACATAATCGAAAGCGAAAGAATAAAATTAGTAATACTGTGACAACCTGTTCGAACAAAAACAAAGTTTACACATACTCTCAAAGGTGTAGCATTTTCACTATCTTCATCTCGTAGTTCAACGATGCATGCAATGTTTCTGGCTCTCGTAAATATTTTTTGAGTATCAAAACACAGAGTTTGCGGATAAACATAAAGGTGATTAATGTATGTCGTATAAGGATGGACATCTTTTTCCGAAGTACACTCGAATTCTGCCACTTCAAGAGTTGGTTCCGAAGTCGGTGGCAATGGGAACGGCTTTAAAGCTGCTAAGGACGTAGACAGTGTGTCTAGAAAGGGAAAAGAAACCTAGACACTTTTCATCGTTTAATTATAATTCATTAAGAATAGAAAATTCCATTAATAAAATGCATACTTTCAGGTAGTTCTGTAATTGACTCAATTTTTATTTTTAACCATCCTGGTATCACAGTCAATTTACTAAGTTTTTCAGGTCTAAAATAAAAAATGCATTAATAAACATTCGTATGCAACTTGGCTTGTGTTACATTGACATATACTTTCTGTACTCTGAAAGAAGTTTCAGCAATTCTTCATCCTTTATTTTATTTCCTTCTTGCCTATATATTGCTGGAAAATCAGATGACGTATCTAGTTCATTACTATATAATCGAAACAAAGGTCTGGCAGCCCAAGCAAAGGGCATTCTGTAGTTTCCCAGTCTAAAAAATGCAAATTACATTGATCAAAATTTTACAATAATTTTTTGATAAAGTTATAGTGACATTTACCTTTGGCAACAAGCTCTAACTTGTTTGTGAACTTTTAAACCTAACCGTGGATCTTTTGTAGCTCTCAAATATGGTTCCGAAGTTTGACATATATTTCCTTGCAATATTTTATCTATTCTTACAACCAAGAATATATCGGGATGAGGGTTACTAATACTAAATATGGCCTATAAACGTGAAAGAAATATTGGATTTAGAATACAAAAACTTACACGATAACAACATTGATAATCACAATACATATAAAATAAATATTTAAAACGACAAACCTGTTTCGGATATTTCATCCAATCTAAAGATATATTTTTTAAATCATCTGGTAATTTTATATTATCCGTAGATTCTGTCATAATACCTACAGGACTCAACTCTTTTATCATTCCTTGGACAACTTCATGATTGATATCAAAATGAAAATTTTCGGCGAGTTTTCTACCATTTCTTGCATCGTAAAGGCTCAGTGTTGTTTGATACGGTTCCACCTGACACAATGATTCCTTTTCATCTATAGGTGCTTGTAATCTAAATTTAAGACTTTCGCATTTCACAAAAATCCTGTGTCCAAATTGCTCTTTGAATGGGTCCAGGTTCTGTTCGTTGGAACTTCCTGGCTGTTGCTTACTGTGTGGTATATGAGGGTAAATACTAAACAATCGTTTACGATTTTCACGCCTGACTAATGCTATACTTGTATCAGTTTCTCTGGAATATTTAATCAATTGTGGATTCATGCTCTGCTCTAAGCCTTTCAATGTGCCATAAACCTAGAAATACCAATATAAAATGTTTAACACACTTGTTACAGAATCTACAAAAGTTACAAATGTTAAAGAATCTAGTATGCTGCATATATTATTTTTACGTTTAATACCTGCATAGGTTGAGGCGAGGGGGGAGGTGTATTGCACGCTCTTTCCAACGATGCGGCGCGCTTTTCTTCCTGTTGTTTATAATGCTGCAATACTGAGCTCAACTTTAATAACCAATCCTGCATGTCCGCCTCGTTGTCTGACGCTAAAGTATACGATTTATGAGTCCCGCTCATTCTTAATTCGAAACAGTACCTTCCACGTTTCGGATTCCTCGCAACTTCCGTACAAAAATCCATAACTATCGTTAATTTCGCTTCGCCTTTTTTTTCATCTTTAAAAAACTCGAGAATATATGTGCCATCAACTTCTTGTCTAAGGTGGCAAAAGCGTCTTTTAAATGATTTTGAGCCAATATGTGCAAACATTCGGTCGCTGCTTCCAATTTCTGGTCCTTTCATCAGATAGCCCTCTTTCGTGATTCCATTACTCTTCGTCGACTCCTGGTGACATTAAACAAATTATTATCTACTCATACAACTTACAAAATACTCTACAATGCTAAATGTTTTCCATATACAAACAAAAAGAAGCTAGTAGTACAATGAAAGGGTCAGTCAAATACAGATATGTAGTGATATTTATCACAAAAATAATTTTTTAAAGATACTAACATTGTTGTGTTGTAAATTAATTCCGCGACAAAAATGAATTGAATAAAAGACAATTAACACTATAAATATATACATATACATATATCTATTTAAGCATTTACATTATAACTTGTAACGAACAATATCTCATGGACAAAACTTGCTTATGATTATATCATGCAATCAGATAAAACTCTGTAATAAAAAATATTAATTTTAAGATAACTTTCTTTGTATTTACATTTAAAGTAAAATATTTTACCTCGTCAACTTGGTCTACTTCAGTATCGATTTCGTATATCTCATCTTTCAAATCGTCTGTTTTTGCTATTCTAAAAACATAGAATGTAACTTTAAGTTTCACACATTGCAATTAAAGTATTCATAATTGTAGTTTCATACACATTGCTTATAGGAAATACATAATAATATTTATGCTAGTGTGAGAGTACAGATATGACAAGGGTAAAAGACATACTTAGGCAATTCAAGATAAGTTCCACTATAAGCAGAATATTTATAATGTATCAGGTTCCAGTTGGATGTATAACTTCGTAAACATTCCTTTGTAAGAAGATTCTCCCCTCCTTCATCATTATCTGAAACTTGTGGTACTGTTGGCGTAAGAGTACGGTATCTTCTGGGCAATACTACTTGCTATAAGGAAAAAAATATTTTTAAAACTATTAGATTGAAACGATTTACAACTTTAACATGAAAATGTTGCAGCAAAATATAGCAATATATTCTTGTAGGTATAGTCTGACCTCGGTAACATCCTATGTATGAATTCATGATAATTTATCTACTCATACAACGGATGCAAATTTTGATAAATAGATAAGAAATAGCGAATGAAAACTCACAGAGACGTCGTCCTGAGGATAAAGTAGAAGTTCTCTCTGGGGGTCGTTTTGTAATAAAGTTTTATTCTTTAATACAAAACTTTCGAAATCTATGGGTTCTACTAAATGTGGTTTGCTCTGAAAATAAATAGAAATTTCATTGAGATAAATAAAAAAGGAAAACAGTACTTACGTGTATATTAATTCGCGTATTAAATGTTAATTCAAGTAATGCATAACGCATGCAGATTAGAACTTCTACCAGTACATTCTTTAGAAGTTAAACACCAATTTATCAATCTCTATTATGTCATGATAGTAAATGGGACAAACAACGTTGTACAAAAAGAGTATAATTTGTCCTTGATTCAAGGAAGTAATAATAATAATCATCGGCCAATACAACAACAACAAAAAAAGGCGATATTAGTTACCATAAATAGACATGTTTCAAACTGAATAATAGTATCATCGAAATAAACGGAATTTCATATGAATAAATCCACAATTAGTTGATAAGTCTATCACAGGTCTGTCAAAGTCAATATAAACAGCAACAATTAGTGAAATATTTATTTAATTATTTCTCGATTCGAAATATTTATAGCGAGACAATTTTGTATAGGATTGACAGCAATTATCATGAATAATGAATTCAAATTCTAATGAATGTATCGACTAATAGTGACAAGGAAAAGAAACTCTTATCGGTGTCAATTGTCTTTGTGAAATTGTTCTCCGAGGTTCGTGTCAACATTGATCGCAAAGATCGAGCGGCAAAAAGTAGCAAAATGAGAATGTCAGCGGTCCTACCTGTACGGTACTCTCGCGTACTACCTGGGAGACAGTCTCTCGCAATTGAGCTGCCATGCCTGGTTTACCCAAGCCGCGAGTAAACTTCCTTTCGCTCATCTTTGCCAATGGTACGTTGATCTCATCACCGTACACCGTACATCACAGAACACAAATCACAAATATCACATGCACTCATTACACACGACCATGGTAACCGCTCGTTATTGCCGCGGCCATATTTACGCGGCTTCTAAACTCACGTCGTAAGAACGCATGACTGAATACCTGCGAATACTGATCACTCTATGCCACAGACCTGCACAGACTAAATACATACACCAGAGGTGAAACTTCGTCGTTTTTCGAAAACTAATTTCCACTGAGAGTGCGTATTTTAGACTTTTTTTTATATAATCCTGTAGATTTTGACGAGAAAACGCCAAATTTCAATTCTAGGAATGCAGTAGTTCAAAAGTTATGCGTGTTTAAAGTTCAGTGATTTTCACCGTTTTTGACAGATAAGGGCGCCGCCATCTTGGTATGCAGTGAGCGTCACGCATGCGTCGTACGTCGTTTTAACGAGCGCAGCCGCTATCATGGAGTTCTCATTGTATGTAAAACTATATTACTGAAAAGTACTAGAGTTTCGCCTCTATAAGAATCGTTTTTGTTTACGCTACGACCTTGTTTGAACTGTATAATTTATTTAAAGACTTCTAGATATTATTTTAAATAGTCGCGTCACTATGATATTTCACACATTGTACATTATATGAGATAAATCTTGAAGATTTGATATAATGCGTAATTTGTTTGAATGCGTAAGAATAACATGCTCTGCAATTTCGTTGAGTTCAACAAATTTTAAACATACTATTCCTTTAAAATATTTTAAACTACAATAGGTTTTGACCCTTTCTTCTAAATGTTTTTACGGTCGGTAAACATTTAAGTTATTTGATACAAGAATTTATTATGCATCGTGAGCCTCGTTCGCTGTAGTAATGACATTTATTAATTTCATGTTAGATGAAAAAGATGGCATTATACCGAGTTATAGAAATAATGTGTTTCTTTTTCAAATCTGGCAAATAGAAAGATTGATTAAAAGTAACATAACTGATATATTTAGAATACCAAGAATGCCGCGTGCATTAAAATTGCGGCGTGAGACTAAGCTGCAATCTGCAGTAACGTTTTAAATTTGGTATCGTCTGCTGTAAGCTGTAAGTGCCCATAAGTGCTAGGCATTGTGTAAATTAATGTCGGTTGTATACTATTTTGTAAACTTTTCGAACGATTGACCGTAGAATACATCCGGAGGAACTATTAATGTAGCATTCACGCCTGTTTTGTGTTCAATCACATACGCGATTTAATAAATAATTGTCCATTTTCCGCCAAAACTTGAACTCGTTGTAAAACTGGCTTGATTCAAGGTGTTTTGCACTTTATAATATTATGGATGACGAACTCGAAGACAGGATTTTGTATCAGGTGACAAAACAATAATTGAAAGTAATTTTACTAACACTCTTTAAAAATGATTTTGTACGGGAAAAACTTGTTAAATTTTTAATAGGTACACGATTTTCGTGTCACGTAATTCGTATTCAAAAATAGTCTCGATTGACTGCTTCCACATTTTTCTAACATACACTTTTAAAGAAAAATTGGTACAATAACATTTGTTGTTCAATTGTTTAACAACGTACGGTAAGAACGTATTTAATAATTATAATACGAATAATACCTTATTGTTGTCGTTTTAAAACATACTATCGTATCAGAGTTGGACAACACTTAATGCGATTGATAACAAACGATTACAAACGGAATACTTTATTATTAGCTCCTGTCCACGATTAAATTTTCAATTCAATTGATGAACAGTTAGAATTGATTGAAATAGGTAAAATTAATTATTGATTGAATTTATGACTAAATTAGTTATTTCATTTCAATTGGATTAATGATTATTCAACTATTAAAATTCTCGAATGTCCAGCTTTGATACAAAGCAATATATTTACAAGTTGTATTTATGTATATTTCTAATTACAAACTAGACTTATGTGTCACATATGAAGCTGGTATCAAAGTTTGCAGTGGGTATTCCCACTGGATTGAATGCTGGGATAAATACTCCTTTGGGTGGTTTTTGGAGAATCTTGAGGGCCTATGCACTAAAGCCAGAAATATTAATTTGCGGAGCAGTTTTGGCAATTATTATATTTTACATACAAGCAGTTGACGTGTGGAGCCGATCAGTACTAGGAAGAATTCAATATACACTTGGTCGTACCACATCAAAGGTAAATCACATAAATTATTGTAAACAATAAGCTTTGTTAATTATTCTTCTGTAATTATTGTTGCATCATAAATTTGATTAACGTAACCATAAGGCATTTATGCGATAATCCATTTTAAATAGGTATCAAAACTACAGTTTTTAGTTAATGACTCCGTTAACAATGGGATGAAGCTCAGTTGGGAGTTAAAACAGGAACATATTGCTGCATATGCTGTTCAAGGTCATAGGCCTCGTATGGAAGATCGTTTTGTTATAAACGAAGATATGAATAACACAGGTGTATCTTTGTTCGCAGTATTCGATGGACATGGTGGGGAAGTAAGTTCAATATTTAACAATTTTACTTTATTACAGAGACTTAACTAATCTACGAACGGAATACTTCTTACAATGCAATGTAAAATATTTTAATATTAGACTCACTGTGCATATTACAACTAGTATTATGTTTATAGTCTTAAATGATCCATTCAAAATTGCAGATTAAAGAAACGGGGATAAGGTAAAAAAATCATAAAAAGTGAAAATAGATTTTGAGACTGCAGTGAATTTATACTGAAAATTTATAATTCAACAAATTATTATATTATCTTTTACCTTGTTTATTATTATACATATAGTGAATGCTCCACTTAATTATAATTGCTTAGATTACATAGGACAATGGAGAAGTATTATAGGTCACAGAATGTTTCGATGGAGACAGAATAGAGCATGCAGCAACTTAGAAATATGATAATGTATTTTTATTAAAAATATAATGTATTTTATTTTAATATAGAATAGATGTATGTATATACTATCTATTCAAAGGAATACATGTCAATAACTAGATAGAGTGATAATGTTATCAAACTGTTATAATTATTGTTTAAAAATATTTGAAAGGACTATTGTGACACAAAATATGCATACTTAAATAATTTAGTTATTACAGAGTTAGTGATAGAATATTAATAGTATGATAATATTGCGAATGTATTTGTTTATTAGCGAGCATAAAATAGTATTAGAGCAAATTTCTTTTCACAGTTTGCAGCAAATTATGCATATGATCACCTTATCTCAAACATTAACAAAAAAGTGATCGAATTGAAAGATATGATAGCTGGTAAACTGCCACATGTTCAATCAGATGAAGATGTTCAAACAGATATATTTGACGAAAAGTCAAAAGAAGATAAAAACGATGCAAATCTCGAACGTAAAAAGTCTTTCCGAAAAACAGTCAGTACGTCCTTAGCAGATGATTGCATGAAGAAGAATGTAGGTGTAACTGATCGAGAGTTACTTGACAAATTAGACAGCTTGCAGAGACCAATTACAAGAGAGGTATAATAGATATCTTAATATTAACAATTACAATCTTAAACGACTATTTCATTTGTATTGAAATTTGCAGGTAAGGCCATGCAGGACAACAGGGAAACCACAGAAAGTAGATATTACAAATTATCTTGATGGAGATAGAATCAACTATGGAAAATTGCTAACTGATGAAGTGTTAGCAGTTGATCAGTTATTGGTTAAGGCAGCTAAGAAAAATAGGGATGTCGCTGGTAATCAATTATTTGAGGCTCGCACCACTTCATTTAATTTAGTGTCAAAATAATCATCAAAACATTTCCAATAATTTATAGGTACAACTGCCTTAATCGCTCTGTTAGAAGGTAACAAGTTAATTGTAGCAAATGTTGGAGACTCAAGGGGCGTAATGTGCGATGGGAAAGGGAACGCAATACCTTTATCTTTCGACCATAAACCTCAACAAGTAAATTCTTTTATATTTGATCTTCCTATTAAATTGTACCGTTTTTTTTTTTATAATAAAAATTATTCTTAGGAAAGAGAACGAAGGAGGATAAAAAAAGCAGGTGGTGTAGTAACATTTAATGGCGTGTGGAGAGTTGCTGGTATCTTAGCTACGTCTCGAGCTTTAGGAGATTATCCATTGAAAGATAAAAAATTAGTAATCGCCGATCCTGATATTCTAACTTTTGATCTTAGCGATCATAATCCAATGTTTATTGTTTTGGCATCTGATGGTTTATGGGATACTTTTACGAATGAAGAGGCTGTAGCGTTCATTAAAGAACGGATAAATGAACCACACTTTGGGGCAAAGAGTATCACATTACAAAGTTACTACAGGTAATTAAACACAGTTTTATAATAATATTATTATACGAAGAATTTTTTACTGTACATACTTTGTTCTATTTATAGAGGTTCTGCAGACAATATTACCGTGGTTGTAATCAATTTGAGAGACCGTAAATTCGCAATTGCAGAGGCCAAAAAAACTGAATAATATTTTAATTGCACAACGAAACTAGGATCTTTTTCCAAAGATATACTAGTCACTAAATTGTATATTAAAAATGTGATTAAAATGTTACTTGTTACACGAATTACATTTATATATTATGTTCAATATGTTATGCAATCATTGAATCGATAATTACATGACTTCTGAGGACTTCCAAGGATGTTTTGAACAATAGAAACGGAGATGGAGCAAGTATATTGCTACAATGGGGGGAGTATTTTCAAGAGAATAAGATTGATGTACCCTAAATTTTGAAAAATGAAGTTTTTAAAACCTCAGTTCGCGTATTTATTGGGCAGACTATGTACATATATGTATATAAGTATATATATATATGTACATGTTCTTCGGAGTTAATGAATTGTACTGTAATTAAAATAAAAAGTACGCTATTAGAAACAACTCGAATAAAACAGTATTATTTTATAAGTACGAGTTAAAAATATGTCCTACAAATGTAATAAATATAGTAAAAAAATCTTATTTTATAATACCGAAATACTGTACCGAATATATGCGAATAAAATAGCCTCTTACAACCATAATTATGAGGTCTCATAACTCAGTATGAAATCACTTGGAGATTTCAAAATTCATTTTATTACACAAACTTTGGAATACAGAAAATCTTATGAGGTTTAAATAAATACAGTTTGTCGCTTGTAAAGTGCTGCCAAAATTTTTATCTTAAATATATATCATACTATAAAATATTCCTTTATTGAAAAGAGAGTGGTCTAATATTTAAAATTGTATGTATTTATTTAATTATATCACATAATCGATTAAGTTTATATATATATATATCATAACAAGTGTTTAGGAAACTGGGGATTAATCAATTTGTATCATTTTTTAATAAATTTTATAAAACTGTAGATATACTTATATTAGATTCGAATGGATTTCATTATAATGTTAATATATTCAACTAGTCACACGTAGTAACATAACAATAAAATCATTTTTCAAGCAAGTTTAGAAACAGATACATTATTCGTTACATTATATAAAATTTGATAATTACATTGAACTTCAGACCACAGAATGATCTTGTAGTGTAATGTATCTTTCGTAAGTATTTGGAGTATATGTACAAATGTAATTTATGTCCGACAGTTATGAACATAGTTAGTTACACACTTCGACACGTTATTAATACAATTAATATATGGTACAAATTAACATTAATTTTCCCCCTTTCTGTATAAATGTATATTAATTTTTTTATTTGATCGAGTGAAGGCATTAATATTTTGAATTTCTGTATTTTCGTTTCAATGGTACAAATCTTTCTGTTAGTCTTGAAAATAAATAATAATGAATTTTGAATTAAAAATATGAAAATTGAAAAAATTCACTCTTACTCCCTGAACACATTTCAAATTCTATTGTACATTAGTGCACATCAAGACTCTTGTGCCCATTATTTGCTAAATAAGGCAAAAACATTTTAGGGACATGAGTGTTCTTCGCTTTTTGATTTGACTGTTTTGTCAGCAAATAACATATAGTAACGTATATGTGATATTTTTATATAAACAATTTCTTTGAGTTAAAAATTCAAAGACTTTTGTAAGTAATATGTATATTTTAAAAAATTTTATTACAAAAGATCGTGCGTAAAGTATTTCCACACATTTATATACATAGCACTTCAGCTGCAAAACTGTTAAATAACATGATAAACACTTTAAAAATTAATATATCACAATTATACTTTGAAGAAACATAAATATGTATGTATTGCGTTCCCTCAGCATAACAGCCATTTGTATTTGACATCGGTTTATTATTATTTAATTAAAGTAGCATAAATTAATATTAGTGTAATTAATACATATACATAGATAAGTACATACCACATTGTAGGCAAAATAAAATATCTCTTTATGCAGAGCTATATTCTAGTATCAAAATTTACATATTATATTAACAATGTGTAGATCACTCATGTCCGAAAAATTTCAATATAATTAATATATACAATGTTTTTATTATTTGGTATAAATTATTTTATTTTTCACCACATAGTACTGGAGCAGTACTAGTTCGGTTCAGGACTGTATATTCAATGAATAAGGGTATTCTGTTTCAATGCGTGTCAGTGAACTATTCAAGCTATTATATACATATTTTCTGATATTGCGTAGTGATTTTAATTGGTGATTAAATGTCAACCAAGTAATTCAAAGTCCTCATCAGACGTATCACACTGGGGATCTAGATGTTCAAAATCTAGAACTATAAGAAGTTATATTAAAGAAAATTATATCAATTCTAATTTATTGATTAAAACATTTATAAAAAGTGTACTTGAGATGAAAATGGATTTGGTTCATGGAAAATTTAGTTCACACTTTTTGTACAGATTGAGTCATTTATCCGTGTCTCCTAAATTTACTTGCAAACTATTTCTTATATGAAAAGGAATTTGGGTAAAAAAGTATTACAGTATGTATATGATATTTAGGTGTCACACCATCATTTAAGTGGTACAGTTAAATGGCTCACTCTACATATACATTATCGACCCTGTAATTTTCTGTATACTAATTTTTGCTACTGCACCTCGATATAATTGCATATATGGAATTTTTCTAACTTTCCTTGAACAATTAAATTATGTAGTTGTGAAGTATAATATACATATAACATATGTCGTATCTATAATATACAGTATTTTATGAAAATTTTACAGAATTTTTACAAAGATCTCAGAAAACAGTGTGCCCTTGCAGAATTAATGAACTATTATGAGTTGATTTTATGGAGTATTAAGGTACTTACAACTTGCAGCTGGCACTGCTTCCGAAGCAGCGTCGTCAACCGAGGCGGACCACTGTGTTAATCTCTCTGCACATAATTCTAAAAGAGGTTGCTTTTCTGGAGTAATCAGTTCATCTTGAATGGATTTACACAAGGATTTGAAGTCTCTTTCAGTCGCACAAAAGAAACACTGGAAAAAAGAGGAACATTGTCCATTTGAACAACTAGATGCTACTAATCACTACTAGTTCTTAACTAATAAGTTCAACTTATGCTTACCAATGCTACGGAAGGATCTATTCCCGTAATAGGAGTACGACTAGCAGATTTGCAGTGATAAGTCGTATCCATTTCAATTTCATCCTCCTCTAATTTTTTATTAACACTGCCGGACCTTTGCGTTGTGTGGGGATCTAAGTAAATTACTTCATTTCCTGTAAATATAGATACTGTTATTTACTCTTTGTTACATAAAATCTGTATGAAACATTGGAAATGTGTTCCTGTACCAATACATCCTATGAAATACAGTGCAAGATTGGGTTTTCCTCCTATTACTCCTAGAGATTGTGGGATTTTGAATGAAGTCTGAAAAATTATAGGTATGTATATATTATCCTTCACTTCATTCATGTTTTCAGTCCATCTTTAGGCATTCATGCAAGAACACATTTCTTTATTACTTTAAGCCCGTTAATGTAGATGGGATTAATCTCGCTTAATCCAAGGCGAAGAGGTATTAAAAGTAATAAAGGCTTCCATTGGCTAGGTGCTTTCAATGGTATGTTACCATCTGCTTCCGCTGTAGTACCTCCTTCTACTCTACATTGCCTTACTGTAAAGATTAAACTAAATTTTACACTTTCGTATAAAAATATGTAGATCACAACAAACTACTATATTTGTACTTACAAACGTCATTAACTATTAATGTATTGTCTAGAGCCACATGTATCGTGATCGAGCTCCAATCATCATACACAACTAATTTTCTGAAAATTATGATTCAATAATGCAATGCATTGTTCGTATATATCAACACATCTGTACGATACAACAAATATGTACTTTAATACTTGTGCTATTGTATTGGGACCAAACCATTGTCCAACTTCTTTTCCTTCCGAAGCTCCTGTTACAGCAATTTGGTGAATTGAGTAGGCTGCTGTCTTTTTGTCTTTAAAACGCTCCAGAATTTTCAAGTATGTACTATTTCTAGTTTCTGGTGTCCATTGCCAATCTTTACCTATTACAATATGCGTATTATATAACGTTCAAAGTTTTTTTATGACTCTCAATGCATTTAAATAGAAAAAATTATAGTTAAATTAAGTGCAAATTACCTAAGTGTAAAGAAATTAAAGCCTGTCCAAGGACCATTTGTCCGCATCTTAGCATGCAACCCCATCCTTTGTCGGACGTAAATGTGGTACTGGATTCACCGATCGGTACAAAATTTTTGCGATATGTGAACCACAATTTAGACCTTATATCCCTACGAATCATGTCGAGTTCTGAAATTGAAGATCTTATACATACAAGCTATTAAAAATCTCTTTATCGCTGCTGTCTATTGAACCTTTTATGGCATTGTATTTTTTCCCAAGGACCCAAACTGGTTCATCTGTTTGTGGTATGTCCACTAGTTCATCCGTGATGTTTTGTGTAAAAAGGCTGTCCATTTTTACAATTACTATAAAAACTGCTTATACTAATTGGTAATCTTCAATGTATCATATGGTTGAAATGCTCCGTTCTTTTATAAATATGTGGGGGGAAAAAAAAACAAAATCGGTGTTGCCTCCTTCAACGAAAAAATAAATGATCTTCCGATCTTTCAAAGTTAAACGTTTATCAAAGGATAATGATATTCCATGTATACAACACAACCAACTTCAGCTTGGCTAAACAGCATTGGTTATTGCTCGTCCAGCGGAGATTTCATTGTTTGCAGAAATAACATACGTAACGTTGTCTCTCTCGCCCACTTTACGAAAACATCAACAGTATTATGATAACAGCACTGCAACTGATTAACAAAGCTTTTTAAAAGTAACACGATAGGCGGAATTATTTTTATTCTTACGAAGAGCGATGCCAAACAATAAACCATTAACAATAAATCTAACTAATCGAGCGCGTGTTCTTATGATTAAAAGAATTTTAGTTTAAAGAAGGTGACTCATGGAATATTAAAATCAAACACGTATTCAATCTCGCGTGTTTGTCATTTTTATGCATCATAGAAAGTCCGTTTGGATTACCTACTCTTCGCACTAGATGGCGTGACCATTTTCACATCAAGTATAGATACCTACATAATAAATGTCTATATTCTACCAGATTCTACCAGATTCTACATATTCGATAAAATTCTAAATATATGCACCTGTTACTTCGAAACATACCGGTGTTTTGAATAATGCATTTATTGCGAATCATTATTATTACTTTCTATTATAGTAAGTATATGCAGATATGTATACTTACATTCACACATCCCCTAACTATATATATATATATAGAGAGAGATAGAGTATGGAGGATCTCAAAATCAATTTAGAGCCGCGGTACATTGTCGTTGTTATCATTTCGTAAAGTGTACAATGTAAATAAATGTAAGTAAACGATATTTATATATTTATCTCTGACTTCTTTTAATACGTCGAAAGGCGCGCCAATATTTGAAATGCAATATATAACAGAACTTTATTTGAAGAATCGAATATCCTCATCACACACGTAGGTACTTGTAATAATATTTCTATGTCATACACGAATACAACCTGAAATGTATATATATGTGGTAACTTTAGCGTAGAGTAGAATATATATGTATATATATATATATATATGTATATATATATATATATATATATATATATATATATATATATATATATATATACACACATATACAGCATATATAGTTATACAGGGTTGTCCCACAATCTCGGAAGATTACAGTTTACGGAAGGAGTCATCAGACAATTATTCTGTTCTAGATTGCGTTTGAAAATATTTGAAGAGAATTTAAATGCGCGGGAAATTTATATGAATACAAAAAATTTCAAATAACTTTAAAAGCTTATTTAAAAGAAAACGATCGTTTAGGTCAATAATAGCCATGATACGGAACTCAATAGTTGAAATAAGGGAAATAAAGTAATTGAACGAAGGCAAAGATTGAAATGATTATTATTAGCGGAATCATTATCAGACCTTGCTATCGACCCTCGCAGTGATATTGAAGTTGCCTGCTCGTTGAAAACGTTGAATAAACCAAGCAATAAGTAACATTAATGTGGGATTAAATGAGTATAGCTTATTGTAATCGACAGTCGGATTCGCAGTAATCACGAATTAATATATATGTGTGTGGACGGCCGGATACGACAAAATATTTTTGCGTTTATTACCGCACAAGATTACTGTTTATTGCATAATATTCGAACCATTATACCGGTGATACGGTACTCCGATTGGCGTGGAGAACAATTTCCAGTCTCCTATATGTTGAAGTTCTACCTGCACAGTCGACTCTACTTACCCACTTAACGTTTTCCGTTTATTCCGGTCAGTCGCTCCATGCTGCATAGTGTTATGACCATTATTCTGTAGTGTTTCAGATTTACGGAATTCATTCTACAACAATAGAGCAATAAACAATAGTTATTTTCTATTTTATTTACTGTGAATTTTCTAAGTGCAAGTGATAATGCGACAGTGATATCCCCGCGTACATCTATGGGTGAATAAAATATGAAATAAAATTAATTAATCACGAGGTAAGTATTCTCTTTGTATTTTTAATCTTTGTTCGATCAAGCTAAGCATTGACATCATTTGTTAGGGGATTTACTTAATGATTTGGCCTCTTCCGAAATTTCATCAGTGTTTTTTCTGTATCTTAATCTTGCTCAATCCTAACTTTTCCTTAACTTACAAAGTTTTTTTTTTTATCTGGGCTAGGCTTAACGACAGCGCTTAGTCGCTGTGATTAGTCCTTGCGTATATATATTTATAATAATTTATAATATATATATATATGTATATATATATATATATATATATGTATATTATAAATTATTATATATATAACATTGTCCCGATTGTTGCATTTTATTTTATTCCTTCGTATAAATTCATTTATAAATTATTCATTAATAAATATATATATAGATACGTGGGAAAATTGCAACGAGTTACTTTTAATTGATAATGGTGCATATATCCGATTATGCATCAATAAATACCTTTGCCTAAAGGTCGGCGCGCATTTTTTAACGAGCGAAATCTCCTTCAATGCGATCTCCTTTCATAAACTAGATTTCCTTGAGACTTTCTACATCTATCTTACTTATGCACTCTTATGTGCAATTTTATTGCATGAATCAATCAACCAGGAAGCAACATAATTTCCCTGGGAATATTATTTTAGACGATGCAATTATCGATCCATCCAAACAATTAATTATTCGATCATTCTAGCCCGAATATTATCTATCTAAATATGTAGTATAATATAGATTGAGTTCAGAATACCCGCGCAATAACTCACTACTGCACTCACGTTTTTATTTGAAGGATTAGTATAAAAGCTGATAACCTGTCTGTACACGGAAAGCACTTAGGCTCGGCATGAACAGCGTCATGGCGCTAAGTTTAAATTTTTACATATTTTTCTATAAAATATAATTGTAATTCTAAAAATTAACAATCTTTTGTTTAAACTTGCAATTTCTGAAGTTTTGAAAATCTGAAGGAGAAGGTAGAAATTCAACTCTGCACATAGCCATGATGTAGAAAACATCTGATCTGTGAATTCGTACTACAAGCTACAATTAGTACCTACAAGTAGATCTAGAAAGCAACGATCGGACACGTTCGAAAAGAAATTGAAACATAGTTTTCTCGAAAAAGAGGTCAGCTAGAAAACACATAGCAATCTACTATATTCATTGATTCTACCAATTTTCAGAGTATAAGTAATTTTATATTCTAGATATCTAAACCTCGAAGCTTCGTTTGACCTCGAAGCGGGGGTACGGGTTCCTGAAAATTTTTAACGAAACTGTAAGAGGGAAACGTGGCGCAAAATGGGCAAGCGGCGATCAATAATCTCGAAGCGCTCGCCCGAGAACGTTGTCCTATCATTTGAATCGTGATACATATGTAATTGTTTCGCTGTCGATCGTGAGTGCAACCCGCGATTCGAAATGTTCCATCTTCCACGCCGTGCGAATCGTTTATTCTTGTGGTAAACGTGTTGTGAAAACAGGAATTTTTACGAGCAATAATAATGGAACTCGTTAAACCAAACGATTTCCTCTATCCAGCTTAAGAACGATCAAAGATTTTTATGCGCATAACGCATAAAATCGGCGATCTGCTTATTCTATACACTATATATACATACATACAATATTCACTAATCGAAGCATTATAAAAAGAGCCGGTAAGTACGTATGTCGCCTCCTAAAAACGGCAAGTTTAAGTTCATCAAAATGATTTTCACAACGTGTGTTCTGTAATTTCAATAATAATAGCGTTTAAAATCTGAACCGGTCGTTTTCGTTTCCGAAGCCAGAAACCGAATGCAAATGAAAAATAATTCAACTTAAGTCAGTGATTTAACTGAACTTTATTAAATGCAGACACGTTATAGTGTTTTTTCTTCTGTAATGCCGGCCAAAACTGCCTCAAATCTGTCTAAGTAGCGGTGACCCAATTTCGTAGTCATCCATCACGTTCGCTGTTAACCTTTTTCGAACACTATCAAATTAGAAAGTCGCGAAGCGTTGCTATCATCGCGAAATCACGGTTCACCGTTTAACGTACGATCGAATCGTTTTGCCGTGAAACGGCGAGGAAGTTTTAAAGTGATTCTGGATGGCGATCAACGGACGAAAATCATCAGAGACAGAAACACATTCGAAGGAAAGTTTTGGCTGTTGGTTGTCGCTTCTGTGGGTTTTACCGGCAAGACTGTGGTAGGAAGTACATATAATATGTTTTTAACGCATTCTTATCGTATTGTGTGCGCATTTGAACGCGAGGTACGCGCTGGCGAGTCGTACGGAGGCACCACGTGTATACACAACTGTTGCTTTGCGTAACAGGTTGTCGCTGTGTACCTGCGTCGAGAATGTCGCGCGAGTACATATACGTCGATAACCTGCCCATGGACACCAGTGTACTTGAGAAATTGATAGTGCATTCGGACGAGGTACTTACTGGACGAAACAAGAAAAATTACTAAACTACCAAATTTCGAGAAAACTTTTCGTCCCTGAGAACAGCGATCCTCAAAGCGCTGCAACGTTGCGTTGCGGTTGTTGCAAGTCCTGACAGTTCGCCCTGACACAAAAACTACTAAATTACATTTCACCGGAATAATAGTTATAATAGCAATGAAAATGACTGTGCTTACTACGAGTTTCGTGGGAAAACGATTTTATCGTACAACGTGTCGTGTAACTAACTATAATGGCATTGCAGGAAAAATATAATACATATACATATGTCGAAAAAATAAAACAAAGCCTGTTCAAACGTGGCTTTTTTCCTGCAAAAAATAATCTGAATATTTTTATTGGATCTTCGTTCTCTATCTCTGTCTATAAGTTGATGCCATAGAAACTCCATTTTTCTAATTATCTTATAGCTAAAACAATATGCACAGTTAGGCTGTGGATTTTGTGCATTTATGTCAAAAATGAGTAGGCGAAGTACAAGATCGTGTAGAAGAATAAGCGAATTCATGTTCTTGCAATTGATGCGTAAAATTTTTATTTTGGATGCAGAAGCATGCATTTCAATGCGTCTATCGATCAAACATTATTAATCATGTTGATAAAAATATTCTAACGATTCAATTGAAGTTCGGATGATAAACGTAAAAAAGCAAAATTGGAGGATCATTTTTCGAAAATAGGATTAAAAGTATTAATTTGAATGGAAAAAATATCTTGACACAATTGATGCATACCTATACTCGAATTAGCGATAAAGCTACCGAGATAGATGATGTGATAAATAATATGTAGTCTTATATCGAGCAGACAGATGTTTTATTCTAACACCGAATTACTTATTTATACGATATGTACATTTTTCTAATCTCTCCTTGCAATTTTCTGCCACAATAATACATATATCACTGTACACGGCAAATTTCTTCGTCTCTTTTCTATAAGACAATACATAATACATTGATTTCTGTTGTTCTCCGCGCAGCGTTTTTCTCTGTCGAAAATGCGGCACTTTCTACTTTCGTGGTTTTATTAGGTCATTGCGGCTACTTCTGTGTACAATCCTTTCTCTGATATCGATACTTTCTCGTTCGATCTCGTCATTTTACAATGCGTTACAGAAGAGATATTTTTCTCGTTAATAATATAAATCAAAGAAATGTCCGATCTCAATAGGAGATCTGTTCAATTAATGCAGCTATCGTGATGCATGAATGCACAAATATTTGCAATCTAGCAACAACGTATACGATCGCTATAAATTCTAAGAAAAAGTTCGCGCAAGGATTAGGCGGGCATAAACAAAGGCGTATTATACATATGTATATCGTTCGATTGGTTTCTCTATTTCGCGAAGTACATATGTATAATAGAGTTCACTGAGCTGTATTTCAAACCAGTCACCTTTCAGGATACAATGGAGAGAAAGAAGTCGAATTCGGTCGAGACCGCCAAGGATACCGAATACGGAACGTGAGTTTTACATGCAACTACAATATTGCTTCACTGTAGCTTAGTTCCTTTTGTTTATTTAAAGAAAAAAAAGAACATTCCTTTTACATCGAACTTATTGCATCGATGGGACCAATAGTGGAGCGTGATTAATCTACAGTAGGTTTGAACTTTCTCGATGCAATGAATAATTGAATTTCAAGAGAGTTATTCTTGCGCATTCATATACATATACATACATATATATAAATAAATAAATAAATATATATATATATATATATATATATATACATGTGTTTACTTTCATTTTCGTGGGCCTGTCGCTAATAGTGTGAAATACGAAGATGAGCTTGTGTCATCGTGGAAATTTTGGAAAAAAAGAAGATACGTAGTGGGAGTATTGGCGTTCCTAGGATTCTTCACCTCGTACATCCTTCGCGTGAATTTGAGCGTGGCTATAGTTGCGATGACTGCAAAAGTCGAGAAAATCGATGATAATGGAAACATTTATTTCGTGAGTAATCCACTTTTTTTAAGTCTTCTTTGGCAGAAAATTCCTCTCGCTCTGTATACATTCAGAACGTGTTAATTGATTGAATCAAAGATTAGTAGCATGGATAAATTAAGCAACAGATCTTATCAGAAATGATGTATTTACAAGTTCAATGAGGAAGATTGACTTGTCTTCGTTGATAAACGCTTATCTGTATCGTTCATCGCTGTTCTTTGAATCTGATGTATGCTTAATAAATATTATTACCATAACTTCTTTGTATTCCTTGTGTATCTTATTGTTTGTTTTTACCGACGACGCGACGCGACGCGACGCGACGCGACGCGACGAAAGATTATCCACTCTTATATGTATTCAGAGTATTCTTATTTGCAGGAACCAGAGTTCGACTGGGATACTAAAACGCAAGGATTGATCTTGAGCTCGTTCTTCTACGGATATTTGAGCACGCAATTACTCGGGGGATGGCTCGGAGCGCGCATAGGTGGGAAAAGAGTTTTTGGTCTTGGAATCGCAGCTACCGCCTTTCTCACAATTATCACGCCGCCGTTGGCTAAGATAAGCGTTTACATCTTAGTTGTTCTAAGGATAATCGAAGGAATCTGTGAGGTAGGCATACTCATTTTTTCTAGTTAAAGCTCAACCATTATTTAAACATATTTCCGTTTGTTCAGGAGAGTCCATAGAATACTCTTATGCTTGATATAGTCTATTCCTGTTAATGCATATGATACATGGTCATATTAGATAAAACATTTGTAGTAAAACCAATTTTCATAAATCACGCTGCTATTTGACATGCAAATCCGATAACGCATTGTACCACACACGCTACTCCATGTAGCAGCACGAAGACTGACCGAACCACAACTCATCGTTAGTGGTTATTTTATGTTTCTTGAAATCCCATTTCCTGAAGAAAAATACTACGTAAAATAAAAATTGTAAGAATTCTTTTTATAGTTCCATCCATATTAAATAAACTCAATAATTTTTCAACTGGTTTAACCAGTTTTTCGGAGATAAATACTGGAATTTTACCGGCTTTTAAAAAAGTCGGTTTTGTATAAACGTTACTACAGAAAAGAACTGGAAAGGTCTGGAACTCCTCTTTCGTAAAAAGAAATAATCAAGAAGCAGTGTAGACGGTAAAATCTCAGAAACCCCTCAACATTAAAAAATGCTGTCCAACCCGTTCGACGCTTCCGTTGAACTTGTACCAACTTCGCGAGCCTTTTAGAAAACTGTTTTTAAGGGAATTCAATGCGAATGGTTTTATTTTGTTTACGATGAAGCAATTTCAGAAAGTTTTTTAAGCCAACGTAAACGATAACGGAACATTTTCTCTTCGATTTCATGTTGGCAAGTTGTAAATTGTTTATAGGGCGTCACTTATCCTTGCATACACGCGATATGGGCGCAATGGGCGCCTCCCTTGGAAAGGTCAAAGTTAGCAAGCCTCGCGTTCTCCGGAAGTTTCCTTGGGACAGTGTTTGCTATGCCTGTTGCCGGTTTAATGGCCGAACACCTTGGCTGGTCGTCAATTTTCTATGTTTTCGGGGCCGCTGGCCTCGTCTGGTTTTTCTTATGGTGGATAATCGTGAAGGACAGACCGGAAGACGATCCGTACATCTCTGAAGCGGAACTTGAATATATAAAAAGTAGCCTTGGAAATAGCAACAAGGAAGAGGCGAGTATGCAGCAGAATTGAATGAAAAAATAAAAAGTCTCTACTGCTTGGACAAAAGGTTTGTTTATTTATAAGAAAATTATTTTGCTACTTTGCAGAAAATTACTCATCCGTGGAAAGCAATGCTCACTTCTCCGCCAGTGTGGGCAATCATTGCGGCACATTTTAGTGAAAATTGGGGCTTCTACACTATGCTCACACAGCTCCCAAGATTTATGAACGGTTGGTACAATATATTATTTTAGTTTCTTTATCTTCGGTCTGGCTTTATCAGACTCAAAAATTGCACGGTCAATTGTGCTTGGTTTACTTTGCTTATTAGCTAAAAATGTTGGGATGAATTATACCCTATACTATAAATGCATTAACTTATTTCTCAGATATTCTCGACTTCAAGTTGGATAAGACTGGATACTTATCCGCTCTGCCGTATTTAGCCATGACTCTCGTCGTTCAAATTTCTGGACATTTAGCAGATTATTTGAGAGCGAAGAAAATTATGACAACCACACAGGTCGATTAAATATTTATTACGTGTATTTTTCAATAATCAATTGCACGCTCAGTGCACGCGTAAATTGTCTCACGTGTGTGGCAATATATATTCACAAGAACTTTTCGTAATCAATTGTTTTTTGTAGGTTCGTAAATTATTTAATTGCGGGGCTTTTATATTCCAAACAATATTCATGACAAGCACAGGTTTCATTCACACCCCTGCAGGAGTGGTTATTTGCATTACTATAGCAGTTGGTCTGGGCGGTTTCGCGTGGTCTGGTTTCGGGTAATTCGCTTTTTATTAAAAATATTACGAAACTTTGTATTATGTATTTTTCTACATTATGTTTTCTTTTTAGAGTAAATCATTTAGACATTGCTCCTAAGCACGCAAGTGTACTTATGGGAATAGGAAACACTATCGCAACTTTGCCTGGTGTTGTTAGCCCTATCATTACAGGTTACATTGTTCAAAATCGAGTAAGTTCATAATTTTATATCATATTTTTTAATTTTCATTTTGTATAATCAATTAAATGTGTCTAATATACATATATGTTATTGTAATATATATATATATATATATATATATATATATATATATATATATATATATATATATATATATGATACATTAATAGAATAATGCATTCTACAGAGTCATGCAGAATGGCGGATTGTGTTCATAATTGCTGGTACAGTTTATTTACTGGGTGCAGTTATTTATGGTTTATACGCATCTGGTGAGAAACAAAGTTGGGCGGACGAAATGGAAAAGGAACTGAGGACAGAAAAGGAACCAAAACGATCTTATGAGAATCCTGCAATGGAAGTAGACAATTTATAATAAACAAAAAATAAATTTATCAGTAATAGGAAACGATCGAGTATTATCAAAAACATATTACTCTCTAATGAGTATGTATGTTTCATATACGCATAATCTGTGTATATATGTCATTACTAGTGTGCACATAAACTGTGTTCACAAACAGCTAGGTAGCCACATTATCAATATTTATAATTGACTGCGGATTTTTATGCACTTTTATGGAATTTAAAAGTTTCCAAAATATCAAACAAAATATTTTTTTAGAATGTTGTATGAATATATAAGAATTTGCGTAAAAATCCGTAGTCACAACTATAAAAATTAAATAATTTCATACTACAATTTGGATACATGCAATAGTTTCAAAATGATTTTTATGACATACTATAAAAGCGCAATTAGAAAATATTAGAATATTATACTTGCCAATTAATTATTATCGATGAAGAAAATGAAATTATAACAAAATTATTTATATTAGAAGAAATACTGTAGTTTAGTTTTCGGGTTCCATTTACACTTTTCATTAATTCGAAAAATGTGACTTTTAAATACATATATATGTATACATACACATACCTATATATATATGTATACATATAATTTGAAAAGTATATATATGTATTATAATGTATATATACCTCACCATTTATATTATTTATTTTATCATAGAAGTAATAAGCATAATTAATATTGACAACAAAAAATTAGCTACATATATAAAACAACTCATTTATATAAGAATATGAATTTCAATACTTAGACCAATAAGAAACAATTAGTTTAGTATAATGAAAAATTGTTTTATAATGTATAAACTTAAATGTATTTCAGTAAAATCAATAAATCTTTGCAAACAGAAATTTTAGATAATAGAAATTTTATTAATTTGTATATATAAAATATAAAGATATAGTTTTTACTGCATGCATAAAAAGTCTCACACAAGAAATAGTCATAGTAATCACATGAGAATAAATTGCAATTGAAAACATCAGTGAAAAATGTTTTATTTAATAAAACATTGAGATCACCTTAAATTTTTTAATGAAATTGAGTTTCTTCATCTAAAATTGATGCACGTAAGTACTGTTCCCGGTAAGTACTTTCCTGCCAATATCACTGCTCTATTATTCCTTTCCCTCCTAATATTATAGATACGTTACTGGTTTTTGCGCGCATGCGCGAGAAAACCTTGCCCATTTGCCAATATCTATCTCTATCTCTATACTCTATGTCTCGCGCTGAGAGCGCTGGAGCGCTGAGAGCGTAAAGCAGCGTAAAGTTTCGTCGATGTAACAAGACTAACAAGTAACAACCAGTAACAACATTAACATCGAACTCGACTTACATGATTAGTATACAACAAGGTCGGCATACTCATGGATGTATTGCATAAGAGGAACTTGTATATGTTCAAACGATTATTTGTGTAAATTGTTTTAAATAAAATATACGATTTACTAAAATTGTATTCTAACAAAACTGGTCTCTGCGATTTTAGTATGAATAGAATTCTTTAAACATTACTTCTAAATTTTAGATAAAAATTAATACCGTAAAAGGATGTCTACGGCAGTGGAACTGCAGGATCCTAGCAAGGATGAACAGTCGATGGAAAATAATCTGCTGTGCAAGGAACGTGCAGAAAGAAATCGCCAGAAAGCATTACTTTTAAAAAAATCCAAGATTGTTTCTCATCCTTACTCCAAGAGGTAAATAATATATTTTTCATAAACCTTTATTCATTCAGATCTTCGTTCAATGCTAAATGTTCTGATGTCTTTTCTTTAAAGGGAGAATGGAGATGCAACGACTGGGAAAACAACCAAGAATCAAGATCAACGTGTTATACTCAGCGGGGGTGGTTTTCTTATAGAGGAGAACGATGATTTGGAAAAAGAGATGGTAAATTAAGAGTTAACAATTTTTCCATAATATTAAAATTGTTAGAAGACTAATGTATTCTTTGTTATAGTTGAAGATAACAGCAATTCCTGCACCTATTATTACCGATTTACCTCACTGCGAAGAATGCCAAAAAGAGTTTAAAGACTCCTACTTACTGCAGACCTTTGATCTATCTGTATGCGATACATGCAGGTAGAATCATTGTCAGAGTTAGTTCAATTGATCGATCGAAACAAGTAAAGTCGAGGAATTGAATTATTTGATTTTACAGAGACCCACAGGGGAAACATTCTTTAATCACAAAAACAGAGGCCAAGCAAGAGTATTTATTAAAGGATTGCGATTTTGATAAGAGAAAACCTATATTAAAATATATCACAAAGAAAAATCCCCATAATTCGCATTGGGGTGACATGAAATTATATTTACACTTGCAAGTAGAACAGAAAGCGCTGGACGTTTGGGGTACTGAAGAAAATTTGGTAAAGGAAAAGGAATTGCGTGATACGAAGCGGGCAGGAACGAAAATTACAAAATTTAATAAAAAGGTACAAAAGATATTTAGAACTTTAATGTTATTCTTACGTGAAAATTATAAAATAATACTCTATCTCGTGAATATTTCTTACTTAACAACGAACCGTTTCTTTCTGTACAGATCAAACAATTGCGGATGCTAGTTAGGAGCTCGATGTACGATAAAACATCGAAAGCTTCTCATACCCACGAATTTGGAGAAGATACATATAACGAGGAAGATGATACATACACACACACCTGCACCACTTGCGGCTATGAAGAAACATATGAAAAAATGTGAATTTTAGATGTGTCATAAGTTTTAGTAAAAGAATCCGATTAGGCTGTACTGTATTGTAGTACTTGCTCTTTCGGTTGCACGCGGATTGAAAGAAAATCAAACATTCGTAATTTTTCGAATTATTAATTTATTATATATTTTTCTCATCGTTCTTTTTTTTAAATACTTTTTTTCATTAGAATTGAATGCGTTTGTACTCAAATAAACTTTTTGTACATTATAATACGTTTACATTGATCAATGATATCGCCTAGTCTTTAGACCACTTAAACATTTCGGGAACGAATGATAGAATTCGAGCTTTTTATTTGCACTGTGATACCATAATTTTCTATATATGCCTCTATTTTCAGAGAACGTGCATCGGTTTGATTGTACTCGGTATACTACATAATGTACTGTTCGTGATTACATTATCTCTTCCTGTTACATCATGACGATCTGTCTGATTAAATAACTATATCTAAAAATTAATATTGCACTATGTAAACATATGATCTTGTACGTAAAAATAGTCCTCGCATAAATCGCTAATTTCATACAACCATTTTTGTTAATCGCACAATCCTCTTGCGAAAAAAATAATATACGCATTGCATTACATTTAAGAGTTTTTACCCTTTGTCTACAGACGTATGTCATTTGCATAATATATTCGAAGTACTTTTACAGTTTTAGTTTCTATATCACTGTGTTTCCGTTAAGATTCTTGACATCGTTCGAGTTACTTTTTAGCCCTGTCTCTCACTGTCTTTTTGGTAGAATACATACATATACATATATAGATCCTCCCACGTACATAAACGAAACATTATTTCTTTGGAATATTACGCTGAAGCAGTTGTACGACGACGCGTACGTAACATTCTACTGCAAGATCAAACCGAAACCAGTTTATGTACGACTAAGGCTAAGACTTGTCTACGAACTTCTTACAAACGTTTTGTACAGGCTGCAAAGTTGGCACAGTCAATGTATCTCCCACTTTAGTCTGAGGTACAGTCAATGCGTTTGATACCATGGTGGTTGATCTGAAACAAACGATTAAAGTGATTAAAATTATTCATTTCCAACAAAGCCATATTATCCCCTCTGTCCCACATTATAGTACACATTTCAGTTGTATTAAGTTGTTGCATAGGAATGCTCGTAGCATAAAAAAAGTAGGTCGGACTCGGACATTTCATATGCAATAACGGAATACTTCCGACGATTAAACAATTCCTGAGAAATGTCTAGCATAGTACCAGAACAGAGAGTGTAAATACATATTTCTCGTTCCTCTTACCTATTGTGCCTAAGATGGCTTTTGACTAAATGACCGGCCGTCAGTGCAGCCATTAGTGACAATTCACCGGCGAGTACTGTAGCGCATACGATTCTAGCTAATCTGCTGGCGTTCTCGCCAGGTTGATTAGTATTTGCTCCTTTAACCCCTAACATAGCTAAGCACGCCCCTTGTGCGGGGAGACCTGTTCCACCTCCAACGGTGCCTATCTCTATACTTGGCATCGTGCAAGATACATACAGGTCTGTGCCATCGGCTCCCCAGGGTTCCATCAGAGTCATACAATTACTACTGCCGACATTCTGAGCGGGATCCTGACCGGTGGCTATGTAAATCGCGGTGACAATGTTCGCGGCATGAGCGTTGAAACCGCCTACGCTGCCAGCTATGGCCGAACCGATCATGTTCTTGCTTATGTTCACATCAACCAGACCGTGGACCGAGGTCTTGAGGACGTTTGTGACCACGTCAGCAGGTACGATCGCCTCGCAGACCACACTCTTGCCTCTGCCTTGGATCCAGTTGACGGCGGCGGGTTTCTTATCGGCGCAGAAGTTGCCGCTCAATGATAAGATCTCCATATCAGGGAAATACTCCTTGACCGTGTGCAGAGACTTCTCCGTGCCCTTGGACAGCATGTTCATCCCCATAGCGTCGCCAGTAGTCGCGACAAATCGGACAAAGAGGTGCCTCCCAGCAATGCGCACGTGGATCTTGGACAATCTCGCGAATCTACTGGTCAGATCGAAGTGATCTTTCATTTTCTGGAAGTTTTCCGGGTTCTGCATCCAGGCCATAGCTTCGCTGGCTCTGACGATGTTCGGGAACCTAACTACAGGCCCCCTAGTCATTCCGTCGGCTACCACGCGACTTGTCACCCCGCATTTCAACAACGCCCTGCTACCCCGATTCGTGGACGCTACCAAGCAACCCTCAGTCGTTGCCATCGGCACGTGATAGAACTCACCGTCGATCAACAACGGGCCAGCAATACCGAGCGGCACCGGCACATACCCTACAACATTCTCGCAACACGAGCCCAACACTAGCGAGTAGTCGTACTCCTTGTACGGCAGATCCACCAATTCTTCCAGGAACTTGCCAGCCTCCGCGATTATCAGCCGTCGGATCTTCACACCACGCTCCATGTCCCCGACCGCTTTCTCCAGCTGATAGGCGGCTATGTGCTTCTGCTTTACCAGCTGGATCACCTCCTCGTCCGTGAGCGCGCTGGCTCCGAGCTGGAAACACGACGACTTGAATTAAATTTCTAGAAGTGTTGAAACTTTCGGCAGCTTCCGGTTAAGAGTTGGAACTTCTTTGTTGTTCATAGTTTCTTAGAAGAAGAAAGATGGGTCTACTATGTGTCGACAACGACAAAGTAGAATTTTATTTCGATTTATAGGAGATTAATAACTTTACATATTTAGTAGATTCTGTTCGAGATCTTCGTGACGTGTCTGATTCGATGTTATAGCGAAAGGGGTTGAGGACAATTGTTAGTTGCCGGATAATATGGAGTTCTCACCTCACACTATAATCTAATTAATTTCGGCAATAATAAATCTATGTTCAATGCCATTAATTTGATGAAAATCATGTTTAAGCAATAGGTGTCGGTCACTGGTGACCACTTTAGCGGTCAACGTGTTAAGCAACTCAAGAAGTTTTCAAACTACGTACGCTTCACCCTCGGATGTCTGTATTGTATAACCGTTCGCTACTTCTGTCATCGATGAGCTAATTAATACAGCACAAGAATGACGCACACAACGAAAATCCGAGAAGTTTGCTGTATACAAATCAACCAGCGGGCGCGACGTAGATAAATCTTAGTACCACTGGAAAGGGTCGAATATTAAAGATGCAGAGAAAATACGAGTAGCCCTAGGTCTGGATTAAGTTCTAGGGCTCTCGAGTGCAACACGTAGAACTTCTAGTCGGTAGGATAGCACATCAAAGCACAAACTTGCTAGAGTAAAATTCCAATTTTCAAATACTGTTTTACAAGTAGTACAACTAGTTAGCTGTTATTTTCTATATTGCTCCCATTTTTCTCGCACCGTCGATATTCAGAGAAGCAAAACAATGGTTTGTCCGTGTCACAGCACACTGTATCACAACATATACAACAACAACAACAACCATAACTACCTCAGACTTGTATATTTCAAGGCATTCCTCAATGGGTCTAGGAACTGTGGTCTGCAAAGTCGCGGCTTCGCTGCTGGACAAGTCAACGCTGGATTGTCTGCTGTCGGTTTGCACCTCTTTGTCAATGAACTCCAACTGGGATTCGTTCTCTACCTCTATCCATCCGCCGCCCACGCCGGATAAAGGGAAAATAGTGGATCGCATAGCGGGATGGGTTTCCCCGAATCGTTGGCGCAACGACACGTCCATGTTAGCGGTTTCTACGAGCTCTGTGTAGTCGGTCTCAGCCTTTTCCTCGTTGTCGTCCTCCTCCTTGAATCTGAGTTGCTTCGCGATGTCGCCCTTATCCTCGAAGAAGATGAACTTGATGGCCAGTGCGAGTAGCAGTATCAGTATGATAATGTTGTCCGCGCTGACCGACAGCCAGTTCATAAAATACGTCTTGACTTCCGTCTGGCTCTCCGTCTTGTTGTAGACGTTGTTCGCTACGATTCGAGAATTCGCGGGCGACACCTTGCCTTCCACCGTGCGGTCGTTTTCATCGTTCTTAAAAGGCCAACGGCTGCAACACCAGAGTATTTAACGCTGATTTCATGGAAATTAATTCTAATGCCATGCAATCGGTGGTTACGCGAATTTTCTTGCTTCAGAAGATTTTAAAAATGTATATAGATAACGAAATCCACTTTTGTACATATATGTATATACCGCGAATAGTCGACCGGCGATAATATGGAAAAACGCACGGCGGATTTTTGCATACAATCATATTGCCCGGGCGATATGCAAACGTCACTTTTCGTACATTTGTGTATTCTAAATACGCCGATATTAAATTTACGAAAATCCCAGACCACATTATAATGCGTCGCGATGACATAGATTTCGCGCGCGGAAACGAGGACCTCTGTATCCCGCGTCGACAGGTCTTCTCTGATCTAGGAAACTATTTCGACAGAGTCCTCGAATCCGGCGCAAAGGAATCGATAATTACCGACATTCTTAACCAGCCACCGCCGTGCAATACACTGCTTCCTAACATAGCGTCCGAAGGGTTAAGGAGTCCGAACCCCTCCGCGATAGTATCTCCTTTTCCCGGGAATTTATTGTTCATGAATTAAACATTACGGCTATATTAATATGTAATAAGTTGAACCTGACCCGCGGATGTTGGGCATAAGAAAACTGCCAAACAAGAAATCCACGCGTACGATCCGTGAGAGGAAAAAATAAAGGAGCAGAAAAGAAAAAGCATAGACCGCCGCGGCGGTAGGGGCAGATAAGAGATAAGATTCTCCCGCGGCTTCCCCCACCGGTTGGAGGCCATGCGCGGCACGTGCACACGCTCGGTGATAAAGAGAATTATAGCCGGACAATATGCGGTACCTGTTAGCATGTACCACAAATAGACCAGCGATCATGATCAACTTGACGCGCTCCACCACCGGATTTGGCTTTTGATCCTCCTCGTTCAATGGATGAATCATGAAGATCTTGTCGGGGCTCAAAGGCTTCATGCTATTCGTCCCTCGGGAGAGCTGAAACACGATGGTAACGTCAGATTGTTGCGCTAAAATACGACACTGCTTGCTGCCGATCTTAACCCTTAGCTCTTGGCAATGCGATTGACACTCGGTTGTACGTGGAACTCTTTTTAATGCTTGAGGCAGGCTGTACACAATGCCGAATGTCTTTAACCCTTAAAATTGACTGTAATTAACTATATTTCGAAACAGCAAAAAACTAAAGACAATGCGAGACCGCTAACAACGCTCTTATCGACTGAAGACTATTATGAATGTTTTAAGCGATAGCGAATGCGTAAGCGTGGGTAATAACTGAGATTACCTCAAGGATGAGCGACAGACAGGCAGGATAGAAGGTCATGAAGACGATATAATTAACGAGAACTCCGAGGCAGGCGAATCCACATAGTATTTCCAGTCTTCTAACGCCGGACAGGGAGCCTATGCTGATCAGCAAAGTCTCGACCAGCGTGTCCAAAGTTATGGTCGGCCCCAGAAGGGACATGCCTCGTGCAATATTCGCTCGCACTTCCTCCTGGCTCCTGGAGCTGAGAGCCAGCTGAGCCAGTATCGCGGCTTTGGAGAGATCGATGATGAGCAGGAAGAAGAACAGCGCGTCCCTGAAAACAGAGTTGTTGTTACTGCTGAATGATGCTGAAAGAGGACGATAGAGCAAGCTTATCGATGGAGATACACACTTACTTCAAGTCTGAGATGTCGCTGCGCCCAAAATTGACTACGCTCGACGTGAACACAACGCTGGAGAACACGGTGAACAGGCCCGCGATACCTAATCATTTCAATTTGAAAGTTAGCAAGATTGTTTGCTTATGCGACGCCGCGTTCCAGGAGTCCGCGAGCATTTTTCGCAATTAGATTTCATGCAGATGCGCGACCGTTGAAATGTGACTGTCGTCGTTGCCTTCGTGTCTGTGTCTCTGTGTGTGTGTGTGTGTGTGTGTGTGTGTGTGTGTGTGTGTGTGTGTGTGTGTGTGTGTGTGTGTGTGTGTGTGTGCGCGCGCGTGTGCGTGCGCGCGCGCGCGTGTGTGTTGCCACGACACGAAACGCTGTTGCTTTCTATGGAAAACTTTCACTGACACTGAAAGCTTTCACGCGTACCGCGAGAAGATCCGGCTCTATAGAAATGAGTATACGCATGATGGTTGTCTCGCACGCTCGTGAAACGCGTTGATCTCCATCTAGTCTAGACCTACTCGGGATCTAGATCCGAAGGTTCGAGCACCTCTGGCTCACCTAAAATATATTTCGAGCCCAGCCTCTGCAGATTGCGGAACTGATGATAGGTAAAGAGGATCGCGAGACATCGGATGATCGTCATCACTATAATGTCGGCTGCGTTCAAATCCTAGAAACCGAGACATTACAGATATATTGCGGGTCTAAGAGAACAGTTAAACGAATCTCACCGGGTTGGTTACGGTCGGATCTGCGATTCGAATGATCGTTTATTAACTCGACCCAGAAAGGGTGGGAATTTATTCATTTTTTTTTAAGTCACGCAAAGGTCGATCAGGATCTCGAAGGTTGCATATTGTAATCCAGAGAGGTGCTTACGTCCGAATTGCATCTTCCGGCGCGGCAATGAGAGGACACGGGCAGAGCCTCGTCCCGTGGCTGTCCACTTCCGGTTTCCATGTTCAGGATGCATGCCGTCAGAGTAAAAGTGGACACGATCACCTCCAGGGGATGGCCGGCGCAAAACCGGCCGTGGATTTCGAACAGATGCGTCAACATGACTCTCGTTCGCGGTGACTATTTACAACCTGCAACATCGAATCGTTG
Source organism: Lasioglossum lativentre (assembly GCA_916610255.1). Classification (NCBI taxonomy): domain Eukaryota; kingdom Metazoa; phylum Arthropoda; class Insecta; order Hymenoptera; family Halictidae; genus Lasioglossum; species Lasioglossum lativentre. Next base: position 496,528 of record OU744356.1, on the reverse strand, counting down.
AGAGCCAGTCCACTCCGATAAAGATTCGCTCTAGCTCCGATTCGTCGATAACGATCGCTTTATAATCGTTTCATCGTAAATCGTTAGTTTTCTCATTAGAATTAGTACTATCTTATCGCTACTCCATTCGCTACCGTCGAATGTTGTGTTTACTCGCTACCCTTTAGAGTTTAGAGATAGGAGGAGGCGGTCAAGGAAGAGATCAAGGAACAGTGTTTGTAAAAAATGTAAGAGTCTGGTACCGAATTGTTGGCATGCATTCAGACATTCCTGCAATCATTACAATCATCAAATAAATCGAACTGGAAGGAGTGGTATAAACAAGAGGAAACCGAAAGTGATCTCGGTGAACTTGAAAGCATCACCGCACCATCGCGTCGCGTCGCGTCGCGTCGCGTCGGGAATATTCGGTGAAATCGTCAGGGAAAACTCGTCGGATAGCCTCGGTTACGTTTCACGATGGGAGAGGAGTCGAGGGTGCCGGGAGTTGCGGGCCAAGGCGAACGAAGATGAAGAGGTCTCGCCTGACTTTGGGGAAAGCGTACGAGGGACCGGTTATTGCAGCACGACGCCTTATACCCGTGTGTCAATAATGCTCCATATAGTCATAATACTTTCGATTGTGCAACACGATCCAGACACGTGGCCAAACCCACCTCGGTTTCTTTCGATGAAATCGAAATTCCGTTTCGATTGGAATTTTCAGGTGCCGCGCGGCACGGAGACTTGGGTAACTCGAAAGCCGCGACGCAGACATCGGTGATTAATTATTATTCAAATTCTATCTCTAGAAATAGCGGCATGTTTCCAAATATGAGAAGGTGTTTTCGAATCCCTGCTACCTTTGATCCCAGCGACTCGCATAATTTCTCGACTTTAAGCTGTATGTATTCTTAATCGTAGTTCTCTGCATGGATCCACTGCCTTTCTAATCGGCTATGAATAATTTGTCAGTTTTAATTGTGCACGAATTAATTGTGCATGAACGATTCGAAATGGAACAGCAATTTTGAATGCTCGCGTTTTTCGGAATGCTATAGTTTTGATGCATTCAAGATTGAGAAAAATTAGCTTGCAACGCGAGAATGCGCCCTCAACGTACGTCGATTTCATCGGAACCGGTGATCGCGTTGCAGCGGGGACCTTCGCGAAGCGAATATTTGCTCTCGTCGCGCGTCGACGGGAATCCGCGAAAAGCGAGTTAATTGAACGGCGGATAGTTGTAAGAATGAAATGTCTGCCAAGGTCGGTAACTTTCCAAGAGCTGGCGGTAACTTTTGTAGACTCGACTGACCACTGACCTCTTCTCGGTTTGAATGGGACTGGCGCTGAAAGCGCATCCACCTCCATTATTTTGCGCGGTGAGCATTGTCATTTAAATAAACCCCGCGCGTCGAACGTTTCCGGGAACCGGGTCGCGGTTCCGCGAATAGATCTGCTCGCAGATAAACCCGGAGCCGAAGGAACTTTTGCAATGGACCACGAGGAACCACGAGGAACCACGAGAAACCACGAGAAACCACGAGAAACCACGAGCAACCGATTTCTAGGGTCCCAGACCTCGGGATCGTTGGAAGAGATACGAAATTCTGCCGGTTGCGAATCCTCGAGAGTGTTTCGTGCGCGGTTTTTGCGATGCGCGATCGCGAAAGCTGGTCACGATCGAAAATAAATTATCGGCGGGATGTATATTTGTTGTGCAAATCCTCGCACCGGATTTTCCAGATCGCCTCTGGACCGAGAATAACCGGCGAGAGGCCGCGGAACGAACGAAGAACGCGGCGACTGACTCTCGCAATTGTTGCTTCGCAGCAAAAAGATAATCGAGGAATCGGCCGTGAAAGCCACGGCAGCTATCCGAATCTTCGGCAAGTAGCTAGAAAGTATGACACCGACGGAGACATAATGTACATATGTATATGTATAATACTACGTAGACTTTCCGATCGTGCCGATTTCGAGTTGCTCAACGACCTCGTTTTTCGAAGAAACTATTTGTTTCTTCTTCTAATCGTACCCTGAGGAATAAGAGAGAAGTTAACTCTTTCGTGGTTCCGTCTATTTTTAAACGATCGCCGGATCGATATGTAAATACTCTCGAAGGAGTTGTTCGGAATTGGGAACGGTGTCCTTGGAATTTTCAACAACCGTTCCACTTCCTGCAAGATGAAGAAGCGTCTCGAAGCGTCTTCCGGTTCTCAGAGTATCGCTCTGCTCGGAGAACACGGGCGCGGCTAAAATAATTTGTAATAACTAATGCGGACGACATAATAAAGTCGTACGGAATGTCCTGATTACATGCGATTAGCTAAGTGGGTCGTCGTTTTTATCGGCACACAGCTTCGTACTTCGTAGTTTACGACTTCTCGGAGAGCTCGAAAGTTTGCTACGATGAATAAAGCTGCCGAAACAAGGTAGCTTTGTCCGCAATCATTTTCACGAATTGTAGTTCAATTATTTTCTTTGCTGGTTTCACTGTGCATCGCCTTGGAAACGCGGGGAAAATCGTAACGATAATAATCCGAGTGAGCCAATCGAGGACCATCGCGGCATAGAAAAATAAATTGTGCGAGTGCAAAACAGCGATTAGTAATTGAAATTCAGAGGAACGAGACTAGTCTTCGGAAGAGCGCGATGATCCACTTTAGAGCGGGAAATCCGAGTTAATTGGTCCACCTATTGTCATTTGCTCGGCGACACTAGATTATAGCCCCTTGATCGACACGACTAACAACTGCTCTAGGTCCTTAGCTCCCTACTGGCAGACACAACTCGTCGGTTACAGCTTACAGCGGATTACTTAATCCTACGCGGCTCGAAGCACGAGGTGGCCAAAAAATTCGCGACGCACCAAAATTAACAAAGGCGGGTTCACCCGACAACAGTTGCATCCAGGAAGCGGATGAAACTGTTAACTTTTATGAATAAAAGTTTATCGAACTTCCAAATCATTTCTGTTCAAAGTTAATTCCGTATGTTAAGCATTTGCACTCGAAATGCGTAGGAAATTCAATATTTACTTATACATGTCACACTTTAATTTTTAGCAATTGTTTTTGTTTGTAGTGTGATAATTATTATCTTCAACGTATAAAAATTATTAAAAGAAAGAAAACATTTTGATCTTGCATAATGATCTGTAATCTACTAATAATTCTGTTATAACGGTTCAACATCAACGGTTATTCTACATTCGGTTAGCGAGAGCTGTAGAGGAGGACCGTATACATCTCAACGAATATCTACAGGTAAGTTAAAGACAAGATAAAATGGATCCGAAACGAGTTCGCGTTGTACTATTAAACAACAAAATCCATTATTTGTTCTAAAATTCCGCGATCGAGCCGTTCACAAGCCAAATCGATGAATCCTTTCGAATTTTCTTACGATTTTCAACCGACCGACTCGATCGACTTTACTAATCTCTAACAATGAGTTCCACTGAACGACAAAAACTGAAAGAACTTTTCAAAAAGGAATGCACACCCATCGATTTTGTCTATAGTTTCGCTTCTGGAGATAATCGATCGGTCAAACGAGCGGCTCAATTATCGACTGGATCATCCACCGCGCGATTAACAAATACACACGTGCGCCTATCAGCCAGATGAATTAATTACGATTACATATTAAAATTCCTCAGATAATATGTAAATACCGATGGTCAAAAATTCAAACTAGATATTTAGCATAGGTGCCTCGAGATCGAAGAGATTCGGTGGGAGCGATAACGCCGTCGCGTCGTCGACACAATGAGTCGCTTAATTACTTCTTAAATATAGCAGCTAGTAAAATGCGGTCGGCGTACCTTGCACAGGTGCACGGATCGGGAGTCTGCGAAATTGTTGACGAAAGGTGCGCGCACGTGGTCACGGTAAAACAACAAAAATAGCAACAAGTCTCTAAAAAAGAAACCCTTTAACGATCGTTTACATTACAACGATCTAGAAGAGCCGTATCTCTCGCGAATCCGAGATCGTTGAAAATCGTTTCCGTTTATTTTTTTTTTGGTGTTTAGCCAACCGAAAAAAAAAGGTTTGCGTGCCACGTCCCGACCGCGACTCGATATCGCCCGCCGGCTACCGGACACGGTGGATGACAACAATAAATTTGAAGAATAAAAAAAAAAAGTGATACGAAGAAATACCCGACAGCACGGCACACGCCGACTAACGAAACTGCGCTCGCACGCGAGTATAGGCCGATCGACCCTTCAGAAAACGATCGTCTTTTTTCGCTGGTGCTCGGCAGTCCTCGCTTCTCCGAGTTTCTGTTGCTCTTTCACCGATCCACCGACCACGTGGTTATTTATTGGATCGTCTGCAACCCTGTCGATCGAGAAGAGGAATTTCCGCTTCATTGTACGCGATATTTTCTAGGCATCGAATACCGACGATGGGTCTCCACTCCAGGATTCGATATTGTACCGATCTTTGCTTTAACATTATTGCAACCAAACGTTCGGGTTAATATTTAATACTCGATCCGATTTTTTATTCTGTCGCTACCTTCGTGGTCACGTGCAACCACAGTGTGCCTAGATCACGTGTCTTCAGAATGCCACGAAATTATGGAACGTTCGTCGAACTATTATAATAATAGCTGGTCATGGTGATAAACTGGCGTTATCCTCGGCAATTTTCAATTTTAGGTCTTAAAATATGTAAAATATAAAAAATGCATAGTGACTGGTTTTTGATGAATTTTTTTTAGCGGCTCGCCCCCCCCCCCCCCCGCTCTCCCACCTTCTGCACCCCTCCCTGGGAAACTTAACACAAACTCACTCTGAAATTCACTTAAATTTAAATCGAAAAATGATCAAAACTGTCAACCTAATCATCAACATTGGCTAAAAGCTCGAGTTACTGTCTTGTTCTTTGTTGTCATTAAACTAAATTTCAGAGTGAGTTCGTGTTGGGTGTTTCGGGGAGGGGGTGCAGGGGAAACGGCTCTACCTAAAGAACAAATTCGGTCATTCAAAATAGGCAAAATTCGCAATAGTGGTTCTGACGGTTGTTTGCGAATATCTCGGAAACTAAAAGAGACCGCCATATACATAGTATGTAGTACTTCCAAAGGAAAAAGTTGTTTAGGATTATGACATTGACAACATATTTCAATTTCATCAAAATCCGAGAGGAGATAACGTTTCGACAAGTTTACCTTATTTATCTATTAGAAAAGATTTCCATCAAGTCCGATGAGTCGAATCGATGGAAAATCACCGAATAAATTCAACTATACTACAATGAAAATTCGCTAGCCCACCGAGTAGAGAGATCGGTGTTACATTGCAACATTTCGAAAGTGTTGACCGGTGATAATCTAGGACCTAGACTAAGACCTCTTAACGTTTCAGCAAATTCACCGTTGCGTTTGTGCTTTCTGTGCTCGATAGCAGTGAACCGATCGTTATCTTTACAATTAACGATGTACCAGCAATCACCTGATAATTTTACGAAGTGTATAGTTCACAGACGAAGGTTTCTTAATCCTTCCGCCTCTGCAGATTTTGACATATGTATCACGAAAAGAATAAGGTAGTTCGACCGCGACCTATACTGTGAGCAGCGATATTTTTCGCCACCATTCTTAAGAAATAAACACTGAATAATGCCAGATATATTAAGCTCGTATTATCTAGAAGATTCATCGATAATATGTATATATTAGGTTAAACGGAAAATTGGTTGATGATATGCTCCTAGATTTTACAAAAATTCTTACAATCGACAGAATATAGATATTTTAATTAGATGTAACATAAATTCGTCGGTTGCATGTACAAATATGTTTGAATCTGAACGATGTCGTTGAGAGTCATGACAAATACAGATTTAAGTGTGATTAACACGTTCACGACGGCATCAGTGAAAAATGAATCATTTTTGTACAACCGATGGTACCCTAACGGCATGAACGTGTTAAATAATAACTATACCGACAACGTATAGTGGATTGTAATCTTTTGCATTGTTAACAGGTTGTCTGCCGCATCGGTCGTGTATTTGTGACACTATGTACTCTGTGACCAAGTGCGACCAGTTGCGACGCGAATTCGTGTACACGGCAGAAACTTTTCACCGGCTCTAATTTGTTTTAATGATTCTAGCTAGACACTCGCGTACTCGGCTCAGAGCAGTCGGCTTCAGTTTCCGGCTGGACGTACGGAGTCAAAATACTCTCGCTCGAGAATGATTCATTGTCGAGAAGCAACGCGAGCGTCGAGCACAAACACTTTTGCGGCTGACTTTTTGCTGCCGTGCGAAAGCCGCATAAATTTTCGAGCGCGGTTCGACTTCCGGTCGCGCTACCCTAACGGGAGAATCGGCGACGGCGAAAGCGCGTCTCGCGATTTTCCAGTGTGTTCCACTGACGATTCATCGCCGATCATCGCCGATGCCGCGCGATCGAATAAGAATAAGCGAACCGGCAAAGTAAACGAAAAAATTGCGCTGGAAACCCGTTTTTTCTTGGCAAAATTATTGTAGCGTTATTTCAAGGTTTAAGGCTTTAGTATAATAGGTCGTTGTATTCCTCCCGACATCGGCTAAAGTATTATCAAATCAAAAATTTATAGATATTAACATTTAAAAAATCGGGCTGATCTCCATTTATTTTTAACTTTTTTTATCGAAATCTGTAGAAAAATGACTGATCGTAACTTTTGATGCGAAGCTTCAAAAATTGAATTTTGGCCATGAAAAACGGGTTTCCGGTCCATTGTGCATCGTTCCGGCAGTTTCGCGAACCAGCTTTCGCAACTTGTGGCGAAAACTAGCTAGGAGAGTAGAGGAATGCAGTTAAACGGTGCGTCTCGCGAGATGCTTTTCGATTTCCGACCAATTCGAAAGTCGCACAATAGCTCAACCCAGTTTCCACGGAACCGGAGAAGTCGCAAGATTTCCGAAACGTCCGCGGCATTGCATAAAAATTCACAGAGAACCACCCACGCTTCCTACCCGTCTCTGCTATTGCTACATTGTTACGCGTGCGCAAACAAAACCGCTAATGGATCCGCAGAAGACGTTCTCGAAAAGAAGCGGAGTTACATTGATATATACGTATACAGAGTGTCTAAATTAAATGGGATCATCTAATTGTCTGTCCTATTTACCGTTGCATCAAACAATTTTCTTAACTACCTCAAGAACAGAAATCGTTATTACAAGAGCTCCCATGCCCCGTTTTCAACCCCCGAGCACAGAGGCCTTTCCCTCTGAAATTAACGGTCCAAGTTCTCGCGATATCGGCCAAAACTCGTTCGTGATAAGTATGGTCGAATTATTATTAGTTTAAGGAACTCCACGGAATCTCCCACCTCGCTGGCCGAGGGTTAAGAACTAAATCGAGAACGTCGGTTTATTTGCGCCGCGTAAGATCCCGGCGTGGAAACGCGCGCGGAACAATTACAGAATTCGGTGGTATACGTTAAAACGATGACTTTAGCTGGAATCGCGTTCGCAGCTGGCTTCGAACGCAACTCACCCTTCCCGGAACTATTTTAAATATAAGGGAAGCGCGCATACCCTGTTCGGGGAAGTATGCTTGGAACCATAATTGCTCGCGCATCGAGCCTCGCCGGGTGCGCCGCTCGTTAAGCGATCCTAATCACGATCGACCAATGGGACAAGAGTTCTTGTCCCATCTTCCTTGAACACGCCGTCGAATATTAATCCACCGAAAATGCGTCACGACGAACAGCTACGTTCTCCAAATCGATCATTCGTATTCCTTTTGCCGATCTTTGCGGATCGTCATACTAAATCTCGGCCGCAAAAAGTCGCTTAGCTTCTCTAATATCTACTTTTGGTCCGCGAACTACCGTAACTCTTAATTCACAAGAGTAATATACAAGGTCGCAGTAAACGACGAACCAGCAAGATTTATATGCGCTACAAAATCGGTGCTTAAACTTATCGGAATAACATCGAGTCTAGAAGCAAACACGTTCACGCAACAAAAACAGAAAAAACAATGCACCCCCGAAGTGGAGTTTGTCGATCTTAACCCGCGGTATATACGACAATTACACCTTGAACAACCGCAAATAAAATTTGGATATCAATATTTATAAAAACCGAGAAGATTGTGTACACTTTAATTTTTAAAGGCTTCTCTATCTCCAGCAGATAAAGCGTTAAAAACGTAAAAAATAGATAGAAGAAGATCGCAGCAATTTCTTGTGTTAGCAATGGAACAGCGTGGACCAGAGTGGCGGCGCGATCCTATACGTTCCGTTGGATATTCAATCGTTCAGGCGCAACGTGACTCGATTCGCATATTCCGATTGCTTCGTCGACTCATTCTCGATGTTTTCAATGGGAAAATGCGAGATGCGTGTAACGCGATCGTCAGGAGGCGATGTCGGAAATGGAATTTCTCGTTATTTGCTTGTGGATCGTGATTCGGTGATTGTTGTCTCTTTTGTAAGAATAATTCGAAGTTCGTATGGAGAATGGCACGCATGACTTTATAAACGCAAAGTATTTGTGCGGTTTCTCCCGAGAAACGCGACCGGCATACTCATTCACCGTGTCCGTTCATTGTGCATGGAAATCCTGAATCTACGGACGGAAAATCCTACGACGATTCGAAACTAATTATCTCCTAACATCTACGATCCACTGTTCAACAAGCGACGCGAATGAATCGCACGCGTTGCTGAAAAAAAAAACGGAAATATACATCGGGTTGTTTAACATTGTTCAATATTCTGATCGGTTTCTCGTTTTTGCGTCCGCTCCACTCGAAAAACATGTTAAATATTTAATACGAACGGATTTTACGATACCTTTACCTTTTGCACACGCTTGGACTTGCAAATGAAAATTATGTTCCAATAGTTTCCACGCACGAGACATTTTCTGTACTCGATACAAGTGTTGTATTTAGTTCCTCCGCAACAATTACCGAATTCTTGTCAGTGTTGTTTTTTAATGTTACCGATAAGCAACAACGCAACGACTGTAACGTGTGTCCGACCGTACAGTGTTCTACATTATTATAGTATAAGTATAGTATATACCTATATTATAACTAAAAACGTAATTTATTTTACAGGAGACTAGCCTTCAAATTTTCCGCGTATTCGAACGATAAGATGCGAATGCCGAGTTTCAGGGATCGATTACGACAACAAAAATAAACAGTCGTAAGTAGGAAAATTGATTTCGAGGAACGAACGAAGTTATGCAAACACCATACATAAGCATAACCTATGAAAAAGTATGAATGCCAAGATCGTGAACGTACCGTAATTATACTTGTCCGAAGGAAACTAAAACACGCTTCTGACCAGGATCATCCTTTAGAAATCTGCATGATGGCCAATTCGTGTTTTGTTTTTTTTTTTAAATCACAAGTTCACATATTAGTTAACATTTTACACACTGTCTTCATCGACAGCATACTGCTGCACAGCTGCCTGCACTCTCTAATGCGAACTCAACGACACCTGGATCGTATCGCGCGAACTATTTATTCGAGCGAACCTGCATCAGAACAATTTACTATAATTTTTATCTAATAAAAAAATGTCAAGATTATTCAGACTTACTAATTAACAATTATTTTTGGAAATGATAGGATAGAATACACTTAACCTATGAAAAGCAACAACATCCATCTGCTAATATTTTATATATTATTCACCATAACTGATATTTTACAGATCGATCACTGTATATTATTCGTGGCACGCCGTTTCTTAAAATCATATCATAATAACTTAAAAATACCCACTTGTTCTTCTAATCTCAGTTTGATTTTTGCGTATCGCTGGAATGTCTAGCATGATGCATCATAGACTCTACTCTATTAGCAGTTTCTCTTACAACATCGGATATTTCATCCGGTAAATGATCTAAGGTAGGAATATGCGCGGATAATCTTTTGTACACGGAGTCTCTATTGCTGTCCTTCTTATGCCTACGCTGTTCTTCGTACTTTAATTGTTGCTTAAAAAATATTGCGCTCTTGATAAACTCCAAGGTATTCTCGAAACTTTTCCCTGCACCGTGCATCGTTTTTACGGCGCTGACAGCGTATTCTACATCGTAACATCTACCTAGAAGCTGTTGCTGAAGTGCCAATACTTCTACCCGCTTCTCCACCATGGGAGGTAATGCTTTTCTTACGTGTTCTTGGAGCCTGTAGAACGCAAGAGACGGCTCGTTTGCAACTATGTGCATGTTTTCGGATATTCTTTCAGTCGCTGCGAAAGAAGTAAAAAACGTTTCAGTAATTAAAACAGTGGTAGATGATACGGTAAACCCTCCTACAACACATAGCAACAATTGCAATTTGTATAAAATTTAATTTAATTTAATATGATATGTACTAATTCTGCGTTTCTTGTAACACGGTTTCCATATAATACGGTATGAATTGTGGTCGGTTTATACTCATCTGTGCAGTGTCAGATCCAGGGCCCGGACACAGTTTGGTACGAGCATCTCGAACGCCTTTCGACTGGCCTTCGGATACGCTCGAATCTGCATAAACACAGAAGATGTGCCCTAACCGACTAGTATAAACCAGCCTTTGACACTAAACTTATTTTACAATTATTGAAATAATAAAAATTTATTTCATGAGAAATGACTGTATAGATATATTTATTAGTAGCGCACGTGTTACAATAGGAGCCGCACAAAGTCTAAATAAAACCAATCTTGTCATTTTTATAAGGGAACATGTATCAGTTACTTTTAAGGCTCGGTAAGTTTAGTGTTAATCGTGTTACAGGAGGGTTGACTGTATTTAGAAGCATTTTATCCAAGAATATTATAACCTCTCTTGACTCTCGTTTCTAGTTCCTGATCCGATTGATAAACCTTTGCAGCCATTGCTTACAAATGCGTATTATAATGTATGATAATGGTATTAATATACTAATGATACGTTCATGTAAATATTGTCAGGACACAAGTTTGCAAAGTAGTTTGACGGAAAGGTCAAATTATGCAGACGTACATATTTGTTCAAAACTTCACAATGTGCTTGAAATAATAAATACAAATCGTGTGCTGTTATTAATGTTTACACTTGATGACAACAACATGTTCGTGAAATATTTTCTTCGGTGTCAACAAGGTTAACGTAAACACTCGGTGACAGATCGATTCGTTTTGGCCGCCATTTTCTGATATGGTTGTTACCGGAAGTCCTCCCCATCCACACAACAGTGTGTTCCTTCATCGAAACGTGGCAGGAAAATGTGTGCTGTTGGCACTTCTCTCAAATGTGTTTTCTACATAGCTCTTCTTATGGTGTGATTGTTTCGCTGTCGTGAGTGACACGAGTTCCGTCGAAGAGCAAGGTAAAACTTGATAAAACCGTGAAATTATTCGATAAAGATACAGCGTCCCGATCGTAAAACCTCGAATGAGATTTTAAAAGACATTTTTCATGCAAATTTGAGCTCGCGTTCGACACGTTTAAGTGATAAATCAACAAATGACTCCACCGAACGGGATAAGTTAGCGGCTTTTTGCGAACAAAGTGTGCACAGCTTCTCCTGTCGCGATATAGTTCATATTTTCCTTGAAAATAAATCGTTTCGTTCATTAATTCATTCGATTTTCAGCATGAAGTGGCATATAGCATTCGCAGCGTTTGCTGCATTAATCCTCACCATACATGCCGAGGAGGAGGAAGAAACTGCAAGATTGTTGATATCGAAGCAGCTACTTAACAAATACCTCGTCGAGAATATGGACATCGTAATCAAGGTAATTATCAGAATGATTTAACAATCCAATTGAGGGTTGAACATTAAGTCTTTTACATATACCTTCCGTTTAAAGTACACAGTACACAATGTTGGAAACTCGGCTGCATTGGAAGTAGAGATCACAGACAACTCTTTCCATCCTGATCACTTCACTCATGTGAGCGGCGAACTGAATGCAAGGATAGACCGTGTTCCACCTTACACTAATGTCAGCCACATTGTTGTTGTGAGGCCACGCAAATACGGATACTTTAATTTCACATCTGCGGAGATTTTGTATAAGACTAAGGAAGATGCACCCAGATTACAATTTGCTTTGAGCAGTGAACCTGGTGAAGCGATCATAGTATCGTTCAGAGATTATGACAAACAATTTTCGTCTCATGTGGTGAGTAGCTATATAATTTCTAGTAGATATAAGTATTACTCTGAATATAGTTACAGCATAAAAAACTTTTTCCAGATTGACTGGGCCGCATTCGCTGTGATGACGCTACCATCGTTGGCTAGTCCTTTCATGCTGTGGTATTCGAGCAAAAGTAAATACGAGAAGTTACTAAAAGCATCGAAAAAGCATTAATCCTGTAGATTCGTATTAAGTTATTTCGAAGGAGGTTGTTTTTTCACGCATTTGTAAGAAAAGCCAAACTGTTCCGTCATGTACATCTAATTTTGTAATAAATATTACCTCTAAAGAATCGACACCACTGCGTTCGAACCAGACTAGTGATTATTTGAAACCATGTACAGCACTCGTCGGGTTAAAGTTAAAACATGAACATAAATACGTACTAGAATGTACTAGAAAACATTTTAATTTTTACAGTGTATAATACATGTCGTTTGTATAGTCGTACTTACATAAGATTGTGTACTATCTATCTTAATATGTAGATGGAAATTATGTTTACATTGTGTTCAATGTTTATAGCAAAATATATGGAAAATCATTTAATCATGAAAAAAGGCAAATCATAATAAAATATACATGTATGTATAAAAAGAAAGGTGTAATGCAAATGCTGTATTTGCATTGTCACATGAGAGCATACGACTGTACGATTAATTGTATAGTAACATTGTGATCGCATAAATTATCAGCTATATGACTAGGAACCATATACCTCAAATTTCTAAAGAAAAAATATAACCGAACGCATCCTAGAAATATACTTGCATTAAAATCCAGTGTTAACTTTTCTACCAAAGTATAAAATTGTACAACTTAAGAGTCTATATTGGAGAATGTACATACTCTTATGTGTCCGTAAATTACCGTCTATGCGTACTGTCGTTAGATGTCGAAAACATCTTCGAGTCTTTTAATCGGTTTCGTAATGAGAATGAGTTACAATGGCAATTAAGGCACCAGTTTCTGACGATCAAATATCTGTTTCAAAATGAAACTAGTGTAAGTATAGTGTACCTTCGCATTCGAAATGATACCGCAGGACTTTCGATTAAGTGTTCAATGATCTATTTCGTTTGCTTGCGGAGTAAAAACCACGGGGATTGCCGTAAACCGGGTCGAATGCCGAAAACGGTCTTATGGGTGTTATCGGAGTTCGCGGAGTAGACATATTTGTACTGTTCATTGTAGTCGAGCATGGGGTGCTAGTTTTCTTCAATTGCGGAGGACATTTGTCAGCTGCAACACATATCAATATTATTATTATGTATTATCAAGTAGTATAAAATAATGATTTTTAAAGCAATAAATTACGTACCAAAAACTGTCCTGTTCTTTATATTCAAATCAATATTCGCCATTTTATTCTTCCATACTGTTTCAAAAAGAAATAAAATATTAATAAAATAAGCGTATGAAAAATGAAAAAACATTTGAGTTAAAACCAAGGGAGTACGTACTGTAGAAGCAAGTTATCACAACGACCGCAAATGTTCCGAAAGTGTAACGATGGAAATACATGTAGTCAACCCAATGAATTCCAGACAGCGGTATGAAATTTTCGTACTTTGTAACGCGCACGAAAAGCTGGATAAAAAGATATGAATTATTAGAGGAAAATAATGAATTCATAATTCACTGTTCAACTACTTACAGATATATTCTGTTTCGTAACATCATTTGCGACGATAACTTTTTGTCCTTGAATTTCATCATGATTGTGCATTAATCGTAACTTATATTGCATCGTTGACTTTGAAATATACTGGCGTGCAGTTACGGTCAATCCGTTCGGTACATCGATCTAAAACAAAAAAAAAAAACATTAAAAGTTCAAAAATATACTTTTGAATCATGTTCTTTAGAAAAACTTCAACCTACTGTGAGATGATCTAACACAGACTGCAGACCGTAAATTTCAAGCGTCGCGGTTGGAATTGTCTGAGAATGAGTGTTAATAAAAACAACTTCTTTAGCATCTATGTAGACAGGCGGTAGATATGCTACTTCCAATGGCGCAGCCTCGATGTCTTTACTTTGCGCGCTTACTTGAATGCGGCTTTCGAATGTGCTAGAAATTATGTTCGGAGAGCCCATAGGTATTACATCACAGTAATAAAATCCTGCAAGGAAAGTGCATCTGTAGAAAAATTAAATGCTTTCACATTTTGAACTAAAATAATACCAACCAGTTGAAATATCGAATCGTGGTTTAATCAGGAACAAATCTTTCACTCCCACATTCGAAGTGATTGGAACCAGTTGTACATTACAAGTGTAGGGAAACGAGTTCAAACTAAACGAAGTAAACGTTCTGCAACCACCTAGACCTCTGGACAACACATTGTTTTCTTTAACTTGCTCGTCTTTGCTCTTGAGAACAAGAGGAACGCTGAACGTTTCGGTTCCTGTGATGTTTCGACCCCTCAATGGAACGATGGACACCTGTAAGAATAAAAATGAGTCACAAATAGTATTATAGAAAAATTAGTCACAAGGATTTAAAGGTATCTAAATATTTTCAAGTAGTAGCGACAATCGGTACCTTTGCAATAGGCTGAATATTGACTTCAATTTCGCCCTGCATGTGCGTTGCAAGACTATGTTTCACAACCGCATAACCCACGTTCTTTGCTTTTCCTATTCCCGTTATGGGATCTACGGTCAAGACATCGGGAGACGATGATTGCCAATAACCAGGATCACCATCAGAAGATAGAAGCGGCATCGAGAAGCATACTATGTCACCAACAGTCAGCGTCGTCTACAAATATAGAATATTGAGTCAGTGCAAAAGTTCGTACCCGATTTCGTCTTAAAATGTTAAGTCGGTACAAAGAATAAAAAAATATTTAAAAATTTCGTGGACTACCTTAGTCGGGAAGACTATATCTCCAATCATCATGTGCACGTAATCGAACATTCCATTGGGATGTTTTTCATTGAACGCCTTTACAACGAGGTCTCCGTTTTCAATGAACTTGGCGGAGACTACATTTTTAGTGTTTATAGAAATTGAGGTCAGATCGGCGCGATTTAGCATTGTTTTAGCATTCACTGCGGCAGCATGGAACTTTGTTCCAACATTGTCATAATAATCTAGCGCGTAGTCCAACTCCATACCCTTTGGCAACATGTTCAATTCCTCTCCGTTTCGAATTCGCAGGATTGTCTTCAACGACAGCATCATGTAGTGAACCGGCTTGATCTGCAACAAGGTAATTTGGTTAAAAATAATCTTTTATTTGGCTCGAATCATGTATTCTGAATCTTACCTCAACGATAATGATCATCGACTGCTTCAAGTTGTACGCCTCGGTGTTCGTGACGGAAATGACTATCTTTCCACAGTTTTCGCCGGCTCTTACAACACCGTCTTTGTCAACAGTTACAGTCTTCCATGCTGCCGTTAAATGCGTGTCTTCCGAGTCATTACCATGCATGGTTGACAATATCTTGTAAATAGTTGAGCCATGCCTATCACGGTTCGTTTGCAGTTTCAACAAAGAATTGGGAGACATTAGTATCACCGGAACAGTTGAAGGCAATGCAGGATACGTTAAACGAAGCTCTTCAAAGATCTCAACCTTAACGAACGTAGTAAACGTTACATCATTCTTAAACCCAGCTAATATATTACTGGGCATAGTAACATTTAAATAAATTGTCGCTAATCCAGGTCCAATCGCCTTAGCCCTCAAAGAAACTTCATTCTGGTACCTGATATTAATACCAGTCCCTTCGTACATATTGTGCAGAGTGATCAAGTTGGAGTCACTGGAGGACCACATGAAGATTAATGGCAGTTGCATAGAGCCTATGATGAGCGGTGTTAAATATTCCGGAATTCCAAAAGCCCAGAGTGGAAACGTTGCACCGATTGTTACTCTGCTTGTGGGAACAACAATTTTTATACCTTCGAGGTACAGCACGTGTATATCGGCATAGTCCTCAGAGTAGATGACTTTGTTCCCTTTAGCGTTAAGTCCAATGGCTCTGACAACCAGCTTCGACTGTCCCACCGCCTTTCCCTCGAATATGCCATAACGATCGACGCTGAGAATATCATTGTTTTTAACAGAGAACTCTATCTCTGCGTTCGAAGGTCCTCCAGTGGTCTGGACCTGATAAACAGTTCCCACCAGTATCGTTAAGTTCTTCGGGAAAACTCTCAGAGGAAGGAAAACCTGAATAGTTGGCGATTCACTCTGAATTTCTCTGTCACCTCCTTTGTTAATGAAAGTTAGCTGCGATTCTCCTTCTGCCATGCCGTAAATCGTATACAACAGTAAACTGTAAGGAGGATTGCCGTGCTCGCTAGCAGGCAACTGTTTAACTTCTACGCAATCGTTATCGATCTCTGCTGTGAATTCTAACGCGTTCAAAGATGGCAATTGTATGATGTGACCGTTTGTATCGAAGAGCTTCAATCCAGCTTCTATGCACTTCCCTTTCTCAATTTTTTTGACTGTCTCTACTTGTATGACTGCAAGCTGCTGCACCTCGATGATAGCCTCAGCCGGTTTCGATGGCAAACAGAGGTCCACCAAGGCCAAGTTCAGTATCCCCGATTTCTTCGGAGTGATGCTAATCGCTTTTGTTGACTCCAAGTAGCGAACATCCGCGACATCGTCCACGCTCAACACAAATTCGTAGTAACCGGAGCCTTGACTGACTTGTAAGTAATATTTTGCGCTAGGGTCGTTCAGCACCATCAGTTTGTTAGGATTGATGATAGTGTCGTTCACTAAAACTATTTCTATGGATGCTTGTATACGCGGAGTCTCGTAGATCCTCCTTTCAGTCTCAATTGCAAATGGTGGCCACTCGGGGATGATCTTTAACTTGCTCAGAATATACTTCTGGTAACCAGTGACGGTGGCTATTAATGCTAAAGAACCAGAATGCTTTTTAAAGATAACGTTTTGGTAGTAGTGCTTTGGTAAAACCACGTTCATGTCCGTAACCGTCTCTTCTATCGAACCCGAAGACATTTCTACAGAACCTATAGACGTGGGCTTCAAGTTCCAATCTATGTGCAAGCTGGTGATGTTGTCGAAGGTCCTACCCTCTTCGTCTTTCACGAGTACGATCAGTTTCAAGCTCTTATCGCTATGCGCCATTATCCTTTCCGTGTTGAGACTGATAGGACAGTTCTTGCTATCTTTAAACTCAGGCTGCAGGTAAATGTGTCTCGGTTTGCCGCAAATGATCCTCACCGTTTGCGTAGCGTATGTGCTTTTGCAATTCGGTAACAGAGGAACATTTGATATAGTGTACGTTAATACTACATCGCCCAGAGCCTTGCACATTACCTCGACCACCGATATTTTGTACAACCCACCCACCATATCCCCGTGCTCTGTTACTTCAATAATCTTTTTCTCGGACACCTGGACCTTCCGCAAGTAACTCTGAGGTTTGTTGGACCACGGATGAGGTCCTCCTTTGAAAACGATTTTTCTAGAAGAGCCCACAGCCAATACAGACTCTCTGCTATTCGGATGCACCGCCTCCAAAGGCTCGTAGGCCGACACGGTGACGTTATCGGTTAAATATTGACCATTAGCGTTATATACTACTGTTATTTCGGACGTTCCAACATCCTTACTCGTGACCGCTATCACAGCACACGCGGTGCTAACGGGGTCTACAAGTTTACTGCCGTTCTGCCTAAAATTACCATCCGGAATGTACGTTTCAAAATTAATATCTCCGCAGTCGCTGAAAGGTATCTCCTTCGAGTCTGTCTCGTTAATTAGCTTCCCATATAACGCGATATGGAGATAAATAAGTTCTCCTACCGCTGCTTCCATGCTGTACTCCACCACTTTTAATTTCGACGGTGGGAGAACGTATACCTTCGCCGTGTCTTTATTGTATTGATTCCTTGTCATCGCAACACTTATGTCTGTAGCTCCAGCTGCCAAAATTCGAATTCCTCCATTCTGGGAGACGGTCACTATGGACGGATGCCTGCTGGACCATACGTATGATCCGTCGCCTCCGCTTGCTTTTAATACTATGTCGTATCGGGATTTGGCTTTAAAGTCCCATGGAACAGCCAATATTTTAGGCTGAATGGTGACCGGAGTGTGAATCAGAAGCTCGGCTCTTGTGGTTGGATGCGAAGGTAGTGAAATCTTTTTACCGTGTTTGTCAATTATACCGTAAAGAGTAGCTTCGACAGTCATTGTCCCACACATGGTAGGTACACCTACGGCGTAGGTACCATTCTGTGTTATCATTTTCGGGTCGAAATGCTGCTCGTCTATCTTCATCAACACCTCCACGCCTTCCCCGATGTGGAACTTATGGTCTTTATTGTCGTACAACTCGACCAAAATTTCGTGAGTGTGGCCAAGTATTAATCCCCAATTTCTGTTAGGCAAAACTGCAAGAGTAATGTAAGCTACATAGTTTACCGTGACCGTAGCGGATGGCAGAATAACAGGATACTCATCGCGGACGTTCTTGTCGTGCAAAATGACTTTGGTGCGCCCTAGGGTTCGAGCATACGCGAAATCGTGATCGTTGTCGATTTCTAGTATGTCTGGGTTCTTGGCTTCTAAATAATACTGGCTGGATGGCAAACTTATCTCTTCTAAACGGCCCTGACGAGCTTGCATTATTTTGTATTTGAAACTATCGTGTGCCATTACCGTTATGTCCGATGGAATGATTATTAAATTAGCTATTACAATCAGTTCTACTTCTATCGGAGGTACATGTTTGTATTCTGGATGCGGTAGTCTCACCGAGACCTTTGCTGTTCCAGTTTTTATCCCCTCCAACAATACTATGTGACCCTTCTTGTCTATCACATCCAAAGCAGCGATAGTGGGAGGAGTCTCGTATTGCGATTCCTGGTAAGTCATAAACCTTAAAATATTGTTAGCAGTTTTACCATCCGACACGCGTTTGTCGGCATTCTCAATGTTCCAGACAAATTCCACTCCAGCTAGAGTGGTAAACTCATTTCCTACAGGAAAAATCCTTAATTTAACAAGTATAATAATTAGAATGTTATAGTATAATAAATAGATTTAGATGAAATTGTTTACCTTGTTCATCGTAGGCTCTCACTTCGAACGCTTCCGGCGCTTCTTCTATGTACAATTCTCTGGTTGTCGTGACAAGGTTCAAAGAATAGATTGCGTCGACTATAACGTCGCATCTTAAAAACTGTCCTGTATTTACGTCCTCTGCTAAAACTATCGCTGTGTTTCTACTAGACTCCCTTGTTATCGTTTGAATCAAAATAGCCGAAGAACAAGTCCTCTCGACATTTTCATTAATGGGGATTAGCTGAATGATATCTATGCGTGACGTTGACCTGAAATTAATATATAAGTTTTGTTGTAACACCTGGGAGAATAGAATTTTTTACTTTCATGGTATCTAATTTAGAACGTACAATAGTTATATCACAAATTGCAGTCTCTTTTTTCATATGAATTCTTAAAATAAATGTTACGTTTACGAACTGGTGAAGGTTATATGAGAAGTTATATATATATACATGTATGAAAACAAACTAGAAGACTAAAATAATGATGATAAAATTGTTCGGAAGTGAACGACATTTTTATGCGAGTAAATGATAGTACAACAAAATTAACATAACAAAAGAAATAACGACTACCATTGATAACAAGCACCGTCGGTGACTTCTAGCGTGAAATTCACAGCGAAATCATTAAATACGGGCAACAGTACTCTTGGCACGTTTAATCTGTGCACCGTAGCATCTGACACCACACAAAATAAAACGAAAAATACTACTAATGTCATTATTCTAGCTGTTCTAGCGGACACTGCCACTTTAGCGGCAATGCTCTCACGTGTATTCACTACGGACTACGGGCTGCTAAAGTTGGCGGTCTCTAAATAGCTTTCAAACCATAATGCATTTCTCGATATGACAATCGACACCTACGGTCGATTCGACAATCGCACTTGTCTTTCGACTCTGTTCAACTTCAGAGGACACTCTGTCGTTTGATTCCGTTATGCAAATTCAATTATATTTTCAGATGTCCAATAGGTATATCATCAGAGAGTCTGATATCATATAACGATAATAGCCATGCGTGAATGATTCTTGCCGAGCTGGCCATAAGAGACTGTATAAACGGCGACAAAAATCATTTGTTCCTGAAAACATAAATTTAGCGCCACTTCATGTAGCTGCAAAACGCTGAAACTGTTAGTGAAATATATCGACCGAGGCCGATATTACAGGTTGCGTCATCTAACGGCAAAATTTAGGACGACGGTCGGTAACTTTGGCTACAAGTTCGAGCATTTTTTCATTGGCGCTACGCTTATGCACTTATGTTTATTTAAAAAATAAGGCACTGGATCACAACTGTTCCATAAGCCAAAAATACGTTGAATTGTCTTATGAAAATACATACTAACATATAATCAGATATAATTATAACTATATATGTATTGCACAAGTAATTGCAGCATTCTCAAACTAAATCATATAAAAATATAGTGTATCTAGAGAGTAGTGGTACTTCAGGTACTTCGTCAATACATATATATGCTTAGCCTACCGTGTTACCACTTACAACTGTTACATATTTGGTGCGAGATGGTATTAATTCCGGTTTTACTATTGATCTTGTTAGTAAAGCTACACAATGATTTTAGTATTTCGTACTTTCAGCTATAAATTGTTAATTGCAGTTAGATTTTCGACGTTCTTGAAAAGTTAGGAAATAAAGTAGAATATTCAATGGTTAATTTTAAGGAGGGAATTTAGGTATCAAGGAGAAATTGCTATATGCAGTTATCCAGTGAATGGAAAACTCAAAGGCAGTGCCGCCATTTTTGGCCAATGTCGCTTTTCGGTAATTGGGAGGTAGACGACGACGACTAATTGTAAGTACTGTAACGGAGACTGCTAACTGTTCCTTGGTCCCATAAATTAGTCTTACGGACACAGGCTCTTGACGCTATGTTTGGGCCCATGGCCCACGCTGCGACAAGTAAGTACCATTGAGAGCGGTACGGCCAGGGTGACTTTCCAAAGAGTGTCAACTAAAACCTTCCAGTCGTACCCGAGTCATAAACCAATAAACTCATCAAAGAGAAGTTCTGAAAGGACTCTCAATAATAGCATTATTTAAAGTTGAACGCAGCGTAAATCCAAATTGAAACTAGAGTCGGCCACAAACTAAATAATCATGTCTCAACAGCCTCCATCCGCAGATCAGTTAATTCGAAAAACAAGCTGCACCGAACGTACATAAATACAGTGTAATGAATTGGAGGTGAATTTCCCAGTTTAAATGATTTTGGGCCCTGAAAAGGGCCATTTCTGCATGTATGTATGTAGATGCTATGAACAAGTTCAAGCTTTCTTGTCGGTCTTCTTGGGCAAGAGGGCCACCTGGATGTTGGGCAGCACGCCTCCTTGCGTGATGGTGACGCCGGACAGCAGTTTGTTCAGCTCTTCGTCGTTGCGTATGGCCAGCTGGACGTGTCGTGGAACAATCCTGGATTTTTTATTGTCCCTAGCTGCGTTTCCAGTCAATTCCAGCACCTCGGCAGCCAAGTACTCGATGACCGCGGCCAGGTAAACCGGTGCACCAGCACCCACGCGTTCCGCATAATGTCCTTTCCTCAGCATTCGATGAATGCGACCCACCGGAAACTGTAATCCGGCTCGGGTGGAGCGGGACTTTCCCTTCGACTTAACTTTGCCACCTTTTCCACGGCCAGACATCCTGAACTTTCACTGAGCAACAAAGGACTCGAAGAATAAACTGTGCGTCACGTCGTCTCGACTGAGAACACTGAGAACGAATGATGCGACGCAACGCCGAAGCTTGGTATTTATGCTATTCGGCGTGCTCAAGGCTCCGCCAATCAGAAGCGAGCTGCTGTTTCATTGGTGCGGCGCTGGTCGCCTTCTGAAGTCCGTTTATTTGTTACAAGGTTTTGTGATAACTATTATGTTTTGCAATATTGTACTACATTTTTTAAAACATAGTAGTTATCTATAGCATAATTTTTTTTAGTAATATTTATTATATTAGACATAACTAGATATTAGTTGTACATAGTAGGATGTTTCTTTTTAGATCGATCATAAAAATTTACACGTTTCATTTGTTAGATAACTTAAAAAAACAGTAGTATAACAGAATAAGCATATTATGTTCGTATAATGTTCTGTTAGGCTATCCGTATGGGTTCACGGAATAGACATGTGTTCTAGATCAGGACAAAGCCACGGGAATTCGCATCTACTTTTTGTCTACGGAAATGCCCCATATCTACTCCGAATAACATAAACAAATATGTTCGTTAAAAATGAATGGAAATACAGACATATTCTTTTACAATGTTCTACAATAATAACGTTTCATGTATATATATATTATGTACAAATCTCCAAGCTGAAAGAATTAATCTCTTTATAATATTCTCACTCATCTTTATCGTAGTAAATAAACGTGTGAAAGTGGTTAATTGTATCAACCAGATACTTACACATCGTACAAATTAATTTCATTCGAATCAATAAGTTTTACGAATGTCTGTAACAATATGAGATATAATTTAATTATCTTGTACAGTGAATGTACAAGAATGATTGCTTGGATTATTTAGTCGTCTCTTGTTCTTCACAATTCAGATTGTTTTAGTTTGCCCAACATTATATATAAACATGAATGATTGATAAAATAATTCGTATATTTAAATTCCGGTCCACAATATCAACATTTCGTTCCAAATTGGTTTAAATTCCATATAATTATAAGTTCTATATAATAATAATTTATAACAGTCGCAATATTCTAGTTGCAAGAATTTTATTGCACACGTCGTACAGTGTAGTATACGTATAAAATCAATTGAATTGTGAGAGTGCCACGGATCAGCGCCGCACCAATCAGGTCGAAGAGAGCCTCTGATTGGTGCGCCGTTTGGTTACGCGAACCACATAAAAGCAGACGTCGTAACCGGCATCGTCATTCAGCTCTCTGAACGAGTTCAGAATACAGTGTTCCTTTCGTCGATCCTAAAAAATCGTTGAATTCTCACCATGCCGCCGAAAGTCAGTGGTAAAGCCGTGAAGAAGGCCGGAAAAGCCCAGAAGAACATCAACAAGACTGACAAGAAGAAAAAGAGGAGGAGGAAGGAGAGCTACGCAATCTATATCTACAAGGTGCTCAAGCAAGTCCATCCCGACACCGGAATCTCCAGCAAAGCTATGAGCATCATGAACAGCTTTGTGAACGATGTTTTCGAGCGCATTGCTGCCGAGGCATCGAGGCTGGCACATTATAACAAGCGCTCTACCATAACTTCCCGGGAAATCCAGACGGCAGTCAGGCTTCTTCTTCCTGGGGAACTGGCGAAGCACGCTGTCAGCGAAGGCACCAAGGCAGTCACCAAATACACCAGCTCCAAATAAGCTGATTTGCTTCGGCTATACTTTAACGGTCCTTTTCAGGACCAACAAATATTTCATACGCTCGAAATTTTTCCTAATTCGCTATATGATATTCTTCTTTGTACCTTCTGTTAGACTAAATGATAATAATTTGATGATTTAGTCCCGCTAATATTCAATAAAACTAGCTCTGTGGTACTTTGTATAGGAGCACTTGGGGAAAGTGACAGAACAATAGTAGCTCGAAGTAATCTTATTCGCGTTAATTAAAAAATCAAATGAACCAGCTTGAATAAAATATATTTTGTTTTTAGGGAAGGTGATATTGCAAGATGTTATGGAAGGGAATATGTTTGAAATAGTCATTGTTATTGATTTTCAAGATCTTTATTAAAAATCTTTCAATACACAAATTTTTATATTTAGCATATCTTAAATTCTACAATACAATGTTATCGGACATTCTAAATGTGCAGCTATTAGCTCGATATTATCCACTATTTGTAAGATACTAGAAGTTCTTACAAATAGAGGATAATACCGATTGCCCAGGTCTCACCACGAGGAGGTTGCTGCACAAGAGACCCGGAAAGGGAGTCAGAACGAATTCAATATTCCTTCTGGCTCCCTTTCCTAACAACGACGAACTTATACTAACGCAGTATGTCGAGTAATTATTGCGGAGCAAAATGTGTGAATCGGAGAAAAAGTGTTCGATCCACGGGGGACCAAAGGTGAATCAGGCAGAAGGCTCTGGGTTAATTGCCCGTGGTTAATCAATGGTTGATCGTTCGGACCTCTGATGTTTTCGCATTGCGAGGTGCCCGCTACATTTCTCGAAGGACCACCTTCACACTTGAAGGACTAGCCAAATAAGTTGAATGAACAAAAAACTATATTTTATTTGAAGAACCAAGTGATATGCTTCAAGGAAACAATAGCACTGTTACACTAGTGAGAAGTTAACTGGTCGCCTGACGACTATACATATAATTCAAACGAGAGCGAACCATTCGACACATTCGACATTCATTCGACCCATTCTCCGTGGACAGCGTCGTAAGAGTACACATTTCATTCGTTCTCGGTTCTCCGAACAGTCAACAGCTCGTGCTGCTCGTGCTCCAGAGATCGGTTATTTCTTACAGTATTTTGTTTCTGACCCCTTTCATTATTTCTAATTAGCTGCAGTGTTACTTACAATCAAACTGTCTTTCTTAAGACTATTTTAACGCAATCCAACGTTGAATTATAAAAACGTGAACGTGGTCCCTGGCCTCAGTCCTCAGGATGGCCGGATTACCGGCCTGAAATCGAAACTTCCAGAGGTTAACAATAACAACGACATCATTGCTGATCTCTCATCAGATGATCAACAGACAGGCCCTGATACTAAAAGACAAAAAATTAACTCTAACATCAGTCACCATAACCTAAACGGAATGTGGTCCAATGTACCAAATGTACCAACGGCCAACAGATTCGAGGCTTTCTCTTCGGATGCCTTCAAGAATTTTGCTGTTTCAACCGGTCACGATCCAGGTGAAGGAAGCTCCAAAATTTCAAAGATCTCCAGCAACAGCGGTAAAGGTAAAGTAGAAGAAAACCCAGTAATCACGCTGGCAGCGGCTCGCCCGCCGCCTATATATATTAGACTCGCGGAAAAAGAAGTGATTAAATTCATCATTCGTTCTCATTCGGTCGCGAGCAGTCGATCGCTGCACATCGTGGTCTCGGTCGATTCGTATCTCTTAAAAAACCAAATAGTACAAAGTGTTTTTTCCGGTAGTGTCCGTGAGTCCTCATCCCTCACCTCTAGGGCGCAGGAAAGTGGTTTCTCGTACCGCATAAACTGTCTTTTTCAAGACAAACAACACGTCTATCCCGTACAACTACGGATTAAGTCAAGATTTCAGTGTCACTGAAGCAAAGGGGATCCTCCCTAATCATGGAGACCGACAAGCCGGTGTAAAACAGAAGCTTGCCGATGACGTCAATAATAATAGTGCGTTAGTATCTCCTCTCTCTAAACAGGAGGCCGTTTTTTTTTTTTTTTTTTTTTTTTGGGGTTTTCCTTGGGTATGAAGTCGTCTAGTGCCTGGGGGAACTCTGTTTTCCCTTTAACCTAGATATCCTGTGAACATAAAAGATTACTTGGTTTCGTGATGGGGTGGGGTGTCTATGGTCATGTTTTTTTTTTTTTTTTTTTTTTTTGGGGGGGTTTCCCTTGGGTGAGGACTCTTCTAGTGCCTGAGGGAACTCTATTTTCCCTTTAACCTAGATATCCTGTGAACAAAAAAGAATTACTTGGTTTCGTGATAGGGTGGGGTTTCTTCGGTCATGTGTGGGGATATAGGAAAGATTTCAAAAAACCTATAAACGTGGGGGGGGGGGGGGGTGTTAGTTTTTGGAGTGAACCAGTCTTCTAGTAAGTTTGGAGATGATTTTGAGAGGGATGTTTTTGATTTCAAAGTTACCTATGTTGCTTATTAGGGGATTGTCGTGGGAGTGGTTGTAGATTTTTTGTATTGAAGAGTCAATGTATTTCCTGATTGTTTTTATCTGCGCTAGTTTGTGTAGTTTTGTTATTGGGGTGTCGTAGTCTTTGTTAAGGATGATTCTGAGGAATTTGTTTTGCATGAGTTGAGCTTTCTTGATATTGGTCTTTTCAGCAGTGGCCCAAACTTGGTGGCCATAGAGAATGATGGGTCTAACGCAGATTTTGTAGAGTTTGATTTTGATTGAGGTTTTAAGTTTACTGTTCGGGGCTATGAGAGGGTAGAGTCTTTTTAGGGCGGGGTAGGCTAGTCTTACCCTGTGTTTTATAGCAGGTGCCCAGGTTAGTCTTTTGTCAAGAATAACCCCGAGGTATCTGGATTGGGTTTTCCAGGGGATTGGGATGTTATTGATGTGGAGTTGGTTGACAGGAGGTTCTTTTTTGCGGGTGAAGATGATTGCTTCAGTCTTGAGGGGGTTTATCTTGATTTTCCATTTATTGTAGAAGTTTACTAGGGAATTTAGGTGAGTCTGTAGGTATTGAGTGGCTTTTGCATGCTTCCAGGATGAGGTGAACAGGGCTGTATCATCAGCGTAAAGGGCTAGATTGGTGTTGTCTTGGCAGGGGAGATCGTTTATGAAGATAGAGAAAAGGGTGGGGCCTAAGAGTGATCCTTGTGGGACTCCTGCTGTTATGTTTCTGGTTATTTTATGTTCTGGTGGATTTTGTGCCGTTAATTGAAACGGAGAATTTTCTGTCAGTTAGGTAGTTTTTAATGATTTTTGTTAGGTATGTGGGGGTGTTTATCTGTATGAGTTTGTGGATTAGGCCTTCATGCCAAACAGTGTCGAAAGCTTTTTCAATGTCCAGGAGGATCATTTGAACTGATCTGTTTTTGCTGTTCTCGAGAGCAATGAATTCTGTGACTCGAAGAAGTTGGTGGATGGTGGAGTGCTGAGGTCTAAAACCGAATTGCTGGTTTATAAGGATACGGTTTGTTGTAAGGTGAAGGTTTAGCTCGTCAAGGATAAGTTTTTCTAGGACTTTTCCTAGAGTGCTAATGAGGCTAATGGGTCTGTAACTAGTGGGTGATTTGTTGTCTTTTCCTGGTTTTTTGATAGGGATTACTTTAGCAAGCTTCCAGATGGAAGGGAAGTGAGAAAGGTGGATGCACTCGCGTAAGATGTAGTAAAGCTGAACTATGAGTTTTTTGGGGAGGTTTTTGAGTTTATTTGAGGTGATTTGGTCAAAACCAGGTGCTTTGTTGTTAGCGAAGCCGGTAATTGCGTCTCTAATTATTAGGGGAGAGAGGAGTAGAGGTGTGGGGCCCGTGTAGGATGTGTTTATTGATGAGATGGATTCTTGAACTTCTAATTCTACCGGTGATGGTAGGGAGAGGGAGTTGTCGTGAACTGCTTGGAAAGTGTCAGCAAGGATGTTAGCTTTTTCTTCGTCTGTATAATAGAGGTAGGAGTTGTTTGTTAGGACGGGAATGGGGGCGTGCTTCGTTTTTGTTAGTCTGTAAGTGGTCTAGAGTGTATTGTCACAAGATTTGACGTGTTTTAGTTTGGATTGCCACTCGGCGTTTTTTAGTTCAGCGATTAGGGAGCGGATTTTACCTGAAAGAATATTTCTCTGTAATTTGAAGTAGGGGTTGCCGGTTTTTTGGTATTTCCTTCTGTATTTGTTTCTGAGTTTAATGATGTTAGTTAGTGTGACATCAGGAAGGGTAGGAGGGTATTGGAGTGTCTCTGTGGCTTTAGTGAACGAGCGATTTATGTGTTTTTGTAGTTTGTCGATTTCTGATTCTATTTCGTCCGGAGTGTTAATGGTGGGGTTAATGATGTAAGAGTTTGATAGGTGTCTGAATTTTTTCCAGTCGGTGACTATTTGCTTTTCGAGGATGGAGTGTTTTTTGGAGAAGTCTATTGTCAGAATGACAGGGAGGTGGTTTGAGGGAAGGTCATTGTCTGTGTGACAGGTCATTGCGTGTGGTAGGTTAGTTAGGAAGATGTCTATGTTGGAGGGGGTGGATTTTGGTTGTTTGTATGTGTAGGTGTTGCTGTGGATAATGTTGTAGTTTCTGGAATCGGAGTGGGTTTTTAGGGTGTTTCCGTTTTGGTTGTATGTGGTGTTGTTCCAAACTTGATGTTTGGCGTTCAGATCACCACCTACTAGGAAGTATTTTGAGGTCGTGTGGGATGTGATTGAGTCGACGTCAGCGGGTGTGATTTTATTTCTAGGGGGAGAGTAGATGGCTCCTATTGTGAGAGGGGGATTTGTTTTAGTTTGGATGGTGATAATTTCAATGAAGGAATTTGGAGGTTGGGGAATAGTCTGGTAGGGGATAGTGTTGTGTATTATGATAGCAACTCCGCCACTTCTGCGGGTTTGTTGGGGTCTGTCCGCGCGGATCACTCTGTAGTTTCTGATTCTGGGGTAGTCGTTTGCTGAAAGCCAGGTTTCTGAGACTAGAGCTATTTGGATTTGATTTCTGTGAAGGTAGTCTTGGAATTCTGTGAGTTTGGGTAGAAGACTGGTTGCGTTCCACGTCATGAATTTATGGGGGGAGGGGGTTGACTTATCCATCGAGTTGCTGGACAATGAATATGATAGCTTTTACTTTGTCTATGGTGTTTTTGCAGGGGATGTAGTGAGTTTGGATGAGGTCGAGGATTTTGCAAAATGTATCTAGCTCTCCTGAAGCGTTAAGTGAGTTTATGGTATCTGTGGTGTTTTAGGGGGGATTAGTGGGGGGAGATATTGGGGTGTTTGTGTAACTAGAGTTTGATGCTGCAGTGGCCTTGGCGTAGGAGATATGAGGTTTGGTGGTGGGGAGGTGTCTGGGTGTTGGAGTTGTGGGAATTTTGGGGAATTCTGTGGGTTGGAATGAGGGAGCGGGGTGGTGGGGGTTTGAGATGGGCTGGGAGTGGGTTTTCTTTTTGCTTAGGAATGCCAGAAGGGCTGGGCATTTGCTGTAGTTGGCAGGGTGGTCGCCTTTACAGTTGGTGCAGGTGGCTGTAGTGTCAGGAGATTTTTTACAAGTTCTGGAGTCGTGAAGACCTGCGCATTTAACGCATTTGAAAGCCTTGTTGCAGTTGGCCGAAGTGTGACCGTGTGCTTGGCAACGGAAACATTGTATGAAGGGTTTTTTGGAGTCGAATTTCTCCCAGTAGACTCTAATGTTTTCAATGGCTCTAATCTTTTTGATGTGGGTAAGGGTGGTGCCGGTTTTGAAGGTGATTTTGTAGATGGGGAATTTGGTGTTGGTGGGGAGTTCGGTGCATGACAGAGGGTCAAGTCCTTGGTTTTTGAGGCTGGAAATGATTGTGCTAGTTTGGAATTTTAGTAGTCCTT
Source organism: Lasioglossum lativentre (assembly GCA_916610255.1). NCBI lineage: Eukaryota > Metazoa > Arthropoda > Insecta > Hymenoptera > Halictidae > Lasioglossum > Lasioglossum lativentre. Next base: position 467,109 of record OU744356.1, on the reverse strand, counting down.
TTGCGACGACGGCAAGAACTTTCTCGGATTGTAGGGAGTAGGTATGGAATTGGATGCCTTCGCGGAGGCAGGTGTTTTTGAGGTTGGTGAAGTCCTGGGTGGACTGGAAGTTGATTTTTAATTTGTCGTTGCAGTTTTTGGCCTGGAAGTTCGGACCGAAGTTTTGGATGAGCTTTTCATTGAATTTAATGAAGTTGATGTTACCGTGAATGTATATGGGAGGGGGGGGGGGGGGGGTTCCGAAGGTAGAGTTGTGGCGGGGGATGGGGTTGGAGGGTCGTTGTTTTTAGGGGAGACTGGGTTTATAAGTGGGGGATTATTGGAGTCGTCTTCTAAACAGTCGAAGAATATTCCGAATCTCTTTTGCGTGGGGATTGGGGGAGAATGAGTGTTCATACCTGTTCCTTGGTCCACGATGATGTGTGTTGGATGTGAATTCGACAGCGAGAGAGATCGCTGCTTGCGGGAGTAGGGGTTTGATTCCTTCCTGGATTTTCTATTGGAGCTCGGGATTGTCCATGGTCCCGGTCCTGGTCCTGTGGCTGGTGGAGAGTCCAGGTTTGTGTACTTGGAGAGGCCCTCTCGGCCTTCCAGGTTTTGCGTGGGCTGGAGGTGCGATATCACGTTGTATAGCGTTGTCGTTGGTGTTCTTTATGCACGTGAGTAATGCTTGGTTGAGAACCAGTGTAGCACGGTAGTGGGAAATTCCCGAGAGCGCGCGAGAACAATGATGCTGGGGTGCGAGAGCCGAGGTTACCACTACGGCGCACAGTGGGACGAATGTACGAAAATCCGCGACATTGACTAAAATTTGAAGTTTGTTATAAGGCTTTGGTGGCATATATACTTGCTTTAGTGCACCTTGACGAGCGGCATTCACATATAGAAAATCGAAAAAAAAAATTTTTTATGTGCTGTATAGACGAAGAAAGAAAAATTCTACATTTTTTTTACGTTTATATTTCAGTAAGCGTGAATTGAAAGGAAAAAAAACTGTGACGAATTTTTTTGTTCTTCGTCTATAAAGCAATAAAAATTTTTTTTTTGTTATTTTTTGAAAACATTTTTTTATTTTTTGAAAATGATCTTTTTTTCATTTTTAAAATGACTGCCGAGGTTTGCCGAAAAACGGGCTTCATGGACTTTTTCCTTTGGTATTATGTGAGAGAATCTCGTTGCGAAAACAACCGGCGAGGCCCGGCAGCGGTCGGCATTTGGGTTTGAAAAAGTGGCGGGAACCTCCAAATAAGCAATACTGGTTTTAATACTGGCATAACTGACTCCGATCGGATTTAAATTTGATATGGGTACTTGTTGATAGGTACTTAACACTAATTAATTAATTAATAATTAATAATTTATTAATCTTTATTTCATACACCACCCCATTGACAAATTTTCTGTAGAAGCTCAAGAGGCCCTAAATAAAGTGTTTCGGCAGGTCAGAGAATTTAGATCTAGGAAAATGAATAGAAAGGCCACAAATGAAGATATCGTCCACAATCTATTGATCAACTCGGATCCAAGAATATCAACATTGAGACCACGTCAAACTCAGAAATCTAGAATGCCTTTATTTTCGGAAACATTAAAACTCCTTAAACATGATGTACCCGAAGCAACAGAGAAAGAATTTCATGGAGAAGGTGACAGACGATGAAATGGAGATCGCCGATCATTATTGAGTTGGTAGCATCTTTCACTTAATTAGTCAATTACCTAATTAATTTTATTTCATTTCGAATATAATTTATTTGAATTTATTTATTAATATTATATTTATTTATATATTTATTTATTAATGTCGGAACAATTATAGGATATGAGTCATTTTTCCCTTATTTCCAACAATTTGAAAAAAAAATTTTTGGGTGGTCAAAAAATTTTTTGACTTCAGATTCGTATTCTATAATACTGAAAACATGGATATTTAAAATTTCAAGACGATACAAAAACTGAAAGAGGTGATAAACGCGATGTCCAGCATTTCGGTATATTCGTCCCACTGTGCGGCGTCTTCTCTGAAGTTCTTCTCTGAAGCCAAATTAGCTTTCCAAAAAGCTGGCCTTAAATTTCACACGTTTGCCCTTCCAAGTGAAAAACCTCTCACTGCCATATTAAAAGGATTACCTATGGTTGACACCGACCTCATTATTTCCGAGCTCCAGCTTCTAAAGCTTAATCCTATAAGCGTGGCGTCTTTCCGCTCTTCGCCTACCAGTTCCCTCTACAAAGTTACCTTCCCGCCTGGCACCAAGCTGTCACAAATAAAAGCCATTGGATTCATTTACCATTGTCGTGTCTACTGGCATCATTCTTCGCTCACAAAGTCGTTCATCAGATCCCACTTGCAGCAGTTTCTCACAAAGTCGGCATTCTCCGCAGTCGTTCGGCACAAGTGGGGCGCTGCGCATCAGTGTTCCACCTGTCTCCTGATATTTCGATCCGTCCTCTTCTAAAAGTTACTATAACGCGCGTCGCGAGTAGAGTATTCTTAAAATCCTTTGAGAGCCTCAGTCTCCCTTCGAAACCCTGACGCAGGTTAGCGGGGTCACCCGCATAAACTGCCTTTTTCAAGGCAATCAATCACGTCCAGCCAACGCAGCAACAGCAGCAGTGAATCACTTGAAGACGACAGTGCTACTGGAACGGAGGGAATTAACCCCACAAATTATGGAGACCCACTAGTCGGCGTCAAGCAAAAACTAACTGATGATGTAAACAACAACATCTCCTTATCTCCACTCTACGAACAGACATCAGGCCCCGCACCAAGCAAGGCCAGGAAAATTACTGAGGCCGATCCTGGAAAAATAAACATGCGGTCAAGTGTGAACGTGCCCACGTCTAACAGGTTTGAAATCTTCACCTCAGAAGCCTTCAAGAATTTTGCCGAATCATCGGGCCACAACTCAGGTGAATCTAATTTTTTAGCCGCCAAACCCGGTCCCTCCTCACAAATTTCTCCTGACAAACCAGCAATCTCGAGTTCATCTGTCCGACCTCCTCCTATATATATTAAAATTGCTGAGAAAGAAGTGGTTAATTAAATTCAGCCGTGAGCTCGAAGCAGCAATAGGGAAAAATTTCTTTATCAAATTTCTTGGGAACCAAATTAGATTACATTTCAATGACATAAAAGTTTTTGCTGAGGCAAAACTTGCATTCAAAAGCGCGGGCCTCACCTTCCATACATTTGCTCTTCCTGATGAAAAGCCCATCACAGTCGTATTAAAAGGGCTTCCCGCAATCGAAACTGATCTTATCGCTAATGAATTAAACCTCCAAAACCTCTCCCCGACTAATGTTTCCACATTCAAAACGTCGCAATCAAACTCACTGTATAAAGTTACGTTCCCACCTGGCACCAAATTTGCTCGTATAAAAACCGTAGGTTTTGTATATCATTGTCGTGTTTATTGGGAACGCTTCATAAAATCCCGCAACTACACCCAATGTTTCAAGTGCCAAGCATATGGTCATGCCAGTGCCAACTGTTTCCGGGCTCCTAAATGCGTTAAATGTGGACTAGATCATAATACTAAAGATTGTGCCAAGACAGAGGAATCCCCACCAAAATGTGCTAATTGCAATGGACCACACACGGCCAATTTTTCTCAATGCCCTAGCCTACTAGCATACCTAAATAAGAAAAATTCTGCTCGAGCATCGCGAACTGTCCTTCAACAACGAGCTCCAGCTCAGTTGAATATTCCCGCCCGGACATATCCCACAGTCTCAACCAACAAGTCATTTAGCGATGCGGTCAAGGGTCAAGCCCCCCCTTCTACTCCAAACACCACTCCTGTCTCCTCTGATTTTTCTGAAGCAAATGAAATATTCAAAGAAGTGATTTTATTCTTTAGAAGAGCCGTCCCTGTTATCAAAGCTATTCGTCCCAAATTGGCTAACTGCTCGTCCATGTTCGATAAACTCGAAATATCCTTTTTGATGCCGCTCAACAGCTGTTTACGTAATCCATCTTCACCCCACAACTCCCCGGTACCATCATGACCTGGAACGCTTGTTCCCTTCTATCCAAACTAAATGAACTTGAAATATTTATGCTCACCAATGGTGTCCTGATTGCTATGATTCAGGAAACTTGGTTGACCCCATCAAATAGCGTCTCCCTAACCAACTATTCTATTATTAGAAAGGACAGAGAGGACGGTAAACCTCGTGGCGGTGTAGCCATTTTGGTTCACAAAAATCTTCCATTTCACCGTTTACCGATAAACAAAGTAAATCGCCTCGAAGCTGTAGCAATTAAACTTATAAACCCTAATATTATTATCGTTTCGGCCTACTGCCCCGATCAATCTCTTGACGCTACTGCATTAAACTCCATTACCGATTTCAACCTCCCTTTCATCACGGGAGCTGATCTTAATGCCAAACATACAACCTGGAATAACAGACGCAACAACACCAATGGAAGAACCCTAGACGATCATATGCTTGATGGCCGCTACACACTGATAGTGCCTCCATCACATACCTCCTTTCGCCCGGGCTGTTTACCATTCACTATTGACTTCTTCCTGGCCAATACACTTACAACCCTTCAGTGTGAGGTTTCTGAGGACCTTTCCTCTGATCATCGGCCGGTCTTGCTTCTCCCAGTCATCAAGCACTCCTTCGCCACCTCTTCCTCTGTTACTAACTGGGAAACTTACCAGGAACTAGCCAACAAAATTAAAATCTCTCCTAATTTCGCTTCTGTAGATGACATTGATCTCAAGATCACCAAATTTCAAAAATTCCTTAAAACATGCTTCTATAAAGCCACCTCATACGTTAACACCCCAAACCGATTCATTTCTCCAGATGAAAAGCTAAAATTCATGATACGCATCCGCAACTCAGCACGAAAGAGATGGCAAAGAGGCCAAGATCTCATAGCCTTGGAATACTGCAAGCACTTAAACAAATGCATCCGTAATAGGGTAAATCTTCTTAAACATATCCGAGTGCAGGACCAAATTAAAGATGCAAAAAACTCTCACACCTTCTGGCCGGTTTTCCGGAAAATAATGAAGAAACCTACCACCATTCCCCCCCTGATTGACGGGCAGGGAAACTACCAGGATCAAAGTCCCACCAAGGCCAAACTACTAGCTGATCATTTTGGGGAGGTTTTTGAGGACGCGTTTAAGTCCAAATCCCGACTTCAGCGGACTGTAAACCAAAAGCTTATGGATTTCCATCTGAAAGAACACTTTACCCCATCTTCATGTGATGACTTGATCGGTTCCCTCTCCCCGCTCGGTATAAGGGAGGTTGCTGTTAGCCTGAAACCTAGGAAGGCCTGCGGTTGGGATGGTTTTGCTCCCAATCTGATTCGGAAGGCCCCCAGAAACGCATTTGTACAGCTGTATTACATCTTTAAAGCTTGCTTCAGATTCGCCTACTTCCCACGACCATGGAAGATTGCCAAAGTTATTCCGATCCCCAAACCCGGAAAAAACCACAAGTTACCATCCAGTTATAGGCCGATCAGTCTGCTTCCCATCCTGGCTAAATTGTTTGAAAAATCATCTACGAATTCCTTAAATCCCACCTACTTAAAAACAACATTCTCTTGGACTCTCAATTTGGCTTCAGAGATGGTCACTCAACCACGCATCAATTGGTCCGCACAGCCCAATACCATACACATAACATGAACATTAAGCGTTACTCAGGTATGGTCCTCCTTGATTTGAACAAGGCCTTCGACTCTGTATGGCATAATGGCCTCATAGCAAAGCTGATAGACCTAAAACTCCATCCAAGGCTAACCAAATTGATCCACTTTTACCTGGAAAATAGAACCTTCTTCATCCAGCTCTTCGGCGGAAGATCCGAGCCCACAACCATTAGGGCGGGAGTCCCTCAAGGGTCAGTCCTGGCCCCTCTCCTCTTCCTCATCTATATAAATGATTTGCCTCATACTGAAAGCACCTCGCTGGCCTTATTTGCCGATGACACTGCCATAATGGCAGCCTCCCTCAGCCACATTCGCCTAGTCAAACTACTGCAAGACCATCTAGATATTATCGGTAACTTCCTCTCGGACTGGAAACTAAAATTAAATAGCTCCAAGACTCAAACCATTCTATTCACAAGAAGACGGAAACACCTAAAGAAGGGACTCCCCCGCCTCAAGATAGGAAATGTTGAGATTGACTGGAGTAGCGAAGTCAAATACCTGGGTGTAGTACTGGACTCCAAAATGTTGTGGGGACCCGCGGTCCTGGACAGAAGGAAAAAAGCGGTCGCCGCCCTGGCCGCGGCAACCGTTCTGATCGGAGCCAAATCTAGGCTAAAAACCCACCTTAAATTACTCATTTACAAAACATGCATACGCACCGTACTGACATATGGTGTACACCTCTGGCACCTCGCGGCCAAAACACACCTCCTCTCCCTCCAGAGAGTCCAAAACAAGGCCATCAAAACTATCCTCCAACTACCAATGGACCACTCTACCATAGAAATCCACCTCCGAACTGGCCTGCCTCTGCTGTCTGAAGTCCTGCTCACCTTGGTCCGAAAACTCAAGCCAGAGGGTCACTGGAACCCACTGATCCAACGAACAGCCCTTTTCAGAAGAGATCTACTGCCCTACACCCCGAAGATTCGCTTCCCGTTGGACGTGCCACCGGCCCCAGTTCCTGTTTCGCCTGCAGCCGCGCTAGGTCGAGTCCCGGCCCCGCCCAATCGCCCGCCTAGAGTGGGTGGACTTCTCCAGGCAATAAACCTTCTGGACGACCTCTAGGAATCCATCACGCCTCATCGCGTCTCATCGGGGGATTCCTCTCCATCTCCACCTGAGAGGGAGGACGGCGTGACAGGAAGAACAGCCCCTCCCCACCACGAGCGGACTCAACTCCATCAATCAATCAACCACATTAACTACCTCCACTCAACGCTTCAACTAAAATTCAACTTATAATGCCGTAAAGTACGTTTGCATGTTAAATCAATAAGTTTTTTGAAAATTTTCTTGTTATAATATTAATGCTAGCATTGCTATAAATCCATAATCATAATCCAAACTTACTCTCATGATTAAAAGATAGAGAGCTTATGCTCTAGGAGCTTTTAGGTAAAACCCTCACCCTCAAAGATGCAGGTTAAACCTGTTTAAAAAAAAAAAAAAAAATTACCATTGTCGTGTCTACTGGGAACGCTTCCTTAAGACAAAAAATTACACGCAGTGTTACCGATGCCAAGCCTTTGGGCATGCAAGCGCCAACTGCTTCAAAAACCCCAAATGTGTAAAGTGTGGTCTTGACCACCTTTCAAAAGATTGTGTGAAGACAGAAGACTCTCCTGCTAAATGCGCCAATTGCAATGGTGATCATACAGCTAACTTCTCCCAATGCCCGAACCTATTAGCTTACATCACAAAAAAATCTGCTCCTCGTACCCCTCGTTCAAGCTTAGCTCGTCGTCCACCTGCCACTGTGAGCACCAACCAACCTTATCCTGCATCTTCACAGATTAATAGCCGCTCCTACAGCGAGGTGGTAAGGGGTCACTCACCCTCCCCAAATACAAACCACACTACCGCCTCTTTTAAGGAGGCCATCCTATTTATCAGGAAAGCCGTGCCCATAGTCAAAGCCATCCGTCCCAAACTACATAGCTTCCTGTTCCTCAATTTTCGACAAGCTTGAGGTAATTTTTGATGCTGCTCAGCAATTGTTTTCATAAATCATCTTCACTCCAAGAGTACCTGGAACAATTATGACGTGGATGCCTGCTCGTTGCTTCCCAAACTAATCGAACTTGAGCTGTTCATGCTCGCAAATAATTTTATGGTAGCGTTGATCCAGGTGACCTGGTTATACCCTGCCATTGACATCTCCCTGGCAAATTATGCTATTATAAGGCGGGACAGAGATGGTGGTAGGCCTGGTGGAGGTGTCGCGATCCTTGTCCATAAAAACCTTCGCTTTCACCCTATTCAACTCACTCCAAGCTTGAGGCTGTTGCGGCTAAGCTGATTAGCCTTAATTTGGTTGTTGTCTCAGCATACTGTCCTGATCAGTCCCTCGACCCTGTAGCACTAAACACAATAACTAACCTTAACATCCCATTTGTTGCGGGGGTTGATACGTGTGAAACAAAGTCTCCAGATACTCCAGCCACCTGCACAAACTGTAAAGGCGGCCACCCTGCCAATTACAGCAAATGCCCAGCCCTTCTGGCATTCCTAAGTAAAAAGAAGACTCACTCCCAACCCATCTCAAACCCCCACCACCCTGCTCCCTCATTCCAACCCACGGAATTCCCCAAAATTCCCACAACTCCAACCCCCAGACACCTCCCCACAACCAAACCTCATCTCTCCTATGCCAAGGCCACTGCAGCCTCTAACTACACAAACATCCCCAGATCCCCTTCCACCAATCCCCCCTCAAACACCACAGACACTTTGGAAGGTCTCTAGGGAGTTTATTAGAGCCTTACCAATAAATGAGCAAGACTGACTTATATTTTGAATTTATTTAAAACTTTTATAAAATTATTAATATAATTATTTCGGAAATAAATTGTATGAACTTGATTCTTTGAATGTTATAGCTTGAATGAAAATTATTGATTAAACATTAACTATCTTGTTAATGACAAAATAATAACGCTCAAAACATTACAAAAACTCCGATGCGACTTCACATCGGTGAACTTCACATCAGTGAACCATTTTGAAATTGGCGAGTGTCGCCACAACACCATCAACTCACTCAACGCTTCAGGAGAACTGGACACCTTTTGCAAAATCCTGGACCTCATCCAAACTCATTACATCCCCTGTCAAAACACCATAGACAAAGTTAAAGCAATTATATTCATTGTCCAGCAACTCGATGGATAAGTCAACCCCCTCCCCCCATAAATTCATGACGTGGAACGCAACCAGTCTTCTACCCAAACTATCAGAATTCCAAGACTACCTTCACAGAAACCAAATTCAAATAGCTCTAGTCTCAGAAACCTGGCTATCAGCAAACGACTACCCCAGAATCAGAAACTACAGAGTGATCCGCGCGGACAGACCCCAGCAAACCCGTAGAAGTGGTGGAGTAGCTATTATAATACACAACACTATCCCCTACCAGACTATTCCCCAAAACTCCAAATTCCTCCATTGAAATTATCACCATCCAAACTAAAACAAATCCCCCCCTCACAATAGGAGCCATCTACTCTCCCTCTAGAAATAAAATCACACCCACTGACCTCGGCGCAATCACATCCCACACAACTTCGAAATACTTCCTAGTAGGTGGTGATCTGAACGCTAAACATCAGGTTTGGAACAACACCACCTACAACCAAAACGGAAACACCCTCAAGACCCACTCCGAATCCAGAAACTATAACATTATCCACAGCAACACCTACACGTACAAACAACCAAAATCCACCCCCTCCAACATAGATATCTTCCTAACAAACCTACCACACGCAATGACTTGTCACACAGACAATGACCTTCCCTCAAACCACCTCCCTGTCATTCTGACTATTGACTCCTCTAAAAAACACTCCATCCTTGAAAAACAATCAGTCACCGACTGGAAAAAATTCAGACACCTATCAAACTCTTACATCATTAACCCCACCATTAACACTCCGGACGAAATAGAATCAGAAATCGACAAACTACAAAAACACATAAATCGCTCGTTCACTAAAGCACAGAGACACTCCACTACCCTCCTACCCTACCTGACGTCACACTAACTAATATCATAAAACTTAGAAACAAATACAGAAGGAAATACCAAAAAACCGGCAACCCCTACTTCAAATTACAGAGAAATATTCTCTCTGGTAAAATCCGCTCCCTAATCGCAGAACTGAAAAACGCCGAGTGGCAATCCAAATTAAAACACGTCAAATCCTGTGACAACACACTCTGAACCACTTACAGACTAATAAAAACCAAGCATGCCCCCATTCCCGTTCTAACAAACAACTCTTCCCTCTATTACACAGACGAAGAAAAAGCTAACATCCTAGCCGACACTTTCCAATCAGTTCACGACAACTCCCTCTCCCTACCATCACCGGTAGAGTTAGAGATCCAAGAAACCATCTCGTCACTAAACACATCCAACACGGGCCCCACACCTCTACTCCTCTCTCCCCTGATAATTAGAGACGCCATTTCCGGCTTCGCTAACAACAAAGCACCTGGTTTCGACCAAATCACCTCTACTAAACTTAAAAACCTCCCTGAAAAACTCATAGTCCAACTATACTACATCCTACGCGAGTGCATCCACCTTTCTCACTTCCCTTCCATCTGGAAGCTAGCTAAAGTAATCCCTATCAAGAAACCAGGAAAAGACAACAAATCACCCACCAGTTACAGACCCATTAGCCTCATTAGCACTCTAGGGAAAGTCCTAGAAAAACTAATCCTTGACGAACTAAACCTTCACCTCACAACAAACCGTATCCTAATAAACCAGCAATTCGGTTTTAGACCACAGCACTCCACCATCCACCAACTTCTTCGAGTCACAGAATTCATTGCTCTCGAGAACAGCAAAAACAGATCAGTTCAAATGATCCTCCTGGACATTGAAAAAGCTTTCGACACTGTCTGGCATGAAGGCCTAATCCACAAACTCTTCCAAATAAACACTCCCACATACCTAACTAAAATCATCAAAAACTATCTAACCGACAAAAAATTCTCCGTCTCTATTAACGGCACAAAATCCACCACCAGAAACATCACAGCAGGAGTCCCACAAGGATCACTCTTAGGCCCCACCCTTTTCTCTATCATCATCAACGATCTCCCCTGCCACGACAACACCAATCTAGCCCTCTACGCTGACGATACAGTCCTGTACACCTCATCCTGGAAGCATGCAAAAGCCACCCAATACCTACAGATTCACCTAAATTCCCTCGTAAACTTCTACAGCAAATGGAAAATCAAAATAAATCCCCTCAAGACAGCACAGCAATTGTTTTCGTAGTTTACATTCACCCCAAAAATTCCCGGGACTATTATGACGTGAAACGTTTGTTCCCTACTTCCAAAACTGAACGAGCTTGAGTTGTTTTTGATCACGAACAATGTCGTGGTGGCATTAATCCAGGAAACCTGGTTATCCCCTGCCACAGATGTATCTCTGACGAACTATAGCATTGTTAGAAGGGACCGTGGCAATGGTAGATCTGGAGGAGGTGTCGCTATCTTCGTGCACAAAAATCTCCGATTTCACCCACTTCAACTCACCCCAAGCGGTAACCTTGAAGCGGTCGCTATCATATTGACCAGCCTTAACCTAATAATAATTTCAGCTTACTGTCCAGATCAATCTCTCGACTCTGTAGCATTAAATTCTATCACAAACTTCAACATGCCGTTTGTTGCGGGTGTTGACTTAAACGCCAAACACACGGCATGGAGAAATAGAGCTAACAACGCTAACGGCCGAATGCTTGACAACCATATTTCAATTAGTAAATACACAATGATTACTCCTTACACTCATATTTGTTTTCGGTCAAACTGTTTCCCTACTACCATCGACTTCTTCCTGGCTGACACCCCCACCAGCTCTGTTTGTGAAGTATCAGAGGACAAGTCCTCTGATCATCGCCCCGTACTGCTTTTACCCGACATTAAACATTCCTTCACAGCATCATCACCATTGACTGACTGGGATACCTACCGCGATTGTGCAAACAGAATACCAATCACTCCTACTATAGACTCATCCGCCAAAATAGACCAGCAAGTCGGTACCTTCCAGCGGTTCTTAAGGTCCTGTTTCTATAAATCAACATCATTTGTCAACACGCCGAACAAATTCATTTTCCCTGATGATAAACTCAAGTTTATGATCCGCCTCAGAAACACTGCTAGAAAAAGGTGGCAGCGCACGGGTAACCTGATCTCCCTTGAATATTATAAACATCTCAATAAATGCATCCGAGCTAGAGTCAATTACCTCAAACACAAACGCATACAGGATGAGATCGCAAATGCCAGGAATACCCATACCTTTTGGCCAGTATTCAGGAAAATTATGAAAAAGCCAATAAACATTCTTAATAAACCCCTCTGGTAGACGCTGCAGGGGTTTATCACGACGCTGGTACTAGTAAAGCGCAAATGTTAGCTGACCAGTTTAACCAGGTGTATAAAGAGGCTTACGAAGCCAAGTCGCCATTGCAGGCGCTAATTAACAACACTGTAAGGGAATTCCACATCAAAGAACATTTCTTTCCAACTCCGTGTACCGACATCATCGATTCTCTCTCACCAATCAGAATTAGAAACACTGCGAGGGAATTAAAGCGAAGAAAGGCCTGTGGAAGTGATGGGTTCTCCCCTGAATTGATCAGGGAGGCCTCCAGAAACGCCTATGTTCAACTATATTACATCTTCCGCGGTTGTATTCAACTCGCCTACTTCCCTAAAGCATGGAAAGTAGCTAAAGTCATTCCGATACCGAAACCCGGCAAAAATCACAAATTCTCAGCTAGCTTCAGGGCTATTAGCCTTCTGCCAGTGTTGGGCAAGCTTTTTGAAAAAATAATATATCAACTTCTAAGCTCTCACATCAGCGACAAGGACATCTTGATCGACGCGCAATTTGGTTTTCGTAATCATCACTCAACAACTCATCAGCTGGTCCGTACAGCGCAGTTTCATGCGCACCAAATGAATACTAAGAGATACTCTGGAATGGTCCTTCTGGACTTAAACAAAGCTTTCGACTCCGTCTGGCATAATGGCCTCATAGCTAAATTAATCCACTTGAAGTTTCACCCAAGATTAATCAAATTACTACATGTTTATCTCGAAAACAGAACGTTCTTCGTACAGGTTGGTAGAAATAGATCCGAATCCACTATCATCAAGGCTGGAGTTCCGCAGGGCTCAGTCCTGGCTCTCTTCTTGTTCCTTCTCTACATCAACGATGTACCAAATACCGAGGATACCACCCTGGCACTGTTTGCTGATGATACTGCGATCCTGGCGGCATCCCTTAGTCATCTGCGTCTGATCAAGATGTTACAAAACCACCTGGACATCATCAACGAATTCTTTGGGAACTGGAAACTCAAGCTAAACAGCGACAAAACCCAGGCTATCCTTTTCACCCGAAGAAGGAAACATTTTAAAAAGGGTCTTCCACTCTTGAGGGTCAATGGCGATGAGGTTCGCTGGAGCAGCGAGGTCAGGTATCTGGGAGTTGTCCTGGACTCCAAGTTAAGATGGGGACCTACTGTCATGGATAGGAGAAAAAAGGCGCTGGCAGCGATGGGAGCGGCCACGGTTCTGATTGGTGGTAAATCAAGGTTAAAAACACACCTGAAATTCCTGGTATATAAAACATGCATTCGTACGGTTATTACCTACGGTGTGCACCTGTGGCACACCGCTGCCAAAACTCACCTCATCTCCCTCCAGAGAATTCAAAGCAAGGCAATCAAGATCATTTTAAGGCTGCCAATGGACCATTCCACGGCCGAAATTCATACAAAATCCGATCTGCCGATGCTGGACAAAGTAATTCATGCTTTGGTGAAGAATTTCAGATCAGAGGGCCACTCTAACCCGTTAATTCATGGCACGGCACTCTTCAAAAGAGAAGCTGGACCTTCCACCGGACCCGCCACCGGATCCGAATCCTGCTGCTGCTGCTGCTGGTGCACCCACCCGTGCGCCCTCAGTCGCACCCCCTCAGCGTCTCCGTGTCTGCGCCTGCCCTTGCACCTGCACCTGCAAACCCAACCAGGATGGGGGGTTTCCTTCAGCTGCTTAACCAGCTGGACGACCTATAGAGGTGCCGAACGGAGGACGTGCATTTCTTCCCTCCTGGAGAGCCACGTGGCCTGGAGCTGGCTGACGACACCTTGGCTCATCAAACTAATCAAAACAGTACTGCTCCACGTATGCAAAACTATCTTGCATATGAGGTCTATAAGTTTTTTGAAACTTTTCTTATTATCCAATCAATTCATGCTGACTATTGTCAATATCAACCCCCCCCCCCTATGAAGTTAATGCAGCAACACCCTCATGTTTTAAGGATAGAGAGCACCTCGCTCTGGGCGCCTTTTAATTTCTAAACCTTCGGTTCAAGATTGCGGGCTAGTCCTGTATTAAAAAAAAAAGAAAAGGTTAGAATTCGGTAAAAGTAAACAATTTTAGAGAAAGAGTAATATTATAGAAAAAATAAGGTATGCCAAAGGTTAAATCGAAATTTAATAAATAAAACGGTAAAAAAACTAAAAATCTAAATAAAATGAGGAAAAGAACTACTTATGGATCTGAAAACTTAAGAAACGCAGTAAATGAGGTTAGACAGGGAAATAATAGTTATGTAATAATAAGATCATTTGTGTGATATTATACTAATAAGTTGTTACAATTAAAAGGTTTATATATTTAAAATGTAATAATAATAAGATTATTTATGTGATATTAAACTAAGTTGTTAAAATTATTAAAGGTTTATTCATTTACAGTAGACTCCCGTATAACGCGACGAAAAACTTGTTTAAAAAGACTGTATGGACTAAATTTACAGTAACGAAACATTATGTAAGAAGACTGTACACTTACTTCCACATAAAATACATACATACATACACTATAATTTTAAACAATTTTTGTCATCGCGTTATTCGTATGTATTTCAAATTCTAATCCGCAGTAATGGGTACACAGTTATTGGTACATGGCTCTTTTTCGTCCGCAGTAATATGTACAAAATGTTATCGATTTTATTTTTTGATATTTTCTTATGTTATATTAGGTTTTGAGGGCCACCAATTTTTTTTTGTGTTCATAACACATCATTCTTGCATAAAATGCTTACACGTATTATTATTTCATGATAAATTAGGAATAATATTAAAATAAAATACGATCGAAGCTTGATACCGCAGTAATCGGTACATTTACCCTAGGTCGTTCGAAGTTTGCCGTCGGATGCGATACGGGCCGTTGCGTCCTCACACCGGGGAACGTCTCGACGATGGCGTGCAATTATTCGCGAAATCGGCAACGGTGCGGCCCCCCGTGAATCCGCGACTCCGCGTTAATCCCGGCGTCGTGCTACCGCCTTACGACGTGCACGCGGCCCCCGCTGTCCGACCGGATTCACGTTACCAACCCGGCACGTACTTTTGCCGACCGAAGACCGTTCGTCCTTTTCGATAAGATGGCCGAACACGTGGCAAGGCGACGGTTTCGACGTTTCGCGACGCGAACAAGGACCTCACGAAATGTTACCGAGCCAACACTAAAAGATCACTGGATCGCGACATTAATTAAGCCTGACTGGCGCTTACCAACGGCAACGTTGAGACGGCGGCAGCTGGGCGACGCTTTCGTCTTTTCCGTCC
Organism: Lasioglossum lativentre; assembly: GCA_916610255.1. Lineage (NCBI taxonomy): Eukaryota > Metazoa > Arthropoda > Insecta > Hymenoptera > Halictidae > Lasioglossum > Lasioglossum lativentre. Next base: position 451,722 of record OU744356.1, on the reverse strand, counting down.
CTCGATTCGGCAACGCAAAAGTACTTTCGATTTTTCGGCAATGTTTCAGCGTCTAGCGCGGCTAACGGCCAACGACCCAGTGACCTACTCACTACTCACGACTCACGACTCACGACTCACGGCTGGGCTGCAGTGCCAGGGTCTCCACCGAGCAAAAATATTTCGTACTAGAATATACAAGAAAATGGTACTCGATTTGAAAAAAAGTACTAGATTTTGAATTCCTTACGTTTCATTCTAATTAGGGGCATTGTATATACTATATATACCGCATATATGCCTATGTACCTTAATATTACAGATAAATTCAATATAAAACTGCTAAATTCTATTTTATTCTATTACCAGGAAAAAAGAGTTCGTGAAGTAGAGGGGGCAAAGGAGGAAGGAAGAGGAAACAAGTCCAGCAAGGTTCTATATAGACATTTACTTTATTTGTTATATTTGGCAGAATTTGCTGATTTATCTACCTTTTCTGTTTTTTTTTTCATTTTCTCTTCTTAGTTTTTGTAAACATCTACTTTAAGATAAAATTAAACGGAACTGTTGGTGAACGTACTAGAACACTAAAAATTTATAAAAGGTACTAGATCTAGTACGAACGTACTAGCGGTCACTAGCGGTGGAGACCCTGTGCGATTTCTTCATAAATCGTACGAGATGGTTGTTTCATAAAATCTGCAAATGGCGCTATTCTTCGGAGCGACATAACGGTGAAACTGGTGGACGATGTTTCCGATAGATAAAAAGAATTAGTTATTCAAGAGTGAGAAAATAGGCTTCGAACATCAGAATGTTCAGGAAAGCATTCTGTATGTATGAAAAATTATGTGAATTGATTCATAAATAGATATTTATCAAAATAGCGAACCCGCCGCCGAGCAGCGAATGGTGGCGCCATCTAGCAGAACTGGAACATACGGTTCCACGTCACCTGGTCTACAATACCGACATCGGTAAAATTCAGTGGTCCTCTAACGCCCTCTATCTAAATAGAACTCTACGAAGGTATGTAAGGGCGGAAGGGATAGTTGTTCGCGATAACTGTTTGTGATCCATGGCTATCAAATATTTCAAACAATGTTTCGGTGTTGGTTTTTAAGGTTTAAAATATTAAAAGCAAAACTACTATCGAGGACAAAAAATTCCTAGAAATACTGTTAGGAAAATCTGGGAAAATCAAGAATTCCTACTTCATAAGATACCTCAATTTGTAATTTAAAAATACGTATTTCATAAACGAGAATCATTTCCTTACACTTTGGTTTATATACATAATTGTTCCAAGAATTGATCTGTGGGAACAGAAATATGTTGAAAAACAGAGTCAGATCAAGACTTTACTGTAAAAAATTATATGGCAAGATTGTCAAGGGAGTGCTTACCGACATCACTGGTAAAAGGAATTGTTAAAAATATTAAACGCAGTTCGAAATAATAAATTTATCAGTGTATTGTGTTTATAAATTAATGCATGCGAATGTTCATGGTTTAAAAGTTATTCTGTACCTCGAGTTCCAATACCTGCTTTTACTAAAAAATTAGATGGCAAGGTGGTCAAGGGAGTGCTTGTCGACATCGTTAGCAAAAGGAATTGTTATAAACATTAAACAGCCAGAAATAATAAATTTATCAATAATTACTATCACGGCGATCGAAATCAACCGAAATTAGATGGGGTGGTGAGATTTGGGCATCAATGCGCACGTTCCGCCTCACTTCCGCCTGAGCTCGGTCACCGACGAGATGGCTCGGTGAGCTCGCTCACTGCGCTCAGTCAGTCAGTCAGACGTAGTCAGACGCAGACGGGCCGGGGATTCCGGAAGGGGCGGTCGGACTCGGACTCCGGGACCAGGAGGACCTGGGCCTGGGAATGACCAGAGGCTCACTAGTGGTCATCCACTTAGCTGACCAGTGGTCATCTACCTGTCCCACTTTCAACAATGGTAAGTTTGACCATTTTTTTTTTTATTTGTAATGATTATCCGCTTTACAGCACAGAGTGGGCCAGGGGTTCTACAATGCTTTTGTTGATTACCCCTTGGCCCACCTTCAACAATTTTCTCCGTCAACTGTTAATTCAGCGAACACCGTCGTTTATTATTTCTCATATCAAAACTGGTATTCCTCTGATCGGAGGTCCCTCAGGGGCTCACTCACGGATAGGGAAACCGTGAGTGAGTACGGGGTGTCGCGTCCCAGGGGCTCCCGAGGCGCCTATAGGCCGCACTCGTGTGCGGGGTTAGTTTGGCTTTCGTGAGTTGGTGTTAGGTTTGCTCTCGTGAGCGGGTATTAGGTTTGCACTTTGCACTCGAGTGCGGGATTTTGTTTTGCTCTCGTGAGCTTGTTGTATGTATTCGCACTCGTGTGCGGGATTATGTATTGTGTCTAATTGTGATTAGTCTGTTTCAACTAGAATGCAACAGCCGGCCATTTTTAACGTCGAACAAAGAGGAACGAAGACTACGGCGTAATTTTAAGTTGGTTATATTTGCCGAGCAAATATTAGTCTTAGCGTCACCCCCGAACCAGAGCCTTCTGCTTTGATTCCCTTCCCTTTTGTACGCTTTAGTTTTTTTGCCACAATACTTGCTCGGATTGCGTGCGTGCGTTAGTTAGTTATTAAAATTTGATATTGTTGTTGTAACTTGTAACCATGTCTTCTGCTGCGTCGGATCTTGCTTGTATGTACCATACCAGTCAGTACCGGTATTCGGCGTAGATACATTGAGAGTGGGTGGTTGAGAGACAGTGTTCATCGTGTAACACTGCATAGTGTAAAATCCTATTTTTTGTAATCCCACCCGAGCTCACCTTAACGTTTATTCGTTGTCTGGTGGCAGATAGTTGCTGGAGTAAATGGGATATCGTTTGAACACGTCTCTTGGCCATATCGCTCTTAGTGAGGACACGTCGGGTATCGTTGCTGACCGGAGTTGGGCTTGCAAGCATTGCACGCGTCGCGTCAATAGAGCTCTCTGCTCCGGTTCGCTCTTGTTTCTCTCTTTGAAAGAATCAAAGCCTTCTGCCTGATTCGCCTTTTGTCCCCCGTGGATCGGAGACTTCTTCTCCGATTCACACCTTTTGCTCCGCAATAATTACTCGACGTAATAATTACTGCGTTAATATAAGTCTCCCTTTCCGGGTCACTTGTGCAGCAACTTCCTCGTGGCGAGACCCGGGCAATCGGTATTATCCTCTATTTGTAAGAACTTCTAGTATCTTACAAGTAGCGGATAATATCGAGCTAACAGCTGGACACTTAGAATTTGCGTTAATGTTGTATACTAGAATGTAAGACATGCTAGATGTAAGAACAAATGTATCGAAAGATTTTCAATAAAGATTTTGTAAATTAATATCCATGATTATTTCAAACCTATTCCCTTCCATAACATTTTGCAATGCCACCTTCCCTCAAATTCAACATGAATAAAACAAACATTTTATGGACTTTCGTGTCTCTGTGGATCCGACTGCCTTATCGACACGATATTTTATGACTGATTGCAGCGTCCTCTACTCGTGGACAGCGATTAGCTGATAAACTATTCGCAGAAGTGATACTGAAAAACAAAGTCCCAATAAATTTATGAATCGACGCCCGTCGACATTGATATGAAAACACGGCTATGTGACTGTACAGTCACAAGCAGTTAAGCTTCAATAAAATAATATTGGTGTCAGCGCTCTTCAGACGCAGTCTCTATTCAGATAGCGTTGCAGTGAATTTTAGCTTGAAAAAAGTATGTAAATTCCGTAAAAGTGATTTCGAAAATGTGTTATTGTTCTTGAGAATGTTCAATACGGAGTATGATCTAACGATTATGCGCGAGAGTCCATGCGCGATTGAATTAGGTCAGCGACCGCATTTGCTAAGAGACCATTGTTAACAGACCCTCTGTATCCTTATCACTAATTTTTCGATTCTGATTACCGTCTATATCCCAAAGAAAGAAACAGAGAACTATGATATTTAATTACCTTTGGCCATTATTAAACCCAGTTCCATCGTTGCATTTATCATCTTGTAACATAAACATGCACCGTTCAATTACTATTTATTTCTGAAACTTTGATACAGAAAAATGTTGTAGAAAGTTTAACTCTCTACGAGCAACATATTTCTGTTTTTCTTTTAATTTTAGAAGACCGATTGGACACCATTCTTAGACTCCGCCGTAATCACCCGTAACAATACATAATTTGGTCCATCGAACATTACGTCCCGGCGATTCACTCACAATGTCAGTGATAGAGAGTGAATGCTTTCGCGTGAACAATGGCCTAATAAATCTTTCGAGAGGCGGGCTACGTCTTGGTGCAGTTTCTGACAACCGCAAACGGAGACAGAAGTTAATCGAAAAGGGGGAAATCCTGTGGACCAAAAAACGAGGAGTAATGCAGACGTCCGCAGAGACCTCGCTGTCGCCTTTTTCTCAAGACTCGCAGATGGTGGAGGAACAAAAAAAAAAAAAAAAAAGAAAAGAAAAAATACAGTACACATTGCGGCACTGTCTACAGGGACCACCACAGTCACTCCTTTCTGTAAGAAAAAATTGCTGAAACGAGACAATGTACCCAGAGTCACTCGAGCCACGGTCTGCCGACTGTTTACTCAGCTTGTAGAAGTTCCTTTTTATTGAAACATTCCTTTCTGTTTAAGGTCGCTCTTAACATCGATTGTCTTCCTGGTTAGCAATTACGTACACTGGCGAACGAAATTAAAAGACATTAACACCTTCGAAAATTGAACAGGTAATACAGGAAATCCTCAATTTAAATAAAAATGGTAGAAATATTGTTAGCAGATATTACTTCTTTAATACTATTCACTTAGATAGACCTAATAATTTTGTACAGTTTCTGAAAGAAGTTTTATATGAATTTGTACTCGTTGATTACTGTTCCATTCGAGCTTTCAAAACGGAGCGAAGGCTGTTGAGTTTAAGTTAGCAAGCACTTTTAATGAAATAGGCGAACTTTGGCGGATTAAAAATTTGCAACGTTATCATGCAAATAAATTGTTTCGAAACTTCGTGGGCGATTTTCTTGGAAGAATGTTTTCGAAATAGGGCACTCGCATGACTGGGTTAATCCTTCGGCAATTTATTTGAGATTCTTGGAGAATTTTAATTAGATTACGTTTTGCTGCGCCTAGAAAATTTCCAGTGGAATAATTTGTAATCCGGTAAGAAGAATACTGATTTCTTTATCGATTGTTTAAAGTATTATATCTTTATTTCGCATACGTATGAAATTGAATGATGAAACTGCAAGACACAAAAGAAATCACAATAAAATCCATTTAGCAGGTAAAAATGTAATATTTTCGTTATCTTCTTTTATTTGTTTCTTCAAGTTCACAAAATGTTTAAAGGATTTTACGTGATAAAATAGTTAATTACTTAATGTATAGAAGTAATGTTCGCCGAATAACTTATACGAGAGAAACGAACAGTCAGTCGTAAAAGTCTACATATATGTATACATACACGTATAGTTCTTAAATTTCAAAAATTAAAAGAAGATAAAATATTGCACAATTCAGGGATCTTGATTACCTTCTTTAATCCATATAAAAATTATGAAGAATGATTACCTTAAATAAGTCATAATTAAATAAATCATGGAATGTACTGTACAGCCGGAGGGAGCGTATTAAAATTCCTAATCATTATTATTGCGATTATTATCATGATTGTAATAATGAATTTTATATATTCTAATATATGTATATCAATTCTACAGATTTTCATATGTTTCTGTTTTATTTACATTTTCTCCCAAAACAAATACAAAAACATTATTTACTCAGACTCAGAGTCCGTCTAATTCCAAACAACAAATCAATAAACGTACAATGAAATATGTAAAATCGTGCATCTCTTTATTTGAAATATTCCAAATTTGGAAAAAATATATAGACTTTTGTAACTGACAGTGTACGCACAATCGAATTCGTACGTACTACAACCACACGCATAGGCGCGCGCCTATGAGTGACATACATCGCATAAATGTTTACAATTGGCACTTACTTAAAAACATGAAAAATTTGCTTTTTTACATCGCTAAACGATCGATATAACGATGGATAAATACTGCTTCCTCTGAGTCGTAATATTTCTGCGAAATGAAAAATCGACTTTTTTACGGGACGATCCCGAACTACAAAAATGATCGATTCGTGTAGAGACTTGTTCCTATTATTGTACTTCTTGAACATTGTGTAACTATAATAGTAACTATAATGTAATTGACAACTCTCTCAAATGAAAATCGGAATGTACCTCTATAACGACGATTCAATGAATTGTTTTGGGTGTTGAAATGACGTCTTTCCGATTATTTTTGCGTGATCAATGAAAATATTCAAATCAAAATGCTTGCTTTTGATATTCGAAGAGCTGGCAATGTTCTACATATGTATATTATGCCATCCAAATTGTACATATGTATATGTATAGGTTACAATTGAAATTTGCAATTATATTCGATTACAATCGAGGGAGATAAATTTACAACGATAAGTGTCCAATTTTGTTAATAGAATGCAGAATGTGAATAATGATGACCTGCAATGGTTTTCTAACGAAGTGTTTTGATTATCACTGGAAAATCGGGAAGACCTCATTCCACGAATTTGTTAATAACTTTCTAAGAACGTGAGTACGTCATGATTTGATTCACGATTCATGTGAGGCACAAAAGCAGTATTTCCACTTGTACTTACAACTAATTTCCTCTCGTATGACATTAATACAATACATCACGACACTATGTACATCACACGACTTATTAGCAGGTATAAATCGATTCTAGAACTTCTGTTCAATGTCTTGAATATAAATATTATTCTTGATAGATATAGATTGACACAGAGCTGTTACATCGGAAACACTTGTCTTATATCTTTAGTCGTCATATGTAGATCCATTGTTTGTAAATGCATTCTTGTATGTCGCGTCGTGTCAGACTTGTTTTACGTGATACCGTTAAATGGTAAACACAATAGAAATTCATACCAAATAAATATGTTAATTACACCGAAAGACATTACATTTAGAATTAAATTAATCGTTTTATTCTCCGATCGTGTATAAAATTGCTTGGTAATCGAGATCAACATATATTTAATTGTTCTACATACCGAACAGAATTGTTAGCATCGATGCAATACTGTGAAGCGACTATTACAAAACGAAATTTATGTCACAATCTGTATCTCATTCGGATAAATATTAATCATTTCGTTTAACACTGAACCTACCATCATCAAATGAATAGTTTCAGATTGTTTATTTCACAATTACCTACTGAAATTATTTTATGCTTTACTCGCAATAGATATAAAGAGCAAATACAATGTATTATTAGTGCGAAAAATCGCACAAGATACACTACCCCATACATTTATAAGTGACTTTTGATGCTTGGAAGGTTTAGCGTTAATTTTCCCAACGAATAAATAAACCGATAATCGCGAGCGAAAGACAAAAAACAACAGCAATCGGTTAGAGTTACGATTAACAGCTTACGCAAGTATCGCGATAATACTGATCCTTAGAATATGTATACGTGTACATACATACTATTACATACGGTTGTTCTCTCGTAAATCAATAGGAAACAACATTACGTATAAAAACGTAGCGTTCTAGAGAGAATGGCAGCAATTTCCATATTCCTTTTACGACATCACTGTAAGTCTGTCAAATAAGTTTATGTATTTGAGCGTCGGTGTTACTCTCTAATGCACAGGGTGATCCTTTTAACTCGTAATCCCTGCAACGTGACTACAAAAGCGGCAACAACACATACAAGAATACTTCGCTACTACTACATTCAAGGGAGCGACTGCTGTTCATGTATAAAATCTGATGCCACGCATTCGTTCTTTCGGAGACAATCGTCGTTCGCCATTTTGTACTCCTGCAAATGATCCGTGAACGTTTACAGAGTTTTCCAACAGAAACTATACATGTTAATGTGCACAAGGAGTAATAGAACAAAACATTCAGGTCGTTGTATCAAAATCTTCCTTACTGCCTCGTTTTCTATTGTTTTCTATGTAAATGTAAACCCATCGTTCAAATTATATCTTAAACAGTGTTCAGCAATATTTTTTCTTGTTCTACTCTTATGATTTACATTACAATAGTTCTGCACCACCGTGTGCAGCAATGTAATTTTATCGATAAAGACAACGATTTGATTCTACGTCATTGATTGCTTTAGAAATGGTTTTAACCCTTTGCATTCGAATTGCAAATCTAGGACGTAAATTACCATAAAAATAATTAATTTGTTTCTATTTAGCTAAAAATTTCAGCGTGGTTTGCCAAAAAATCATATTCGTAGAATGGAAATATTTTGGTTTTGACAGTTATTTAAAAACAGCTTCAAACGCGAAGGGTTATTACAATGCATATATTGCAACGTCCGCGTAAAAAATACGTCATAGAAAATCTGCCAGAGAGATCTTTTGTTAAAACGTTTTTCATTAATATTAATCCGTCCTTAATCCACATACGTTTCTATCGATACAAAGTATTTCATACATATGATATAGGTACATACGACTATCGAAAAAGATCTTCGCTTGATATTTCGTCCATTTTTATTCTACCAATTTTCACCAATTTCATTCTCTTTCATAATTGCATGTCGTAAATAAATATATCAAAGTGCAAAAATAATCAGAGAAAAATCAACAGTACTTACTAATTCTCCGCGTCGACGGGCTATTAATAAACTTTTTCTTTGTCATTGGTTAACAACCTGTAGTCCACGGATTGATTTACAATTCGAGAAAACCGACCAGCAGTCTATCCGTATTCAAATTAGCCGGTCGTTAGCAGTTAGCATACATCCACTTGATGCTCGAGCAGTTGGTGAACTATTAATTCTGGTAGAACAAGCTAATACTGTAACGCTAACGCCCCTCCAAAAATACCGTGAAGGAAATCATTTGCGTTAATAGCATTGCCTGGCGATCTTCAATCGTTATTCTCGAAAAATATTGTCTCGGTTCTCGATTTTCCAACAATACCGAACCCCGTTAACACGAACAATCCGTAACAATAAACATTTGTCTTAATTGAAAAAGATTTCTGTTATTCTACGCTCCTCGTCAATATAATATATGTAGCCATAAAATGGTGAAATACTTCGGTTTTGGAAATAAAAATACATCTTGCAAACAGTATCGTCGATTAATGGAATTAAAAGAAACGTTAACCGTTATGCTTACCTGCGATTTGTGCGATTACTATGAACATGTACCCGTGAGAAATAATAAATATGTGCGTTTCATTGATGCGTCATCATCATTCTACCGTCGCGTCGTTTAAAGCTATCGCTAATGTATATCCAGTATTCTACAAAATGTCCTAGTTTCCTCATTACTTTCATGTAATGTAAAAGGGTCGAATCTAAAAGAACTCCACACGTTTATCTACGGTTTTATTTATTCATTGTTGGTTTTGTTAATGCCGAAGGCAGTTACTTTGACGCCAATGCAAACGACGAGAAACAACCACGCTCCTCCCGATCCGTATGGGAGTACGGTTGCTATCGATGTTTGTTTGGCCAATGATACCCTATTATATATAAAATTGTTAATCACTTTTTTATAGGTAGTAGTAAGGGTCATCGATAAACTCGCTTTGTTTCGGCAATGTTCTCTGACATACCTAAACACGTCCCTTAGATTTAATACGATGTAAGTACCTGAGATTATATGTATGTATATGTATACATATATGTATATATATATATATATATATATATATATATATTTTTTGTATATATTAATTATGTTCAAGGTCTAGAATCAGATCTGGCATACTCTTGAAACGAGTATAGTCCGAGCGATGTCGATGATCGCGCTGAATTTGTGCCGTTTCTTCAACTTCCGATGGCCAGTGTCCGCCCGCCAACGAAGATGAATTGTTTCGAAAATTGTCGGATGACCGTTGTACTTGGTGAACGTCACGAACTGTTGGGTGCCATTCTGCCGCTGCCACGCTATACTAACTAACTTGAGTCGGGGACCGTAAATCCTCAGTTTGCGTGGCAGCATTCCGACCTGCGAACAGAAAACTCGATCAAACACGCTCCGAACGCCAGATCACCGCGTCTTTTCCGCTTCCGGCCATCGAGCTAACTCCGTGGACACAAATTTCACTTTTACGAATATGCAACTGTATACATTGTCACATTAGACAACGCTCGTACACACGAGCATTATTCAATTTTTATATTGCAAGAAAATATTAATGAGACCATCAGACACCACCCGTCGATCGTGAAATTCTCTAAGTTGTTTGGTTTTCTGGACGTCGAGATACCGTCATAAAGAATTCGATGAAATCTTACTTCGATTGAAAAATTATCCGTACTTTAGTGCAGTCTGTCTACGCGATTCTTAATGCAAAATCCTATTGTTATGTTTAACCCTTTACGAATTGGTATACACGTTGTACAGTGTGTTTTAGATATGGCGCTTGTAAATGTACGAAGATTTACAGTCTGCCTGTTCCTACGTGTAATGTCGGTGGTATTTTACTGTGTGTAATTTATCAATTTAACTTTCGCTTCAACTAGTTTATAAATGGCACGTGAATATCACACTGTATACTGTATACATACTGTATGTACAGTGTTCGCTATTATCCGTGGTTTCACGTAACAGCGGTAGGTTCTGGAACGTATTACCCGCGGATACGGCACTACCGTACTTACTACTACCCACTACGAACTTGCAAATTGCCATTGTTGCACGTCGTGACGTCCTAGTTCGCTAATACTTGCAGTATACCATACATACAAAGGTAGCAAAGTATTCGCTAATGTAAATGGCGTGCACTCCGTTGTTGCCAAAACGAGAACAACTCGATTATTCGAAAGAAACTCCTATTCAAACAATTATTTAACATAAATTTCAATCGAAACATTTGTATTTTATCTGTTACACCTGCTCGATTACTTCCAACAGTTCCAACCCACTTCTTATTATTCGAAGAACAACGTATTCGAAAAATAATTGATCTTCCTATCTGTTATTTTACTTAAAGTTGAGGATACTTTTAGTTTGTCTTTATCACGAGAATAAATCGATGTAGCTCGAGTATTAACAACATTTTTAGTAAAACATGAAATATGAAAACTGCATGGTAACGCCGCGCCGCGCCGCGCCGCGCCATTACGACTACACACTATCATTGGTTCAGCACTTCATTCGTACCCATTTCCTCGTTGAACGATAACTAAAACCAGATTGTTGGATGGAATATCAACGAACATAGCTGAATCGAACGTTGTCTGCTCGAATGCTTTCGTTTCTGCTTGCTCGTATTCGTTGCCGTTCATTCGCGTGCGTTCATGCTCGCACGTTTTGTCTTTCTGGCTGGTTCGCTCTTCAGGTATGGACATGGACCGTGCTGCTTTGGTCTCCATAGTAATCGGTTGTGCGACTTGTGCACACGGTATACGCATAGCAAAGCATTGCTAAACAAACATCGATGAACAAACCACTTGTGACAGAAATTCCTAACGCTATTATTTGCATTTTCAACTGTTATCAAATTAATTCTGTTTCTTTTTATTAAAACTTATAACAACTAAAAACAACTTAGAACTTAACAAATCCACGCATACTCTATATCATATCTGATTTTGAACAAAATGTTTCGGATATTACTTTATTAATGATTTTAAGGAAAATCCATTATCGTCGCGGTGAGCATTTATCGTAACAAAAAAAAAAATTGAATACCTAGCTACAACCGAACGCGTTCGTGCGGTGATGGATTAACGAATGATCCGATAACTCGCGATGTCTAATCGTTCTGAGGAAGCCACGTGGCCGGAAATGCAGCAGCTAGATCAAATTGCACGGCACATGTCCTCGCCGGAAACTGCAACCGGAACCGGAAACGGAAAGTCACGCGGCCGAGCGAAAACTAAGGCGTCGTGGACGCTACGTAGATGGTAGTGGCAAAACTTTTACTATTAACGTTAGAAACGAGCTGGCAATAGTCCTAGAAAAGCCTGGTCAGGCCAACCACGGTTTACACATTTATCGATACACTATGTTCACGACCCTAATGTTGCCGAAGACGAGCACTCAATTTAAAGTTTCACCCTTGCTTTCGCATTACAAATAGCTTAACGTATTATCCGCTCGAGTAGATCGGATTTCAAGTCAACCTATTACAAGTTAGCTCCTCGTGTTTCGGTTAACTAATAATGGAGCGCGGTTTATTGAAACGTCTATTACCGGGTCTTTATACTCGATGGAGTTATTTAATCCTTGGTTAGGGGAGTTTCTCGATGAGTGCACGATTACGGATTATTGGAATAATTATGGCTTTGTGTAGCAATTTTTTTCAACTATACGTATATATATATATATATATATATATATATATATATATATATATGTATAAAGTAACTATTCGTACATATGCGTATGTACCTATGTATAAGCTTGGTATATTTTTATCCATTTTGGTAGATAAAAATTGTATATTGCTACAAGTTGCGAGATTCAGAGTGTAACGGGATTAGTGCGAAAATTTGTTGATGTGTTCGTCTGTGTAAGTCGAAAGGCATTGTTCCACACATGCAACGTACTGTTCGTGGCCAACTTGAAATTTTCAGAAGGGTTTAAAAGGTGTTTCAAGTGGCTGACACTCTAGCAACCCGAATCGACCATACGTTTGGTAGCCGACCGACTCCAAAATCCATTTGCCTGACTCGCAAGGGAACGTACGAATATGGCGATCACAGATTTTTGCATAGTAGCGGCTAAAAAATTACATCGTTTAAAATCAATATGATTGGTCTACCAGCAGCAATCGTATTAAAGGAATGATTCTTCGATGTTTGAGCGTGTAGCATTTTTTAGACAAAACATATCTTGAGATTTTCACTTGCTATGTTATGCAACAATATACTAGAAAAAAAATGAATGACAGGCGACAAAAGTAGAGACTTCAAGCTTTAAAATGAGTCCACGTTTATGAATGTACATACTATTTTTGTTAACGAAATTATCACAGTTTGAATATCAACAATTTTTTGGCAATCGAAAATTTAGGAAATTGCCAACATAATAATTGCTTTGGAAACTTTAAATGGGCCAGCTTATACGTACACATATGTATATGTATATGTATGTATAATGTGTTTGTTGGTGAATGTTTCATTAAAAATTAAAATTGTTTACGGTACCTCACGTGGGCGTAGCATCGCTATGTGCTATGTGTCCGGTTTCCCATGGAAGCGGTAACGTATTAGTTAACGATGAAGAGGAACACCGAGCCATTGAACATCGATCTATTGAACATCGCTCCAAACCTGGAACAAATAATGTGCAAAATGTCTTGTTAGCAATAAAATAAACTGTTCTTTAACACGTCAACTGTCATGTCACCCGTATTTAGTTGACAGAATTATTTCTCGAGAAAACTTAAAACATAACATGGCATACTCATTGTTTTATTAAAGAAATTGCTTCGATTGTACTGAATTTTTGTGGTCGCCGAGATTGCAGTGAACGTGTTAACGAGTTTATCAATTGTACTTGGCAAATTAGATTTTGAAGAAGGATTGCCACTTGTGTTATTGATTATGATTATAGAGACTCAAGATGTGCGTTTCAGTGAACTGTGTACTTATTGCATAGTCTATACTGTGGCTGGTTAGTAGTTGGAATACATGCGGTAATGCTCCGATAATTTACATACCTGATAAGTCAACACCGGCCATACTGCAAACATCAAGACCTCCAGTGCTCGTCGCGCAACAGTGTTGCTTCGATCCCAATGGCTTAGGTCTACATAATATCTGCACAAACACAAGAGACAAGAACTATGATTTTTGAATCCTGAAAACTTTCATAACTAATACTATAACTTAAAACTATAACTATCAAACTTGTTATATACATATACATATACATATACATATACATATACATATACATATATGTATAGTCTAGGAAAATCAACAAAAATCTACAAAAAAGAATAACATGAAATTTTGTAGCTCTCCTTGCTGCTTTTATGCTACCGATGAACTATACATATATATGAATATGGAAAATAAAAATTCTATGTTATCTCGACGATTCTTGTCTATAAAAATTTCCATATAAATCTCCATTTAAATATCGATTAAAATTCAATTTAATGTTAAATCAACATAGAAGATTTTTATTTTGTCGAAAAGTTCGTCGATCCCTGAGCACGCTCGTTAAACATTCTACACGAGCATCGCAAAAGTTTATTCCGCGTCGCGAACTAGATCAATCGGTTTTCGATGAAGTATTCTAATGAATAATGATTCCGAAGCCCGCAGGCACATCAGCAGCAAGTGAGTGGAAACGTGTACGTTCCTGGGGAGAGTAGAATTTACGGGACCCCGACAAGCTTTTCGAAATTCATGGGCTGTAAAGTCGAAGCACGAAGATATATGATCGTTACTGCGAGGGTCAACGTAACGTATCGCGACATTGCTGAATCAGTGAATAGCAAGAAAATGGGTGCAAAGCGCAAACGAAAAGAAACTCGTTAAATTGCAAAAAGTGTTAGCTCCGCGTCGCGTCGCGTCGCGTCGTTTCATCGAAACCGTGTACACACCATCCAATAAATCGCACTGCACGGACGTTTTTGATCCCTTTATCAACGCGCATATTTTTTATTTCAAGCTACCATGCAATATTGTGCTGCAATATTTTCTGCATCTGTTAACGAGCGACGTTTATTACAGTCTACATTCTACATTAGCATCCAAAATTCGGAGCTTCGAAGACCGAAAATTCTACATAATTCTGCGCTTTTACCTGGCTGCCATTTTGAAAATCCTTGACTTTGTTGACATTGTTGGTTTTGTACTTACTTTAGCGTAAAGAAGTTCTCTAGAAATCCGACGAAAATGATTGTTGAACAGCCAGTATAGAAATGGATTCCAAAAGCTGTTGGATAGGGCCAGCCACGTGGAGAGAAAGTCGAGGAATGGCGGTGGTTTGCTTCCGGTACACGCTGCAACAACTTCCTGAATCGTCCACGGTGTGACCATAACAATGAATCCTAAGCTCATCGCCGCCATTGTCCTCGAGGCAGAAGTTGACAGTCGCCTTTCATGATCTACAAGCTGAAATGTGTACGCGATGCGCGCGCTTTTTTAATGTTACCACAAAACTAAATTAATCGTAACCCATCATCTCACGAATGAACAGTAAACTCTATCGCCTCATTTATTACAATGAACTATTTCAGTCGATTAAAGAAATATTCCTCTTATTTTAGTTTTCATAAAATCAAGCTTTAGGAAAATTTGGATTCGCACAAAAATCTGCTATCTAATAATAATAAGATAAATAATTAAATATTTCAGACTTTGGTTTTTTCGTTTATTTGCAATGTAGTAACTAAACTATATTGTAGCAATTAATAACCATTCTACAGTAGCATATTCGATTAGTAATTTGATTAGAAACGAAGAAATCCATTTCTTGCTCCCGAGTCTGTAATCTAATAAACCTAGCCTAATAGCCACTCTTCAAGATTCATACCTCGTCGTCGCGTCTCTGGTTACAAAGTCCAGCCAATTAATGCAGTTTGATTAAATTAATTTAAAAGGAGATTCATCCCCGACTTCGCAAAGTTGCTTTCCAGAACTTATTTCCTAGTAGCTGCATCGGTTAATGGCTCGGAACATCACGGTTCATTAGCATTGAATATAGTGATTGAATTAATGATATCGCGCTAGTCTTCCCAGCCCCTCCCTAGCGCTCCTACCGTTGATTATATTACTTTCGTAAAGTACAACTTCTTGCCAAATAAATTTCAATGAATGAAAAACTTCGGCTGAAAATTCCATGGAAGATGCTGGATTCGTCTGAATAGCAACAACTTGCAAATACATATACATATACATATACGTATACATATACATATACATATATACATATAGTGGTGTCAGAATTGTGCTAAAATTGTATACAGGGTGTCTCGTTTATCTGCGACCTCCCAAATATCTTTTCAATTAAAAAGATTCAGTAAAACTCCGACGCGGATCGGTTTGTTTTGTTTTCGAACCTACTTATGCGCGATCAGCATTGATATTACAGTCTTATTGGAATGAATACACATAGTTTATGGTTTGAACTGACTACTAGAAAATTAGAAGATTAATGATTTGGACTTGC
Organism: Lasioglossum lativentre; assembly: GCA_916610255.1. NCBI lineage: Eukaryota > Metazoa > Arthropoda > Insecta > Hymenoptera > Halictidae > Lasioglossum > Lasioglossum lativentre. The sequence continues at coordinate 435,500 of OU744356.1, read as the reverse complement.
ATCTTATGCAAATATAGTAGATCGAGACGAGAGAGATCTTGTACCATCGATTATATTATCTGAACGAGTGCACGAACATTGATATTTCCATGGATTTTCAGCCCTGATCTCGTCCAGTTATCGAGGGTGTTACTGTAATACGCAATTAGTGCCGCTCCTCGATCGAGTATCGGCTGCCTGGGATTAATACGTATACATACACATATACATATACATACATATAGTATTACAAGTTGATGCGGACACATTATATCCTCCTTAATAACCTATAATACAATAACAACATTCAGAATTTACTTACTTCGATAGGAAATCACTAAACATTATGCTTTACTGTTTCATTTCATTTCAAAGTGATACATACAGACTTTTACTTGTACAAGAGTGAAATTACGTAATTATGTATTAAGTTATTCAAATACGAGACGGATTGAAACAAACGAAAATTCACTTAATCTCGTAATTGTTTAGCGATTGTTGAGGTTAACCTCTTCTTTAAGAAGTCTCCTAATGCAAATGAGCATGACTGTACAAAAAATAAAATAAGCGACAGCACGAATAAGGGATTAACGAAGAAAATGCTCTTCCCGTTGACTCGAGCTAAATTTTCCAAAATTACGTGGGTAAAAGCTCGTGAAATTAGTAGACAAAATGCATGAGAACACAGAGTAATCACCAGAGGTTTATTTCCGAGTAGCAGGTACCATGCGCGATCCCCTAATAAGTCCACACAGTTGAAAATTAGGTGACGCGTAGAGAGGCGTTTAACAGTTTGGTACATGCACGGTAAGTTGCCTTTTACATTTACAAGATAAGACGCGAAGGTGATCCACCTTTTAGAGGAGCTTAACATAGTCACGAAAGTCACGAAGCGCTAAGCTCATCAACCCTAAAGCTTTGTATCTGCGACGGCAGCGAAGGGATTACGGATCAGCTTACTTGGACGAATCCCTTCCCTTCCCTTCCCTTCCCTTCCGTTTCCTTCCGTTTTGTCCTAAAATTATATACTTCCCTCTCTACTGGCCTCAATTTTTCTTTCTTTTGTCCGTTCAGACCATTTATTCAAACCTTAAGCTCCGTCCTAATAAAATTCGTTCCCCGTTAGGCTAGTTCCATACGAAACGTTGCAACTTGCAATAAAACCTTCAGCGACGAAAATGTACAAACGTGTTTACATATTAACATTCGACTGTCAAATTAGGAAACCCTCGAAAAGCAAAGTTAACGCTACAGCTACTGGATCATAATTTCGATGAAATTTTCTGTATATACAGTATACATACTACATATGCGTACAAGTGACACAGATCTGCAAAACGTATTTTTTAAACTTTCAATGCAGGCCCAGATTAAAAAGTTGCACAAAGCAACTTTTACTATATATTTTCTCAAATTTCTAGAATTTTATCAGAATTTTTGTTCACGTGATGTAGTAAACTAACAAGTAAAATTCACAAAATTCTCGCCTTTTTAAGAGTGTCAGAATATTAATATGTCAGTCACTCGGTATATCCTATTGTCGGTAAAGACCAATTAATTAATGTCTAAACACGATCGGAAAACAGTGTCGTCCATATACAATCAAAGGTTTCCGAACGAAACTTATCGAGCAGTTCCGAATGAAACGGTGAATGCGACCGGATGAGACTTTATCGGGTGCATCGCGTCTCGATCTTCCCATGAGAATTTTCTCGAAAGTGCAGTGAAAAGAACACGAGTTTCGGTGTGTTCGGGCTCTCCTAGAATGTAAGGAGACGGCGCGGCGCGGCGCGGCGCGGTGGGGTTCTTCCTCGATAGCTCGCTTTCAAACCGTTCTCTTACGTCTTACGTCTTACGTCTTACGTCATCCTGAAGCGAACGAATAGATGACATAGATACATTCGATTCGGCGAGCGGCAAATTACTGATGAAAATAACGGGACGACGCGACGCGTCTAGTCGCAGGTACCTACGGCCAACCGGTGCTGTTGGGACGATCGAGCAATAATGCGCCTCGTTCCGAAGCCGTTTACGAGGACTATACTACATATGTAGATATACTATACCTAATACATACTACAATCCCAACCCTCGCAAATTAGAATCAGCTGGTACGTGGCTAGATCCGAGAGATTATATTATTCGTCGTGAACTATTCTCGGCACCGTATAAACCAGGTATCTAAATAAACATTTGTGTTTCGTTTGTGAACGCGAACAACACAAATTCGTGTTTCATCAAAGGGAAATAATTCAGAGTTTGCCAATTGCGATAAACGCTAAACGTACCATAACCGGTAATTCGACCGGTATCAAATTTTACAATCGAAGAATAAATGTTGGAAGAATCCGCGGATTAATTGCAGCGCACCGTGTAAATTTCCGCACTGGAATGTTTGTCACCGAAGACATGCTTCACGGCAAAGCCGAAATCTTTAGAGCCCGGGTAATGAATTGCAAGCATTCAAATTAAAATCCGACGTGCATATACATACCCATACATAGAGAAATGTAAAGTTACGACGCGACAGAAGTCGCTAAAGCATGTTTATGTGACTTTCGATACGACTATGTACGTCCAATAACTGTTGACAAATATGCAAATTCCTCTTATATTCTATACTATATCGTCGTTGACTGTTGGATTCATGGATTTCACCGTGCCAAAACGTACAGCGTGATAAAACGAGTCATTGATCTGCTCAATGGCTGCAATTTCGACGACGCGACGGTCACGGATCCTAAATTTTCCAACTCTTACCGTTGCTGGTCCCATAATAATTAACCATTTATTAGTTACATTAAGCTACTCATCATTTTTACAGGCCTTTTAGCTTATTATACATATGTATTCGTTTAAAGATTGTACGAACGCATGTCTCTTTCATCTTATATATTCGTTTAAAGATTGTACGAACGCATGTCTCTTTCATCTTATATATTCGTTTAAAGATTGTACAAATAATATTATTCGTTTTCCGTGAAGTACAGTTCGTTTGTTGATAATTACTTACGCGAATTAATTCGAAGGTCCACATAATTTAGCTTCTGATACAGCGAGCTTCCCGAGTTGAAAGCTATCGATACACGCGCGAATTGTCAAGTACTCGAGTACCGTACGCAAGCTCGCGAAAGTTCGAACACGAAAGGGCAATCCTGACACGGCGCGGCAGCATGTTCATATTTGTTTCGGTATATCTGCGTCGAAGACACTGCACTGTTCGGAAGAAAGCCGGATGTCCTGTGAAACTGACACGACAGTTTCACACTGATACGAAAACAGGTCGATAGCGGCTCAATAACGCTCGATAGAACTGCATTTGCAACATTTTGCGAAAACCGACAAAATTATATTGTATCTAGCTAACTGAGAAATACGCTAACCGACAATGTCGTTGCGAGACATTATCCTACATGACATTTTCAATTTTTTCGAAATTATTGACACCGTGAAAAAATATTTTTCACGAAAATTGCGTGGGTACCGAACGAGCCACGCGTTGAAACAAACCGTTCCATTCTTATTGTAATTTCCAATACAAAAGAAACGCGACAAATACAATTTTTCCAATCGTATATATGACATATTGTATACCTACATATGTATATGTATGGTATTATCGTACATCGGCAACTTTGAAATCCACTATGTAATTTATAGTTATTGTAATTTTCAATGTAGAAAAATGGGAGATAACAATAACAATTTTTATCGTCGCCTATCGACACCTTCGGAATCCACTGTTAAATATAATTTATTGCTACTGTAATCTGAAACACAGAGAAATGGTAGAAAAGAATTTTCGTTTATATCGACACCCTGTAAAATTCACTTTGAAATGTATTTTCGCGAGATAGCAGATAAAACAGTAATTTCCAAAACTAACGTTTATCGAGGATTACGTCCCCCGAATAATTACACAGAATTATAACTGGAGGTGTCACGGCTATTTGGATGGTTCTGTATGTTACGCAGATTTTATTGATTTCAGAACACGGATGAGTTTTTTACTTTTTTTAATTGATTTCGCTCCCTTACTTGCGTGTAATCATCGGACAAGTGGAGTGGTTTTATGGAAACATCAAACGCCATTATAATTCAATCGTTTATTCGATAATTCTTTTGTGTGTGTGTTTTCACGCATTGCAAACATTTTGTAGCTTCTATATCGAGAAAGATTTTATTGCAAGATACGTTACCGATTTTATGAAATTATTCCACGACAATTGCATATTTGAAAATTGTAAAAATCTGTCGACCGATAAGGAACTGACAAATCCTTCTGACTAAAAAGTCAGAATTTTGTTTCTTGACTCGAGAAGATGATTATTCGAAGAACGGGGAGGAGTTACCTAGGAACTTATGCTAGATCGCCAGACTACTATAGAGAACGAAAGAATCTCACGCGACTCGTAAAATGGTCAAAATTACTTAGCAGAACCATTTCGAGAAACGAGAAAAACTTGCTTTATGATCCTGGAACAGTATACATTATCTCTTGACATCGATCTTTAGCTGCAACTACTATGTATGTTGGAAACTTCGTTTGAAACTTTAAACGCGTATTTTTCTAAACCACCTTTTCAAAATTATCAAACGTAGAAACTCGGAACGTAATCTTCTGACTTATTCGTTTCGAACAAGGATCATTCTTATAGAAATTTATCACAAAAGCTGTAGGTACTCAATATTCTTGAATTATCTTTTACTAACAATGCTTTTGTTCAACTATTTAAGGATAATTTATGCATCGAGAAAAGTTAATTTCTCCTCCGGGGCGCTAGAACTTTCTCAATTCCTCATGCTCCTTTTTAGAAAGAGGTGTATAATCTCCCTGCGTAAAGTATCTAACTTTGAGAAAATCTTTCTTATTTTTTCCGGTGGCTGAGACGAATACCGCACTAACAAGTATTTCGCTGAAAATAGCTGCATCGTTAAATTGCAGGCTGTCCGACGAACAATAAGAGTAATTAAGTCAGAAGATATCTCATTATAATATAACTGGCAAAGATAATTTATACCTGCATTAACAGCGAGCGAAGCAACAAATTTTAATACATTAACATGAAAGTAAAAGTAACCGCGTACCTTGAAACTAATTTTCTTCATTGGTAAACCGCGGATTTTATGCGGATTTATGGGAAAAATTATTTGAAATAGTAAAAACAGAAGAATTTGTAAATCGCAATGTATGTATGTACTATATGTATATGTACATATGTATTTCGTTAATTGCGTTATTATTTGAATAACCATGAACGTCGAGGAGAATCGAGCGAACCGAAGGCGGGTCAGTGAAGGAAAAGGGATTACATTCTCGCTTAAATGGACATATGTATGCTAAGCACACACAGACAGAAGCTCCGCGTGGGTGTATTTAAATCGCTGGTATTATAGCGGCCGAATTACAGCGACGCGACGCGACGCGACGCGACGGTCAGGACTGGTCAGAAGGATTTTTGAAGGCAGATTACTATTCATCTGGCTGGACGATAACATTTATCCTGGAGAATATTCGCCTAAATGGGGCTGGCCAATGTCCGGCTCGTTCCTCGATCCTCTCGGAACTAGGACACGCCGCGCCGCGCCGCGCCGCGCCGCGCCGCGCGTCGGAGAGAAAAATGGTTAACGAGGAACTCTGTACTCCGAACGAAGACGATCCTTCCTTCCATCTATCGCCTATCGTATTTCTATTCGTGCGAACTGTTTCGCGATTTATTGGCTCCTTCGTCGCTGTAATTTACATCGTTTACACATATATTTTACACTTGACGGGAGGAAAGCGTGTACAGAGCGATTCACGGAAGTCTAAGAGGTCAGAAGCGTTCTTTTTCGGTGAAGTTGGAAGAAAATGTCAGAGCAGGAAGATAAATGCTGCGATGCAGACTGTGTATGCACGTTCACGGTAATACTTATTTATTTGCGAATGCAGAGTTGCACCCGCAGATTTAAACTGCTTCTTTCTAGCGAAAATCTTCCCTCCTTTTGATTTCGGCTGGATATTCTTGTTAGTGGTAAAATGCCGTCCAACAATGATTAGTTAAAAAGATATTTTATTACTTTCATCACAGGACTTTTTTTATTTATCAAATGTCTACAGTTATACCTTAATGCTTCAATTTACGTATCGATATAAAAATAATATATAATTTAGTAGACTGTTTGAAATATTCCGCACAACTAAATCGTCCGAATTAAAACATATTGATATTTGTAAATTAATTTGTGTTTCAACCCTAAGCTTTTAATGAAAGATAAAACGAACACGGAAATTTTCTTTCTGCCAGATGCATCCCTGCGTATTTCTAGTCTGCATCGAACCATTCTTCTTTCTCCTCCTACACTTTTTTGCAACTTTAACCAACAAAAAGATATGACCTGCTGTTACAGTTACGCGAATCACCTTGTACGTATGAAAACGTCGCGTCGTATGAGAATGCACAGGAACAATGGAATAAATTTGCTTGAAAATAGAATTCTGTTTCCTACGGTTCTCTTAGAAAATGTTCGTTTATGTTCCGTATAAATTCACACTCTGGCAACACGCGATAAAACAGCGAATAATATTTTTAAACGGTTCTGAAACGATGATCTGAAATAATTCCAAGAATTTCTCGGATCTCGAAATGATATTTTCACCACAGGATCTAATTTCCCAATTAAACGATTCCGTAAAATTTTATTACACCTTCGCATTCCGGCAAGAATTTTTACAATAACGGATAAGTTTCGAAACTTTTACTTGAATTTAAGCGGTAATGAAACGATATTCGATAATCGAAAGAATCCGAACAATCGGAGAATTGCTTTCGACCGGTACCTGTAAACTGTTCACCACAGGAACGATTACTTTCTTTTGATCCTGCGAAATTTCATTAAAGTTCGAAATTTTGACAAGAATTTTTGGTAGCATTCCACATACGTATGTACCGTATACATATATGTATGTATAACCGTCCGTCCATGCAGCCACGCGAACTCGTTAACCGCAGTTTCTGAGAATCAATTCGAGTGTTCATCAAATTCGCAACCCCTTATTGTTGTATAGTAAAGAATTTTTTATTATCGTATTATCATATTTATTAAATGTGTTCGCAATAATTTGCAACAATTCTGAAACCGAAGTACGACGACTCGTTGAAACGAATGATATAAATAACGCGCGAAACGGGCGAAGCACTTTTCACAGAAAATTTAACGAAGAGCGTTTGTTAACTGAAAGAAATTACTGAAAAAACCGGTTGGACAAATGTGACATTTTTCTGGAAACTCTTTCTCCTCGTATCTCATTTGCATGCACAATTTTCCGTATGCGCGTTTCCTCGTTTTTGTCGGCGCCTCCGCCATGCCGGACCGAGTACCCGAGTACTACATAGTTGCGAGTAATATACGGTTTTAATCAAAATTTTACAAATTCCGTAATAATGACTCTGCCGTTCTCATTCTTTAGCAAATCTGGCACTTCCTTGTTCATGCGCGGTAGACCCTGTACGGTTAAACTCTCCGGGAAGTCGCAAGTATTGACTCGATTGAAGGCGTTGTCTACTCGGCCGTAAGTGTCCTTCGGTCCTCGTGTTCTCGCATGTGCGATGCCTTCTAGTTCTAGTCTTTCGAGTTGCTTGGAATCCTTAAAACGATTCAATTAAGAGGCTGCCGAAAAAGACTCGAGCAAACAAGTCCGGATGGAACAAACGTCAAAACGTCAAAACATCAACCAAAATCAAATATTGCACATCCATCTCCACAAGAATCCACGAAACTTAGGCATATTTTGCTACACATTCGTTTTCTATGCGAAAAGAAAGTCTTTCAGATCCATCGCGGGGAAACAGAAGTTGATCGTGTATTCCCTTCTCCTGACCTTTTTAATAAGTTAAAACTAATATATAATATACATATGTGTAATTACGTGTCTTCGCCATTTTGTGTTTCTCCCGTTCATTATATGTACCACGAATTCATAAAGTCCACACTCTAATATGATCCTACGACCTACACCAACGATCGAATAATTCTGCCGACATTTTCACCGTTTCCATCTACCGACTTCTGTTAAAATGTGCAGATTAATAACCAACGAGCGGCCCAGTCACTTTGAAAACCGGTCGGTTACAATATTAATTTTCCATTCGGTAAATCCAGTGAATTAACTTCGAACGAACTTCTCTCATTCGAATATTCAAGCTCCGGGGGTTAAAAAGATGCGAACCGGAAATGTACGAGCAGGTGAATGAAAGGTACCCACCGGAGTTCGTCGACGTTGCACGACGTCGAACGACGTCGAACGACGACGACGACGACGACGACGACGACGACGACGACGACGACGACGTCGCGTCGGGATCTGCAAAAATTCCGTAATTTCTCGTCGGGAAGTGGTGCGCGAAAACGAAAACAAATGCACGACCACAGTGTGTTTCTTTGAGCAAGCAGCAGCAATATGCGCCACTCGAGATTATTGAATCGAAAAGATATCTCTAGTAATCTGTTCCTTCGAGTCTGAAATCCTGCGGACCGTTGAAGAGACTCGCGTTTCCGTTGGCGGCGCGGCGCGGCGCGGCGCGGCGCGGGTACCGCATTAAAACGTCGACGACGCGACGGTTTCTGTCCGACCTATTTTGTAAATAATGTAAATGATCCACCGCGCCGGTGTTTGTTCACGCCGAAGCGCGACATTTTTGCTGCCGCTGCGAATATTTCGCGGTGATGGTGATCCCCGGAACCCAGTTTTTCCCCCGTATTTCGCAAATAACGTCTGAAAGCTCGACGGCAAACGGAGAGGAAACAGTTTTGTTTGGACAAGTGCACAGCCGGTTGCGATTCGATAATAAAACACGGGTGACAACGTGATACGCTGCTATGGTCATTATTATTTCGCGTTCTACAAGTGCATTCCTGCATAAGTAATTATTTACTTCGATTGCCGAACTATTCGCAGGCTTTTTAACGATAACACTATTACTATGTACGATAGAAAGTGTACGCGCGATGAACGTTTAGTATGATTCGATGCCAACGTTTTTGGAGATTACGAATATTTTAATTATTAGCTACCGAGGTAGCGTGCGAGAAATTAACGAAGGGACTACATACTACACACATACATATGTATACATGCGAAATTCCCGTGGGCGCAGGCCTGGGCGTCGAGCAATTAATGATGCATAGAATGAGCTTCAGCGATTGTGTAAGGCGATTTGGAGAACTGCTGCTCTTACGTCCAATTCGTTGATTGGAATTTCAAGTGGAACTAAACTTACCCTCTCCATGTGGCCTCCCCTAACGACTTCCGGGGTATTAATGCAAACCACCCTTTTGAGCCGCAGTTTGTTAACATGGAAGGCTGAGCCGTAGCAGTACATCAACACCATCGTCGTAGGAAAGTAAAAACAGCAGCACGCCAGGATCCTGGGAACGAGAAAACACCGAGTTTGATTCCGTGCTTTTCGATAATAAAATAAACGAACCGTACAATTATAACAGCCTGCGGATCTTTGTCCATTTATGACGTTTGCTAACTCGTCGACGCACAAGAAATCGCCTATATCAACTAGAATAATTACCAGAACTATCAAACGAGCAAAAAACCGAAATGCGCATTTTTCTAATTTATCCGGAATTAAGTAAGTCGCATTTAACTGGAATTAGGTATGCAAAATAGATTTCTGCTACATATACATATTATTACATCGAACGATACATACATATAAAACATCTCTATATTTCAAGTAAAACATTTCTGAGAGAAACGCTAGAGCAAGAAATTTCTTTTACGTAAAACTTCAAAGCTGTCTGCATTCCTTTGATTAATGCTACCGACTTAAAGTACACTGGCGTGCATACAGATTTTAATATCGTGAAGTTATGTCTCGTTACGTCAAAAGAATTCGCGTTGCTTGCAGGCACGATGGACTTTAAATATTTATTGAGCTGGTAGATGAAAATGCTTTACTTACAAATATCATCTTCATTTTTAATGGATCGCGTGCTTTTGATGAAAATTGTAAAATCGATATTTTTACGAGAAAAATAATGCTGTTAAAGCTTCATGTGTAATACATATATGTATCTTATGCGCTGGAATAAAGATAACCAACGATAATTTAGTATACGCGTTTCACGTTTCTTTATTTTAACGTTCTAATTATACGTAAATGCGTGGACTTGTAATTTTTCTCGGAAAACTTTACGAATTCAAACAACTTCCTTTTGTTTTAATCACCGAAACTGTTCCACCTGAAAACTTCAAGATGGCTGATTTCAACTCGGTGTTTTATAAACTTCCGACAAAGAAGTATACGTTCGGGAGAACTTTAATTGGCCGCGATCGAAGAAGGGAAAAAATATGTAACGTGTACTATATTCCACTCCATCTACAAGTTCCACGAGTACCACCACGACTATAAAGCACGAATACTCTGCGATGCACATTATTATTTCTTCTGAACTGGGGCTCGGTTTCTCTTTGACGTCGTTGATTTAACAAAGAAATGGTTCAAACGAAACATGTTAATAATTAACTTTCAGTCAGCTACACGGTATCGTGGTTGTCGTCTGAAAAAATTCGGTGGTCTTCCTTTGATCGGATTGTGCGGTCGATGGCACTTGTGGAAGATTGAAAATTTGTTGTACAGTTGTAACTCGGGAACAATGGGTGAAATACATGGTTTAGTTTCGAACGATACCTAAGGGATGCTCTGGCGAAGAATGGATCGCAGGCGAGCAAACCGGAACCGTTGAAGTAATAACCGCCTCTTGGAAGCACGAGAGCACCGAAGATCGCCACACTTGCTATCCACGTGGTTGACATCACGGCCACGCAACCCTGCCGCATGTAATACTGCGTCACATACACAGAAAACAATCATTCTTCTGCTGTGTTTTATCAGGAAATCGGCGCGCATGTGCACATTAAAAACATAAATGGTAAAAGTAAGTTAATGTTAATGTTTCGTTTATCTTTAATGGTCCATCATTTTACCATTATTTTAAATTTTAATTCATTTATCATGATCGTTTTATCACCTTTTCCCATCTTTCAACTTTTTTTTTTTTATGCAATTCTCGAAAAATATATTAACTTTTTTTTATTGAAAAATTACTTTTATTTAGACATTACTTATAGGATGATCTAATACTTTTTCCTTTATAGCTTTAACATTATAATTATGCACTTACGGAAAATTACAATGGTAAGAAACGTGCGTATCAACCGATTGCGAATTACAACGCACGAGTCGCTGCTAAATACCACGCATTCGAACAAATGGACAATTTATTATTCATTCGGAACATAATCGAATGTTCGATAGACGCGAGCGACGAGAAAGTTAATTAAGAGAAATTAATAAACGAGTGCATGGAACGATGCACCATTGATTCAATGGTGGTATCGAATTAATTCAAAGCCGATATCGTTTTAGAGACAGTATGTATAGATATGTATTATGTATGTATACATATGTACATATATTACATATAGCGTCGATATAAAACCGCTGCAAAACCGATGTAGACCATAACCGGTATACCATAATAACGCAGGCTGTAAAATCATAACCGGAACCGATACAAACGGGAACGTTTTTCATTCGTAATTGTTATAACGCCGTTTCGATTCTTACGACTATTTCGGGAACCGGAAACGACGTCGTAACCATTTTCAGTACCGGTTGCTATGTATGAATTAATTTGATGGTGAAAAGTTTCGACAGCGTACACCGGTTCCCGCGAGAAACGATTGTAAAGAGAAAGACTTGCATTTTAAAAATCCGCAGTCTGTTTCACGTTTATACATGTCATATACATACATATATAATAGTTTAAGCCGCGACAATTTCGTTAAGAAAAATAGTAGAATAATAATCCTGGGCGCATTTTAAAGCTTGAAGCCTCTACTTTCGCAATCCAGGGACAATCCACTGTAGATTGTTTCTCGTTATGTTAAACTTCTTTCCAGCTCCATTCCTCTCGTATCTCTCTACACCTCCACTCGTGACTTCTCCGTTATTTAATTTTGTTTTACCACTTCGTATTTCGTTCTATTTATCCTCGGTGCGGAATTTGCGGTTCTCGAGAGGGCTGACTTTTCTACTTCTTTGTTCCTGGACTACTCTTCACTTGGTCGTGAGTGGTTCAGTTTCGGGGTTGGGAAAGTGGCTCAGTTTTTTGCTGGCCTCTACCATTTCATTTCATTTCATTTCATTTCATTTCATTTCATTTCATTTCATTTCATTTCATTTCATTTCATTTCATTTTATTTTATTTTCTTTTCTTTTTGATGTCGCGCTTATTTATTGTTTCAATTTAGTTTGGTGTACAAAACTTTGGGAAATTACGATAAAATATAAATCAGAGATAATAGATCTACATACTAGGCAGTCACGCGATAACTCGACTATGTACGCCCACCTAATTGTTTGTAAGGGTGAAACATCTTCCTTTGAGATAGCTCTCCTTACAGGACTAGGAGGTGCTCGTGTTCAGTGGGCCCGTTAATTGCTAGGTCGCCTCGTGAGGTTTACGACACGTCAATTGCTATTCAGTTGATAGTCCAAACGCCATATTGTACGCATTTGTCAAATAACATGGTATAGTACACTGGTATCATAGTAACAATATAACTTCTAAACCCTCCTCGACGTTTCAGCGTTCTCTGCTTCGTAGCTAATTTAAGATAATAGTTGCTTATGTTAATTTAACCCTTTCGGGACGAATATGTATCGGGATGCTGGCAGCATCGAGTCTATGTATTCACGGTGCAATATGTATATGTATATACATATAGTAAACGATATAAGAAGGATGATTAAAGAAACTTTATATATTCGAGAGGATTAAATTTTATTTAGACTCGAAGGCTGCAGAAGGGTTAAAGAAATAATCCCTAGGCTAAATTTGATCTTTCCATTTTCGATTTCATTAACCGTGCTACTGCACGTTTGCTGGATCTTTAGAAGGATGTGTGTAGTTTGGTAACCAACGCATTCGGCAAATTGATAAATTAGATTTTACGAGGATCTAGTCACCGGTAATTGTACGGCTGTCAGAAACATCCGCTTTCGAGGGGTTGGACGCAAACCTTGACACCGGAATAGAAACCTTCGTCTATCGAGTTTCCTTCCTGAATCGCACAGAGCGACGAAAGCTGAATGACCATTCGGAACGTTCCAAGTTCCACGACGTCTTACCGTGCCACGCCGCGCCGTGCCGCACCATGGGAATGGGAATGGGAATGGGAATGGGAATGGGAATGGGAACGGGAAGGCCGATCAGCCCCTTAACTGCGGAAATCGTCCATAGACGTCAGAACGCTCGGAGTCGTTTCCACATTTGGCATTCGCTGACTGCGAAGATAGAACGAACGTTGCTCCTATCTTCGGGTTTATCTTCGTACCTCAAATTTTCCTACGGGTTCCCAACACTTGACCAACCTGAATTTCTTCTCTGTTCATCTTCCCCTCCCTCTTTGCATTTTATAACATATTATCGACGATCGTCTCTCTTAAATTTTCATTATTTTCATTCGCTACGATTCAGAGAAACTAGACTCGTTTATTTACTGCAAAACGGAAATTATTAGTAAGCGAATTTTACGCATTACCGACGAAAATGTTCAAAAGTTAACAAATTTTGAAAGAATTTACGAATATCAGTATTCGCAACTCATTCAAATTAATTCAAGTAATTACTAACTTAATTGTAAATCAAACAATTTTACTCGAGTGTTGACACGGAGATTGAACAAATTCGGAGAACCGAGAGTAAGTTAACGATCTATTAGTTTTGGTAATACATATACCGCGAGAGGAGCAAACGGAGAGCTGTGGTGCGCCGAGAACGTCTACGAGTATATGTATTTATCCGGTATTTGCATAATTTTCGGCGAGCACGGCTAATTGTTAATTCAATTAACGGCTTCGTGTTTTCACCTTTATCGCGCTTTCTCTGGCGAATCTCGAAATCGTACGCCGCTTTTCCAGCCACTATCCGTGCCCGTCTTTTGCGCTCGAACTAGGTAATTTCGTGTTTCTCTATTCTCTGCCATGTCTCGCTCGCACATTCTCGACAGTTGTCGGACAACTCGGCTGACGGCTAAGAGAGTGGGGGGCAATTGTCTAATTGGCCCACCTGCCGAACTTCCAAACGCTTGTTCGCACCCACACCTCACCGATGGACACACGCGTGCACACACAAACGCGGGCGCGCGCGCACGCGAACGCATACAACGAACGTTTGCACCTCGCCGCGAATCGGGTCACAGACCCGACTCGGCCCGGCCCGGCCCGGCCCGGCCCGTTGCGGCGACACTATCGACGTCGCGTTTTTCGAGCAACACTCCCGTTCGACTCCGCATTAACTGTCGGAAAATGAGCGGTTCCCGTTGCCGCACAATTACCGATGCCAATTAGCATTTAGAGTACTTTTTTTGCGCTTATTTGAATCATATTTTTCAGGTCCTTTCCTCTTCTATATCGATCGAGGAGAAAAGTGAATCGAACACATTGAACAGTGGATACTAGTTTATAATAAATTCCGATAAGTGAAATTCTCCTATCGCGAAAATAATTTGCGGAGTAACCCGAGCAAAAAATGTATTCATATCGCATATCCACTCTATGAAAATTTATTCATGGAGTTCTTTTATGATTGAAAACAAACGCGAATGAAATTCGTGGAAACGAATATTTTAGAAAATTAATTTGTAAAATACATTCGCCATTTGTTCGAATGTGTCTATTGTAAAATACTACAGAGGATACGAAGAATGTATAAGGTGTAAAACGCATTCGAAATTTTTAACATACCTTTTTAGATGCGTGCTTATGGTAATGGTGAGGATGCAGCATACAAACGTAACGATCGATTGCCATGCAGACAAGAATAACGGCACTTTGTTGAGTCAAGGCTCCTCTAAGGAGTGCCTGAAACAAAACAGTTCACAAATGTTTAAAATCCTTTCAAAGTAAATTCAATTTTTTCGTTTTTATAAGGAGTTTCACTTTTTACATGTATTTTGCTTGGTAGTTTTAGTCTTAAAAGCGACGCGACGCGACGCGACGCGACGACGCTGCAGGGTCTAGTAGAATTTCCACGTAGTCCGCGAGTGGCTGTTTTATCTTCGGTATCGAAACTGCTATAAAAGGAAGTAACATGGTCGAGAATAGAGCGTCTTCCGCTCCTCGGGAGGAGTGGAGTGAAGTGGCCAGTCCGAAATCAAACGCGGTTTCCGCCAAAGGCGACAACATGATTTTCGATAAATCCGTGTCGCTCGTATATTAGAAATAGCGACCGCGAAAAAAGAAGTGCGAGCTAAGAAAGGTTCGAGGATAGTATACGTTTAAGATGGTCGCCATGGTAACCGTTGGCGTATAGCCAGGAAAAAGCCCTGATAATCTAGAGAGGCCAGGATCGACCTGACCTCATTTCAAACGATCCTTGAGACAGTCACGAAAGACTTTAACCGAGGATTTTCGACGCAAACGAACTTACTGTATCATGTCACGAGGTAATTTATAATTCTCGAACCTCTCGCCGGCCATTTTGTCGGCCAGTGAAACTGACAGTAACCATCTAACAATAAGCGAAGACAGGAAAATTTCGCTCTGTTAACACTGAATTTTTTGATAAATTCTTCAAAATCGACAGCAATTTTATCTATTATTTAACAAATTTTTAGAATTAATATGGCGTGACAACTTCGTCGAAGAACTTATTAATAGGCTTCCGGTAGGTGAACGCTATGCAAGTACACGACGTCAATGCTATTCAGTTTTACGATTCAGTTTTCTCAATAGCTAGACACAAATATGAATTCGTTTTATTACTTTATTATATTTGCTTTCGAAAAAACATTGCAAATATGTACATACGCGATTCGGAGAACAAGATTCTACAAAGAGCTTTTAGTATGTTTTCAATTACCAGGTTCTGTGTTCTGGAATACGAAACACGAATGTCCAAAGACACATTTCAAAATTGATGGAAACATCGATCGCGAACTATTTGTTTTTAATCAAGATTGAAAAATTGGTTTCGTGCATGGATTTTTGGGACGGTGAAGGATCAGTTCGATGCTCGTCCGTCTCCGATGTTTTGATATTCCTAATAAATTTATATTTCTCGTAAAAGATTACCATAATATTCTGTAAAGATAAATAAAATTAATTCTGATCCGCATAGGGTTAATGAAAAATGCATAGGCGGAATCGGTGAATTCTCTTGATATTCGCATGATCTATGTATGGTGTACTATGGAGAGGCGTGCGTGGCACGCAAGTTATCCCGGAGGCAGATTCATTGTCATTGGCAGAGACGGCTCGTCAGTTTGGCTTAAACAGAGATCGAACGGCTCGCGCGAGAATCACTCATTACAAAATCGAGTATACGGGGCCCCGGTGCATTCTACCGTATCCCAGGCTGTTATCAACAACACCTCCAAATACATACAACTCACGGTATTAACTATTAAGTCTACCGGAAAGTTCTGGCCACAGTCGATAGCAGCGGGTATTAAAGCTTCGCGCACACCATATTGTGTAAGACAGGTGCAGCCAGACGAAAAAGAATTTCACGTGGTACGGTGATTTTTGTAATGGCTTCGCTTTTTCGAGCGTTGCAGAAAGAGTAAAAACTAACAGTATTGATCTTCGGTGAGTTATACATTCGTTCATATATTTTTCACTGGGAAATATCCAGTCTAAACATTTCTATACGACATTTATGCGTTTATTTATTTGGTTCGATATTGTTTTGCGATATTTATTTTGTTTTAACATTCGTTTATATTCATTTAAAATTTATGCACACGTGCATCAGCATTCGATTTAATATTTCATGTATACCATACAGTATACGCGAATCATCCTACTACTATACATACATATGTATATGTATAGTATTGTATACATGTGTACGTATATTCGATGTGCAATAATTTTTGAATAATACATTCGGGAAAACGAATACGGTAGTCGAAAATTGTGTAATGCAAAGTTTACGCTTTTTATAAGCCACTTGTGCTTTTCCAGAGGTTTTTATAAAAATAGGGTAACGGAGGGCAGCACTTGAACTAGATACCCTGTAGAATAAATTATGAATGTTTGAGATCTTACCTGAATTTGGCAGACGACTTCCCCATAGGGCCAGCATCCGTAAACAGCTGGCAGGAAACCGAACGGAGTAACCAGGAGTCCAATGGCCAAGTCATTGCTTGCCAGACTTGTCAGCAAATATCTCGGCTGCAATAAAGGTGAACAGAACCTGTTGATCATTTGCATAACATTGGTGGCATGTTATTTGTCTTGCAAAACGAATTTGGGATCGGACTTCCTGAATAAAAATACTCTCGTAGCTTAATAAGTAACTAGTCGCGGACAGCCTCGGTCGGACGTTCTGTTCATTTGCCAACTAACATTCCCATAAGACTTCTTTCACTATTCTTGCTACTTTTCTGCCAAAGTATTTCAATCACATCGTTTCATATGAATTCAATTTCATGAATTAACAATTTACATTTTTTAACAATACGAAATAGTGTCGTTTGTTGTCGATTTAATGCCGATCGACTGGCAGAAAATGTCCAAGGCACAAAATACATACATATTTACTTTAACACCAAATCTGTTACAATATTCAGAAGGCATCTCGAGCGAATCCAGTTCCAAAGAATTTTTTTTATAATATGCGACATCTTTCGGATTCCTCTTTTTGAATTTACTATATGTACGAAAAATCGTGCACACCGTTTCGCCAAACACCCTGCAAGCGAAAAGTCACAACCGTCTTATCATATCGTCACGCATTGTACATATTATAAATGATACAACTTCGCATAAAAGTGTATACAGCTTTTGATAAAGCAGTGAGAAACCGCGGCAAATTGACGGGTAAAACGAGCGAGGCGCTTTAAAAGTGCGAAAGGGGTGTGAGTTGTGGGGTGTGGGGTACGGGGTATGGGGTATAGGAAGCAAATATAATAAAATGAAATAGCTGACGAAGAAAACGAAAGGAAAAGACCGCGTAGAAAACCTCGGGGAAAGTGGTAAAGCCATAAAGAGTGAAAGTACAGGGGTTGCCGAGGGCTTGGTCGATAAACGTACACCGAAGTTTTCGAGGCTCGCACGAGATCTTCGGGGGGGGGGGGGGGGGAAAGAAGCATGAAAAAGGGGCAAGTATTATGGAGAAAGTTACGGGAAGTCACGGGGTGGAAAAAAAACCTGGAGAAACGCGGAGAAACTAAGAGGACATCGCTGATAGGGGTTAGAGGATGCTCGATCGCCAAATGTTTACCGTGGGGAAAGTAAAGAAAGAGTGAAATCGAAAATTCGATCATGAGGGTGACGAAGAATGTGGCTGCTGCGCAGTGACTGTCGCCCCGCAATTACTATCACGAGTCACAAATAATTTGCCTCCCTCAAATTACAAATTACAATGATGTATTCAGCACCTTATTATCGACCAATAAATGCTAACAACTCGTTGAAAATCAAATTCTTTATTTTAATGTTTAACCCAGATTCATGCATTTTTACCGCAGCACATACATACATACATATGCGATACAGCTCGTTGAACAAATTTTTGTACATATTGTCCGATGAATTTCAAATGTCTTAGTTTCATTGTTGAAAATATTTTGAAAACTTGAAAAATCATCTATTTATTCATTCTGAATATTTAATCTGTGTCGTAGATGACCGATGAGGTTGGTAACAAAGTTCAAACGATTAAATTTGATGGCGGCGGCTACTTCTACAGGTACAGTTTAGAAATTTCGAGCTCTGGCAAATCCGTCTAATTTATTTTCCACGGTTTTTCGCCTACTAATGCAACGCATAAATTCCCGGATATACCATAATCTATGGCAGGCTCAACAAGTTGGTTGACCTGCTGTAAATAAACGCACTTAATGACTATTTAAGTGGAACAGGCTTGGATTAGTCGGACAGAACAAATAGCAGCTGGTCCAAGCTGCTACTCCTATCGCGTGCTTAACACGCTCGTGTTTTCTTTATTCGTGGTGACGCGATTCGTTCAATCGACTGCAGTCGCGTTTACATACAATGTACATAGATATAGGGTGTTTTACCAGATTTCAGATAGTCGACAATGTTGACTCGACAGCAGAGAACGTGGACTCTAGAATCTACCGTTGTTAATACAGCACGATGAACATAATCGATTAAAGCGATTAAAGATTAACTTGGTAATATTACGGTAGATATTAGTTGTACCGTAATCTTTTAAGTGTTTTTGATGGTTAATGATTATTCTTTCATAGGATAGTTTGCGACGGTTTCTATTGCGAACTAGTCACGGCAGAACGAGACTGTGTGCGCATAGTGTATTAATAGAAATTCGTAGACGGGACAAACCCGACATACGAGTGTGCCACTTTCCAGGATAAAATTGTGTTTTGGAAATGACATTCACCGCCTGTACTTGAAATCCCGTCCAGTGGGTTTTGATATGTGCTCGTCGATTTTCATGAGTGGACAGGTTTAATATCGTTCAACCTGACGCGTGTGCTTTTTCGCTAGTTGCTAATGGTAGAGTCTCAAATGATCCGAAACGGATAAAATAATGCACTGTCACAGTCTATAAACGTGATTCTCAAAGTGTGTTACATTTATTGGAAAAAGTATTGCTGCTTCAACAAGTTGATAGGTTGGCTGTTCCAACAACTTTCTATGTCGCAAAACCGAAAATTTCTGCGACAAATTTCAAATATCGAAGCTTTAAAATTACCTACTTATTATTAGGACGCAACCAAACCTGTTGTTTTCAAGGGTTAAACAAAAAAACAGAAGTATTCACTAGTAAGATGTGTAACTTCGTTCCTTACTTAGTTCACCTGTCACCGGCATGGAACCAACATGGTTTTAACAACACTTAAAATTATATTTTGAAAATTTGTATTTAAGCAAGTGAGTTTTATACACTAAATTCTTGGTCATTCTTTTTCTCTTTAGTTTTCTGTTCCTACATCGGGCTTATAAACCTGATGATGTTTAAATGATAACATTAATTGTTCACAGACGCAATTACATTAAATTTTCTTGAAGATGGTCTAAATTTCAGACCGAAACGTCGAAAACTAGTTGATGTAACAATTTGCAAAATTGCTTAATTTGTAATTAATGATCGTACCCGTTGCGCCAATAACATCAATTTGAATTAAAAAAACAGAAGCTTAAGTTTGAAAGGGAGCGTCGAGTCCGGTGGAATTGCAATTATTTCAACACATATCCGATATAGGGGTTGTTTTCTACTAAGAAATTTTTGTCCTAGATCAGAGATTTCCAGCCGGAGGTTGCAAGTACCAAAAGAAGAAATTCTTCCAGTGCTCTTCACAGATTCTATTTCATTGGCCTGTTCGATCGCCAGTAATCGGGTAATAGTTGAAATATCTCAAGAAAAACCACTAAAAGTTCAACAACCCCTAACCGACCTATGCTGGTCCATCGATCCGGTGAGAACCCCTGATCTACCTCAACCATTCGAAATGCTGTGCAAAGCCGCATGGTGGTCATAGTTTCGATTACATCCGTAAATATGCATCCTGCATGGTAAATCTAGCGACCGTCCGTCCTCCAACGATGGACGCCGATCCTGCCGACCGATCTGCCACATGCACACTCATAGATTGATAGATTGTTACGCATCTGGTACACCTGACACAATCCGTACGCTCCTTTCAGTTGTGTACAACTTTGAAACGATACTTATTCCGCCACACACTGTCTCAAACATTAAACCTGAGTTAATGCTAAGAACGAATGCTTTTATACATATTTATACCCTCTGTCCCTCTGAGGTACCGCTAAAAATCACTATACACACTACGATTCAAAATGTATAAATATTTATAATATACATATGTATGTCGGTACATTAGGTCCGGTCGGTGCAATATGTATGGTTCGTGCCCGATTCCTTATGCCTTATTGTATTTTAATACGAAATCGGGCACGAACATTTGCACTGATCTAATATACATACATATATCTATGTACATGTATACATACATACATACATATGTATAGTAAGACAAAAGGTTTACGACTAACCTGTGCATGGATATATTTGCTGTATCGTCGGCTGTTAATGACGCAAATCACCAACAGGTTCGCGCAAAGGATGCCGAGGCTCAGCGAAAGAATTAACGTCGCTCGGAGCAATTCGCCTAATCCCGGCGAGGTCCAAGCGGCCTCGGACGTGTCCCTCCGCCAGCAGCTGCTGTTGCTCAGCGCAGGTGCGAGCATAATCGTCTGCCTGTGCTCCATTTTCCCTTTGACTGTCGTTTCTAATATTTAAAATTACTTTCGATCTCCAAGCCCAGACGAGACGCTGCTGTCTCGTGCGAGGCTGGTCTGGCGCATCTGTTCCTCGATAGATTTTCATCCCTGCTATACCATCGGTCTTGCGAGGCTCGCTTTTTCGTAATATGATACGGTCGCCACGATCCTCTTCATTGTCGCAAAAAAAGCGGCGAGAGGCTGTGCTGTGTGCGCGTGCGTGCGTGCCTGCGCGCGTGCTGTTTTTTAGTGTATATCACTTTTGCGAAAAATGCTCAAGGATTCTCCGTTTTCGCACGGTCCACGCGATCCGCTTGCCGATTTTCACTATTATGCTGTCCGATTGACTGGCGCATCGCGTCAAGGCACGACTTGTTATGTTTCAGTGGAGATATCTGTAACCCAAAATCGATTTGCGATTTGTGTAATTCGTTTTCTCGTTACATTTTGAAAGAAATGTGTCATTAAATTTCAACATGAAACGTATGAAATTGTCAAATTTTTTCACGAAACTCATTCCGAGATTCATATAAAATTATACCTGCTATGAAACGCCGTTAAATTACAAGGTAGATGGTAAGTCGAGTTATTTTAACTGATATACAAAGTGCCCTGCAACTGCTGCAGGAACAAGGAATTAAACGAGCTCCATGTCCAACAGCTACAACTGTATGTGTCGTACGAATACAGTAAATTCTTGGAGTATATTTATTGCAAATATAATTTCCACATATATATATATATATATATATATATATATATATATGTATATATGAATCAGTGTCTAACTTGGTCATTCTGGACAGTACGAAAAAACAAATATATTAATTTTTATACATATAAATATTTTCGTCGTACGCGGGTGTTTCTAAAATCTTGGTACAAGCGGGTGGTGATTCTACGTGCAAAAACAACTCGAAAAGAAGCAATAACATTTGCTTTAACTTCTATTCTTTAGGATTGACTTGGAACATTTTTATTTCGAATAAAGATCCAATTAGAAGTCGGTCTGATAATTATAACGATGGACACTTGATTTGTTTGAATATAAATAACTTTTTCCAGGTGTAGTGCTTTTGGGAATGTCTGGGCGATAAATTTCCAATGTTGAATCGTTTCGAAAGAAGATGTGAAAATTGAGAATTCCGAACCGGTTACAATACTCGGTATACCCGGACGAAGAAAAATCGATGGCAAGGGTTGAATAACGAGGACGTACATACGTAGTTAACGAGCGGGAACGAATCTTGGCGGTCGTAGGTTTCGTTATAATTAAAAGGGGGCCGTTCTTCCGCGACTCGCCTCCGGACATTCATTTTGTTTCATTTCACTTTTCTAAAATTTTCTTTTCAGTCCTGCGATAATGCTTTTAGAAACATTTTAAAAGCGTCGGAGAAAAGAGAGACGAGGGCCCCTTTCTTCGACGATTTACATATTTTGTCCACTTCTCTCTCATTTCATCGTTAATACACATATACATACAATTTATTCATGGAATAAACTGATTATCGCTTTTCTAACGTTAATCCCCTCATTATGCGAAAAAGAACGTGTAATATTCTTTTGCTCGATGGACCGAAGATATTAAATCCAACAGAGACTCTTCTGCCGGGGTAGCAGCATTAACTCTTCTATTGTGTTCACCTGATTGCATTTGTATCCGGCTTCTATGTAATTATAGTCGAAGCGAAAGGTTAATTGGAAAATTCATTAATCTGTAATTGCGTCGCGCGACGCACGGGAAAAATTTGTATAAAATTTGTTTGGAAGCTCATGTCGAGCTATTAATGGAAAATTTAATGTCAAAGGAAAACCGTGCGAGAATTTATGTTATTCTGTTCGAGCAATGCGTTTCAACAAATCGCTTGCACATTAAAATTTCTAGTATATTATTAATCGATGCACATTTAATTTAACCAGAAAATTATTATTTATACAAACAAATATACAAAGATCTTATCGAAAATCTACTCGCATAACTAGATTCCTAATTAAAGAATTATTTTGTATCTATTTTTCTAGCCCCAATAAATTCCCAGAAATTCTACAATAATAATATTTATGTCCCTGTTCAAACGTCAAGGGTTGTTTTCACCCCTTCGTCTTAAATATTTTTCCTAGACCTAGCGTCTGTCAAAATGTCATTACGTCGCTTTGCGTATTTATATTGTTATATTCGCTCGCAAGTGGCAATACCTCTAAAAGATAAAGGTTAAAGTAGGATTTCACTTACTCGGCGCTCTACTCTACTTTAGCGTTTCGTTGTAAGATGAATTTTTTAACAGCTACTCGGAAGGTTTAAACCAAGTACACCCGAGTTCTCGGAGACTCCGTTATACATACATACTTCCACGAAGTTGACAATTTTTCCACACAATCAAGGTACATAGCTGTAGAGCAGCTTGGAATGCGATTCACGGTTTCTTATCGCGTACGAAAAGTTGGGGGCGGAGGAAAAAGTCACGGCGGGTCTTCCCTCCAATGACCCAAAAGGGCGAGTTCGGTCGTTGACGCGCGGCTACCGTTTCCCCCAACCCTCGCTTCTCAGGAAGCGTGGGTGCGTGTGCACTCGCCACCGAAAATCGACGATCGATCGGGAATAAGAAGAAATTTCCAATGTTGCTAAATACATGTACGCTACACGTGCAATTGTCAGAATAGTGGGAATCGACAAATCAAACAGAATGCAGCTTTTCCCTCATCGGAACCGACGAGGACGTTTTTCAAAACAACTCCATATTAAAAAGGCCCGTTTTAAAAATGTACATCGAAAGGCTTCACCAAAAAGCTCCATTAAGAAGCTACACCCAAAAATCTAGATGACAAAAGATTCCTCAAAAAGCTTCGCCACATTATGACGCATTCCGAAGCAGTGTGACGCGGTATGAAACAGTGCGAAGTATTGCAAAGCGTTGTGCAGTATTGCGAAGTATTGTAAAGTATTCGGAAGTGTTACGAAATTCTGATAGGCGGGTAGACAGTCGGACAGCCGCATAGCCCAGCTTCTCGACCAAGGTCGTCTTTGACGAAACACGAGTCGATTAACCGCAACTCGCACGGCAGGTGTAAGCACCTTGACCCACGATATGGGGCTACCCGCTAACCAGCACGATGGTCTAACCTCATCAATCAGTGGCAAAGCAGTGCAGAGCGAATCGGATACCCTCATCCTACGGTGCTTGAAAACGACGGAGACTAGGCAGCGACCACTCGTGGTGCTCGCCCACTTTACCCACCAACTACCACCCCGTGCTACCATTTAGGCTACCATTTAGGCTACCATTTAGGCTACCATTTAGGCTACCATTTAGATTTTCCTATCGTCGGGTCCACTGGCCACACTTCCAGTTAAGTTATCTTTAATTCTTGGCTCCGATAGATCGGCTCAAGTACTTCGGACTCGCCGACCTATACTGCCGCACCGCAAGCGTATGCGCCTCGCGAGATGTATCGCAGTAATGGGGCGGAAATTTCAATTAGCTCGTTTGTCCTGCACTTATGCAAAATCAGAGTTGGCTGAAATACTGGTTCCCCAGTGGTAAATCGTAAATAACCTATTTTTATCTCTCGAGTAAAGTTCGCGACTAAAATTTATGAAATTATTGATAGAAACAAGTAACATTGTTAAAAGTAATACGAAAAGAATTTGAAAATAGAGAAGGGAATAATGTGAACTTGCACTTCATATGTGAATGGAAAGGAAGAAACGGCTGGAAACCAGACGAGGGGATTTACTTAAAATGATTTGACTGCGTGAGAAAGTTGCATAACAGGGGAACAACTCACGAACATCTCGCCAACTGTAAAAGTTAAGTCATAATGGCACCGAATGCACTCCGCTGGGTGAGCTGCTATTATTTTTTTTTTTTTTTTTTTTTTCCGTATAAATCCGCGTAACTGCATCTGCTTTCGCCTAAAAAATTTTTCCACGGGAGAAAGTAGAACACGCGATGAGGTAATGGCTTAAAATGCACCTCGTCTCCTCCAACTTTAGAAGGATGTTCTTTCCCGTCAAAGTGTTCGAGCATCGGACCAAGGATGAGACGACTTATAAAATCAGGTCAGAAATAATAGTTGCGACTGAAAAAAACCAATCGAATGCGCCGCGCCGTTTATAGACCGTGCATTTTTACGCGGTTGTTAGTACACTAGAAGACAGAGTTTGTAATAACAATTACCCAGGACATTCTACATTTATTTTTATCGAATCTGTCTCCGGGGAATCTTTTCATCTAAATTTTAATTTCGTGCACTTTGAAATTATTATGAATTACGCCATCTTTTCGTTTTTGTATTCTCTGGATACTATATGTTGAACAAATATGTCTAACTTGTATAAATATGTTAGATAGTTAAACTTGTATAAATATGTTTAACTCGTGCAACAATAATTATACAATGCGTTGCTGTCCAATGTTTTCGCTCCATTGAAATTTTGATCTAGATGATTGTATATCATTTTTCGAAAAAGTCAGACGCAAATCGCTGCACAGTATTATACCTGTCTGCTAGGTAAAATGTACGAGCGCATATTAATACTTGCTCTACCGAGAGAATGTATTTTTCGGTACATAAATTTGTCATCATATATCAGCTACACGCACTGTAATTCTCAGCATTCGCAAGTGTCAGTGTGTACTACACACGAAGGATTTTCTAGTATGCTTCGCAAATGTTTTATACCATGCAAATAGAAGACATCGGATTTATGAAAACGAACTGGTTCGTCGGATTTTTGGACGTATCTGATTCATACCAATCCCTTTTTTTCACAAATACTGCAAAAATCATAATTTTCTTCGTTCCAGTCGTCGGTGATCGCGTCTACAAACATTAATAAAAATACATCAAATATGGATAAAGTATAGTGTAACTTTTAGGTTCGAGGCATCGCTGTACACGATTGTTTTCTGCATTATGTAGTGTGACGCGCGAAAATTTCAGCCATGGCACCCGAACACCCTGAATTCAGAACTCTATGCCCTATGCCCCATGCCCCATACCCGCATCAATTTGAATTGATAACATAATTATAGAGAGCAGTGGGCATTACTGTGCCAATACGATCATTGGATGGTGCGGTTCGCTTCTACCTTGTTATCCTTCACGTATTGCCAACTAGCTCCGTATTATACTCGTGGCGGTGATACAATTATAGTGGGCTCGCCAAGTGTGATTATGGTGACAGAATGCTTTATGCTTTCATGAACTGACCACCGACTATCTTGTCTACCCAGAAAACTTCTTGTCAAATCTTTCATTTTGAAGATTTTTACACTGTCAACTGGTCAACTGGTCAACTGGTTAACTGGTCAGTCTTGTAAAATCTCAATTTTAATCTTTGGATAGTAGCATTTTCACACTTTCTTCGACAAAAATAAGCTAACGTGGCAATCATATAACAAGGCAAGTAACTATAATATCGTTCATATAATAAAAAATGTGAGTAAAGTATTGTTCGCTTAAAAATTTTCAGAGACCCAGAAAAGCAGAACTTTTTGGAAATATATAATTTTCTTATTTTCTAATAAATAAATTGATGATATCCATTGATATGTGCTTGTTAAAACAAATAATATTCATAGAAATGTTAATACAATTTTTTCAAACGTACCTAAATGTGTTCTCGAGTCGTTGAAATAGACGTAACACTTTAGAACAAGTTTGCATAGGATACTCGGGAGTAGCAAATCTTATACATGCTCGTGAATCATACTTAATTTCACCAATCTGTGTATGTACAGTCTACCCTTTCCCTACATTAGGCTCAGCTAGCCTAACTCCCTTCATAACAGGATCACCTACGCTCCGGACCACCTCAACTACTTCGGTCGCTTTGATCATAGTTTTTGTTTTGGTTGGTCAGCAACTTTTTTGCTCGAAGGTAACCAACCAACCAAACAACCAACCAACCAACCAACCAACCAACCAACCAACCAACCATTAATTTGATCTGTCCAATTTTACGTGCAGTGGTTGGACCAAGTAATGAAAACTGTAGTTACACTATTTCAAAGGCTACACGATCGTAGTCTACTTCGCTTCAAATCGTGTATGCTACTTCGAAAATAAAACAGCATTGTATATTCGCATACACTGTCCGAATCGTAAAATTCCTAGCATGTGGAGTTTTACAAATTACCTGCACGAATTACGAGAAATGGGAATGAACCAGAAATTGCTTTGGTTAATCGAAATTTTGTTGAAATAATGTCCGAATAAATTCTATTTGAAAAGTAGAAAATAATAAATAGAGAAAAAAGGAATGAGAAAAAGTATTAAGTTGGAGATGTTGAAAATGTTGGCAAGATTGCTCCTCCTAAATAATGTTTTTATCTAACAGAAGTTATCTCTAGAAGTTTTCGGAAGCACGGTTCAAGAGCATCTCGTGTTTTCGGAAAGGTTCAGAACCACTGGTTTTGATAATCTCTGGAATCGTATTTCTCTCGCGTATTCTCGATCTCTCGCGCTCTCCACGGTAAAACATAAAGTGCAGCAGAATTGCACATCGTTCCACACACCTGGTTTCGGTGCATTTAAATTAAAAACTTTACCAAAATATTTGAATGGGTAAGATCGCTGAAGTTTTCACAGTACACGAGCATAGCAACGGGCGGCCGAACAGTTCTGAACCCTTTACAGTTATTAAAATTTTAAAAACTGCCTCTTCTAAAAAGTAAAGAAAAACACATATTACTATCACAAAAAGATCGTAACATTTTTTTATTTTGAATGAACAGTTAATACCATCGAATCGCATCAAACTCACTTGAAATCTTTACAATTGCAAGTAACGAGATGCACAAAATTAATTTGATTTAATTAACTTGGGGCCGATTTAATTGGACATAATAATTCGATCAATTAGTGTAGTTAAAGCTTCCTTAAATTATTATCTAATTACACATAAATTTACATATACGTAATACAGAATGAATGTCTTTTTTTCATCAGGACCATAAGAAGAATTTCGTTGAAAAGGCTATATGTATGTATGTACCGCTCTCGATGATACGTTTATAAACGATACTAGATAAGGTTCCGCTATCCTCCCCAAAGTATACTACAATAAATGGACGAAGTTAAGCACAAAAGGCACAAAGAAAACGATTTTGTGACGTCGCGACGCGACGCGGCGCGACCCCCTATCTTTTCGCATGTGTGGGTCAAGACGGAGTGCAACTATTTACATACGTCGCACGCGTACATAAGCAACGGGCTTTGTCCTCGTCATAGTCTGTAGCACATATTCGTGAGCCGAATCTTCACATTCTAAACACTCGATTCCCTTTGTCGATTTAAAGAACAAATGCAAGAAAATCCACTCGGCGGCAACGTCAACGTTTTACTCTTTGAAAAATCTTCCGTTTTTGCATGTTGAAGAAAATATTTTATTAAAATTGACCATTTTCAAGTACGATAGGCTTGAAATACGAAATGCTTGAAATAGCAACTTTAAATTTGCAAATGGAAGAGAGTTGACAATTGTAACAAATAGGATAATGTAAAAGTAGAAGAAACTTTGTGTGCCGCTGGAAATCGCTGGACTTGCGGAAATTTATTCATTTCAAATAGAAAATCGAAAGACTAATCTGATTCGGGGATCCTTTGAAAATTTGGCACAATGGCACAATACCACGTGACAATTTGGAGACAGTCACTTTAATCGGCACTCGTTTCGTCGATCTGGCATTGACCTCATCAGCAGTCTCGAGTCAGCAATCGATGTCGAAGGTTCCTCTTGCATAAATACATCCCCCTCCGTATACCGAACTTCATAGTTTTCAATTTTGGTGTACAATAGAACCTTTATTATCGTAACCGGTGGGAAAACGACAATGTTCGGACAACAGAATTTTTCAGATAATGGCTTCTCCTGTCCCTAAACTTCGTGTATTTTCGCAAACGAGTAACAAAATTCATCGCCCGCAAAATAAAGTAAAACTTGTACTTAATTTGTAATGCGTGCTATTAAAATACGTGTTTCGAGGTACAACAAGATAAAATAAATTTTCTGCTTAATTTTTAATCTGTGAAATTGAAATATGTGTTTCGAAGTAGCGTAGTTCCGGTATACGATTTTTTAATGACATTTTACGTTTGTTTTCACTTTAACAAAACGTGTGGACCACTTTTGAACAATCTCGGTGCTTGTTTACGGACTCGCGGCCCATAAATATGAGGAAACAATTGCGTCGTGTGCGTTAATTGCCCTGTACGTTATTTATCTGAGCAGGCCTGGGCATACAAAGGGCATTCATCCCCTTTACCCGAAATCCCGTAGGGCGGATATTAATATGCTCTCGTGGATTTCAACGGTTAAGCCGGTTTACCATCGTATCGATGCATATTACACGTAAGAATTCGCGATGAGCAATACTCTTCACTGAGATAATGAAAATCTCTTTCCCGGTCGAATATTAACACTATTTCTAGGAAAGCTATCGAAAGAGACAGAATTTTCGAATATGTGTCTGTGTACAGGATTCCTATTCTACTAGGATTATTCGTATCCATTTTTCGGAAGACACAGGACCTTTTTACCAGGGTACATATTCGGTATATTTACATCGTACCTCGAGAGACGAGACGAGACGAGACGAGACGAGACGAGACGAGACGAGACGAGACGAGACGAGACGAGACGAGACGAGACGAGACGAGACGAGACCAAACGTACACCATTATTGGTCATAATGGCTGTTCACCCTGCCACAATCGCTCAAGACCGATGACATGTGGGCACACGGATTGGGGTGGGGTGGACAGCTATTCTATCTGTCGCTGTATCTTGGCTCTCTTCTTTCGAAAAACGAGCCATCGCAACAGCTCAATTTCTTTTGTCGAGACAAATTTCATAGAAAGCGTACCGAAATTATTGTTGGCGACTCAAACAGATATATCGTATCGGTTATTTATTTCGAGTCGTCCGAAAGAAACAAGCTACAACAGTTCATTTTCTTTTATAAGAGGAGATATCTCCAAGTGCTGGTCACAGCAAGGTTCTTTTAAAATACATACAAAATTGTACGCGTTAGTTAGATGTTTTGCTTCAAATTGACACATATTTTCTTCAAAATTTCACACATCGTCTCGAAGTCCATTAAATACCATAATCATTATTTATCGTAACCGTGGACACTCGTACGAAACGCGTCGTCGTTAGCCGTCGAGTGCACGTGCACTCGACTTTCTTCAAAGTGAAACCTCAACAGAAAAAAACACTATTTATTTATATTGCATAGCGAATCATCCTATGCCCATTTACGCCAAGACGTATCCCGAGGAACCCGCTATAACTCAATTTAATAAGCATATCTATAAATTTAGTTTGAAGCCTAAATTATAAGTTACGCGAGAGTTGGAACGTAAAGTTCTGCATCGTAAAAGAACAACTTATTTCCACTCTATTAAATTTAAAGAGTATCTGTGTTCGGTGAAAAGCAGCAACTGGTTTATAGCATTCCATTGGGAAGAAGATAATTGTACATATGTGTGTCGCGCGTTTAAGTTTATTATTATCAAGTTTATTAAGTTTAAAAAGGAACTCGATGCTCCCTATGAATATTTAACCAAGCAATTTTCATTTTTAGAACAACTTCAACCGATTATTCCAATCGGATAAACCGCCGCTATTGCACAATAAATAAGATTAACCAACCAATACATAAACAATATTGCAAACGACGATCGGAACATTCGTATCTCGTGACATTAGATGATCCACCGAATGCTTCAATTAATAAATTCAGTACCAAACGAAACGTTAACCCCTTGCATTACCGATTAGAATTTCTTTGTGCCTAATTTCTTCGAAGGAGAAAGAAGTTTCCAATTTTATATCCGTGGATTCCAATGACCGTACATTTACAGCAAGCAACAAAATAGAATTCGAATGTTCTGTTCAGGGGAAATTAATAACGTTTAGCAGATCCTTTTCGAAATCATTTTCGGACACGATGTTACACGGTGCAAGGGGTGGATGAAAGAAAAATCGAAACCGGTGACAAACCAAAACAAAAATACCACACATAGATCAAGTACAAGTACAAGTACATACCTGTACCTACACGGAAGTGTTCTCGCGAGGCGCCAGCAAAATCATCAGCCGCGCGAGGAGCCTCATCGCTGACTGCTGGTAACCGACAACGGTTTCCGATGAAAAAGAAAAAAAAAAAAAAATGAGAGAAAAAAAGTCGGCTAAACGACGCGTCGCGATATTAAATTGAACATTGATTCAATATGAATCGACGCGAGAGCAGCAAGCAAGCAAGCAGCCTCGGCACAAAAACAGCCACCCTAGCTAATCGTCCGAGTCCTTGTCCCTCCGAAAGAATTGGTTAACTGTCACCACTGGCCACAACGAGGTGCAAAACACAAACGTCGAGTCGAATTATCAAATGGAGCGAGAATCGTTAATCGAATACGTCGCGAGGGTGGAAACCGATTCGTTTTCACTTTGCCGAGAGACACAACTGTTCCCAGAGAGTGCGACTCTACCTCTCGGATATTCACGATGCATGCGTGTAACGCTGTCTCCCTCTCTCCGGAAACCCCTAAACGAATTGCCAAGGGTAGAAACAAGAAGAAGAAGAAGAAGAAGAAGAAGAAGAAGAAGAAGAAGAAGAAGAAGTAGTAGTAGTAGAAGAAGAAGAAGGAGAAGGAGAAGAAGAAGAAGAAGAAGAAGAAGAGAAGGAGAGTATCGTAGAAGGGGTAAAAATCGGACGCGACGACGCGGAGGCTGACGACGCACTGACTAGCTGCTCCCGACAGTCGAACACTCGAGAGAGAGAGCATTCCCCCACTGCACTGACACGTCCCGTTGTGCCAAAACCCACCCTCCCGCGCAATCCTCCTCGATTACACTCTACACCCCTCGTCCTCGGCCTTTGCTGATCGGAACCGAGTGATCTACTTCACCCAGCGTCGAAAATCGCACAATGACATACATACATACCCCGTGCGTTTGTGCACGCCGAGTCGAAACTATTTCTTATTTCATCGGAAAACCCTCCAATTATCAAGGGGTAGTCTTATAACATCCCCCCAATACCCAGTGTCCATCGTATCACATTTTTTGTAATTTTTCTTGCGGCTAAAATTTCCACAGTTTTGAGGAAATTAATTATTGTTTAAGAATAGGAAAGTCAAGATTTATTGCAGTAATTGCTTTGGTGGTCCTCTCGTAGGATTGCAAGTTTTTGCAAGTCTTTGCAAACCTTTCCAAGTTTGACGAGAAATTTTCTATCGATTCCCTATAAGTTTACCCTGGCTAATTAATATTCTACCAACCTGTCTATACGCGTATCGAAAACATGTAACCGCTAGTTAACCCATTCTGTACTTGCAATTAAACACGCTGAAATCGAAATACAGCGAATTAAATTGTAGAACATATCTGCATATACATATATGTATAATACGTGCAATGGACAACACACAATGCGAATAGAAATAATACAATTATACATATATGTATATAGCCAACACAACACACAATTTAATCAAAGATTTACGAACCTCGTGTTTCTTTTCAATGAAATCCTATTCGTTGTATTGGATTTACTTTCCTGTTTGCTAAGAATAAATAAATTATCTGAAACAGAAACTTGTCCATGTATTGGTACATTGTAGATTGAAATCGGACGTACAGCGTCAGGCATTATTATAGAAAGTATTAAGTTCCTTGTTACAATTGGATTCATTCTTTCCATTACTTTTCTCTTGTTTTCCTTTCTATATATTCGTTTCTCTTTCATTTTAATTCTCATAAAAAAAAAAAAGTAATGAAGAAGATCGAGTGCCACAGCCTAACCGCATGCACAAACGCGCGCGCACACACAAGTGGAAAATACGTCGTGTACCTGCTTACGTGTACGATACATCAACCATTGTCAATCGCCACACATATTGAAATATGAAACATTTTCGACGTGCCCGTTGCTCTCATGCCTCTCATCCTCCCGAGTAGCACCTGGGCACGCGAAAGGATTCGAGCAACGAGCACGGATTCAATATTCTGTAAATCCTATAGCTGAAAAGAGTCGTTAGTTTGTCGGAATAATATTCTCTTATACTTGAAAAATGACGGGACTTTCAATCAACGATTTCATATTGTTCACTCGATAATCAAACTATTCGATGTTACGAAGATTTCACACTGCTAGCAGACTAATGGAAATTTTATTAAAAGCAAAGCTTCCCGATTGAAAAGATTACTGGGAATAGGTATGTATGTATGTACATATTTACATAATCGTATCGCGAGCGGTTGCACGAGCGGTTCCTCGTCTCATTTTCGGGCGTCGGGCTGCAGAGCGGTCTGACAATTTGACTTTACGCGATTGTGAGACGACGATCTAAACTATATACCTAACCTCTAAACTCTAAACTATTCTAAACGGTTCGAACGGTAAACGATTTCTGCCGGCTGCCGGGCCGGTCGATCTCAGGCCATCGAGATCGAGGGCCTTGCCTCGCATTTCGCATTTTCCCTACTCCTTGGCGGGCTCGTCTCATTGTCAGCAAAGTCACTTCGTCCACGTGCACGCATTGTCAAAGGAACCGATCCTGACTGTCGCGTCGCGGCCGCTCAAACGTTTCGGCCGCGCTACAATGTAGGTACATAAATACAATGTATGTAAATACTTATTATTATTTTATAAATTTACTTGTAAAATCGTATTTGCTTTGCCTGGGGCTTGGGGGATCCGCCCGTCGCCAATCCTCTCTTTGTACACGCGAATAATCGTTTTAACAATAGACAAGATTGAAATATTCAAACAATTATAGAATCATTTATGGTAATTATTGGTGGCAGAACGCTGAAACGTTCGAAAATATCGTTTCTGTCGATAAAATGGAAAACTAATATCACCGATGAGAACATTTATAAACAATATAGGAATCTACATTATCGACATCCGCCGTGTGGATGGCTAAGTAGGCGGCGCCATCTATAACGGAGTGAATTAGAAACTGATTGGCTAACAGTTTGAGCGTTTTGCCGCGAAAGGAATTGGCGCTGTACGGACCTTTTTCTTTAATAAAAAAAAAAAGAACGAAGCAATAGATTCTTGCCGGGAATTCCACTGTATCTTATGGCAAGAACGGCAAGAATCATTTGCGCTCGAATACAGAATAATATTTCAATATTGTCCTCTTAGAATTTATCAACTTCCGAGAGCAAAAATTAAAGCAGAAGAATGTATTTTATGTTAGATGGCAATTGATAATAATTAGATAAATTTCAGAAACGGGAGTTCGCTTTCGTTCTGTCTTTACTCATCCCTCTTTGGAACGATAGGTATAGAAATACACGATTATTCGTTGATGCGTAAAGTGGCGTGTAAAGAAATGCACGTTTACAGAGTTATAGATGTATTTCCAAAGATAATTGCATTAGGAGAGGTTTTTCAATATATAATCGTTGAAGGTTCTCAACGTCTTCTGCATTTCTTGGTATTGGGCTGTGGAACAGGCTTCTTCGAGCGGCAGCCAGCTGAACGCTTGATGTTCGTGCGACAATCTAACAGTCTTGTCGTGGTTGATCAGCTCTGCTAGCCAGTAGATGACAATTTTTGGCTTTCCTTCCACAATATAATTTAATTCTTGTTTCGCGTCTCCGTAGATTTTGAGATCGGTAGCTAGCAAGCCTGCTTCCTCTTCTGTCTCACGAAGTGCGGTCTGCATATCCGATTCGCCGGGATCGACATGACCTGCGACAGTAATGTCAAAAACATACCACAATCTAGGACTGTGTTTACCTTTTAGCAATTCTCATTGTTATTTTTCAATCTTAGGAGGTTCGAAATAATATAAAATAGCTAGAAATTGATATCGCATCGACCACCGCATCGGTAGGCGATGGCCCTTATTTTGGTAAACTATGACTTATTTAGTCGGTAAACGGGTTAAAAACAAAACAAATTCGAAAGCATTCGTTACGATTAGACTGCGGATTGTACACTTCTATAGGATTTTTGGTATCCTCGAGCTCGGAGTAATAAGATTTCGAACTTCTTTAGAATATAATAGAATCTTTTGTGTCATGGAACAAATTTATCCTTGTTTGCAATGTATATACAAATAGTTATAGTCCGCGAAATCATAAGATCCGCAGTCTATGTATGATAGAATGAAATGTTGGAATTGCTAAATAAACAAGATAAGCTGTTGAGAAGCGGATAAGT
The DNA here is from genome assembly GCA_916610255.1 of Lasioglossum lativentre. Lineage (NCBI taxonomy): Eukaryota > Metazoa > Arthropoda > Insecta > Hymenoptera > Halictidae > Lasioglossum > Lasioglossum lativentre. Next base: position 400,030 of record OU744356.1, on the reverse strand, counting down.
ACGTGTGACTAATTTCCCCAGATAAGAGGTTGTGTGTCGAGATCGTGATAACACGTCACGTGGATAAATGACAAACGCGATACAAACCTTTCGGCGGTGTCCAGTGATGTTTGCCGTATGAGACTTGCATTAGCAGGTACTCGATAACTCCCTGAACTCGACGAAAGACAACGAAACCGCAAGCCCGCCGAGTCATATTATGATTCTAATGTTCGATACGAGGAACATGCAACTAACGTGATTAGAGCACAGTCGCCAGACCAGACGAACAGTCGTCGCGTCGCGTCGCGTCGCATCGCTCTATCGTTCCCCTTCTCCTTCTACGACGCTATTCCTCCGCGTCGCTGTCGTGCTCTTAGTTAGACCATATATACTTCTAAGGTCGTGCATGTGTCGGAACGTCACGTGACCAATCCGGTACTGGCAGAGAGAGGGTAACTTTTTCCCCTCGATTCGAGTCGATTCTGGTCGATTCTCCTGATCTGGCGACTTCGGATTCTGGATTAGACCAGGGGGAATAAACTCTTATGTATGGCTTTGGACTGCTTAGTTAATCTCGAGGGACATAAACTAGATGGCACCACGATCACAGCACATCACGTGATTAAACGTGATTGGACATGACCGATGTCCAATCCTTCGCGCTATTGGGCGCTATTTGGCGTTAATACATATTTGACTGTTACCGCTAAAATCAACCGTCAACTGTCACCAACTGTGACTCACGCATTGACTGTTGCTCATTGATTTTTGTAGACAGTTATGCAAAGAAAGAAAATATGCATAAGTTGAAATTATAAATAATAAGCTCGAAACAAAGACGCCCGCTCAATGTCAAATCAATTTTAGAAATAATTTTTTTAAATTGAGCGACACTCAGCGAACTTATTTTCGAGCTTATTTTCAAATTGTGTTATTTTAATAAAAAATAAAAAAAAGACTGCTGTTTTTAATCTTCTTACTGCGTCGTTACGGTCACGCGCCTGTTCCGGCGCGAGACTTTCAAAAGGAATCTCAGTTGGGAAACGATGCTTGTTACCATTTTATTAGAAACGCTTCTGCTACATTTTGTTGGCTAAATACCGATCACCAGAAAACATTTAGTAAAGCTTTACGTATGCATGTGTATGTATGTGTATTTATGTGTTTGTATGCGTATGTATGTGTGCATGTATGTATGTATGTATGTATGTATGTATGTATGTATGTACGTATGTATGTATGTATGTATGTATGCATGTATTCATGTATATATATCTGTATGTTTTGTATGTACGTACGTATCTACAAATTGTCGAATGTATGCGCGCGTGTGGCCGTGTGTACGTATGAATACGTAATTATACTTGAATGTAACAATATAGAAAAGCAGTGAACCCAGCGTGGCCATCGAAGTACCTTTTGCGGATCTGGGCCCAGAACCGTCTTCGTACTATCTCAAAAACAATCGTGACTAACGGTACAATTAATAGACACAATATCTGCTCTCGAATTTTATGCATTTCAAGTACAATTATATTCTGTATTATTTTCACCTCGATGCTAATGCGTTAATGCTTAAGTGGATCATCGAAATCCTCACAGCTCGATGTGTCCTTCATCCACTGACTTAACGAGCATAGTAAAAGTTCTTTAAATTTGGTATCGCTAGACTGTGGATTTTATGCGTTTATAACAAAATCGAATCGATGCGATTTAAAACAGTAGGTCTGGGTTAAAAGGATTTAAGAACGTCAATACATATATTGCAATCAACTTATTAAGATGGTCAGAGAAGAAGAAAAAGTAGTGTACGGCTACAGTTTCTTGCAATGGATCCCGACAATTTTGATTTAGCATAAAGATCCACAGTCTACCGATCATCGGAATTGCGTAGACTTTATTTTGTTACCAGAAAGTGTTAACAGAGTTTTTATCTTATTTTTGCAACAAGGAATCTTTTAATCGACCAACGAAACTTTCCCTCGATCCTGATTTTTGTGAAGTCATTTCCGTTTAGTTGTATCGATGAACGCTTGATTTCTTTATCCGAGTACTTTTTACCAAGAATGTATTACATAACTACATCGACTTTTTACCTGTGTAAATTTCCATACGCGCAGCTATTAATTAAATTGCAAAAAAAAAAAAAAAAATGGACTTTATCGGTTAACCGATTGCACCCTCGAGGTTCAATTCGAAAAAGTTTAGTTAAGGGCTGAGATCATTGGCGGACAAAGTTTTTGCAAGTTATAAGAAAGAAATTTCGTTTTGCATAAAAATCCCCCTTTTTTTGTTCATTCGGCGGGACCCAAGTCCCTTTTTTTGTGTTGGTCCAAATGGATCCGCTGCTTCCTGTGTGGTCACGTTCAAGCGCACACGTGCGCGTAATTATGGCGAATCGATGCAGCTGGATGGATGACGAGCCGTATCGAAGCGGAAACGGGCTTTGAATCGGACTCGGGATCGGTTGACTTCTTTTTCTGGCTTTATTACTTTCATACAAAAATTGGAAAAACTGTTTGCGGACCGGCGCGAACAGTGCGTCCCTCTGTCGTCCGAATGTTTCCCGATTGTCATCCGTTCAGCTTTCGGTTTCTGTGTTCTCGAGAGTTCGAGGATCGTTCACGTTCTCATCGGGTACTATAATCTTTGTGCGCATCACCATCCTCTCCACATGATTGATTATCATTATCAGATAAGAAATCTTTACACATTTAATCGGCAAGGTAAGCAAGCGACGAGCGATCGAACAAACGATGAGTGTCCTGGTTTGCCGGCGCGGCGTTTCGTTATGTATGTAACGTGGGTTGCATATACTCGCGCGCGTGCGCGTGTGCGTGTGTGTGTGTGTGTGTGTGCGCGCGCGCGTATGTTTGCGTATGTACGAGTGTGGGTATGCAATACGATGTTACAGTATAGAATCGTTTTCTTTTCTGACCTAGACGCGTTTTACAGGCGTTGGCCATCGTTAAACGCTATTCGAAGGGTCTTATCCTCTGTAACATGAATTCGTAACTGCTAAAAGTAAATTTTTCTTCTACATCGTGTGGCCGGGATCGCGGCGATTCGGATCACGAGAATTGATACACTGACACCCGTTCTCCTCTTTTCCTTCGTTCGCTCTTCGAACGCTCTTCGAACGCTCTTCGGCGTCCGCTTGTTACGTTTGCTTCTTCGGGGTACGGAAATCGATGGGAACGTCTAGTTCTCGTTCGAGATCGCGTTCGTTCGAGGTTGCAGTCTGCTTTTTCGAATTCGAGAAACGAGCTTTTGGGACTGCCCGAAGCAAAAATTTGTCCGACTTCGGGTCACAGGGTCGGTGGATCTGCAGCTACCTACCTTCCGATTTCGATGATTTTTGGATACAGACATGTCCAAAAATCATTAAAATAGGATGGTAGCTAGTTGTTCCACAGGTCACCGGATGTCACCGCAGGGTGTTTTTGAACCGCGCGGCGTGGGAGGAACGGGCAGGTTTTGACGAGTCGCGAGCTATCACCTGTTGCCGCGCGTACAATGATCTCCGATCGATATCGGCCCCCGGAGATCATTCTCCGATCGATCGATTCTCGAGACGGGAAAACTCGGCCGAGGGTACTTAGGTGCTATCAGTCGTTCTTTCGAGAAAAGAGCCACGCATCCGAGGTGCACACGTCGAGAACAAATACTCGGCGTCGCGTCGGATTGAAACGTACTACGCTCGGTGTTTCGGCGTACAACGCCTCCCACGCTAATCGCAAACATTATAGCTCCGAAAAGTTCGAACATGGGCGAGAATTTCATATTTGGTTCCCGCGTACTGCAATTAATGCAAATAATTTTTATTTTGCACGAAGATCCCAGGTCTCGTTATGTAAAGAGTATATACGTATTGAACAATTCGCATAACCATTAGAAATAGTTAGAAATAATTAAATGCACCATTCGGAACCGATTTCAAATAAATTAAATTCTTGCGCACCTCTCTTCGTTTTGGAACTATAGTTCTAATTGCTTGGGACAGCTTGCACGTGCGTTTCGTTACGTCTGGCATGTAGCATATACGCGTCTGTGTGTGTGTGTGTGTGTATGTGTGTGTGTATGTGTGTGTGTGCGTGCGTGCGTATGTATGTATGCGCGCGCAAACAGCGCGTGTTAGAAACGTGAAAAATGATTCGTGTTCCGTATTTATTTAAATAAATTAGTGATTGCCTATAAGTAATTTACTCGAGATTAATCTTAGGCAAATATAAAAAGTTTCGCGTCACGCGAATACCGAGGTGTTCCATTCGTTCGTTCTCCGTTTCGTGTATACGTTTTTTCTTCGCCTTTGTTTTTCTTCTTTCTCGTCTTCTTCTTCGTCCGTTTCCTTTTGTCTTCTTCTTCTTCCTCTTCAGCATCCTCGGTTATCTTCTCCGCGTTCCATGTCTCTTCGTAGAACTCACAGTACGCGTTTTCTCTCGTTTTTATTCGTGTGTTCTTGGTGTGTGAGGCTTTTCATTTTTATTTGGTTAATTTAGTACCTTTCGTATATTATATTATTTATATACACCAAGTCTCTCTAGAATCGCCTCTACATTTACAATAATTCCTAATTTAGTTTTCATTCAACCGCGAATACATTTGCGAATAAAAGGTTAAATAGCGTAATAGTGTATAGCCAATTACAATACTTAAATGTAATCCTTACATGGTATTCTTTCGTAGAAACAACAGATCTCGTTTATCGACGATGTCGTGCGCGCGTGCGTGTTTACTTTTTTGTTTTTCTTTGTTAGGTATGGCTCCGGACAATTATTCCCCTTCTCGTATTGTTAGATACATCGTGTTTCCCTTGTTTTGCTTCGTTACGGAGCGAAGTACTTGCGAGAACGATTCAACTACGAAGTACTTTCGGAGGGAGATTCCCACCTCCTGGGGTCGCTGGATCAATTCCGGTTGGAGAAGGAAGGCCATGATCGCCGGGAAGTTGAAGGGACGCGACAGAGACTGGCCTTGGGAACAGAGGGTGGGTTCGGAGACAAGGATGACGACCGCGATACGATGACGTCGACCAGGTGGTGAAGGTCACGGCCATGTTCACGGACCCCCTCGTGCTTACGGCGGTGCACAAAGAACACCGAAGATCCTCTTCGGCATCGCAGCCTCTGGACGGAAAACGGGAAGTGGTTACGACCTGGATATCACCATGGGGAAAACTGGATTTACTTTCCACGACCCCCAGGAGGATGGAGGAACCGCCCAAGAATCGCACGACGACGATAATCCCGAAACAATGTTTAAATAATAGTATTTCTCTTCTTCTATCTCCTTTGATCTCGTTCTTGTGTCTTAACATCATTCTGTGTACTATGCGTAAAAATAAAAATAAAAATAATAATAATAATAATAATAATAATAACAATAGTAGTAGTAGTAGTGATAGTAACAATAATGATAATAATAATAATAATAATAATAATAATAATAATAATAATAATAATAATAATAAATATAATCATAATCATCGTTACGCATCAATTAATCGGCTAACATCTGTAGGGGGTTGTTGCATATCATTAAACTTACTCGATAAAAAGAAAGAAAAAAATAAAAGGGGGTAAGTCGGGATAGGAGATAAAGATATCGTAAAAATGTTCGAAAATGTAAATCGTTTGGCACGCGATGCACCAAAATACGTTCGCGGGCCCGTCGAAACGGCTGTGTGTGTCTTTCTCATCGAACGGTCGAATGGATGAATCTCGATATTAAATGTCGTGAAGGTAGTTTCGTTGAAGGGGGTGGATTACAATCCTATTACGCGTTCTCCTTTACAATAGGTCGCCCACTTTCGTTTTTGTTCGAGATGCGTGATCAAACGGTTATTTACAAAACAGACCTCGTTTATCGTAATCCGTCGACGTGTTCCGGTGATGCGCTCGCGTGAAAACGCCCTCGCGCGCGTGCACGCGCGTGCACGCGCGGGAAATAATCGAAAACAACAAGAAAGACTTCGTCGACTGGTTAGAATCGTGGAATCCTGGCGCGTGTACGATCTATATGTATACGCGCGTTGTAATGTACTTATGTACTTGTATACTTCGTCGAACGCGTTTTGTTCTTTCTGTTTTCGCGCTGTTCTTCGCACGCGGTTGTGTGTTCACGACCGTCTTGCTCACCGAACAGTATATACACGTTCGATCGTCTTCACTGCGTGTCAACATCGCATAAAAACTTCCTCCGCACTGCACTGCACCGCAACCGCAACCGCAACCGCAACCTTCAGCCTTAATCGCAACATTAACCGCAACCGCAACCGCAGCACCCCGCGCACCATGTCTTAGATATCCCGTGTTGTCTGTCTCGTTCCTCTCGCGGAAAATTTATTCGGCGTCTCGTTAAATACGCGTCATTAGGCACAGTTGAAGTACAATGAAATCGTGTGACTCCCGTCGGATCGTGTACGTTCAAGAACCCGCTCGCAAGAGTTCTTGGCGCGAGAAGAAAAGGGAAAACGCGAGGCCGAAGGACCAACGAAAACTTGCCTCGAGCTAAACTAGAACAATCACAGCAGTGCCCGCTTGATGCTTGCATTCCATACTAGCGCTAAAAACGTATCGCGGACCGCCCCCACCCCACCGCTTCGTGGGACGTTTCCGGATTCGCGCGCACCGTTCGCCTACCCGCTCTAGGAGCGAGCAGAACGCCCATCTCTGGCCCTTGAACGCTCGCGACACAGCCCCGGACAATGCGACCATTAAGCAGGCACTCTGACGTTGCTTGAACGCGTGCGTGCACCGAGACGACATCGATTTTGTAAAGTACAGTGTTCCCTCGTTATCGTCGCGCTAGTTTGCTCATCGAATCGACAGCCTAGCGTCGACGCGAACGCAGTCGCCACCGCCGCCGTCGTCGTCGTCGTTGTCGTCGTCGTCGTCGTCGTCGTCTTCGTCGTCTTCGCGTCATCGTCGTCGTCGTCCTCTACTGCTCGATAGCGTCGCGTCCCACAGGGAAACACGCGACGCTAACGAGGGAATACTGCAAGATACTTGTGAACGCGATACGCTGTGACTGCGACGATCGTGTCCTCTCGCCGACGTACACGCGGCTCTGACAGTGTTCGCAGCTCTCTTGCGCGATCATGCGAGCCTGCACACGAGGCATTTCAGCTGGTTCGGTTTCGGTTATGGGACCAACAACCATCTCGACACAGGGGACTTAACGGGAGAGCAAACGGTCCGCGTGTACGACAGAGGCGAGAAGAAACGCGCGAGTTCGGGTTCATCTTCAGCTTCCTGTTGTCTCCTCAGCTTTTCCTCGGGTTCTCCCTTTCTTCTCATTGTCAGTCTCGCAACACGCGCGTACGCAATTCCATCCCCCGTCCCTCCGCTCTTCTCTCCCCTAATCGCACCCTTACCTACCGAACACGGTATGTAATTCGCGAAACCTAAGACCGACGTTTGGTTCCGAATTTGGCACTCGGGAGTATTTCGATAAACATATACCGTATATATGCGTGTGTCTATATATATATATATGTATATGTATACGTGTTCAGCCATGAATATAATAGATCACAGTGTCCCAGTAGAGCAGGTTTTTATTTTTCAAGACAAGAACGTTTCTCTAGTTTTCGTGGATCCCTTTTTGCACAGAGGATCGGCTGATCGGTGAGACCAACCGATCACGGTGCGACCACCCCGTACGTAGGTGTCGTCTCGATCGAGCGACTCTTTTTACGTGTCCCTATTTTGTTCGTAGGGTTTCGACTGGGATCCCGAGAGGTGCTGACAGATCGTGTTTTAGACAAAGATTTCTCGGGTTTCGGACGGGGGATCGGAGTCAATGTCGGTGGTGGTGTCGGATGCGGAGCTCGGGTCGTGATCGAAGTCGAGGTCGAGGTCGAGGTCGAGATCGAGATCGGACTCGGTTCCATCGTCGGAATCGAAACGATAGCTCAAGTCCCAGAAGAAGGAGGAATAGAGAACGTCGTGGTCGTCGGTGGCTGCGAGGAGTCCATGCGATCGGTCAGGAGGGCGTTATGGGTTCTTGGCGCGGGCTGCTATGGAGCCAGTCGTCGGCAGTCACAGCTTCAGTTCGTTCGCAATCTTGCTGGCAATATTTTTAAAACCGATCGACGTGCCTGAGATGCGTTTGAAACGTACGCCGTTCAGCGATAGTCGTGGCAGTTTACAAACTTCGATCTCCCATTGTACTTGGCTGTCTGTCGCCGCGTCGCCGTGCGCGCACAGCAGCAGGAACCTTTCGCGCTGTTCGTACTGACATTTATTGGCGTCCAGTACCTGAAGCGATCGACAATACCGTTAGTAAAGACAACAACAAACCCGCTCGCCGCCGGTGCTCACCCGATGGATTTTATCAAACCCGGCTCATCAAAGTCCGCGCGGCCACGTTCAATCTGCCTCGAAACTTCGGTTCCGATCGACTCCTAACAAACGATTTGCTCTGACGAGAAATTCGCTGGACGCTCGATTCCCATCAAACCCAACAAACCAAACATGTCTATCATTGGTGTCCGATCAAATCCATTCGAATTTTTCCTTACCAATTTTTTCACAGTTTTCAGACCCACTCCTTTGACACCGTTCTCGACACCACTGTCGAGGCTTTCGAATAGAAGCTTCCTAATGGAATTATTTTTCCAACGTTTCACAAGCATTGCGGCTAGACTCGCTGGCATTAATATTCGGACACACGCAAAAAGACAATTTTTTTAGTATTGAACCGACTCGGATTTTTTTTTCAGAAGTTGGAACAATTATTAGTTTTTTCTACGTGATTGTGTCGCTTTTGGACGATTCATGAAGAAATGGTCAAGAGTTGATCGTTGATTTCAAAAGGACTATTAGAAAATTACCGGTAGACGAAGCGTTAAGAATAGCTCGAACAGTATCCTTTTTTCCATTGAGCGACTGTCGCCGTGGGGTGGAATCGGATCGATCTTCGATCGTTCGGTTCGGTACGGTTCGGTTCGGTTCAGTTCGGTTCGGTTCGGTTCGGTTCGGTTCGGTTCGGTTCGGTTCGGTTCGGTTCAGTTCAGTTCAGTTCGGTTCGGTTCGGTTCGATAGGAATCGGGCGTGCCGAGAATTCGGACCTGTTTCTTTCAACAACAATCGCGAACGAGGTGCTAGCGGATCGAATCGAATCGGTAATTAGTCGATCGGACACCGAGCCGAGAATGCTTGAAGACCCAAAGCGCTATGGTGTTGTTGCGTAGTTCCCGGCGGCGATCGTTGATTTTGCTTTGAAAGCGTGTACACCGGTAACGAATTAAGAGTACCGCGTGTCCCCGTGGCGCGAACGTGCTGTTTTTCGTTCGATACCATTCTCATCGTATTTATTTTTTGCGCGCAGAACGCGATTGCTCGAGAGAGTAAGTAGGGACGCGTTTTTTTGTTTGGAAAAGCTTGTTTTGTTTTGTTTTGTTCTGTTTTTCTACGATGGTTTTGAGGGCAATACCTTTCGTATTTCGGACATGATCTCATTCGGATCTCGACTACTGGTGGTTTTCATACTCCATGTGAATCGTAGACTGCGTGGTTTAATCTGCTCTTCGTTAGTGGTCGCTCCGCTGTAACAAAAGAACGTCTTAAATCCGCACGGATCGAGGTCTACACGCCGGTGAACATGCGACAGAGAGAGAGAGAGAACACATTTTTTTTTTTTCGGTTTTAGGCGATCGTGTTCGGACTGCACCCGACGACGTACGGTTGGTATAGAGATGAATGTTTTTCTTTTAAATATTTTTGTTGTTATTGTTGTTGTTGTTCGGTAATTCGGTAACGGTAACGGTAACGGTGACGGTAACGGTGACGGTAACGGTGTCGTTGTCGGTCTCTGTTTTCCCATCGTGGTCGGGTGCGCTAATCAAAGTAGATATCTGCAAGTTGCCGGTAAATCGATGATCCGAAATGGCGCAACGTAAAGAACGTGGAACGGTCACATGCGTGCATACATGCAGTTTTTGTGTCGCATACACACGATTCTGGAGGGGAGGCTCAGTCTTGGGGAGAATATTAGCCGCGGAGAAAAAAATATAGTAGTGTACAGTACAATAGTGCACAGTTAAGCGTTCGCGCTTTTGTCAGGTTAGAAAAGTTGAAAATGTTCTGACCTCCTAAACTGAAGTTTAGCCCCGAATCGAAATCCCCCACACCCCTCTACATTCGAGCGGCCCGATTGAAACTTGATACAGTTCAAGTATCTATCGGTCGGTCCCGTGGGGACGCGTAAACGTGCACTACTGTACTATGATGCTCTCGGAATGCTCGACCAAACAAGGCCCCGATGCGTCCCGACGCGACGCGACGGTCAGAGTACTCGCCGAGCCTTGCAAAACCCGAAAACTATTTACCCGCCGATTATTTTCTCGTTCAAACAGCTGGTCGTCGTCGATGCTGTAGTGTCCGTCGTATAACATTGTTAATGTTCGGTACAGTGAGTCCTACGCGTGAATCGTAAACAAATCGGAGACAAAGACAAAGGTTTCGGACAGTTCTTCTACGGACACTGATTCGCGTGTTAGTCCAGATTAGTCGAACAAACCGAAACCACGGAAATCCAAAAGTCAGTCTGTCGATATACGTATACGTATATGTATGGAAGCGAATACGAGTTCTACGCGCTTCGATATACTCGTCGATGAATGTTTTTAATCAAACGGCGAGAACGCGTGTAGCACTGTTACGTCTTACGTCTTACGTCTTACGTTTTTCGGTAGCACAAGCCCGGGAAGCGTTAGTCGACATCGCAACCAATAAACGAACTATTATCCACGCGAAACGTCCAAGACCCTTGTTTCTCAAACACCAAACATCTCGCGGATGTGCAGTCAGCTTCGTAATCGATGATACACGCTTTAAATCGGAATAACTTTTTTACAAATGGACCGAACGTCTTCGGTTTTTACGCCAAGCTCGATGGATCAGTTTACCGGATGATATACATATGGATCACACGGAAATTAAAAAGTTGCGCGCAGCAACTTTTATTGTAATTTTTTATAAGCAATTTGTCAAAAATTTTCACTACCAGATTGCGGATTTGAACAGCGGAAACGTTAAAACGCTTTAAGCGTGTCTATACATTTGCTTCTTATTAAGATTGTTAAAGAAGAAAAAAAGGTCTGTACGTTTGCCGTTTCTTGAAATTGATGCCAATTAGTTTTATTTTGCTATCTGGTAAACTAGTCTGTCCAGCTAGCTCGGCAGAAAAAATGAAATCGTTAGGTGTGTTTATAAAAAAGGTTATTCTAATATGTAAAGCGTGTTCCATCGATTATGAGACTGACTGTCCATAGACTTATGCGACGACATACGTATCTCGCGAATATTATGAAAGAGTGAAAAAACGCAAAACCGAGCACACGTTGATATACTTAGTGAGAATAGAACAGTGAATCAAACGAAAACGACAATGAAGAAAGTATTTAAAAAAAAAAAAAAATAAATAAAAATAATAATAGTAATAATAATAAAGAATAGAAAAAGAAAAAAAAATTAAAAAAATAGAACGTGATACGAAGAACAGAACGGAGGAGCAGAACAAGAGAAGTTAGAGCGTATGGATCGTGGTATTATGGTATGCAGCAACGTACCTCACTACTGGGTGCTTTGGGGGTACGGATGGGTCCGTGGGGCTGAAATAACAAAACAAAGGCAGTTGCTAACAAACACTAAACATGATAAAATCATCAAATCAAATTGAATCTATACGTGTAACCACCACCATTCTATGTATATCACCACTGCACACCGATTATGGGGAAAACGTTCACGGTCTCAAAATGCAAAATCGAAGGGGCTGGACGGGGAAGAAAGTGGGGCGGGCTGTGGTCGACTCAGCGGCAGCGATAAAATTAGACGATTACAAACAGGAGAGAGAAGAGATATATGTATAAGACGGTTTTGGACGATTTTGGACGATTTCGGACGATTTCGGACGATTTCGGACGATTTCGGACATTTTCTCGGACGGTTCTCGGAGAGATGCCCGCCGACTCTCGATTCATCGATTCGATCCTCGGCGAAGAGACGCGGGGCCGCGATTAACAAACACACGGAAAGACGATCGTTTTCGGCTGTCGTTCGCCTACCTAACAGAAATCTTTTCGCACGATTTTCACCAAAAAGTTTCCTTTCGACACAGCAGCAACTTTGTTTCGAACTGGACCGAACCACTCGAGTTTATTTCGAGTACTTCCACTGGCAGAAAATGTACGGTCAAAATTGTGAATACGATTGTCGAACGAATCGTTTGAGCCTACATCAACACGTTCGTTACCATCGTTTGTTTTAATGCTTATCTTCGTCGTTAAAATATGTTTAATCGAATGCAACGTATCTTCTACAAACGATTGTCTACATAATGGTTTGAACGAAAGTGTGGAAAATGACCGAGAGCAGTTCGAGTGGTTCGACCTGCTTCGAGAGAAGCAGCTTCGTTCGAGACCGTGTGTCCGGGGACTTTCTCGATCGACCGTGTGTTCAATGTCTTACGATAGGAACCGATCGTTCCATTGACAGTATCGCATGCACGAGCAAACCAGTTTTCGAGCCACACAACGCATAACGCATAACGCATAACGCATAACGCAACCCTCCCCCTTTTCTCACGCGTGAGAACGTCTCCTTCGTCGATGGAGGATTCAGAAATAAATTGGTACCACATATACAAGACAGTTTCAACATTGTTTATTAATACGAAATTATTACTATTATTGCTTCTTAAAATTACTTTAAATAATATTTCTATTCTATTTTCTATGCATGCTATTTACTGCCCTCCATTCTCCGGTGGAAATCTAAGGCAGACGCTGCGTGTTCCTTCTATGGTGATACACGCAATATGTATGTATGTATGTATATCCCCATATATCGAACTTCGACACTCGTGCCATCGTCCTCTGCCGAAGATATTCGCTTGTCGCGGAACCAAACTGTCGGGGAGGGGGAATCGTAGAAAAAAAACGAAACAACGAAAAAGGACAAATGGAAAAAATAAAGAAAGAACAGGGGCCATTTTAGACACGCGCGCGTGGACGGGCGTAGCGTTGGAGCGCAGCAAACAGCATCGATCCATTTACAAATGCGCTATCCTCATATACGGTAGGTACGTATATGTATCTGTTTCTCATTGTCCGTTTTGCTTTTCTCTTGCCGCGAAGAGTGTATATTTCGCGGCTCCCATTTGCTTCGTCTTTTTGTCGCCACCTCTGCTCCCTTCGCGTCGAGAATAACGAAATTTTTCGACGTTCTTTTCTAGTCGCCGAAATATTGCCGATCTACGCGCTCTACCTTGTTCCTGCCTTTCTCTCGTTCTACGAATGAACGTCGCGCGATTTTCTCCGAGGTAGGCGTGGCCACTTGCCCCGGGGAAGAGAGCATCGCCCTTGGGGGCGACACTGTTGTGAGCGCGACCGAGGGGGAAAAGACGGAACTACGGACGAGTTACGTTATTAATTTTTTGGACACTTCCGAAGCAGATTTTTAATTATTTTTAACGGTGAAACTGTCAACGCGTTAAACACAATGCATTCGCTTAGAAAATGTAAAAAGAGATTTTCACAGAAAAGGTACAAGTTCCCCGAATATCATGCGTTAGAATTATAAATAATGACGTGCACAAAATTAATTTGATTTTCTTCGTGTGATATACATATAAAACTACGTGTTTTAGAACATATGAATCGCTAAATTTCCAAATCGATTAACTCCACAAAACAAACGGTACAAACCAAATTGATAAAACAATATACATCTAAAATTTGTAAAAAATTCTTGTTAGTGGTATTAAGGAAACTGTAAAGAAACCTCAATCGCTAAGGAAATTTATTTCAAATACAAAAAAATCAAGCATCGGTCCGATGCTCTGGTAACCAAATTTAAAAAATATAAAAAGTGGAGTTAATCGTTTTAGCTTGCGAGCGGCTTATATGTATTATAAAAATCGAACGAATCAATTCAATCTTGTCATTATTATCGGTAGACTGCGGATTTTATGCATTTATGACAAAAATGAGTAGTTACAGTTTTGACAGTGTAAAAATTAAAAGAATCGAATATCTTTCGACCTAGAAAAATAATCGAACAAAGGAAAACGTTCTTAAATGGCTCCTATAATCTTATAACACAAATGCAGAAAATTTTACTCGTCTCAAAACCTGTCCAGATATTAATCCGCATCGTGTTCTCCCTCTGCGCAAAGTGCACCGAGGACTATGGCCACGCCTACTCTACGTCAAGAACGTTCGACCTGTGGCCCCCGTCCAAGGCCGCTTCGCAGCGTCGATGGCCCCGAGCAGTTCTCTCGTATCTTTCTAAGGTTGCTCGAAAAAGCAACGACGAAAGGGGATGTGGGAGGAGTCGTTAACACGTTAAACGCTAAGTCGGTCCTCTGGGGATCGACGGTAACGAATTTACAAATTAATATACATATACATAATTCGTAAAATATCAGAAAATATGTTCACCACCTTAATAGGTTTGATCGAAACGCATTAAACAGGAATGAGGTGAGTAAGTGGTTTGCTTATACGCATGCGTATTTCTACATTTGAATTTAAATAAAACGCGAGATAAAATTAACTCCGCGTTTAACGTGTTAGGGGCCAGCTTAGGGGCCAGCTTAGGGGCCAGCTTAGGGGCCAGCTTAGGGGCCAGCTTAGGGGCCAGCTTAGGGGCCAGCTTAGGGGCCAGCTTAGGGGCCAGCTTAGGGGCCATAGGAGCCATAGGGGCTACGGCTAAACGTCCTTGCTCGTCGAACCAACGAGAGAAACGTGTCGGTTGCGGAGAATGATTTTCCGTCGTGGGAATCGACGTGTTCGGGAACGATACGCACGTGTACGAGAATCGATTACAAAATCGGACGATCGTCGCGGAGGAGAGGTACGCGCGGAAACTAACAAACTCCCGATCGGATATCGGTTCGACGCCCACGACATCACGGTGCGTTTCTGAGTCGAGATGAAACGTGGTCGCGAAAGAACGTGGAAGTCTCGATCCTTGGAAGTGGAAAGCTCGGACAAGATTTGTCATCCTTCGAACCCCGCCGAACGCGATTGTTTTCTTCTATGATTCTCGTTTCAGCTCGAAGTAACGCACGGCTTGCTCGAGGGACGCTTTACAAACATGTTCTCCTTCTTATCGGTACAGGACAGACCGTGCGTGTACGATCCTGCTATACGCTAAATGCTCCGGACGATTCTGAACAGGTAAGCTAACCGCGCGACCGTGTCTTTTCTCGTTAGTTTAGCAAAATACCCATTTCATTATTATTTTTTTTCTCTCATTTCGTACCTCTCGGTTGCGCGCGCGCGAGCGCGCACATGAACTGTACAATATCAAAAAGAGGAAGGCACGTTAGTTTCGATAAACGGGGTCGCCGGTCTTGTCCGGGTTATCGTGTGCAGAGTTCTCGCCAGCTACCAATATGCACGGGGCGCCTGATAATTGATAGTTTATAAACAACAAACGTTAAAATAATGCACTCCGCTCCGCGTGTATTCGTCCGCCTTCTGTTCTCTCGAAACTCTGTTTCCTCGCGTGATTCGCGATCCGAGAGGAACTCCGCGAATCCGTCTCTTATTCGGAATAGCAGTTTCGAACGAAAAGCGATGGGGTCTTGGCGGTAGTATCGTTTCCCTCGCCGATATTTCTGGAACGCGGTAACCGGCTGAAACTCTCTGTAATCGTCGTAGTCGTGGTCGGCGTTGTCGTCTCGCGATCACTGTCCAAACTTGCGAGTGTCTGTGCATTTTGTATTTCTGTCGATCGACGTGTTCGTTCGATCCAGCCGGGGCTGGTGTACAAATGCGATCGGAGAGAACACGCGGAGAAAGGGGAATTGTTCACCGATTTTTTGCGGGATTGTTCGTGGCCAGTCCGCGCCGATACGGCGCCCACCGCGATCTTCGATGCGAGTCGTTGTTGCTCAACCCCTTAACGCGATCTTATTTTCAGCTACTTGATCTGTGAAAGACTCTACGATCGTTGATCGTTTGGAGAAAATGTACACGCGAGAAAATTATTCTTGAATTTATCCGTAGCAGGCTTCTCGCGAAAAATTTCTCTATAAAATTGAGCCGTTCAAAAATTATGCGAGTCAAAATGGTTAATCGTTGGATAATGAGGAGTTAAGTAAAAGTTTTATGAAACACGATAATATCGAAGGATGGTAGGTTTTTATTCAATGCTAGGTTTACGGAGCACTAAAAATGATCATTTTACATTATTTTATAGACAAGAATGTGTCCTAGTATGCCCAAAGAAATAAATTTGTTGATTAATTCCTCGTGGGCGCATCTTTACAAATCTCGATAATCGAAAATTGAAAGTATTAAAAAACGCGTCAAAATGATCTAGCGAGTAAACCTTTTGTTCCACCCTTGAGACGTGGTCTTGAACGCAAGATCCTCGATCTACCGATGACCGTTAATCGAGTCAATCTCGAAGTTATGAGGTTTATCGCCTGTTTAGAGCTCCGATGTCGCTACCATCAACCGCAATAACCGTTTCACGCAGAACAGCGGCGAGCCGAGCGAAAATCAAACAGTATAAATCGTAAACCATATTAAAATATCTTTGGTTGGTTTCCGGGTTACGGTAACACGATTGACGTCCGACCGAGGATTCGAGCAGCTTGGATCGGCAAAACGCGAGTATACAAAAGAGAAACTGGAATGACTTAGTCTGTGTCGTGGGGGATTGAGCATCGTAGAATCTTACTGTTCGTGCCAACCAAACTGTAGAGAAGAACGGGATCGGATCGTCCGTCGACTTAAATGCAGGGAAACCAAATACTCTCGGTGCGCAAAACCACGGAACAAAAACGGCCTTTCGAAGTTGACGACGGTAGACTCGCATCGAAGGAGAGCGCCAAGGAGCCGCGTACAAAATACTTCTGAGAATACTGCGGCCTTACAGCAATAGTAAGATATTATGTATGTGTATATGTATATGTGTGTGTGTGTATATATATATATATATATATATATATATATATATATATATATATATACATACATACTATACATATACATTAATTACACGCATATGTATATCGCGATATACACGCACATGAACAGAGAGAGAGAGACGCGAGAATCCTGAAGCTGTGCCCACGTTGAAGCACCATCGACCAACTTTTTGTTGCTCCTTGTTGTCTTCTCCTTTTACCAAATATTTTATTCGGACAAGAGGCGACAAAAAGTTGCTCGATGTTGCTTCGGTGTGGACACAGCTTAAGGCGGGCGGTGGTTCCACGTTTTCGAGGAACGCGTCCGACGTTGATCGTACCGAACGCAAAATATACGTCTCGTCGCGTCGGTGCGAGGAATCTATGCTGGATATCAACGAAACAAAAATTAAAGAAATTATACATGGCGACGATGGAAGCGACGATGGAACGCGCGGTTTTCTTCGACGCGGATTCAGCGTTTCGTTCGAGTGCAAAATAAAAGAAAAAAAGATAATTGGTGATTCGTGTACAGGCGATTCGTTTAAACCGACGAACACCGATGGGGAGAAGTTCTCAGTTTCACAGTCGGTTGTTTCGAGTGTTCATCTTCTTTTTATCCAACATATTTTCCCGCGGTCGTAAGAATATTACAAAGGCGATAACGTTACACTGTATTTGCTTTGTAATTCTACATAATGTTAACAAACAGAAAGACAGAGAAAGAAGAAAGAGAGGGGAAGAGAAGAATATAAGAAATGTTCGTGTGTGCGCGCACGCGCGCGCGTGTGTGTGTGTGTGTGTGTGTGTGTGTGTTTCTGTGAGTTCGTTTTCGTGTAAAAAAAGAAGATAGACACAGAGGAAAAAAAGAACGAAGAGAATACGCAGTATAAGGAAGTCACGGCTGGCCACTCGATCCGATTTTGTTTAATTATGTCGCCACCGGTAATTATGGCAGGCTCTGTGTGTATTTTGCCGTTGCTCGATATTCGACGTGCGGCTCGGTCTCATTTCGGCTCGAGGGAAACAAGGCGAGACTCGAATCTTCACTTAGAAAACCTGTCAATGCACGAATCAGTGGTTTACAATGTGCTCCATAAGGTGATCAACTTTTAAATAATTCGATCGTGTATAAAGATCGTGGTTCTTTGTTAGTATTTGTACAAATTCATAACACTCTTTCTAAAATTCTCCGAGCACGCGCACGCCCGCCATATTGTCGTTCGTCGCGGTTTCGATCGAATCAACTGCGGAAATTCGTGGTAAGAATTCGCATTCTTTCCTACAAATTTCATAGAATTTTATAGACCATAAATATTCTTTGTATAATTAAACACGTTTTTTCAACATAAATCGATCTTATTAAAGACAACTAAAAATTTAATTTGGCCACCGTGTGGCCAACATTTTCTCATTTACAATCGCTAAAATCATAAGTCGCGAACTATTAACTGCTTGAACAAATAATACAACTATTTATAAATAACAAAAGATCGACGAACTCATAGTTTGCGTTCTCTTGCGTGATCCACAAGCCTGTGATGGAGGATCACGAGAAAAGGATTTTTAATCCTCGCACAGCTTTTTACGATTTTTAATGAAATCGTAAATCTAGGTATATTCTATTGAAATTCGGACGCATCTATTCTTTTCATACATTTCTAAACCTACTCCTTTGAGTGATCAAGGTTGATCTTCTCATGGGACTCGATACGAACATCTCGATGCTGGAACGTTCGAAGTTAGAACACTCGTAACTTCGAATGGACCCGAATCTCGGCTTAAACGAACTTCCAAATTTGTTCGCTTGGTATCGGAGGAAAATTGATGGAGCCTCGATAAATGTACAGTGCGGTCCCCGTAACAAATAAAAAACTTGTCTCGCTGCTTCCAGCACCGAACGCGCGCGTATCTTACGCGAATTCTCTAACGAAATTCCGCAGTCTTGCGAGTCCGACAATCTCGCGTACTCGCGGTTGCTGAAAAAATCGCAGTAAGAGAAAAAAAAGAAGAAGACGATTGGACAGCGACAAACTCTCCGCCGTTCATCGCGTTCGTCGCGATCTGCGCGATTATGGTTGTCGCGGGTCTCCCGCGCGCATCGGGGGGTCGAAAGAGCGAAGGCGCGTCTTCGTTCTTACTCTAAGGCTCTAAGGGAAGGAGAAAACAAAGCAGCGTGTCTCGCGGGGGTGTGCGAGAGGTTACAGGCGAAAACCGGCGTGTACGTATAAAAATAGAAAGAAGATCGGCCGGGTTCTTTTTTCTTTTTCTTTTTTTCTTTTTCCGCGTAAGTATATGCGTAGATCTGCGTGCCCGTGGGAACGCGCATTCTCGCTATCGGCATAGTTGGCAGGTTGAGTTTTGGAAAGGCACGAGTTCCAGTGGTATATTTTACGCGTGTCTGCGTCAGGAAGACACTTCGCACAGGGTTTCGCGAATTCTCGGGGAAAGCGCGGCGTTCAAGATGATGGACCCGCTGCAACTGCGCGCGCTGCAACTCGCGAAACTAGCGAAAATGCAATAAGAACTTCCGATCGAAACTAGATGGTGCGAGCAGGCAAACCTTTTTAGCACATTATTCACCAGGGATTATTTCATAACTTTTTCAAGTTTATGGTCCAAGGCTGAGGACTTATTAATTCTTTCAAAGTTAGCAACTCCAATCGCAAACCAACCAATTACCCTCGAAAACGTAATCTGATCATTTTATTTGGTATTATTATGCGAAAGGAGATTTTTAAGCGTTAGATCGCCGATTTTTCTTTTGATTTAAACCTAGAATTACTGGACCGTTCGAAATGAATTGTTTCTTTCATAATTATCGAGATTACTAAAACTATTTTCGCGTGCAATCTTCGAATAAATTATTCCGGCACACGTTATTATAAAAATCAAATAAGCTTGTATTTAACCGTTGGGTCCTAGGCAGTAATTTCATGTCCCGTTTTCACGAATTCTGGTCTAATAGCCAATCGTCATCTGTTCTCGATACTTAAATCTAAACACTACTTTGACACAGAGTATTAAAGTTGTCATTTCATCGCTCGATTTCTACCGATTAAATTGAACGTATTATCCATTAATAGTATCCGTCCAAGTCCAGACAGACATATACCGGGGCAGAACAAAGAAGTTTCAACATTGGTTGAGAAATATAAAGAAAAAAGAAGAAAAACAAACTGATACTCAAAGATCTGACGGATTTATAGACGCGAGAGATCGAGAAAAGTAACAAAATTCGCTTCCGTCTGGAGGTTCGACTGCTCGATTCGCGCAATTTCCATGGTAGAGAACACTATACATATGTAGATAGCCTGTTGTTTCGCAAGATTGGCAGCACGCGCAGCAGTCTTTACGTCCGACACGTTGTCGCGGAAATTGCAGTCGTGTTCGAAAGTCGTTATCGGTCGTTGAGTCGGTAGCCGCGGTTCTACGTTGGTACCGATTAGGGGTGTGCGAAAGTACCCGAAATGACGGGCTCGGGCCCGACTGTCCCATGTCAGGTCGGAAAAAGTCAAAGTAAAGCTACTTTAATTTTTTAATTGACCATAGTTCTATTCGCTCGTTCGAGGCTCGAGTTTTACGCAATGTATTGAATGAGAACAAATTCGGTAACGTAAATAGTTGTACGAATACTGGTGTGATCATTTTTAGCGGCATCTCAGAGTCGCCGTTCGAGTGCAAAAGTTTAAAAAATCTTCATCCATGTATTATAGAATTGAAAAAATTAGAAAATAATCGCACGTAAACTAATGTGCCAAGGATGGCAATATGGCCGGAGTCCGCACGACTTTTACAGATCTGGCACGAAACAGCCGGGTACTCGACCGATTTTATATGTACGGCCCCGCGCATCTCTAGTACCGATAGAGATCTGGAATAAATTCAGTTCCCGGTTCCAGGGTGTCACCCGCCGCGCCGGGGTTACATGCCACAGAATAACGGAGAGCCAAGTCCCGTTTCGTTCACTCGGTTCGACCGAACTCGATTCGGTTTGGTTCGGTTCGGTTCGGTTCGGTTCTCGGTTCAGTTTGTCAGTTCTCCAACGGATCTCCTCGATACTCTCCGTTTCCCGGCGTCTCGACGGGGAGCGTGTGTGTTCGACCTTCGAGGAGAACGCTTAGAGAGAATTTTGCCAGTGTTCGAGGGCGGATCGCAATCGAGTTCACGTCCTGCAGCATAGAATAACACACAACACACCGGCATAACATTAGATCGAATTTGAATTCTTTTGATTTTATTTTTATTTATTTTTTTTACTCAAGGATTAAGCGATGCACCAATGGCTATGCTGCGTTCTTTACTGTTTTCTTTCTTTCTTTTTTTTTTTTTTTTTTTTTTGTTTTGCTTTTCGGTTTCTCTCAGCCCTGTCTACCGACGATGAGTCCAGTGACCATATCGTGAAAGTGCGAGTTGTTCAACGGGCGAAACGGGATTACGGTTTTTCTCATTTTTCGTTTCTCGTTTTTTTTTTACTCTAACTCTTGTTATTCCGTGGCATTCCGCGTGTGTTCGCGGTCGGTTCCAACCGGTCGGTCATATTTTATTAATTTTTCTATCGTTCTCGGTATTATTCTTGTTTTATCGTTTGTTTTTGTTTTTTTTTTTTAACGGTTTGTTCGTTTGTCGTTTTTCCTTTGCACAGTGTCGTCGTTCGGTTTTCTCTACGCGTTCTCAACGGTTAAAGCACCGCGTCGTCGTTGCATATTTGTTCGTTTCCGATTATGCTTTCTACTTGTGTTCTTTTACGTTTCGTTTTCAATCGACGCTTTTGTTTCGGTCGGCAAGATCGAAAGTCCCATTTAGTTAGTTTCGACGTTTTTGTTTGTTTTTTTTTTTAATGTATCGTGTTACGTATAATAGAGAGTATATAGGTAGATCAATCAAGGATATGCCTCGCTACGTTCAAGTCAAAGAGGGATGCACAATGAGTATGCGAGGTGGCTCGAACTTGGCCAAGCAGTGTATCGCAGTTCGTTGACGATCGGAGGGGGGCTGCACCCGGTGTTAATCGATTAATTAGTTTCTCGTCTGGGTCTCGAGAATACGACGAAACGCTGGAGCCCACAGTGTGATAGTTTGGCAATTTTCGGTGGCTTTCTTACCGAGAAAAACAATAGAATAATCGATTCTGTGAATCTTTTCAATTCTTTAACATTCGTACAGAAAAGAAACGAAATCATTGCAAATCAATCTCTTTTTTTTTCAGAATTTTCCGACGAATTCGAATCGAAGGCTCTTCCGATTATTTTAATTAGCTTTTTAAACCTTCGTAACGATTAACATGTAATTTAACATCCATTTCGGAGTATAACTAGACTTTGAATCGTTCGATCCTACATTTTTCATTTATTCTAGACTTTGATACGTAATCTGGTTCTCCGTAGAGAATATTTTCAATATTTCGATAACAGCTTCACCGCAAAGTGTTAACGCATTATGGAATATTCTACGGTGTCATCGTTCGTATTTAAAGTTCGACATTACAAGCAATGCGAAATGCGAGAAATCATTTAGATAAAATGATGACGGAGGAAAATAGACGACAAATATTAACACTGTACGAATTGGTATAATAGGTATACCAAAAGTCTAGTTATTGTCCGACACAAATATTAAATTGCATATTACGACTGTTACACCGTCATCGGTCTATTCAATTGACATTCGCAAATTGCATTTCTCTAAAAGATTATTTTTTTATACGGTTCTTTTTAAATGTCCATTTAACGTTGCTTGGAAAATTGTCCGATCAAGCGAGACAACGAAATTTTCCTATAAAACGATATTCCCAAAATATAATTATCAGCTATATTTAAATGAAAATTAATTGAAATTTACACACGAGGTAAACCGCATAATTCTATCGATAGATCATTAGAGACTATTATCTAGAATAATACCTACGCTTCCTGACGAAGCAGGTGTTCTAATACCGATTCATCGCGATTTCATACATCTGGATCACGATCGAAATTCGATTCTGCCCGGCTAGACTGCTAAAATATCACACTATGGAGGGTGCATCGAAAATGTGGAACGGATATACGGGTCAGTTTTATACATATGTATGTCTCTGCTTTTTCGGGATCGGTTTCTCGATGCGAGAACCAAAAGAGAAAAATGAAAAATCGCGATCCACGGATCGTTGTAAAAAAAAAGAAAAACGTTCGCCGTCGTAACAAACAAATGAAATCAGGACTGCGAATTGTGGACTAGAGAAACAGGGGTAAAAAGAGAGAGATGCTACGTGTTTTTCGTGGCTTTCACTGATAATGGTCGCTGCTGGCTCATCGGACTGTCGGCCGATCGTAACGCATAAAATTTTTTTCATTGCAAGGCACACACGCGTGTTCCCAATGTGTATAATACTATTTTAGAAACGTATACCATTACAGAGATAAGGTATACCATAATAGAAATGTACAATTCTCTTGTATGAAGTACATAGTCATTGTGCATCCTTAAAAAAAACAATAGAATCGTCAATGTTGCATGCAAACGACAGGTTCGACCGGTTTAAAAAACGAATCCGACTTCGAATAGCGTAACGTAAACGCAGTCCAACGAGTCGTTCCTCTGGTCGAATCGATCGATACGCATGCATCGAGAGAAAGAGAGATATACATATATACATATGTATATATATATATATATATATATATATATATATATATACATATACATATATATAAGTCCACTGCAAATAATGCTGTCGTGTTCGCAAAAACCGATTATTTCGCAACCCCGAATTTCTACGCCGAGCTAACAAAAGAAAACGAGTCGAACATCGCGTTTTTCGATCTTTCCCCGATTTTTGGACAAAGGAATTCGAAAAAAAACACCGGACCCGAGTTCCGCGGAGGAATCGCTCGATCAAAAAAGAAAAAAAAATAGAAAAAAATAGATGCGAGAAGATCGAGTGTGCTCTTCGTTCGCTACGGACACGTGTGTTTGCGGACGAACAGTGGTACTTTACAGTGGTACGTGTACTAGCATGCTGTCGAACGTCGATAATCGACTATTCGATGAAACATACGTGTACTGTGGAATCATGGCAACTTACCGTTTGGTGAACCTCGACGACAGTTTCGAGAAAAAGGACGGTCTCGCTAGCGGGCTGATTGCGGTCGTGTCCTGCGTGCGAGTGTGACCCTGAAATTTTCAACAGATCAGCAATCGCCATGTTGCAAATTTATCAAAGATACTTGGCGGGTTTATGTTTTTCGTAGAGAAACGATCCAAAAAAATTCGCATAAAAATCTGCGGGTCGATTATATTGTCCTTATTACAGATAGGATCGACGATTTACCTCGAAGCAATCCCACGTTATTTCTCTATATCCGTTCTCTGCAGCGTGACTTTTATGTGTTTCATACAAAATATGTTATCGGAACGAATAAATTGATGGTGCCATTAATTTTGTGACAATCGTCGATTAAAAACACGCGGCAGGGAACGTGTTATACGACTTATCCGCGATAGCCAGAAGGGTGGTACAACCGAAAAAGGGATGATTCTACATAAAAAAATTTAGTCGGAAATGTAAAATCAAATTTTTTCATATCAGGCTTTGTCTTCGAGGAAATCGAGTTTAAAAATCTGTCGGGTATAGTAAACGCAGAAACTAGAATTGGTCGGTCATGGTCGGACGCGAATTCGCTAGATCTTCGAACTGGATTTTCTCAAAAACATGGCGTCGAGCGATAAAATGTTATTCCTTTATTTTCGACTTATTTCTACATGTAGAATCAACCTTTGTTGCAGCACCCGCCCGGCCTGTATGAAAACGAACGGAGAAACGAAGTTTGAATTATGCATGAAAATTTTTACTCACCCGATCGAAAATTGGCTGATCTCTAGCGGATCTCTGGCCAGAGTGGAACGTACTACGACTTGGAACATTTCGAGGAAATGCTGGTGTTGTAGGTGTTGCCAGTCTATTACTTGGAGATACACCCAGGCTAATTAGAAATAGTATTTTATCGATTATATTCAATTTGTCCATTGCAATACTTATACAAATAAATAAATAAATAAATAAATAAATAAATAAATAAATAAATAAATAAATAAATAAATAAATAAATAAATAAATAAATAAATAAATAAATAAATAAATAAATAAATATACACACATATATACACATATATATGTATATATATAATTATATATAGGAAAACAAATAGAAAGAGAGAAAAGGAGAGAGCAAGATTAACTACGCGTAATTGCTTTGTCCGTGTAAACTCTCCGATAAGAGAGCGTTTGTGCGTTAAATGCGTGAGATCGTTTGTTTCCTTATAGTATTACGAGTTTCGTGGAGAAAGAAGCAAGGGAGAAAGAAAGGAAGAGTGATAGACAAGATGCAAAAATAAAAAAATTATTAGAGGGGAGAAAATAAACCATTATACTATCCCGCGTGGATTCTACGAGAGACAGAACGTTTGTGTAATGCCCAAGCGATGGTTCTACGTCTTGCAAAGCGAGCTTCGACTGTTTCGGCTAAGAAAGCAGAGAACTGCGGACTAATTAGTTCCGCTAACGAACGAATCGCTAGACGATCATCTATGTATAGATACACTTACACGGTGCCGGGCCGAAGGGTTTCAACCAGTCGATCATTCTCAACCATTAGAAAAGCAAATAACAGGAAATTCCTATCATTTTCAATGCCCAAACGCGACTTTATATTATACCGATGTTACTAAAACTTTTGTTAAAATTAGGAAACTATATTCTGTTACTCTATATGTATAGCAATTTTTTTATATTATATGCGACAGATTTCGTTTTCCGACAATGAGTAATATTCTTTAGTCTGTTCAATTTATTCCGAAATCAATCGTGTAATTTATGAACAATTTAACCTTTCGTGGACGAGGATATTTGAAATTGAGAATATTTTATCAAATAATTGAAAAAACTGAGTCGTTCGCGTGGTAGGTGTTTGAAAGTTAAAAGTCCTTTCGACCGCAAAGGGTTAAACAGAGGTGTCGTAAACG
This sequence comes from Lasioglossum lativentre, assembly GCA_916610255.1. NCBI lineage: Eukaryota > Metazoa > Arthropoda > Insecta > Hymenoptera > Halictidae > Lasioglossum > Lasioglossum lativentre. The sequence goes on along the minus strand of OU744356.1, from coordinate 374,113 downwards.
AAAGAAGGGAAAAGTGGTCGGAAACCACCATCAGCCCTAAGTGTACACCGATGCAATTCATTTGTTTGCACATGCTCCGCCGAAAATGAACGATGGAGTAAAATTAAAACCTCATTTTCAGTGACGCTCGCTGAAACGCTATGCGTTTATACTCTTGATCGATTCGACGCGACGATAAAACGCATCGATGAACAAACAACTTATTTTTCCAAAGAAGAGAGAAGAAGGAACGATCAATTTAAAAAAAGGAAAAAGAAAAGAAGAAAACGATTTGTGTAATTTCGTACAGAAAATTACACGCAAAGAGAGTCCTCTTAGCCCTTCTCCGTGCACGAACGTGTTCGTGTAATATCATCTCGGTTAGTATACACAGCAAAAATGTGATGGTTAATGTATTATAATAAGTTCAAGCGTTATGGTTACACGGATTGTTCTAAACCTGCAAATATCCTCGAAGGTGTGCGCTACTTTTGTAATACATGCGATTACTAATGGTAAATCGATGCAACGCAACAGTACGATTACGCTGTGCTGCGTTCAATGTTCTGTAGTCTGAATGGCTGATCCTCAGAAACGATCGAGACTCTAGACGGTTCGGTATGTCGAGATTCTTCTGTTCGAGAACGATTTACGAGGAACGAACAAACCAAAAAATAATCGGGACAACCCAAGCCGATGCGCGGACACTTTGGCAACCCAACGGGATAAAATTATTATTTTACGAGGCAACGCGAATCGGTCACTTTTAATTTTGTCGGTAGGTTCGGTATTAAAACTGCTGGAAGAACCATCGACCGATTGAAACGCGACAGAAAATGATTTTTCTGACGATTTCGTAGCATTAGTCTGTGTAAAAATATTAAGCAATTTAAGAAACGTGTATCGTCGTTAATGTTAAATTGAAGATTGTTCGATTGTCTCGCTGGGTTGTTGAAACTACGCGTTGTGGCAGGGACAGAAAGTAATCAACGATAGGCGGTGTCATGCAAGTTAGATGCGAAACTTAAGGCGGATGGAATGTCTCGAATAAATGACCAGAAACTGTCCTAGAGGAACCTACGTGGCCGATTCGAACAGGACGGTGCAACGGTGCAACGGTGCAACGGTGCAACGGTGCAACGAGCCGTATGAAGGCCGCGCGCGCGCGCGCGCGCACGCGGAGCAAACGATTCCAGTTACCCTAAGAGAGTTAGTGGCCCAGGAATAAAGTGGATAAACGAATTAACCAATGAACGAACGAATGAAGGAACGAAAAGAAATCCTTTCCTGATATGTCTCGGCTGCGCCGCGCCGAGGGTCTAACGCGGAGTGTATTTCTTTTATGCATTTTTCCTTTGCAAGTGGTCGTTACCGTCAGATTATTTAGAAGAAAGAGCATTTTTATTTTTCTCGATGATCTTAACATTGGAACCATCAGGCAAAGTCACCCTTGCCATGGTTGGTAGTCCAACCATTTTTGTGTAAAGAAAATCTTTCAATTAATAAAATAAAATTAAAAACAATTAAAAATAAACTTACTTCGTAAGAAATTTGTATAGTTCCTTTCGCATCATGATTGCATTGCGAATCAAGGATTTTATGTATTTATGGAAAACATGAATAGGTAAAACACAAAATAGAAGAAACAGGTGAATTTAATGTTACTGGTACATCGTGTACAGCTTGGTAAAATTATTAAGAGAAGGCATCAATGTTTATGTAACTATCAACCATATCGGTGAATGTATGGATCTAAAATTTGGTATAAAATGTTCAAAAGAGAATTTTGTTCAAATGAAACCATAAGCATAGATAAATTATTGTGAACCGAATATTAGGAATAACTGTGAATCTTCGTGTAAATATACTAGAAAAATTGAAATACACAATTGAACCGTTCGTGGACGAACGTCGGATCGACGAGAATTTGATTGTTAACATTGCAACCGCAGACTGTAGCATTAAGCTTGTTACGACTGGGCTCCTTTTGAAGGATTGGTTCGTCCGCAAAGGGTCGATGGTAGCACCACGTTAGACCGTCGGCGTTTCTGGCGAGTGGAGGATCGCGTTTGTTCGATAAGGTGTCTGATAAGGCATTGGGGGACCTGTACCTCTGTCTAAGAGGGTCAGCAGTGGCGAGTAAGGAGTTGTGGGCGTTGCGTGGTTGAGGGTCCAGTAGTGAATGGTCGCTGGGGGGTACGCCACTCGAGGATCGGTGACCTGCGCTGATGCTCGCAGACTTGGTGTGACCCCGTGTCGGTCTAGTGCCCTCGCCCATGCTGCGCACAAAACTAGTCAACAAACTGCCATGTTCCGGCCCCATAATCCTTTTTACACGCGAGCCATCGACAAACGCTCCGATCAACGGAGCGTTGCCGACTCTCTCGCGATTCCGAATTCTTTGGAACAACAGTCGGAAGTAGTAGTAGTAGTAGTAGTAGTAGTAGTAGTAGTAGTAGTAGTAGTAGTAGTAGTAGTAGTAGTAGTAGTAGAAGAAGAAAAAGAAGAAAAAAATAAACAAAATGATACATCTTTTTCGCGTATCGCGACCAAATTCTTGACAAGATTCCCGGGATAGCGGTACCGAACAGCGAACTCGAGCGAAACTTCCGTTTTTCACCGAGAATTCCGGGAGCAGGTTGGTCGTACGGTACGGGGGTGGTTTCTCTCCGTAACATAAAATATTATTCTTTCTAAAGAAGCGAACTCGGTACACATCGAAGTCTAGAAAAATTGTATTTCTTGTCTGTGAGAATTACAAGGGACAGAAAAAGACATAAGAATCGTAGTTCCCTTTTGTGTGTTACGAAACGCGTAAAAATAATCTTGGAGAAATCGGTACGTAAGTTTGATCGTTTTCTGTATGTTATCAGCGATGCTACGGAAGGAACGGCTCGGCGTGCCGTGGGACATTGGAGAGGATGTAAACGAGACCACGGGTCCTGCCGGGAGGAGTCTCAGCAGTCAGGATTGTGCACCGTGTCGATGTCGGGAGGAACAGAACACGACGCTAACATATTATAACAATGAGACACATGTGCGATGAATGATGTTAATGGTAGTATCTATGCGCATACGATCTGCAAATCTAGTATGTATGTATTTACGTTTGTAAAAAAAAAGACAAAGAATGACAAGTCATGTGAGAGAGATACGTGACATCGTGAGACAGAGAGTCGGTATAAATATCGACGGTTATTAGCAAGCGAGAACTGTATTGTGTGTACAGTAATTGTATACACATTGTCTGGATTAGATCTATTCTTGTATCGGTTAAAAAACATCTGTCAAGCCAATAAAGAAAGTGGTTTGAAAAAACGAACGACTGGCAGGCAGCAGCCAAACATGCTAGAGCAACAAACAACAAACAAATCAACTGCCTGAAGAGGGGGGCTTAACGACAGATTCTTGTTGTTATACACGTATACGTATAGGTACATGTATAATATGTCGAAAGACCGGATCGTGGTGAGAGAAACGTTCGTTTATATTGGTTTAGTAGTGTTTGCCGCACGAGCAATCGATTGCCTACGGTTAGTCGGTGACAATTGAAAACAGTTTAGTCAAACAAGAAACTTCGGGGAAAAAACAACCAATTACGGACCGAACTTTTTCTTTATTCTTTTTATTCATACTTTGCGCGCATCGAGTCGAGGAAACGAATAAATATCGGCCGATGGCGCGGACACTGGATCGCTCCTATTCGTGCTACCGTATTGTCGTCGCTGCGCTGATGCGAGACGACCGGGTACCGAGGCAAATGTTCGACAATAATCGAGACACCTTCGAAATCACTATAAACGATAAGTAGAGTCTCGTAAGCGGACTCTTGTGCGGAAGAAAAATTGTCTACGTAAAAAAGTACATATTTCTGTTTTGTATTTAATCTACTAATTTAGATATTCTTTTATGAACGTAATTCATTTGAATCCTCCCACGAATCCCAACGTTCGTCGTCTTTAAACTTTAAACGACACAATTGCTTCCTGATAGACCTTTTGGTATCTGCAAAAGTAACGAAGGCGTTTAAGTGGACAAGATCGTAATTGATTCTGCCAATTCCAATTCTCTGTTCGTCTATCGGTGTCTCGCAATTTTTTGTCGATCGATATTTCTAATATATTTTTCACCGGTTGACGTTCGAGAATCTTGAAAATCCAGTGTCCACGCATCGTCGAGATAGAACAGAGATCACCGTGTCGGTGTTCGTGCGATTTTTTCAGCCGTGTCGAGCGGAATATTATAATCGACGCTCTGTTCGAGTCGCGTGAGCACGCAGAACAATATATAAACAAAAACTACAGTAGTGCACGGTTAAATTTACATCGGATCAGGAGCCGGCAGTTAGCGGGAAGCGGGATACACGGTACGTCATGATTCGACATTTCAAGGGGAGCAGAATGAACACGCAACAATGGAAATTTTATTTTCAGTCATTGTCGTCTTACCTTTATAATTGTAGTAGCAATGGATACTTGAGATTCGTCCGATTCGGATCGGTCCAATCACGATGCAAATCGGACGATTTTTATCGATTTAAGTATAGTGGGAGAAGCGGCGCGGCGGTTACGCGTCAAAATTAAATCGGTAAAATTAGTCCGATTCGTCTCGTGTTTGGACTCGTTTTAATCGGAAAGAATCTCAGCGATTCGTTGGCGCTACAATTGCAAAGGTGAAACGATAAATACTCGAAAATGAAATTTTCTTTATTTCATTTGTACCTTCTCCGTCCTTGCCATTGCATACATACATATACGTATTACATATATTGTATCCTTGTCTGCCGTTGTAGCTTCGCCGAGCTTGGGACACCGAATATTAGGAGAATAGCGAAATGTAAATTTAACCGTGCAGATTCCTATGTAAATTGAACCGTGCACTACTGTATAATATAGAGAGACAGATAGAATGAGAGATACGTATAGAAGTGATTAGTTGAGTCACTGTACCTGGGTGCATCGTTGGTTCGTTCGGTGGACGAGGAGGACGTTTTCGCTTGATCATAGGAGATGGTGCTACGTCGACCAACAGAACCAGGGGCAGGTGAGGTGAGAGGCCGACCACCACCTGCCCCTGCATTCATCGTGTTGCTCTTGCCTGCCCATCCCCTACCACCGGGACTTGTACCCACGCCTAGAATGAACATTGTCACTGCAAGCCTCATTAGATATAGTTCAACACAAAACAAAGCAGCGTACTTGTTTGATATGATTGTTTGTTTGATCTGATCGTTTTTTATTTGTTTTAAATGATAACGCAGGCGGTTTTTGCAACGATTATGTTGTCGGATAATGGAAGGACTACGGTTGAGGGACACCTGAGGGGAACGTCTGATCCGCTTCTTTCTACGAGGCCAAGAGGACTCGAGTTCTCTCGTTCCAAGATAGAACCATGCCACGAAGAAAGAGCGAGCAGACCCGACGCTGAAACTGCACCGTGATCTTGTTATTTCGATGGCTTATAACTAGACTGCTGCGTCTTATGCGTTTTTCAGAAGCGATACCGAAACGTGTGCTCCAAGGGGCCTCCTTAAAACCGATACACTGTAAATACTCATCTCTCTTGGACCTAACCAGTCTAATAACGTTAAACTAGAATTACCTGTCGAGTGGACAATTAATAATAAGTAGGCTGTGTGCAGATCTTACATTCTAAAGATCTTACGATTCTAACAATATTTCATGGTTACAGCACATATTAAAAATTCAACGTACAATTAAACGAAAAACTGACCAAATGTCCAATGTATGAACATGAATATCTAATAAACGAATAAAGGTACTTCAGCATCGTATATATCAAGAAACGTTTCGTTTTTTATTGATTATTCATTTTGAATAAAGTGCTTGAATTATTGTTGAAGAAAATTTGATGACAAGTTCGCAGTCGTAATACTTAATGCCTTTAATAAGATAAGGAGACCTCTGGAAGTTTCACTTTTTGTCCAATGATTAAAAATTTGCTATAACGACCAACACCGATAGAATAAAAGAATTTCTATTATCGGGAGTTAACGCAATCTTTCTCTATTATCAAGTTTCATTTGTGACTTCTCGAAATTTTTGATAGAAGAAATTGTTCTTATAAAATTGCAAGTTTACAAATGTAAAACACATGTTCGTATAAAGATACGCAGACTACTTATAATTTTGGATTACCCTTTGGACGAGATGATATGGAACGAATGCAGACGCGTGCAAAGTCATTTCGATCTACATATAATGGAGTATTCTATTGTGCGAGTGTGTTGCAAAACGGAACTGTGCTTAAAATTTGATGCTAGCATACGTTCTATATCGCATAAATAAATTTAATAAAGTATAATAACAGGTACGGCTACGGGTGGGTCAAAATGACCCTGCATTCGCTACACAAGGGTCGAGGGGCGTGCGAGCGCGGGCATCATCGCAAAACTGGCCTACCATGTATTGTTTAATTGTCCTATAATTACGAAAAAAGAAAATGTGTAATAGAACAATGAATGAATAATAAAACAATTCTTTTATATTATTCTAATGTCTCTACAGTGTTCTATTTCATCCAAACGTTCTTCTCATAGACAGATGAAAATATGTACGTAGTCTAGCAATTCCACTAATTAAAAAATGAAAGACCAGCCGCCGTTCAGCAACCATGGTTCAGCGTTAAACAACAATGTAGTCGATTCAACCTGTATTGCGATGAGGACGCACGATCACGATTAGACTGCGGATGTTATAAATTTATGTGAAAAATATGTCTAATTCAAAACAGTAAAAGCATTCCATGAATTTAAAGATACATACTAACTTCAACCGATCAAAATCATTAAGAAAAGAAACGAATGTTTATATATGTATAGCTCTTGTAGCTTGCAATTAATGAAATTTTTATTTTCCATAAAAATCTTCACAGTCTAGTCATGATAAACCGTGGTAGGATGAAAATGAGACGCGTACACCGCGAGATACAAAGAAGACGTGTAAACATAATATAATCACGAGTCGATGGACAAGATTTAAGACACAGCAACCCAAATTCCAAAAGCGCACGTAAAGAACTTTGCTAAGCCTTAAAAGTATTGTATTGTACAATAGAAGCGAACGACGGCGACGGTGACGGCAACGGTAATGGTAATGGTAATGGTAATGGTAATGGTAATGGTAACGGTAACGGTAACGGTAACGGTAACGGGAATGAACGAGGTCCGTGTTTCCGAGGTTCGACAGAGGATCAACAGAGACTAGGATCAACGAAAAATCTAGGATCAACTCACTGGTATCTAATTGGCCTGGACTGTTTTTGGGGGCCGAGGGTCGGCTCGCCGACACCCGGGCGCTGTTCTCCTTCATGGTGGCCGCGTCCACGGTGTTCTGTCTCTTGAAATTGCTACCGCCTGTTCCTCCTGTCACCGTTCCCCCGGTGGTCGCAGTCGCGTGATTATGGTTCGTCGCGTTCCCTGGGCTCGATGTTCCACCTGACGAGGTAAACTCGAATGCGATCAACCGAACAACATCAGCTTACAGCAACGTTCTCGCTCTCCTAACTACGCGAAGCGTCGTTGCTCCGGAGACGGTGCGTCGACCACCTAGAATCTAGGTCCTAGATATACCAATCATGGGAAACGAGCACTGCCCTGGGCTAGGTCTACGGGAACCAACACAGTGCATTCAACAAACTCACGGACTCAATTTATTTCAGACGTACCCAGTAGCATAATCCTCGAGAAGTTGGTCTTGCTAGCCTGAACCTTTTGCTACCCCCTACGTTAATTACATTGATCTTTACCGTGCTCTTCGTGTTTTAATGCGCTGGGATTTTTTCCTTGAATTTTATCGGATGAACCGGTAACGTGATCTTTACTTTACCGGTTGGAGGAGTTAATGCGAACCTTCTGCTACCCCTCCCCCCTCCCCCCACCTGTGTTAATCGGTGCAGTTTGACTTCATCGGTGCAGTTTGTTTGTGTTGTATTTGTAAAGTTAGTGGGTTTGTTATGGTTGTCACGATTTTTTAAACGAAAGGCTTTTTTCATGGTTGTTAGGTACAATTATTTTCAAAGAAAGAATGAATTACAATTAGACCTTGTTCTCGAATTTTTTCCAGCCGTACCAATGGCACGATCCTTCGCTGTACCGGTTGATGTATGTAGCGAGAACCATCTGTTACCCCCCTATGTTAATTTCATTGATTTTGATGCTGACATTCGCTTACGAGGCACTTTATGCTCGGTAAGATTTTTAGTTGTAGGATATAGGACGATCCACTTACGAAGTGTTTCAAGACCGGTCGAAACCCGTCTACTGGGTTTTGGATTGCTAGCGGAAATACTTCTGTGAACACCTCTGTGCGATGGGCTTTGTACGGCGCCGCCCGTTCCTCCTCCGCTTCCTCCGCCCCCGCCTCCACCTGAGCCCGCCTGCGGCGGAATGTTGCGCAGCGACAACGAGCTGCCTGACCGCGAACCGTCCGATTCCGGCTGTGAACCCAGACGATTCAATTAGTATTAATTGGCTTCACCGTCCCTTTACCTTCGCTCGATCATCCCCCTTGCCGACATCCCCCATAGCTTCGCTCTAGAGCTCCCACTCGCTGCGACTCGACCTTCCCTTCGAAAACTCCACGTAGTTACCAGTACTCGCTCATCCGAACTTGCACTCGAGCACTCGAACACCTGAATTCGAGTTTTCTTTCAGGACTGTTTAAATAAAAAGCTTTCGCTTCTATGTACATTCGAATTTAAATCGTGAAAAGATCAACCTATAGGAATATTTTTACGGAAAACTGTATGTACGCTAGATTAGTTTGAAATAATTAGGGTATGTTATTGCACACCTTGGAAAATAGAAAACATATTTGTTTCGTATACTGCTGTATGTACATATACATAGAGATCGTAAGTTGCCGAGGCTCTGCAAATTGCCAGCATAGAAACAAGATGACTAGGCTGCTACCTGTATACCTAATTGTCCACCAGGAGATTAACATTAACATTAACGCTAAACCTACCGAGCACACTAAATGTAGCTGTTCTTTGTTGCTTTATAAAAATGAAATGATCGGATTTATTTTTAATGTGCGGTTTTTATTGTATACATATAGTATGTATATGCATAAATCAAGAAATCTACTTACAATTAGTCGTTTGCAACGGAAGCATCTTTGTAATTTCACGAATTGTAAAAATACAAAATTTTCAGACCGGTGATTATACAATGTACAGTATAAACGACGCTGATAGGTTTAGCGTTAACTTGTACAGTTTTTAGACGTTCAGCAACTTATGATCTCGGAATGTATAGACATGTTCTCGTCGAAATCTGCAGCGTCTCGCCACTCTAATGCAATTGTAGGGTGTGCGAGTTCAGTTTCAAGAGAGAAGGGTGAAAAATTATCGAGCAACAGCGGGAGCCCTAATTCGCTCGGATCAGAGACGTTGAACCGGTGGTCCCGAGTCGGAGCCAAAGCAGAAGAATCGCAAAGATATATAGCTTCTTCGTCGATGCGGTTCTCGTTCCTCGGATGACGTCGACTCGGGGCCATATTTTTCTCGGTGCCTTCTAGCCCCCAGGGGCCAGCAACTGGATATAGATGCTACTGGCTCGGATTCTACTCACATCGGTGGTCTTTCTTCCTAAGAGTAAGTACGTGGCGAACGCGTCATCGTACTTGGCCTGTTCCAGCGAGTCCTCTATCTGGTTTCTCGTATACCCCATGCTAGCCAGGGCCTCTAAAACAAACAGGCGTAGCGGCATAGTCACAACCACTAAGAATGTCGGCGTGACGCGTCATGCGACTACGTCAACACGAACCCATGCGTTCGGCTATCTCATCTACGATGGGCAGGACCGTGCCGAACAAACATAGAAACCTCCATTTTAAACAACTCCTCGACTTTCTACTTCTATTCTACTTTTTTGCCGATCAAACTTTTTCAAACAGCCTACCACAGGTTTTGCACTTCGCGTTAATCCTTTCGTAGAACATATTCACCATTTTGCACTACAAAGTAACTCTTTTGCTGGTAATATTCGTCCTTATGCAAATGAAATTCACCCTTCCACAGATCAAATTTCACCTTTTATCAAAATCAGCCATTATAGATAGATAGAATCTATGTATATGTGAAATCAATATTTTATCTCCACCGTTATATTTGATTACGATAATTTAAAGAAACAAATTTGTAGGAAAGCTTGATCTGCAAACCGAGGGAGAATGCGATTTGCGACGCGATGAGTTTGGTCTGCAAGAGGGTGTAATTGCAATGCAAAACCTGTCTCGAACAGTCGTCCTCTGACTCAAAAATGTTCAATATTCTTGCTTGATTTGTTGCGAAATTTCAATGATCTAATCGCAAGACTGCGGATCTTTGTACAAAATAAAAATGCATTTCAATTGTGAGAAACAGAAGTTAGGGTGCACTATTTCGGCAGCTATTCTATTCGATAGTCAGCCATCCAAAAAATAAATTACTTAAAAATAAGGTATATCTACTGACAATTATATCTAGCACAATGGTCAGTCTATTTCTCACTTTCAATGTACAGCTGCATGTCCTTGTGTGAAAAATTGAGAAAACAGTTTATTAATAATAATTAACAACGATTAAGATGGCTGACTACTGGAACAATTACTCCACATAAAAGTGCATTTCAAATAATTTGTACAAGTCGAGAACGATATACTAATTGTAAGATCCAATCCAATTTCGTGATAAATTCAGAGAATCCGCAGCCTATTTGTTTCGGTAAAACGTGTGAAACAGAGGAGCGGAGGAACGATAAGAATAATAGAACACAGTTGAAAATATTGGAGAGTTCGAACGGCAACTTCGGAACAATAAGATCGTGCTCGAACTGGTTCAAACTTGGAGGAGTTCGAAGTTAGCTGGCAGCCTAAGGGCGCGCGCAAGCATAATGGCAGTCCATTAGCGTTGCGCCCCAGGCCCGCAGGCGTGAAAATAGTTCGCCACGGCCCTAAACACAAGAGGGATATACGGTAAACAAGGGTACATAGTAAACTAAAGGGTTATTCGGAATAAGCCTTGGGTGGGTATTGCCGTGCAGTAAAAAGGAGGAACACCTACTCGGAGACACCTTCTTGTTAAATTACGATTTACCGTATCGGTTAGGGTTAATCCCGCCACAGTTAGGGCGACAGGTGTCACCGAAGCTACCCGACTAAACCGGAGGACACCTCCGCTTATTGTTGCACCAACGACTTATAGCTCTCGAGTTGTATCGAGAATCGTTCGATTTACGACCACCACCCTCGGACGATTCGATGGCACTACCAGCGAATAGCGATGCGGCGCGTTGGTGGTCGCAAACGATGCAACGGTACATTTACATATGTAAAAACAATAAGTAGTAAGTGTTATGTACATACTGGCAGACTCACCTATCCTCTTGTGGTCTTTATAATCGGGTTCGGGTTCTAAGTACGGTTTCAGCTCGTCGTCGTCGTACCCCATGTTCATCCATTTGTCTTTCATTATAGTCTACAGAGGCAGCGCGAGAAACAAAAGAAGAGAAAGACGGCGATTAAATGCATCGCCCGTGAATCATGACGATGGAACGCGTTCTACAGGCCGTGACAAACGTGACAACAGTCGCTGCATTTTCGTCTCTGTGATTTTCCAAGAAAAAAATCAATCTTTCGCAGTCAGAGTGCCAAGAGATAATTGTAGTAAGCTTAACTTAAATTCTTTACGTGTTTTTACTGTTTTGCATTCGATACATTGTATACATATGATATGTACTCAGTTTTATTGTAAATGCATAAAATCCGCAGTCTAACAGTGAAAATTTGGAAAACAGAGACTCTGTCGCGTTGCCTGTATCCGAGAGTCGAGCTTGCGTTTACCTCTAAGGAGGCCCGTTTCGTCGGGTTGAGCACCAGAAACTTCTTCAGCAGATTCTCGCAGTCGGTCGACATGTAGAACGGGATTCTATATTTTCCTCTCAGCACTCTTTCCCTCAATTCCCTTAATGTCGAGCCGTCGAAAGGTAACGAGCCCGACACTAGAGTGTACAGTATCACGCCCAACGACCATACGTCCACCTCTGGTCCATCGTATTTTCTACCTGTTGACACGCGCAAACAAAGAATTAAAATACGGAAGATCCCAGCGTTCACCACTTTTTTCTACCAAATTGTTTTCACGTTTCGTGAAAGCGGTACGTTCTATTTTACCCTTTACATTCGACTATCTCCTCCGAGGCACCATTAAATATTATCATACTATAATTGAAATCAGTTTCTACGTTGCGTCTTTGTATTTAATAAATTATTAAACGCACGAGCGCGATACGAGTATTGAAGTATAAATTGTTTCAAATGTGGACAAAATGAAAATATTATAGCATATAAAATGTCGAATATTTGAGAATAGTTGAGATTCGCGAGAATCCGAAGAGCAACGTACGTACCCTGAAAGAGCTCGGGCGCCGCGTACGGCGGTGATCCGCAGAAGGTGTCGAGCTTGTTGCCCGGCGTGAACTCGTTGCTGAACCCAAAATCGGCGATTTTTATGTTCATCTCGCTGTCGAGCAACAGATTCTCGGCCTTTAAGTCTCTGTGGATGATCTTCTTTTGATGGCAGTATTGCACAGCGGAGACGATCTGCCTAAACTTTGCACGCGCCTCCTTTTCCTTCATTCGACCGTGCAGCACCAAGTAGTCGAAGACCTCGCCACCGCTGGCGTACTCCATCACCAGGTACAGCGTTTTCTCAGTCTCGATCACTTGGAAAAGCTTCACTATATTTGGATGGTCGAGCATCTTCATTATCCTCACCTCCCGGAATAACTGTAAGGCAAACATCGACGATCAGCCACCGGAAAAAAACACCTAATCCACGATCATCCTAATGGTGGAAAAATAGCTTGCTGTTTTCCAGAGGTGGAATCGAGCGCGATTCTAAGCAGATTCGGAGCTGGTAGCTTTAGACGCTCGGAGCACAGTTCCAACTGGACTGGAACTTACAATTAGATCTATACCTAACCTAGCCCGGACCAAGAAGTAGCTTCGAACTCTTTACAAACACTCCCTAGAATGCAAGCGACATTTTCAAGTGTAATCGATCCTTGGCCGAGTGGATGCAAACGTTCCAAGAGCACTTGCACCAGGATACTTCCGTTTACCGCGACTTGTAGCTACTCTTTACGCGAACCCAAATTCTTCCGGGGAAATTCGAGGGATACGGAGAAATCTGGAGAGCGAAACGTATTATGTACTTCGAAAAATGTCTCGAGGCCTGAAAATCGAGGTGTGGAATGTATTTCTTGAAAATGCGAGATCATAAATGGAACGAGATGCATATTACGAATTCAAACAGGGAAAAAGAAATAAGCGAAGCGCTATCGCGAAGTTTCTTACGCAACCATTTCCGAAGGACGTTGTAAACACGTGGGTTTTTAAGCTTGTTCCTCGGGTGAACGCTTACCTTTTGAAGGCTGTTCGGGTTCAGTTGAGTCTTGTCGATTATCTTGATAGCCACTTCTTTCCCGGTGGGCACGTGCTTGGCAAGTTTTACCTTGGCGAAGTTGCCCTTGCCGATGGTTTTGAGTAATTTGTACTTGCCGATGTGGGGTTCCTCCGAAGTCCGACTCCTCGACGAGAGCCGACCGACGCTGCTCGACACTCCCACGCCATCCCCTGGCTGCAACGAACATCAAACAAAAGAGACGCTATTAAAGACTTGCCGGGTACACACACAGAAATCGCGGTGTCGCGTCGAACGAGAAAACTTTTCAGCGCGGTCGCGGTCGCGTGTCGCGATCGCGGTCGCGGTCGCGGTAGTCGTTGCGGGAACGTTCGCTTTTCCTCGGACGATAAACTGCTTTTTGCAAGCGCATGCACACACACACACACACACACACACACACACACACACACACACACACACACACGCACACACACAAACGCACACAGAGTCGCGGAAAGTAAGTTGACGATCTCGCAATTTCTGGGAAAATAAATAGAATTGTTAGTAGACTGCGGATCTTTATGCGTTTATGACAAGAACCAGTCAGAAGATGATCAATGAAAAGAACATGTCTCGCCTAAACCTCGATTAACCCTTTGGGGGTGAACGTCACCATATTGGCGGCATTAAGCTCGTATATCCAATTCCTAACATTCAAAGCGAATAATTTCAAGAAGATGTTAACAATATTTTGCGAAAATCATCGTCCGCGAAGGGTTTACTAATTCAGAAAACTTGGATCTGGTGAAAAATCAGCCGAGTATAAAATTGAATTGTAAAGGGTTAATATCGATTTATGGTGTTGGACACTGCGTTCGCCCGCGGAAGGAAGCTTGCGGTAGCGGGGTGTTTCGAATTCGTGAATTCCGCGCGGCACGCGTCGTTTATTTGCGAATCGCGATTCGCGTTTCCAGGAACGAACAGACGATCCTCAATGGAATTAATTGAACCTCGTTAAAGCTGCAAAGCTGCACACCGCCCGGATACGGATCGTTTCGAATGAAGCGCGACACCACGAGCGCGACGCGTGGACCAACAACGTTCGCGGTGACACGGTTCGATTTCATTTCGCGAACACGCTCGTCAACAAAAAATTTAACTTTCAACGAGAGGCCGGTCTACTTTTCCTTCGAGAGATTCGTTGCGCGGTTCGCTTCGTTTCGCGCGAAACAGCTTTTTCCTTTCCATAAGTAGGTACATCGCGCAACACCGGGTCAGCGGGAAAGCGACATCTCCGTTTCGCGGATGCGTAAATCGATTCGCCACCGGTTCTTGTCGGTTTATTTAATCAATTATCTAATAACCGATGATTTTCCGCGAGTCTTCGCCTCATCGTTCCGCAAGCCTCTTAACTCCGAACCCTTCGGCTCCCGACGATGAAACGTTAGATCGCTCGATGGAACGTATCGCGTATTCGAACTTTTTTCTTTTCTTTTTCTTTACCGTTCATGCGATTGCTGCACCGTGATTTTTCAGTGAACGTTCTTTCGAAAGTAATCGCATGGGAATTTCTAGAGAATTTTCGGATTTTTCTTTCCTTCTTTTTTTTTTTTTTTTTTTGAACGGACGCGTTGAAGCAATTATTTCGCAAAATCCTCGATCCAGAGATTGAAGATTTTGTAGAGAATCTTATAGAACGTGTTACATTTCTTGCTCGCTCTGAATGAATTGGCACTTTGAGAAACGAAAATATTACACTAGCCAATACTTTTATTAATACGTTTTTACATATTTCTGGCAATTCTATGAAATTAAAATACACTCCTGTAAATGGGTTGAACGGCTCAAATAATCAGCCAGCACGCGCGTTAACGGAAAACAATTTTGTCCGAGCAAGATCAAAAATCAGATGCACTTTCCCACCGATCCAATAGAAAGAAACGTGAAATGAACGATCGCGTGTAAAGAAGACGCACCGTGTGATATTTCAGCGATCCAGCGACGCAATCCACGTTAAATCGCATCGCGAATAAAGTATAGTAGAAAAGCGAATAATATCACCGAGAATCAATTTTCTCTCGACACGATCGTTCGATCCGCTAGATTGCTAACCCTTTGCACTTGACTGTCCTCTCTAAGGGACATCGCCAATCTGTCCAGCAACTTGAACGTCCATTTCGAGACGGCGCGGCGACGGGAGAAATGAATAGACAACGGATCTTCGTGCGAAATAAAAATTGTCTGGATAAATTGTACAATACAGGAGCCAAATAAAAATTTCACTCTTCCTTTAATAATTTTAATCGGCTGAAACTAACATACCGATGTTTTTGTCATAAATGTATAAAATCCGCACTCTAGTTGTGATAAATTCCATTTGTCTCGCATCCGTCTCTCCAAATGTCCACGATTGAAAAGTTACTCGGTTAAAAAAGTTACTATAAAGCTCTCGCGTGAAATTTTCTCGGGAAATCGTACAGCAAAAAGTTTAACCGATCGAAACATATTTTCCTCCAGATGCTGTCCGAAACGACCAGCTTTGAAAATTTCGATTCCGAACATAAAGATCCGCACAGAAAAATTATATCGCTTTCGAGAAGAGTGTTCCGGTGCAAAGGGTCGAGATATATCGCGGATAGACGCGAATCGCTGGATCATCTAGAATCTAGAATCTAGATTGTTACCCGCGCGTGGCCACGAGTGACCATCTTGCAAGAGGTGGCAGCAGCAATTTTCGAGGCCGCCAGCTTGGCTGGTTCGTCGATCGATCTTTTCGACGTCCCGATGGATAGAAAGAGGATCGCGTGGCCGTAAAAAAAGCGAGCGTCGCGTCGCGTCGCGTCGCGTCGCGTCGTCGACGTCGGCGACGAGGACGAAGCGATTGTCCGCTACTCTTTGTCTTACGCGACGCACTCCCGTATCGTTCGAACAAGCTCGACAACGCTCTCCGCGTTAAACAAGAAAAGGAAAAGACGAGAAGGTCCGACGATCTGCGCCAGCGAATCGGACACGATCCTCTTCGCGTGTTTCGTCCTGGCTGGCCATTTTTGTTCTCGAGATCCGCCGCGGCTCGACATGTCCGCCGACGAACTAGTTTACAGGTATGTATGTACAACGATGGAGGCACGAAACAACGCGATCAACTTGGCGTCGACTTGGTGGTCCTGGCACGATCGGTCATCGTCGTTGGCTCGGCGATCAGGTACGGAGGTTCGAAGCAGAATTTCTACTTCTTTCGTACGATAGGAGTGTACGTTCGACAACGGTTCTGCTAGCTACATCCTGCGATACACTCGCGACAAACACAGGTCCGTGAATTTTAACTTGTTTCGAGTACAAAAAAAAGTAAACCGAAGCTTGTCGTTCGAGAACAGTTCTGCGATTCACCGTTATAGGACACGGATCCGCGAATTTCCCTCGAGTAACCTTCGAGTAAAAGGGATAGAACGAAGTCTGACGTTCAACGACGGTTCGGAGCGTCGCGTCGCGTCGCGTCGCGTCGCGGTTCTGCTATTTACATGCGGCGATTCGCTCGAGCACAGATCCGTGGATCGCAACACTATGGCAAAGCATCACTGTCGGGGTATCCTTGACACGGAGAGAGCACACGGCGAAGATCGATCGTCGGTGGGTCTGGCGACACGAACTTTCACCGAATCACCGTGGTCCGTTCGAGTGCACCGAAACGGGTTCACAACCGGGAACGTACAGACGAGACCGCGTGGATCGATCCAGGTTTTTCGACGAACGCTTCGCACCGATTGCCAGCGCAAAAAGGTATTTACGAGCGCGATATCGGGGCCGGGTGTACCCAGCAAAATGGATCTGCGGGTTAAACGCTCGGATCTTCGCGGAGGCTGGAAGACGGCGGCTCGTGGAGCTCGGAGGGATCGATGAACGATTGAAACCGTGGCTTCGGAGGCGTGTCGTAGGTGTATCCGACGTCACTGATCCCGGTGCTGGCCGGCGTTGTTCCGAGGGCTCGGCTGGTGGCGAGCAGCGCATCCTCGTCGGCCCCGGAACGCTTCTCGATCGTAATCGAGAGGAGGAGGAGGAAGAAAGACACGGGAGAGAAAGGCTCGAACGCAGTTTTTACGAGAGGCTGGCCGTCGTCGAAGTTGCACGTCCGACGACGACCGTGTCCTCGACGAGCCGCGAGTCACCTAGCAGAACAGTCCACAGCCGAGGGATGCTTTCCGCGGAATCAATACGCGACCCCACCACCCCCTCTCGCTGGAAACGTGGCAGCGAACCACCCTTCAAAGCCTCTATCCTCCCTGCCAGCCTGCCTGCCTGCCTGCCTGCCTGCCTGCCTGCCTGCCTGCCTGTCTGCCTGCCTGTCTGCCTGCCTGAATGCCTGCCTGGTTGGTTGTCTGCCTGTTTGTCGCCAGCCTAGCCTACCTAGCGCCTGCCTAGCCTACCTAGCCCGCCTAGCCTGTTCGTTTCCCTGCACCACCTTCCTCGCGAGTTGCCCCGACGATCACCAACATCAATTTTCCACGCATGCGTCCAAGTTGTCTACCATAAGGGTTGGACGCCTGTGCTGTGCTACCGTCGCGCCGCGCAACGTCATCAGTTTTTCGGCGTACCCTCCCTCCACTCGCTCCTCGCTTCTCTCTCCTCTCTCCTTCTCTAGCCATATATTCCTCCTCTTACTCCAGAAGGGACGTGCTTGCTTGCTTGCTGGTTGCTTTTCCCCTCTACCTGGGCGATCGAAATCGAATTCTATCACGGTCAGCTGATCGCAAACCGGTCACCGATATCCAACGCCCCGGACGACGATTCCAGGCTCCGAATAGCGTCGGGATTTTAATTTGCCGAGTCTCCGTGCCGACGACTTCGGATACGGAAGCGACATTGAATCGGTGAAACCATTTTTGCTAACCGAGATCTCCAAGTTACCCCCGTACTGTGCAAAAAATCGTAAGCTATCGAGCTCCATCGACTGTATTAACCCTTGGCACTCGAACGGCGACACCGAGGCGCCATTAAAAATTGCTACACCACCGTTCAAAATATTGTTTACGCTATTAAATTTGTTCTTATTTACTAAATTACCGAGGTGTGGGGAAATATACAGAAATTAATTGCCAGAGCAAGATGCAGAAATTTAGAAAATTATAATAGAAACTGTTTAAAGAATAGGGAACGTAACCAATGGTAGAGGTACGTTGAATATTCTGTTGTGCTTGGATCTGTTCGGCAACTTACGATCTCTGTACAGTACCAGCTCCTAGATCCTCTCTCGAAGCATACGCTATGTCGATCGATGTGCCTTGACAGGCGTTCAAGTATTTTTTAGAAGTTGTCCGACAGGAGGAGGATGTCGATCACACCCGCATCCCACGATCATTATACAACGATAAAACACTCGATACGCTCCGTACGCTCGCGCGTCCGCACAGGGCGTAGCATGATTAAAGTAACGAAAATGATTAAAGAAAAAATAGTCTTGCCTCTTGCAATTGACAGAGACAATTTTTATTTTGCATAAAGATCCATAGTCTATTTATTACTTTATTTCGGCCCCAGGAAAGAAAGCTTCCGAATGCGTTCGGTGCCTCGATAGCCGTGTATCGTAAACCTTGTAATCCTCCACGTTCTTCCACCTCCATGACCGATGTTGGATGGATTCGAGAGAATCGAGAAAAACGCCCTAAGCTTGCCATTGGCAATTTTCCTTCCACTAATATTCTACAAGTAACTCGCAGCACTCCTTGGGGAGGGAATTGCCGGTGGAGAAAACGCGATTAAATTAACTTCGAAAATCGAGGGAACCGAGTCGATTCTCGTACCGTCGACCATCGTACGCCCAAAATACTCGCGACTACCAATTTGTTGTATATTTAATGGATTATCAAGAGCTAAGCTCCACCACGAAGCTCCCGCGAAAGTGCAAGGAGCTTAACAGTACGCGTCCGTCTTCCCAGTCAGAGGACAGTGTTTCTCGGTTTGAAACAAGTCCGCGCAATATCTACCTCCTTCTCGTTTTGACTGGCCTTCCGCATGATGTCCGACAGCGGCTTTAGAGCATTGCGGACGGCATTGTTTTGGTGGTGGTGGTGGTGGTGGTGGTGGTGGTGCTGGTGCTGGTGCTGCTGATGCTGCTGTTGCTGCTGCTGCTGCTGCTGTTGCTGCTGCTGCTGCTGCTGCTGCTGTTGTTGATGTTGCCGTCGATGGTCTTTCTTTCCGACGATGGGAACCGCTCGGGTTTGTTGTGCCCTGGTGTGTGCTCGCAACGATATCTCCGCGTCCTGTCCGCGACGCGTGTCCGAGGCGGTTCTGGACAGTTTCGTCACGACCTTCTTCACCGTGATCCCCGCGTTCCCCGTCGAGTTCCTCGTCGCGTCGCCTCGTTGCAACGGTGAGGCCCTTTTCGTGCGAATTTACCGTCAACACATTTTTTCTTCCGCGTATCGAGTTTCGAAGGGGCTTTGCTACCGTTTGTCTCTATCGTTTTGTTAATTTTTCGTGAGAATTTTAATTGCTAATTTTTGTGAAACGAAAATTGAAATTTTGTGGCAAAGTTTCATGAACAGTTTTCAAGAACATTACAGAAGTCGATTCTGATTAAACAACTTGTGCGAGAGATACTTCTTCGATGAATTTTCGATGGATCTTTTTATCAATTAGACCGCGGATTTTATGCATTTATGCAATTTAATAGAGTGAAAATATTTCAAGAATTTCATATTATATTTTTGTTTTCGACTTATCAAAATCATTAAGAAAGGAAATTTTTATTTTGTATAAAAATCCGCAGTCTAGTTGTTGTACACGATGGAGGGGCGAAGATTGCACTTGTGAAACATCCTCTTTTGGACGTCTTGCAAACTAGAGACACGACCGGGGGGATACCAAATTTTGCTTGAACTGTAAATTTTTGCGCGAGGAGATTTTGAGATAACAGAAGGGAGAACTTTTGAGATTGTGTGATCTGTATTCGAATCGAATTCGAGTACCGAATGAAATGGGCAAAAATAAAAAAATCCGGGTGGTCGGTGAACGCGGATGAAATCAAAATTTACCCCTCGGCCTCGTCATCGGTCACGTTACGGAGCAGATCCTCGTGTTCCCTGTATCGCAGCTGTACTTCCGGTTCGAGGTCCGAGCTGGCCTCCAGCTGACGGGCTCTGGCCGCCAGCGTGTTCTTTTCGATGGCCTTGACCTGTAGCTCCAATCTCTGGAGCATGTCGGTGCTCTCCTCCTCGGCCGAGTTGTTGTCTTTCTTCAGAATCGAGTCAAGGCTGACAGGAATCTTCGGGTCTTCCTCCGCGAGAACGATCGGTTGAACGATCTTCGAGTCCTTGAAAGCCCTCAGCTTCTCCTCGAGGCTGGGGTCTAGCTTCAAGCTCGCGGGCGACATGGATTTGGCGATCGGACCGGTTCCGATGGAGGCTCGCTTCTCGTCGATGATCTTCGATCGAGGACTCTGCGGACCCACGGAAGAGTTCTTTTTCTCGACAACCTTGAGACCACGGTCGCCCTCGACCAGCTCCCACTGCTTCAGATTCTCCAGCGGGGGGTATGGCGGACGTCCCGGGGACTTGGGGCTGGATGTGTCCTTGGTCTGCACAGACTGACGCTGATCCTCCGCGACTATCATCGCTTTGCGACCCGGGGGCAGCCGGAACGAGCCCCTGGACGGCTGCGTCCTAGAGAACGGACTCTCCCGATCGTCCATCGCCCGCACAGGATTCTGGTCCCTCTAAATAATAAACGGACGCGCGGACCTTTGGTGCCGTAGACGCTGCCTTTGTCGTCGGGAGGCTTCTGAAGAGCGTTCCTCTAGCACCGGATAGTTTTCCAACATGGAACTCGCTTGTCATGGAACACTCTTTCTCTGTGTGTCTCTGTGTATTTCTGTCGGCAAAACATGCGTCCTCGTTAAGGATCCCCTCTATCCCCGACTCTCGCCAGGGAATCGCGACACACGATCCTCGTCGAACGGAGGGCAACGAAGACTATCACACTATGAACACATTCACATTTACCCAAAACCCGGTGACCGGGACACGACTCCGGCGACCGATCCTTGTCAATACGCCTCGACTCCCCTAGCCAGCGGTAACATAGAAAGATCGATAGAAGCAGAGAAAGCACGTACACACGTAACATCACGTGAACGTGTACGTAAACGTAAACGTAAACGTAAACGTAAACGTAACGTCAGGCGGCACAGTTGATATGCTAGTGGTGGTGGTGGTGGTGGTGGTGGTGGTGTAAGATGTATATGTACGAGACGACAGCGTGAACGGCGACCGACGATCCGCGCGACCGATCGGTACGATCTCGCGGAACGCTACGCGACAAGCTCGATTGATAACGAAGATGATGACAATGAGAAACGGGTGTAAGATCACTGGAGACTAGCGTGTAGTCTAGTCGATCGACACAGAACACGCGCGATTCTTTCGGAGAACGGGTTGCTTCCGCAGGGACGCGCCGTTCATCGTTCGACGAGGAAACGGAGAAACGCGCGACGCGATGCGGCGATGGATGCGATCGCGATAAAGACGTGTGTGCGGTTCGCTCGTTTGCCTCGCGCGTGCGCGCTCGTATCGAGGCGTTGGTTACTCGTCGAGAGCGAGATCGAGAGACGCGCTCGATCGAAAGAGCCCCGCTCGATCGAGCGAGCCCGCTGCTCCCGTTGGTCGATCGCATCGCGGTTTCGGAGCGGGAGACGCAACGCCGAGTCACACCGAGAACGTAAACGCTTCTGGATCCGATCCACGATCGATCGGGATATAACTGACGACGAGAGAGGCATCGGTGGCGTTCGCGTTCGCGTGCGCGTGCGCGTCGCACGATCCACGAAATCCACGTTGCGTTTTACACTTGGAACAAAAGAAAGGAAACGAACCAGACGCGAACACGAGCGGGCGAAAGCTCGAGCGCGAACGACCGGCCACGAACAACTGGGTCCATTTCCCTCGGGTATGCGATAAGCTCGCGACCGGCCAACTCGACTTCGTCGGCCTCTTATCAGCTTCGTAGATGGTGATAAGCGATACCGTGGCTCTACCTAACGCGGCCGGATTCCGGCGCGGCGATCGCGACGACGCAACGCGACGCGACGCGACGCGACGCGACGCTCCTGTCGACGTTTCTACAGCCCCGCCGCGCCGCCGCGCCGCCCGCGCCCGCGTCACGACACTTTCGACGCAGAAAATTTTCCTATTCGCCGATACGATACCGCTCGGGATCTCCTCATTGGGAGAATTCGCGGAGTCGCTACCCCTCGGGGATGGTACGGTCGCTTAAAAAAGTAACTTAACGCTGGGAACTATCGAGCGATAAATAATTGGCTCGATGTATACATCGCTTTTTAACCCTCGGATAACGGGTCTTTTTTACAACTGTACAATCCGATCGTGGTTAGGAACGTTTATAGGTTTATTTATGAATTTTTTCAACATATTCTGGAGGTTCTTCTCGAATCCGAAGTAACAATGACAAGTCCTGAAATTTCGTCCTGGTATAGCGAATACCAAACCGTGAAATTCCACACCTTGAGAATTCTATGCTCTAAAATGCCACGCCTAGGGAATTCTAAGCCCCAAAGTCTCGAGCACAGAAAATTCTAGGCCTCGATTCTAAGCATCCAAACCTTGCGAATCGTAAGCTCCCACGATACTCGCTTTCCGATGTGACTGTAGTTTACGCTATGACAGAACGACGTAGAATAGTAATTCGTTGAATTAAGGAAAATCAACCGTCGCGTCGGCAGACATTGACAGACACTACCGCTTCTATGAAAAAGATAGAGAACCGTAGATTTAATCGGGGGATCAATTTTCTTGTTCGCTAAGCGTCGCTCAGGGAAGAAGAAGAAAGACAGGAGACTCTATAAACGGTTAGCACCAACGACGAACACAGATTACGAGGCAATAAACAACGTAGCGCGAAGAATTACGAGCTCGACGATGGGTATTACGATACGGATTTGCTTTTCGTCCGTTTATCAAAATCTACGAAACACAGAGGGAAATCTGTCTGGCCGATTCTTCGGACCTTTTACCTACCGAAAGTGGAAGGCAACCGTGAAAAGGAGCCAAGGAACGTCCAGTTGCGAGCGGATTAAACGAGATCTTATTACGTTAATCGTTTACGCAAACCAGTCGGGAAGCATGCTGAACCATTATTCGTCGTTCTTAGAACATTCTCCTGCTACTCTTCGATAAATCGAACGATCGTAACGGTTTTTCGATGGGAAATCAACGCGTTCGCTGCCGAACAAACGGATAAAAAATTACGCAAAAGATATCACGGTAATTAATCTAATTATAATAATCACGGTTACGATCTACCGAATATCAGAAAAAGAAGAGCAAAGACGCTAGACGGTGGCGCAGCCGAGGCTCGGCGACTATGTATTCGCTGTAGAAGCAAGAGAAACATCTCGGTATCGGTGAAATCATCGATCCCGAACCGTCGATGCTAGGTCATTGAACGAGGACTGAAATCGTTCTGAAACGATTATGGTTCGATGACTCGATCCGGGAATTAGGCGACACGACCTGCTCGAAACGACACGGTACATATTTCTATCGAAAATTGGTTTCGGCGTTTACGAAAAAAACAATCTTTAACAGCGTGCCGTAATCGGCGATAGGATAAGATACGCTGGCCGTTATCGGGGTATGTACGAGTGTTGCCAGTCTACGCGTATAAACGCGCGATTGTAGATGCTTGCACGTGTTTGTCGATGTTTGTACGCGTGTGCGCGTTCTCGTTCCGTCGCGCTGCGCTCCATTTCGTCGAGACATCGCATCGGGGACAAGCGAAAACTTGCTCGTAGCTGTTCAGGGCTCTATCGGCGAATGGAAATGCGAGAGCCGCGTGTCAAGCTTGCAAATCGGAACAGGTGCACGCGAAGGACGAACGCAGGAAAAATAAATTTGCGTCGTCGTTCGAGCCGAGACGGATCGATCGACGAAGCAACCGATTCGATTCGATTCGATTCGATTTTCCGACTCGCCCCGATTCATACGATCCGTCCGTAGACTACGACGAAACTTTGCGAGCTTGCCACAGAAAGACACGGGATTCTTGCTTTTTTTGTTTAATCTGTTAAAAAGTCGTTTTAAAGCGTTCGTTACTCTTTAGCCGATTTTTCTTTCGTTAAAACTACCGAGTCCATCGAATTCACGGATTTATTTTAGGTATAATTTAGAAATCATAGAAATTTCTTTAGTATACTTATTTCTTATAAAATTATTGCTGTACTATTTTGTTTTAGCGAAATTATCGTAGTTGAAATATTGAGAATTTCTCGAGAAACAGAAATTTAGTCGTGTCGATATTGGAACATGTATGTATGTTGGTCGAGTTTAATGCTAGGTAGTTCTATCGTTAAATTGTTTTATTCGACCGGATATATCGTGTTTTGCATTACATTCTTTCGAATAAGAACTTTTGGTTCCGGCAAGATAAAAGTAAGAGCAAATATGGCGGAAAGTTGTGGGATAAAAACGGCGATCTACATATAGTTTAAGTAGGGCGGCTAGTATTTTTTTTCAACTCTCTTGAAAAGATTCAAAAGAACTTTCTAACCTACCCAGTGTGAAGCAAACTCGTAGAAGAATGTAGATTTTATTGATTTTCTTCTGCCGTACGGTTTTTATCATCGTCGTGCTAGCTTTTTACACGTGCCATCGTCGCAACGAAGTTCTCCGGTGTTACGTTACATCACGATACAATTATGGTACTTGTTACTTTTTTCTATTCGAGATGTACATGGCTAGATTGGATCTAATCTATGTATACTTCCTAGTTAATTAATACTAAAAGTTCCGGTCACGAAGTAGATCATAAAGCGGAGCGTCCAGTGAAAACGTGCTACGTCTTGAAATATTTATACCGGCAGTAGGACACTCGATTATAATATTCAACTTTATTATTGGGTTGACGAGGAAGTCTCTTCGCGTGCTTCACTAGACTGCATTTACTAGACTGAATTTATGTATTATTTTTAGAGGAATCGCTACTCCAGATATTGACAAAGAAGGTAAACGGTCTTTGAACACGGAATAACGAATTCACGGATAGGTGAGCAACCGGTAACGATGTAAACCCTTCCAACAGAAATGAAACATTCTTGCCAGAAGTAGAAGACGATCGACTCTGTCCAACATTATTACAACTTCCTGGAGTCTCGTTCGGCAAAGGTCGAAAAAAAGAAGCTTGTCAAAATCCGCAGTCCGTGAGAAGAACGTTACACCAAAAAAGTGCAGCCGCGTGACTGGCTCCCCTACATGTTCAGGGTTTTCAAGATGCGCCAGCTAGCCGCGGAGCACGCGTATATCCGTTCCCGTTAAATTTCCACGTCGGAGCTCCTTTCTCTCACAGTTGTTGCACTTTTGGAGCGAGCAGAACGATCGCGGCACGCGAGCGAGACTAGTTCTCGAAAAAAAAGGAAAAAAGGAAAAAAGTGCACTCGGTGCGCTGCGGGTCTCGTCGTTGGCAAGAGGCGGTGGCGGAGGCGGTGGCGGAGGCAGAGTGCGAGGCAAAACGAGGCAAAGAGAGCCGCAACTAAAACGATCGCGCGTCCTGCAGTCTACCGGGACTCCGACCTTGCCGATCGCGAAGAACCCGCATCCGGTCCGCGCCGCGCCGCGCCGCGCCGCGCCGCGAACCGTGACGGAGCCTCCCGACAATGCTTTGCCGGTCGACGATCGCTCGGTTGCGAATCTTGCGAGTCGCGAATATACTAGTAACAGTGTAGGTATGTGTACTTTTCTTTCTACGAGCCGAGCCGAGCCGAGCCGCGCGCTCACGAACGTGCAAACGCCGAGAAACTGCTCGCGCGACCGGCGAAAGCCGCGGCCGTGACTCATCGGCATCGAGGATCGAGAGAACTAGCCGGCGAAACCCTCTCTCTCGTCTCGTCTCGTCTCGTCTCGTCTCGTCTCGTCAAGCCTCGCCGCGCTCAGCCTCGAGAGCCTATCGTAACGCGGGCTCAAAGTGCAAGTGCCGATAGCAGGCCCGTGCCAGACCCGACCGGTACCCGCGACACGCTATACTATACACTATGTATACACCAACGCGACGATCAACGGAACAACCGAATCGAAAGAGCAATGCGGATCCGTCCCACCTTTAGGTCGCGGAAGTTCGAAGACGCGGTGAGACGCTGCGACTCACCGAGCGAAGCGGTCACTCACTGAAACTGTACGAAACGCAAAGTATGAGACGGAGCTGTATGAAACGCGCATCGTCGATCGCGTGTTTGAAACATTTTGAAAAACCTCTATCCGTAATACGCGCATTTGTTATTTCAATGAATCCGCTCCCGTCCGACAGCGTTTCCATTTCTTTCACAGACTTTGCTCCAAAGGTGATTCCGTCTTACTGTTGGTTGCGCGTTGCGATTTATTAGCGATTTCACGTGTTTGGGAAAGGTGTAAGAAAACCAGCTACACACGCGTTTTGTTCGCCAACACCGTTTCCAGGGAACAGATGAGTCGTGGAGACACCGTGCGGTTAATTACGAGACACTTTCGCCAGTTGGTGAGAAGGGTCGGGGACGAAGAAGATCTAATCTCGTGGGACAGCGTGGGACAGCGTGGGACACCGTGAAACGGGAGAAACAAGGTTCTCATCACCTTTCGACGGACGCCGCGATCGTAACGCTCGCGATCCTCTAACTTTCTGCTGGTTCTTGCAAAGTACATGGCCCGGCCACGCTGCTCCTCCTCTCACGAGACGCGCGCCACTGGATCCATCCGGCAAAGTGGACGACGTCGCGAGCTTGTAATTTGCTGCATTTCCCACGGGGTCGCGAGGACTTCGACCAACCGACGACCACGAAGACGACGACGACGACGACGACGACGACGACGACGACGACGACGACGACGACGATGGCCAGAAACAGGAGGAAAAACGGAAAACTAATTTTTCCTCGGCCCCGTTTTCCACGGAATAAAAATCTCCGGCGGGCGGCGCACACACCGTTGGCCAGGTGCGTCGGGAGAGTACTGCGCGCCATGCGCTTAGAAAGCGTCTAACCTTCTGCGCGTAATGTGCCGCCGCCGCGCACGAGATACACGCTTCGACGCCCACGTTTAACGCCGGATAAAAATGAAAGTCCGCGAAGCGAGCCGATCGGAGGGAACGCTCACGCTCCGCGGATACGTCGATACCGAAGGATCGCGAGTTTCGACGCGTTTGCGCGATTAAAGGGGCTGCCTTGATGGAGCTGTTTGAAAAAATAATTTTTCTTCCGCAGAAATCGATGGCGGGGCCCTTCGGAGACATTCTCTTGCAAGCGTTTAACGACCTTCGAAAGAAACGAGCCGTCTTTTGCCATTTTTACCACCGAGCGGTAATGCAGGTATATGTAGAAAGATGCGAGCGCTTTAAGGGCGAAGCCCAATCTGGTATAGGTACAAAAAATTAATTTTTTCATTGCACGAATACGGAAGCCTTTTAGAATCTACTGCATATTACGAAGATCAACGGTCGAAATTTGTAGAAAGTAATTTTCGTTTCGTTTTCCGTTATTTTTCCGCTAGTTGTCGAATTTTTGCGGTCCCGTCGCGGCCTTGAACTCGATCCGAGCAATCGAGAGGCAAAGAAGAAGGAGAAAACTCGCTTCGACCGCGAATCGCCTGCGGCTCCGAGCGTCCGTGACTAGGGAAACGCGTTTAGGTTTAAACACGCTCGCAACGTCTCGAGATCGCGTTTGCGAGCTGTGTCCCTTTCTCTTGGGTGTCGATCGTTTCGGCTAGCTGTTTTAATTACTACGTTACCTCCGTAGCGGCGCGTTTATAGTACTGCCATCTTGCGGAGCCAGAATCTCGAGCCAAGATGTCTAGATGTCGGCCAATACAACGGAAGAGAAAATAGCTACGTGTCAAGATGAAGATCTCTCTCGATCAATGATCTGTAAGGCATCGATTCTCATTGTCGGTTGCCGAGTTACCAGTTTCAAATTTTCCCGGATAGACCAATCCCGATCGAAATTTTCACAGCACGTCCAGTCCCGAACTTTTTCAGTTCAAACAAACGTTCCGTATCTCGTAGAGTGTAGAGTGTAGAGCGTCCGATAAAACGCCGCGCGTGCAAAAACAATTCCCCGAACGCGAACAGCCGCGGCCGTCGAGGCCTGACTCTCGTCGGGGCGTTCAAATTATTCCCGAATCACGCGCGAAAATATTTGCAAGCGTTTCGCGATGCACCGTCGCGTCGCGTCGCGTCGCGTCGCGTCGCGTCGCGTCGCGTCGCGTCGCGTCGCGCGGTTGGTGCTCTCGATCCGGGCACGCGCGCCTTTTGCTTTCGTCCGGAATCGATGCGTGCCTGCGGCTGCATTCTCTCGTTTCGCCACTCTTCGATTATATGCAGAGTTTCGAGAGCTTCGACCGACCCTGCCAGTAGGAAACGAATCGAACGTGTTTCACCGTTCCGTCGCGTCGCTCGAACGAAATATAAATCGAGATCCTATTCGGTAAAGTAAAGCGTTTGCGATGGACTCGACGAGTTCGCCGATCGTGCAAAGACGCGAAAGGCAGACCTGCCGCTTTTCAGGCTATTCCCGAGCTGCTAAGCATCGTTGCTAAGTAGAGCGCACGGAGTACAAGCACGATGAAAATAAATAGTCCCTTAGTCCCGCGATTTGCGAGTCGACGGTGCTCCCTATCCGATACGAGATCCCTTTCTGCGCTGCGCCAGTTCGATTAATTTCGTCGTTCTTCGATTAATTCGCCGCGTAATTACTTATTTTTCCCGGTCGCTTCGCTTTCCAATTGTTTCTCAGAGTCGCGTCAAACGATTTCATTAGCGACGAGCGCGCACCAGCGTGTGCAGTTCTTTCTCCGTAGCGTCGCGTCTGGCCACTCCCTTAGCCCGGCCCGCTTACTCCCACTACTTCCCAGCGCGCCAATTATGTAACAGGCCGCGTTGCTTGGCAACGTCCCGTTAGCCAGTGAAAGCAAAGACAACAGCGTTCGCTTTCAACAATTTCATCGTATGGAGAAACAATTGTATTTTCAGTATCGTTTTTGTGTTTTCAACGCTAGAACTACCGAACCATCGGAACAGATGCATTCTTGTCATTATTACGGTCGCATTTATTACTCGGTAGTAATACAAGCATTAACGCAAACGCACACCACGACTCGTCCGAGATAATACTCTCTTAATAATTTCTAAGAGGACGCGTTACATTTAGAGAAAAAGTCTGACACCGTTGTTAATCTTCTTATCATTAAGAACGTTGGCTCTTCCATGAACATAACCCGACAATTCCTTCGAGGACGCGCTTTACGTATAACACAAAAATAATATTCTATCGTTGCGCGACGAATAACCGGATAAAGGACTCGTGTTTCTCGACGGATCGTTCGTAAAATCCCAATCTGGACGAGATTGAGGCGCAAAGACGACTCGAGACTCTCGTTTAGGATTCGAACGAAAGCGTTTTGCTGCTGCCGTAAACTGTGCGAGAACGCACGGGGTGTCTTTCGAAATGAAATGAAAATATCAGGCGCCTGCGAGTTTGCCGAGCATTTTCCGTAACGTCGCGCTCGCGGCGATTGCGACGAGATAACGAGTCGCATCGATTTCTTTTATTCGAGCGTCACGAGATCACGACGCGACACGGCGCTGTGCTTTGCTTTGCTTTGCTTTGCGTTGATAACTTCGCATCGAATAACTCCTGGCCCGTATAATTTATTGTCGGAACGCACAGTGTTCGCCGAATTCATGGCCGAAAGCGATGCTTTCATACCTACGGTAATTTATTGAAATAAATTCAACTATCGCGACTTGACTGCGGATCTTTATGAAAAATCAAAATTGTCCAATTCAACTGTGAGAAATCGAAGGTTAAGGAAACTCTATTCTATTCTCTGTTAACACGTGTCATCATAAAAAATCGAAAATAATGTAACAGTGTTATTAAATTCTTATAATGTTTTTCAGTTTTGTAGTAGACCTATTTATTTTTGTTTATAAATGCCTAAAATCCGCACTCTAATTATGTACATGAATCTTTAACACTAATCCTACCGACACTTCGCGTATACCTATTTCTACCGGGACCGGTCAAACGACCGGTCTTCAGCACAACTTATATTTTTTAATATACAAAGATAATAGCCAATTTGACAGTACAAAAATATAGTTTCTTTTATTCAGAAGTACATATACATACCATATAATGTACATTTTATTCGTTTTCACCGCATTTTTTACATCCGAGGTTTCGGACCGCTTCGGATACCAATCTAGCAAATACAATAAACAAAAAGATATAAATCGTTCAACCGGTCAAATGACCGGGCGTAGTAGGTAAGACAGACTACAAATTTTTCTCAGAAAACTAGCAATAAAAAAAGAAGTGAATATTGAAAAATGTATATTATACGTATATTTTAGGAAAAGTCGTGAAGTTTAAAGGCGATGCAATTACGTTGTATATGTATAGGAAATT
This sequence comes from Lasioglossum lativentre, assembly GCA_916610255.1. Taxonomy (NCBI): domain Eukaryota; kingdom Metazoa; phylum Arthropoda; class Insecta; order Hymenoptera; family Halictidae; genus Lasioglossum; species Lasioglossum lativentre. Next base: position 343,287 of record OU744356.1, on the reverse strand, counting down.
ATAATCGAAATTTTAAAAACGGTCATTTGACCAGCCGTAGTAGGAATAGTGTTAAAGAAAAAATTTCGTTCACTTTTGGCCAGGGTTTCAGCCAAGCCACTACCTATGTGCCGGGTCGAAATTGTTTCCATCGAACGAGGCAATGGCGGCTGATCGTCGAATTTCCGCGAGTTCTCCGCACAGGAAACGACCGGACGGTTCCTCGTTTCGTTGGAAATCGCCGCGCCGCGCCGCGCCGCGCCGCGCCGAGGCTTGTTTCCGTCGCGCCGCGCGTCGCGCGTCGCGCGTCGCGTCGACCGATCAGTAAAACGAAAGTGGAACATTAGTCTATTTGCTTGCTCTTTTGACTCATTGACTCACGGAGCCAGTGCCTCTCATCGTTCGGTCTAATTTCGATATGAACTCGTAACGCTTACTAGCCCGACTTCTTACGGGCGGCTCCGTTTATTTTCGTTGCTCTTTTACAGTGTTTGCCTACGGGATTATCATTCGTTTGTTTCGTTTTTACTTAACGAACCGTTATCACCTCGTCTCATCTTCATGCTACTTGTTTTTATTTATTCGTATATCTTTCTGCTCTTTCTGCTCTCTCTCTCTCTCTCTCTCTCTCTCTCTCTCTCTCTCTCTCTCTCTCTCTCTCTCTCTCTCTCTCTCTCTCTTTTTCCTCCTTCCACTTTAAATAGTGACCATTTTATTTACATATATATTAACCTATTCTCTTATTACATATTATGTATTGAGTAACGAATAATTTTTACATCTTCCTGTAAATTTCATAAAATTGAATTAATTCCATAAGTTTAATCTTTACGGTAGATACGGATTTAGAATGAACGTGGAATTTATTCGGTACACTAGGGAACTGTTAAAAGATCGAGGCAGTTTTGTAACGGAGAAGTCAGGCAATTGAATGTACTATTGAGAACAGCTTAGATGTTTTCTTGTTCTCAACAACGCGATCCAGTCTCAGTTTCATCGAGGCTACGACCGGATGAATCGAATTATGACGAATTGAATTGAACGCGAATTATCTTAGTCCGCAGCCGCGATTGTCGCGCGAGTATCGCGTCGCAAAATGCTGATGGTGTATCGAGGAGTCCGTGCTGTAGCTACAATTGGAAGGTTGCGATCTTAATACATATGTACCTATATTTACCACGAATCCTGATCGATTCGTAACAAAATCTTTTACAATAGTCGTAAATTACAGACGAAAGCCCCGTTATTCCAGCTAGCTCTCAACAACACTTTCACTGCCCGGTTCGAATCGACAAAATCTAGAAACCTCGTGTTACTCTATTTTATCAATTTTCTCTACATTGTAGTTTCTTGGCAAATGGCGCACTCAATTAGAATTTCTATTTCCGTCATTCTCGCAGCTACCGAGCCACATGCAGCGCCATTCAACGTTCTCTTATGCTAATTTACATTGTCGGACGAGAAGATGCGTCGCCAACAAGGTGACGGAGGAGGATCTTTATGGAAACGACGGAAACTTTTTCTATCGATTACACAAAACGGTAGTTAAAAACAAACTCATCCCTTCCCCTAAAACGTTGAAAATGATGTAACGTTTCCAAATTCTACGTGTTTACCGTCGTCTACTTCGCCCATATACGTGTCTCTCCAGCTTGGTTTCTCCTGAACGTATAAAATCTGCAGTTCTCAACGAATAACGCAACTCAACCAATGATGCTCAAGACGATTTACTTGGTTTATTTATCAATTTTTGTAAACGATATTGTTGAACTTCTCATAGACATGTTAATTTTTCCATTGTTCCTAATGTAGCAGCTGTTCGTTCAATTGATTCGCCGCAAACTGAACGATTGTACAACGATTTCTGATACTCTGGGTCTAAATTGACCGGAACTCCGCCGCTATCGGAACGTTAACATGGTAGAAAACCAAGGGACCTTCTTCGAGTATACGGTACAGTCCATTGACCATTCCCCCTCGAAATGTCGCCTAACTCGAGCGTAAACACGTCGCGGTTTGATGCAACGTTAAAATCGCTTTCAATACGCGAGGCGAGAGCATCTGTTGGGGTTCGGGGAGATGAGGCAGTCGAATGAAAACGACCTTGATCGAGCTCCCATCGCGCGGCGTTCATGCGATTGATGCGATTCATGCGAGTGTTGCTCGCGACAACATGGACACACACGCCCCCCTCCGAGGCAACGGGACGCGACGCGACGCGACGCGACGCGACGCGACGCGACGCGACGCCTGTCGCGGAAGTGAATCGTTTAAAGCGGTATTCGAGAGTCTAGTCGTCGCGAATCGGTGTGTCCACGTTCATCAATATTTTCTACCGTTGAGAGAAGCATCTCGTCGATCGTGTCCATCACCGAAAAAAGAAACGAAAGAAAAAAGAGAAACAAAACACTGGCCCCTTCTCTCGGAAGCTTCGCGTTCGAGCAATCTTTCCGCTTGGTTCTCGATAAGGCAATCTCTATCCCCGCTCGTATATCTGCAGCGACAAACACCGATCCGGAGTTGCAAGCATCAATATTTATAGAACCGCGACGCCGCGCCGAGCGATTAAAAGAAGAGAGGGGAAAAAAAGAAGAACGGAAGGAGAACACGCAGAATCCTCGCGCGCGAAAAATTTTCACGTCGAGAGAGAGAGGATCGAACGATCTTCAAAACCTCCTCGATGCGCGATGGTATCGCGTTCCTCGGAAGCTAGTCAACAATTTTACGTCATTCTATTTACCGTCGAAAGCTGCAAGCTCTGCTATCTTGGCGATTATGTATAGGAGTGGCTTTCGCTTAGAAATCCCCATTTCATGAATAATCGCCATTGAGTTCGCGACTCGATGCGAACAGGTAATGTCCTAATTGTAATCGGGAAAAACGTGTATGTGTCAGATGAATATGCTAGTAGAAGTTCCATAATACCATAATTAAACGAAAAAATGTTTTATCGCTGAACTTGTTCATTGTCTATTGTCTGCACGGTTATACATATTACCGATAGCGTCGATTAACGCGACGCGACGTTCTATGTATGTATATCTATGTACATACATATATCGTTAGAATGAGAGTCGGTAGCTGGGCACTGTCACTGCTCCACGTGGCAGATAAAAATAAAACATCTCGGAACTTGAAGTTACAATTGCCAGGCTGCGAGGGTCACGAAATCATTTGTACACGTAATAATTACTATTCTTCTCGGTTTCAATACTTTCAATTGAATGTCACTTTTCGACTAATGTACGTAATTCGCAAACTGGTTGCGCGACGATACCCCGAAGAGTGCACAGGTGTTATCGAGGATACAACGTGCTGCTATTTGTCGACACAAAGCCACGCAAACACGGAGCAATTGCTTACCTTGGCAAAAAAACAGTTCCTGACACGGGAGTTTCGAGTTTATATAAACAATAGGAAAAGAAGCGTACACTTGCGAGTTTCGTGCTGCGCCTCTGGCGAATGTTGGGAGAGACCTTGGTTTCCGAGATAAGGTAATAAAATCCGTGTAACGTTTGTACAATTACATTTTGTTCGACCGCGCGGAAGGATCTCAAATGTTGAGAACACAGATTTTTAGAAAAATACGTCGTTTAGTCTACGTTTGCGAATAAGAAATTAAAAAACAATTAGAAACAATTACATTCACCCTTGAACCGTTCTCGCAATAAAATGTTAATATGTATTCTGAAATTTACTTGAACCAGAGGTCGAAAACAATTCGAACTAGGCGAACAGCTATGTACATATTTTGTCCACAGCTTTGTTCTTCTGAAAACCAGGCGAACGATAAAAATCCAAAAAAACTGATCCCGCCGCGTGCCAAAGCGACTACGATACGCACTCGAAGCTACCCATATACATACACATGTAATATCTCTACGTTGCGTTGTATCCAGTAAATGGAAACAATAGCAAAGTTTCATTCTCCGTTCGGTTCCGGGCGAACAGTCACGCCGGAAACGAACGTGTCGCGTTTCCTCGAATCCCCGATCTCGCAACCATGATTCGCATTGCGCGGGACACCATTGGCTGTGTCACCATAGAGCCACAGTGCCGTTCGTTCTCACCTGTTAGGCGAGTACCTGTCAGTTGCGAAACAAACGCTGTTCGGATCGGAAGGTAACGTCGATCGCATACCTAACAAACAAATTTGTCTCGTTCCACTAACCCAATCGCGCGATCGAATCGCGCCTCGAGTTCGCGATCTATCAAGGTCGCGTGTCGCAACTTTCGCTATCTCGGCTACACGTTTCCAACGTGGCTAACCTCGCGGAAAAATTGCGCTCGTCCGGTCGATGACGTCGCTGAAACGACTATACGCCAAACGACCAGAAACCTTCCCCGTTCAACTATCCGTCCCGCGTGTTTACCACGTTTTTGTTCCATAAAACAGTGGCAAAAAAATCGTCGATCAAGTTTCAAACAGTCGTTGCAAAGAGGACGCGGTTAAGCTTTAAATCTATGGCAGTTTCATTTACGAGAAAAATTTTTTACAGTTTCTGGAGACGTTTGAATTAGCAGCATGTTTTAGAAAAAATCAAGATAGACCCAAGTCCCGGCATCCACGGTTCAAAATCGAACAGTGTCCGCGTGTTACGCAATTTCTTTGCTCTCGTTCTACGCTCGCGTTTTATCTCGCAATTATTTGTGTTTTACGAGTGGCAAGTAATCGTGTAATCCGCAGATTGGCAATTCACCGCGAAAACGAGGCGGCCAGGCCGCAGCTGGACAGGTGCGGGTTGCGATCGGTTGCAGGCTGCAGGCTGCAGCTTGCGGTAGCCTCGAGCCACGCAATCAACTCGGTGAAAGGACACGGAGGCGTGGAACATCGTTCGTTCCAAGGCGAGCAGCGACGACGCGACGGTTCTTCGCCGATGTCCCGTCGAACGGAGAGCCACGATTTCACAGAGATTCTCTTGTTCTCGGTGGAGAATCAAATTAACAAGAATTGCAGAAACCTTAGAAATCAAGAGCTCCAAGATGTTTAATTCGTATCCCTTCCCATTTATACAGTAGTTTGCGGGTACTGTAAAAATGTATGCAGTCTAAGTGACATTTTATACAATCATTATGGTACTCTGTAATGGTTATCGTTGCAACAATCAATATGTAAAATCCATCAAATGTTCATGGTTTCTAGGATGAGAAAAAGCTTCTTCACCAGCAAATGGTTGAATTTAGCACGGATGAATATGAAATGCAGCAAAACCTGCATTTCCAAATATTATAAAACGTATTTGTGTATGTCGTATGTACTATGTACATATACAGTATATGTAGATGTTGTCGTCGTCGCAACAGGCGATTACAGTGACTCTCAGGGAATTCGCATGGTTGCGCCGCGCCGCGCCGCGCCGCGCCGCGCCGTGCCGTGCCGTGCCGCGCCACGCGCCGGTACGTCAACGACGGGCCTCTCAGCAGACGTTAAAAACGTCGTCCGTCGACGATAGATTAGATAGCTATTGTTCTCCGATGCCGCGCCGCACCGGAGCGTCGCGCTAAGCGATCAACGAAGCGGGAGGTTAAAGAGGGAGAACACGCGCCGGCGTCGTGCGTCTCGCGTGAAGCGATCGAATGGATTCCAGTCGCGAGACAGGTTCGCGAAAGGAACCACCGGATATTTCTGCGACACGCAGGTACCGTATAGCATAGCGTAGAAACGAACGGTTAGGTTCGCAGAGTCAACGAGAGCCCCATTGTTCCGCCGCGGCGCGGCGGAGGCTGAGAGTCCCACGTTGAATCGGACGGAACAGAGGAACGCTAAGAGGTTAGAGAAGGAACCTCGAAGAGCCGAGCTAATATCGTCGACGTCACGAATAAACCATTGCCAGGGGCCCAATTATGTCGTTGTCGTTAGGCGACTGGCCGGTTCGCCGAAACGACAGATTCGTATTTTTGTGTTTGTCTTCCAATTGCAGGATAACTTTGTACATACACAGACGCACGCACACTGTGCAAAGATTATATTAAAGATAAATTAAATGTTCAAATCATACTGATTTTGCTAAAAAAAATTTTAGAAAAATCGATCGCTGCGCGCTGCTGTCCTGAACACCGCTGAATCTCAACCGGCGACGTTGTTTTTTGTTATAATTATTATTATTATTATTATTACAGCGTTGCGTCAGACTCGAGCTTCTCGTAATGCATCGAGGAAACGTATGGGATGAATCGGCGGACGGTGAAGCTTCTAAATTGCAGCTGCACCGGGTCAAAACATTGCACTGGCGCGCAATCCGTTTCTCGTTCGTAACAGAACTGCGTTACGCCGGGAAATCGTTTATCTGTGCATTATCGAGTAACAGTGACGTAACCTGGATTTTTTTCAGCGTTCCGTTTCTACGCGAAAGCAATAGGCTCGGTAATATTCTTCTAGATGTTGACGCAATACCAGTGATCGGATAACCTTTCAATATTTATTAATGGACTTTTTTGTTTATAGATGTACCGTTACAACACCGATCGCTGTAAATTGTAAAGAATTACTCTTCGTAATATCGTTCGACTTGGAAGTCCCTAACGGATGTTACCGATGTCTTCGTTAAGTTGGTAATTGGTAATTAGTAATTAGTAATTAGTAATTAGTATATTGCGGATTTTATGCATGTATGAGAAAAATGAGTGGCTGCTAAACATCTTAAAATTCTTCCGATACATATTTCTACTGTATTGCGTGTTTCTTCTCCTCATTATTGTTATAAATGCATAAAATTCACAGTCCAGATATGAACTGGTATAGAAACGCGATGCTAAATTTCCTCGATTTTGCAGCATTTTCATAAATTAATAACAACTACGAACTAGCATATATCGTTTACGTATACAAGTATACGTATGTATAAGTGGTCCGAAGTTCTGCTCCAAAAAATCTCTGGACGCAGATAGTTTTGATTATAATCTCGAGGCCCGGCCGGGGCAAGAAGGCTTACCTGCATGGTAATGCAATGGACCCGTGGCCTGGTGTGTCGTTTGCTGTTGTAGCTGGTTCTGACCGGGTGCTGCGAGTTAGAAGGCGGTAGAGGAGGCTGCGATCTCCTCGCGAGAGGCTCGTTCGCGTTGTTGGGCATCGGCTTATTCCTGATAGTCACGGTGTTGTTCGGAGTTTTTCCAATGGGTGGCCTCGCAGCACCGGTCCCGGTGCCGGTCACCATCGTGTGTATCGTGGACGGAGGATCCCTGTGACTCTTGGTCCTCCGAAGAAGACGTCGGAAGGTGTTCTTCACGGTTGCGGCAAGATGAGCACCACCGCCCCCGCCACCTCCACCGCCACCCCCACGATCACCGGGCTCGTTCATCGTTTTGTAATCCAGCATTTTCGCTTTGGTAGGCATTGGTGCCACTTTATGACCGCCCTCCGTCACGTACATGCCAGCTACCTGGTCAACTCGATTCTCCGCCTCTACCCGAATTCTATAGACGACCCGGACTATCGAGTCTAGTTATCGGTCCAGATCGTCGGACACTTTCGACCTTGACCCGTCTAGCTATCCTCCGAGTCTGCTTATTAACGGTTTATATGTACGGAGCTTGACGGAGCACTGTATCCTCTTCTGCCACTGGTTCGATGGCCCGAGTCGAGTCAACTAGCCGACGCGACGATCACGCTCCTCGCGAATCGATCTTCCTGCTATCTTGACGCTATCCTTCGCTGATTAATTGCGAGGGTACCGTCGTCGTTTCCCTAATCGTTCTAGACTCGCACTTTCCGCACAGCACCGAGCACAGTTTCGCAGCTCACTGGCAAGCTCGCGTGCCGATCGCAGCGGGGTTTCTGCGAGTGAAAGAAAGATCGTCTGAACAACCGACCAGCGCAGCGTAGCGGACCGGAGAGTGGCAACGCGACCGTTTCGGGGGCCCGTCGATCGAACCGCGTGTCCCTAACCCTTTCTCTCTCTCTCTCTCTCTCTCTCTCTCTCTCTCTCTCTCTCTCTCTCTCTCTCTCTCTCTCTCTCTCTCTCTCTCTCTCTCTCTCTCTCTCTCTCTCTCTCTCTCTCGTTTTCACTTTACCCGAGTTCTACCTTCTACCCTCATTTCTCTGGACTTATCTTTTTGTTGGCGCTTCGGTTACCGAGATTCGCTGCCCGAGGAAGCGGACAATGCCACGATGACGCAGGTGTTGCCGCGGCAGGTGGAAGACGGAAATCTTTTTGCTTGCGAAACCAGCGTCTCGAGTTTCAGCTGGCGTTTAGGGGATACGCGGAGGCACCTACTCGCAGTCTTACGATACGCTCTAATTAGATGTCCTTACCAGACAGAAGAGTTACGCACTGGCCAAATTAAAATCTACGATTCCTCGAAATCCACAGTCGCGAACAATCGATCAAAACAGCGTGGTGTAGTTCTTTGCTACATTATCTTATTTGTATAATATGCTTTCGACCAATGTACATCTGGCTGGACAACAACGATTTAATCGCGGTGCGACATCTAATTAGGCCAACATGATTTCGAGGAGGCTCGACGAATGTCCGAGATCGAGGATCGATGCTGCGTCAGAAGCATCCCGTCGTCGAGAAAACGTTTCGAAACGACGACGCCGGAGATCGTCGACCCTGAACGCTCCGAGAGCTGTAGGGGAGGTTGGTTGTACGTTTCTGCTCGAGTTCCTTGAGCAGTCTCCTCGGGTTAGGGAAAGGTTGTGCACGCGCCGACTATCGATCGACAACGTAATCCACGGAGGACAGAGGACACGCTCGGGGATTCAATCAAATTAAGACTGGAGCCCGTCGAAATCGCGAGCTTTAAAATTTTTAATTAACGATCGTCGAGATTGTAAAGATCCGTATACTGCACGATTTGTTCTACAACTCGGTAACGATTTAGTTCAGCACTGAAAACTAAATAATTATTCTATTATTCCACCATTCGTGTTCTATGGATTAGTACAGATAATCGAGATTCTACTGTACATTTATTTCCTTTAAGGGATTGTCAAAATAGTTTTCTGGAATGTTAGATCTTAACAACGACACTGTCCTCTTATGGAGATAGCACTCGGAAAATTAAAAATTCCGATTTGCAAATACTAACTTGAACAAACAAGTAACTCGAGTGTTCGTTCATTGGACGTTGAAATTTAGATTATATTATAAAGGTTCTACTGTACGTGATATGATAGGTAGACAGCGGATTTTATGCATTTATGACAAAAACTACTGGCTGTAATTTAAAACGGTAAAAACATTAGAGGAATTTAAAAATACATACTGTTATATTATTGCCAACCTATTAAATATGTTAAGAAAGAAAATCAATCGGGTAAAAAACTTTAGTTTTCCACAAAGATCCGTCGTCAAGTCATAGCTAGACCGAATCTTCGTGCAAAATAAAGAAATGTTTTCAATGATTGCAAGACGCAAAGGTGCTAAGGTTCCTAGCTAAAAATCGCTGTAAATCTGAATGAATCCGATTCCGTGGATAACGAGAGTATCTATCGAGACACGGAGTCGTCGCGTCGCGTCGCGTCGCGTCGCGTCGGTTCGAGAGGCGGGGATGAAAAGAGATCGAACGAGTGTTGTCGTGGGTGTATCGCTCGGTGACGCAAGAATCGCGAAACGTTCGATAATCCGGCGATCATCCGTCCTTGCCTCCTCACCTTATTAGTTGGTCAAGATTCAATACGAGGGGGTTACGCAACCAGAAGCGATCGGAGCTAACCACCGCGGATAATGGGAGATTTCATATCGAGAAAGAGAGACGGATCCCACTTACGCCGGGATCCGTTTAAGCGCGAACCATCTGTCATTGACTGGAATCAAGCGCAAACGACATCTGCCGCAATTTCCGTTCGAGTTCAGCGGAGGATAATCTGCTTGGCCTCGTGCAGTCCAAGAACCGCTCGGACCTGCACCCGCCAATTTTATTTTTGAGACTCGGAGGTCGTCGCTATAAGGTAGGGCACGATAAAGTGTCCGTTGATATCCCCCCCCCCCCCCCCGCCCCCTCCTCCGCATTTACAAAATAATGGGACCACGAACTATCGAGCGATTTTCCAAGCCGATCGAAACTTACGTAAGTTGACTTCGAAAGAAGAAAATTAGCCGTAATTTAATTCACAGGACTAACAGTTCACGACAATAAACCGTGTTAAAGCCTCTACTTTATTGCAGTTCGCTTATCAAAAAACGTTCTATATGCCTAAATGTCCGGTGTCCGATAACGAGCGGTAAAAATAAATTAGGTATACAAAGTAAACGCGTTAACGCTAGGTTTACGGGATCCGTCAAAATGACGGGTTCCAATAGTTTTAATTTGTGTTCATTGAGATTGTAAAGATACATCGATGTGGAATTAATTAACAAATTTATTTCGTTGGGTATACATATATAGTGTATTATTTCAAAAATAGTAATTATAAAGTAACGTAAAATAGTTGGTTTTAGTGCTCTGTAAACCTAATGTTAAAAGTTGCAACGAGAGAGACGGGACAAAACAATATTTTATAGTACCTGCAGCGAGCATTAACGTTACATAAAAGGTGACACGTTGTACGGTTACCACAACCGCGGAACCCATTATATTATGTACTGCGAAACTGTCTTCGCAAAGTATTCTTTGCACCTACAAATGATTCATGCCGATTTCTAAAACCCGATTGTTCGCGTTCACTCGCGCGATTCGATCGTTTTGCCAAAAAGCACCTGAACCGTGTTTCGAACGCGCTAACTGAACAAAACCCAAAATTTCAGTTACAAATTGTAACTTCAAAATTTATAATTCAAACGATACAAAGACTAAAGACATTTGAGAATATTGAATATTGGGACATTGCTTGCAGTTTAGGGCTATTAAAGAGAGTAAAATAAATTGCTGTCTGGTTCCTGTGAATTGCAATCGAGAGAAAGAATTTGAATTTTGCACGAAGATCCGCAGCAGTTCGGTCAAACTCCGTTAGCATCTGGTCGACTCGTTTCACTAAATTGTATGTATGCATGTATGCATGTAGTTTCACTCGCATCGCACCGCGCTGAGCCGAGCCGAGCCGAGCCGCGGCGCGGGGCCAGGGCCGGGGCCAGGGCCGGGGCCAGGGCCGGAGCCGGAGCCGGAAAAGAAGCGGAACACACAGCACTCGCGGGCACGTTTCGCATCGAATCGCGATAGAGAAATTACTATTGCTGGCCAACGTTACGCGGTGAGCTGTGCCGCGACGGGACGTGGAATCGCGGCGATTATGGTAGCGGGAGCGAGACCGCGCGACTTCCTAATGTCGTTAAGTTAAACGAATTAGGCCAGTTCTTCGATACGCGGACGACAAGCACGTAACCTTAGGCTATATGTATAGTCCGGCAAAACGGAGGATTGCGTTTCGACTGTGACGCACGCTCTCCAACCACCAGACACCGACTATTGCTGGTTTGCGGCCTGCCGAATAGTTAACCACTTTCCTACGGTACGCTAACGCGTTCCCAGAACGCACAGAAACTCGACCGTAAGAATCCTAACCGGCTACCCGAAGACTATACCGTGTCCCGTCTCGATGTTAACCTTCCGCACAGTATGTATTTCGTTCAATGGGAAAAAATCAAAAATTCAAAGTGTAAGATCTACAAATTTTGTATATATGTAAGTATCGTATAATGTTCGTAACAAAACGTAGTTTGTAATATTACCTATAATTTTAGCTAGATACACGAATTTGTTATTACAATTCGGTATAAGCTATTTATTTTTTTAATTTGATTTTTGCGGGGTACGATATTGCCACTATTTTGTGTTTCGGCCCCGTATTGTTGTCAGAAGTGCATAAAACCTGCAGTCCATTAATTACACATTTTTCCCACGTGTTATGTCACACCTCTACAATGTCAACAATTGTAACATAGCAAAAAGTCTCGGTGTACTTAATGAATCGACTCGTAAGAACCAACTTGTTTTTAATAAGATTCACGTAAGTACACAAACCGCATGGACAGACCGATTATGCAAATAGGATCCGCGCGTTCATATTATACCACAGTGTTTGCTCGTTAAAAAGATTCGAAAGAATACCGCTGTTCTCGGCTTTTTGTTTTATGTACACTGTCGTCGCAGAAACATCTTTAGAAACGGCAGAGGGATTAGTTCGATAAGCTCTGAAAACATCCATCTCCGTAGTAAACGAGCGATTAAAAAACCACACCAGCTGAAACTCATAAAACCGATAAGGGAAAAAATCAACGCGCGACGCGATACGAAAAGTCTCTGTTGGTGCAGTTTACTCCTGTATAACGCGATCAACAAAATTGTACGCATACGCGTACGTATACATAATACATATGTATAGTCTAGCCTCGGTACTTGTAAACATTTTTTGTTATACGGGAGTCTACCGTATTCGAGCGCGGAACGATCTCGTGTTCGGCCTACCTCAAAGTTATCCGAGCGCTTTTAGGATAATCGGGAACGCGCGTCGCGTACTTGTAAAAGTTTATGCGAATCGTCGGAAGATTTCAGAGAGCGGACGATCGATCGCGCAATTCCACGGTGCGGTGCAGCTCTCGTCGACGTTATCGAAGACCGGTTTCGTCAGATTTCAAGTCCCGAACGATTACGTTAATCCGCGTGTCGCAAAAACGAAACGGAACGAAAACAAACGAGATTTCAGCGTGGAGAAGAGGAATCGATAAAACCAGGAGTGGGGAAAAAAAGATAGAATCGTGCACCGAAACTCCGTCGACGACGCTCCATGGTCATCGCGGGGCGAACCTGTTGCGTCGACGGACTGCAAATTAAACCGTGACGCGATTCGACGTGTATCGTGCGATACGCGCGCGTACGCGCATACGAGAGAAAGAGATACCACCTATCTAGCGTTCGCAATGATTCAAGAACCACTGACAGCTCGAACCGATAACCCGCGTGTTGCCCACGAAACGGAAAATTGTGGGACACTTTGGAAATCGATGCCTATTCGTTCGCCACGAGCTGCTCGGCCGTGCGAGACTCCCAAGAAATTAACGCATTGTTCGCCGATGACGAAGCGACTCGAGTTTCCTGGCCAACCTGTTGACCAACTCGTTTCGAACACCGCACCGTTGCGAACCTCGTGTGCGATTCGAGACTTTTTCAAACTCGAAACTACCATTTTTCCTGCATGCGTCTACGTTGTCGCATGCATCTCTTTGATATCATCGTCAGGAGTCTAACCAGATATTATACGCGAAGTATATTAGTTAAGTAAGTTGTTTCTAGTCGTGTAACTTTAATGGCCATCGTTGTGGCATCGACAAAAATTATTTGTTCAATGGTACTTCGATGAAAATTGTCAGGTCGTATCGCAGTGTAAACAGGGGGAAAGATGAAATTGCATTTTGCTCTGGGCAAAAATATTTTTTACAGTAGGGTAAACATACGCTGATTCTATATCAGGTTCTTCATCGTTTTATATTTTAAACATTTCAGCCGACGATGTAGAGAGATTTATATTTACACAAGGGTTCTATTAATGACGCACCTACTCTATTTTTACTAGAACGAATCCCTTAATCGATGCAAATTTTCCTCTTCGCCTAGCGTTTATAAAATAGTGTAGAAAAGCATTTTTTGTATTTCTTTCCACAAACTGCAAGTATTTTGCATCTACTACAATCTCTTGATCGATACAATAAATTATCTCCTCGGGCCGTACAAAATATTGAAACGAGAGCTTGCGAGATTTGCACCCTCGAACAAAGGTACATGTATAAAATCGATTCGCCTCGCTAAACGAAGATCCAACACGCGTTGACCGAAAAGCATAGCTCTCGATCCGATCGAATCCGCGAAATCTGGTCAATTATCTAGACGGTGCATCGGCTAATTAAAACAATGCGACCGACCTGGAAAAATTCCACGCTGGTGTTTGACCAGCAATGCGTCGATTGCGATATCGATCCGCGCACCGCGATAAATGCGGGATACACCGGCGTGCATGATCGGTGTGCAGAAACTGTGGATACTTTCCTGTTCAACGGTTCCGAATCCTCGCGCAAATATATATCAGCCATACAACTCCACAAATTGTCGACAGTCTCTCGATGAAAAACAACATCGGGGTATCTCATGAAAATTTCTCCCGACTTGCAAACTTTCCTAGATCCATCATGGTCGGAGAGACCAGCATGGGAAGAGACAGACAGAGAGAGAGAGAGAGAGAGAGAGAGAGAGAGAGAGAGAGAGAGAGAGAGAGAGAGAGAGAGAGAGAGAGAGAGAGAGAGAGAGAGAGAGAGAGAGAAAGTAAGAGAGAGAAAGAGTAACAAGGCATCAAAAAGTCTCTCGAAGTCAGCGTTCACTGTCCGCGGAGATGCGCAGGACAAAACCGTCGATTCGTCGACTTTCACACACACACATACACGCACGCGCAATCACAGTCTCTGCGAAGGCTCGCGCATGATCGACCGACACATTCGCGAAAACCGATAGCGTTTCGCGGAACCCCCGAAAATCTCACTTTCGAGGCGACCTCTCGCGCGTTACCACGTGCTGCACCAACTCTCTTTGTTTACCTGGTCGGTCGCTCGACAGGTCGATATATCGAAGGATCGAGTAATTTCGCGGGACAGTTGCGCCCGATCGATTCGCCGGGTCGAGAAGAGACTCGCGAACGGGTCGAACAAACGTGCTGCTCGATCGCGAGTCTCGTACCAACTGAGCGCGAACACCACGAGGACAAGCCAGCTCCGCTCGAGCCCAGCTCTTTCGCACTGGATCTCGTCGCGACCACTCGGCCCTCCTTCCCTCCCTGCCCTCCTCCTCCTGCTGCTGCTGCTGCTGCTCCTCCTCCTCCTCCTCCTCCTCCTCCTCCTCTTCCTCCCTCCTCCCTGCCGTAGTCGCACGCGCGCTCTCTTCTCTCTGGTTGACGCGACCAACGTATGAATACGCGTAGGAACGCATCCGAGGCGTAACACCGTTTACCACGAAACGCTGGAAGAGCGCATTCAGATCTAGAAGCGTTTCGATCCCCACTTATTATGGTGGATATAAAGAGACTGCTCCAGAACATCTCTCGCGTTGTAGATGTTTATCTGGTCAAAGTTCTTCAAAATGTTTATGTGTTTACAGTTCTATCCTCCACCAAAATCCTCCCCACTCCGAATATTAACCAAAACAATAAACGAATGGAGATAACTGCAACTGCGGATTTGATCTGCGATTTAAAACAGTAGACAGATTAAAAGAGTGTAAAAACTACAATGTATCAGTTTCTGCTTATTAAATTAAAGCCATTAAAGAACGAAACTACTGTTTGGCTCTTGTTCAAGATCCACAGTCTAACGATAACGAAAGTCTCAAAGAAAATATTACTAAGTAAGTCGCGTATAATCGAGAGCACAGAGTCCTACAAGCAGAATTGACTGGAAAACCGGTTTGAAACCAATACAGAAACAAACTTGGATAGAGCCTGCTCGATATTTCTTTGAATTTTCCTCCGTAACGTCGCGTAATAAGGAGGACCACGGATAGGCACAAGATGACCAATCTTCGTTGCCGCGCTGCTATTTGTCGAAGAGACGTCGCTCGGTCACCGATGTCCTGCGACTGGCGCGCCGCGGTAGTGGGGGTAGGGAAGGGCGGCGCTAAGGGCGTGACCGCTCGAAGAAAATCCGATTTTCGTCGTTACTTTCCTCGCATCGACTCAAAACGGAGAGTATCGTCGTGTTTCAATCGTTCGAGCGATGGTCGTCCGCATGAAATCGCGCGGACGTTCCTCGCGTTTTTCGTTTTCGCGATCAGGTCACTAGGTGCGCTCGCTCGATCGCGTAGAGTCGCTTTGTTCTCGACCTGCGTGCACTCCGGTCACGTAGAGCACCGTTCGACGTGCATGCGTTTCTACGTGCATCGTGCGACGCCGCTCGAACAGAATAGAAATGAAACGAGACCGAGAGAACCGCGCCTAGATGCATTCGTTGTGCAACGAACGCGTTTAATGTAGATATCGGTGTAGAAAGAAAGAGGAGAGGGGAGGAGAGGAGAGGAGAGGAGAGGAGAGGAGAGTTGAGGAGAGGAGAGGAGTGGAGAGGAGAGGAGAGGAGAGGAGAGGAGAGAGGAGGTATCGCGAGGAGAAGGTAAGAGAAGGTAATGCTGGCCGGAAAGGCAAAGCGACGGATCCATTAGATTAATTGACTTCGGGAGCCAGCCGTGGCGCGTCGTGCTGCATGCACACAGAACAAGCCTCCCGAGACCGGCCCTAATACGTTTAATGTCAAGGTAAATTCGTCGCGACTTGTCCCAGCAGCGCACCGATCCGCTTTTAATAAAAATTCCGCGTTCGAAAATCACTCGCGGACCGGAATGCCCATCGGTGCAGGAGAAAGAGAGAAAGAGAGAAGGATAGCCGACCCGGAGCCAATTCCTCCTCTAGGCGAGAGAGAAACCCGAGTCCCCGAGGTTCCTGCCGCTTTTAAATTCCGCTCGGAAGTGCAATTGCCCGATGACTCGTATCGAGAGCTCGAACGGGGAACGCCGTTTTATCGATCCTCCGAGCCAGGCTTCGCGTATACGTGCATACATCCTTGACACGTTCCCTTTGCGCCGCTCGCGAGGCAAGATCAACCCAGTTAATGCTCGGGTTACGGTCTCTCGTGGCTAGATGATCGCAAAACGGGGGCCAGGGCGGCCTTTTGCCTTGCTTGCTCGAACAACGAACAACGAAGAAAGAAGAACGAAGAACGAAGCACGATGAACCAAGGACGAAGAACAAAGAACGAAGAACGAAGAACGCAGAACTCCTCGATCGATCGACGCAAGGAACGTGCTCGCTTTTGCTCGTCGCTTTTGGTCGCTTCCTCTCGGTACGGTGCGGTGGAGTTACGTTGCCGTTGCCAGCCGCTTTTCCGCTCCAGTTCGAGGAGCGGGTAACGACGCTCGCGACGCGTCTCGCTGATCGGAAAACATTGTTGCGCGGTTATTATGTGGGTCAAAACGGAAACGCGTCGCGGGTGACGGGGAGCGGCCGATCGAGAGATAGATTATAAATAATGAGCGCACCGAGCGAAAGAATTGGAGCACGGTACCCCAGAAGAATTCTGCAACTTCGGTCTACCGGTTTTCGCAAAGTTTGCAGGATCTGGTCAATCTAATTTAGTCCTTTGATCACCGACGTCGTCGGCAAGAGAAAAATTATTGTTCTCGAGCAATACCAATTTTTTTGGCGTCACTTTCAAAAAACAGTAACCATATGGACTTTTCTTCTTTAATAATCTTAACTCTTTGCACTCGTTACACAAATATAATGATGTAAAATTTTTCTTAAACAATAGTGTCGCAATTTTTAGTGGCATCTTTAGAGTCGCAGTTCGAGTGCGACTCGAATGTCTTAAATTTTCTTAATGTTTTTACTCTTTTAAATTGCTCCAACTCGTTTCTGTCGTAACTGCATAAAATCCACAGTCTATTTATTATTCATCCTGCTCTTTAGAAAGTGTAAAAATGAAAATTTGCAAGAAGTTGTATACCATGATGCACACCAGAAAAAAAAAATAGCGAAGGAGCACGCGACGAAGAAAAGATGAATAATAGAATTATCAAACGTGATAAGAATTAGTCCAAAGTACGATGTACAATAATACCTCGGAATAAAAATGTTTAATAAACTGTCTTGTAGACGATCAAGACACGATGTTCTTTTATTTAGCACCGTTAGCAATCCAGGCTCGTCCTGACTGGTCAGGTTTCATCGGGATTGAACTATTCCTTATACATAGCTCGAAAGGCCCGAGCGTTTCAGTGAATGTACATTCGTACAGTCGATTAGCGCAACTTTTTCCCCGAAGCTCGTGAACCAGGTAAAGGTGACGCGTTCCCAGTGACAAGGCGCGCGTCATCGCTACCGTTACTACCGTCATTCAACGAATCACGAGCCTCCCCTGTCGAAACGATGCCTAATGAGAGCGCGCTAGTTCAAACAAACGATCAGTCTTCGAGCAATCTGTTCGACCTCGATCGTAACGCCTTATTATTGCGATTTTTGATCAAGATGGTTCTAGTTTTCAAGCTTGCTTTTGCACGAATTTATGGGAATCTTTTTCTGAAAAACTATTGGACCTTGTGCAGTATAATTTTCGAAACATATTTATTGTTATTTGAAGTCCATGCGTGATATTTTTCAAGGGAAAATAATCAAAATTAAAGGAGTTTTATATTTTTTTCTATAGAGTATGTTTCAAGAAACGCGATTGCGAACCTTCTATGATTCTGGCGGTATCCTTCAGAGAAACGCTGTTTCTTTTCGTTTAATGGATCGAATCGGATCGGATAGGATCGGAAACATCGTTTTCCGCTTCCGCGAATGCGAGTGCCAAATGTTCCGTGTAGAATCGAGACATAACATTCTCGCTATTTCTTGCGGATTAACATTTTCACGGGCGCCGCGCGCCGCGCCGCGCCGGTCCTCGCGCGTTGCCGATATTATTATTATTTCGCACAGAAACGCTGCGAGTCTTTACCCTTCGATTTATCGATCCTCCAAACCCGTGTAATCAATGCGAAGTGGGTGAACACCGCGCGGCCTTGGCATTGCGTGAAGAATAAAAGCCGACTCGAAACGGTGTATGTACCTCGTTGATCTCGCTTTCGGAAATTCGTTTTGCACCCTTTCACCCACGGAAAATAGTCCATTTCGATTGCTTGTCAATCTTTTCAATCGTATCTCGGAGCGTGACGTATCGATCTTCTTGTTCAGAATTGATCGGCCGTCAATCGAACTTTACAGAACTAAATACTTGAACGAAGGTTTTTGAAACAACGATGAAAAATGGCACGGCAAAATGAAACGACGAAAATCGTGAAACGAATAAAAAAAAACTTGCAGTATCCGATCGAACAGGAAGATTGGAAGTAGAAAATGAGCAACAGAAGATTAGCGCGGTAAAAGACGATATACATACATAGGTACATACATAAATGTATACCATATTGCTGCCTCTGCGCAAGATGCTCGAAAGGAAGGGGGCGTGGCGTCGTGGCCCTCGCAGCCAAAAATCACAAAATCCCTGAAAAACTTGTACTATCTGATCGAACATGATATCCAAGCGTTTCGAACCGATACCGTGAGATCGCTGTTGCGGTGATCTCACCGTGACGACGGTGATTCCGAGAAGGAGAACCGGCTGTGAGCGTAGTCGAGCTCCGTTACGTAATTGCACCGGGGAACGATACGCCGCGCCGCGCCGCGCCGCGAGATGAAAAAGAGCTCGAGTTTTCCCTCGGCGCGCGCGATTTCTCTTCCAAGCGACCGGGTGCCGAATCCTAGACCTAGGCTTTCATGACAATTAACAGCGCGTTTAGGTTTCGGGCACGAAGGAATTCTCCGCCGATCGAAGGCAGCCCGGTTCTCCTTGAGATGCGAGTAATTCGCAAAAAAATTCCGCAGCTCTGTCGCGAGTCTAGTGGATCTTTCGGAGCAGAGCGAAACCCTCCGAGCTTCGAGAGTGTGCCGCAAAGCAGTTTTCGATGGATCAGCACAACGCCGATCCGCAGTTCGGGAAAATTCGGCGCCGACGATGTTGATCTAAAAGAAGTCCTCGATAAAACGTGGTAGAGAACGATCGTTCAACGATCAAATTTTTCGACTAGAAAACGCTCTTGAAGTCTCCACGAAAGAATAACATTTCCTCCGTAACGTCGCGCGAATCGGGAACAATGGGGATCGCTCGAGGCATTCTGGTTGGCTGACTCGAAGCGGTGGGGATAGAAACGCAACGCTTAGGGCGGAGACAAGTGCGACAGTACGGTGGGGTTAAATTTATTAAACGCTTCTTCTTCGGGAAAAAACTATGATGTATATGTATGTACTACGGTTCACGTAGGAGGAAACTTGCCATTCGAAAGTCATCAGCGAAATTTCAGCGAGAAAATTCAGAAATTGTTCAAAACATATACAAATATATTCTAATCACTTTCATGAAGTTCTGTAAACCATTTATTTTTCATACCACGTCAGATATTAATTTTTTTAATGGTAATGTATGTTTAATAGCGTTCGAGATTCAATATCTAATTAAAGTATGATATGACAATTTATTATATGGATTTGATTAACAATTTTTTTTTTTTGTTAGTTTTAGTATTCGAGTCAGATTTTAAAACAGGTTTAAAAGAGATTCCAATCAGATTATTCGTTATTTATAATACGTTTGGTAAAAAGATTGACTTATATTCAAAACTATTTCCAGATATATTCATAAATAAAGGTTCAGCTAGAAAAGTTCGCAAGAGTGATAAATTAGTTTCGAAGCAATAACTGTTGGAGTTGTAAGATTCGGCTTCCTGAGAATCGATGTGTCCTCCGACCGGAAAATCCTAAATTATATATAATACAATGGTTAACTATATATATATCGGAGGACACATCGATTCTCAGGAAGTCGAATCTTACAACTCCAACAGTTATTATATATATATATATATATAATAGTTAAAAAATATTTTCACAATGGTTTAACAACAATCATATGGTTAGGAAGCGAAAAAACATCTGAAAAACAAAAAAAAAAAGGTTGACCCGGACGGGAATCGAACCTGGTCCAAAAAGTCATCAGCGGTTCCGCAATCGGAGACTATAGCCGCTGCACCAACCGGCACCGTTGAAAGTATCTTCGAAATATTCGAATACTATAACGATTTAGTAATATTTTCGTTTTTTGTACTACGCAACTTTTAAAGTCTGGAAAATATTTCTCTGAACGTAGCAATGTTTAATATAACATAATATATTTTTTTTAATTCAGAGAAGATAGATGTAACTTAGGAAAAACGCCGAAAAAAGTGGTTTTTATTTTTTTCAACTATGACGCACCACTCTCAGGGATTTGAAAAAAAAAATTGAACATAATACTTATGATAATATTTCATTTATGAATTAAATCTGTAGGTGTGCTCTTTCGATTTCTATATGAAATCTGCATTTTATCGATTTTTTTCGTGTTTTTCGCGTTTTACAACCAGAGTTTGCAACGGAAAAATCTGAAAATGGTACCTAATATGTGGCTTATTATCCAGAATGTGTCAGAATTTTTTCAGAATTTTTAACTGTCAATAAATAGGGAAAATGGGCCAAAAGCTGGTTTTTCGATTTTCCTCGATAACTAAATACCCTTACAGATGAGATACGGGGCTGTAACTAGGCAGATCGGGTTTTTTTGGGTAGGCTATCGAATAGCCAAAGCTCGATTAAAAACTCGTCGGGGGCAAATTTCACCACGAAACCCGGCTATATAGCCTTACTCTCGAGCCGCGAAAGAACTCGAACCGTGTTGGGTGAAGCCCGATACGCGTGGTTGATCGATCGTCGAGTACTTTTTCGACAGCGATTGTGTCGCGTCGGCGCGATCTTATCCGGCTTGTTTTTAGTTTTTAGCCGGCCGTATCATCTTTATTGTGTGAACGGGACAGAGGCGCGCGTGGCCGTGCAAGGTTAGCGTCATAACCGAGCAAATTGGGCTCTATAGCTGCATATCGTAGTCTGACGCTTGTTCCGTGTATCGAGTGCGATTTTACGCATCGTTCAAAGTGCGGCGAACGGTCGTCAAAAAATATTCAGCATACAAATTCATTTGTTCCATTCGCAATTCGCCAATTTCTTCTTATAAAATCAGTTGCCATTTCTGCACGTAAAAGAACAACGAATTTATAGATGCCGCTACAAAATTATGAAGAAGCATGATTTAATTGATGCATTTAACAAATTGACCGTTCCACGTATCAACTGGATAAAACGCGGCATGATAACAAACGAACAATAACTTCTTTCAACGGGGTACTCAATTTTTCTGAATCTTCGTGTCTCGCAAACAGACAACGAATTCCCACCAACCATGAAAGAACCATACAGCTGAATTCGAACAGGTTCGCAAAGTTCAGCGAGATTCTTCGGCGATCCAATTAAGGGGTTAAATAAAGAAGAACGTGTTGACTCTGTTCTGGCCGTAATGTGTTCGTTCTCTCGCAGGTCTCTTTTATGGTTACACGGATATTGAGAGGCCATTAGCGGGGCGGCGGGGCGGCGGGGTTGGCGGGGCGGCGCGGCGCGGCGCGGCGGTGGCCGGGATGGCGGGATGGTAAAGAATAAGGTAAGAATAATGTAAAAATAACCATAGGCTGGACCTCGCGTGGAAAGAGAACGAGAGACGAACGTTCTCCCACCTACCTGTGCCGGGGAAATCGTGCGAGATTTTCTTGTTTCGCGCGATGAAAGTCTTGGCTTGAGTCGCTCGAGTCGCTTACGAGTCGAGGGAAAACAGGTGTCGATTTCTCTGTTCCGCAGTTTTCGATTCTGAGTACCAGACTCGAAACTTCGTTCTTAAGCTTTTACCGTAACTAAAATCAGGGTCTGGGTTAGGCCAAATCGGGTGGACACTTTTAAAAAATTAAAAAACTATTTTTAAATCTAGCCCAAACGACTTTTATCGTTTCGAGATGTTAGAAGAATTAATTTACTAGGATGCGATTAATGGTCGGAAAAATCCGAATATTTCCGAATGCCAGAGGCGGCTGCGCGAAACTTTGCGGATTCTTTCGCATAAGCGCGTGGTCGTTCCACGAGGTCAACCACGCCGCGCAGGTTTCCTTGTGTAGGTGTAAGTCGGCCTGAGAACAATTGCCAGAAATCAAGCAGAAGTCTCGTGCGAGAAGCTGCGGGGGTTCGGGGACAATTGATTTTCTACGGTCGTCGGCACTGCCATTTATGGCAGCGACCGGTCCCCTCCCCCAGTCTTCCTGCTACCTGTACGAGCAGTCGGATACAAGGAGATTCGGGCCCGAAGAAAGCCCGTTTTCGCTGTCTCATCGACTGTTCGATTCCAACTATTCCGAGAATCCGATACACGGACTCGGAGCAATTCAATTCCGCGTCACGATGCGACGCGATGGCATGCGATTCGCCGCGATCGGATGCGATTCCGCACCGCAACCGATAAATTGCAACGTCCTCGGCTTCGTGAACGCCTCTCCCCGTCTCCCGTCTCCCGTCGCCTGTTCCTACGGTTTCGAACGAAAAGACTGCGATATCGCCATCTAGCGTTGCCTTGGCTCAACGTTGCGAAACCACTAGACTATAGACGCTCGATCGGTATGTACCAGGATTTTTCGCACGAGGTGCTTCTTGCCGATTAGGCTGATGATTTTTTCGACTTTCGATTTTTCTAGTCTTACCCATCGGAACGATCGTTCGGTGAGAAAACGATGCCTGCCAATTTTGGAAGCGATCGGACAACGGGAACGCGCATTCGCGTTAATTTTAATGTTAGAAGCGTCTACTTCCATAATCCGCCCATCCATTTTATTCCAAGATTTATTTCATGATCTAGCCGGCGAGAAACTGAGAAGAGACTTTTGAATCCACAAGATTTTTCGGAGAAACGGGTACATATTCCCATTCAGTTTTCCCGGTTCATCGATGGTGCGTCTGCTCTCAATTTTGATTCATGGTGCGCCTGCTCGAGTAACCCGAGATCTACCGCAGATAGAATGATTGTTCTCGGGGTGGGCCGAATTTCGAGTCAGGTGAGACAGTGGCATAACCGTGGCTCGTCGTTAAATGGACGAGCGACGAACGACAAATTGCGTCAGGGTCCGGCGAATTGGCGGAATGCCGTGGACTAAATTCACGCTCAACGAATAATTTTCTGCGTGTACCATATAACACTCCGAAGAAAATGGAATAGCTAAACTTAGGTGTCAGCTAATACGAGCGAACAACGACCAGCCGATAACCGATAACCCATTGATATCGATCCAACCCCCTTCGGACCGTGTCGCGACACGTGACAATCGAATGATCGAGCCTGCAGTTCTCCTCTCTTCCGGATAGTATAATACAATTTCTCCATTTTCCTCGGATGCTCGATGCGTCGAGCGGTTAACGTCGTTCTCGTTCTTCGATTTCAAATTGAACTTTCGAAGCGCGACAACTATGTATGTACGTACTATGTTATCCGGCCGACCATTCTTATAACTAGACTACGAATCTTGTTGGAAAATCAAAATTGTCTGTGTCAATTACACCGAGTAGAATCCAAATCAAAGTTCATCTCTTCTTCGTATAATTCTCAGTCTTGAACTTGCTAGAGAATTGTTTGGAATGTTTTGAGCGCGCGTGTCATCGGTAGTACACGTGCCACGGAACGTGTTAATTCGTTTAGTGTTCATTCTCAACGAATCGACAAATGAGAATCGAAAACAGAGCGTCGGATGATAGAGGATCGCTTCGATCCTTAATCCGAACACGTGCCTTGGTGCGGTCGTTGCGATCCAATTATAATAGTCTATTCGTGGGTTGAGTAGAAAAACTACCCCAATGACTACCCCAAAGTCCGTGACAGGTACCGGGTCAATGAAAAACGACTCGCAATCGCACCGTTATGCTATCGACAAGAGAGAACTGTTCCACCAGCTCCCGAAGAAAAGGGTTGAAAATCGCGAGTCAACTTGGTCAAGGGGTTAATAATTTGCAGCGAGAGAGCCGCGTTATCGCTTTAGCAATTGCAGGGTGAAGAACCTGCAACGGGTCGTGTTGACCTGTCGAGTGGTATCTAGCAGCGTCGAGCAACTTTTTTGCGAGAAGAATCGCGAGTCCTAGAAAACAAGGTAGGTAGGTAAGCCGTTGGTCGCTGCCGAGAGGGTGCTACCGGTGGCCACGAAGTGGCTGCTTCGTCGTCGACTAGAATTAAGCTTAACGAACAATTGCGGACCGTAACGATCGAAGAGAAGGCGAGAAGGAGAGAAGGCGAGAAGGAGAGAAGGAGAGAACGGGAGAAGGAGAGAAGGAGAGATGGAGAGAAGGAGAGAAGGGAAGAAGGAGAAGTCGAAGAAAAGTCACGAGAGAGACACGAGGGAAACCTCTCCTCGCGAGTCATGTACGAATGCATCGTTCGCAAACGACTCGCGGCGCGGCGCGGCGTGGCGGCGGTCATGCGCGGCTTGTTGCTTAATTCGTCGCGATTAGAAGCTGCCGTTTCGTCACGAGAACGAACCTGTAACGCGAGTCGCGCGCCGAGTCATCGAGAGTCATCGCGGACACACGCTCGTTTCTTTCCTGGAACGAGGCGGAATCGAAGCGAGCCACCGCGTCTCGTTTCCTCGACACACGACGCTAATTAACAGGGTCGATAGCGACCTCTCTGTTAACGTTAGCCGTTTGGGTCAGGGTCAACGTCAACATCCCCGGATCAACTAGACGGAGCAACTACTGCGACTCGTTTTGGACTTGGCGGACGCGTTGCCATCGCGCGCTTCCTAGTACGGCAATACGGGCTCTTTGCCCTCGAAAGCATTGCTTTCGAATCCGAAGAATAAACTGCCAAATGTACGGGGGGTTCGATGTCGCCGATATAGGATTCGATATCTTGAACTCTCTCGGTGGGCGTGGCTGCGCGCTCTTTAGTCACTGGGGGGGGGGGGGGGCAGTCTTTGCTCTCTGAACTCCGCATCCCCTGACAATCCTACTCCGAAAATCACAAAGTCTCCCTACTCTGAATTTTTCTCCTTATACGTACTAGAAGAATCGTTGGATGTCTAGCTTGCACCCTGAGTAAGACGTAGCTTCGTTGCTCTTCAGGGCGCCAGACCACTGCCTACATCGGACCGTTTACATACTTCCTAAAAATCTGATTCGAAAGACCACAATGTTCCTGAATTTTTCTGTTTATGTTGGAATAGTGTGATGCAATCTACAATGAAGATGTAGATTGTGTCCACCATGAGGGCGTGGATTCTTCGCTCCCGATTTCGACACAGCCAAACCAACGTCGACCGGGACAATCTGCGACCGTGTTTAAGGTACAATCTCAAATTTTCTAATGATCAGCTATCGAATATAAACGTTCGCCCGACCGATCGGCTTCCGCTCGTGTCGCCGAAGCGGATACTTGAATTTCCTAACCGGTAACGCGGTGGCGACCAGCCGATGTCACCGACCGTACCGTACTACCGAAACCATATTCGGCCGGTGTGCGCCCTATCCAAGGTTTACCGGTGGGATCAAATTGACCATCGACTGTACGATGCGACGCGACGATGGGGTTCGAGCGAGTCTCAAAAATTCCCTAAAATCAAAGTGACGCGTCGAATGAAATTGAAATTGAAACGATAAAATTTATTATTAGACTGCGGATTTCTATGCATAGTTAAAATTGTCCAAGTCAATTATACGAAACAGAAGTTAAACGAAAATGCATGGCCCCTTCTTATCGTTTCAACAAGTCGAAAATAATATAACATCGTTCGATGCTTCCGATTTCGCCCCACAACAGCTTTGTATTCTCCCGATCCATTTCTGTGATAAATGCATAAAATCCGCAGCCTGGTTATGATCTTCTCGAAGAACAGATGAGCACAGGTGAACGCGAAAGCTCGCGTTCTCGCGAGCCGTGTCGGGCCTAGTCGGGCCGGGAGAAAATTCGAAAGCAGGGAAAATCGGACGGTCGTTGAAACCAGTTCGACCGCCGACTGGTCGTCGTCGTCGTCGTTGTCGTTGTCGTTGTCGTCGTCGTCGTCGTCGTCGTCGTCGTCGTCGTCGTCGTCGTCGTCGTCGTGAAACATGTGCGATTGATGAAACAGCGTCTGCGCTGCCGCTGGCGAAAAAGAGAGGCTGCAAATCGCCGCGTGTACCTCGTCTCGACTGTGTGTTTTCTTGGCTGGTGGTGACGTTAGTACAGTGCAACACCCCGACCCGTTAACCAAAGACGTCACGAAGCACCACGAAATGACGCGACCGCGCCGCAACGGAACAACACTACCAAATGTATATTTATGCGCGATCACGATTAACGATTACAATCGCGAGTCACGATCTGCTCGGCCCGGAGTTTGCGGTAACCGAACGATCCAACATCGCGGGCTTTGCTTTTCATCTATTTTTCTGCTTTTTGTCACGGAACGATATCCGTTTCTTTTATTGGTAAACCTGCGGGGCTACCTTCCGATTTCGTTAATTTTTGATATTTTGTATAAATCGATATTTTCCCGTTTAGTTTCCGAGATATTCGCGGTAACGGCTATACTATCCTGCAAACGAAAAAGTTGTTCGAAACGTTGAGATTTATAACGTATCGAAAAACCATCGAAATCGGAATGTAGGTAGGTAGGTAGCTGTTCTGCAGGCTCTCACCCCCTTTTATTTCTCCCCGTTTATCGCGATCATGGTGGTCACCGCAAAATCCGTGCACCGATCGCTGAACCGCGTACCCTCAACGCGTTTCGCGTGACAAAGCACATTATCGATCGACGAAACGGTGACAAGGCTCCCGATGGAACGCGATTCGATTTTTAACCGCATACGATCGATTCCGTTTCGAGAAAGACCGGATGTAGGCGCGGACACGCGAACGCGACATCTTCGGGCGCCAGGCCCGCTCGATCGATTACAACCGTCGCTAATGAAATTCTAGGTGCACCAGCGGCAGTTTTGGCAAGCCTTGACACTAGATTCGCCGACACTGATTGTGCCTACAGTTGGCTAGTAAATTCGGAGTACGTCTCTGTGGAAATGCTGTTTCGTAACGTATCGAACAAGTACGTATACAACACGTAGGACCCTCGAAGCTCGAACGATTCGAAAGGCAGCTCCGAGGCGCCACTAAAAATTCTTATATCACTGTTCCAAATATTTTTCAAATTATTAAATTCGTTTGCATCTTACGAATGAGTAAACATTTAAGTATTGCACGAGTAAATTGGGACATTGACATGCATAAAATGAACAAAATAATATAGAATGAGAATATTCTATTAAATTTACAAAGGGTTAATAAGATTAATAACTTGAATAAAAGTTGGTGAAATTGAAAAAAAAAAAAAAAAAAAAAATGGAATCAACTGGAGTGTTCATTGATTTTCGGGGAACATTCGGATGGAAAAGGGTTTATCGAGGGTGCCCGGGAATCTACCATAGCGTGGAGGGAGTCGAAAGGCAACAGTTTGCGTTTCAAGGGATAGTTCCAAGTTTCGCTGAGAATGAGACGCGAAGGTGGAAGACGTAGCGAATTTGTCGCGCGAGAAACTTCGTCACCGTTTCGGCCCCGAATTTGCAAACAACGAATAAAACGGACATTACTGTAAGCGGACTTTCGCCAAACGGTGGAACTTACTTTGGAGTTTGTGACGTGGTCGGCCGGCACTGATTCTGGAACGGTTTGCAGAGTGCTCCGCATACTAGCGGACATTGTAGGCCAGCCAGTTTCACTGCCTCAAACCCTCCGACGCTTTAACGGTGCGACCTCTTCCCCTACGCCTGGAACAGAACAACGTGTGCACGCGTGAACGATCGGCAGACGATGCGCTATCAACATTATCAACAAAGATCTTGTCCAGCTGTGGAACCGCGCATCCGTTCCCAAATGTTCCGTGAATTTTGTTTTTAAAAAAAACTTCGGGACAAACTCATACATACATGCGCGCTAATGCACAATACATATAACGAAATCATGAAAATTGTTTAAACAGTATATACATATGTATTTTATGTGGCGGTAAATCTACACTAACTATGTACCAAAAATTATGTAGAAAGACGGTACAGTTCCAGCCATAGGAGATACATACATATATATGTATACAGTATTTTTAAACAATGTTTTCATAGCACAAAGGTCAAAGGTTAATTGGCCCATTAACCCGACTTAATTTGTAAGTTCCTCTATCGAGAACCGTGATAAGATAAAACGAGATTAATCCTTGTCGCTTCGAGCGATTCTAAAATGTGATCGGCAACCTCAACAACTTCAAATTAAAGCTCTCGAATAGCAAAAATCTTATTCGGACGAGAACACTCGAAAACGCCAGGGAACGAATGTTCCGCGATCACTGGACAAAGGGTCTTTACGCAAAATAAAAGATAATAGAGTTCTTTCTTAACCCCTTGCGCTATAACATCGAGTCAGACTCGCGACGAAGATTCTGAACAGAGTCTGATAACTATGTATGTGTGTTATTAATTTCCTTTTAACCGAAGTAAAATTCTATTTTGTCGATGTAATACGGTACAGCTATAAATTTTCTTCTTCTTTCAAGAAATTATAAACTACGAAAAAGTTCTAAAGTGACTGTTTCGCGAGGGAGAACGGATCTAACAGAGTCGGCGAGGCGTAACGATTTTTCTGCAGAACGTTTCTTTGCGAAATACTTTGCAGAAACGTGCCGAGTCACCGTGGGTGTCGTCTATCGAGCGAACAGGAAACGATCGACGACGTTCGAAAGGTTCAAGTGCACGACGAGATAGGTATGTGTGTCGGCCGTCTTCTTGCTCGTTTGCGGGCTCCCGTGAAAAACAAAGTCCCGCTTATGGTTTATAGGAACGAGCGATAACGGTGCATCCGGTCCATCCGCGATCACCGGACTGCTCTTTATTAATTGGTATACGCGGTGAACCGTGCGTTCAATTAGAACAGAGCCGTCCTCGCTTCTCGGCCAA
This sequence comes from Lasioglossum lativentre, assembly GCA_916610255.1. NCBI lineage: Eukaryota > Metazoa > Arthropoda > Insecta > Hymenoptera > Halictidae > Lasioglossum > Lasioglossum lativentre. The sequence continues at coordinate 313,943 of OU744356.1, read as the reverse complement.
CGTTATACATACATATATGTATGTATGTATGTATGTATGTATGTATGTATGTATGTATGTATGTATGTATGTATGTATCTCGAGCTTGCCTCGCGTCTCACCGTCTCACCACGTCTCGATGGCGAGCTCGCGATCAATTGGAACCTCGAGCAGAAACGATACCGTTTCACCCGACCGATGCGGTGCCGGGTCCGTTTCGACCCGAACGTACCCGACGTACTCATCGATGGATTCGCTCCGCGACTCGTTTCTATCAATTTCTCTGAAATTATCGCTGAATTTTATTCCATCAAACCGATCGAGTGCTTTGGCATAACACTTATGGAAAAAACTGCGGATATATTTTTTTCCAATACTTTCAACAAGTGAATCTGTTGCAACAAAGAGGGCATATCTCTATCGTTTCGGTAACTGTAAAATAAGAAATCGATCATTTAACCATGATAGGTTCAGCGTTACAACGTCGATACAGTTCTCCAAGGATATTCAATATTCGAAAAAATCCTGGTCCGCAAAGGGTTAATCGAGTGAATGGTTCTGGCGCGGAAGATGGCGCGGAAGATGGCGCGGAAGATGGCGGGGTTCGAAGGTTCGGGAAATAGTGAAATTGATTGTTAGGCGAGCGAATTGCAACGAGTGCCCGTCCCCACGAGCCCGGCACGGTATTTTCCGCAGGACCAATGGCGTGGCGAGGGTTAATCAAGCGCCGAAGTCGATTATAAAAGGGAATGGATCGGTTTCGGGACTGAACGCGAGACAACGTTTTACGATCGGTCGTAAAGGAGGACACGTAAAGGTGCCCTCTGTTGCATTAGGTCAGCCATCGAAACCAGCAGGATAAACTTATACAGGTAGGCGCGAGCGAGTGAATCATACCTTGCAGTCCGCCATACTTCGCGATGGATCATCGGTGGCAACTTCGACTCTCGTTTGTCTGACCGAGTTCGCGATTATCTTGTCTACCGGCGGCGGCGACGGCGACGGCGACGGCGACGACGGCGAGTATGTATTTCATAATTAATTTGTTAAGTCTATAGTCCATGGCTGAGGATTTTTTAATAGATCTTTCAACGGTAATAGCAATTTTAACCGTCCGTCGCGTCGTCGGCAACTTGGGTCGTTTATAAAGCGAAATTTCACTCTTGAATTTATATCTTTTCATCTTCATTATCACGTTTTTTTTTTCTTAATTGTGAATGATAAATTTTAATTTTGCTGTTAACGAGAGAATTGAACCCTTGGTACAAAACTATAAGGATATATGCAGTGAAAATGTAATGGTAACCGAGATATTCCCTATAAATGATTTTTAATGCAGGTGATGCTCAAAATGTTATTATAATTAATACATTTGCGTTGTCGATCGATAAATGCAAGTGATACGCATCGAAGCGTTGATACATAATATGTATATTAGATGGACACATGAATTTTTGGCCCTTGCAATTAATCGCCGGTAACTTTATTTTTAAGTCCAGTCTTTTATCCTACAAATTGGACTTCATACGTGTACAGTATAATGAACGATGAAGATTTTTTTAATTGTAAATAATAAACAAATTCTCGAAGAAATGGCAAAGAATTAATCCGTACAGCTAATACAGTAATCGCTCGATGGATGCAAAGCCCTCGGGTAGGAGCGTGTGCAACTATCGTGCCCAGATATGTACTACATATTTTTTGCGACATCAAAGACCGCGCCGTACGTTTTAAAAGGACAGCGAGTCTAGACACGGCCAGTCTCCTGTTTACATAGTTTGCATCTAAAATAACCGATACACGATTTTAAAGGCTTCTGTCCATTTGAGAGTTTCTATCGATAGTTCTCTCAAGAGAGTACACACTCGCTTATACAAGAATTACACGTAGAAGATGCACAACAATTTAAAAGTTTTTTATGAATGAATGCGGTGGGTCATTCGGAGTACCGTTTCGAATTTTGTTCAAATTTGAATATGTGTAGTCTTTAGTGACCTATGAAAGAATCTCGAAGGGTTTTTCGATATCTTTGAGAGACTGTTGATTTTACAGACGTGTGAGAAAAGGTGGCAACCTTTTTTCATTAAATTATTTTCCCATGGTAACTTGCATCTTCGCTTTTAATTTTTGCCGACAGTCGCGATCGCTGTCTCTTCCTTTTCACTCGCTATCCTCTTCTAAACCACTAGACACAGTTGAAATTATATCGTGCTTAGCATCATTTTAATCAGAAAAATACCAGAAATAAGTTGGTGAAAATCCCATAAAAAAATAATGCAAAATGAAGAAGTTTTGTAATTGGGTTGGTAGTGGTTCACACCGATATACCCGACTCGGGATGGGATTACGCCGCATGTTTACACTGCTCGGCGACCGAGGCATTGGAGGGGACATTTTTTTTGCATCTATCGCGCCTCGCTGAATTTCGTCCATCGAGCGATTACTGTACATTAGGGTGGACCTTATTTTTCAACCAAAAAATTTTGGACAGGGCTCCCCCCAATATTGTTCCATGTCATGAAAACATGATATATCCAAAGTTTTAGACCAATCGAACGTCGGGAAGGCGTGCCTCATCGAGGTCAAAGGTCAAGAGTAAAACTTATTTTTCGACCAAAAAATTTTTGGACCCCCCCCCCCCCTCCCAAAATATTGTTCCATGTCATGAAAAAATGATATATACAAAAGTTTAGATCAATCGGACGTCGGGAAGGCGTGCCTAATCGAGCGCGAATACAGTATACTGCAGTATGTACTATACTCTTCACATTGAACGCGCAGTTACTTCTATTTCAAAACTTCGCGCTCGATTAGGCACGCCTTCCCGACGTCCGATTGATCTAAAATTTTGGATATATCATTTTTTCATGACGTTGAACAATATTGGGGGGGGGGGGGGGGCGTGCCCAAAATTTTTTGGTAAAAAAATAAGGATTACTCTTGTCCTTTGCGCTCGATGAGGCACGCCTTCCCCTTATCCGATCAACTTCAACTTTTGCAGGAATTATTTTTTTTACCCAATAGCACAATTTTGAAAGGGGGGGGGGGGGTGTGAAAAAAATCTCGCAAAACAAATTTCACAAGATAGAGCTAAGGTCCACCCTATTGTACATGTATTCAGCCATTTTCTTCCGAATCCGCGTAATAACAACTCCATGGAAACAAGTTTTTCTTTTATTTATATATTTTATCGATTCTATTCGATCCAAAACTTGTTCGTATTTTGACTAGTAAATTGATGGTAACCGGTTCGACAAGTTCATCAGGTCATTTCGGAGTAGCTTAAGCGCGCAGGTCAGGGTTAGGCGATCGCGTGAAAACTGGAAGCCGTCGATACAGCACGGAAAACGAAAATACGCCACCTCGAACGAAACAAGGTTGGCGAAAGTTGCTTCTCGGCATTGACGGATTATTAATCCCGTCGAGAGACAATTACCTCTGCCACCTCGCCTACGACGTAGAAAAAACTAGCAAAGTTAGTTGCTCCGTTATCGACAAGTTGTGTGTCATCGTCGACAAATTTCTAGAGCGGCAAGTAACGAACTATGTCGCGGTACTCGTTTACTCGATCGAAGCTTCGAGAAGCGTCTTCATCCTCGAGTACGTGAAACGAAGATGTTTCATTTAGCAGCTTGGGGTCTTCGAAATATTGGTTCGTCGATGATCGATATTATAAAAATGTAAATACGTCAAGGGACGTATATGACATTTTTTAACAAATTGCTAGTACGACTCGCACGATGATGGACGTGTTGCGAACAATGTTGTAATTAATCGCTAAAAACGACATATTCATTGATCAGTCAGGACAGTATTCGCGACTAGGAAGCAGGTGTCCAGGGAACGAAGAGCTAGACGCTTCGGAAATCCATAACGTTCGATATAATCAATACATATATGTACCGAGTATGAGCGGCCGCCTTGCCGATAGGCGATTTCATGGTCCGTGAACGGAAAAGGGTGCTGTGGCCGGTCGTGGTCGGTAGGAGATATTTTCGAATCGCGAGGAACGTGATTGCGCGTAATTTCCTTGCTTGCAAGAGTTGTGTGTTGCGCGGCCCGCTGCTGCTTGGCCGCCGCGCCGCGCCGCCGCGCCGCGCGCCGCGAAACATAAACTAAACAGTGAGAGGACCGACACACTTCCGCCTTCGGTCGACCGCCGTGCAACACAAAAGCCGCAAACAGGTCGGATGTATACAGTATACGGTATTAAAGCCGTACATAACCAGGAGAAACTCGGCCCGCAACGTTGTGAAACGGGCCCTCGAATTCAGTCCGCGGACAACGCGAGAAAAATGTGGGCTCGCCAAACCTCCGCTCCAACCAAAAATACTCGACAAAACTACTCGACAACAAAATCAAACTAAAATGGCACATTCGGATATTCCCGTGGAATCCACATTCATGGAATCTACAATCTTTTCAGACCATACCGACAGTGGTTCGAGTAATGGTAGCTAAACCTATAGCTGACAATGAGATCCAGAGGATAGAAGTTTGCACGAAAAGCGAAGTTGCTGGACATAGCGACAGTGATTCGTAAAGGACAATCAAAAGAATACATACGGACGACAACGTCTCTAAACTTTCGAGCCTAAAATCATTCATGGATAGATGGAGAAAAGTGAACGAGTAGTCAATTCCGAAACGCGCCGCTACGCATGTACAAGAACAATTCTGAGAAGTAATTTGGAACAGCAGCAAAATTAAAAGAATCGAACAGTATCTGTACAGTATCATTACTTTCGACCTACTAAAATTAACAAGAGAAGAAAGACATTGCTAAGTGGCTTCTGTTTTTCATAACAGATACAGGTAACGTTTAATCCGCAGTCTACCGATAAGAAGATCGTGTTCGAAAGCGAACGTGGAGCAAGCAGGACATTCCAGCAAACTGTCCGATATGTCCATTCCTGACATATGAACAGAGCCTGACGATACGGGGACAGAGTCGACGGTGATTCGAAATTGATTGGCCGACATCGGATGGGGGAGCGGTAGCGGGTCCGATCGCGTGCGTCAGCGAAACAGGTGTTTCGAATACGCTTTCATTGGGCGAGCACCTGCGAGAACATCGCCGACTAATTATAGCAGCAGCGAGCGCAAGCGCTAGCGCTAGCGTGAGAATCGCTGGGGCGCGTCGGCCTCTGCGTAACGGAGAAAAGTTTGCCCGCGAAACTGATTGGGGGCGTAGGCAAACGCCGTCAGCTAGAATCGTGTCGTCTCTTAAGGGCTATTCTGGTCTAGAACTTGGAAATGTCAACATTTTTACGAGCACGTTACCTTCAAACGCTTATGTATTAGGGGTGTGCGCCTAGCGTTCGGCACGCGTTACAGAAAATACAGAAAAATTTTTGGGATCCTCAAACTTGACTCCATCCGACCGCAAACTCCGAACTTTAGAAACTTTCGGGTCCCGATCAACTTTCCCGACCCGGCCTGTATACGAAATCTCGAGTTCTGCGCCCACTTAAAAAAACGCTGATCACTTCTGTGAATGAAATGGATGACACGCGGCATTAAATGTGCAGTAGAATTGTACACGAACATTTAGATGAACCTGTCGGGAGACAAGTTGGTTCGCATAATCGGATGGTTCGTATAGTAGGAGTACACCATATAGAACACATTATCGACCGGCGATTATTTCGTAATTTTTGAAAATCCATGGATAAAGACTTTTTTCCAATGGCTACATACAAAATATTATACAATAGAATAGAATATAATATCATTTCAATTTAAAGGGAATTAATAGCATACAAGGGTGTCCCACACGATTTTGACATTTTGATTTTCTCGCTATTGTTACTAGTAGCAAAAAATGTTTCACCGGAGGCTTGAATGGTATTGAGTGGAGCATATTTTGATGTTATTAGTTTTTTCGTGAGTGGACGCGTAAAGGTCATATGTATAAAGGTCAACTTGGTTTTTTTTTAATGAAATGAGGTATTTTTTAATACACCAATCGATGCAGATAGACATTTGTTACAAAAAAGTACTAACCTATATATGTCGAAAAGTTAGTAGTTCAGCAGATATTTTAATTTAAATAATTCTAAAACACCATTACTGTGGCACTAAGAGACTTTAATGGTTTAAAAAAATTTAATTTAATATGGTCGACGGTAACGGTGTTTTAGAATTATTTAAATTGAAATATCCCCTGAACTATTAATTTTTTCACATACATACGTTAGTGCTTTTTTATAACGAATGTCCAGCTGCATCGATCGATGTATTAAAAAATATCTCATTCCATTTAAAAAAGCCAAGTTGACCTTGATACGACCTTTACGCGTCCACTCACGAAAAAACTAATAATATCAGAATATGCACCACTAAATACCATTCAAGCCTCCGCTGAAACATTTTTTGCTACGAGTAAGAATAGCGAGAAAATCAAGATGTCAAAATCGGGTGGGACACCCTACTATATATGTACACGTTTAACAGAATCTGTTCGATATTGAACAATCCTACAAAGGGATTGATAAAATATTTTACCAAAGAAGGTGATCAATGGAACCACCGATGTTTGTAGCGAGTGTGTCGAAAAAATTCCGAAAAAGGGCTAGAAAGCTAGATAGCGAGCAGCTAGACTCGAACTTAGGCTGAAGTACATATAGTAGCCACCTGTGGCTGTCGAGGGTGGCGGACACGATCGGCGTAAGAATGCAGGTGCGAGGCAAACGTTGCCAGTCGAAACTGGGCTAGTCAGAGTCGCGGAAAATTAGGTGCATGGCCATCCCTAGGAACTGGGTCAGCGGCACAGGCGCGCAGCTGCGAGCTGCGTCTTCTCGATCCTCGCGGATTTCTTCGTTGTTTCGCGCGTTCCTATTGACTCCGTTTCCGCGATCTGTTCTCGAACCAACGCGAATCGGCACCAACTGGAAAACGGACGAATAACGGATCCGTTTTGAAAAACGAGCAACCGGAGAAGCTCTGCCGCGATCAGTTGTTGCTCGAGGAGAAGGAATTCCTTCGGGTTCGCTTCGCTCTCCGACTTGTTCCGCTTGGTGGTCTGGTTTTGCCACAGCGCGGCGCGGCGCGGCGCGAACGTTGTTACATAAACTCGCGAAACAGGGATTCCATAGCGTAATCCAAGAATAAATCGCCGGCTGTCGGGGTAACGATGAACTCTCCCGTTAAAAGAGACGATTCTGTCCGGTCGATGTATCGAGCGGAACCGGAGAAAGGGAGCAGAGCGTATCGACGCGTTTCGTTTCGACTCGTTTCGTCCCGTTTCGTCTCGTTCCGTCTGGTTCCGTCTCGTTCCGTCTCGTTCCCCGAATACAACACCATCGATTCGAACGTCGGCGCACGCTGGCTGCCGGAAAACCCGATAATCTTGATCGAGAAGTCAATCCATGCGTCGCGTCGCATCTCGTCGCGTCGCGTCTCGTCTCTCTCGACGCTTCCCCGGAAGCGCAATCACGCTAATGGCTCTCTGTATATTCGCCCAGCCGAAAAGTGTCCCAGAGAATACGTGCTTCGAGCATCCCTTTCTTTAGCCCTCTACACACGTCCTACACGTTCCTATACATATGTAGTTTGTTCTATGGCGCTGCTCTTTGTCGGTTTCCGGCATTTGTTTATTTATGAGCGAATCGTGTAATAAACCAAAATAAACATGTTACCAACATTCAATCTACTACATCAATTGCAAGGAATTAATCCTAAATAACTAACCCATGCTGCGCGGGAATAGCGAATATAATTGGTTATAATATTAATTGAATTGATTAATCGAAAATTTGATGAATCATCCGATCTCACAAGATTAAAATTTTTCGATAATCAGTTTTACGAAAGCTTAGGTCTACAGAGTTAATAACTTGAAAAAGCTGAAAGCAATAGATTGGTGCTCACGAATCATGAAATCTTTCGAATTGCAGGTACCCATCTACCCATTCTTGCCATAAACTCATAAAATCCGCTGTCTAATAATGACTATAAAGAGTTAAATGTGCGATAGTCCATTACCGAATGGGTAAAAAGAAATCGCTAAAGTGTTGAATATATCGGCACACATTAAAGAATCATTAGTTTAAAATTGCATAAGGTTTCGGTGATCTCAATCGTCCATTCGAGCATTAAACGAAATCGCAATTGGTCCGCACAGACCTGTCATCGTCTTCCGCAGTATTATCAATCAATCAACATTACGGGACTCGAAAGCCTAGATTTAAGGGACCTGATGCAAACAAGTTCTAACTAAAATATATTTAAATTTAAAAAATATTTATCTAACATTTTAGGCAAACTTGTACTCGGTGTTTCACGCGAATTTCGAAAAACCCTGAATTTACAGAACCACTAAGTTTTGACCCTCTGCGAACAAAGATTTCTTGCAATATTAAAAACACATTTCTCGAAGAGTCTGCGTATTATATAAAAATATTACATAGCCAATAAAAAAGAACAGAAATAGCGTGATGTCGCAGGTGGTGAGAAACCGAGGATACGGTTTTCCTAAAAAATTTTATAACTTGAAACCTAGCAATTCCGTAAAAATGTTTAAAAAAATGCCTTCGCAATACAATACAATAGATGCAAGAGCCTAATATCGTTGATAAGCCAATGTCCTTGACAATTTAAAAAAAAAGATCCGATGGATGCAAGTTTTAACGGTAACGTTGACCGAAAAATGCAGCGCAACATCTAGCGTTCTGCAACGTTTCTACCTTCTTCCGATTTCGAGAAACGGTTGGTCGCGTCGCGCAGAGTAGTCGGATCGCCACGAGCAACTCGAGCTGCTAATTATTTACAGTATTTCCGGCAGGGGAGGGGAACGGAATCGCGTACGTGCAGCCATTTTCTCGGTGTAAAAGGCTCTGGACGGTCGTCGGCTCGATCCAATCGTCGCTCGCACCGTAATTATATCCGCGGGTCAGCTTGGAGCCGTTTCGATAGCAGGATTATCGGAAACCATTACATTCGGAGAGCGCGCGAGCGTTCTTCGCCTTCTTCGGGCTCCGCTTCGCGAATAGCTGCGCCGGAAAATCGATAACGAGCACACGTTTCGCGTACAATTCGCAAACCCCGCGCTGCTATACGTGTTCTCGGTGTGGAAGCCTTTGCTCGCGTTAGGGTGCACCTCCGTCCGTGTTCGTATCCGTATCCGTATTCGTATTCGTATTCGTATTCGTATTCGTATTCGTATTCGTATTCGTATTCGTATTCGTATTCGCGTATATTATAGTGTACGCGCAACACACATAAACACACAGGGTGGGGAAAAAACGATGCGCCGCTTCGAACGAGGCGGATTCACAAAAGGTTACACACGAGGGGAGAGAACGCACACGGTAGCTTAGCGTGGGTGACTCTTGGCGAACGAGACAAAGGGACGGAAGGCTAAATAAAAAAAAGAAGAGAGGAAAAAAGACACGCAATTCGAGCGGCTTCGGGGCTTCGCAGGTTGCCCGGCGGACACAAGGAAGTGGGCGGGCTGAAGAAGGCGTCCGAGTTGTCAAACGATCAGGCACATATGGTCACGTATGGCCATTATATTGTACAACGAGATAGCCGATACAACCTTCTTTTCGAACAGAACACCCGATCCGCAACGTCGATTATAACCGAAATACCGATTCGAGGCGGAACTGCCCCCTCGATGCGAGCAGAAGTTTATTTTACGTTAAATTTCTATACGAAATAAAAGTGTTCTACACCGTCGGTTGTAGGATACAGGAATTATGTAAAAATGTATTTCGTTTAATAGTTTGAATAAATTAAAAATAATGCAATATTCTTGAACTCTTCCGATGTCTTCGCTGCTCGGTATATAGATCATTAATTTTTTTTATAAATGATATTTTAATGATACCAGCGACTAAGATAATGGGTTTATAACCCGAGTCCGAAATTCTCTCTCTCTCTCTCTCTCTCTCTCTCTCTCTCTCTCTCTCTCTCTCTCTCTCTCTCTCTCTCTCTCTCTCTCTTTCGAAAAACAGACTACTTATTATCCCCTTTTTTTATAACTGTTGTTTGTCAAACTTTGTACTTCTTGTAGAACGACTAGAAAGTCTGATCTTCCGGTTGTGCCTGATGCAACAGTTATCTATGGACTTCATGCGATCGCCAGAAATTAAATAACGATTTTAATACTTTGAGTCCAAATGGACCCGGGTCCTGCTGTCGAAGAGTAAATGCTTCCACTGGCGATTACTTAAAAGTTCTTTAAAAGTCACAGAGTCACCATCGGTTGGCTTCTTCATCAGTTTTTTAACGTACAACAAAATCAGTCAAAGATACTCTTAATTCCGTTACCAATAAATGGTTTCCAAGGAAAATGTCAAGCTTGCCGAATCGAAACCAAGGAAACCGAAGTGCTTTGCGAGAAAAGAATTCATCAAGATTATCGATGTAGGCAAAATGGAAACGTAGGGGGTGGAACCAATTTCAAAGTGCCCAAAGCCATCGAACGCTACGAAATGCAACCTCCGCTTAATTTCCGTATTCCTGTACTGTTCGAATATACGCGCGTTCAAAACCGATCACCACGTACAACAAACTAATAATTTGGCAGCGCACTCGGTCGAGCAACCGAGAAGATTAACAGCCAATAATGGTTGCTCGTAACGGGTAGCGTTAACGACAGAGACAGATTTGGCTGGACAGTGACAGTCGAGAAGCAAGAAGCGAGAAGCGAGAAAATGTAAAGTTGCTGTACACTATATGTATACTATACATCTATACTATACGTATAGTATACGGCGACTACGAGGGCGAAAATAAAAGGCGAAGCCAAATCGAGTGGGTAGTAGGTAGAGAAACACTGGTATAGAGAAAATGCGAGCCGACTTTCCGAGAGCAATCTTTTTTACCGACGCTCGCGACAGCGGCGGTGGCAGCTCGCGAAGATCCGTCGTTTTTGTTAATACTTACCAGGGTTACAGTATCGTGCACATAAGCGCGAACAGTCATACATAGGTAGTAGGTACGCACGCGAGCGCAGGTACACGGGGTACGTAGACGCGAGCAGCAGCAGCACACGCGCACGCACACACAGCCATACGAACGGGAACCCACACCCACTTACTACCAGTCGGTAGGTAGGACGCGTTCGACGAGAGCTAGCTCGCGGGGACTGTATCACTGGGTGTTTGTCGGCTGACGAGGATGATGCATGTAGACACGACAACGAGACCACGACGATTACGATGACGACGACTACGACGACGACGACGACGACGACGACGACGACGACGACGACGACGAGACAAAACGGCGTATAGTTGAACAAACGGTTTAAACGCGCGGTCGCGTTTATATTTTTAAGGTAAAGTCTCGGCCTCGATGTCGATGTCGATGTCGATGTCGATGTCGACGTGTGCGACGAAGACGGCGGTGGCGGTGAAGGTGGTAGTGGCGGTGGTGGTGGTGATAGTGGCGATGGTAGCAGCGATTTAAGCCTTGCCCGCCACATGCAGCGAGTCCCCGATCAGAGATCGGCGACGAACGCGAGAAATCCACCCGGGTGATGGTGATCGCGTACCTCGGTGGTCGCACATCGGTGCTCGCTCGTGTATGGAATCGAATATGCGAGCAACCGAGCTTTCCTCGCGTTCGCTCGCTCTTTCTGCTATCCCACTCTATCCTCTTTCGAGCTTCCACCGCAGTCAGTCCACCGTGCTCTCGGCTTCTCCTCCCTCTCTGTTCCACACCTGACGATGTTCTCTCCGTTGCTCACTCTCTCCGGGTGTCCGTCAGTAACCTAGAAAGCGGTGGCGGCGGCCATTCAGGATTACGGGACTCGAAGTCCGTGGTACGTCCGCTTTTGCTCGGGCCGCGGCCGTTTCGATCGGGAGAAAGAGATCCGCGCACACCGAAGAGCGGAACCCGTTCTTCGGCGAGGATAACAAGCGCCGTTTGCGATCTCCAGCGGACACACACCGTACCGTCTCGTCGTTTCCCTTCGCTCTCTTCTAACCACACGATCGTTACACGTTCACGGGGCGAGGTAGCCGTGAATTTTCATGCCGAGTGGGGCGAGAGAGAGAAAGAGAGAGAGAGAGATGAGTGAGAGAGAGAGAGAGAGAGAGAGAGAGAGAGAGAGAGAGAGAGAGAGAGATGAGAGCGAGCGCACACGCACTCACGCACACAAGCACGCACACACTTTTCGCTCGAAACGTTCAAAGATGCGACATATACAGAACGTCGGGACGGTAGGTACACGCAGCTAAAACGGTCGACTCGGAATCACGGCCACCGGAACCGATATACGCGGGAGGAGCCGTAGCTAAAACGTCCGCGGATAACGAGACACTGTATATACTCTCTTCTCTTCTCTTCTCGCGAGGACGCACGCACTGTGTGTACGTTCACTAGCCGCGATCTCGCTCGAGAGAGCGCACCTTCGCCACGACAGATCGGCGAGAGTACCAGTGGCCAGCTATGGGTGTGCTTCTTTCAACAGCGTCCAGGCGTTTCGGGATTCGCGATAACCACGAGACCGGCCGACCCACGGAACTAGCGACTTCAATGCAAAAGATATTTACCCATTTGTGACAGATTTTCCGTACGAGACGCACCACATTAACGACTGTCCCCCACCTATTACCACATACAGACATTACCACACTTCGATTTTTCAAGATGGCGACGCGCCGTCGTCGAGTCGAACCACGATGCGGACGAATCGTAAATCTCGGGCGCTCGAGTCGCCGACCAATCCGGTGACCGCTCGGCCACGGGCTACCGCGTTTCACCGCCAAATTTAAAATCCTAGATTATCATTTGATATTGTAAGTACTAGGGGTGTGCGAGAACCCGAAATATCGGGAACCCGATGGTCGGGACGAGTCGAGAAGAGGTCGAGTCGGGTCGGGTCGGGTTCCCGAAAATTTCGATATTCTCGAATTTATCGGGATTCCCGAAAGAATCGGGATTCTCGAATTTATCGGGATTCCCGAAAATTCCGAGAACCCAGTAATGAATAGTATTCATTAAAACGAATATAAATGATTACTGGGTTCTCGGAATTTTCGGGAATCCCGATAAATTCGAGAATCCCGATTCTTTCGGGAATCCCGATAAATTCGAGAATCCGAGAATATCGAAATTTTCGGGTACCCGTCCCGATCCCGAAAAAATTTCGTGTTCCCGACCCGACCCGATATTTCGGGTTCTCGCACACCTCTAGTAAGTACCTACATACTTACATACGTTGTACCGCGCGGAGATCGTAATTTTCCCAGCACCTGCCACCTGCAAACTGCATTCGAGTCCTGTTTAACATTTCACAAAACTACAAACAGATATTTAAACGTATCTACATATAGAGGCGGGCGAGTCGTGTCATTTCGTGATTTTAGGGTCTGCGCGATTTAGGCGGGCCTGAGCCGTCTTTCTTCGTCCCCTACGAGTCAATATATTATTGTTAAAAATCATCTAACGATGCTATAAACTGTACTATTATAAACAATCTAGTAGCAGAAAGTAGATAAGGCTTTTAAAGAGATTAGTTGCTTGGCAACATACGACCCCTTTACTCGACCGAGCAACTATATCTATGCTTCTCTACTTGTACTTTTAACCGTCAAGGGTCGCGTCAGGGAAAGAACATCCATGATAATCATTTTTTAAGTATATTATTTCACGCTCTCTCTCATACAGTTTTACAATGTTCGCACTTTATTCGGTTTCGATAATTAAAAAATATGCGCGTCTATTCGTCCGACAAATACATCGTAGCCAAATCCTCGTACAGGTCCAAATCGCTCTTCAAGAACACGCAGAATATGACTCTGTCCAACTGCGAATACAATACACACGATTTGTATACGATAAGTCTATATTCGAACAAGATTTTTGTTTCTTTCGAATCTTACCGCATCGCTTTTCTTTTCCAAGAACTCCTTGACGACAGTCATAGCTGTCTCCGCGGCTGGTCCTTGCGGATACCCGTATATTCCTGTTGATATGCAAGGGAAAGCTATCGAGCGCAATCCGTTCTCGTTCGCTAGGTCTAGGCTGTTTCGATAACACGCCGTCAACTTGTCTTTACCGGATCCTTGCGGACCAACCGTGTGAATGACGTCTATAAGATTACATCTATGTGATCGCTGCTTCTTAAAAGCTGTCCCGTATACTAACATTTAGCAGGCAACATATAACCCCCGGTTATTTTAGCTTCTCCTACTTTACATCCTTTCAACGTGGCGCACTCCCGCTTCAAATTTGGTCCTGCGGCTCTGTGAATAGCTCCGTCGACTGAAGAATATTATGTATAGTAAAATTGTCTTGTTTACCCGGCTGTTTTTTAACAAATACGTCTGCATACCCCCACCACCGCCGAGGAGACTCGAATTCGCTGCATTCACGATGGCATCGATCTCTAAAGAAGTTATGTCACCGCTCCATATGGACACTTTTTTCGCTATTCCTTCGACCTTCCTGACCTTGTGGTCCTCGTCAACGAGCCTCTCTTTGTTTTCGTCGAAGTAATCCAGCAACGTTGGAATCTGATCCAATGTTTTCACAGTTCTTTTGTAATATTTTCTTTTTTCTTGCGACGGCATCGTCAAGAATTTCTCTATTCGACAAAGAACAATGATGACAATTTTACATTTGTTTCGCTACATCCGGTTTCGATGTACTATGCGTTGATACATATTTAGATCGAAACATCCGGCGTATGTACATAACCAAAGTATAAACAAAATAATCTTGTGTCTTACGCTTTTCAGCTTCGAACGACATCTTTCCCTCGGTACCAGAGGTTGTAGCAAGGTTTCTTCCTAGTAATGAATTTTTGACAGCCAGTCCTAATATAGTAGCAATTGAAAATCGATCGAATATTGTTGTCTAAAAATTAAAAATAATTTCTGGTTCGATCAAATAAACCTGATACGAGTTTAGTCATAATAAATTTCTCGAGAGGTCTCTGTAGGCAATTTCAATTTCCAGATTTTCTACCAGATGGCAGATTAATTTCAATATGGCAATCCAGATTCTGTCGCCACTCCTGACTCCACTAATATTAAAACATTCTATGGCCAATCTATATCCCCACTTGTGCAATTAGACAAATTGTGCACGTGCACACTGTAAATATATATTAATTCCTCCGGAAACACCCGGGAATATGGTACATTTTAGAAAATAGAGTATTAAAAGTTATTCGATACGCATCGTTTACGAGTCTGTTTAGTCGTTCACGTGTACGACGAACATATTTATTTAGGATTGCAATATTCAATCGTTTACCGACAATTTATAGTATAGCTACTAAATAATGGTAATTTATTAGAATGTGATTATTTATAATACATTAGTTTTGAATTCTATTGAAAACTGTCGTCACATTGCGTGTTTTACTCGGCACTATTTATAGTTATCCTATAATTGTAATGTAAACCTTTACTCCAAGAGCCAACATAATCTTCCACAGGGAAAACGATGATCTTTGTCAATTCGTTTCGCGAACGGACAATTGACTTTTAGCAAACTTTCACGATTCTGCGACGGATTCAGACGGATTCGCGGGACGGGACGGAACGTAAAATGTGTTGCTTTGCTTTTCTTTACTTCTATTACCACTGATTACCATAGAGGAGGTATCGGAGTAAGTAGACCAATCACTACCAATCACCTAATGTATTTTCTTGTCTCACGTCCACGCCGTCCGCAGGGCTCTAGCCTCGAGGCTAAATAAATAGAGCCCCCTTACCATTTCTGTGTCATATCCTACTGTATCGGTCAGAGACGAGAGATAAGACGCAGACGTTGGAGTAGGTCCTATACCTCGTCCGTGCTATTGCAGGGATTCCCTCTCCACTTCCCTTTCCCTTCCCTATATCACCGACTGTCCTACTCTTCCCTAGCTCCCCTTCGTCCCTTTTTCGTCCCTTTTTCATCCCTTTCCTTTCCCTAAATCTCTTCCCGCTTCCCACGCTACCTTTTGACACATCCCCACCTCCATTTCCATTCCTAGATCCTCGCCTACCCTTCCCTACCAACTGTTTCACGAATTTCTTGCGTTTATAACAAGGTGGCGCTTGAGAATCAGTCTCCCCTTTCTATATTGTACGTCTATGTCGATAAAATAACCAACCTTGAATGACGAAAATCCATAAGGCATAAGGTGTTATGACTAATCTTATTATTATGAAATTAGAAAAAAAAACTATATATCAGTCATTTTATTTTCACTTTTTTTTTTTTTTTTTTTTTTTCCCGTAACTTATATATTTTATTCATACCCACAAGGTTGTATCCGAGTAACGTCACATTTACTTTATTACATCCATTTTCTTATTTCATATGTATATTGGGATGGAAGTTGGAACGAAAGTTCGTAGCAGTGTCGCCAGGTCGAGAAAATCGAGGGGAATACAGGTACCCCCTCTCTGATGGTCAGAGTCGTAATATGTGACACGTTGCGCGTGCGCGACGGGGATTGAGTGGGACGCGTTGCGTGTGGTGCTGGAATGGGATAGTGGAAGGGGAAAAGTAGGGGAGAAAATGAGTCCAGATTTGGACTCAACTGGCGACACTGGTTCGTAGCGTTTTTAAATTAAAATTTAAAGGTAAAATACAAGCTTTCGTTCCAACCCAATATTAGCTTTAATACAATAATCTTCACGTTCTTCGCTAACCGCACAACCAAAACATTTCGCAGCAGGGATACAGCAAAGAAAATGAAATTTAGAAAATGAACAGAAGCTTGCGCAACTGCGTGTGGGACGTTTATAAAGACAATATGTTGGTATAATAATAAATTTTGTCAAACGCCTCGTTGTATCACGCCCTCGCACCAACGTTCACTTTCTGCAAGTTTGACGAAGCGGCTCTGTCTGGAAATGGCTGTTTGAACTTTACCTGTGTCATGAATCGCCCACGCGTCGTTACGATGCGCCAAACCTGTCCTCGGATACTATTTCCGATGCCCTCCAACCCTTACCGGAACGATGTCGCAGCATCATGCCCCCGTTTCCTCAGACCCAAGAAAAAACCAAAGTTATCGTGTTCCCTGTTGCGAAAACATTCCGAGAAAAAACTGCTCTGTCAACCCCACAGAAGTATGCGATTAAACGGAACAAATTGGAAAATCAATTCCGCGAACACGTCAAAGCGTCAATACCACACCCATTCAGTCGCTCTGACTGAATTTTAAATGGGCGATCGCTGACAGTTGTGGTCCGAGTTACATGTGGCGCAGAGAGTTAGGGCGTACGACATGAATGAAAAGAAAAACCAATACCAACGCAACACTCCGACTCTCTTGCGACGACGCGACACCGACACCGACGCCGACGCCGACGCCGACGCCGACGCCGACGCCGACGCCGACGCCCGACGCTCGACGTCACCGACAAACTTACACCGAAAATACTTCTCGTTGAAATTGTATTAACAAGGCTACACAGAACTAAATCTACGAATACACTAGCAAATAGTAACTTGTTCTCACAAATTGGCGAGAACAACTCTCACCACACGTGCAGTTCAACTTGATAGCGGAACAATATATGTATTTTTAACTGTGTATTTCGAAACAAGTATGGACTGCAAGTTGCTCTCGCAAAAATGTCGCAAGTTGATAGTCTGCCCGCATCATCTTATCGCAAGAAGATGACCAGAAATGCGAGTCCGATCGCTTCCTGGGTCGATTCCGATTCGTCGTCGGCCGAAGCGCGTTCGTATCAGGAAGGGATCGAAGGGAGAGAATGATTCCTCTCCTGTCCCTGTCCACCCTCCGATCTCCGCACAGTATACGCGTCCTACAACGTAGACATAGGAGAGCATCGGCAGCGCATGCTGAAAGCTCCCATTATCGATCCACCTGCGCCCGAGTTTCCTCGCTCGCCTCACAAGTTCCGCGGACGTCGTCTCGACAGAACAGTGTTGCGTGCAACTGCCCGCGGCCAGACGTACCGTTTTTTTTTTAAATCCTCTCCTTGTTCTCCCGTGGTCTCCCTCCGGAGTTGCGAAACCAGTCAGCGAGAGGACACGATGGCGCGTCGCGTGGATTACACCAAGGCCATCTTCGTACTATGTGAGTCCTTCGAGTTAAAGCTACGCGATTTCCCGTGGAACTTCGCGACGGAACTCCTGTGGCTTCTCGTATACTCGCGTCGCAATACACAATCTTCCTGTGCTTTAAATACGCTATTCAACGAAGCCTTGTCAAACTACCCGTTCGAGAGACGTCGTTTTTCATGTTGACGCAGAACGTTCTTCGTTAACTAAAAAACACAACCCTTATCGAACAACCTCGGCTCCACAAGTTTCGTTGTTTCTAATTTCGAGATCCGATTGCATTCGGCTGATTAGCCCCGGTAATTAGAGAAAATACTGGTGCGTGAGCGCGATGGTTGGTCGCGTGATGCTCGCCTCTTGGGAGGCACGATAACGCTGTTTTTCGTCTGCCTTCGGTTCAGAGTCGAAACTTTAGACCGTTTCGAGAAAGAGTGAACCACCTCGCTGAACGGCTTCCGGTTCAAGGAACGGGCGTAACGAGCTCGCGAAAAAGTCATTGTTAAATACGGGCTTCGTGCCGGAAAAGGGTCGCGTGCAGCGGAAAGTGGCTGGCCCTATCGCCTAACGGCCTAACGAATGACCTTTCCGCAGGGTGTGTCTCGACTTCGGCGATCAGCGTACCAAGCCCTTCGCCGCTGCCACAAAACTTGGACGACCAACTGTACACGACACGCAGGACACCGAAATTGAAGATCGACCTGCCCGTCTCGAAGTCCAGGCAGGTTTCGGTAAGATTACCGTTCTCGGAATGTAAACAACAATCAGCGGCCTTTGTGCACGATCGGACTACAGAACGCTATGCGACCTGTCGCTCGTACATACCTATGTATGTACATGTAGAATGTTTCAGCCGAATTGGGGGAAGTCTGCGTCGAACTAGTCGGTCGCGATACTTTTCCCCGATCGATAAACAAGTCGGAAGTTGTAACAATCGCAGAATAGTTGCTGGCATTCGATTGGCAAAACCGACAGAGAGCACGGGGGTGATTCGATAATTATTCTCGGTACGGTTTGCCGCGGCAATGATAAATTAATTATGATTTCATTGTTTTTCAACGCAGCGTCTTTTTTGCTTCTCAATGAGAACTAAATTCATTGTTAAAGTTTTGGCACTGTTACGAGGAATTTACTAGGCACTTCTGTGATTTTACATTGGATCGCAGAGATTGCTGTGATTAGGACTTTCTTTGTAGTTCACAATTTTCTAAAAGAAGAAGAAAATGTACAACTAACAATAAGAAGAAGAAATTGGATACCTATACGTATGTTCTCCAATAGTGGCACATCAACAGGAACCAAATAGAATTTTATTTCGATTTAAAAGAAATTAGGAACATTTATTAGACTCTGATGAATCGTCATCACCACTCTACTCGTTGTTATAGTGCAAGGAGTTGAACGAATAAAAATAAATTAACAAAAATTTTGACGCAATCAATACGGATGCAACATATAGTTTATACCAATACGAGTGCTACGATATATGTACAGAAAATCGAAAGACTTATCGAATGAGAAGTTACCGAAAGATAAGAGCCGAACGATGAGTTTAATCCTGGCGTACTTAAAAAGACGTCTTCAACGTCGATGTCATTGCAATTACCCTGCTGTTATTAGAACAAACTTTTTAATTGTTGAATCACCGTCGTTCAAGATCTCCGTAGAATATTTCAAAAAGGTAAAGCTTGCCTGTTGCTTCTCGTCGAGCTAGAGCACGCTGCAACGCATCGGACGCTTTCGTAGAAATCCTCTTGCGTATTCTGACGAACGAAGTAAACGGCAAGTTTCGTTTTTTAAGAGCCCAGTTATTAACGACAACGATATTTTGAACTTTGAGCTGAGAAGCACGACCACGATGCTTCTGGAGACGACAACTACAACGCATAAATCATTCACGACGGAACAGCCACTGTACCGTTTGGACCGTAGCAACGGTCAGGCTTGCATTCTTTTGCAGGTGGATGCTCTGATCACCGTGAAATATCGCACGAACCTTGGGGAAGATCAAGTAAGTCTCTCTCTCTCTCTTTCTCTCTCTCTCTCTCTCTCTCTCTCTCTCTCTCTCTCTCTCTCTCTCTCTCCAGAGAGAATACGCGTTTTTGGTCAATTAATGTGGTCGATATTTTTCGCAGGAGGCGAACATTTACGTTCCGAATGATGCTACAGTGACCGGCAACTGTAACGATGAGAACACTGTCACGATGTCCTTAAAGTGGAGGGCGTTCGTCCTTTTGTGGAGCTTTGCCAAGGTAATCGATTTTAGTAGAGTGGGACTCCGTTTATCTGAACTGTCCTGTCGGATGGAGGAGACGGTTCTGATAACTGGATCGATCGGATAATAGGAGTCTGCTGACTCTCCGATTCACTGTACTATACTATAGTTTGGAGACCCCTTGTGTAGGCTAAGAGGAAACATTTCGGTAGAGACCATATTCTTGTCTGTTGCTGACAAGTTCATAAGGTAGATAGTCTGTTTTTCTGATCAATAGACTGCGGATTTTATACATTTAATACTGTAAAAATATTTTAAGAATCTAAAAATTTTGTTCGATTGTTTCCAACTCATCAAAATTATTGAAACAAGAAATAAATGTCTACACATATAGCTGTTATGTTTTACAATTATGTAATGCAGAGAATTTTTATTTTGCATAAAAATCCGCAGTCTATCGATCATACGTTTGGCCCCAGAAGAACTTGCGTAAAACACAGTTTGAAAGATACTGGTCCAAGGAGACTGTCACGCAAGAAGCAATTCCAAAGAAAAGAGGAAGCCCCTCGAGCGATCTTCGGACTTGTTAGGGAATTTTTAGGCCAGCAGCTATCGCGTTCATCGTGTCAAATGGTACCTAAACTCTGAATATTTCAGACTCCCGGTGGAGAACGGTGGTACGTCGAGAAAATCGAGCTGACCTACAACTCCAGCGACCGACACTTCGAGCACGTCGATCAGCCAAGTAAGCGACTCCAGTCTATCGAATCGAAACAAAGCTTCGCGTCGCGTCGCGTCGCGTCGCGTCGCGTCGATCCTATTCAACGATCGAACGACTCCAATTTTGTTTCCTCCTGTAGACAAGACAATTCGAGTGAACACCGGCCAGAAGCACAGCGCCATGCTGTTCCCGACACCGGTTGGCAAGTCGTATTCCTGCCCCGGGGAGACGACTGTTACCTTGACCGATGGGAAGCACCAAGCCAGCGTGCTTCTCAGGTAAAATTGCTTGAAATCTCTCGAAATGACGCAAGGTTCGGTATTTAATCCGGAAAACCAGGAAAAACTATTCTAGCCTTATTTATAGGTTCAAGGTTTGGTTGAAACATTATAATATTATTATATGTATGATGACATTTTTTGCTAGTGGAGTTTTTTCCAGTTTTTTAAATCAAACATGTACCGAACGACACGTCGATCCTTGATCGGTGAAGTTGCGAAAATCAACTGACGAGTATGTATTTCGAAATTCCAGGGACATGAAGCTGCAGCCGTTCAAGTTCAAGAACAACGAGTTCGCGGCCGAGTTTTCCTGCACGGCGCTGAGCGCGCGCGGATTCCGCGACGAAACCGCGCCGGTCGCTGTCGGCTCGACATTGGCAGCCGCTGTTCTACTCACTATCACCGGCTATGCGGGCTACCGCTATTTCAAGGTGAAAAAGGTCAAGTACGACACCATGGAGTAAGGGAAGAGGCATCGAAGGGAGGTCTCCAGCCGCCGAGCAATCGGAAGACTCCCGTCAGCTCCGAGGTTGATCGCTCACCATCATCCTGATCTTCCGTCGCCGCGACGCGCCGCGACGCGCCGCGCCGGGCCGATTACCCCATCTCCATCGATCGTCCGCATCGGTTAGATTTTGTCGCGTCTCGTCAACGATCCACACGACGCGCGACGTCGCGTCGCGTCGCGTCGCGTCGACGAGGAAGGACGCATCGATTAGTCTCGAAACGGCGTATCCTCCCAACCTCGCGAATTCCACGGAGCCGGACTCCAAAGATTCGCCAGTTTCCCGTTGCGATTTCGCGAACAATATGGCGTCGGTGTCACCAACATTATGACACCGATCCGAGAACGAAGCCCACAGGCAGCTGAAAATTTTCTCAAGGAACTAGGTCGTTGGTCGATCGTTCCTTGTCACATATTCTGTTTCTCCAGTTTTAACGTATACATAATATTATATTGTTCTTGTTATTATCATTATTATCATACAGTTGGCCTGCGGACTTTCACCGCGTAGAGTGTCATTCGTCGAGCGGAAGATTCCTTGTGGTTGAAATTTTCTTCGATCTAGTTCGATAGATGTTGTATACCGTCGAGATCGGTTAACGTTTCTACTTTCCGAAAATCCGCAGGCTATATTATTCTTGTCCGACTTGATTTACACGTAGCATTTTCTGTCGGTCTGCTTCCGTCGTTGCGAGACAAGTCTCTCCGTTTCGAAAAACCGTGTGCACACCGAAGCAATACGTCGCGTCGGGCAACTTTTGTTTTATCGCCTCTTGTTGCCATCTTCCTTTTTATACAGAATGGAAGATGAAGAAGAAGGCAAGAAGGGGCGACAAAAGAAGTTGCTCGATGTTCCTTCGGTGTGGACATTGTTCAACACGTTCGCTACCACTGTCACGAATATGTGTCGTCCACTATCTTTCAGTTCACTTAAAAATATAATCAAATCAATTGTGTACACGTTGTTGTATCGAATCGTATACGGCACAATATTTAGGGATTCCGTAACTTTCTTCTTCCAAATCGTTTCAATATTTCATGAAGGAGGTACGTTGCATATAATAAAACATCAATGAAAGTTAGCAACAGAACAAATACTGGTAGCGAACGTGTTAACTCCTTGTACTACGATTTATTTTACGATTGCAATTACTAGAACGTCTGTGTCGTCGATAATTTCATAGAAGAAGAAAGGAAATTTTTGTATTTATCGCTTGCCTGTGTATTCTCCAATGGTTGTTATATCGACAACGACGATATAGAATTTTATTTCGATCTAAGAGAAATTCATGACATACATATTTAGTAGATACTGTTCGAAACCTTCATCGCGAGTCTGACTCGATGGTATATAGTAATAGTACAAGGGGAAACGAGACGAAGAACGCTGTCGTCATGTTTGTCTCCGCACGTTTTACCACTGTGTCCACGTCTGACCTCTTTTTCGCTAAACGCACACACATATTAATGTCCGAGATTTTGGTCCAGACCCAGTTTCATTCGGTTTCGATCGCTCGCTTTGTCGGGATCGAGGTAATCCCGAATGATTTGCTCTTCGCGGACCCGCGTCCAACTGCTACGTGTATCGCGATCGCTGCAGGTAGATCGTCTAATTTCGGACTAAGATCGTCTAATATATCGTGTAAATATGTTGCAGCAATCGGCAAAGCTCGCGATCCGGCTTTCTCGTTCGCGACGAATACCAAGATGATCCAATTCGATCGCAAGATCTCGCGGTCGATCGGCCTCCGTCTCGTCCCGACATCGTCTTTCTTCTCTCGACACCGTCGCGAACTTCGGCGACCGCGAGTGTTTTTTGTTCGAAAGATCGTTTTAAAAAGAACATATCACGAACGTGCAATCATTGTTAGTCGATGAATAGACCATTTCAACGATGTTAAAACTACACGCGTTAATAAACGAGATTCGTACCCGGGACGACCGTGACGGATTCCGGAAGGGAATGCGAGAACGGGTTAGATAATCGTTGCTAAATAATCGATCTTTACACTCCTCGTACGTTCTAGTTTGATGATTTTTTTCTCGTAGCCACCATTCCCCTTCCTCTCGCGGGAAATAGCGAGGCAACGGAATAATTAGAACGAATAGACGACGACTACGACGACGACTACGACGACTACGACGACTATGACGACTACGACGACTACGACGACGGTGTCAATGAAGTCGAACGTTTCTCTCCGATCCCGTTGGAAGAAAAAAAAAAAAGTTACGTAGCTATAGTTTTAACCGAGTGAATTGCATACTTAAGAGTAACCTGTACGTGTTTCGTGTGTATGCCGGCCGGCGTGGCTCGCCGACCGCTCGCATACGTAACGTACGCATATCAATTTATTACAATTGTATCGATATGTACGTAAACATATGAACCTCTGTCTTCCAAGCGCATATTAAAAAAAAAAAGTTGAAACTTCGTGTGTAAATATATAAATACATGCATAACATTAACAGTGCGTACATACAGTACACGCATACATATACGTATTATATGTATAATTAAACGAGCATCGCGTATCGTGTTTCTGTGTGACGAAGTCAACGTTTGTTAGGATCGTCGGTGCTGCTCGACACGCCTGCGTCGGCAGAACGGAGGAATGTCTTTTCCTTTTTGCGCGATTCGAAGAATTTCAGAACGAAATGTGTGTGAAAGAGAGAGGTAGATAGATAGACCGTGCGCCATGGACTAGGGTCTCCGCGATCGGTCGTGAGACGTTTCGATGTTTGAACTTTTCATGCTACGAGATCGTTACTTACAGGTGCTCCGATCTTACCACGGAGATGGTCTACATGTAATTACGAAGATGTATTTTTGTGCTGAAGCCAATCTTATTATACCTAAATATTATCAACGGTTAGGAGATAGACGATCGAGGGCCGCGATCGTTAGACGTGCCGGATGAAACGTAATCGAGAGACAACGTTGACGATGCCGTGGCCTGGTAGAGCAAGAGGCGCGCAACGTCACTCGGCAATTTCGGTTTTCGGAACGACCACCAATCGTGTGTCCAGAGTCACCAGGGAGAAAGAGAGAGAGAGAGAGAGAGTGTGTGTGTGTGTGTGTGTGTGTGTGTGTGTGTGTGTGTGCGCGCGTGCGGGGTGGAGGGGGGGGAGAGAAAGCGATCGAGCGAGCGAGAGAGAGAGAGAGAGAGAGAGAGAGAGAGAGAGAGAGAGAGAGAGAGAGAGAGAGAGAGAGAGAGAGAGAGAACGCGACGGATTATGAATCATATCGCTTGTTTCTATTTGTGCAACGTTAAGTCTCGTAATAGTGTTATTGTAACGCGTCGCGTGGTGCGAGAAACAGCACGGAACGATTGCATATTTAAGGGACACGGCCACGGGGTGGTGCGTAACGAGCGTCTATTAAGATTGTAGCATATCGATAAAATAAAGGCTGTTATACAAGTTTCCTCTATGACGCAACCGCCATTTCCCGAGCACTTGCACCTGACACGATCGTTTGACGAAAATCCTCGGAACCATTAGCGCAGAGACGCGACGACTGGCTCTACACTTATTATAATCTTTTATTTCTTGTCACCCTCAATTTCGAGGGTTGTTCTGAACGCGGATCCTTTCTTTCTTAATCTAGGAACCATCCGATTTCACGAAAAACGACTTGGGTGGCGCTCGAGTATCCTCTTTTATAAGTTGCCTGTGTAAGACGCGTGTAGGAAATTTTGGAATTTCACGTTTAGGCGAGCAGGGTGCGTGATTCCGCGATTATCGACGCGGAAGCGGGTCGCGTAAGATCGGAGATTACGAGGCGTAATCTTCGGTTCGAAGCGATTTTCTCGACTAGTCGTGCTACCCACAGTTAGAGGGTCGAGCGTGTCTCGGGGACAATGCGATCGGCCTGTGCGAACTATTGTCGCCGAGACGTTTCAATGGGCATTGCGACAATGAACTGTTGACAACTGTGCTAGGCGTTGCGTAAAGGGCGATGGTGGTTCCCTTTTAGTTAGGTTCCCTTCGGCGGGTATAAGCCTGCTTGACTGTACTTTTCACGCCCTTTTCCACCGACACTGCGTTAGGACGCCATGGAATTATTATGTCGCGTGTCCACCCTTCTCCTACGTCGCGTCGCGAAACAAACATCTGCCGTTGTAAACCTTAACGAGTTCATTGCCGGATCCACGACCATTAACGTTCGACCGAATCGAGGCTTTAGATCTCGATGCAATCGCGGTAATAGTACATACGCTGGAAACTTGACTCGACATAATAGTGGATCCAAGATATCGATATATATCCTAAGACCTAAGATATTTGTGCACGATGTAGCAAATGAACAACTGAGAAAACACGTTTTTGGTCGAACATGCGACAAACGGAATCGTCTGTAAAAGCATCAAAAGACTGTTTTCCGAATGGATGTATGTATTACAGATTCGAAGGAGGAGCCTTCCCCTTTACAACGACCGCTTAAAACTTAATCTACGACTTTTTAGCTGTTTTATAGATAAAAACCGAGGAACAAGTTTGGTCGTGTAAGGTGTATCCAAAAGTTACTTGAAACGATCTCAAAAATGATCACCCCTTTGAAAAACGTGGCGAAGTCTGGGTTAGGTTTTTTGCTCGGTAGGTTTAGCGTTAAAGCGTCGAATCATCGTTCCTCGAGGAACCCCGCAAAATCGCGTACCGGTTCCTCGATCGTCCGTCGATCTCCCGCGGATTTTTGAAGATCGTAGTCTCGGAGCCATACGTTCGACTAGCTATAATAACGACCACGCGAACACGTTGTCTCTGTGGCAAAGGCCGTCGAACGATGACGATCGGGAGATACGGGTCATCACCGCGGAAGGGGTGGTTCGTCGGGAGGATAATTGAGCGTAATTGGTTGCGTTTGATGACAGATGTAATCTCGGTGGAGGCTGGAGAGCCTAGAGGAAGGGCCAAAGCAGAAACAGCAAGGGTGGTGCATGGGAAGGGGGGTGGGGCGGGAGGGGGTTATAGGGGAGGAGGGTAGCCAGGGATCGTGGATGGGGTACGAGGCCGGGGGATGGGGACGGGGTGGTCTATAATTTATAAACTAGGGGCTGTTTTCGGGTAATTGCAGATAACGATGGGGCGGTCCGGATAACAAGCCGACATGGGAGTCACTGGACACCGTGCCACTCCACCATCCACCGGTAACACCATAACCTTCGTTATATACGACTATTCTCTGTATCGCTTGCATCGTCCGCGCCGCGCCGCGCCGCGCCGGCCAACGATAAGTTATGGAGCGCGTGACATCGCTGCCGGGGGCGACCGACTAATAAATCGCGGTCTCTAATCTCGCGTAACGATTCCGTGGACCCGGGACTCCTCCAAGGTACAACACCGATTTGCAGTCGTTCCGAAGAAGGAGCGAGATTAATCGATCGGGAGCCTGCCGGTGAAACCGCGTCTCACCTTGAAAATACGCTTCCAATAGGCTTCGTTCCTCTTCAACCATCGAGTGCTACCCTTTTTTGTTTTAGATACTGTAGGATTTTTATTCTTAACGCCTTACATGCCGGAAACCAATTAGTACTGATCAATTTTAAGTAGTTACGTATGTATACTGCACCAAAAGGAAGCTTCTAATCTCCAGTGTATATGGTACAGTGATTGCATTCAGTGCTACAAGATTTTCCAGGTGGTACAACGCAGATTTGCAGGAACAAGTTTAATCGATCGGGAAACTGCCGCTGAAAAGACGTCCGTGTGCATTTCTTGGCGCGAAATGCGGTTGTAATGGTCGAATAGTTTTCGTGTTTCCTCTTTAAAGCGTGCTTTGCACCTTGTGGACCAGTGAGGCGCGCGCAACATCGCTCTCTCTCTCTCTCTCTCTCTCTCTCTCTCTCTCTCTCTCTCTCTCTCTCTCTCTCCAATCTCTCTCTCCCTCTCTCCGGGAATCCATTTAGTCCCGAGAAAAGATAGCCTGGCGGCTACCTGGTTTTTGCACCTTCCTCCTCCGGGTTCGTGGGTGACGAACCGCTGCTTTTATTTTGACAACCTCTTGATTTTCGGGAGCGTCCGCGGTCGAGTGTGAATTGTTGCCGCGCGGCGCGTGGGAGTTTTGCGTAAACGCGCCCGGTGAAAGAATAACAGAGATCCGTTCTATTTGCGGGTCGATTGTAGAACAGGTCGATGATACGTTATTTGATTACCGACCTCCACCGCGTTTCCTTTGAAACCTTTACGACTTTTATTAGGAATGAAAGTGGCGATGACATTTCACTCGACGATTCTTTCGAGTCGCGCGAACTTGCTGGAAAAGGCATCCGGGTCCATGTGAATTTTGAATGTTTAAAGTTTCGGTTCCATTAACACGTATTACTTAAGTAAGATTCTTTTAGATTTTAGATGTTATTGCAGCAGTGGACGCGAGAACTCCAAGTACATACCATGTATAAAGCAGGACACGTAAGAAGAGGCTAGCGAGACGTTCGCGCAAGAGGGTTGATCTATTGCAAACAACTTGTTCAAGCACGTCCCGCGTTCTAATCTGCCCTGCACGTGGATCCGTCGCGCAGCCGCTTCCTGGAGCCGTTATAAATACAATTCCAGGAGGTGTAACGCGATAAGTGCTCGATTCCCACAGCGTAAGTAGTCTGGCTAGTTGGTCGTGATAAGCCGACAAAGGTGCGACACGGCCTTGGGTCGTCTCTGCACGGTCAGCGAGAAAGTATCGTCGCATGACAGCTTTTCGCTCGCGTCCCGGATATGTACGTAATTTCTCCTGCTGCTCTTCTGTTCTGTCTACCGATCGTCCAAAGCCAAAAGTTGCGCGAGCTTCCAACTATTTTCTCCCAGGTCCTAGATCAAAATCGTTTCTCGAGTAAATTCGTCGAGTTAACTGCGATGGAACTAAATACGTATCGAGCAATATCGAATGTATTGCGATATTTCTGTGTTTGTAATTGTCGCTGCCAATGGACAAACTATCGACGGTATCGTTGATCGCGTTGTTCGGATTTCATTTGGAAGGACTCGCGAAAGTAAGCGTTCAGCCGCGACGAATGGAGGGAGCGTGCCTAATTAAATAAATCTCGGTTGCGGTGCGGGGAAATTATATCGTTCGGAAAGTGTGTGTTCTACGGGGACGGGCGATAGTCGCAGAGGGAGAGGGCATTTTCGAGGGTTGATTACGCGACGAGCCGGGGCGTCGCGACGCATACTAGAAACGTTCTCGTATCCAGGCTGCTATTGGGGTGCTCGTGGCTCCGGCGGACACAATGATGTAATTCAACACCTGCGAAACTTCCCCCAGGTTTCGCATTTTTTACTTCGTATACCACCCCGTCGATACAAGAATTATCATCGAATTACCGCGGAATCCACCTCTCTCTCTCGCAGCATCCAGCGAAACTCGAGAGGATTTTTCGAACTACTAGAACGAAGATGTTCCCGCGTCGATTATTCGGTGAAAATTAAGGTGGATTTCCCGAGAGGTCCCTGCACCTTTTCGAACCGTTCGAATTACCTAGGGCCGAGCAACGAATTGGTAGAGTGAACCCGTGTGTGGTCGGGGTTAGGTCTGTCAGTTTGGTGGGTCCGTCCGTTTGTTAGGTACCGGTCAAATGGCTGTTTCCAGATTATATTTATATATATATTGCGATTATTGAATTTATAAAGATGCTTCCATTGGAAATAATTGTACGCGTTTCTTTACTTTAACCATGCATTAATAATAAAAATTGCAGAAAACCCAAATAAATACGACCGTGTAATTTTGACGAGGCAACGAGCCATTTTTAGTCCTCGGTAGATTTAGGGTGAGTTTATTGCATTTTGGTTTCGCGCGAGGTTTTCGGGTCTCGATGTAAACGTGTAAATACGTATGCGTCTGTCTGCGGTGTTGCACAGTATGTATACATATTTGAAATATTTTTCTGGAAATTGTAGCCAACGCTGAGAAAAGAGAAGCGGGTAGCAAAACGTGCGATAGAAAGGGAACCAGGCTGAAGAGAGACAGGAGCGTGTCGTGAATGGGGGGAGTTCATAATAACGTCGAGGGGGCAACAGGGTACTCTATGCTCGGATGCTCTTTTCAAGAGTGAGAGAACCCTCCTCGACACGCATTCAAGTGTCCCCGCTTTGTAATACCTCTTAATACCGCTCGCTGTCGCCGTTATTAAGGATCCGGAACATATTGTCGACATAACAGTGGCAATGCTCCTCTATGCCTTTATGGCGTCAAGCCTTTATTCTTCGGCCCCGGATGCGCGAATACGCGGACGCGCTTTCCGCGACGGGAAACGGAACGGGATATTTTCGAAAATCTCACGGGCCTTCCCAAAATGGAAACCGCACGACTATCCAATATTCGGCAATTATGTAAAAAAATTATTACACGCGAGACTTCGATAAAAGTCTACCTCGTCTGACCAAGGGTTGTGGGTGAATTTGTATTTGTATTTATATTTGTATCTCGGGCTCGAGCAGTTCGCATTCGAGCAGCGCGTTTCAAACGCGAAAACGAGTGTGAGAACGGGTTCGTAGGGCCTGCGCCGTTTATGCGAGCTAGCAGGAGTCGTACTTTACCTGCAGATAAATGATGCGAGGTCAGCGAAAGACGATGACTCTGTCCAGAGACCCGCGTCCGCCTTTTTTCCCACAAAACTCACCTGACACGGTGCCGCGTAGATAACGGGACGCCCGAATGTGCCAAGTGGCACTATATTAGAAACGCGAACGGATTCTCTCGGTCAGGCGACACCGGCTATCGTCGAATCAATACTATTATTACTGTTATGTCGCCTTTGTTATGCAACAATTCAATGTAAACACCGCGTGTAATTAGAATATCGAGCAGAACGAACCGAAACCTGGGACTGTCTCGAAACGAACCAAAAAATCAACCCCTGCACGCAAGAAACAGAAAGTTTTGTATCGGTTTCTCGATAACAGACAAATTTGATTTCGATCGTTAACAAGCAATTAACGACATCTACATTTATTTTTAGTCCCATCCATATTTATCATTCTCGAATAGCTTCCAACAAATTTTCATTAGCACCCCGTCACTACTAATTGTAAGTATGTACTAAGCAGTCAAAGTCACTGGATTCGATTTCAAGGTATAAACGACAGATGTGCGTTAATCTCAATTTAAATTCATCCAGCTTTTATCGTGGGAATCAATTTATTAAATAAATTCCTAATAAATAATTTTTATGCATGATTTTAGAATTTGGAGATGAGTTCGTTTGGACCCTTCCGATAGAAGTTTAATGCTAGCCACATCTTTTCCTTCGTGCAACTCTTATAAATAATTAGACAGAAATTTAAATAAATTAGAATTAGAGAAAAACTTTAGAAAACCTTGCTCGTAGTAAAAATAAAATGAAAATACTGTTTGTTGTTGTTAGTTTATACGTTTCCTTGCATTTTACAAATCTTTACAGGTCATAGATGCATAAAGATCCGCCGCCTGATACTAATATGTACATATACATAATATGTAATAGTATTTCGAGGAAAATACCGAAGACTGCAGCGAAGAGCGAGGACCGGAAGCACCAGTTTCGATGTTTTCGCCGGGCAAACAAATAGAAAAACCGTGAAAAATGCGTGTCAACTATTTCCGTCCGGCTCTCGCAATCAGACGCGGTTCTCGGATTGCGTTCGATCGCGCCTATCGTTCCCGTCCGGATCGAAACCGAGGTGGTTTCCGGACGCGTTCACCGCCAAGTTGTCTTCGAAGCGCGCATCGGTTCGCAGATAATTAGCCATCGCAGTAAATCACTGTCGCGGGCCTTGTTTCGGTCGCAACGTTCCTTCCCGATGCTTTACCCTTTACGGCGAGATTTTCCCGGAAAATAACAAGTCGAGCGTGACGACCACCGCACCGGGGAAACCTCCTGGAACCTTTCCCGATACACCTCGAAACATTCGGGGACATGCGGGGACACTTGGAGAC
Source organism: Lasioglossum lativentre (assembly GCA_916610255.1). Taxonomy (NCBI): domain Eukaryota; kingdom Metazoa; phylum Arthropoda; class Insecta; order Hymenoptera; family Halictidae; genus Lasioglossum; species Lasioglossum lativentre. Next base: position 282,344 of record OU744356.1, on the reverse strand, counting down.
TGGTTGCAGCGGTCGCAACGCGGGTTGCACACGTTGCCCCGGGCCCGGGGATGATGACAGTCCGCGCGCGTTCCGACTACCCTCAAATCACCGAGAGCGCGCCTAACTAACCGTGTAATCGACCATTCCAACCTATTACGACCGTAATGTCCTACGCGTTGCACTTTCCCTCCTAAACTACAGGCGGCCCCCGGCTATTGTTGTCGCGCAATAATAACAATAATTAGCGCAGCTTTTCGTCTCCCGGCGATCGCGCCCTGAAATCAGAATTTTTCTAAAACGAGCCACGCTCTGCGAGCATGATCTCGCCTGCGTTGCGGGACCGATCCTCCGACAGCTAATCTTCGAGAGGACCCACGAAACCATGCTCGCGTTACAGATGATCTTCAAAGAAAATGTTTGGATTCGGCACTCGATTTATAAAAAAAAGAAAATTGCAAAAATATATAATTATTATCCGGTGAATCCCTTTGCGATCGAGCGATCGATCACCTTGCATCGAATCCTCGGAGTTATGGGATGCTGGGAAGCAAAATTGTCCCGAGATGAGCCACGACGCGGTGCGACGCGGCGCGACGCGGCGCGACGCGGCGCGACGCGACAGTCGGGCGACACCGAATCGTTGGCATAAAGTGGCCAGTGACACATAAAGAGCATATTTTCGAGCATTAGGAAGATCCCCCGGTGAAAGAGCAGCTACCTGTGTTCACGCCTGTTCGCGCTTTCCTCTCAAGAATCTCTCTCACCGATCTTTCTAGCGGCTCCCTTAATGGGGAAATAACCGACGGATTACGTCGCCTAATCCTCCCGCCAACGCGATCTCATTGTCGCGTTTGGGACAGAGCGAATCTTGCGTTTTGTCCTCCTGGATCCAGACCACTCTTGTGTCCACGACCTTGTTCCGCTATGGCCCATTATCGAATGACGATCAGCACTGACGCGCACGGTGTTCGAAAGTTTAAAAACTATACCGCGCCGTTGCGGCACTTCTCCTTCGCGACGAAACGGAAGAAAGCGGAAAAAAAGTTTCATGTGTTTTGTCCTCTCTGGAGAGCGTCTTCCACGCCCGCTTTATCGTCTGGCTCTATCGTAGATGGTACTGTTCTAACAGTTTGTTATCAAATAAGATCGCAGCGAACGACGTTATCGAGGAGCTGCGATTGTGTCAATTTTGCCTGGCAAGGCAGCGCGGCGCGGGGCGGCGCGGGGCGGCGCGGGGCAGCGCGGGGCGGCGCGGCGCGGCGCGGCGCGGAGGCGGCGGGAAGGCGCGGCGGCGGCGGGAAGGCGGAGGGAACTCTCCGGAACTAAATTGTCTACATAGGAGCTAGAGTTGTGTAAATTTTCAGTTGCTCCGCGAGGAAACGGAGGGAACAGAAAAATTGCGGTGGGGATCCCAGTCACCTGCATTCAGCAAGAATGTCAGCCTTCTAAAAATAAACCGAACCGATTGTCAACGGAGTCTAGTTGTCGGTTGTATGCGTTACGCGGGCACAAAGATAGTGGCTATCTCGGCGGGCCGGTGTCCGATGACGGCCACCAACACGACCGGCAATCGTTTCGACCCCCGCGAGACGAACCCGGTCGCTTTTATTGTTCGCCGGTATGAATTTTATAGATACATATATATGTACATACATAAGCGCGTACACATGTACCTAGACGGACGAGCCGTATCGACACCGTTTACACCGAAATACGAGAACCACCTGCGCGCGATCGGCGACGATACCCGTCGACGTATGTATCGGTTCGAGCGGAACCGCCACTTCCTCCGAATCGAAAATAAAATTGTTTGCGACGAGTAGGGAAAAAAAGGTGGGGGGAAAAATCGCTTTATACTCGCGGTAACGCGATAGCCATCGATTTTTGGGCAAATCTGCTTCGAGTGCGGCTCGGTTCACTCCTCCTCGATGCTCGACTCTGGCAAGAGAGAGAGAGAGAGAGAGAGAGAGAGAGAGAGAGAGAGAGAGAGAGCGCTACCCTGTGAAACTACTAAATATGTATATGCAGATGCAGGATTGTCCGGTGAAACGTGTTTTCTAGTTTACACGCAACTCTTGTTAATCTTGTATTTATCTATAGACTGTGGATTTTTATGGAAAATGAAAATATTGTCTGCATCAATTGCTAGAAACAGTAGCCATGTTTTATAGCATCGAGGGGATCATTCGGAAACAGGGAACAAGCTGGGGGACACGGTCGCGAGACGATGCGGATACAAGTATGCAAAGAGGCGTGAAAAGATTTTCTGCTCGGAATCGACTGGTCCGTATACCTGAGCAAAGGTGTATTCCCGTTTGGAGGCGCATTAGGTGCGAGGGAAGGACGAAGGCGGGCAAGGGTGCGATTTCTCGCGAGGTGGGGAAACGAGGGAACGGAGCAAAGCGGAATGGCTGTAACAGAACGGAGCGGAGCTGAGCGGAACGCAGAACACCAGCTTCATCGACATCGACATCGACATCGGCACCGGCACCAGCATCGGCGTCGTATTTCGCTGTACTGCGTTTAATTGCATTCCAAAATGGCTCTGCGCAAAATCGACCCGACGATATACTCTCCCGTTCGTCCTCGTTCAGCCTCTTGAAGTCCACCGACAAACGGTCTGGCATCTTCACCGGCGTAAATTCAGATAAATTAAACCGGACTCGGGCTCTCTCTCTCTCTCTGCCCCCCTCTCCCTCTCTGGCTCCCGTTAGATTTCAACGGCATGGCAGCCCGACACGACAAGCCCCGGCTACGTTCCCTCTCGCATTCGCTTTCGTATAGTAGTCCTGTCGTCCAACGTTTCAAGTATCTGCCCCGTGTTTCACCTAAACCGACCCGGACAAAGAGCACAGAGACGAGAGCACACAGAGTTTATAATGACGCGTTTGCCACACCGACAAACGCCGCGCAAAGCTTTACACACACCCCTCCCCCCACCCACCCCCTCGAACGGGGTTTAAAAACGAAAAGCCAATTGCCGGATAGGACACTGGAGACTGACTTGCCACGCAAGCCGTGGTCTGCGTTATTTCTCTTTGTAACGCGTCTAGGTCGTAACGTAGCTGTTCGTTTAATGAAAATTAACGGTAGAATTTCCAGCGATATGCCCTGAAATATTTTGCCGTAAACGAATCGGCTATGCAAAATAATTCAAACGTCTCGCAAGGATTGAAAGGAAACAAGTCCGAGTAGCAGCGAGTGAAATCCGCGCGAGACGAGGCGAGGGTGAGCGATTTTAACGAGCATTAATCTCGCCGGTAATCCCCTAAGGACGCGACGAGAGCGTGGGAGGACGCGGGGGTGTAGAGGAACACAGCTCGAGAAAACGAAGAAGAGGAAGAGGAAGACGAAGAGAAAGAAAAGTGGTGGACTCGGCAGTCCGAGGATCGTTTTGATAAGAAAGCGCATTCCGGTGTTGCGCGAGGGTGGAAACGGGCAGAGGGTGCGGGGGTGTAGTATAAAGGAGGAAGAGGAGGGCAACGGGGTGGGAGCGCGAGGGGGAACAGGGGGAGAGACAGAGAGGAAGCGAGGAAAATGGCGGCTCGGAGGAAATCCGACACCAAATCGAAGGAGACGCCATCGCAAAGCGTGGCGCCGCCCCCCTATCATCGGCTCTTGCCTCTGTCGGCGGTGTCATAGCGTGTCGATGCCTAGAACCATAGAAAATCCCCGCGAATTTCAACCGATTTACAATTTATCTCGTGAGCCGGAGGACTCTTCTTCCGGATCAGAGCTTCCGGAAGGACGCCGAGCGCTTTCGATTCGAACGACCGGCTGTCCGAATCTCTGTTCCGTCGGCCGTCAGACGAATCCCTGAAAAGCTGAATGGATCCGTCTTTTCTAGGCCTTGGCTAACGATTTCGGTTGTCGTCGATTTTTTTTACAAATTTATGTGTTACGACCCTCTGTTATCTAATTTTAGTCCAAGTCGAGTATCAACAAAATAGGGTGACCTGTCGGATAAATGGCTGAAAACCTAGCCTATTTGCCTCTTACCTAATCCAGGCCTTAATTAACAATTACAGTTGCTAAACTTTGCTGTAGCAGTTTAAATATATGTATGAAGAACATTTTCCTCGTAATATCAATTATGTATCCGTGCTTAAAGATCTGTGGTTAAAAGATGAACATATGTAAAATGTTAACCCTTCTCCTCAATTATCTGGACAGATGTTGTTAGAACCGATCATCTTATTTTTCAAGTAAATAATAATGTACGCGCGAATGATTTTTGAACGGACGCTGGTGTCACGGTTGTCACGGTTGTCCCGGTCGGAAAATTCTGATTTTCTTCGAGGAAATTCAGTTGGTGCGCATTCCTGAAGGAAACTCGTCGGTGTCGAGTATCGGGAAGACTCGTGACGAGTCTCAGTCAGTCTCGTCACGGTGGGAGAAGCTTCGAGCGACATACGCGAGGCAATTAGTCAGAAAAGGCGGAGCTGCGGTAAAGGATTGGCAAGGCGTGGCAAACGCGAAGATTTCCGTGGCAGCCGAAAGACAACTTCGTTCGTCTGCCAGGACATCGGCTCCGATTGATCTACACAACGCCGCGACACGCCGCGCCGCGCCGCGCCGCGACACGCCGCGCCGCGCCGCGCCGCACCGGGGTGGTCCACGCTATTTTATTCATTGGTCGCGTCGCGTCAGCCAGTTTCTTCGACTTCGTGCCGAAGAGACGGACTAGACCATTCTAGCAATTCTTATGATTAGATCTTTACAATTCTATTCTTGTGATTTGATAAAAACCCGGATGAAGAACAAGTTCGCAATTTATAAACTAGAAAATTTTCTTATGGTGAACCTAACCCAGTACAGATGCGATTAATGCTTCTTACCATACATGTTTTCTTATGTTTTGAGCAGCACTGTTCATTCATTAGAAATCGATGTTCATCGATTGGTTATTATTTGGCCCATTTCAACGTCCGATTTTTAATGCAAGCTACAACCAAGGAATATCGTTAGAGTTCCGTTCTGGAAGAACGTAAGATCTTAATAATGGTGCAGTCTGCTTACAGAAATAGCACATTAAACAACGATTTAGTCGAAGCCCGAATCTCGCAAGTTACCCAAGTTTAAATTCGAAAAATTAGTCCGAAGGGAAAGGATTTGGTTCCTGACGAAAGGAGAAGTAATCAATGCGAACGAGCCTCGAGATAAGGAACGCTGAACAAAGCGGGGAATTGTTGCCGGTTGTTATGAAATTAGTCGAACGCGAGGCGTGATAGCACAGCTTAGAATCACAACACGGTGTACGATAACGTTGACGAGTTTCGTTTCCGGTGTACGTGTTCGCCGACTCCTGTATATTCTCGAGCGACGGCGACAACTAGAATCCTGAATTCGCGAGACCACACGCATCTGGACGATAATACTCGATTAAAAAGATACACGTACATACATACGTACATACATATGTATATTAGAAGCATGAAGTTCATCGATGAGGAAAACTGGTACAAAAAGTCTATAATGTATATCGGAGGGACGACGCTGATTCAAGGACTTGAACCGTAGAAATGCGTCGGTTCGTTAGCGATGAAAGATCAACTAGGATCAGTCCTGGTCTGCAAGATGAAAATTTCAGAAGACAGAAATTTTAAATATCGAAAGAATATCATAAGAATATCAAAAGAATTTAAGTATGTATATCGATGTTTGAAAAGAACATTTCATTTGGATGCTATTTGTTTTAACCGAAAATTTTTATTTCGCACGAAGACCCGCAGTCCAGGTCCGTGCTAAAATCCTCGAAAGACCGCAGCAAAGTATCTACCTATGTATCGGAAAAAAACTGTGCGAGGATATCGTCGGTGATACATGCATATTCCCGGATGCTAATCGAGAGACAGCAGATCGTGCTATATGTATGTAGTAGGGGGGTACGGAATCGTCTATCGAACTCGTCGAGGACGTCGCGTCGCGTCGCGTCGCGTCGCGTCGCGTCGCGTCGCGTCGCGTAGCGTAGCGTAGCGTCGGCAGGTGAGGATTCACGGTGTTCCACTCGACGGTGGTCGCCGAATGGGGTGGCTTTTGTTGGGGGTAATGGGGGTAGCAGTTTGCGCCGCCCCCGGCCACGACCAATAGGACGAGCTGGCGCGCATCCGCTCGCCCAATGGGACGGAGGATCGCGCCGCTCCGCTCCGCACCCTGCTCCGCACCCTGCTCCTCTCCATGCCGTGCGAGAAAAAAAAACCGGGCCGAAGGGAAGAGGAAGAGGAAGAGAGAACGCGGCGGAACGTCACCAGCATCGGCGACCTAGCCGCTACCAACTACCAACTACCAACGAAACAGCAGCGACTCCCGCATCTGCATCGGCATCGGCATATCGGTGCTAAAGCGATCGGCAGCGGGAGAGAGACGTCCAGTGCTACCACGAGCGCGTTGCATTCGGGATCCTCGCAGTTTCTCGACGATCTTCGTCCCGGAAAATCTGCTTGGATCATCGGCGTTTCTCGACGATCTTCGTCTCGGAAATACCGTTTGGTTCATCGGTGGAACAGTCGGTACTAATGCGATCGGCAGCGGCAGACACGTCGCAGTGCAAAAAGAGCGTTTTGCTCTTCGGGATCTTTGGCGTTCCTCGACCATCTTCGTTTAAACGAATCTGCTTGATCGGCAGCAGCGGAAAGGTCGCGTTGCCTTCGGGATCTATGGCGTTTTGCGACGATCTTTTTCTCGAAAAATCAACTTGAATCATCGATGGAATAGTCGGTGACTCCGGGACAAGCCTATCGGATATTCTCGTCGGAACCAGGATCAACGTGAACCCCGTGCAGTGTGCGCCGGAGTGTCGGTGTGTGTTTCGTCAGTGAGAGACTGTGCGTCCGTTTTCGCGGCAAGGTCCCCGAAGAGGAGGAGGCGCGTTGGCAGAGGACACATCCGCGAAGCTGGTGGACGGCCGGTTCTCGCGCGGCGCGATAAGTATTCATGAATGGAAAGTCATGAATGAAACGCGGCCGATCAAACAACCGTCGGGTGGCGCCGATCGTTCGACCAGCGGATGCTTACTTTGGTCGCTGGCCGGTCATCCGGAATCGTAGACAAGTATACGCTATACTATACTATACTATACTATACTATACGTACGGTGTTCACGAGAATACGCGCGGTTCGTCGTCGCGGTGTTCACAGACGCTCGCGATCGAATCGATATCCAATCGTTTAACCGATCGATAGACGCAGCCGGATATCGTGGGTATTCGGGACTTTTTGATTGTGCTTTTGGAAGGACTCGTTATGCGTCTGGACTGAGGAGCGGCAAGGAATATTGAGAACATCGAGAATGTCCGACAGTTCGGATCAACTGTCACCGCCGAACAGCGACTGCAACAGCCAGATGGGCGCTGTGCACCGGAACCCGTCCGCCGGACAGTACAACAACACCGCGTCGATGCAGGGAATATCCCTGGCGCATCATTCTCATCCGCAGAATCTGACGTCCGCGTCCAACGGGAGTCCTCAGTACCCTCAGGAATTGGCCAGTTGCAACAACGCCAACGGAAACGGGAACGGGAACGGAAACGGAAACGCCGGGAATATCGCGGGACTCGCTTTGGGCACCTCGACCACCAACTTCACGCCCGACCAGATCTCGTGCATGTGCGAATCACTGTCGCAGAGGCGTGATATCGAGAAGCTCACGAGGTAAGATCTACGATCTTCTACTTCTTTCAAGGGCGGTTACGCACCGTCGCGTCGCGTCGCGTCGCGTCGATCCGACCGGACCGGTCGACGACTTGCTCGCCGACTTGCTCGCCGACTTGCTCGCCGACTTGCTCGCCGACTTGCTCGCCGACTTGCTCGCCGACTTGCTCGCCGACTTGCTCGCCGACTTGCTCGCCGACTTGCTCGCCGACTTGCTCGCCGACTTGCTCGCCGACTTGCTCGCCGACTTGCTCGCCGACTTGCTCGCCGACTTGCTCGCCGACTTGCTCGCCGAGAGACCAAAAATGCAGCGAGTCTTCGAAAGTTATCGGTATCGTGTCAATTTTCTATTTTCATGTTTTGAAACATGTTCAGGTGCAATTATATCAACAATTTCTTCCCATTTGGCTTTTCTAATGTACCGATTTGCATAATTATTGTCGGATAAATCCCGAATCGTATTAATCGCGACAAGAGTTCGAACAACCATTCGTTGTTTAAAAGTACCACCTACATATTTGTAATTGTTGTTTGATTCTCTGAAATGCGATGACGCATATCAAAGTTCGAGTACACATTCGTGTTTTGTCTATCGAAGGCAAGAGCGCCCCGATTGTTTTTCTCTGATCAAGTTAAACAAACATTTTCGATCGCTATCGTCTGTATTAGAATCCAGCGTAAATAAACAGGGACCGTGATACGGATTAGTTGAATACGATTTGTTTGCACATTATAGCGACCCAAATGTTCTTTCACGGAAAACTGACGCATTCGTTTTTCCAAACTACGACAGCTGTTGATTTAAATTAGATTTACGATACTCGATTGCCGGATGCTCGCAATACCGTTTAGAGTTCTTCGACCGAAAGCCTCGGATATAATTGTACACCGCAGAATAGAATTTATATCCACAAAATGGTGGAACGCTTCTTTTTCGAGGAAAATCAACTTTAATGCGAACACTGTCTTATCGGTAATCTAGCGGAAACAGTGTAAACCTACCATTTACAAATGAAAAAAGTTGAGGACAGAAAATAATGGTGACTCGTATTTATTTTGTTTCACGCGTTCTGCTTTAATTTTGTAAAGAAAATAGCTTCCATAAAAATCCCTGTCAACTGAATTGCACGATTTCGATTAGGTTTCTGTGGTCGCTGCCACCGGGCGAGCTGTTACGGGGTGGTGAGAGCGTGCTGGTAGCGAGGGCAGCAGTGGCCTTCCATCGAGGTGCTTGCCACGAGCTGTACTCGATCCTGGAGAGCCATCCTTTTTCTCCCCGTCGACACCAAGAGCTCCAGGAAATGTGGTTCAAGTCGCATTATCGCGAGGCCGAGAAAATCCGCGGACGTCCGCTCGGCGCCGTCGACAAATACCGATTGCGGAAGAAGTACCCGTTGCCGAAGACAATCTGGGACGGCGAGGAAACCGTCTACTGCTTCAAGGAACGCTCAAGGAACGCGCTGAAGCTGTTCTACAAGAGCAACAGGTACCCGAACAAGAACGAGAAGAAAAATCTCGCGGACAAGATCGGCCTGACGATGACCCAGGTATCGAATTGGTTCAAGAATCGGCGACAGAGGGACCGGACCCCGCAAACGAGAACGTGAGTCGACTTTCCCATTCGATCTTTCGCTCTTCGGAGCAACGCGTGCTCTCTCTCTCTCTCTCTCTCTCTCTCTCTCTCTCTCTCTCTCTCTCTCTCTCTCTCTCTCTCTCTCTCTTTCTCTCTCTCTCTCTCTCTCTCTCTCTCTCTCTCTCTCTCTCTCTCCGAACACTTTGAGAGATTCTAAGAGGCTTCTCGCGCGGGGGCAACACCTTTGCAGTCTACAGTCTACGATTTTGGACGCGTACCGAAGGGACGCGTGTACTTACATGTATTCCTCGTCCTCGTCCTCGTCCTCGTCCTCGTCCTCGTCCTCGTCCTCATCTGGAATAGAAGCGGACAAATTTTATTTTCCACAAAAATCCGCAGTCCACCGATGAGTCTACAACAAGTACCTTGAAAAATTAGTTAAAAAAATTTCTAAACCAACCCATAAATCGGACTTGAGAATCGTGAAATGTATAATTACAACAATGGCTCGCCTTCGGCAGGGTTTAAACATTTCAGAAATCTTTAGGTTTGGGCTACGGAACGGAGCTAGATTTTCAAAAGGTGCCTTCCCCGTAGGCCGCGGGTGGAAAGAACGAATTTGCCATAATTTTCAGGATTTCCGAGTAGTTTATGGGGACACGCACACACGGGGCGCCCTTTATGGCGGATTTGGTGCACGTGTGCCGACGGGGGGTCGTCGTTTGGACTTTTCCACCGAGCAACAAGTGTTCCGACATGTGTACCGGACCCGTGCGTCCTTTCTCGACGGGCACAGCGGCGGGTACAGCGGGTTCAGTGGGTTCAGCGTGCACTTCAGAGCCGATAAATCATTCTCGTCGAGACCGTGTATAGTGTACGTCCTTGCGGGGTAGCAAACGGGCCACGAAAATCGTCGACCCTCGAGTACCGCCTCGAACGAATCGAATTTCGCCCGTGCAGGACACCGAGAACAACGATCGGGTTTTCCAACATATCTTTCTCTCTCTCTCTCTCTCTCTCTCTCTCTCTCTCTCTCTCTCTCTCTCTCTCTCTCTCTCTCTCAAACGCCTCTTTACCCGGAACGATTACCGAATCGACAACACAAGACGCGACTAGACTAGAAGCAAACCAACCATCAGCTTATCGAATTCCTAACGCCCCAGTCCCCACGCGATAATCGCTCAAGGTGTGCGTTAGAGTAGAACTCGTCGGCCGTTCTGGTGATTAGTCCATCGATATTTGTAAACTGTTTGATACCGTACCTGTTGTTTAATTGCTCATTTGTCGCTGTTTTCGCGTCGTTAAAGCCGCGTTTACATTAGACAACTTTTGGTTCGCCGATTCGGTCGATAAAGTCTCGCAATTCAAAAGTTTACGTTATCACACCATGGTCCGACATTTTGTTGCACAATCGTGGCTAGTCCAGTGCGCAAAAAGATATTAAGTGGAGTCGAATATTGTACTCCCGCCCATGTAAATTTCCCAATATTCGATATTCTTTTCCTCAGGAACTACTTGTATAAAAACGATGTCTCCAAAATTTCATCATAGAACTCCAGAACGCCACAAATCATAGTTTCATTAATTATAAAATAAGTCACCGGTTATCCGATCGTGATAGGTTTAGAGTCAAATTTTAAATTGCAAATCCTTCAAAGATTAATTTTAACTTAATCCCTTCCATAGCTGTTTTTTTTTTTCAAATTGCAATTTTTGGAGCGGCTTTTTGGGACGCGCGTGCACGCGTATTCGCAAATCTTCCTCGCGTACGTGGGTGTGTAGGTGAAGCGAGTTTGTTCGGGAAGAAACTGAAGAAAGACCGAGGAAGAGAAAGAGGAAAGAACGAAGCGTTGTTATGGCTACGACGAGCCTCGGTCACGGACCACCATGGACCTCGTCCGTCGACGCTGTTCGCCGACCGAAACACCGAGTGTTTAACCCTTAACTGGCTGGATGATGTACTCGAATTTTCCTGTGCTTCGATTCACTGCATACGTATAATTAGATTTAGCGATAAAAATATTCTGTCGAACCGTGGTACAGTAAATTTTAATAACGCGTTTAATAGTCGCCGGGCCTTCGCGCCGCGCCGATTAGGTCAGTTTGAAAGCTTAATTTTGGAAAAGACATTGAAACGTTGCTATCTCGGTCGATAGGATTTTCAATAATTGTACTATACCGAACGTTAAAAATCTACTTTCGCATTATAATACCAAATTAAATTATTAGATGAGGTTACTGGGGGAGACTCGCATTAGCCGATTACTAGCGCATCGCGCATCGCGCATTGAAAATGAAGTAACGTAACCGATACCCGTATCTCTCTCGCGCCGAATAAAACAACCGGCGCGGCGCGGCGCGGCGCGGCGCGGCGCGGCACAGCGCGGCACGGCGCGGCGCGGCGGCTATTTCGATAGCTAGTCAGATACGGCGACCATAAACGAATCAACTAACGCGACACTACCGCAGTCGTCTCGATCGCGAACGATTTTCCGATGGACGGACAATGGTTATTCCAGGAGAATCGCGGCCCCTAGGAATTCCCAGCGGATATTCGCTGCTGTAAAGAATGGCTACGAGAATGTTCCTTTTCGGAGGCGAACGAACCTAACGCTCGTACGTACCTACATCCTAACTTTCTCCCTGGGTCCTCCCGCCCGCCCGCCCTTAACGTCCACCCTCTGCAAAGGCTCTAGGAAAAGGAAACGCGACGCCCCATTACCGTTTTATGACGCAGCTTCGGTTACGTCTCCCGTTTCACCATTGAGCTGTTCGCACTACCAATAGTTTACTACATAAAGGCCACGACCGGCCCTCCGACATACTCGCGATTTATCTCGAGGTCCTCTCCGCCTTTCACATTTTCCGCCTTCGCTCCCTGTCTTTGCAATTTTTCTTTCTCTCGACGAGCGGCGGCTGTAATTGCCCGTCGCTTTCCAATCGGTTCGCGAATCTTTGAATTTTTCTAACCGACGCGACGCGACCGATAAATATTTCTTTCACCTAGTCTCGGGAAATCAAAAATCCTATTGATTACATTCGGAAAATGAAACACAACAGTTAACGCGTTAAGTGGCTGATTAACGGAACAATTAGCCCCCTAACAGATGAAAAATTTTGTCGCAATTTAGCGCGCGACAGAACGCGAAAACGCGTGCAACCGGGGTTCGCCGGAATCCAGACCTTGAGACGCGACCATAAAACCGAACGTCCCGTGCTTAAGAAAGAAGGTCGGAGGGAAGGTTCTGGAGAAGAAGTAGCATGAACGAGCCACGGTCATGGGCGGAGCTGGTTGCGCATGGACCACGCCGCGCGCGCCCGTTTGTGTGTGTGTGTGTGTGTGTGTGTGTGTGTGTGTGCGTGCGTGTGTGCGTGCGTGCGTGCGTGCGTGCGTGTGCGTGTGCGTGCGGATCGACGCCTGAACGCGTGTAAAGTGTAAAGATACAGTGGTAGTCGAGGGGCCCGAGAGGAGAAACTAAAATGAAAAAGGAGAAAGAGAGAGAAATAGGCGCGCGTGCAAACGACCGAGGCGTTTGTTTCCTTCTGGGACGGAACAATGTGTGAATATGGTGGCCTCTCTCGTTCGTTGGGACCTTTTTCGTTGTTCGGCGACAGAAAAAAATTCCTGGAAGAAAGACGACGGGGCGGCCGCGTGCACTCGCGAGCCCCTAATCGCTCGGTCGCTGTTAGGCCAAGGGTCATAGGTTTTTTTTTCGGATACCGGTAAGACAATGGTGAACCTCTCGCACATGTTTCCCACCAGGGGCCTTTTCCCGACTTTTCCAGGAGGGGTCAAATAGGATAGAGATTTACGAGCGGTCTCGGGCAATTTTTCTCGCAGACGCGTTCGCTTCTTGGGCCTCTCGGTTACGCGCGTTTCCACCCTGCGCGACACGGTCGTTGGAATTATGCTAGGTCGATCCTCGTGTACCTAGCAACAGTTTTCGAGTGCCGTTCCGATACCACTCGTTCGCACAGTTTCGACGATCGGACCTATGAAATTGCAACGCTCGGATTCCGGTTATATCCATCCACCGCACCGGTGCATCTTCGTTGCACTTCTATCCAGCGGAGACCTTGGGAGAGTTGATTTCAAGGGACGCCTTATCGATAGGATCGCCCACGAAGAACCGTTGAGAGGGGGTATTCCGGTTTTCGCAGCCATTTTTGCACGAGTTTTTAACAATTTTTATCAGAAACTACACACTTTTTTATTGGTATTTCAAGTATATTTGTGATTTTTTTAATGTACAAATAATCAAAATTACATCGGCTATATATATATATATATATGTATTTGTTTATATGTAGAGTACGTTTTGAAATGGATCGAAGATTGCCGCGAGTTTTAGGCAGGTTGAAGAAAGGATTAGGAAACTCTTCTTTTACAATTCGTGAAATTGTGGAAATATTTTCTTGAGAAATTGTTTATAATACATATACTTCTTTATTCGAGTACGAGTACACGTTACCATCGAAATCCTATGAAATCTGAATAAATTCAATCCTGTTATTACATATTACGTGTAAAGGAATATATGTAAATGGATCAGTCTGGTTTAGGACCCGGTAGTTCTAGCGTTAAGATGTGTAATTTTTCTCCGAAATAACCGAAATAACGATTGATCGTTAATGATGGTTGCAGGGACATGCTGCCGCTGAACTGTCAAGGCAACGGGAACAACGTGATCGGTAGCACTACGAGCAACGGGGGAAGCATACAGTCGTTGCAAAGCATCGATCCGGGCAGTCCGAATCTGGCGATGTCACCGTTATCGACAATGGGCATGTCGCCGGTCGGCATGAATTCGTGTAGCCCGATGGGTATGAGCCCTATGGGACACCATCATCACGGATACGCGACGCCCGTCACCCCGTCCTCCGTGCACACGACGCACCCCCATAACGGCGGCCTCAGCCCCATGAACGACGTCAAGACGCTCTGCTATGGTCGAGGAGTTTACGAGACCGGTGAGTCGCACTCTTGAATTTTTATCTTTCCAATATTTATTTTCGCTGATTTACTATATTTCAAAGAATTCACGCTCCAACGATTATCTACCGGCGATTATTCCATTATTTTTAGAGAAGTCTATGACCCATGGCTGACAATGAGATACATACATTCTTTTGCAGCCTATTGAAAACACCCAACATCCAACACCCAACACCCGACAATACATATGTATTGTCACGCGTTTAGATTAAACGAGCGAATGCGAATGCGAATGCGAATGCGAATGCAAATGCTCGTCCACCTCCCTTTTGAAAAATATTCGTTCATGCTCAAATTGAACATAATGTATCAATGTCCTGAAATTTTCTTCATTTTCTCCGTTGTTTGAGACTTTTCCGTAACTAGTTACGTTGTTGCAGGCAAAGACGTCGAGCAGGGTACCGTCTACTACTCGAGTCACTCGAGTATGCACCACCAGTACTACCAGCAATCGCATCATCAGATGATGTCCACTTCTCATCACCACCACCACCACCACCAGCAGAGTATGCCGACCGGCTACGAGCTGATGCTGTCGCCGCCCCAACACTCGATGTGACTGACGGACTATGATTCCGATCGAAACCACCACGATGACTCGTCAGTGAATCGTCAGAGCGACGATTTTGGACGCGTGCAAGCGTACGCCTGACTCGATCGCTTCGATCATCGAAAGATCATGTTCCCCGCGGCTTAGGAAGCTCAGGCGATAGAGACAATTCCCTGGAATACGAGTTACGTGCAAAAACTGTTAAAGTTTTCCTGCGTCGATACTAGCGCTAGCGATCACGATGACCCCGGCATGTCTGAACTTAAATGACGCAAACGAAGGTGTTCGCGGCTCGGTGACCGATAGAGCCTTTGCCAAAGAACGTCTCAAGTAGATTCCTCGGAAATCCACCTAACGAGCTACGTGCAAATACAAACTGTTGTTCGGGTTGTTCCGTTTCGAACCCGTCACTACCGCAAGTGAAGTTAATGATGCTCAGAACCATTGCCAAAGAACATTTTACATATATTCTGGCGAGTTACGTGCAAATACAAACTGTTGTTCGGATTGTTCTGTTTCGAAGCCATCGCTACCAAGAATAAAGTTAACGATGGTCGGCAGAACCATTGCCAAAGAACATTTTACATATGTATATGTACATATTCTGGCGAGTTACGTGCGATTGTAGACTTTTGTTCGCGTTATTCAGTTTGGAACTCGTCGCTACCACGACTCGAGTTAGCGATGATCGACAGAACCATTGCTGGAGAACATTTTGCAGAGGTATATTATGCTGGCGAATTACGTGCAAATACAGATTGTTCAAGTGGTTCGATTTTGAAGCAATCGCTAATCGCTACACCGAAGTCAAAGGACGCGAATCAAGGTTCGCGGTTAGATAAAGACATCGCTGTATCTATAGAATAATTCTGTTGCAACTTTGGCGAGTTACGTGCAAAAAGAGATATTCGGTTCCAGCCGTTATACATGTATTATATTAGGTCAGTGCAAAAGTTCGCGCCCGCGTTACTTGTTGTATTTTAACTCTTTGCACTCGAATGGTGACTCGGAGGCGCCACTAATCATTCGTGTATCATTATTCAAAATATTTTTGATTCATTATGAAATTTGTATTCGATAAATTACTAAACGTATTTAATATTTTAATAAACCACTAAAGGTATTGTACGAGATATATTATATCTGTTTTATATTGATAAAATTAAGAAAATCGTATAAAATGGAAATCATTCGGGTCGGAGAAAAATTCGATTTAAGAATTAGAGCAGGTCCGAGTGTAAAGGGTTTAGTCCTCCCTGGACAACCAGCGGGTTTTCTTTTCGTTGCTCTGCACTGACCTAATATGTATTTCGAATCAACTGCTGCCCATGCGCTGCCCTAAGGTCGACGGACTCTCAACTAAAGATTCGCGGCTATAATGGTCGCTAGAGCCATTGCTATGCGCTTCCAGTCGCCAATAAAGAGCCGAGCACGTTCGTAAACGGTTACGATTTGGGAGGAGCCTACCGTGGCGCAAAACTGGTTTCGATCAGGATTTGCGCGCACACGTAGGTAGGTAGGTACCTCACCATTCGGAAAGAGAGGCGCCAAAGATGGAAGTCTCGCGTTGCGGTACCTCTTTAGCTCCATTCAAAGATTCCAGAAGATCTTTGAAGAAGATCTTTGACCGTGTCAGAAGGTCTCGTACAAGTCTTCGGGTAACTTCCGTTTCGACCAAAGAGAACGCGATCGCTTTCTGACAAGAGCCGAAACATCGGTGGACATTACATATACATATATAAGACATAAGACAGACATAAGACATATAAGACTTCGAAATGCGTTCGGTAAACGCCGCGGTTGGAACAAAACTCTCGCGCTCTCCTAATCTGTACATACAGAGAGTAGTAGAACAACCACGTTCGAATCCAACTGTGAAATATATTTTTGACTGTGGATTTGCGTGTGCGACTCCGAGCGACTCGATCTTGCAGTAACGTATCCTAAATACAATAGAATCGAAGGATCTCTCGCACCCACGACCACGACAATGCTTCGATGACAATTCATTGTCAAGTTATGACGACGAGCTGAATGATATGTATAGAAATAAAATATGAATGCGTGAATTATATACACCTGCGGTCTTTATTTCCCGCTTCGATGTGCGAGGTGTTCGTCGAATGATCCGGAGGTATGCTCGCTCGTTTCCATCCCGAGAAACAATAGCAAATATATGTACATAATGCCCTTATTACCAATGTCGCTGCAGCGCCATTCCACGTAGTGGCGAAACGCTGAAACTCTTAGCCAATTTGTTTTTCGTTCTCGCCGATAGATGGTGCTGCCTGTCATCGCCGCCGAAATTTGCAAAATACCGCCATCTAGCAGAGGGAATCGGATACAAATTTGGCCAACAGTTTCAGCGTTTTGCCACTACGTGTAATGGCGCTGTACGAACCCCATAAGCGTGACACGGCGGGAAATTTAACAAGGAGCTGCGGGCAGCTGCGGGTATAGGAATCAAACTTGTGCAAAAATATATATATTTTAAATGTAGCATCATTCGAGAATTTCCGGGAATGAGGATTCTCATTTTCTCTCTGGTATAATCGTGCATCGGATACTCTCTGCTTGCCAGTAATTGCATATATACATATACCTGCGTATATATAATAAAATACGTATATATATATACGTATATATATATATATATATATATGTATACGTATATGTAGTAGATATGTATCTGCACCGAATGTACAACATGTTTTAGTGACAAGTTAGAAACAGAGTAGAAACAAGTTTCGTCTGTGGAAGAATCACTACTGATCTCTGTCGATACATGAACAATAAATTACAGATTGATTAGGTTACAGCAGAGTTACAGATTACAGACTGCGATTACAGATCAGTGCTGATAAGAGTCCTCTAGGGTGCTAATTTGCTAATACATACTAAATATGACAGAAAATCTATTGCAGAGCGTTCCGTCTATAGTTTGATGAGAACCTGCTATACTCACGCATGAAAATCAGCTGTGGAATGACAGGTGGAATAAAAAATGGCTGAAAATGGGTTGGGAACGGATATTGAATCCCAAGAATATCTGGCAACAGAGGTTATTAATTTAGACATTGAAGAGGTAATTAAATATCCTTCGATATTTCTCTAATAAATATATAAATTCAATGTTACGTCTAATTTATAGGTTATGTTCTCACAACTAAATGTACCGATTCTAAATATTGTTGTGTCTATTATACCAGGTCTTTTTAACAGTATAATTACCATACTGCATTTTATTAAGTTTTAACAATTCCATTTTTTATACAGTTTTTAACATATCGTACTTCTTATCATTTTTTTTTCTCAAGTTTCTTTTAAATGTACATATTGTCGTCGCTTCTAATTTGATTAGCAAATAAGGTATAATACGATCTATTTGCTTTAGTTGGACAACACCGAGTATGCTATACCCGCTGTGGAGGAATTACCCTCCTTAGAAAGTATACTAACAGAGCCGGACTGTGCTTCCTTGTCCGGAACAGACGATGATTTCGGTTTAACGGTAGGAGAAAAATTGGGGAGCAGCGAAACGACAAGCGTCGGAAGTCATTTGTCATTAAATTCTTTAAATAAACCAAATAAAACTTCGCAATCAACATGTTCGGGTGCTATTTTGAGGCATGTTATACTGAAAGGAATATCTGCACAAATCGTGTCGGCTAGCGTGAGTTTTCAAAAGCAACAACAAAAATGACTATACGTCGAATTCGATCCAACTATTGTATAAATATATTTGTTTAGGAAAAAGTGAACGCCGGTTTGGCAAGCGCAGTTGCTGCTGGAGGAAACATGCTAGTGGTTGGTACTAGTCATGGTCTGGTTCTAGGTTTTGATTCTTCGCAAACATTAAGATGGTGCGACCAAGAAGCCCGGCATCAGGGTTCGGTATCCGCTTTGTGTTTTAACTACGATGGAAGCAGAGTATTGGCAGGTTTCGCTAGGGGACATATATTAATGATAGATAGCTCCAATGGAAAAGTATTGAGGACACTTACCGATGTTCACCCTCTTGATACGGCTGTGCTACACGTTAAAGTAAGATTTACTTGGATTAGGACAGTGGAAAAGTTCATACCCGACTTCGTATTAAAATACAAGGAATTGGACACGAACTTTTCCACTGACCTAATATACATATAATTTCTATACTTTTATAATATTTGTCACTGTTTCCTACTGTAAAACAACTGCTCTTTTACAGTTTACAGATTCACCAAAAGTTGCATTATGCAGCGACAGCGGAGGATCAGTTTTCGAATTAAATTTTACAAGAGTCATGGGAGTACGAGGTTGCGATAGTAGATGTTTATTTAGCGGATCTAAGGGCGAAGTGTGTACATTAGAACCGTTGCTATTGAACCATCTGCCATCGCACCCCCTCAAAAACTATACGCTGGTCGCAATGGCAACGTTATCAACGGTTTGTATAAATAACTTTTTTCTTTATTCGTTTTAAAAATGCATTAAATGTGTATATATACTGATGTTTTCAGGTATTAGTAGTTTGCATAAGACCTCGAGTACGTGTTGTACTGACACATGCTCTGTCTGGTGCTCCTATAGCACCGCCGCAACTGTCCTGGCAACTTGTCGTTATACAAGCAGCAGATGCTTCTCGTGTAATCGACCCGGTCCTTGCACTCGCTAGAGACGACGTGGTTCACTTTTATCAAGTAGGAATTTTACGTGACTTATTAAATAATCGCATTGCCAAGTGTTTCTATCTTTTAAATTTCTCAATCAGGTGTGCACCGAAGCTTCTTCGAGAGTGAAACTGTTTCCACTACGGAGGATGACTCTTCCTTATACGATAAGTAACTTACGATGGTTAAATCCACGGTCTTTAGCAGTACTAGACACCCAAGAAAGATTGCATCTGTTGGATGTAAGAGCACAAGATAATTTGGAAACCTTAGATATGAGTCGTGTTGGTATTTCATATGCTTCTAGCCATTTTAAAGGTCTGTCCACTGGTGGAAATGTCTCAAAGGTAGAGAGATTCATTAGATAATTAAATAATTTTATCCAAGGTGGGAATAATAAATATTTTTATCCTCGACGTTAGGCAATGGCGTTAGCCGGTGAACGAGCTTGCTACAATACTGTGGTCACATTTGGTACGCAACTTTTGCTTTTGGGCACGAAAAGCTTACATGTAGTGTGCATACGAACGTGGACTGAACGATTGAGACATTTAACGATGCAGGTTTGTTGGAAATTAGAGAACCCGAAAATGTCGGGTCGGGTCGGGTCGGGACAAATCGGATTCTCAAAGATTTTCGGATTCCTTCGCGACCCCGAATAAAATTCTCGGGAATCTATCTCGATATAGGTATTCGAGAATCCCAAAATTTTCGAGAACTCGATTCGTCTGAACCCGATGCATTCCCAGGTACCCGGCATTTTCTCGTTCTTACACACCTCTATTGAAAATCTGTAAGGATCGCCTATCGGTTATCGAAACACAAAAAAAATTACAACCGATGTTTCATCATTTCAGAAAAGATTTCCAGAAGCATTAGCTCTAGGTCTCTCTTTCTACCAAGATAAAGGGAAAGCAGTGGTCGGTCTCCGTGGTTCGAAGCAACGCCGTAAACAGATAGCACGTGACAAAGTGTGTCAGGTTTTAATTCAGTACATGGAAGAATTGAATCGTTGCAATACAGACGAAAACACAGAGTCCGAGATAGTCACAACATGTGTAGATTATTGTATACAATTAGAGAATACAGAACTATTATTTGGGAAACTGTGGGATTTAGTTTCCGAGTCGGAGGGGCTTAAAGCATGCTATTTACACGC
The DNA here is from genome assembly GCA_916610255.1 of Lasioglossum lativentre. Taxonomy (NCBI): domain Eukaryota; kingdom Metazoa; phylum Arthropoda; class Insecta; order Hymenoptera; family Halictidae; genus Lasioglossum; species Lasioglossum lativentre. The sequence goes on along the minus strand of OU744356.1, from coordinate 261,782 downwards.
TCTTGAAAATCCTCTGTTAGATGGGAGTTTGCGACCACGACTACCGCCGTTAATTGCTCAACAATTAGTTATGGTTTACGACCAAAAAGATAAAGTAGACTCCTTGCAAGCGATTATAGTGCTACTGGACGTTGATTGCTTAGACATTCATCAAGTGGGTAAAAACAATTATTACTAGACTGCGGATTTTATGCATTTATCACAAGAATGAGTAGTTTCAATGCAAAACAGCAGAGACATTTAAAGAATTTCAGAATACACTTGTACCGTTTCCAACTCTACAAAGTTATTGAGAAAAGAAAAATGAAGAAAATTAGAAAAAATAAAAAAAAAAAAGAATTATTTTGCATAAAAATTCGCAGTCTAATTATTACCATTACTTGTTCGTTGATTAAAATTCCTTTGTGATTCGATTTTAATTAATTTGAATTTGCAGGTGACAACGATTTGTCGACAGCGAGGACTTTGGGAAGCATTGATACATCTTCAAACGACAGCGTTAGGTGACTTCACTGCTCCGATTCATCAACTATTACCTATTTTACAAAGTTCGTTAACGAATTCGATAAATCCTTTAACTCGAGACGTCATACAGCTTGGTAACGCGATTCTGGTCTATGCCAGTTGTTGCCTCGCTGGCCGTGGGTTCCCTAGGGATGAGCTTCCCGAGGGTAAATCTCAAAGAGCAAAAACGGATGTACTGAGGGCTTTACTTTCACAGCATTCGAGTTTGGCTAACGATTCAGAAAGGCAATATCCATATCTGAGGACGTTGCTACAATTCGATGCGAAAGGATTTCTCGATGTAATAGCAATTGCATTTCAAGAACCAGAATTCACGTCTGAAATGGGTCTCAGGCAACGACAGAGGCTCATAGACGTACTGCTGAATCTTGTCTTGCCTAGTACACCGCTTAGTCCAAGGAGTCCCGACTGTATCGCCGACGATCAAAGGAATCTAGTTCTTATATTCGTGGCTAACGAAGTCGCGGAAAACACAGTTAGTTTGGAACCTAGTATGTTAAATAAGATGATAGAAATATTATGTTCCGATTCAAGCATGGGATCATCAAAAGAGCTTAAGACTGACAAAGAAAACGCAATATTGGGCTTGCTACGTTCAAAGAAATTGCGTAATATATCGGATAACACTTTACTTAATCTGGCTGAGCGAGCTAGTTTGTAAGTATATTATGTTAAAAGTTATTTTTCAATCTTATTAACATTTTGCCATGTAATATCGAGTCTCGAAATCGTGATGAAAAGTTCAAACAGAATCTACTAAATTTTCTTCTTTAACACTAGCTTTACGGAACACTAAAAACAGCGACTATTTTACATTATAAAAAAAAATAACGAGAATGTGTCTATCCAAATTTTTAACCACTTTTTTAATAATGTATATCCGAGGAAATAAATTTGTTGAATAATCCCTCATGGATGGATCTTTGCAATCTCAATAATCGTAAATTAAAAATATTAGAACTCGTCCAGTGAACCTAATGTTAAAATGATGAAGGAGAAAGAAGTTCTGGCCATTGTAGCTTAAGAAAATTATATGGTAAAGAGTTAATGGTTACATAAGTGTATACAGGGTGGTCTACCTTCGGGTAGTCTGAAATTCTATAATTTTATTAATACTGGTAGCATCATACATAGTAACTTGTATCGCAGTACATAATGTTACAGTATGCAAGTTGCCGAGTTACTGTACAGCGCCAGGGAGGACTGGATTTCAGTTTGCAAATGCATGATACTGCATCCATTCAGACACCACGATATCTGGTCCTGGTTGGAGCAACTCGCTCCGAGTTCGTTACAAGAAGTTGTAATGATCAACGTCAAAGCTCTAGTGGGAATCAATGCAAGTCAATTCGCGATGCTTATAGCAACACATATGCAAAATAACGTTCAGGAAATTATAGAAAAGCTAGCAAACACACCAAACCTGCAGTACAGCCTACTGGAAGCTTTGTATCAAATAGTTCAATACAAAGAAGAAGACATCACGTTAGAGCTCTCGATTGAATTGTTGGAAAAGTATTTAGAATTAATGTGTAAAATGCAACCGGAATGTGTAAGTAAAATTTTTAATCGCATTCATATTTGAAAATGTATAATATTGAGAAGATTAATTATTATTTTAATGCAGGTAGTTGATCATATTCAAGGTGTTCATGGTTGTAGACTGAACGAAGCACTTAGTATAGTTCAAAATGCAAATCATAAAGATGCAGAAGCTGTAATGCTCGAGAAGCTGGGCAATTATCAGGATGCATTCGACATTCTTTTGAAAGAGTTTCAGAATAACCTCGAGCTGGTAATATATTTTATAGAAATAAACATTAGTGTAATTGATTAATAAACGTTTTACGAGAATTTCCTTCTAGTATTGTCAGAACGAGATTTCAGAAAATGAATCGATTCATACTGCTGTACAACTGGCTGGATTGTGTAGGAGGTCTGCTGGAAATTTAGACTGGATGCCGCTTGTCGACACAATACTTAAAACTCATTCGAATAGTAACAATGAAAGAGGTATGCTTTCGCCATCAGTCTCACTGTGAATCCAGCCACTCGCAATTATATTCGGACACTCTTAAAAAGACTCGTTTAATATTGGACCATACAATTTGGATCTTATTTAAGAGTTAGAACAATTCGTTTACTAAACAGCGTGAAAAAAAATTTTTGAAAACATTGCAATTGGTCGAAATCGTAGAGAAAATATTAAAAGTCGTGTTTTATCAATTTCGTATGATCCAATATGTAAAAAGTTATCGTGTTTTTTTTTAAGTGACGGAATATTGCGAGTGACTGTGCATACCATTTTTATAAATAAATTGAAATAAAGATTAACTACATCGAATTACAGTGGAAAAATTAAGTGGGAAACTGTTGAGAATCGTGTTAGAATTTTTAAGTGGTACAACGGCACTGTCTATCGTCTTGGAACAAATTCTAAAACATCCACTGGCGACGAGTGGCACAATAGGCGACATAAGACAATTACTATCTGGTGTACTTACACATTCTCGATATGAGCAAACTTTAGTGGAAACTACTGCACGTTTGGTCAGTTTAGAGCTTCACAAGGCACTGAAAAAATCGTTAAGGTATAGACGTATCAGTGTCAAATCTTAAACATTAGATCGACGTTGACAGTTGTTTAAATATTCGTATTTTTATATTTAGCGACGCAGGAAAGGCGTGTGCGAGTATATCGCTGATTTGCCCAATATGCCGTCATTTGTTGTCGCAATGCACGGATTATGCAGTAATTTTCAGTTGCGGGCATGGTTTTCATTCGGAATGCTTGGGTGAACCGAGGTCTTGTTACAAATGTTTAAACTCAAAAGGATGGGCTCCCATTGTTACTAATATCACGCATCCTACCAGATCTTTCCATGCAAGTGACAGTACAATTATTCCTGTTATTAACCTTCCGACGGCGGAGCCTGGGTCTATTTTGACTCAGAATATCAAAATCATTTAATTGTTCAGTTTTTAGCGATAAATGAAATGAACAGCTGTTGCATTAGGCACAACAGAAATACTAATGTGTCTACAAAAATTATCAGCAACAATATATGTTTAAAAATATTAGTAAATAAAGTAGCGAATAGTCCTAAACATCGTCGATTATAAAATTGTAAGAATGGTCCCCCGTCCGAGGGTTAACATATATATATATATATACTTATACCATACATTGATAGTATGATGTTTATTGGTGTCGTTTTACAGGAACATAAGCAAATTCTACCACCAGAATTTATGCGTAACAACCTTACTCTAAGACTTGCACCACCCACTTTACCAGATCTTGAAGGTATTTTCTAATCTAGTCTTCAAATATCAAAATTCGATATCACACTTACCAGTGGACTGTAGCATTTTAACGATAAAAAAATGACTCTGGAGTTTTATGTATGTATATTATACCAGATCTCCCATTTTCATTCCATATACGCGCGGTTCTGTTTCCGTACTCCATATAATAAACTCAATTCTTATCAGTTTCAATAAGGTCCCTTTTTATAATAATTGCTCGAGTATACCGTGTTGTTATTATAATATTCCCCTTAACACTAGGTTTACGTCAAAATGACGCGTTCTAATATCTTTAATTTACGATTGTTGTAAAGATATATCCATCAGTAATTATTCAACAGCAATTACTATAACAAAAAAAATAGCTAAAAATTTGAATAAACACGTTCCCGTTATTTTTATAAAGTAATGTAAAATGGTGAGTTTTAGTGCTTCGTAAACCTAGTGTTAATTATCTGGATCCCAATATTTAAGTCATTCGTCTGTCCGACTAGCTTCAAATATATTGTACGTTTGTATATTGTAAAGTAATGTATTATGTATAGTATATAGATAAAACGTTATCGCTGTAAATTCTATTCTTTAAATTTGCAGCACATTGCCAAATATCAGTCATTAAGTGAATAAAGACATATTAATTCAAATGATAGAATCAATCTCATTTCTTGTTAGTAACTATATATATATATATATATTATTGTATTGCTTCGAATATGCATAGAAATTGCTTACGAAAACATATATACGATAAAGAATTTGTTGGAATTGAAATGAATACATATACATAGAAATCGATCCTTCTATATGTTGACTAGCAAGGACATATAATTTTACGTTTAACGTTCTTGATAATCAAAACCGGTTTCTTCGGTATATTCTCCGTAAGAATGTGATTAGGATCTAATTGCTCGTATCCTAGCAATTCGCCTGTCAGCAACTTCGCGACAATTGAAAATGTACTCAAATCATTTAAAAATGATTTTTGCACGGGCAGTAACTCAATGTTGGAAACATACTTGTCCACCATTGACTCTAGCTTTGTAATATGTGGAATGATATTTGATATCGATAAATACTGTTGTAACTATAATTCGAAAAAGAAAAGGAACATTTAACTATTATTTATCTCAACTCAAGATCAGTCAACTTCCTTACCTTATAATCACATTTTTCTAAGCTATTCAAAAGTTTCTCAACTTCCATGATTAACTTGCATCCCTCCAACGCATGATCATGGTTGTAAGAAATGTCATTAGCTTGCAAACACACTTTCAACAAAATGACTTCTTTTTTCACTTTATCCAGTAACAATGATAATGGAACTCCTTTTAATGTTCGACTTGCCATGCGAATCTTAGAGTTCTTATCACAAATCTGCGCTTATGCATAATTTAATCATTTTTTACATTATTATTTGATGATGTAGAGTGTTCATGCAATTACTAATGTTTTTCACATAAATGTTAGATACGAGAGAAAGGTGCTACTAACATTTTTGTTGATTTTTTTTTTATTAATTAGTAATTGCCTGAACACTATGTAATGGTAATTTAAAAAATGCTTCGGGACTATTACCTGCCGATTAATGGAAGTCCACGAATTCGAAATTTTATCTATAAACTGTTTGACTTCGTTTCCTTCCGGATAGCGTGCATCAGCTAAATTCCATAAAGAGTCGAGTTTACTCTCGAGACCCCGTGAAACGTTATTGAATACCATGAGCTTAGATTCTAATTCATGATCGATTCTTAAATTGTAACGATTCTCTGTTTTCAGTATCGCTACCTAAATAAACACCGATACTCTTATGTTTTCTTACTGGTCTTTATTTATAATATACTTTTATGTCGTTTCTTTTCAGATAGAAGTTAATGCACTTTTCCATTTTTTTATATCCACGAATCATAGTTGTCAAACTTTCTTTTTGTACCACTTACTTTAACTCCATGTTACGCTAAACAGCTCGAGAATACGTGTTTTTAATAGCAGAATGCAATACAATTCCGTTTTTCGACATTCTCGTGACAACGATGAAGCTTCGGGATTTTGGATTACGAAATAAATTGTAGATAAATTGAAATCATAGTAATTGGTGGATCGACTTGTTCCGAGAGTATGAAAGTGTTAAATCGTATAAATACTCACATTCCTCTCGAGCGTGTTTATGAGCTCGTTTTGGGACATTTCCTCCTTTTTCAACAGAAACTCCATTTTTTTTGAATATCCAGAAACACGTGCTGGATGCTTTTACAAATAATAGAGATATATAATATCGACGAGATGTAACATTAATAAAATGCTAAAATAGATTACTACGTGTGTCTACAAACGTTTCACCCTCGCTCGAAAACGCGATAGTCTTATTTTTTCTTTTACAGCGTAAATGCATTGAATGTCGGTTTCTATAGATTTTTACCGTCCTCTATTCTCACGCGTCTCTCGATATATTGATACTTCAAACATCGCACAGACGACATTTCCGTTTTTTTTTTTTAATTATTATTATTTCTTTTTTTGTTACGATACTTGATACATAAATTAAATCTGGCATTCACCGCTGTATAGTCGGCATCACATACGCTCACAATACTAAACATAATGATCTTTACAAATTCTCGGAATCCGTCACGCATATGATACATGAATTTGCATGTCCCTTGCAAATGACCATTATCCTACTTCAGCGCGGATGCGGTAACATCGTGCCCTCTTACTACAAGGTTACATCATGATAATTATATTATTATGTTTATCGCGTTATCAAGCTAATATGATTATTAAATTGCGTCTAATACTTAAGATGTAGGTCCGACGAGCACACGACAAATGCATGTACCATCCGAAACGAAATAATCAGTGGAAATCGACAATATCCGTTAATTAATTGCCAGATCTCAATATATGTTTATCTTCTTTTGGCTCCTATTTAGTTTTGTAGAATGATATAACGAGGTATTACAATGTAACGAGCTGACAAAATCCGCCGGCCTCTTTACACTTCACTCAACAATTTATCTATGGCTTTTTGCAATGTTTAATGCACTATAAGAAGTCCATATTATTAAAACTCTACACTTAACTATGTAATTTACAATTTGCTCGTTTTTAAGTAGGAGTTCAATAACTCGGTATCATTACTTATCATTATAATTAAACATTCTCCTTTCGATTATACACAATTTCCTCAGTCACTCTGGAATTGTATGTATAGTAATATATCAAAAAAAATTCAGAATCCACGTATATTCACAGGTATGCACATTCATTATATTTTTTATGAGAAATTATTCGCTCAACGGTTATAATAGTAAACTCGGCATTTCTTCGATGCTCAATACGTCGAAGAACATCATTTCCCTTAGTGCAACGTTTGACCAAGAATTGCTGCACTACCTATTATGCAATTTTGGCTATCGGTTGAAGAGGGAGGAGTATCTCTGTCGACCAAAAAAAAAAAAACAAAGGACGGATTATTTTGTTTTCGAAGAAACAGGATGTTCTCCGTAACGAAATCAAGTCTCTAATTCCTTTAATAGCGAGAAGCAATCTTACAAGAGATAAATAATCAGTCGAGAATGAAATGTTTACAAAGTGGAGCGCAACATGTGCATACCATGCTTGTAATTTTATTTCGAATGTTATACTCGATATTATAAATATCATAAGATTAGTATAAAATAATTCCTTCAAATTCTTGTAATTATTATGTCACGTGAGAATTAAAGAATTTTTGAAAATAAAATTCAAATCACGTAATTCGAATGAAATAACATGAACATAATTGCACCTTCGTAACTAAATAAGAACGTTGTAAAACTCTTATCGATATAGTATTTAAAATTCATTAATATAATGTTTAAACATCGGCGCAACCGCCCATTCATTCCTCGGATATTACGCGTTACAAGACTAAATCAATAACGTTCAAAATTGAATTCCATTCGTTTTGAACACAAGATTGGCAGAGTTACTGATACTCATCCCCCCCCCCCCCCCCCCCCCAAATGTCTTGTGTAGTACCAATGTCCGCGGACACAGAGTGAACTACAAAAACGACGACAGAGTACTTTTAAAAGTCTTTTTCAGGAACATGCAAGCCTGTTACATCATGCAGTTTGACGACTTTTCTTTTACAATAAATGTTGAACAGTTAGTTCCAACGTTAATTGTCTAAATTAACATTTGTCGCTACCGCGTCTCCGTGTTTCAACATGTTGAAAAAAATTACAATTTGTTTTAGCAATAGAAGAACTAACAAAGTCTTTTGATATTAGATTGCTTTTCAAGTTTCTTGTCCCACAATAACGATTCCCGATGCATTTTATCCCCGTTGCCAGTGTGCTCGCGAATGACTATGGTATCGATAATGTGCAGGTCTGTATGGTCTACCATGTCGTTGCCGACTATGGTTGAAAGTGCTGTAATACTGTCTCCGATAATAACCATCGAGAGACCGGTCCCACGTTTTGCCGTTCTGATACTCTTGGAAAGGATTGTAACCCGTGTTACTTCTGTCTTCGTATGTTCGGTGATCCTTCATCTTCTTCACTCGGCCGCGGTCTATATCATCGTCGTTTGTGTACAAGTGACGCTTACGCTCTTCCCGTCTGTCATTGTCTACCTCTCGGTCTAAGTGCGTTCTGTTCCCGTTCCAATTTAACACTGTAAACATGTAAAAATATATTACACTGTTAATATTCGTAAACACACAAGCATACAGAGTGACCCATTCGAATTGATCCATTCGAATATCATCTTCAAAGCTGCTGACAATTTTATGAATTTATGGCAAAAATGAAATCTATTATTTTCAGCTTGTTACAATTATTAAAATAAGAATAAAATGCCTATCTCGCTTCAGTCTCTTGCAATTGACGCATACAACATTTTTATTTTGCATAACGATCAGCAGTCTATCGATAAGCTACAGTCAGTCAAATAATTAATGAAAACACACTTTAAATCGGAATAATGTTTTCATAAATGGACTAAACGATCTCAGTTTTTCTACCAAGCTAGACAAATTAGTTTATTAGATGAAATGTAATAAAAATTTTAGAAAAATTGCGTTTATTCCGAAATGAGAAAAAAATAGTAGACGTTGCTTTTCACAACTTCATTATTTGGGCTTGTAACGAAAATTTTAAAAAATATGTTATGATTAATATACCAATCTGTCTAGCTTGACAGAAAAACTGAGATCGTTTGGTCCATTTATGAAAAAGTTATTCTGCTTTAAAGCGTGTACCATCAATTGTGAGAATGACTGTATGTCCAGACATTGCGAAATAACCTCAACTATTTGTGTATATAGCAAATAATGAACCGCAGGACACCTTTGACATCTAAAAGCTGACAGCGAATATCTCAGACTCGCGTAGCTGTCTCACAATGTCTAGACACAGCTGTATAGGTATAGTTTTTTAAAATGAATTTTACATTAACATTCGATAGCGATGAAGTAATAATATTTAATATAATTTTCTGTGATATATTGATGCTTGACAGATTGTACCTTCATTACGAATTTAAATATCATTTTGAATACAAGTTGATCGACTATGATTTGATAATTTACGCTTTCTTATAGACGTTGCTGAATTACTTTACGACGAGCTTTTGCAACATTTGAATTGTTATAAATTTTCGAGCCTTGTACATTTATCCTATTACTTTGCGAAGGAATGTTCGATTGACGACACATGGAAGCACAAGAAATTGATGAGGATTTCGAAGGAACGGGTGCTGGTTTCAGTGGGAGATTCGTCAATAATATTCGTTTGCTGTACTGACCCGTAGAACTGCCATAACCACGATGGGACATCTTTAATAAATGTGAAACTGTCTCTGAATGGTTCGTTCCGTTGAAGTCCCTTAAGGCTGCTGCACTCGGTGTAGTGTTATTGTGGCTTTTATTAATGTCCTCCCTGTATAAACAATAATTACAAGTCACATTAACCGTTCACCATAGTAAAGAATTTAAGAGTATTATTACGTTATTCCCAGCTTATTAAAATTATTAAGAGTAATACATCATTTTTACTTAATTTATGTTTCTTACAAGTGACTTGAATAATTTGTATTTTGCATAAAAATCGGCAGTCTAATAATTATAATTTCAGGGGAGTCACTTACTTATCGGTGACGGACCACCCATTAGGCGCCGCGGTCGACGCAGGAGAAAATGTGTCCTTGGAAACCTGCCACCCTTTCATACTACTAGTTGCTGCTTTTGTAACCACTTTCTCATCCTGTCCAGTCTTTATTCTGACAGATGGATGCCACTTGCTCTTGCTACTGCTGCTTTCCATTTTACCATTTGCTTCCGACTGACCGTTCTGATATTTCTTCAGACTTGTTACAGTGCTGCAGCTGGAACCGTTTTGTGTTTTCGTGCACTGTGCTATATTGCTTTGGCTCTGTGAAATATTACTGCCATTCGTTTTCGATGCTGACTTCTGCATGTCTTTCGTGGCAAGAACCGTTTTAGGCGAAACAGTCTTTATCGGACATCCTTTTTGGACGCCGTTAGTACCACTAGAGAGAGCGTTCGGTTTCGACGCGGTAGTTGGATTTATTTTATTCTTCACCGACCCAGCGAAATTCACATCTTCTTCTTCGCTAGATCCGTCGTAGGGGACCAAACTATTTTCGTTCAAGATCTTGCCATTTTTAATGTGCATGATCAACCTCGGTTGCGTTTTGTCTTGCATCTTCTGTGGCAACTCTGGCCCAATAAAATTCGTTACTTTCTGCGTAGAGAACTGTGCATCCGGGTTTTTGTTCACCGACGCTTGCGAACTCGTTTCCGAATCTTCGCTACTCTCTTTAATAGTCGTCGAGCCGTTCATCGATCCGTTCAACGTAATCAGTCCAGACGTTGACGCTTTAGGGCTTATGGTTCTATTTAGAGGACTTCCAGGCGAGGACAATGTATTGTTCATGGTCAATGTGCCATTTAATTTAACAGTCTGTTGATTCTGAACCTGAGATTGCGTCGATTGCTCCATCTCGAAAATCATGATATAGGCGTTTGTACTCAGTACATTACTCAAACTAATGGGACGAACACAATTATCGTCAAAGGAATAGTAATTGCCTGTTGAAACCTTGGCAACTGCAGTATAATGCCCACAATTCACCGATGGACCCATATGCGTGACTATTGACGTCAGTTTGTATGTAAGCGGTTGTGCAGGCTCCCCTGGCTCCCTCCAGAGATAAGGACCCATATCGATTGTTTGTTTAAAACCTATGTGCTTGGATATCTTCCCGCCTAGAACGCTAAACCTCTTCAACTGCACGCAAAGCACTTTCGGAGGTCGTTCTAGGCTGAACTGTTTCGTGGCAGGAACTCTTCGTTTACAAGCTTCGCATTTGTAATCATTGTTATCTAGCTGTTCTCGACTAAAGTAACTACTCAACGCCTCGTCCAGAGTACTTGCTTTCCGTATATCTACCAATAAGTCCTGCGAAAAAGACTTGGACATTAATAATCAAATATTTTCATTATATCGGGTAAGTCGCTTAACAGTACCACCTAACTTTACTCTATGTATTGGGGACGGTATTTTAATTAAAGCGAGTCCAAACACGATACAATTTACATCGCGTTTACTCGTTTAATTCATGATTCACTAGAGCCTCCATTACCCGAACACTCGCATCCCACTGAGTAGTTCGAATAATCAAGGTTCTACCAAATCGTGGATTAAACAAGTAAATACGATACAAAGCGTATCATGTTGGGTATCATTTTAATCAGAACAACGTCACGAACATGTTGGTGAAAGTTTCATAAAAAAATAATTAAAAACAAACAGTGTCGGTAACTATTACTTTTTCACCCTATATACTGTAATACCTCTTAACTTAGTATTTAAATATCACGCATTATGAAAACTCAGGATCACTTTTATATCTCGATAAAATATCAAGACAAAAAAAATTAATGATCGCGTTACATGTCTTATTTGACATAAAGAAATTTTCGAGTTAAAACTTTTTGTTATGCAACGAGTAGGTTACGAGTAAATTGAGGCAGTACAGTTATAAGTAACTGTATTTGTAAATTTAATTCAATATTGTCCAATTCTGAATTTACACGTACCTGAAAATGCTGAAATGTAGTAGAAACATGCCGACATTGTAGGCACTTTACTTCAGTACGAATATAGCCACCAAAGATTTGATTAATAGGAGTTGTCTCTTTAGAGTAACTGTCTAATTTGCTAGCTTTGTGTCTGGCTAAATAAGCTTTCTCCATGCCTTCTAATAAATAACGTAAAAATTCGTGAGCATCTTCTTGTTGTCCTGGCACCATGGTTCGACAAATGACTGGCAAACAAATCGAAAAAATTATTTATAAAGATAACTGAAACATTGGTAAAATATCCTACGATTCGCAAATACTCACGCTTCAATTTATTGTATATATAAAATGGCTTAATAGCGCATCCAGACTTTTGATGACTAAATTGTAAAGTCTTTGCGACCGCACAGGTAAGGCACTCTCCACCTGCATCTAAAACTAACATACTATCAAGATAGAATACAAAAACGTGATGTTATAATTACAACTTTCATTTGACGCGGTCTACATTATCGAGGGGATACAATCTATTGTAACTCACCATTTTGTTCACATCTTGACGTGTGGTGTGCATCCGACAATAACCAGTTAACAAGTGCCGGTACATGAAACAATGCCTGAAGCGTGCTGTTCAAATAACAAGTATTTCCAACATTGTACATGCCAGCTCCAACAGGAAATGTGCCTTTCCATCCTAGAGTGATTTTCTTTGAAGAATAAAGTGTAACAGTTGGTTCCGGTAAACTGGGCCCCTTAGATGTTCTTTCATTTTTCTTCCCATAATTCCCACTGTCTTTCACCTTCTCCTCAGAATTCTCCGAGTTCGGTAAGCTTAGCACAATGTATTTGGCTTTGAGTTGATCCAAAATCGTTGTTTGGTAATCGTCCACTTCTGTATACTGAATTTCCGATTGTAGAATCCTAGATGCGCTACCAACTAAATTCGCCGATAGGTCATCCGATGTTTTCGATTGACTTGTATCCAGAGTACGGCGGAGCGTAGCCGCTACTGGGTCGCAAATGCTCACAGCAGGCATTATTGTTATGTTTCTTTTTGTATCAAATGTTTCTTATCCGTTACTCCTACAAGCAATTTAAAAAAGCAACATTTCAGTACGCAAAATAAGACAGACAATACAATATTTTCACCTTTTTAATTATTTACACAATAACTTTCAAATCGATGCAAAACAAACGGAAATTAAATTTACTCGCTGATTATTAATTCTATTTGAATTTTCCGTATTATCGGAGATTTTGTTCTCTATATCTTCAAGTCGAACACGTGAAACTAAATATGGCAAGTAAATAAATGATACGATATTCGTCCAGAAAGAAGTGTAGAAAACCACATAATTTTGTTTTAGCGAACGATAAAATAACCCAATTACACCGTACGTCACTTCGCCAGCCGCGTCAAGCTAAACAAAATGGTTTAATAGCTCAATAATCATACATTTTTCGTCTTCGCATTCAAGATACATGCGTGCGTGCGTGCGTGCGTGCGTGCGTGCGTGCGTGCGTGCATATTACAGATGTGAGGATGCCGCAGATGTCGAAGTGAAAGGGTTAATTCCACAATTAATTCATGTAGAAAGGCACTGTTAATAACGAATCGATATTCCACTTGTAGAAACCGTCCGATAGAAAAACGAGAAAAACGAATCGCTTCAAGCCCGATCGGTAATTACACAATATTCGATCGAAAATTAGTAACTAAATGCAGGAAAAGCACGCGGCATGTAACAGATACCGCGCGAACGGATTCATTGTTTACCTTCTCCTCGTGATTATACACGTTACAGCCTGTACTGAGTATTTTTATCGACGTTACCACGGTGCATATCACATAATAGGCGAAATTCTCGGATCGCGAACACGTAGAATCACAATGCTATCGATTTATTCGAAATTCCACACGCTGACGTGCTCCAAAACGGTTACCGGATCGGTTTAACTGAGGGCGCGTGTCTCCGGCCACGAGTCATTTTTTCCCGCGTACTTTCTCACACTTACCCAACTGTCGTTTCGACGCGTGAAACGGTAACGGCAATTTCAATGAAAATCACTGTTAAAAATACTGCGGGTCGGCACTACACGACATTTTTCGAACCGTTAGTTTCAGGCATATGAAATCAAGGCCCATCCTCTATCGTGATGTCAGCCATTTGCAATTACACGGGTGGCCATTAAACTTTTTCTGGTGGACCCACGGTGGACCGTGCGACAACGCGACGAGCGACACGTTCGAGGCACCCAAAATGTAAAGCCCGTTTCATATGTCGTTGGTAAATAGACGCGGAATCATAACATAACGATATTCAAAATTGCTATATACACCGACGACCGATTACTTATCAATTTATTATTACAGAAAATTCCAGAAATTCTTCGTAGACACTGTGTAACGGGAATTAAAAGTAAAAAATGGCATTTCAGCTTTGTTCTCAAGTTGTTGATAATTAAAGTCGACCAATAGCGGCGCGTGAACGTCTTGTGTATATGTATATATATGTATGGTGGTACGTTCACATTTCTACTATTTGCACAAAACAATTTGAAAACGAAGTTGCAATCGAATCTTCATTTTTTATTTAAAATTTAGCCACAAGATGGCGTTACAGTTCACTTCACTGCTCGATCCACGGAAAATAAATAAAAGTTTATTTTATAAAAATAATTTCTATTATTATTCAATTTTCCTTCATTAAATTTTTTTTATAATAATGTAATCAAATCTCTTCTAAATTTTCATATATTACTACATTTCTATCGAATATTAGTTTTTCATCGCGAGGTGCTGATCGATCTTTTATATAATACAGAATTGTACAGAATGCAGATGCAGCAGATTCTACATAGTGAACGTTCCTGTGTTTTCAGAATATTTTTTCTGCTCCACGTTTAAAGAAATAACACAAAATCATGTCCTTATCATAAATCTGGTTTAGTTCTATGTACTTTTAATTGAAATAACGTCACAATATATAACAATTACAGGTTTGAGAAATATTTATTTAGTATATTATAAGTGTTCCAAATCGTTAACATTCATCTTATTACCTAATGTAACGTTGTATTCTATTTTGACTGAAATGATCTTCATCGATGATGTAATATTTTAGTGGTACTTGTATTTCTTGTGTGCCCCTATAAATTGATTAACGCTTTGTTATTGTAGAGTTTTTCGCAATATTTCAATTGAGAAGTACTTTTGAAATAATAAACTTACTCAAACGTTTATAATTCATTATATAGAATAAGATTGATCCTGTAATAGCAACTTGCAGGACTGGTGCTATACCTGTCTTCAAAGGCTGTACGTACTTATGCTGCCAGCGCCAGAAAGCTGCAATGCGATGATAACTTTAAAACAAACTTATACCATAAATTATACTAGACTTCTAACTTTTTCTTTTCTTAACCCTTACATACTTATCGAAAATACTTGCACAAAAAATCGTACTGTGATTTTTCTTCAGTGTCATTTTAAACTTCGAAATATAAATATATGAATAAAATACGATTGATCGAATCGAACAAATACATCGAATTAAAACGAGGAGTATGATGTAAATGAAATAGAGGAGGAGCGCAGAAGAGAGAGAGAGAGAGAGAGAGAGAGAGAGAGAGAGAGCAGAATCGTTACGCAATTATTAAAGTATAATATAGCCATTTTGACGTAGAAAATAAGTACCTCGTGAACATAAACCCGCAAAAGGACGAAGTCCTAGTTCACGTCGTCCGACCCATTTAGATAGCTCGCCAAGTTTCACTTCACCGAGCGGTGTATCGGCTGTAAATGTATATATTCACAAATAGATTTTTTTAATTAGCATTCAATCAAGAGAGTCGATCAGCAACACGATAAAACTCACGTTTTCCATAATACCGAGCAGGATCGTACGGGCCGTGTACGCTTCTGTCATATTCCTTCGGATACAATCCGAAATTCATATTTGCTACTACACGAGACTCGCAGTGAGAGAGAGAATAGTCCGTCAGAGTCAGAACCAACGTATCAACGAACTAACTGCCGACTGCCGATCATAGGTTATTGTGGCTTGTGGCCCACTGTGGCCCTGCGGACCAGGGTGGTTTCACTCTAATAGGAGAACTGTTAGCACGAATTTAGTACTGTAACACAAAATAGAGATGTCACTACTTTGCAAGAGTAATTCTCAAAGTGTCCGCCAGATGGAACTGATGACAGCATTTTGGTGCATATTTATTTACAGATTCTTTTTTCTACCATAAAAGTGTTTGTAAATATATTTTCAAAATGGTGAAGTGCGTATTTTGTGGGATTTTGGGCTACAATAAGAAAAATGAGTCCTTACACAGGTAAATACGTAAAGATAACATAACCTCTTATCAATTTTCAATAGTATTAATATATTTTTATTCTAATTTTCGTACTATAATGCGTAGATTTCCACAAGATGAATCACTACGTAATGAGTGGTTGAAACAACAAATCACTTTACACAAAACTGCTTTATAAAGCACCTTTGTTCCCGGTGATCGTTGAAACCAGGAAGTGTGCCTACAATTTAAAAAAAAATGGCAAGGTTTCCAAAACAGCAGGACGTTTCGGTTGAAACAAATTGTACAGGTAAAAAAGTGTTTCATCATTCATAAAAGTTATTAAAACTAAGTATTCGTCATAAAAGTATACATACAGAAATTGATAGTTAATGTATATGAATGTTTTTTCTTTTACAAGTTTTTCTTTCTGCTTTAAATGTAAATACTATTATTGATATATCCACAGTTATATCTTTTCCAGATAAAGCCCAAGATGTGGCTACTATATTTAAGAAAGAAAATGTACCAGAAAGGAATATTTTGATGGAAGTTAATTCTATAGGTAAAAAAGAGCATCTATGTTGACAAAAGGTACAAATGAAAGTTGCTTTACGCTTCTACATTAGCTTATGTAATGAATATTTCAGATAATGATGCTGAACCAACCTCCATAAATGAACAACTCCCCGAGGCAAGCACAATAGTGGATTATAGTGACTCACCTACAACGAGCAGAGATATACGTACGTTGAAATAAGTTTCAAATATAGTATTTAAGTTAATTATATATATTATTAAAAGAAAATTTGAAGATTTATTATTGAGATATTGAAAGTGGTATGAAATGTTAATGTTCATGGACTAAAATCTCTGTGTACAGTAAGTACTGAGCATTATTTCTCATTGCAGTTAGTCAAGAGGATTGCTTCTTACCAAGCACATCATATGCAGTGAAGAAGAAATATGAATGTGATATAGTTTGCTACGACCACCATTATGAAGACACTCCATGCACTATGAAAAGAAAATTTAACGTATTACGAAAAAAAAACAAAACAAACCGTAAATACCGTTCCAAAAGCCAATTGTCTAAGGATAATAAGTGTAACACACACCGACATCGTATAACACACATCGCATATCGCATAACACACATTTTTGCCCCTCAATAATATTAAATTTTACTGTAAAATTAATTTCTTCATATAAATTCAATGTTATCCTTCAATAATATTAAATTTTACTGTAAAATTAATTCTTTATATAAATTCAATACTACCCCACAATAATATTAAATTTTACTATAAAATTAATTTCTTCATATAAATTCTCCATGTATGTTCTGCGATATGCGATGTGTGTTACGCGATGTCGATGTGTGTTACGAGATATACGATGTGTATTATACGATCTCGATGTGTGTTCTGCGATATGCGATGTGTGTTATGCGATCTCCATGTATGTTCTGCGATATGCGATGTGTGTTACGAGATATGCGATGTGTGTTACGAGATATACGATGTGTGTTACGCGATGTCGATGTGTGTTACGAGATATACCATGTGTGTTACGAGATATACGATGTGTGTTACGCGATGTCGATGTGTGTTACGAGATATACGATGTGTGTTACGCGATGTCGATGTGTGTTACGAGATATACGATGTGTATTGTACGATCTCGGTGTGTGTTACACTTATTATCCTAAGTTTACGGTTATAGTGGAGCGGCGAGCAGTGATGATAGCGGCGCGGCGAGCAGCGCGATGGAAACAAACCGATGTAATTAAATGAATTTTTGTTACTTTTTTCTATCTTTTTCTTTTTCATTTAATTACATCTGTTTGTTTCCATCGCGCTGCTCACTGCGCCGCTATCATCGCTGCTCGCCGCTCCACTATAACCGCACCCTTAGACAATTGGCTTTTGGAACAGTATTTACGGTTTGTTTTGTTTTTCTTTGAGCCAGTTCATTGGTAATTAGTGTGATATGCATTTTATGCATTCTTAGTATGAAAAAGGTTGTAAATAATGTATAACTTGCAATATTTGTAATGAACCAGTGTTATCGCGCCTGATAATATGGTTTAAATTGATTAATAAGTAGAAAGTTGTACATATACTGTTAATAATTGTTATAATATTGAATAAAATGTATTTAAAATGTATTAAAATGTTTTAATTTATTTATTTTTAAATAAAAATTATAAATTAGCAAGGAATAGGTAGTATGGATTTCGAATTCCCGCGTTTTGATCCGTTAGTTGTGTAACACAAAATTCAGATGGCGTTCGATTTCGTGCTAACAGAAAAATACATTGAGTGACACTACCCTGCTGCGGACACTGCGGGCGTAACTCCTTGTAAAGAAAATCCCTAGAACAGTGGATTGTACGATTGTACCAGTCTGATTGTAACTATTTATATATATATATATATATATATATATATATATATATATATATATATATATATACCCTCTATCTATATAGTACTAAGTACATATAGGACATAAGTGCCCGAATATTTATTTTATATATATCAGCAGAGAGCTATACTCTCTGATATCAGATATATTTAGAAAAATTGTATCAGTAGGAGTAGGAGAACCATAGGAAAACCCATGGAAAACTGAAGTCTACATAAATTCGTCAACTACCGATAACGTAATGGAGTTTCCAGAGTTTCAAAAACCCGGGACAGAAAAATATACCTATATCAGCCTATATTTATTGTATGTACAATGTACATACTTCCTTGTCCGTATCATGGTACTACAGGGTGTCCCCGAAAAAGTGTACATATAAGAAGGAGAAAGATTAGAATCATCATGGAATTACCTCAGGAACACCTCAGGAATCACCCCTTTCTCTTTCTTACACTTTTTTTAGCGTCATAGGTATATAAAAATACAATCTCGGTGCACAATCAATCACAAAGTTGCAGGCCAATTGGAACAAAGATAGAAGATCTCCTGTTCCGAAATGTCTCGCAGCGTCTCCGGGACCGCGCAACGTTATGAGAAAGGGATTGCATGCGCGATTCGATGCGATCAGTGCACGAAGAAATCGTTGATTGGTCAATCGATCGGTAAAACGCGTTTGTTCCGCCAATGGGAGCAAAATTGGGGGACAAAAGTCAGGTTCCCCTGCAATATGGCTGTCAGTATAAATTTGATGCTTGTAACATGCGTTTCTCTCCGAAATATTTGACAAATAGTCCGTCTATCTGTCGATTTTTTCAAAATATACAGCGTAATGTGATTTTTGAGGAATCAATACAGTGGGAAACTGCTATGCGGGTTAGCTGAAGAATAACGGGTAGACACACTATATTTTAAAATCAGGTATGTTTAGACGCGCTTCTAGATCACTATTTATTTATTTATATGCATTCGTATTCCGTTTTACCGTATCGTCTGGCCGAACGGCGCACTTTGTTTATATTTCCTTCATTCACATTCTCTATATCGTATTATAAGTTCGCGACAGCCGTTCACGCGAATCCTTAGAGCGTTCGAGGAACGCGTTCTTACAGATGTCATCTATTATCTCCAGCTCAGCAACTTAACAGCAGGAGACTTTCATTCACGGTTTTGACAATTCAATCTTGTCTCACGAATTATCGTAAACATCCGCGAGACAAACGATAAATGACATTGCGAACGATCCAAACATTTCTTGCACTCCATTTTATTTTGCACAGCTGGAGCTTTTAATGTACTCCCTACGAGACTTTTATAATGAAAGGAAATATATTTCATAATGGTACACATCGCTATTTTGGGAATACAGTCATGTTAGGTCGATATAATTAATTATTTATAAACGCTACGACAAATTAATTATCGTTATTCACAAGTTATGAATTTTATGATATTTGTAAAATAGTACAGTGTGAATGTTTTTTTTTTTATTGTAGGTATTCGCGATTGTTCCTCAATTACCACCACTTGCAAACATGACATCAAGGTAAAATATTAAATTATTTATACGTTTTGGTTATCTGTCTAATTGTCCGATAGACTTTGTATAACAATAGTGATAACTTTTGTAACATATTCTACTTGGTAATTGATGTTTTTATAGGTTGGATCGATTGTTCATACTATTAGAAACAGGAACAAATGCAGTAACGAAGAAGGCTGCGGCACAACAACTAGGAGAAGCACAGAAATTACACCCTCATGATTTACATCATTTGCTAGCAAGAGTTGCCACTCTGTTAAAATCTCCACAATGGGACACAAGAGTTTCTGCTGCACAGGCTGTACAAGCTATATTAGCTCAAGTTCCTGCTTGGAATCCAGAACCCATAAAAAAAGATCAAGAAGGTAATTGTGCGATATCATGTTTCAGCACATTAATACGAGTCTCGATATACAGGGTATTAAAAAAAACCATTCAATATTTATATGGTCAATAGGAAACGCTATACCAAGTAAAAAAAGCCTTAGTAAACATAAATTGAAAGATCACCCATTTCTGAGATATAAACATTTTTGTATGCTAGCATCAAGATTGACTTACGGTTTCCATCGCATGCGATGTGTAAAGAGAAAATTGGTAAGTTGTCATCATCGCTCGATTGTGATTCTGATTTCGATTCCATTGCATGCGATGGAAGCCGGTAAGTCAATCTTGATGCTAACATACAAACATGTTTATATCTCAGAAACGGTTCACTTTTTGACCTATGTTTACTAAGGCTTTTTTACCGGGCATAGCGTGTCCTATGTATGTACCATATAAATACTGAATAGTTTTTTTTTAACACCCTGTTTGTACATAGCTATTGATTTGCAAATCTTGTTAATTACAGATGGGGAAACGAGAAAACATATACCAAATAATAGATTAAAATTGGAAGACTTCGATATGGAAAAGGTCTTGGCACGTAGTTCACACCTCACAGGATCAGAAGGCAGCGAATATGATTTAGTTAGCGCCGATGGAGAACAAGTGTCAACTCCTAATCAAGAGGAGAAATTGATCGCTGCTAAATTAGGTTTACACCCTCAGCTGATAGGTGTAGATACATCAGAATTGTTTACTGCTGAGGATCTTACACCAGTAGTATTGTCACCTACTTCTAGTGCGCAAGCTAAGGTTTCTGTAGGTGAAACCCTTAAACAACCTAGCGGCGGACTCAGTAGACGAGAAATAAACAGAGCTCGGCGTAAGGTAATGACGATACCACTACTATTAGACAGCGGATTTTTAGGCAAAATAAAAATTGTCTGTAGCAATTGTATCTGGAGCCATATAGAAATCTCTTTCTTTAATAATCTTAATAGACTGAAAACTGTATATCGATATTCTTAAATTCTTTCAATCTTTCTACTGTTCTAAATTGTATCAACTAATTGTATCAACGAATATTATTAATGCTTCTCGAATTTAGGCGCGGCAATCAGTTTCGAAGCAACGTTCTCGAGAACCGGACGATCATCGCAGCAATGAAGAGTACCACAGCAACTCGAACGTTCAATCCCCTACTAATTGTACAGGAGAATCAGTATGTAAAAAGATAAAGTTAGAAGAAGTAATCTCAACGGAAACAAACGTACCTAACAGTAATACACAGACTGAATCAAACAATGGAGTACCAGACAGTACTGGTTGTTGGCCAGACTCTGCGATAGACTGGCCTCTGGAGCCATTCGCTGATAGTCTTCGCCAAGACTTGTTTAGTCAAAAGTGGGAAGTGAGGCATGGAGCTGCAACTGCTCTACGAGAACTTGTGAAACTGCATGGGAAAGGTACGTGAACCTTCATTTACTAATAACTGAACTGGTTACTAGTAAAGCGGATTTTTATGCAAAATAATAATTGTCTGCACTAATTTCAAGCCAGAGGAGCTACATAAACATTGGTGTCTTTTCTTAATAATTGTAATAAGCTGAAAATAATACAATAGTATATTAGAATTATTTCACTGGCTGCACTGTTTTGCATTTGATGTACTCATTTTTGTCATAATTGCATAAAATCCGCCGTCTGATAATAACAAAATAAAAGAACGATTTTTATCGAAACATAACGTAGGCGCAGGTAAATCAAGACTGCAGACTGTGGAGGAAATGGAAGAATTCCATTATCAGTGGATCATCGACGCAGCTCTACGACTACTATGTGTCTTAGGATTAGATCGCTTCGGGGACTTCGTTTCTGACCAAGTTGTCGCGCCCGTGCGCGAAACGTGCGCCCAGGCACTAGGTTCCCTTTTGTTGCTAGTACAAAATCAAAAAGACAATGGAAATAAGAATAAGGATATCATAGGGATCATATCGGTTATGCTGAAACTCTTGGAACATAATGAATGGGAAGCAAGGCATGGTGCACTGCTCGCATTGAAGTATTTGCTTGCCGTGCGAGATGATCTCTTGGACGACATACTACCAAGGATCTTTCCAGCCACCATGAAAGGTCTTTCTGATCCAGTAGATGACGTAGGTGCTGCTGCAGCCAGCGCACTTATACCAGTGGCGTCTGCTCTCCCTCGATTATTAGAACCGTCGGAATTAGAAGCAATTGTAACTCGTTTATGGGAACTTCTGCGAGAGCAAGACGATCTAGCTGCGGCATGTAATAGTTTCATGGGTCTGTTAGCTGCTATACTTTCACTACCTACCGCACGCGGTTGTCTTACGCCTCAGCCATTATCACAGGTACAACGGTACACGTACATTTCCTATACAGTCGTGCTCAGTTAAATTTGAATGAAATTAGCCCGCGACTGGTAAATTTTATTTTCAGTAATTGTCGTTTTACCTTTATAATTGTAGCACCAATGGATGGCTGAGATTCTTCCGATTGAAATGAGTCCAAACATGAGGTAAATCGGACTAATTTTACCGATTTAATATGGAGCAATCTACAGCAATCTTATTTTGACTTATTTTAAACGGAATAATTTCGACTGTTCGTTGGCACTGCAATTATATGCATACATAGGTAAGACAACAATGACTGAAAATGAAATTTCTTTTATTGCATGTATATTTTGTTACTGCCCGCGAGTATTTTAATGCTGCCTTCTGAACCGATTCGAATTTAACCAAGCATTGCTGTGACTTGCTATCTACTTTTTTTATAAATACGAAACAAAATAATTGCAGGTTCTACCGCGACTGTGGCCATTTCTCAGTCATTCTAGTTCAAGCGTACGTAAAGCCACTTTGCAAACATTGGAGACGTTAACGGGAGACGACGGGGCTCAGACCATGGACAAAAAGGAATTATGGGGCGAAGCAGGGGGTCTAGTGTTGCAGGACGCGCTCCGTCATGTGTTTCAACGTGTACTGATCGAACACATAACTGCCATACAAGACGTAGCCGAACGTGTTTGGGAGAATCTAGTCGTACAAAGCGATCTCGAATTGTTACTGCACGCAGCGTGTCCTCTTGTCAGCACATGGCTCTGTCTAGCTATGCAGCCGGAACATGTGCCATTCAACCCGAACTTATTGATGACGATAAGTACGCCCAGCAAAGGGCCCAAGACTAATCAATTTGTTGGCACCTGCGACGGGCAAACGACGGACACGAATGGAGGGAACAATAACGTCGCGCCTGGGAATACGAAGTCGATGTCCGAGTTGAAAGTTTACATTGGCGGGATAGAAACTGTAGCTCAGAGTATAAGAAAGTCAAACGTAATACCGGCTCGTTGTAGAGCCACACGTATGTTAGGATTGCTGTCGCATTACGTAGTGCAACCGGCTCCTGGTGTCACATATACACCGGATATACCTAGTCCAGCACTTTGTTACGCTAAAGTATTATTGGCACACTTGAACTCGCGTTCAGCGTTGCAACGCACCATTGCTGGCCTGACAATGTCTCATTGGGCGACTGTAAATAATAAACCACCTGCGATACCGGATATACTCAGGTATAGAGATGAACCTTTTGGGCCGGAGTCGCACAAGCGTTGAAGCGACGGACGTTATGACGGACGTCAATTTTATCGCACGTTATTAACTTTCTCACATCGGTACACCGTAGGTATCCACACGAACAAGATAGATGATAATAACGTCCGTCGGTT
Organism: Lasioglossum lativentre; assembly: GCA_916610255.1. Taxonomy (NCBI): domain Eukaryota; kingdom Metazoa; phylum Arthropoda; class Insecta; order Hymenoptera; family Halictidae; genus Lasioglossum; species Lasioglossum lativentre. Next base: position 237,497 of record OU744356.1, on the reverse strand, counting down.
CAATGCTCGCGTGATCTCGGCCTTAAATCTGACTGTTGTTTAAGTATAACGTAATGTTTATGTAATGATGTATTTGCTTAAAAGGGACAAGCTCTTGGGGTGTTTAAACGAATGTGTGTACTATGACGAGATCGCCGCATCTTTCACTCGACTATTACACGACAGCCGTGATTACATCGCGACTCTCAAACATTATAAATTATCCGTTCCTGTCGAAACAGATGCATCGGGAGTAATGACGCTCGATCAAATCGCGAACCTCGCTGCGAAACCGATTACAGACCTTTGTGCCATGAGCAATAACGCAGGAGGGCCGGGCGGAACCATCGGCGGCAGTCCCAGCACGATTAAGTTAAAGCCAAAGGTGATAGAGAGCTTGAAAGAAAGGCGAAAAGCGTTGGAATTGGGTGCTAACGACACTGCGGCGCAACAGCTTGCTTACAATGTTATGTCGATGTCAGCACTGGCCGGTGCTGCGACGATGTTGCACTGTCTGCCACCATCTCCGCAGCCTCTTAATCCATTAGTAAAACCGCTGATGGAAGCTATTAAACGCGAGGAGAACGAAGAGCTGCAGAGACTGGCTGCAAAGCATTTGTCGTACCTGGTTGAACTTTGTCTAGATAGAAAACCGTCTCCTAATTCAAAGGTATCTATCGTAATTATTGGACTCGTCAAACTAATGGGTTCTAATCTTTTTGATTTACCATTATTGAAATTCTAACGATTCATCCATGAGGATTTTTAGTGCTGCGTATAAACGTAGCGTTAAAACACGTTGGTGTCGACGGAACAAGTTCAGTTCCCTTCGAATAATGTTCACGAGAATTTTCTGTCACAGATATCGACCAATTTATGTACATTCCTATGCTCGGATAGTGAATTTACGCCACGTGTAAATTGCGAAACGGATATGGATCTTTTCGATGGAATCCTTACTTTAAGCAACAGACAAAAACACGCTGAGAGAATAGCGTATAATCGAGGAGCGAACAGTGGACTCGGTGGAGGAAGGGGGCCAGGTCGGCCACCTAATACCGAAATCCCTTTGGAAGAATTACTTGCTTGCGAAGAACCGGAAGCTAAAGCTGCTAGGACACGACGTCGTGGAGCGACATTGGCTCTAACAGCTATAGGTTGGATATCATGAAATCGCTATTTGTTATTTACTAAAAATAATGAATCTTTTGTCCTTATTTTCACAGCGACTCATTTTGGTGATCAACTGCCAACTCGATTGCCACATTTATGGGAGCTGATTCTTCCGAATGTATTAAGAGAAGAACAAAAGGTCACTGGACATGAGAATTCTCAAGAAGAAGTGAATCAATTGATTTTTGGTTTGCAAGTTCTGGAAGTTATGACGCCGAGTCTTAATAAAGCTCTACTTCCGCCAGTCTTAGAATGCCTCCCATGTTTGTGCAAATTGTTGGCTCACCCGTACAAAGCAGTTAGGCACATGGCGTCACGGTGTTTGTCTGTGTTAGCTACCTTGGACACAGAAAAGGTAAAATTTTAGTTTCTTATACTAGCGTCTGATTTTGCTCCTAAATGCCTAGCTTACCCAATAATTTATTGATAATTGTGCTTTACTTTATAGGTAATAGTACACGTCACACAAACAGTAATACCACTTCTAGAAGCCACCGGTGGTGAGAAATTGTATTCAACAACTGTAACAACTCCACGCGAAGTCGATTCGATAAGACAAGGAGCAGCCGAAGCGTTGACTTGCCTTGTCGAGAGTTTAGGTGTCCATATTGTACCATACGCCGTGCTTTTTATGGTTCCCTTGCTTGGGCGTATGAGTGATCAAAATCAAGCTGTAAGGCTAGCTTGCAGCGCAACTTTTGCTACACTTGTTCAGCTTCTACCTCTCGATCCTGGTGCGATAGCTGATCCACCAGATTTAGTGTAAGTTGAAAACAGAAAAGGGTCATGTTTGCCTAATCCGAAAAATCTGAAAAATACACATCAATGATTATAAGATGCAAGTACCATAATAATATATGTATACGTGGTCGTCTGATAATTTTGATATAAAATCAGCAATGTTGAGTTTCTGGTATTTTTAAAAATCGTTTTGGTAATTTTTTATTGAGCAGAACATGGTTTGGGGGCATATATGACCACCTCATAATGCTTAAATATATTTCAGAGAGAAGAAAACTCAAGAGCGACGGTTCTTAGAACAACTGTTAAGCCCACGTAGTATTCCGGACACAGACCTACCAATTCCAGTAGCAGCGGAATTACGTTCTTATCAGCGACAAGGCCTCAACTGGCTAAACTTCTTAAACCGTTATCGACTTCACGGCGTCCTGTGCGATGACATGGGACTTGGAAAGACATTGCAAACACTTTGCATATTGGCGGTAGATCACCATCGTAATCCTCATGCTCCACCGAGTCTGGTAGTGTGTCCGCCTACTCTAACAGGTCACTGGGTGTACGAAGCAGAAAAATTCTTCGAAACGAAGGACCTCTCAGTTTTACAGTTTGCTGGTACACCACCTGATCGCGACAAACTAAGACCGATAGTCACATACCATAGACTGGTAGTCGCGAGCTATGACATAGTACGCAAGGACATCGACTATTTCGAGAGGCGGCAATGGAATTACTGTGTGCTCGACGAGGGCCATGTTATTAAAAACGGAAAGACAAAAAGTGCGAAGGCGACGAAACGAATACACGCCAACCATAGACTTATATTGTCGGGAACTCCGATCCAGAACGACGTGCTCGAATTGTGGTCCTTGTTTGATTTTCTGATGCCAGGTTTTCTGGGTACGGAGAAACAGTTTGCAGCAAAATATTCGCGTCCTATCTTGGCTTGTAGGGAACCTAAAGCTGGGCCCAAAGAACAAGAGGCGGGGGCTTTGGCCATGGAAGCACTGCATAGACAGGTAATATTTCTGCTATTTTTTTCCAAATTGTTGCAAATCCTTCGCTTGGATATCTTCGTATGTAGCTACATACGAAAATAACTCTTTCTGAACGCAGGTACTGCCGTTTCTACTGCGGCGAAACAAGGAAGACGTTCTACAAGACTTGCCGCCTAAGATTACTCAAGATTACTATTGTGATTTATCACCGCTCCAACGAACCTTGTACGAAGATTTCCGCAGCAGACACTCCTCTACTCTGTTGTCTGCCACATCGGGCAGTTCGTCTGCAAGTGATCCTCAAAGTGGTCACGTGTTCGAGGCGTTGAGATATCTACGCAATGTGTGCAATCATCCTAAACTAGTTTTGAACCCACGGCATCCACTGTATCAGACGGTAGGTGCTATTGCGACTCAAGCTACAAGATACAAAATTTACGCGGCGGTCAACGTGTTAAGGACAAAAAGAAAATTTTATTTGATTCCTGCGTGCCGCAATTGATGAATTATTGTGTAAATTGTTTTGTTGCATAAAGTTCCGCTGTCTAACGGATATTAATCTGTACATTTTCAGATACTCAACACATTGAAGCAACAGAAGAGCACACTAGCCGAAATAGAGCACGGAGCTAAATTGCCAGCGCTGAAGCAGTTGCTGTTGGATTGCGGTATTGGACAACAAAATCGCAATTGTGTAGCCACCGGTGGTAATCCACCGGAGAATCAGTCGCCACAGCACCAACAATTAGTCAGTCAACACCGAGCTTTAATCTTTTGCCAGCTGAAAGCGATGCTGGATATCGTGGAGAAAGATCTCCTTCGCACGCATCTGCCAACTGTTACGTATCTACGTCTCGATGGTAGTGTACCAGCGACCCAGAGGCATTCTGTGGTGGCGCGTTTTAACGCTGATCCCTCGATCGATGTACTTTTACTGACCACTCAAGTCGGAGGTCTTGGATTGAATCTAACTGGCGCGGATACTGTTATATTCGTGGAACACGACTGGAACCCCATGAAGGATCTTCAAGCAATGGATCGAGCGCATCGCATTGGACAAAAGAAAGTAGTCAATGTTTATAGGCTTATCACGAGGTCCACGGTGGAGGAGAAAATTATGGGACTTCAGAAGTTCAAACTTCTCACAGCAAACACCGTCATCTCGACAGAGAACGCTTCTTTGGAGACTATGGCTACCGACCAGGTAAGATTCAGTAGTAAATTGCGGATTTTATGCAAAATTTTTTACGAAAATGGGTGGGTGTAATTTCAAACAGTGTACAGATTAACCCTTTGCAGTCGGAGCTACTGTAATTCAAACTCCAAAAACATTTCATCGGACCTAGAATATTTCCATTGTACATGATCTTTTTCATTTCGTGCGTACGAGTACCGATATAATATCTTGTGTTTAGTAATTTATTTTTTGAATACAACCAAATTTAATAATTTTTAAACAACGTTTCCGAGGTCAGAAATTTCTTTTTAGTAATTATTATTTACAATTTTGTTACAGTTACTAGACTTGTTTTCATTAGAAAACAGCAAAGGGAAAAGGCCAGACAAGCAAGGAGAATCCGCATCAAAAATGGCTGGTATGCCAGGTGTTAATCGTTCGATTCTAGAAATCCTTCCCGAATTATGGGAACAGCAACAGTATGACGACGAATATGATTTCGATGCTTTTCTCTCCACATTAAAGGCTGATACCTAGTGAGCTTTTCATTTAAGATAATCTGTATCACCGAACATATAATAATCCAGCGAAGTTGTCCGTATATCTAAGCGCAGAGTATAATAACGAGCAAGAACAATAACAAGACACACACACGACTACTCCCTCTACCCCGTGACGTCAATGGACTGAAAACGAAATAAATATTCTTTCATTAGGAGAAAAAGGAAAATTACGTTCGAGCTACTTGTTAATAAGAGAGTAGAAGAAACTCGCGAGGTAAATAAGCCGTCGATTGATTATGTACTATAAGTAAGCGAGTCTTGTTTATTTATAATAACTTATAAAAACATCGATACAATTACAATTCCGTATTTGTACCAAATAACACCAAGGTGCATATTTATTTATATATTGTAATACTAGTCTCTTTCTTCACCACCACTTATACGATATATATATATATATATATATGTATATACCATTGAAACGTGTGTCGGTAAACCGTGACGTCGCCGATTGTCTTTTGTTAATTACCGGACTCCTCTTAAGAAGAACTATGATTATCCCGAGTTAAAAATGATCCCCAGACTGTCGTAAGTGTTCCGAGCTTATCGTAAAATCGGCTCTTTACCGGCTCACAGTTTCGATATGCTATTCGGGTCCAGATTTCCAGCTGCAAAAACGTTATGGGGGTCCAGGTGTGCTTTCGCAGCCCTGTACAACGACACTCCTGCTTCTCCCACGGCGTCCGCGTAGTAACAGGCACGTAATTTACCTACGCCGTGATGATGGGACAAGGAACCACCGCTGGCGAGTATCTCCTGGCGAGCAGAATGCTCGATGGCCTCGTACGTTTCGACAGGATCCGCGAGATTCCGGTAATTGAACGCCATGTAAAAGTATATACAACAGCCGGCATCGTACGTCTGTGTCACACGGCAAGAAATGAAATAATGTTCGACTTTGTTCTTGTAACACTCTCTGGCCACGCGCGACTTCACATTCCTACAGAGCGACAACGTACGGTTCCAAGAGACCGACGTCTCGAACGACTCCGCTAGGACATAGTAATCCAAGCCAAGGTCTCGGATGTACGCTATCACGAACGTCAACACGTAGCCACGTTCACCGTTCGTCTCACCCGCCGGCACACCGTAGTGTTCCTTCGCGATTTTGTAAATCTGTTGCTCGTTCGCCGCCACCTCCGCCTCCGTGTTGCCCTCGAACAGCAGAGTGGCCACGCATATCTGGTCCCACTTGAAACCCTTTATCCTCGTGATGTAGGCCTGCTTCAATCCTTGCAATATTAAACTACCCCAACCACTCTCCGGTCGCAACACCTGCCCGAACTGAAACTGTTCGTTGTCCATCAAGCGTATGCTAGCAGGCTGACACCGTTCTTTCGCTACCTATTCGATAAATATACAAAGATTTATTAGTGTCAGGGCTCGGGTCATTTTAGCAAAGAACGCTGACAAGGTATTTATATCCACATTGTGGCAACAACGTGATAGTAGACATAGTTACCTGACGCAACGCCGATACGCCGGTCTCAAAATTTGGGAAAACTACACTACCATATTTTACTACTTTTGGTAACGGCCTAATTTTCATTACTACTTCCGTGACGACGCCCAACGTTCCTTCACTGCCAAGGATCATGTGGTCGAAGTCTGGGCCACACGAAGCTCTGGGCACCATGATACCCCTCTCCAACGTTATCTCGAGATCCTCTGTTCTGCCAGTGACCATTCTCACTCGTATCACTAGATCCTCGATGTTCCCATAGCGATTCTTTTTCATACCACTCGCCCTTGTCGCGACCCATCCTCCTAAACTATTCTTTCCGAAAATAAAAACGATTATATCAGTAGTAATAATTAAACGGCTTGCATTATATCTATTCTCTTTTCTCATTTTAAATATGTAGAGTTTTAAAAGAAACTGTTTTAAAGTTTGAGGTAATGTTTCCTTCCTCTAATCTAATCAATCGTTTAACTTCAGTAGCTCGCATTGGTTTCTCTTAAATGTTCACAGAGAGCGAGGCACTCAAATTCAATAATACAACAGGTGACTTTCTAAAGCCTGTTAATAGACTTTTCAAAAATGCAGCTGCACCAAATGAAAGCTTAAAAATCTTCTTTTACTATAATAATTACTAGATTAATTGCCGGTAGATAATGTGTTAAGATCGTCCAAATATGTAAGCGTACAATTTTTGGGAACATTGAAAATTTGATCTTGCGTACCTAGAGAATTCGTAAGAATCGGGTTCGTGGCCGGAAGTTAGCCCTTGAAGACGTAGTTGTTTTTCAAGGTCCTGACCAATAATTCCAGACTCGAAGCAGGCGATTAAATTTTCTCTATCTATCCACAATATTCTATTCATCTGGGAAGTATCCAGCAAGATGATTGTTCGCTGTTCATTCACTGGACAAGATGACGCACCACTGACGCTCGTTCCACCGCCAAATGGTATACAGGCAGCCCCATAACGAGTACACAGTTTGATCACTCTTACTACATCATCGTGGCACTCTGAGAATGTAATGCATGCATATTAATAGAAGATTCAGATAACTTTTTTAAAGAAATTAAAATATACAGGGTGAGGCACCTAACTTGATCATCTGGAATATCATAGTACATATGGTAAGAAGGGGGTCATTATGTGATTCTACCTATAGGACATTTAAAGGTCAACTTTGTTTTTATAATGGAATGTCCTATCTTTTTCAGGCAGTTCGAAAGAGCATTAATTTCCAAGTAAAAATGTATTAAACATTGTTTGTTCTAATGCTATCAATTAATTAAGTATTGTCGAAAGTTTGATCCGCATAAGATCGCGTTGAAAGAGTAATGTCACCGAGTGCCTGTATTTCACTTTTTGTTTTATTTCGATTCTTTCGTAAGATATATGTATATACATATACATACATATATTTGTAATAATATGGTTCATTTCGAGTATACATATAAAATTGTGACAATGATACAAATATATCGCTACTGTAACGTTTTAGCTACTTAATTTTTCAATATATTTACATGCTGTTGATGTCAAGCACCTTATTGTAGATGTATAGTTTCAGGAAGTATATAGTGTATATATTTAAGTCAAGGCTTGGGAACTCTTTTGTTGCAACAGCTATATACTAATCAATAAAAGTGTAGAGACAAGCAAATCGAAATGAGAAGACACTATTGTAGAGAATCATCGAAAGACAGTATTTCATAAAGGAAAATATAGTAAAATATTTAGAAAGTGCAGCTTGACATTAACATTCAAAGTTGTTTAGAATATATTGACATTGAAAAAGTAGCTGGGTCCTCTCTTGTGAACATTCACCAGGAAAATGTACTGTTATATTTATAGATAATTTATATAATGTTTGACTATACATGTACTTAGGTAGGACGATTATTGTGTAGCGATTTTATGTGCCAAAACGTTATGAAAATTAAAAGCAAATAAGTTATGGTTAAACAGCGGATTTTTTATGGATTTATGACAAAAACGAGAAGGTGTAATTTAAACCACTAATAACACTAGAAAAATTAAAAAATACTGTTATATTATTCTGAACGTATTGTACATATTAAGAAAAGAAACAAATTTCTAATTCACCCTAGTTTGTTGCAATTCAGGTAGAAAATTTTATTTTGCATAAAGATCCGCTGTCTAATTATAATTTTCGCTTTGTCTTCAAATGATCAACAATACAAATGTCCCTGTAGCGTTGTCGTGATTGCAGACTATTTTATAGGTGTCAACGTTTTAGTTGTGCAACTAACTCTGTAACTGCTTATCCGACCTGCATAATACTTTTCACTATTTCGCACGAGAATTGACCAACATTTCAGTTTGGCAACCGCTGCCAACGCGAGCAGACTCTAAGAAATATTTCGTGGTAGAAAATAGTCCGCATTTGCTGACTTACTCGCAGCTATAGTGTTAGTTCTAATTTTTAATTTTCGGTGAAATTTAACATTATTGGACTTGGTGTATAAAAACGCTTGTACAGAAACACTAGACTAAAAAATAGTCTGTAATTAATAATCTGAATCGGGACGGCCGCAGTGCGCGGTAAACGTAATTTCGTTGAAAGTGATGTTGTTGGTTTGATGTGGTGCAACGATATGTGCGTGTGACGTTTTCAAAAAATTATAGGACACCAAATCTTTGTCCCTCGTAAGGTACGTCACTGTTAGCGTTCCTCGTGACTTGATTCACGCCTAACTATTGGAGGATTTTGAATTGCTAATAATTTGTAAACAAAGCTGCCTCCATAGTCTCATCTCTCTTGATCATCATCTTGTTTTGGCTTGTGGAATTAATCGCTCTCTAAAAGGATCACCCACCATAATTGAACGTCCCGTAAGATCATCACAGTTTAATGTGAAATAATTAATCCTATGATTAATTTATAGCAAAGAACTAAATAAAAGAGCCGGAAGTGTAGGTCATTCGACAAGGCCCCCAAAGAAAACTCTGTGTTCGAAGTTTCATAGGTAGGTATGTATGGATAGGGTGAGCACGGTTTTAATGAATTATGCTCTATTTCTTCCAATCTGCTCACCAAAAAGTTACGAAAAAATTCATTAACATTCTACCTACCAGCAGCGGCACATACGACTGTGAATTTTTTGCGAATTTTTCACTGCAAAATCAATTTTTAAGAAAATTCCAGAAACTTAAAATCGCCGATTTTATTGTATTGAAGTTGTACCCGCCGGCTCTACTCTTCGTTAAGTATTTCTATGGTACTTACTCGGCCAGATAACAATGTCTGGTATCCGCTGGAACGATCCATACCTCAGATTAAATATCTCTCTTAGCGTATGCCCGTGTGCTCTAATAAGCCGGTCGATACCTTTCGTCGAATATTCAATGTTCGTTTCCTGAATCGCCTCTAACAGTTCCGACGACAGAACCGAATCCGGCAGGTTCGTTGGCATCGGCTGAGCTACATTTTTGCGTTCGATATCCACGTTTAGTATGTCTTTCACCCATTGTGTAAAGTACGGCAATTCCTTGTTGCCGATTGGATACCTGGAAACATTTGTTGATTCAGTGGAAAAGATGCAAACACAAAACGCGCGCCCACGCGTACGTTGCTGATGGTAGGTGTTCAATGATAAGAAGATCGTGGATTTTTATGCAAAATAACATTTGCATTAATTGCAGCAAGATACAGGAGCTACGTAAGCTACGTAAACTTCTCTTTCTCTTTTTGAATCGATTTAGTAACAACAATGCAACAGTATTTTTTAAATTCTTTAAATATTTTTATCGTTTCTCTATTGATAAGAATTATCCAATAACTCTACAGTAAAATGTTAAGATACGATCGCATCTACATATGTATATGTATAGAATAATTAAAAATTTCATTGCGTATACATTATACATATTGACGATTGACTGGTTATTTTGGAATTACATATAATGTTTATTCATTTCGTTGGATAAATGAACCACAGTTTTCCACATCAATTCATGGAACTGTTCAACTATGCTTCTTCTCTGTTTCGCTGAAACTTCATTTTTCTAATTCTCGACTTCCAAGCAGTGAGGAAACGAGCCAACCAAGGGGAGATAACAGCCGACCATTCGAGAAAACCTTCAGATGGCCATTTATCCTGCGAGGACGTCAATTAACAGCTTGTATGAACAATACTATACTATATCGCACTATACGCGGCATTCAAATTTTATTCAAACTTCATGCTTTCTCGATAAATTATGAGTAGACTGCGGATTTTATTTATGACAAAATTGGATAGATGAAATTCTAAATAAGAACCTTAAAAGGATTGAAGCATATATCAGTACACTATTTTCAATCTAGGAAAATTATTAAAGAAAGACAAAACTTTCCGTTTGGTTTCTATACAATATTGCAATTGATCAAAAACATTTTTATTTTGCATACAGATCCGCAGTCTAATTATAAGAATAAATTATTCTATATATTTTTATATACATATATATATATATATATATATATATATATATATATATATATATATATGTATACATATACACATATATATGTATATAAATTTTTTGCTTGTGTAGCATACACATACATATACATATCCATATGTATATTCTTACGTTTCCTTAAAAAACTAAATTAAATGCATCGCCTATACTTTATAATTATATGTATATAGCGTCAATACTAAAGCAAGATTAGGTCGATTATATTACATACATAGTTACTTTCGTGTTACGCGTGTATTCTTAAGAAGTGTATCTTATCTGATAGCTCACGAATGTAATCGCATTTGATTAGTGACTGGATGTCGTTCCAACTACATACTACAGTGATCACCATTTTTCTCAATAAAATGTCCATTAAAGTCACTGGAACACAAACAACTTACGAGACCTTAATACTAATTGGTAACCACTCAACTCTAGAAGAAACGATTCGAATTAATTTCTTGTCTCAAAGTAATAAAATAGTATTCTCATGATAGCTATTCACGTTGATTACGGTTGATGTAATCAATCGAACACGTATCTTAATTCAATGCAAATCAAGTCGTATAGATCAATCTTTCAAGGAAAAGTGGAAATTTAATTTTTAATTTTGTTTCCATTTCGAATTTTGCTTCCAACATTAAACCTACCAAACACTCGAAGCGACTAAAATGTTTTACACCTTATCCAAATGACAAGGCTGTATTTATTTCGATTTTGTTCCATCTTGTGTTACAGTATGTGCTTGAACAAAGACGATTTTCCTAATCGAGAGGATAGCTAGTCAAAGCTTCACCAGACACTGTTAACTAAGCAAGTTATTTTTGAACGAGAATGAAACGAGATGACACGAGAAAGAACACATACTACATATTTACTAAAACGTAGGGGTGGTGTTTTTATTTCCTAGTTTTTTATTGGTTGCGTCTTCACAATTTGTTAATTGCGTGTTAGGTAAATTCTGATATGGGTTACATAGAACGTGAATAACAATTTCCAATAAACACGCAAGCAGATTCGTTTTTATGGTTTTTAAATGTATGAGTAAGTACAATCGATTCTTTTTATTTTGCTTTTTCACCTGTTCCATGAGAACATTTTTTAAAAAGATTCTTGAGAGTTACATTTCTTTCTATAAAAATTTATCGAGGTGCGGTTGAAATACATATAATTGTTTATTAAGATAAATGTTCGATCCCTAGTGTAGCATATTAGCGTCAGTGTGTATCGTTGCATGTGACGTCAGCTTAGATATCATCTAGCAATTCTAGCATCTTTGACTCAGGTAATCGGCAGGATTACGAGGAACAATCACTTTCGTAAAAATACATACAGCCACTCTCGTAGTTGAAACACCTAATTTTTCACCTTTTCCTAATTTTTTGATAATTAATCCATCTTCCAATTAAGAAATTCTCCATTAGTACTTAACAGTGTTTTCAAAATAGCAATCTTCTGAACTATTTGCAATTCTTCTCTGGAATCCGTTCGTTAATTAATGACCGGTATAAACCTATCTGAATTATTTAGATAAGAAACGACAGTAAATAATGTTAATAAATTCTAATTGCGCATAAGCATAATTGTTGTTTCTCTAAATATTAAAAATAGAAAAATGTGAAAGATTGTGAAAAGGTAATACATGTATATGTAGATACATATAAGTATATGTATAAACGATGAGAAGTTAAATGCTGAATGAAATCTACTGTTTGACATTCCACGGTTTTACATAAATGGACGTCTAATGTTTACGTATGCGTAAAACATACGTCGAAAGTTTGCACGGCAGATATTGATGCAATAACCGAACGCGTTCGCAATTTATGATCACCACGATCTTCCTATTCTGTAAAATTGCTTCTCTCGAGTTAGGCTGCTTCTTCCTCCAATATTATCGCGCATCAGGGTCCATTCCATGAACGAGCAAAATCAATGTTTTACTCTGGATTTTACTGTATGCGTTAACGCGCAGGATTTAATTTTGTAAGTAGGAAAAGGAAAATCAATTTTTATCGCTATAAAGAAAAATAAAAAGAAAAAGAACAAAATAAATTATTTAGTAGTGGTCAATTAATAGTTTTTAGACAGACAGAGATTTCTTGTAATAAAATTACAGTGATATTTTCAACTTTGAACATTTCCTCCGTTTTAACCGGAATAACAATAACTATAAAGATTCTTACGGAAATTTTGCAAACTCCTCGAAATGTTCGGGTGCGAATTAGTAAAAATAACGTTCGCAATGATTGAATTTCAACGAGTGTCTATTATGACTCTACAATGTATTATGTTAACATTGCAGTGCACAAAATATTAATCTTTCTACGCCCATGTTTCTCAAGAATGCATTTCATCAGCTGTCTCAACTAATTGTAAACTGTTTAGATGGAAAACGTTTTCTCACAATTTTCTGTGGATACATAAATTACAACTAGAAATAAACCAGACGGATTTTGTTAAACTACATACTTTATATAGGAATCGTTATAGTTGAGATAATATCGCGAATTGCATAAGTTTATCATTTCGTTATCCATTCGTTGAAAGAAATTTTTTTTTCAAAGCGATGACAGTTAAACAGTGTCAATTACGCCGTAAAATTAAAAAGAGATTTTCTACGGATACGTAATTATGATTGCAACACTGTGTGTATTGTATACATATGTATGTATTTATAATGGTTCAGTTTAGGTTCGTCGCGAGCGCAACAAGGTTCAATAGCACTTTTGACCCTTATATGGCTTTTCCTCGGTTCTTTATGTTCCTCTGTTGAAGGTCCCTTATGGCGGTGTGAAAAATGCATACCAGAAAAACCCATAAAAGGAACGCGTGTATCTGTCTGGCAATTAACACGTGTAGGATCGCTCGGTAACGGAGTTCGTTCGCATTCATTAGAATTCATTTGCTGAATAAGGGACAGGCTGATTTCACTATATGTATGTATTCCTAACTCATACGAAAAGATATTCGATGACACTTGTTTTATGAGGTATTTAAGGTCAGACCGTACAGAATTTGTATAGATACCGGTTTTTTCCAGATTCACAGAATTTCAGCGTGCAGAAAGCATCGTTAGCACACCATTTAAGAAGGAATAACGTGTTTCAAATTGGACCTAACAGTTTGAGCTCGTTTTTAAGGTGTTAGAAGGATCTGTTTACTAGATAATGTGTGGAGAAAATTATTTAAAAATTGCGGAGGAGAAGCAAAACATCGTTTTTATCCTCTAGGATTCTGAAATCTTTTAATCGGAGCAGTGTTGAGGTAGTAATAACTTTAATAACTTTAAATTGTATACATTATATAATATTGTAATAAGGAAAATATTAATTTATCGTGGTTTCAAAGGCAAAATTCGTGTTGCTGCGTTAACGTGCTAACTGCGACTGCTACGTCAGTAAACTATTATTAAGTACTGCACCTGTATATGCTAACAATACTGATATTTCTTATCGGAAATATTATTATCTGCTTTTCAACAATTTTACATGCAAATATGTGAAATTGTAACGTGTTAACGTTGCAAATGTCTCCTGTTACTTTCACGTGAACATGCTAACTAACATTTGTAAATTACAACTCTTTTCTGCAATAATTTTCTTTAAATTTTTTATTTTTATTTTCTATGTAATCGAACGAATTAACTTTTACATTAAACTCCATCTGGAATTCTTGATTCAGTTGTAATAAGGTAACGAGTCTGAGCAAGCAGGTAATGTTTCAGGTAATATACTACATACATATAGTATCTATATGTATATGAGAACAATAATTGTCCGAAATGTAAATGTAGAAGTGAAGCGAATGTTTTTTTACATGTGCCCGCGAATTATCGTACGTGCGCTAATGTTATGCGCAATGATCGAAGTCCTTTACGCTCATTAATAAATTCGAATAAATTATAGTGACCGTACTAATGAGCAATTGACCATCTTTTAAACATTTTACGTTTACTCGAAGACAACTTGGCACGTCTATGTTGTCTTAAGAATCTTCGCTCTTTTCCCCTAACATTGTACGCTATCGTAACATCTTCCGCTGAAAAGCAACTTTTATTCCGATTCGATCAGTTTTTGTAAGTTCAAGGTGAAAAATAAAAATGTTTATTTTGTAGATTCGCCTCTCTAAACAAGTTAACAATTTACATGGAAAAAAGACTACGAAAACGTGTAAAAATTTTTGAAACCCGACAGTTTTTACTTTCTAAAATTCCCGTGCAAGTATGCTATCAGTGGCATAAATTAGCATAATACATAAGAACACTAATCTCCATTCTCGACAAACCGAATGGCCAAACAATAATTCACAAAAATTAAATCAGTCTCTACCAGAAGTGACTCGCAGTATTTTTTTTAATAATTTCGTTTACGTGAATTTTGATCATCTGAATATTTTTCCATCGAATTATAAATGAACATTGTTTACGATGTTTCGATCTGAATACAATAAAACATCGGGTTCGTCGTGTTTCTGCATATAATACGAAATAAAAGTAACAACTTGTCGTTTGACCTCGGAGGTTCGTAAAGTACTGTGATCATGGCTTGCGCAACGTAGAACATTCTACTGCAAAAATAATATTTGCAGTGGCACGTTTACGATTTTTACCATGGCGAACAAATAAACGATACAGGACGGCCAGAATCTGAATACGAAGTACTCGAGAAAATCTAACGATAAATTTCTGAGAAGTCCGTGACAAATATTGATCACGGATTCCATTTTCTTTGCTCCGACATTTTCACAAGAAATCTAATGCATTGGTAAATATGTAGTAGGTACGCCTACTATGTACTGCCCACTACCAGAGCTAGAGAAAATAGATTTTTAAGATATGTATACCATCATACATGTACATATGTATCATCAATTATTTCTATCACAATCGTCTGTATATACATTTTTCTTCGATGGAACAAGTTTGCAACCGTGTAACACTGGCGAGCCAGAGATTAGGCCCGCACTCCGCCCCTTTAATTGGGCCTTTTAACAGAAAATGTTGATCCTCGGAAAAGCTTGATTTCCTCAACATTTTTCATAGTAAAATCAACACATTGTCATCTCCTAGCCTCAACAATTTTCACATTACTAAAATTTTTTGCTATTCAACGAGAATTTATAAGCAATTCAAGTACAGTATGAGTAAATGATTTTTTTACTTTCTTCATTTATAAAATGTCGGATGAAATTTTTAGAATGTTACGAAAAGGTTAATCGAGAGTTAAAGAAACAAGCGATGGTACAACTTGTTTTATTGTTTTTGTTATCTTTATTTTGCGAAACTAACAAAATGAAGAAAATGAACTGCGTCAAATTTTGCATGGGTAAGAAAGTTAAATAGAAAGCAGGCTACATATATGATATGGGTTATCAAAATTTACAGAAGATAAGAATATATATGTATATGTAGTACATACATCTGCTTGGGAGGTCCACAAAAATTCACTTTCAGTTAGCTGTTAACTTTGCGAGAAAAATGTATAGGAAGAAAGCTATTAACCCTTAGCACTCGAATGGCGACTCTGATGCACCACTAAAAATTGCTATGCCAATCTTAAAAATATTGTTCACATTATTATTTTTGTTCGTATTTAATAAATTACTAGACATTTACATATTACATGAGATATTATATCAGTTTCATATGCAAAAAATGAAAAAAATATTGTATAGAACGGAAATATTCTAGAATGGAAAAATCTTTCGTTTTTGAGTTAAAATAGCTCCGAGTGTAAAAGGTTTAAACAACGAGCTTGGCAACAATTTTGTCGCATGCAATTACCGAGATAAAACGGCAATATACCGTGAAAAAAACCGTGGTATCGACTAATTTCCGAACTTGTTCATAGAACACGAACATTTCGAATTTATCGATTAAGCACGGAAATTGGGAATATGTGGGACAAATTAGGAACTGCATTTTTTCAATATTTTCAACTGTTTATGCAGTTGCAGCAACATAAATAATATAAATTTACGAAACGTATTATTGAGATTCTCGTGTAAGGCTCGATCGGATGAAAATTCTATAAAATCAGTATTTATTATTTTTGTCGCAATTCCTGTAAATTACAATTTTATCGATCTTTTTTACACATCATGTAAAAACTAATCCTTCCAAGTTCTTAAAAACGTATTCGATTCACTTTTGAGAACTAATTCCGTTTCAAATCGAGTATAAATTATAAATGTCTTTTCTGACTGGCTGTAAGCAGCATTTTATTTGCGCGCTTTCTTATTTACATTTATTTACATGCATACATATAAATTATACGGAAACCAAGTCCAATTCCGAGCCACGAGGTTGAATAAATAAAAATTATTATAATACACATTATACGTACATTTTACGTATATCGATAAACACCTGCATGTATAACAAGTTTACCGACAAACAAGACTTTGCTTTCATATATTCTTTATATAATTTCTTTCCAAATAGGTCTCTGCTGTTTACAATGAAAATTATACATTTATTATTTTCCTATTAAAATTACAGCAATAGTACACTTCTTTATTATAAATCAGACTCAGTGATGTTTAAATTAATAGCACAGTACTTTAAAACTACTGTTCCATTCTTGTTGTTAAAACGATAGTATGATAATTAAGAGTTATCCTATCTCTCGAATAAATTATACATAATTTCATTCTTCGATCAGGGAAATTTACTTTAGCCACAACATTTACCTCTGGAACTATAATAAAAATATTGCAAGTCACGTGAATGTGTGTGATTAGTACTCCTTTGAATAGTTTAATAGTAGGAACAAAGAAACGGCTCCATGTAAAATACCAAGTCATCGATAGATTAAGACATTACAAAAAAAAATGCAGTCCCCTTCTTTTGGTTTTTGTTTTTATTGGAAACTCCCATTAATTTCTCGAAAGGTATTTACATGCAGTAAATACATAAACATAAATATGCATATAAACACTCACCTATTACCGGTAAACTCGAGGATACTCTTGCTATTAACCCGAAATTCGGAATCTTTATATCCCCAGCCATTCCACTTCAGCAATTCCTGCCTTGAAACATTGAGAGAAATAACCGAATTATTATACATTAAATCCTTCCAACATAACTGTAATTAGCAATGCGAATTAACACTAAATAAATAGTTTTAAAAAACCCGATCCAACGTCGAGAAGGAAACGAAAGTATTTGAAATTGAAATTTGCGACGCTCCCGGCTCGCATTTCATAAACCACGTGACCGATCGTCTGACCAATCAGCGGAAAGAGTATTAACTCTCTCGGATAGCGAGCAGGAAACCGATACAACGATTCGACTTTCGTATTTAGGTAGGTATAGGTAAATAACGAACAGTTCGAAAGATCGTACGGTAGAATAAGAAAATCGGAATGATTCGACCGCGTAACGTGTGAATGAACAATGTCAGAAAAAAATCACGGATAGGCCGGCAAAACGGGAAAAACTATTATCGATCGATTTGTATCTGTCCGGTGCACGAATAGCGCAAGGGGTGCTTTGAATTAGCCACATCTGCCGATGAGTCAGCTGGTGCTCGAAGGCGTGGTGACAAATAATTCTAACAAAGGTTTCGCACCTTTGATACGATTGAGCGACGGGAATTCGCAAGGCTGAGCCCTTGTGGTGCTATTCTACTTGGGGAACTACCGACGCAAACCAGAAATCGCCGGTACAACACTGACCTATTCTGCGGCACGACGCTCTCGAAACTGGTGGGTCCATTTAAATTCTCCACATCCTCGGTTGTTCCCGTTTTCATAATAGTCGACATATCCTATCGACTGCGCTCCGAAGGGCCTAACCTTTCGATCTGCACAACACACGAGCAAACTGTAAGCGCAGGTGCTCGAGCGCGCGCTCTTCGCGGCAGTATGTTGACTATTGACACGCGCACCGGCAAACCAAATTTAAATCAATAGAGCCCCCGCCCTACAACTGCCCGCCTCCCGAGTTGGATCTTCCTCGTCGTGAAAAGAACCAATCGCTTATACCCGATACATTCTCACATTGGAAATGACGGGACGAGACGGGACGGAACACGAAACACGGAACACGGAACACGGGATTGACGGGACACGGGACTGACGGGACACGGTTTTCACTCACCAGCTCACCACTCACCACGCACGACCATTCCTTACGCACATGTCCCATGGGTCGTGTGGTAGATACATATATCTTTCGCCCAGTTTGAGGGATTCTTTTCATGAAATGGATTATCCACGCATGCGTCGCGGCCCACCAGACCTCGGACCAAAGGGACTCGTGAAATCTCCCGCAGATATTTTCGTACCTAAAATTACGAGAACCGTGAGTTATATCAAATCAAGTATCACGATACCGCACGAACCACAATGTTCAAAGTATACAAGTGGATCCTCGTCGGTTGCTGTCGTTCAGGAAGGCGAACAATTAAACCGCAATTATCCGCGTAAAGAATAAACGTCTAAATATATATATATATATATATATATATATATATATATATATATATATATATATATATGTATATTATGTATGTGAGCATTCTCCCGAGCATTTTTCCGAGTCTGGAAGTTTTAAATATTAAAAAGTGCACCACGTGTTATTTGTAGAGTCTGCGGTGATGTCTCTAATCGTGTTTTGGACAATTTTCTTATTATCGTCAATTTAACGAAACCAGCTGAACACTTGCGGCTTAATATGTATATATAATACTCTTGAAACTGCCGCTTCTTATATGTATTTATTATTCCTTATTTTTTATTTATATTCAATATTATACGCGTTACGAAGTTTGTACGACTATATTTTATCATTACCTGATAACTTCTTTTGGTTAGCAGAATCTAAAATATTTACAACCTACACCGAAAAATAATTCTTTCGTATTAGGCTTACTTCATCGCATATATATAGGTATAAATAACAAATTTTACTATAAAGGAAAACTAAAGAATGCTTTTGCAAACAATGTTCACAACTGAGTAAAGACACTCGGTAGATTATTTTAACTTTACACGAGCACCCTCTGCTAAAACGTTTTGCTACTAAATTATGAATGGTGAGCTTTTCAAATTTCTATGAATGCAATTTATTTTCAGAAATTCTTATTGATCGAGTGCTTATATATATGTATGTATAATTGTTCTAAATGAATTAAGTAAATATTTTATTATTCACATCCTTAAAAATGTATTCTCAAGATTCAAATATAAAAAAATGTAATGAATGATATCGATATTATATTTTATTTTTGTGCCACTATATTTATATATATATATATATATATATATATATATATAGGCACTAAGGTATTCCAAAGAGTTTTCTAATAAATTTTATGGAAACCATTTTGACTAGACCACATAGAGGAGAGACTATTTACCAGTGCTTTCTGATGACATAACTCCACACATAACTCTGCATAACTCGCGAAGCTGTTTAGCGACTCGAAACTCCAAACTTCATTTTGCAGACCTAACCTAAATTGCAATCATGGTATTACACGCAAAAATACAACCAAAATTACTCAACGTAAATAGAATTCCTGGTCAACCGAAGAAACGTAGAAAAATTACCCTTGTATTTGACGAAAAGAAAAGACGGTAATTACATGAAGCTAAATTAATGAAATGATAAATATAGGTTATGAATACTACGTGAACATTCGACACTTCCGAATACAGAGAATTTTTGACAGGATTCCATAAAAGAAAAGTGCAACGGCAGAAGAAAGCTCAAGACGAATTGCAACAACAGTTGAAAGAAGAAAGAAAAAAAATTAAACAAGAAGTAAGTATTTGTACAACCGTATCGCCTTAGGGCGATTTTACAATAATATACATCTTTTTTGTAGGCACGAGAACGTTATAAAAATTTAGTGTCTAGCAGAGACATTCCAGAAATTCAACAATTATTGTCTCAACAAGAATACGAAACAGAAGGACATACTGTTAGCATTTTAGAGCTAAACGTTGCGGATCTTGCAGAAAAAGATGCATTTATCGGTGAGAACGAAGGTCTTAACGAAGAAGAAGACAAAGACAAAGAAGAGGAGGAGAATAATCAAAATTCAGAAAACGACGAAGAGATTGTAGGAATGACATTAAACAAAAAGAAAGAGGTTAAAAACCTGAAACCTAATTCAAAAGATAAAACAATTGGTACTAAGAAAGATATAAAACGAGAGATTAAGAAAGCTGCATTAAAACATGTGCAAAAGAGTAAAGCATTTCAACAAAAACAGAAGTTAGAACGCAACAAGAATAAAAAGGAAAGTATGAGAAAATTGAAGAGAGTACAGAAAGCTCAGAAGCGTAGTGGAAAATATAAGAAAAAGTTGAATCGCTGAAGATTTTTTATTTCACTTTTTTAATACTGTAAATAAACATAGTTCGTAATAAATATTTCCAAAAAATTAAGTCTCCTTTGTTGTTCCACGTTTCGTGGAAGACGGACATATATCTTTATTAAGGCATTCTGAACATTTTGGATATCTGGGTAAACAAATTTCTTGTCCAAAACCAACAAGCAAATGATTTACCTCCTTCCAAAGCTCTTTTGGAAGCCATTTCTCTAATGCGGTCCTGGTTTGTTCTGGAGTTTTTGTTGGTTTCTCTGCCCACTTTAGTCTGTTGGTGATACGATGCACATGTGTGTCTACACCAATGCCGGATACATGTCCCCATGCAATTTGCATGCAAATATGAGCCATTTTCGGTCCAACACCGGGTAAATCGCATAATTCTTTCACTGTGCCAGGAATATCACCTCCATACTTGTCTATCAAGATCTTGGATGTCTTCTTAATATATTCCACTTTTCTCTGAAACACATTGATGTATTTTAAATAAGCATATTGTATTATATGGTACTCGGTGTATTAAGTTGGTGCAAAAGTTTGTGCATGATTCGTTGTATATATTTTAATACGAAATCAGTCATAAATTTCTGCATTGACCAAATATTCGTATATACAGGAACAATTTTAGATTTATTAAGTTGAAAGAAAATATACCTTATAAAATCCAACAGGATATATAAGTTTCCCAAGAACTTCGTCAGGAGTATTTGTTAGTACTTCAGGAGAACATCCATAGGTGTTTAATCTTTGCATAGCTGCATGAGTAACTTGATCTTTAGTCTGGCTGCTGAGCATCAATGCAATTAATGATTGATACCTAGAGAGTTTCGCAGGAGCTTTAGGGTCTGCACATTTGTGACAACCCATTTCGTCCACTGGTGCTGTTTCATATTTCCGCATTTCCTTAATGTTCTCTAAAGTAGTTTCCCAATTCGCTGGCTTCCATTTCTTTTCATCCGCCGTAATCTCCTCTTTCACAATTTCATTTTGTAAATTTTCAATTTTCACATTCTGTTTTTTTACTTGATCTTCTCTCTCTGTTTCTTCGTATTTTATTATTACCGGTGTACGCTTTCTCTTCGCAATTCTTCGTGGCGATGTAATATTTACTTCATTATGAAAATACTTGGAAGTTGCACTCGATGCATCTTCATCGTTACCGGGTTTATTTCCGGATCGTAAAGATCTCGTTGATGCAAGCGTATTAAGTTTCAACTTTTTACTCATTTTCGAAAGAGTATAACGCAATGGCATAAATACTAACAAAATTACTAAATATTTAAACCAACAGATATTTATAAATTATGTACATAGATGCTCTTGCAAGACAACATAACCTTCCACACTATTTTCAAAAAACTTCAAATTTGAATCGTGAGAAGCCGCACATGCGCACGATTAATATTAAAATTGACAAATCAACGCGCACGTGTGAATTATTCAAATTTTGTACGACTAATGTCTAATGACTAATGACTAATTATTACGTAAGATTTTTCTTACTAAATTAGTATAGACCTAAATGTAAGGTAATCACATTAAATGCATAAGAATCAATAAAAGGAAACCATCGGATCGAAAATATTCTTTCCAATTATTTATTTTTCTTATATAAGGAGAATACTTACACAAATAATTGCATAAATTATATGTATAACTTCTACAGCTTGGATTTTACATAAATTGTTGAAAAAGTAATAACATATACATGTACATATTCATTCTATGATAGCATTGAATCCAGATAAAGTTTTCAGATGTTTGTTTGACCATCTCCAAAATATACTGATTCATAAATTCTTATGAACAATTAAAACACTCCGACTTCGAGTCGTAAAAGGCTTCGGTAAACTGGTTACGGTAAACTTATAAATTATTAAGATAAATTATATCGATACTTATGAATAATTATATTTTATACATATGAGAAAAATTGGTCTTTCGTCGTAAATGTAATTTTAATACAAAGTAAAATTATATCACATATAAATAAAAAATTTTGCACTTAGAAATACTTCGATAATCTTTCCAGATTGTGTGTAGATTATCTTATATATGTACACAGCATGACCCAGTCTCAATATTATTATGAAAAATCAGTAAAACTAACTCCAAAACTCCATTAAAGGATAAAATATTGTATTATAAAATATGTACCTGTTATTATAATATACATACATGCTAATTAAACTGTATGTAATTCGATTCATTAATTACAAATAACACAAGTATAAAATCAGTAAAGTAATATAACAAAAATTTTGCAGTGCTTCCCCTTCACTGCCCCATATCGCACTCTTTTTTTACTTAATTTCAGAATATAGGATTGCTTTATGCCATAATTTATGTAAGTTACTCTAATTATATGTATACATATCCGTTTACTTTGTAAATATCGCTCATTCTTCATCATATACATACAGATGAGCAAATATTTTGTTATGTATATTGTCAGTCACACTTAATGCTGCCATTACATTCAATTTAGACAGAATAAAATATTATTTATTTATACATGCACTCTTAAATGGTCTTTCTCAAAGACTGGTACTTTACAACTATAACTTACTACCACACCAAACTGATTGGTATTGCTATTATTACTAAACATGCTATGCATTTAAACAGTAACAAAAAGAACTTTCTGGAAAATGCATTTGAAACCATTTCGTTTGAACGTTTCTAGCATCTGGATCCAATGCTTGTCTAACATATCACCAACGATAATGGACGGAGTGGAGAAATGCATAGGTAAACAGAAATAGATTAAATTTTAAGTAACAGAAGTATGGACATAGAAACCTTACATTAGTACTTGTGCAGATACTCTATAAAAACAAAACTTTTTACATTTTTTTTCATTGAACAAGCAAACGAAAAGTGTTTGTATAAGTTTATAGGACTAATGTTAAAATAGCTACCAAAAAAAAAGTCAATAAGGAGTAAATGTTTTGTTCACGAGAAAGTCAAGTAAATGATAAACTGGCAAAGACTGCGATTCCGATTGATTCGCATAAAAATTAAAGATTCATACACAGTGTCCACGTCATGTGTTCTTACTACACATTGATGCAGTTAAGCTTTGTACTCAACCTGGAATCTGATTGGCAATAGTATTAGGGCCGATAGAAACAGTTGGAGGAATCGTGGAGTCCTGCATTAGAGTGCGTGTCTCTTCTTCCTGATCAGAAAGTGGTATTGCTGGAGTGTCGTGTGAACTTGACTGCTTCAGCTTTAGTTGGCTCGGCAACTCCGTAAGTACTGGCCCGTACTGCGAAGTGGAACCCACCAGCAAGTCAGTCGATGGATTCAAACCGCCCAACATCTTTCCTCATAGCAACGCGTATATAAGATAAAGAAACGAACGTACCAACCAGAGCATGCATCGCTTCCGGTAAATAAAACAAAACTCAAAACATAAAATGTACTCAAAAAATGTTATGCCTACCTGACCACTGCTTCCAACCATTTCACTTCTTGGAGACTGCTCACGACGGAAGAAACGAAGCCAAGCCCAGGCGAGGCCGAACAGCACTCCTACCAGCATTATACCAGCACCTAATGCTATGGAACTTGTCGCAGCATCTTCAATGTGCTCTTCTACGTTTGTTTTAGATGTTGGATGGTCATCCACCTTCGTCTACAATTGTATCTTAATTTACATCCTGCACACGATTAACAAGGAATACAGAAATACAGAAACTACAGATAAAAGCAACTAATTAAGATGGAGCTGTTTCGGAGAATGTTTCAATGGATAGAATGAACGTTATAAATATAATGGTTGTTCCATACGTTTAGGTTTATTATCTAAATTACTGCAACAGATCTGAACTAGAAAATAAATAAAAAATCTTTATTTTCTAGTTTATTACCTTAGTTATTCTTCGTTCTTGCTTCATTTGCAAAAACCAGAAATAATGACCATAGACATTTAAAAAAGAAATATACATGGAAATTCCCTAAAACGGTATTCATTCCCTAAGATTAAATTGCTAATAAAAGAAACCTGTTACAAAGATGTAAGGGTGATTCAATGTTTTGTAGCACTTACAATGCTATAACTCGCAAGAAGACTCCACAAACAATTTTATGATTCTACTATGTACCTACTAATTTGGGAATTTTTCAAACGTACTGTGTACATAAAATGTGAAATATGAAGTTGTCAAAGAATAATGAAGATAGATGTTCAAGTAGATAAGAAGCAAGAGGTATCGGTACTGAAAGGTTAATAAACAATATTGAAAACAATTACCTCTGACTTATTTTCCTGTGGCGTGTCATCTGATACTAAACAGATCAGCATGGTAGTCAAAGCAGCAGCGGTAAATGATAAAGCAACTGAAAGCAGTACCCATTCGAACCATTTTCTGGAACTGAGTTTATGCCGAGATATGATCCTCCAGAAACTACTTCTGAACCCGCCGCCTCCTCCAGCACCGTCACCACCACTGCCATACGTGTAACCCACTGTTGTGGGTTGATAAACAGCCCCGCTGTCTGGCATGTCTTCTTGTGGAATCATAGGAAAAAACGTCATTCTTTCTTGTGCCCAACAAAGGACACTTTACACGCTCGCAGAAATTTTTCTCGAAACTGCCGATCAAGGTTCGTCAATAATTGATGTCGCCCAACGAAACGCAAGAAACGATTGACACCCCGGAAATACGTAAATTTTAATGAATATTTATAATTAGTTCCAGGTTACTATTGTGTGCACGATGACCTTAATTTCCACGACGTTATCGTCATATATATTTAAGTGTACATTCGCAATGCAGATTCAACCCGACTACAGTAATGAGATATGGGACAGGTTTTTTCGCGCATGCGCGGTGAATTTGGCATCAGCAAAGTAAGTATATATATATATATATATATATTTAGGTAAATGTTTGGATAAATTTGGGTACCTTGATAACCCTGCACAATTTTGCAAAAATTGTTACGATTTGATTGTGAAAAATGAATGTTTAACATGTGTATGTGTGTATATACATATAATATATATAAATATATGATAACTGTGAATATATGTATATAATTCATACTTTTCCTTTATTTTGGGGATTAGGGAAGCACGGGGAGCTAAAATAGCTTTCAGCAAAATATATAATAAAAAAATAAAATATTTTACCAACGTTTGCTGCTAGAATAAGGAAAACTGCCTACTACTACTACTACTACTACTGTACACACACTATTTTGTTGATACGACTCGAGCATTCTCTAGTGAAACATGTTGTCACTAAATAACCGTGGCGGGCATTTCAAAATTTGTACCAACGTGGCCCTCATGTTTCTCTAAAGTGTATGCTAGCACCGACGAGATTCTGTGATGTTAGAAATTAAGCGTTTCTAATACAAAATTAAAATACAATTTTTTTATAAAATAAACACATACTCGTATGCATTTTTCATATTACAAAAATTATTTGTCGTCAGTTGAATAATATATTTTATTTAAAAAGTACAGAATATTCTGTAAACTGTCCGACACACCAACTTTTCAACTTTGCAAAGTATCGTCCCTATAATTACTAGTATCACGTAGAATGTAGAATGATTGACTATTGTTATACGAAGAACTAAAAGCGTTCGAAAGCACTGCAAAATTTAAATCGCAATAATGTAGGAAACAGTGTTTCCCTTTGCTTCATTTTCATTTGAATATCTTGTCATTGTCATTGCTACGTTGCAAGGAAATTTTTCTGCCTCATTGAAATAAATATGAATATCTTTTAAAACAAAACAAATATTATCTCTCGCTCCATACAATATACTACACAAATTACTCAACGTAATTTGTCCGTAAATTAATCCATCTAGCTTGGCAGAAAAACTGAAGTCGTTTAGTCCATTTATAAAAAAGTTATTCTGATTCAAAGCATGCACCATCAATTATGAAACTGACTGTAATTATGATGGGACCACTTTATGTAATTTATCTATTCTAATGTCTAGTACAGATTCATGAAAACTCAACAAGCAATGTTACACAATATCACCACCAATCGTTATTGTTTTATTTGTACAAAGAACATGAAATATACCAATACAGAAATATTTTGAAATACATTATAAATAACATGCACATAATCGTTGTGAATACTTATCCACTTTATTTTATTAAACCTAAAATTGCTAAGTATTCATGGATTTATAAAGGTGTCATGCTCATTGACAATTACAAAATAATAAATACTGTTGATGGCCTAAAAATAGCTATCACAGCATAGACTCCATTATCACACAATGTCCTATTACACAAGATACATAAAAATTCTTCGTGTTAGCGTCCTTAAACAAAGTTTCATTTGTTACCACTAAAACGAATAATAAAGTATCAACATATTTGATGTGCACTTAAACTTTGATTAATACTGAACAATGGAAATTGTCCAACGAAATTTTAACGTTGTATAAATTTTACAAATTGGTGCATTTAAAGAAAAGTGCGACGTATTTAATGTATCAAGAATATGACAATTAATGGTAAAAACAGAAACATCCAAAATGTCAAATCACTGTTTTCATTGTAATCTCAAATTATATTATTTATAATTATATGAGTCGACTGCTAATGTCTGTAGTAAAAATACGTGTATTGTTATACAGTTATTCTCGTCAATACATTATTTAATCAGTCTGATTCTTATTTGCCTCTGCTACAAATGATCTGAAAAAGAATTGCATTGTCGATAATATTGAATTATCGAAACATATTATCAACATTGTAATAAAATTATAATTTAAACGTACCTAATTATATTAGGTAGTTCTTTATACCGACATATGTATTTATGGCCGAGACCGAGCGACGCTTCTATTCGCGTAAGTTGAATTTGATTGGTATCGTTGCCATGATAACTTATACCTGCTTTATACAACTGAAAATGCAAATACATTTATCACTACTTAATCATTACACAATTTGGATATGAAATATTTCCATACCTTTTCACCCAGGAAAAATGGTATTATATTATCATCTTCCGCGTGTAGGATCATAACTGAACACTGAACATTTTTTATGTGCTTGTCTGATTCAAAACGCAGATGGTTTTCATAAAATGGTTCCACAATGACCCAATGGAACCATGGTAAATGTTTAAAGATCTTAAAAAGAAAATATAATGTATACTTATTTCAATATTATACAGTCTGTTTCACACAACTGGAACATTTTTGTATTATAGTGTACTATACCTGTGATAACGGATGTTCGCTTAATTCGTCCGCAATATTATTAAATGGTGATTCTAGGAACAAACCGGCGGGTTGGATATTTTCTCGTGCTAATAATGCTAACACATGAGTAGAAACACTGTAAGAAGTAAAACAACTTATAGCGTTTATGTATTCTTCTTTTTCTTCAAATATTTTTTTAAAACAAATTCAAAATACTTACCCAGTGCCCAGAGAGTGGCCCCATACAAATACAGAGGACGAACTATTTACTTTTTTTAACAACCACTCTAGTACAAACTTACTATCTGCTACCACACCTACTTCAGAAAGATCAACTGACTCGCTATCCCCATACCCTAATTTTATGAAAAGGAAAGATAAATTTCGAAGTGTTTAAATAAATGTTTAACATTAGGATAATGGGACATTTTTAATTTACGATTATTCAGGTTATAAAGATGCATCCATGAAAAATTATTTTTAGAAAGTAATGTAAAATAATCACTTTTAGTGCTCTGTAAGCCTACTGTCGATAAATAAATGCATTAATATTCGCAGTATCTTACACTTACCTCCATAATCAAAACATATTACATGATAATCTAACGATTGAAAAAGTTTATACAATTCTAAGCGGTGACCACTTGCTCTATTGCCACTATTACCATGCATATAGAGGAAAACAGGTTGTTTGGCATGACTCAATGCATTGTCGTAATCATTATCAGTTACAATAGTGGAATCGTTTACTAACGATTGAGGTAGTATTTGCCTGGAAATAATGTACAAATGAATATATAAAGTGAGTGCATAAGAAGATTAACTTATACATATCTACTTACCATACACCTATCTTTACTTTCTGATCAGTATTTAAATAAAAGTTTCTTGTACCTTTCATCCCAACTGATTCTGGCTTTGTTAAGTCCACGTTAAGTGGCCATTGTACTAACATGAAAAGGACAATGTAGAAAAGCAAGTTAATCATATTTGAAGCAAAACATTTTCATTAAAAAATTCCTTCATTTAACAATGTATATTTGAATCAAAATACTTACAAAAATTTAAAAAGAGTATTTTTCTCTGTATAGTGTAAGAATAATGAAATATAAGAGGCAAAAGCCCAAATATGACGAGGTATGTAATTATTGATGCTTTCATCACCCAAAATAAATATCTGCAATGTAAATTAATCTTATTGTTAATAATTTATAATGATATTTTGTTAACACCATAAAGAAGTAGTTAAAAAATTTGACACGTGTATATAGAGAACAATACTTTGAATATGTTATTATTATATAGTATAAATTTTTTATTTTAATTTTTAGAGAACAATTTAGTAACGTTTATCATTGAAACATGCAAATAAGTTACAAATAAACATAACAACAAAAACACCACAATTTTCGCAACAAACCATTAACTATATAACAATGAGAACATAATAAATTTCTGAAATTATACCTTCCGAATTTCATAGCAGTTTGATGTACATAAGTATTTATTATAATTAAATCAATAATCAATTCGTATACAGATTTGAAACACAGAAACAAAACTTTTGCAAATAAAACAGTTTATATGTTATATTTTGTATGCTTAATGAAATATTTCAAAAATTTGTCTTTATCCTTTTATCGTGTGACTCCCAAATGTGTTTCAATTGCACTATACATTATGTTCTACAATGGGATTAAATTAAGTGCTACAATGGGAAAGATATAATAAAAAGAGATATAGTTGATATTATCAAACTTGCAAAAAAGTAGAATGCACAATTAAAAAAGCAATAAACACAGAAATAAAGAAAGTTTTACAATAGAATGCCCACTACTGATTTACATTTATAAGAAATAAATTTCTGAAATTGTTATTCAATTTACTCGATCAACTTAATTAATATACTGTTGGTGGGCTACACTTACAAATATTATTTGTTGTTCGTCGATATTAGATAGTGCTGTATTATGTAATGTAAAAGTATCCGTTAGCATTAGAAAATCTTCTGCAATGGCGATGAGTCATAAACTGTTGTAATATGTTTATTACCCATTCATTTACAAATAAGGAGTACATGTATGCTCAGCTAACTTGAAATTGCTTTATTGAAAGCAGTATAATTATTTAATGAAGTTTCCAATTAACACAATGTGAACTAAGAGTGACATAAAATGGCGAACAGTATCAACGACATATGATAAATATAAGCATAAAGCAAAAAGTAAAAAGTGAGAACATCGATTTAAATTTTAAATAAATGAACAAGTGACCGAGTCATGTGTACAACAGAGCAACTTACATTCCCGTATACCCAATATCAAGAATGATGAATGGTGCCACTGCCGCTAATAGTAGATCAGTAGCCTGCATTTTTGTTATTGCTACCAAATCTAAGGCACCTTTTCTAACTCCTCCTTTTAAGGTAACTTATTTATGCAAAAGTTGTTCGAAGAAATTTCTACAGAATAATGATACATAGAAAATAAATATAAATAAATAAAGATTTCATATTATTTGCTATCATAACAAGGTGTAATTATTTCCGCATACATATATAGATTGGACTTTGTAGGATATTTTTTCCTATTGATGAAAAGGTTTCCTACATCATTATGAAATCATTTGGTTACATAATAAAGTAAGTATGATAAGGATGTAAATATTTGTGTATCAAAATTATTGTTGTTTGGGACAAAAGAAAAAAATATTTAATGATTAAAATTTACCTTATGTAATTACCTAAATGTAACATTTGGCTCCATCATTTGTATATTTAAAAATTCTTGGATATCTATATAAATAGACATATATATACTAAACAACACACCGTTTTATGCAAAGTTTTTAATAATTGGCCAGCAACAAATGGGCTCACGTTAATGGCAACACACACACATCAAATAAATGCTCAGCTATTTATATAGAACTTTCAAATTTCGAATTTACGGTATTAATTACAAAACAATTAAGCTCGACAGCTTTTTACCAAATCGTTTTGTTATTTTTGTGATTTCACAATTTTAAAATTAGTGGGAATAATTACACTTGATATTTGTATTGGAGGATTAGTTTTATTATTGTAAATTGCTCGTTAAGTTAAAGGATCGAATAATTAGTAATCGCAAGCAAATAAATCATTTCTATAATACCGAGATTAGAATATAATTGAATAAAATGATAGTACCTTTTTTTGAAACGCTTTTTTGGCAGCCAATATACCATAATAGCAGTAATTTAATAGTGTTTACAAGGAAAATAGTATCCCTCGAATGGAAGAATGGAGACACCAATTTATGTAATTACAATTCGACTACAATCAAATATTAAATATACAGAATAAAATACTATAAACCGCACAAATTTTTATTATATCAAGTAATTACAAATTTAGAAACATATAAAATCCCATTTAGACGAAGAAGAGATTCAAATTTCTTATCGCGTTTATAATATGTACACAAGACTACTGCTGACAGGGAACGTACTCACGGCCGAAGTGCCCAGAACTATTTATATGTCTATACATATCGAACAATTTCACTTTGCGTTGACCTGGACTTGACGGAAACGGTAATGATAAGAAAAGACATTGAAAACTTACCAATCAATAAACAATACTCATTAAAAACATTTCAAAGCCATTCTCATTCAACAATGTCAAACTTTGATTAAAATAATTTCTTACATAATTTATAAGCAAAATAAAAATTAATAACTTGTACAAATACAAAGTAAACCCTTAAACATAATTGTGTAATTTTAAAAAATTCAAGTACGCCTTTTTTTAACAATTCCGATAAAGGTTCTATTTAAAACTATTTTAACTTCCCTTAGACCATTGTTTATGAGCAAATTGTACACTATTTGATTGGTTCAATTATTTGAACGGCTAACAGTATAGTTCTACGTTTATAAATATTCTTCATTTGTTTGCGATGGAAACATAACTATTTCTACAAAAGAATAATGCTCTGTGGTTCTGACATAATAGGAAATAGTTAGCCAATGAAAGCAAAGAATAGAAAACCGTTAGCCAATAACAGCGAAGAACAGCTTCAAACGCTTGCTTCCCCCACCGACCACTCATACTACCGTATGCCGTATGCCGTATGCATTTACCTCACTGATATAAGATATAATATCAGTGATGAATTTATATGAAGAAATTAATTTTATAGGTAAATTTTTACCTTCGTAGCTGCCATGGAATAAGTAGTAGCTGCGTAGCTACTATCAGCTACTATATAGGTCCGTGGCTACCTTAGACCATATATACTATATGGTCTAAGGTAGCTACCATGGACTTATAATAAGTCTATGCTTGTGACAGGCGAAGCGCGTCTTTTCTCCATGGCAACCTATGGTAACGGTGTTTACTGGAAGCACTGATATACAGGGTGAACGATTTGTCTGAAGACATCATTCCATGGAAGACATTGAAATATCTCGAGACCTATGCTGCATAGGTCTGGGTTAGGTAAGTTTAGTAGGTCAATATTTGATCCGATGCATAGGTCTCGACTCGAGATATTTCAATGTCTTCAGATAAATCGTCCATCCTGTATATATCAGTGACTGGAAGGGGACAGTACAGTGGGCGCTATGGTGGGGACGGTGTTGCCTCAACAATCCTGAAACTCTCAACTGAAGTCCCGTTTGCCTACTGTATTTTTTAGTCGGTCATTGATTTTTGTCTATAAACATTTAGTAGGATAGTGCTCTAAGTTTTATAAATAAAATACATACGTACATACATACATACATTAAGTTATTAACTACAAAGTACGACTCGAAACGCTTTAGCAATATATTCTAACCTTACTTAAAGATACTTGTTTATAAATGTATTTGTAAATAACATTCTGTATAGAATATTAATTTACAGATGAGTCGCAAAGAAGCATTATCTCAGTTTATACAACAAATTCATGGACGCCCAGTTGTTGTAAAATTAAATAGCGGCGTGGATTACAGAGGTGAAACATTTGTTTTTAATATTTTATGCTACGTTATTACTCATTCATATTTTGCAGGTGTTTTAGCTTGTCTCGATGGCTACATGAATATCGCACTTGAGCAGACAGAAGAATATGTAAATGGTCAGTTGAAAGACAAGTACGGCGATGCTTTCATTCGTGGTAATAATGTATTATATATAAGTACACAAAAACGTAGAACCTAAGTAAAAAGGAATGTACAATTTCTATTATGTTTTTATTAATAACACCTATACAAATTCTTAAGAGAAAGTATATTATTTTTGGTAATAAAGTCTTTTTTATTTAGTACACTTATTCTTATCTAAATGCTACAATCAATACTTTTATGTATAACAAGATTTCTTCACGATAGCTTCTAGTTCATAAAAGTGACTTTATTATTTTATATTTCGCGATCGTCCTCTTTTTCATTTTCTACTTTGTGCGAATCTTCGATCTCCAGACATGGAGTATCGCTCAATATATGTGCGTTGCTGGAACTGTTTTTGCATTCTGTATCATTACTCTCTTCTAATTTCTTTCTCTTAGCTTCTTCCAAAACTTTCAGTCTTGCTTGCCTTCTTTGAAGAGCTTGTTGTCTGTTCCTTTCTATATGTTCTTTCACTTCGTCGCTTAACTGGGAGGGACCAGTGTTTTCCTTCACAGGCTGAGACTGTCGGGAGGCTTTATTATTCGTTTCCAACATTAATTTATCAAACAGAGCATCGGCTGTGGATGTATCGGACGACTGTTGATTAACTTGTTTCTGCTTCTCTATCTGTTCAGCAATTAATAAATCAAACTCATCTATCGGCTCATCTTGTTCCTTCTCATTATCGTCGACTATCACATCCTGATTCATCGCATCGTCGTCTGGGGTAATCATATCTTGTCTATACTTTCTTACAAACACCTGAAGATCTCTTTTGGAACCCAGCTTCTCTAGTCTCTCCAAGAAACTATCGAATTCTAATTTTGGAAACAATCTATGCCCCCAGTGCTCCATTCTCTTTAGAATTCTATCCAGATCTAATTTCTCTTGTCCTTTACCATGAAATTTAAATCCCTCAAAATACTTCTCGATAGTTTGTATTCCCTTAGGACCTTTCAAACGTTCTGTGTCTAGTTTTGGCAACGCATTCCTCATTACAGTTCTTTTAGAAGTCGAAGGATCCACTCTTCTCGCAGTGCTCTTATCCTGGCTCTCTTCTTCATTTTCCGATCTAGCATCTCTGTTCTCAGTGTCCTGTTCTGTCCCTGAATCGCGTCTTTCATATTCCGCTATTATATTATCCTCATCGTCGTAATCAGAGGCGTTCGATAAAGCTGGCATATTCAACAAGTGGTAAGCCAACTGTTCTCAACACAAACAGGAAGTCAATTCCTTTCTTAATATGTTGATTGCTGTTTTGCGGAATGATTTTGAAATTAATTTTAGCACTGATATACTGAGCGTACAATTGGTTACTATTTACTACAATGTGGAAAGAGTAATAAAACCTTGATTTACTGTTGTCAACGTACAAATAGTAAAAAAAAAGAAATGCTTTGCAAATCCTTGACTGCAAGCATGTACAGAAGAAATTCTTAAACCACGTTTTCCCTCGCGAACGTGCCTCGATAATTGCACACGTAACGGTAATTTTGCAGTTCAACAGTACGTTAGGTTATGTTTTACGGCAAATGTGTTTGCAATAATACTTAAAATTCGCTATCATCCTGGGAATTGCGATCGAAGCTGTCTTTTTCCATGAACTTGTCGAACTCACCGTTTGACTTGTTCATTCGTTGTAAAAGCGATACCAACAGTTTTTTGTTGAGTCGGTCGGTTTGAGTAATTTCCCGCACAACAGGCCCGCTATTCCCATTCGGTGGGCGTTCCGTTGTGTCCAGTTTCTCCAGCGTATCGTTTTGTTCTTTCATCGGTGTGCCTGGCATTTTGATCAATCGGTCAAAACGTTACGTCCGAAAATTCGATTAATCTCTCCGAGATTCTATGCGGTCAGTAATAACAAACTTACGCGCAAGAACAAATATCGTTTCACTCGCTTGCGATGTTGACTGCGCATGCAGCCATGGATTTCTTCGGCGCCATTGAACAGTTACTTTAAATTGTATAATGTCATTTTGAATCGTATAATGTCATTTACTTGAAATGTGAAAGATACTTGCTACTTTTCACTATTTAAAATAATAATTTTTTATTTGATACCTTTCGAATGCACGGTTATATCTTGTTCCTTCCAAAATGTTTATAGTAGCAGAAAATGTTGCACATTTTTGTAAATTTGTTTATTGTATTAAAATTTTAAAGCGAAGCTGTGCTACAGTATTAAAATCGAAGAAAAATTCTTTTAAAGTTGTTAACCGCAACCATGTCTATTTATTTTTACACCACTGAACCTATTGTTTTTATGTATTTTTAATGGTTCACAACCTTTATTATCCGCCGGGCTTTTCTTAGATTTATTTTATCAATAATATCTACTGTGCTGCTAGTGCAGAATTCGATTCTATAATTGTATCTCTTGATGACTCGTTTATTCCATGAAATTGTTCCATTTGATTACTAGCTGGTTGACCACGTTTAATGTTATTTTTAATAAAATAATATTAATGGAATCTCTCTTTTCTGATATAGTTCAGTTTGTTTGTTCAACAGAGAATATCTTAGTTATATATATATATATATATGTATAGTTAGTTGGCGTTATAGTGTTACAGAATCTCGTCTTTAGTGAACAATAATATTTTATATACAGAAAGGAAAGGAAATATTTATAATATACGAGGTGGTAGAGCCGGACAGGGGATGATTGTACATGTAAATAATAAGTCGAAAAAAGGAATAAGATTTTTTTGTTCGCGTCTCGTTTTCTTCGTCTGATCATGACCAACCAATTCTACTTTCTGCATACATATATATATATATATATATACATATATACATAACCCGACGGATCATTTCTACTGCCTCCCAATGGTAGCTAATCTTACAATTAGAATTTTAAAAAAACTGTAAAATATTTACAATTGCGGCTACATTGTTCGAAAAGAAAGACAAATAACAACTGCAATCGGTTTTATTAATCTTAAAATAGAACTGTATTGTCTTATTTTGTCAAATTACGTAGAAAACGTTTGAAAATCTGTATTTTTTACAATATATTATTATAACCAGACCTACCGGACGGGTCAAAATGACTTCTTCCTGATTTTTTCTTTCATAATTATTGAAATCATAAAAATGTTCTCATGAGAAACTTTTTAATGGACATCCTTATTTGATCACATATTAATTGTAAGAAAAATCGTAGAATTTCTTAATCCAATCATGAATTCAATCTTGGTATTACTATGAAGCAATCAAGCACGTTTAATGATCGATTGTTCTAGTCTTAAAATTAATTCAAATGATCCATGAACAATAACGAAAGATGAAGTCGTATATCTATATATATACATATGTACATCGTATATACATATAATTGTGTTAATAATAGTGTTAAAAACACAACAGATTCCTTAATAGACTGCTGCAAGTACAGCTGTATTTTTTATTCGATTTTAGATTGAATGCCAAACGGTTTAACAATTTGATTGCCGAATGTAGAGACGTACTTACTCCTCACCGAATTTTTCAGTCGGTCGTCGGAGGAAAAAACAGTGTCGGTCGACCGGCAACGGCAACGGCAACGGCAACCGTACAGCCTACCGATCCCCGCCACAGCCACATGCTTATGGAATAGCGGCAGTGTACCGTGTGCCGTGTGGATCCGTGTAGATTGCGAGTTGAGCGAGGATTATCACGGCGGGCACAGCGTGTTCCCGTCAGTATCGCAAGAACGTTCGTGTCGCGTGGAAGTTGTCGGCCGGAAGGAGCCAGAGGCACACACAAGAGAGTCAACGCGAAAACCGTTTTCGCGTTCGTTTGTTCCGTGGTCACCATAAAATTGCGATTCAACTAACGTCATACCAGGTAAGCGCGTGCCATTTCTCCTACCTGCTACTTCAGTCAAACACCTCGATCTTCTGCACCTTCCAAAATTCAACTTTTTCGAAAGAAAAAATTAGACGAACCCTAAACCTTTCGAACACATTAGGTACACGTCGACTGAATTGAACCAAACCGAACCGACTCGTCATATTTGCACGTTCTCTACATGTACTCAAGCATACTTTGAAAAAAGAGGAGGACACCTGCAAACATTTATACTTCGACTAAATCGGCTCGTCATTTTTCGACCTTTTCTGAATATTCAAGGGTACACTTTATTATATGTATGTATACACTTTATACTCTGCGGTGGTTTGACAATTAATGACAAAAGAAAAAGGACATTAAATAGGCCTGCAACATTTATCCGTTGACTACATGTATGTAAATCGACTCGTCAATTTTGGACCTTTTCTGTACTCGAGTTATTGTTTATATTGTACGCTGTTTTGCCAATTAATGATAAATTAGAAGAAGAAGAAGAAGAAGAAGACGACACAAGGCCTGCAAACAATTACACGTCGACGAACTCGACTTGTAATTTTTTGACTTTTCTGTACATGTATGCTCAAGTATACAAAGGACACTGCTCTTTACATTTTACACGGTGTTCCGTCGATTGATGATATAGTGTTGTTAGATGAGGATTTGCAAACTGTGGCTACGGCACTGATTTCAAAACAGTGGATTCCGATGTGGCGTGATCGCCGGTAACGGGTTGTAAGTTCGTTCCCCACTTTGCGGAGGATTCGCAGCGATATCGCGTTATCTCAAGCATTATAAACTATTTGGAAACGATATTACCGCGTTCAACGGGCCCGTAGTTTCAGAAATTTCGTGTGGAGACAACATTGCAGACTGATCGTTCGTGATTCTAGAAGGAAAAGCGTGACTGGCGCGTCACGTCGCGTCAAGTCGATTAACGTGATCGGTTGCCCGGAATCGGATGTTCGAACCGGCATCGGGAACCGACCAATCGCGTCGCACAACGTCAATGGAAAACTCAATGATTCTATCTGCCACAGATACTATTAACGTTTACTCTGAATATCACGTACGTCGTAGTAAAATGGGAGATGCTCGCTAACACTGCCCATGGACGGGTCGCGGAACGTGTTCACGGTCAACACGTGCTCGTTCTTTAACCTTTCTTTTTGTCGGGCGTGCTGCTTCGGCGACTTTCTTTCTACCCAGCGATCCTGACCAGCCAAACAAATTTTCAAAACCAAAAATAATTTTGCTTTTTCAGAATTCGAAAAGTATTTGAACATTAAATATCCGATCGACATCAAACACAAAAAAAATAGTACAATGATAAACCTGAGCTCATTATGTAGCTTGAAACGTTTACTTCATCAGTGCATCGTTCATTTTTTTCCAGCATATTTTTGCATAGATAGTAGATGAAAAACTAAGGACACGTTATATCTCGAAAATGCTACAAATTTAAACGTCTGTAAGAACATTAACAAATTTTGTTTCGTGAGTGAATCTACCACAGGTTTGCAGATTGAATCTTCCTCTTTACAACGTCATCTTAAAACTTGATATACGATTTTTTTTTGCGATTTATCGAGCTGCGAATGAAACGTGTACTGACCATTTTGTTCCTCCAAACTTGTTCCCTATTTTTGTTCCATGAAACTGCTAAAAAAATTGTACATCAAGTTATAGGGGGCTGTTGTAAAGGTTTAATCTTTTAATCCACGGTGGATTCATTTGCCAAAAAAAATTTCTAAACATTTTTAAAGTAGAGGTTCGTTATTTGATAAGTATTTAACAAAATTGCATGTGAACATTTTACATTTTTAAAAACGATGTACATCATAATTATCGAATAGATGAATATTTTTGCTTCTTATGTAAACGCGTGGAGGGTATTTACATATTATTATCTTTATCACTTCGTAATTTCAACCATATTTTGGCCTCCTATCAAAGCAAAACCCGTCTAAAAAACAACCATTGATTTTTATTTTTTGTTATCCGGTACTGCAGTAAATAAAGCAATTTTTATTTTCTTCAAATTTTTAATGCGTATCATTCTTATTTTCATAAACTCTTAGGGAATTAGGATTCATGTACTGCGAAGTACACTTATCTGTATCTCTGTATGACATTACAAGTCGATCGATTGATTAGGTGGGTTCTTGTATTCTTATTCGAGAAAACTGGATTCGAAGGAGACTCGTTCAAAGTTCCAGATTGTAATAAACAGTTAAGAATTTATATGTACACATAATACATAGTAGTTTTTGCTGGTCTACTATACCAGTGTAATAAAGCAAACTTTCTTCAACCTTATACATATTTAGAATTACATACTGCGATTCGATGTGTTCCTGTTTGCGAGTTGTTTATTGTTTCCTGAGCGCCGTCACATCTGTTAGAGAGACTTCGCTCTGTTGATTTGAGTTTGGTATCTACCTCAAGTGCCCATAATTTTGTGTACGGCAGTAAAAAGTAAAAACGACGCGACGATTTCAACAATGTTAATGCGCGTATTCGAATTTTTTGCTCTGACATGACATCTCCGACTTAAAATGCACATTTATTTCTCATCGAGATCGGTGCACCTACTTTTAACTTCTACAAAACCGTTCTCGTACATTATTCTTACATATCTAATTGCAATGATTATTAAATACCATCGGGGAAATCGCTGCACGACTAATTGAAGTGGTATAAATAATATGTATGTATGCGGTGGCTCGTAAAAGTATTCATACGAGCAAATCAATTTGTATAATTTATTTGTATTGACGTTTTAATTGCAGTTTTATGCAATATCGTTACAAGGAATTTATGCAAACAATTTATTACTAGTAAACATTATGGTTCATTCACTTAGAATAACACACGAGTAATTACTAACAAACCGATAGAATTAAATCGTCTGAATATGTTAGGTGTACAAATGTACATCTAATATTTATAAATCACTGTGTACTCATCGAACTTGGAACACTAACTTACATTGTTTAAAAACAGAAGAACATGGCCTTTCAAAAACCATAATGAATAAACGTGTGAATTCTATCCTCTATCTGGAATTGATCGTTGCAATTATGTATTACATACAGACATACATGTATGCACGCCACGAGTTTTTAAAGAAGTAGCATTTTTTAAAATAGTTAAATAATCTTCTTTCTTCAAAATATTGAACGAACAACAATGAACTTTTCACTTTTATTCCGATTGCATTGCAATGACATTAATCATTGTTCGTAGAATAAATTGGTCGATATGGAATGGCATTCTCACAAACTATGTTTTATTCAAAATATTTGATATTTGAACTGTTGGTACATGTAATCTGCAAATCTTTGACCAAAGATTAATCTTGTTTTCACTCACAGATCAGCGTATCAATGCATACTTTACAAGATAATGTTATTTTTATCAGAACGTAAAACCAGAATGTATAAACAAAAGAATATAAAAATGAAGACGGATATTGTATATTTGAGATAACAACCGACAGTCTCTGAAAGATGCGGTTTAATTTTAAATTTTGGGGACAGTAAAATAACAAAAAAATACACTGTTATTTCTGCTATGAAAAATATCATTATTCAAGAAACAAACTGTATTTTCCAAAATCCAATGTTTTAGTAAAATTCATAAGTTAAATTAATTTCGTAGCTATAGTAAAGTAATCATTCCTTTTTCTCAATAGAAAATAGTGTATAGGAAAGTTAAAAAATTTCAGAATAGTATAATTGTTAATGTAACAAATTGTAAAATGATGTCTAACAGCAACAACGCATTTTTCAAAGCAAACAAACACGAATTGCCGTGCTCTTTCGATAGTTTGTGACGTAATAGCTGTACAAGCTCTAATTATACAAAGCAAAGCTTTAATGGCTACAAGTTCAGGGATGCTGGGTAATTGAAGATGGAGAATTGTTACGTCCAATTCAATGACTTGGGTTTTTAATATTTAATTGAATCCTTCAACAATAACAAGCTAAACATCTATCGTGTTGTTGCAGCGCATATTATAGTGTCACAAAACCTTCATTTTAAAATAATTGTGCTGCTTTTCACATGTATGAATGTGGTAGCAACAAGTGTAGGACCTTGCGATATTAACAAACATAAATCCAGTATCAAAAAGTATCGTAAGCAGTGGTCATAAATCTAGAAAATAAGATACATATTTAGTAACAAATATCCTTACTCTAGTAAGGAGCACAGCTTACACACATCTTTTCGTTGAGAAACACAATTCTACGCACTCGTTTACCTCAAGATTATTTTTGCATTTACAACATAAACGGTGGGGAGGTTCGATTACAGATTATGTATATGCAGTTGTGACAGAAATGATTAGGTGACATATAAAACACTAAAATTGTTAGAAACAATAATAAATTAATTTTCATGTAAACCCTGTTTCTTGAAATTGATGCAGAACATTTTAATTTCTGCATAAAGGTCTACAGTTGACTCTGCACTTTTGATTAACGATGATGGAATGACTCGATTTTGCGAGTTTTTTTGGAGATGATCGATAGGCTTAGGCTGTGTTAAAAATACTTTCGATGTTTGAACGATGTTCGACTGTGGTTTATCTCCGAGTTTCTTTGTTTAGTATCGGTAACACGTCGATACTGGTAACTGGACTTAGTCCGGTAATTCTACATATAAAGCAAATTATTCGAGCGCGAAGACCCACTTTCCACGTTCAAACGAATCACCGGCGTTTAACGGTACCATCTTCAACAGAACAGAGAGGAAGAAAATCACAATAGAAGAAAAGTTTGTTGCCGACATCGTCAGCTAAAACTCAGACTGCGGATCTTTGTGCAAAATCGAAACTGTCTCCATCAATTGCAAAACATGGGAATCAAATACAAATTTTCTTAATTTTCTTAAATAATTTTAGAAAAAATCAATTAATTACACATCGATACTCTGCCGAAGAATCGGAATTCTTCTAAACTCTTTCTACTTTTTCCTCATTTTTCTCATAAGTGCACCACGTCCGCAGTCTACTGAAACACCACCGGTATAATCGCAATCACACCTAAATATCCATCCGTTCACAATCGGCCAATATACATATTTTTACCAGTTAATCACAAAGTTCTCGTAACATTTTCGAATACCCAGCTATATTTACAAGTTAATGTGCGAATATTATCTTCCACATTCGATAAAGAATTTACATAAATAATTTCGAAGCAATACACGCACGAAATATTAATGTGCAATAAAATTGCTACAGCTTTTAGAAAATAAATTTAAAAATTCCTAGTTATGAATAATAATATTTATATCTACAAATATCTACATATAAGGTAATTGTGTTCCGTAACACCAAAACAATATTGATGTTTCCACGTAGTCGGCCTTGAGGCCGTATTTTCGAATTGCATAATTCGCACCTGAATCTTTATCCGGGCGCAGGTCATTTCGAACGTCAGCATTATTGCATCTCTGGATCCAATGATGTATTCCGCCGTCTTCAAAACACGTGATTGCATGTTTAATGGCTCGTTCCATATCCTTATTTTTTTCAATTGCAATGAAAAATTAATATCGGTTTTTTTTTTACCAACTAGTCAGGTATTCATAGGGAGCATACAGCGTTTCTGAATTCGTTATGCAACGAGACGAAGCCGGTTGTTACCTTGCTTCCCGCGTGTCATCTAATAGAGCACAGTTCGCGGGTTTTTTACGATTTGAATAATGATTCATTGCCTTCTTATCGTGTTCTATACAAATTCTGTCGTCTTTATACATATGTACACACTCGTTTCCACGATAAAGAGAGAGAGAGAGAGAGAGAGGAGAGGAGAGA
This sequence comes from Lasioglossum lativentre, assembly GCA_916610255.1. Taxonomy (NCBI): domain Eukaryota; kingdom Metazoa; phylum Arthropoda; class Insecta; order Hymenoptera; family Halictidae; genus Lasioglossum; species Lasioglossum lativentre. The sequence goes on along the minus strand of OU744356.1, from coordinate 194,608 downwards.
GTGAGTGAGGGGGCGGGGGGGGGGGGGGTATTACGCAAGGTGTCGCATGTTGTGTATCAGTTTTTGCGATGTCAACCGACTCCGCGAGGTTTTGGCTCGTTACAATGAACTTAAGCTTCCGATGACAAACTTTGACCGTGATTGTCACTATTGAAAATAATTCTGGTAACGGAGAATCGAATTCTACTCGCGGAAATTTTGTTCTTTCGTACAAGCTTAGCATTCGTTTAAAATAATAATCACGATGAGATTACGGTTTGTAATTCCTCTTTTATTTAAAAAATGATTTGCAATAATTGGAAACAAATGAAAACAGTTGAAGTTCATGAGAAAGAAATTTCGTAGTAGCTCCAGTTTCTGACAATTGACGCAGCAGACAATTTCTATTTTACATGGAAATCTATAATCTAATCGCTATAAATAATTATAGGTATCGTTGTTTACTGTATTTTCTTTGTACTCCGTTTTCGCGCCGCATTCCTACATACATATATATTGTTTATAATGAAATCTTTTGCATTAATTATTTTTAAACTATACGAGCATGTTGATTAAAATTGATCAGCTAAAAAGTCTCTTTACCGACACTATTGATTAGATCGCGTAAATACCAGTTGTTTAAAGTGACTCATTGAAGCAACGCATCATTACGGATATGAAACGGCGTCGTTTCAATAATGCGAATAATCGACCAAATATTTCGATACTGTAACGTGCGTACTAATTGTTCATCGACATTAAAACATTGAATTAATTCGCTGCTGACAATGAGTTGTTTTAGACTATGTTCAGAGCAACTTTCACTCATACCAATCGATCACACTTTAACACTGTTTAACACTTTCGCACTGTCAAAGATGAAAAACGAATGTGTCAGGAGTGTTTTAGGTATACGATAGATTTTATGCACTTTGCGAACGTATCTGGTAGTTTTTGTTCCAAAGAAGCAAACTGCAAACGCGGAAAATATCCATTTCGTGTTTGAATGTGCCGCCGAAAGGTGGTGTGATGTTCTATTATTGATTTTGGCGAGTCCGTCAGTTTCGCTCGTGGAATCTTAACGCGTTACCTCGAAAGCCGCCAAGATGGTTATTCTACTTTGTAAAGGTAATTATTCATCTAATTAAATTACACCAAACGGTCTGTCGTCCTCGAGTTAAGCGGCGTTCCCTTTGAGAATACATAAAAAACTTTCGAAAGCACACTGCCTTTAACACATATATATTCACTTATGAAGGGCTGGCCCTGTCACGAACACTATTCGATCGTAGAATCTAACATTAAAAATTTAACAACTACGCATCAGACCACAGCTCGCCTCGCGATTGTTTATTACAAACAGTTGTGCACTGTTTCATTAATGGACAAATTACCACTCTTCCTTCGCCGCGCCGGCGATTACTTAACGATGTTTCAGAATTTAAAGGTAAATAATCTAAGATTTTTCAAATTGTTCAGAAAATATGACAAATAATTCTAGTATTTAACAACGCGATTTCGTGGATTTGTTGAGCTTATTGTTGAATATGAAATTATCAAGCGCTGTTTTTAGATATATCATGACGTTAAGAAGTCTATTAATAGACTTCCGGGTAGCTAAAGTGATAATTAGCATTTTTCATAATTAATTCGTGAAATGAAAGCGTCTTTGATATACAATATATACATATATATACTATACATATACAATATACAGGGTGGACGATTTATCTGAAGACATTGAAATATTTCGAGAACTATACATCGGATGAAAAAAAGTGGGTAATGAAAGTTGTTTGTTTTGGAGGGGGACATCCAATGATACCAAACTCGACCCACCCCCGCCACCTCTTGGGGGTGGAGGTGGGGGAAGATAAAAAACTTAAATGGGAACCACCATTTTTTATTTTAGATTTGGATTCTCCAGAAAAAAGTACCCCAATTTGACCTACGAGATTTTGCATTTTGGTTCACAGATGGCGCTGTAATAGACAAAAATCAAAATGGGTAAAAAATCGTTGAAAATTGGGGATATCTCGAAAAATACACATCAGATCAGAAAAATTAAAGTAGACGTATTTGATATTTTTAAAAATGCTATTCAATAACACCATAATTGACCCCCCACCCCCTCCTCCTGGGGGTAGGAGAAGGAATTATTTCAAAATCTTCAATGGGAAACCTTTTTTTTATAGCAAATCTTGGTTCTCCATTGATTTGATATTATTGGTGTAATTTCTTTCACAGATGTCGCTGCAATCGAAAGCAGTTGCAAAAATTCATTGGTTTGTTTGTTTCCCATTGAAGATTTTGAAATAATTCCTTCTCCTACCCCCAGGAGGTGGGGGTAGGGGGTCAATTATGGTGTTATCAAATACATCTTTTTCAATTTTCAACGATTTTTTACCCATTTTGATTTTTGTCGATTACAGCGTTATCTATGAACAAAAATGCAAAAACTCGTAGGTCAAATTAGGGTACTTTTTTCTGGAGAATCCAAATCTAAAATAAAAAATAGGGGTTCCCATTTAAGTTTTTCATCTTCCCCCACCTCCACTCCCAAGGGGCGGCGGGGGGTGGTCGAGTTTGGTATCATTGGATGGCCCCCCTCGAGACGAACAACTTTCATTACCCACTTTTTTTATCCGATGGATAGTTCTCGAGATATTTCAATGTCTTCAGATAAATCGTCCACCCTGTATATGAAACTGAAACGTCGACAAATCTTCGGGACGTTTATCTATAACATATAATTTATACGGCAGTTTTATTGTGTCTTTTAATTTGTTCGTGATTGTTCGACGAATTATTTATTGCTGCAGTAACATTGAAACTATTGTAATAGAATTACTCGTTTATTCATTTAAAATATAGAATAGTGATAAATAATTATAAAATCTAGTAAACCTAATTCAATTTGATTGTCTAGGCTTTCTGTGACCCATTAACACAATAACGGCGTAACACCTACAACGAAATTATTCATCGACTTTCATTTTACAACACAGGCGCGATAGTTATTAAATAAATAAGCAGGTTACTATAGCATGTTGTTATACCGAGCCCGACAATGCTAGAAATGTGTATCAGTATCAGTATTTGCGAGGCGGTAATTTCAAGGAGACTCCCAAGTCTGCGTATTCAGTTTCAGTATAAAAAAAATCTTTCTACATCGATTCCAACGAAATATTCGATTCGCGACGCAGCAGTGGTAGCTGGTAGCACAGTGGTCTAGAAAGCGGCACATTTTTTAACAAAATCCAATTGTTCAACTTGAGCATTCGACAACAATTCTGTTTTCATTAAGTGACAACTGTTTAATGTTTCAATGTCCGAGTAAATGGAGACTTTCGAACATCTCTATAGTAAAGACTTCGTAAAAATGAGCACAACCAGAATATTGTAAGATATTTTTACAACCAGTTAAATACGTTGAGAAATTACCTATTTTTTAATTTTGTGGAGTAGTGTTTTCAAAGAAATTTGATATGGTTTAACTGTCGTTACATTATTTTCGACACGCTATAATTAATAAAAGAAGAAACACTTCCAGTAAGAAACACTGTATCTTCTACTTCCAGTAAACCACGTAGAACATTTTTATTTCACGTAAAGTCGATTCACAGTTCTAGCAATACTGTATGGGAAAAGGACACGAGGTGACCAATACGCAATAACAACAAACTTCCTTAGTGTTCAACTCGTCACATTGAATATTGTATTATATTGGTGTCGGTGTTTTTATCAGCGACCTCGAAAGCTCTCGACTATCAAGTTTCGGAGAGATCCATCAAAATCGCGAATTTTCGCTATTCTTTTTAAGGCTTCTAGTCCACTGTGCATCTGTAGTCTAACTCGATCTCGAGATCGATTGGTTTCATCGAATTGGCAATGCCACGTTGACGGTAACTCGCGGCAGCAAGTGTCAACGATGTCAACGGCTCGGAACAATAAACGCTCTCGGTGTTGTGGTATCGATAGTTGAACGTGTTCGATGCGAGGCCAGCTGGCAACGGGTAGTGATCTATCCGCGCGCGATCATGATTTCGCGGATCGAGATCCACGATCAAGGACCCTGGACCAGCCATAGTCAGGGTCAGTCTCGACCGAATAGTCCGATAGTCACTCCCGGGGGAGGGAGGGGGGGGGGGGGGGACTCTCTTCTCTCTTATATCGAAACTTTTGAACGCGTGCTACTCGTTCAAATGGTTTATCGATACTTTACGTAATAGGGTTCGCGCATGCCCGTAAACGGTGATATCTAGCGAGCTGCACTTTGCCCGTGCATCGCCTGACACACGGATAAGTGTTAAAACAAAAAAGACACAGAAAAAATGGGGGAATGATACGTGAAATATACAAAATACCGTCGATAATGAACGACTCTTCACCGCACTGGCGCGGCACGGCACGGCACGACACGGCACGACACGGCACGACACTGCACGACGAATATTTCACAGTAACTTAATATGTAACTGGAAAATTGTATAAATTTTACAAAACAGGAGTCAAGTAGAAATGCACATTGAGATATTTCTAAATTCTTTTAATCTGTCCACTGCATTAAATTGCACTCATTTTCGTCATAAATACATAACAAATCCGCAGCCTATTAATAACTGATTCTTGTTTGTTTTTCAATATTCGTTTCTTATGAACAATGATAGACTGAGGCTCATTTTAAAGCTAAAGTTGTCTACTTTCACAGTGAATCATTCATTTTTTGCCAGGATATTTTTTAATAATATAGCATAGCAGGTGAGAAACTGAAGACACATGTTGTCTCGAAGATGCTCCAAGAATACTACACATTGAAACGTCTGTAACAGCGTTAAAAAATGTTTTTCGTGAATGAATCTACCGTGTATTTGAAGATTGAAGCTTGCTCTTTACAACGATTGCTTAAAACTTGATCTACGATTTCTTTTCGCTGTTTTATGGAACAAATATTTGGAACAATTGTAGACGTGTGAGGTACTGCAAGGTTGGCAGTATGTACACCTTTCAAAAGTTGAAAAACTCATATCGTTTTAATGCAGAAACGAATTAATTGGATAACCACGTGACGTTGCCTCTGGTTCTCATCGTTGCGTTCGCGAATAATTGTCACACATACATATTATCAAGCGATACTGTATTGGAAATGAAACATGATTTACAACTTCTATTAGCGCCACTTATAAGATAAAGTTTAGCTACATCGCGTGACGTAATTATTGTAAATTTCGTACTTGCATTCTTAGTTTTTGAAACAAATTAAAAATATATCGACAAATAAGTCTGCACTTCGAGTACCCTTTTTGCTTTGGTAATTATTTAAACAAACTAAATGCATTGATAACCTATGTAATGTTATACTACGTTATGTTATTCAGCAGGATTCATAAAATATTACTACGTAAGTTAGAACCGTAGACATGTACTACTGTTAAAGCAAAAGACGTCATCTACCAATTGAACATTTGCATGTTTCGAAAGCTGAGGTACGGGATACACATAGAAAGAATTCACATATTCGCATTCGCCGTGCAAAGATCTTTAATAAACGTCTATTCAGAGTCAAAGGTCCAAGTACGAGTTGTGCAATTGTTATAATCGCACCGCCAGGTGTTTGTTTAATCAATCTCTTTCAATCTTTTATATGAATCTAAAAACTATATTTGCCAGTCCGGACTTAATGAATGTCACATAGAGCTATCTTAAATGAATATTAATTATATTTAATATTCACACCATTCGATCGAACATCTAATCTAATCATTCGAATTACGCTGTGCGAGGATGGGAAACTTTATACTTTATATATGTATTGTCGTACGAGTACATATTTTGAAAACATAAATCACTAATCAGAAAGGTAGAACGACGCGACGCGACGCGACGCGACGCGACGCAACAGTTCAGCTTGTTGTAAAAGAATTAGACTGAAAAGAATTTTCTTACAATTATCACTCGATCTTTAATCTTATCCGATTTTCGACGGAACTTCTCTTTTTATCTCATCTTCGGTATTCAACGCAAGAATACTGGTTTCAGAAGTTCCACGTGTGCTAATCTGAAAGAAATTTTTTTTGTTTCAATGTATGTTTGTACTCGAATTTGTTGTTTTCAAGTTTCGGTAGAAATTCGTCACACACAATCGGAAATTAATTATCTGCGTTGTCAAAAAAAGTATAGTATTCGCGATAATGTTCGCGCGAAAGAGGCATCGTCGATGACCTTTAACATTCCCCGAAGAGGAACCACAAGAATATAACGATGAATCAAACTTGTGTTCGCGTCAATATAATCCAGTACCTAATCCAGACCTACATTAAAATTTTTGTAATTTTACTTAATGAGCAATTGGCTACAATATTGTAATTTAATTAATATTTATTCAATAATTAATCAATTAATTTATTGTTAATTAACTTCACTGCTAGATAATCAAGATTGATCGGACACTTGTATTTCATTCAAAAAATTCGAATTTCACGTTCATTAACTTTCAACTTCATTAAGTCTTTCTCTTCCTTCTTTTATTCTCGATACAGAATACATACTTATATTGTAAGAGATATAGATATACATATAAATTTTGTTGCGTTAAAACACGATTCTTCTACTATTTTGATTAACTAGTTCAATTTCCGGATATTAAATATTGTAATTAACAAGAGCGAGTATTAAATTATTTTCTACTTTCGAATCCAACAATTGTCAAATTTACTTTCGTTAACTTTCCACTTTACCGAGAGATTTGACTTGATTGGCATGAATAAATTCAATAATTACAAATTCTTACCGATTACCACCAATTTATGAATTATTAATATGACCGCTTAATATTAACGAATACGCGCGGTGATTATATTTATAATTTCAGATAATATGAGTGCTGTACAGCCGATCCAATCGAACGGGGCGGTAAAAGGGTTCGCGTTGAATGAAAAGGTAAGATCAATTTAATAGAATTATGAAAAATAAATAAAAGAAAAACCAAATCGTTTCATTAACTAATCTTTCGATTAACATTCCGCTAGGACAAAATGGAAAAAGGAACCTACTATGCAAGTTACAGCATGACCGGTCTGGATGGTACGTACATACTCGCAAAATGTTTTATTTAACGAGGCTGAGCGAATGCAATTTCTATCGAATAAGTGTATCGCTAATTTTTCACTTGTTATTGCTGATACAGGACCGGATCAAATCTTGAAGGCAGATTCGAACACCGCAACAGAACCAAATGGACGTGTCACAATTAAATTAAGTAGCGAGGGCGGCGTTCATTCCACACCGCCGGTATCGGTTCCTGGATTGTTAAGTAAAATAGCTAGTGCGCATGGTGATCATACCGCATTCGTAACGAGAGCCGACGCTAATGGAAATAGGAAAAGTTATACTTACAGGTACGTATTTCGATTGATGCAATTTTTTTCCTATCGATTTAACAAACTATACATATATTGATTTCAACTTGTCTGGCTGGTTGTTCGTTACGAAATTATTAATAACAAAAAATTTGTCGCTAACCAACCAGCTGTGTGATTAGCTTTAACTCTGCAATTTTTATTACAACGATTAAATTACTTTGATTTTATTTATGATTACTGCGAGGTATGATTGCTCGGCGTGTTAATAGAATAATTTTTAAAATACATATATACAATTGTCGCTTTAATGTATGTATTTTTTGGTGGATCTCAATTTCCAGAGAGTACGAGAAGCAAGTGAGAACTGTAGCCAAGGCTTTCCTGAAACTGGGTTTAGAACGTTATCACGGTGTCTGTATATTAGGATTTAATAGTCCAGAATGGATTATCTCGGATATCGCTGCAATTTATGCAGGGTAAATAGTAAATACACAATTTTATCGCAATCTATCCGAACATTTAACGTAAATTAATACTTTCCTCTTGTCAGAGGATTCGCTGTTGGAGTCTATACCACGAACTCTCCAGAAGCGTGCCAATATTGCGCTGACAACAGTCGAGCCAATATAATAGTGGTAGAAGACACGAAGCAGTTGGAAAAAATACAGAAAATAAAGAAAGACCTTCCTTATTTGAAAACAATCATCATGTACGAGGGTGAACCTGAAGACAAGGATGTCTTGAGCGTTAGTTTCGCAATTTTTTAATTTGCACAATCTGCTATGGAACTTGACCTAATCAAAATTCTTCTATTGTAGTGGAACGATTTGATCAAAATAGGAGAATCAGAGTCTGACGATAAACTGAACGGAGTTCTGAAAACTATCGGTGTAAATGAATGCTGTACACTGGTTTACACGGTATGAAAAATGAAATTTGATGAGAATGGATGAGAAATGTGTATAAAAAATGGTAGGTATACTGATATTTTGCTTGTAGTCAGGTACAGTTGGAAATCCGAAGGCTGTGATGCTGAATCACGATAACTTAGTGTACGATGCGAAGAATTTGGTCGACGCTTATAAATTTGAAAATACCTCGGAGGTCTTAGTTAGCTATCTACCATTATCTCACGTTGCAGCACAGGTAAGCGTACATTCAATCTAAAATTCAAACGAATCCACATTCATCGTAAGCATTTACATATGCTCCGGTGATTATGACATTGGTGGAAGCCATAAATATTTCGTTTCGAGATATTTCGATTTCCATATTTGAATATACATATATTAGAAAATATTGTTATGTCTGTTAAACATTTAGATGACTTGCACCATTTTCAAAATTAATAGTTCTAGTTGATGACTTATATATTCGTTCTGATACACATATCGTAATAATTTGTATAATCAACTATTCATAATCTGCTTCGATAATCAAATATTCTGTTTCGGACTGTAAGGACGGTGGAATGTAAGGTATTAGTAGATCCATTACGTCTTTATTATAAAATAATAATAAATATAATATAATATATAATATAACGTAATTTTAAATTTCAAAGTAATTTTGGTCTAGCTCTTTTCGCTGAAAAGTCTGGAACAAGAAAATTTTCTTCGAGTTGCATTGAAATTTTGTAAAACATTTTCTAATTATCGGAAAGTTAACTTACCTGAGCGGTTAGTTAACGACATAACAGAAAAGTATTTAATTATCTTCTTTCCTTCGAAATCTCTCAAAACGCACGCATAAAAAACAACAGAACATATATATTGAAATTCTTTTGGTTTTGTTGACTTACACAATTTTCATAATTACCGGCAGCACACATAACTCTCGATAATTTCAGGTAATCGATATATTCTGCTGCATGACAATCGCGGGCACACTGTACTTTGCTGACAAGAATGCACTGAAGGGTAGCTTAGTCGAGACCCTAGTCGTGGCAAGACCTACAGTCTTCGTAGGTGTACCCAGAGTGTGGGAAAAAATTTTTGAAAGGATGCAATCGGTCGCGCGAAACAATGGCATGATCAAAAGTTGGATCGCTGCTTGGGCAAAGGCGCAAGGCCTCTATTATAATTTGAATAAACTGAAAGGCACCGATTTCAAGCACTGGGGCTACTTGTTCGCTAAATGGTTAGTGTTTAACAAAGTGAAGGCGGCACTCGGGTTGGATAGATGTAGCGTATGCGTCACTGCGGCTGCACCTTTGAGTACAGAAATCAAACAGTACTTCCTGAGTTTGGATATTGTTATATTGGAGGCGTACGGAATGTCGGAATGCAGTGGTGCGCATACTTTAAGTACAAATAATCGTTGCAGGTAAGAATTCACTGCTTAGTTACATTGTTATTATTTAAGTATAATACATTTATGGGAAAAGTGCCACCCTTAATAACCATAACTCTATCTCGCTCCTATCCCTTGCAATTGAAGAAGATTATTTTTATTTTGCATAAAAATCCGCAGTCTAATTATTACATATACTGTTACTGGCACTAATGGCGCAATGCTGATACATGTATATCCTATAGAGTGTGTGATGGTTAATTATACTTTTTATGTACTTAGACTTGGTGCTGTTGGTCCAACACTTGCTGGGTTCTCTACGAAATTGGATAATCCAGACAGTACGGGCGAAGGAGAAATTTGCATGAGTGGCAGGCACGTGTTTATGGGATACTTGAATGAACCCGAAAAAACTGCAGAAGTACTCGATGAAGATGGATGGCTGCATACTGGTGATTTGGGCACGGAGGACACAGATGGATTTTTATATGTGACTGGTAAGTAAGATTTCGCAAAATCCTTTGAGATACGTTCATATGTCACTAAAGACTGCAATATGTATATCCAAATTTCAACAAAATCCGTCCGACTTAGCGTGGAATTGACTCAGATGCTATTCCCATTATTTTATTAATTTTTAGGAAGGATCAAAGAATTAGTTATCACTGCTGGTGGCGAGAATGTACCTCCGGTTCACATAGAACAATTAGTATTAGCCGAATTACCTACACTGAGCAATGCTGTACTAATTGGTGACAAGCGGAAGTACCTTACTATGTTGGTTACTCTGAAGGTAAGGGTATTTAATTAATGTTATTGTTGTCAATTACGCGAGTATTATCCTTGACAATTTATTATGCATTTTCAGACTGAGATGAACAATGAAACGGGTGCGCCAAAAGATAATTTCACCCCAGATACTTTGAAATGGTTGCAATCTATTGGAAGCAAGGCAACAACAGTTACAGAACTCGTACAAACTCGTGACCCTCTTGTAAGTGGATTGCTACTAATAATTAATTACACCGTTCAATAATTCGGTATATCACAATGAAATATTTCTTTCAGGTATATAATGAAATTGATCAGGCAGTTAAAAGAGCGAACACAAAAGTTATCAGCAACGCGCAAAAAGTTCAGAAATTCCAAATCTTGCCACACGATTTCTCAGTACCAACTGGTGAATTAGGACCAACCCTTAAGCTCAAGAGGAACGTTATTCACAAAATGTACGCGAACCTGATTGAGGACATGTACAAGTAAATATGTTACACAAAAAAGAAAAGTGCTAAATGTGTCCTTCAAAAAAAGTTCCAATATTATCACAAAAACACATATTGAAGCAACTGCCAATCAGCCTATATAAAACGCTTTAATACTTAAAATAATTGTGATATTATACAAGTAAAGAAAAAAGAAGAACGAAAACGTAATTTTACGGCAATTTACTTTTCACATTCTCCAATAATTAATGTTTAAAGCACAATTTGAATTACCTTTTCTTGCATCAAACAGCACTGTCCAAATTAGTCTATACATCGACGTAAAGACACTACTCTTGAGTATAAATAGTTGTATATTTTATAAGGAATTTTATTGTTACATTAAACTGAGAAGTATGTGTAAATTATTTTTTAATAATTGGCCGTAAATACAGTATATAGCATATTGGAAAATATATTTAGGATGTATTTAAAAATGTGTCCTAAACATATATGTTATAAACGAAATTTTATATGTCCTTTAATATAATAAAAATATTGAAATGTGTTAGTACAAAGTACTTTGTTACTGCATGCGTCGGTTTTATGACAATAAAATTTGAATCACCTTTTGTTAAAATTTCAATATGAAATGAAAAAGATAACGTAAGTGGGGTTTAGCAAATTTTGAAACATGATAATAGATAAGTGCCTCTGTGTGTATGAGTACAAATAATAAATATATTAGTATTTAATAGAATTAATATATACTAAGTACTATTATACTATTTACACTTACAGTTTTATAAAAAAAAAATGTTTAATACATCAATGGGAAATGTTACTTAAATCATACATACATATGTTAAAATAATTTATGTTGGGGAAAATAGAAAAATAGAACTGCTAATTTTTCTGTTTGACTGAATATATTTTATTGGTGTGCGAGTAAGCTAGTGTAAACAAACGTATAATATTGTTCACAAACTAAGGCAGTGAAAAACTCTGTTCCAAAAATTATCAATTAAAAATAATGTGCACATACTTTTTTCTGCTGTTACTACATTAAGTAATAATGCGACAACAAACACACTATGTCAATAAACAACATGTATAATACAGCCTAAAGTCATTGGTGATGTTATAATAAAAATTATACAATCAAGTTCTTTCAAATCGTTTTATTCATAAGTGCACTTTCGTTATTTTCTGAACATATTTATATTAATCTTTCGAGTACAGGTGACCATATAATTAAATACTCAGCTTATTAGTCATACAACAAAATAAAATTTATTATACTTTCTACACACTTCAACACACGGGTAGATATAGTAAAAATAATTAACGGAAGTTTATAATGTGTCCAACGCTTACTCTAGCTTTTTTTCTTTTGTCTCATTATTGTAATAATGGATAGGTAACTGAATAAATATTTATTAAGTTTAAATAGCAATATATTAGTAATATAGTTTACAATAACCAAAACAACTGCTATATTTAAGATTGTTTTATGCTACATACAGATTCTTATGACAACCTGACATCTTATAAGAAAATAGTCTTACTAAGCACATCACAGCAACTTTGGAAATGCAGATCTGTAAAATGTCTTATCCTGAATCTCTATTGCGTATACAAGTGGTTACATTTACATCATAATATCCCATCTTACCAATTGTAATTTGCATTGTACTCCTAAATACTTAGCCCCATTGCTTATTTATACAACAAATTTTGAAACCCTTCTTTCATGCACTCCTGAATCTATGATCCAAATTTATTGCTGCCTAGAAAAATAACTCAAATAATTATAAACGAGGTGCGCGTGTTGTTCATGTGCCCGGCACACCCCTACTTAATGAAAATTTAGAATATAAATGTTTAATACGCAGTTATAAATTATAATTTGTTTCCTTACATTTTTTCAAGTGCCTTAAAAAGAACTATCAAGAAAATGGCACGTGCGATATTAAAAATTTCATACATGCTAGACTGTGAACATAAAGTCTTTGCACTCGACTCTGTTGACTCTGATCGTTGTACAAGCATCTAAGAAATATTACAAAAACTAAACATTTTTAAAATAATACCATCTATCAAATACAAAGACATTGGATTGTTTAAAATTCGGATTGCATACGATCGCACTGTATCACCGGAAATTGTAATACTTTGAATAATCTTATAAAATACTTATGAAGTACTCGAAGTATTAAATTTTTGTTGGATTATAGATGTTTTTCGTTGTGGTACAGTTTCAGGCGTAGGTATAGCATCACCTGTTGGCAAAACACCAGCTGGCTTTGGTTTAGCTGTATATTTTTGTTTCGCCATTTGATAATCCCCAGAATCAAAATATTTTTGCTGAAAGTGTTTTTACAGATTTCATACAAACTGTCGATTATTCTACTATCCTATTAACAACTTATCAACAGACTTAATATCGATTGAACACGGTTGTCTTTTATATACATATATAGGACACAAAAATGCATCAAACAAATATCACGTGCAATGTATTTTCAACCTCGTATTTAATTACTAGTCAATTTTCTTTCTTATATTAGTTAAAAATTTGGTTAATTATTAGCTACCAATAGAATGATTGTACATTGCTATGCATTTTCACCTCTTGTGTCGAATGCAAGTATTATGGCTCCGTCGATATGCTGTTAACACGTTAAACGCCAAGCCTATTTTGCTTACCTTTCCATTTATGCCACACTTTACCGTCAAGTAAGGAGTGCCGCGCATAAGTAAAAGCTGGCTTAGCAGTGTAGCATAAACGAAAAGTCTGCGACCAGTCTGTAGCAACTGGTGCGGTGTAAACAGAAACTTTATGGCTGGTCCCTAAGGACCGGCGTGGGGTTTAACATGTTATATTATTCTAGCAGTATTCTTACTGCTAAACAGTTCAATTCGTACATAAACCTGGAAGAAGATGTAAAATATATAAGATTCGTGTGTTTACCCCTTTAGCTAGCCTCTTCTGTAGGAACGCCGAGTGTCCATTGATCGGACGACCAGTATTTGGAAACTTTGCCATTAATTTTGCTTCTTCTAACTTTTCAATGTCATTCGAAGATAACTACAATAAAATACATTGTTTTTCAGTTTCAAATATGTCGGTATACTATTAAATATTAAGTACACTATAAACAGAAATTTATTCTTTACGGTATGTTTACGTCTTTTTTCTACTTATACACTAACAAACACATTTTATTTAGACGTTTCTTAATTAATTGTAAAATATGAGTAATGTTTGTATATATAAATATATCGTGATCGAACCGTCGTGCAATCGAAATAATCCAAATAGATGTACTTATGTAGTTCTCAGTTTTTACCTCAACTGTCCGAGACAATTCATTTCCTTGATCGTTGCTCATTCTCGCTGTTTCTAACCACTTTTTTTCGGTCACCTTTCAAACACACGTTTCCACACAAACGCGTGAAATACGCAGTACAGTCGGCGCACTGATTTCTTTTGCTATAGCCTAATTTCAATTCGGATAACTTCGTATTTCGTATTTATTTAGGATCACGTTTCTCCGAAATGTTTCTTTGTTACCGAAAACAAATGACTGTCAATGAAAGCGTACACGAGAAACAGCAACAACGATTCGAGCAGGGTCACGCGTTTCCAGATGGCCGTTACCGGAATTTGATCTATATAGGTGCGAATTCTCATGACGTGCGAAGGCGATAAAAATCGCAGTTTAAATAACGATTCGTGAACACATGGCCGCTTGTCAACTTATGTAAGCGGTCTCTCATCAAATCTGCTATTAGTAATCTTCGCATGTGCATATCCGGTCGATAAATATAGTTAAAACAAAAATTCCGTCTCGTAAGTACGGTCGCGCTTCTTCGACGTGGAAATCGGTCTTAAAATTGTTTATTGTCATCGTGGAATTGCGTTGATCTTCTTTCAACTGAATGTTACTTTGCATTCGAAGAATCAATTTTGCTGCAAATTTGACTGGACTAAGTTCATACAGAATGTTAAAATGTGCATTTTATTATATATATATATAGTACTCTGAGTAATAATAATTATCAAAATATAACGTAATTTTGTATATAAAAATCTTATTCGACAGAATGGAGAGTATTATGAAAGAAGGATCCTCACTGGTATTGCGTATGTAGAATTTTACGGATACCTGCATTGAATGAAACGGAACGGTTCTCTATGCAGTCTATGCGAGTCTATGCGCATAATGCGTGAAACGGAACGGACCCCCTATGCCCTATCTATGTAATTGAGAAAAATCTTCCTATTTTCTCATCATCGATGCCCAGAGTTCTGCGGCTACGTTCACGATGGATGAATTTTGACACATGCGCACAGTAAATTAGTTTTCAAATATTGCCGGTTTTTTAAAAGAATTGGACACAATTAGTGTTCGATGAGGGGATTCAGCATGGATTCTATCAGTGAAGTAAGTTACAGTTAACATAAGGAAATTGCATTATACAATAATTATAATGAAACTTAAATTACAGGTGCCATCGTACTCACAGAATGATTCCGTCTCTAGCACAGCTTTAAATCCAAAATACCGTGAAAACAGTATTTCATCGGAAGAACAATTGTTACTTGAATTCGTGCAGAAAGGAATCACCGAAATGACCGACGAAAATATTACATTTCACAAAGAGATACTACCGTTACTATCGGAATTAAATCTGGAACCGGAATCCTTGTCCAGCGACATCAAGGATGGGCTGCAAAAAGTAGCCTCGATATTGAAGTTTGAAAAATTGTCAGACTTCGACCAGACCGATCTAAAGATTGTTTGCGAAAAAAAGAAAGTGGAGGGAGCGAGGAGACAGCGGGAAGAGAAACAGTTGACATTATTGTATGATAATCTTTACAGAAAGTATACTAAATTTTCAGCAAAACTCACTGATCTGCAAGACGCCGTGAACAATATCAAAGAACTCGTAGATGAGGGTCAGAAAGATGAAGAAGACAGTCATTGCAATCAAGTCTTTTTGCTGACAAAGTTGGAAGAATATAAGCAAACTGTGAAGAAGTTGGAAGTCGATTTAATGGAAATGCAGGTCGAAGATTTTTATCCACAAAATATCCTAAATAAATATGATAAATACTTAGAAATGTGCGGTGAACTGTCGGAAATCGATCAATGCCTTAGCCAATATGGGGATTTGCCACCTAACCTATTACAAGCGAAAGCATTGCTCGAGGCTAAGCGGAAGGAATACGAAACATTGGAGAAAGTTTTTTCCGAGAGGACGAGTAATTTCTAATGTACGTCTTTCTTGTAAATTATCTGATTTTTCTATAATAATGAAGAATGTTATATTTATATCTTTTATACAAATGTGTATTATTGAAATTCCATATTTCGATCGTGTTTGTTTCCTGGTCAACCTGTTTTGTGTCCATTGATTCTTCGTGCCGAACAATGCCGAACGGATTCTTAACACGTTTCACCAGTTTCACGTGCCACGTGTATCTATGAAACAGAAATATTATATAACGGATTGAGATTGATTCGTTTACTACACATTACGGTTCCGTGTATTTAGATACACGTGAAATAGGAATCTCTACATGGAGTATAAATATGATCGTGGGGGTACATTATACACAGTACGTGGAGGCGTGGAGGCACAGTTTAAAAGATTACAATTGATTACAATGTTATTTTTGATTCTTTTCTTACAAAACTTTAACCAACATATTTGTGAGATTTTTTTGATTAAAATGAGTCTAAATACGGTATAATTTGGACCATATTTACTAATTTAAAGTGTGATAATGTCACGCTATGATATATAGGTAAATATGATTGAAACTCTATTAGGTATATCGAGTTTGGTCTGCTTTTAACTAGAAATGACACTGTCTTATTCATTGATCACTCTTGGAATAGTCTCTGGCAGAGATTCATCTTTGCCACTCTCTGCTTCTCTTTCATTTGCATTTGCCGTCCTCTTTCATGCCAGAAAATTTAATCGCTTATTACACGAGTAATTGTAATCGTAATTATATTGTGGTGGATGTTATTTTAATCAGAAAAAAAGAAACAAATACGATGGTAAAAGGTTCATAGAAAAAAATAAAAAATTATACAACTTGGAATCTTTTGCTTCGCGTTCACTTGTGTAAGTTTCACCGATACTCGACACTTCGCTGGTTCGGTCACTGGTTCCAACGAGGATCCCCCAAGGGTCACATTTTTAGTGTTCCTCCCCCTCCCTCTCCACCAAATACATATCATGCTCTTCTCAATTTTGTCCGAAGGAAATAATAATGCATTACAATTTTTCATGAATTTTTATTAGATTATAGCGGATACAGACATTTTTTCTATTTATGTACACATGCATATATATACTATATACATACTACCTGATCTAATACATTTTATATATTTTAGAATTACCAATATACATATGCTTTATATTTTTTTGTGATTTTGGGATAAGTGCCGTGCAATCTATCAGTTCTCTTACCGCACCATATATGCATACCTTCGCCTCCGCCCCACCGTGATCGTATCTTCGAGGAACAATTATTCTTATTTTTAAGACAGCGCGACGTCGGGTTGCTTACTATTTCCTACTTTTATTCTCTCATAATTATTCGTGTGCCGTTTGATAGCTGATTGATCCAATACGTTCATCTGCTTCCATCCGACGAAAATTCTAATTAATTTCAAGCATTTCCATTCAAGACTGCACATGCAGTCTAAAAACCTTTTCATAAATCCCTTTGAAGGCTTTGACATCACTAAAGATATTGTAGGAAAATGTGTATGGTCAAAAACTGTTAATACTATTTAAAATCAAAAAATGTTAATACTGTTTAACATAATCTATTATTACAAAGACCGGTTCTTCTCCTCTTACAAAGTAACACGATCTCAAAGTCTGGCTCACATTGAATATTAAGTTATTATAATTTATATTATTACTTCAATTTTTGCAAAAATTACTTAAAATATAGATTAATTTTTTTTTTCCCATTGGATATTAGCAGCGGATTCCAAATCATACTAGTTCTATGTTAAAAAATGATGTAGGATCTGATTCAGGCTAAAAGATGATGCAGGTTCTGATCCAGCCTAAGATGATGCAGGTTCTAATCCAGGCTAAAAGATGATGCAGGTTCTGATCTAGGCTAAGCGGAAGGAATACGAAACATTGGAGAAAGTTTTTTCATAGAGGCCGAATAATTCCTAATGTACGTTTCTCTTGTAAATTATCTGATTTTTCTATAATAATAAAGAATGTTATATTTATATCTTTTATACAAATGTGTATCATTTAAAATCCATATTTCGATTGTGTTTGTTTCCTGGTCATCCTGTTTTGTGCCCATTGATTCTTCAACTCCATTTCCATTGCTTTAGCTTGGTGCGCCAAGTACGTAATTTGATGCTTCTTTTTAGATTGGGAGTTTACACCGCCCATCATGGAAACTGTTCTTTGCACAGGCTCTTCCGTTAATGCCTTGACTAACCATTCCCGTTCGTCTGGTTTGATATCCTCTCCATTTAT
The DNA here is from genome assembly GCA_916610255.1 of Lasioglossum lativentre. NCBI lineage: Eukaryota > Metazoa > Arthropoda > Insecta > Hymenoptera > Halictidae > Lasioglossum > Lasioglossum lativentre. The sequence goes on along the minus strand of OU744356.1, from coordinate 176,232 downwards.
TTCGATAACACTCGCTTCATCGATTTCTTTAGCTTTCCTCTTTATACTTCGTCTGCCGCAGAGGTATTCGATAGCTTTCTCGTCGAAAGCTACATTGCCTTCTACGTCGACGTTGTACTCTTGTTCGGGTACAGGTAATTTTGGACCCACCTCTGCTTTATTTTTCAGTAATATTTCTTCCTTCGGCAAGTTCATGATATTACTCACTAATGTCTTCTGAGAAACGGTACAAGCTTCTGTGGATTTGGTAGAACTGGTAGGTAAACAGCTGCTATTCGAACTATTTTTAGCCGAAGGATCAAATGTGTTCGACTCTAACTTCAAGCTTAGTTCGTCCATTAAAGCATCGGATACAACGGGAGTATCGGTGACCGATAGAGCAAAGAAGTCTGTACCAGAATCTGTACCGCTACCAGCGATCCCATCTTCCTCCTCAGAGTTCGAATCATAATCTATTCCTATGGAACTTTCCGTAGCAGCAGTTTTATCCGCAATAGAACTTTTGGTATCTTTATCTTTAGTTACTGAAGTTTTTGTCTGATTTGTTTTTGCTTTATTAACAATGCTAGGAATTAAACTATTAGTAGCCTTGACCTCGACTCCTTTTGGTTTTGGCAATAGTGCAAAAAGCATGCTGCCTTTCTGAAACTATGTATAAACATTATTTTAAGGTGAGAATAACAATGAACAGCTAGCAGGGCCAATATATGTTTATTTATTCATATATATGAATGTATACTCACAGTAGAAGGTTTAATTCTATTTGCTCTAGTTTCATTTTCTTCTTCGACATCTTTGAACTGTAATATGAATTCAATCAAGTAATTTAACGGATGTTAACATATGAAATTAAATGAATTTGATCGAACGATTAATATGCTTACGTCGGATAAAGAAGGAACTGTTATTTTAACTGGAGCACGATTCTTTTTGATCGGCTTCTCAGGTATGAATTCATCCTCCCTTTTCGGAGGAATGTTATCATCCTCTATAATATCCTCCGGTTCGGCCAATAAGCTTATCGGCTTGGGTAATTTATCAAAATGTATTTTGTCATCGTTTTCGATAACCTCTTCTACGATTTTATCGTGCTTCGGGGCAGGTAAACACAGCTTTTCATTTGTTTGATTAATTAAAGGTTCCTCGGGGCTGTCATTAACGATCTCAAATGTATCGCAATTGTTTCCCTCTTCGTCAGAGCTTTCATCGCTGCTGCCGTATGCAACGAGACTCATCTTTGAGAATATTAATGCTTTTCACTGCTTTTCATTTACCCAAAACAACCATTTTTTTCCTACGATATACGCATCGGAACTATAACCTAATAGCAGAGAGTATATGAGAGTGCTCACGTTCGGGTTTTGGCCGTGCCACTTTTGGCTTCGTTTCGACTTTAGCCTGGAACAGAACCGGTTTACTGGACACCGACGAGATACTATTAAAGACTGCCAGCCCCTGTGCTATTGAGCGGCGCAAAAAGTGGGCACAGGTGGGCGCGGGTATAACGTGGAACATACAGTGATCTGCAATACCACATCGCTAAAAGTTCCACTATCGACGAGATACTCGTCGGTGGTTCCGCGTTCTCTATATACCTATATAAATAGAACGTTTGCTCAAAAAACTATGTAAGACTGCGTCAGTAGCGTAGGTAAATGGATCAGTAAATGGATTTAGACCCGCTAATATTCAATAAAATTAGACCGGTGGTACTTTGTATAGGAGCACTTGTGAAAAGTGACAGAACAATATATATATATAGTAGCTCGAAGTAATCTTATTCGCGTTAATTCAAAAATCAAATGAACCAGCTTGAATAATATATTTTGTTTTGAGGGAAGGTGATACTGCAAAATGGAAATATATTTTTTAAATAGTCATTGAAATTGATTTTCAAGATCTTTATTGAAAATCTTTCAATATACAAGTTTTTATATTTAGCAAGTCTTAATTTCTACAATACAAAGTTATCGGAAATTCTAAATGTGCAGCTATTAGCTCGATATTATCCACTATTTGTAAGATACTAGAAGTTCTTACAAATGGAGGATAATACCGATTACCCAGGTCTCACCACGAGGAGGTTGCTCCACAAGAGACCCGGAAAGGGAGTCAGAACGAATTCAATATTCCTTCTGTCTCCCTTTCCGAATAACGACGAACTTATATATTAACGCAGCATGTCGAGTGATTATTGCGGAGCAGAAGGTGTGAATCGGAGAAGAATTCTCCGATCCACGGAGGACAAATGGCGAATCAGGTCCCCTGAGGGACCTCCGACCGGAGGAATACCAATTTTAAATCAGAAATATACATTTTGAGAAGACTGAAAGTTTCGATGGAAATTTCAATTACGATATCAGAGATAATAATAGACGCAGTGTACGTTGAATTAACAGTTGACGGAGAAAATTAATGAAGGTGGGCCAACGGTAATCAACAAAAGCATTGTAAAACCCACGACCCACCCTGTGCGCTTTATAAAGCGAATAACCCTCACAATTAAAACAAAGAATTGTCTAATTTACCATTGCTTAAAGTGGGCTAGGTGGATGACTAGTGATCAGCCTCTGGTCAGTCACTGTTAAATCACTGTTCAGCCAGGTGGTCAGTCACTTGTAAATCATTTGTAAATCACATGTAAATCACATGTAAATCACACGTAAATCACATGTAAATCACACGTAAATCACACGTACATCACATGTAAATCACATGTAAATCACATGTAAATCACTTGTAAATTACTGGTAAATCACATGTAAATCACATGTAAATCACATGTAAATCACTTGTAAATCACTTGTATATCACTGGTAGATCGCTGGTGTATCGCTGGTAAATCGCTGGTAAATCACTTGTCAGCCACTGGTTAGCCTCAGGTCAGTCACTCGCAGGTCTGTCCCTGGTCCTCGGCAGGTTCTCCTGGTCGCGGAGCCCGACCGCTCCTGCCGGAATCCCTGGTCCGTCTGAGTTCAGGCGCACCTGCGCTGCGCGGTGATGTGAAACTGTCCCCACTCCAACTATATCGATTGATTTCGATCGCCGTGATAGTACTTATTGATAAATTTGTTATTTCTGTCTGTTTAATGTTTATAACAATTCCTTTTGCCAACGATGTCGACAAGCACTCCCTTGACCACCTTGCCATCTAGTTTTTTTAGTAAAAGTAGGTAATAAAACTCGCGGTACAGAATAACTTTTAAACCATGAACATTCGCACGCATTAATTTATTGAACACAATACACTGATAAATTTATTATTCCGAACTGGTTAATATTTACAATAATTCCTTTTACCAACGATGTCGACAAGCACTCCCTTCACATTTTTTCCATGTAATTTTTTACAGTAAAGTCTTGATCTAACTCTTGATCTTACTGTTTTTCAACATACTTCTGTTCCCACAGATCGATTTTTGGAACAATTATGTATAAAAACAAGTGAAGGAAATAATGCTTGTTTATGAAATATTTTTATATTAAAAATTGAGGTATTTCATATGAAATTTGAAGTATTACGTACAATATTTCTTGGAATTTTTTGTCCTTGAAATTAGTTTTGATTTTAATATTTTAGAAATCAACGCCAAAATATTGTCTGAAATATTTGAATACGTTCGTCGGAGAATGTAACATTTCATGATAACCGATATGGTTCCGTGATGATTCACCTTTCCACCGACAAGAATCTCCTCAGTGGTCTTCTACATCGACGAGATGCACTCGGTGGCTTTCTGTTTCCTATTTCGACGACAATATATCCTAGAGGGCGTAAGAGAACGGCAAAATTTGTTTGACGACACTATATACATATATATGTCCCGTAAGGCTGGCAGTTTTTAACAGTATATCGTCGGTGGCCTGGATCAGAACGTACAGTTTTGTTTTATATGGTTTTATCCATAGATATAGGAATATAGGGATGGAGGATATCGTTGCGGGTGGTCAAATTTTTAGGGGGGGACGAGGTAAGAAAGATACCTAATTTTCATTGGCTGTGTCCGGCGCAAGCGCAGTATGTCATTATGCATTTGGTCATTTTGGCCAAACGTTTTACGTTACTGACGCTAAAACCTTCGCGCATGCGCGTGAAAAGAGCACAATATCTCTGCACTGACCAGTGATGCCAGAATCGTGGGCTTTTTTCCCCTCCGCTCGCTGAGCCGACTCGACCCCCCACTCTGACGCACCGTCGCGTCGTCGCGTGTAGCGCGCGTGCAATCAAACAGGCACTCACACGACAGACTAGAGCAGTGATGGGCAGCTATGACTGCGGCAGTCAAGAAGCTTCCCCCACCAACTACTCTTTCGTACGAGGGGGGAAAGGAAGAGCGCGGGGCACCGCTCCGCGGCGAAGGTGCGCGCTGCACGAAATAGTAGTTGGTGGGGGAAGCCAGCACCTCAGGGGCCCCTACCGTGCCCATCGCTGGACTAGAGATACGTTCGTCTGTAGCGCGTGCGCAGTAGGAGCAACGTGGCGACGACGGTGCGTCAGAGTGGGGGGTCGAGTCGGCTCAGCGAGCGGAGGGGAAAAAGCCCACGGCCCACGATTCTGGCATCACTGGCACTGACCCCAGTAGTCTGTGTCCAATTTCAGCTGGCATCACCTCCATTTCCCGAAGATAATTACCTCGACGGTGATGTTATTCGCGATTTTCAGATTTTACGGAGATGATGATTCTTACCGCTGTTTTAAATTGCATCTTACGGGTAGGTCGGCAAGATTCATTTGCTTTATATAATTTGCTCTATATAGGTTTGTTAACGTCTTACGATTTTGCAGGTACATATACATACAATAATATTATATAAATATATAATATATATAATATATATGATATATATATAATATATATACTATATATAATACAATTCAATGCAATTCAATGCAATGTAATACAATACAATACAATCGAATTTAATATAATAGAATATAGTAGAATAGAATAGAATGCAATACAATATGATACGGTACGATATAATATGATATGGTTTAATACAGTACGATACGACACATTACGATACAATACAATACAATACAATACAATATAATGTAATATAATGTAATATAATGTAATATAATGTAATATAATGTAATATAATGTAATATAATGTAATATAATGTAATATAATGTAATATAATATAATAATATAATATAATGTAATATATAACATAAATAATACAATACACTGAATACACTATAGTATAACATAATACAATGTAATATATGTATAATAATCTAATATAATGACATGTAATACAATACAAGGCAACGCTGCGCAATGCGAAACAATACGTAATCTGATGTAATGTAATATAAGTAATATTTATACCTACACACCTCTACGATTATTTGACACGAGAGTGTGTCTCGATAAATTTATGATTATCTGCTGTGCGAGATATTTTCTAAAAGATTCGTAGCATACATAATTGGATCAATGATCTCGATTGTCAATTTCAATACGGTGTAATACGTGTAGATACGTATTTCATATAGATTTTCTCTTTAGATACCTATATTACAATACGATTGTATATATAAATATATATTTATTTGTTTATTTATTTATATATTTATATATTATTTATTTAGGAGATAGTGTAGTCACATAGTTAGGCAGACTTGATTTATACTCGACATCGAAAGGCTGAGACTATTTTTCAAAAGAAAAGTAATACTTCGTAGCAACAGGAAAATATTCCTTCGTTTGAATCTTTGATCTAAATCTCGATCTCGATACATTGTACAATAGAAAGCTCAAATAAATGCTGTAACCGATTCTACGATTTTTCCAATAAGCGCGGAATACATGTTTGTGAAAAAACAGGAAATGGCAAACAATAAATAATTACTTTCAATAGATATCGCGGGTCATACGATTCAGATGCCTTCTTATAGTTGCGGTGACAACAATGAAAGAATCGACTTGGATCAACACCCGAATCTCCTGTTGTTATTGTATTATCATCGTCATCATCATTATCACTATCATTATTATTATTATTATTATTATTATTATTATTATTATTATTATTATTATCATTATTATTAGTATTACTACACCATTGTTATTATTACTAATATTATTATTATTATTATGGTAGTAGTAGTAGTAGTAGTAGTAGTAGTAGTAGTAGTAGTAGTAGTAGTAGTAGTAGTGGTAGTAGTGGTAGTAGCGGTAGTAGCGGTAGTAGCGGTAGTAGCGGTAGTAGTGGTAGTAGTGGTAGTAGTGGTAGTAGTAGTGGTAGTAGTGGTAATAGTGGTAGTAGTGGTAGTGGTAGTGGTAGTGCTAGGAGTAGTGGTAGTGGTAATAGTAGTAGTAGTAGTAGTGGTGGTGGTAGTTAGTGGTATTGGTAGTGGTGCTATTACCGTTGTTGTTTTAACAATAATTATGATTAGTGTATTTAATCTCAAAATGATACATTATTCGCCATACAGTTTAACACGACAAATAACTATGTATTTGAATTCAATATGAACATGTAATTGGAAGTAAAGCTAAACTGATTGTGAGAAGAAAGATCTTTTCTTGGCTATTTCCTACCGTTCCGTTTGTTCCCTTGAAAACAAATAATCGTCATTTTCGTGTCGCTGAACAAAGAAAGATTTTTACATTATAAATCAGAAAAGAAATTGTCAAGAAATATCAAGCAAAAGAAACGTCCGATGATTGGGTCTAAAGTCTAAACTCTAAACGATACAGGCAGTCGGTTGAAATACTCGTGGTTAAAAATTTTGGTCCTTTCAATGAATTCTAATGGGAAGCCTCCTTGGTAAATAACACGAAAGATTTCAGCTCGAAATCAGTAGTTCAACTTTGATCATAGAGTGGAATATTTCGTTAAAAACATTTAGGCAAACAAGAACCGCAGAGAATCGTTACTAAAAATCATTTTTTCAGGTAAGTAGTAATATCGTCGATTCATTCGCTGACACCGCACCATTCTTGGCACCGGTATAAAGTTATGCGATTTCAATTTCGATCATGACGAATCGCAACGAGAATAGGCGCAGATAGGTAGATAGACGGTTGTTCATTTCGAAATCTAGTTGAAAAACCGTGCTTAACGATGGGCTTAATCACGAAGGAAGAACCTGCTCATCTAGAAAGTTAGATGATTGCATTCGTTCAAGAGGATTGTCCATGCGATTAACATAGAACGAAGACACTTTCGAGGGAAACTTTCTTCAATGACCAGAAAGCTTGTTCTTTCGAAAGTCTCTTCGTGTCTAACGTACCCTTAAACAACTGTTAGGATATGTTTGTAGGCCGATCTGATTTTACATTAGTTATGCAAATGTTTGCTCGCAGTCGTGACATTCTTTTCTCTTATGAGCACACGATCTTGTTCGTTACTAGAAAACTCGAAAACTCGAAAAATCGAATTCCGATCTGGATTTGTTGTGGGCCACCGTCATCCTTTCGACGTTCTGGTAGATCGTTTCGAATTGTCAAGCTTATTCGATTGGCCGAAAGAAGCACAAACAATTTCCCTTCCGATTGCTAGATGACGAACGATCGCAAGACCATCCTACGTAACGATCACGTAGGTACTTATGTATTTCATTGGATCATGACATCTTTCGAATGGTATGTGCTTCGAGGAATTGGAAAGCGGATTAGTCAAAGAAATTGCTTCATATGTACTTACGTGGACAGAACATGTCACGAGGAAAGGCAAAACTTATTTTGCTATTGCGTTCGGTAGAATTCGATAGGACGATAGAACAGTGAAACTTATAGTATAACTTTTAGAGTTTCGGTTTTATCAGACATTAACCTTGATCGTACGAGAGACTATCAGTGAGATGCGGTAATGGTCCATGGTTAGTTTAATCGTTTATTGCTTCAGGAGATTGTAGATGTAGATACCTGACCGAATCACGCGAAACGCTTTATTTTCCCTACGGGAAAACGTTTGATCAGCGCGTCATAATGTCATAAAGCGTGTAATGAACGACTCCATCACAAGTTTTTTTAAATTTCGCCTCTTTAAAGAGATATAGAGAGGGTGTGGGGGAGGAGCACGAGTCAAGTTCTAACTATGCTACGAAATCATTTAGTAGAAGTGTAACAAGAAATCAAATTCTGCAACCCAGATTTAAATAATCTAAACTCTCCTCCTTCTATCTTCATCCATCCGATACTTGGACGATTTTTTTATAAAGTCTATTACGATGAAGGTTAAATCTGCAACCGGTTAGGATTTGGTCGAGCGAAATCATTGATTTCTATATACCATTAATTGCATATGCGCTTAAGTACATTAGAATTATATACATGCATCGAATAATTTCTACCTAACGGTACAAGGTAGCTTCGGTTTCTAACTCGGGCGGGGTAAGCGCAATACATGCTTTCAAACGATTTATCGCTCTCGCGGCGTATACATGTACCTACATACATATGTATACTGTCCGTGTTTCATAACGTGGTACTCGGGGCGGTACGGAGGCAAGGGAAGCGGAATTCAGTGTCACGTGATGCGATACCAGCGAATAGCGAGAATGCACGTGACTCAATCGTATGCGCCTAACCAATCAGACGGTTTCTTTGCAAATTTCTTTCGCATTCTTTCCGAGTACCACGTTATGAGACGCGGAATATATGTATATGTGTTTGTGTATGTGTACATATAGCGCGTGTTTGTATATGCTGTAGCCGCATTTTGGTATTCTCTTTTCATTTCGGATATTAAACTTGTAAGTGTTAAACGAATTGTTTTATCAGTCTACGAGCTACAAAAATTGTGTGACTTCTATACATCGAGATGTCAATGGTCATTCATGTTGCCCGTAAAGTCGTGTTTTGGTAACCATATACCGACTATTCTTTGCTTCGGGCTCGGCCAGCGAGCTCTGGAACGATTGTCTGTCGTTAAAAGATTCAAGAAATCGGAACGGTCGTCTCGATTCATTAATATCTACCGTCAACGATTATAACACTATACTGGCAAAACTGACAATTATATGACTCAATTACACGACCGACGCGACGCGACGCGACGTACGACAACGTCTACTATGTATAACGAAAAAAATAAACGCGCTATGCAATCGAGCTCATAGCGCGTTTCCTTCAACTATTTGTGCAAGAAACTGCTCGAATAAAATTTAAAAACGTACAATTTCCGCTATGAGTGATTTAAGTCGGAAATCAAAGATAGAAAAGGGAAAGAGACAGAAAAAGAGTGCAAACGGTTGAAAGAATATCTATTTGCGTATCGAAGGAAAAATGATTGTCTCGAGACGTCCTTTTCGACCAACAAATTTTCAATGTGATCGGTTTGCAAATTCGTGATGAGATTCGACCGAATCGCAACGTTGCGCTGGATCAACCAGAATTCGTTTCGTGTTCGCGATAGATTTTTATCGTTTCTCCTTGATCGTCGTCGATCATTAATTTATTGGAAAAATGGACCCTCGTCGTCTCCCTCATCCTGGGACGTAGCTTGATAATTCTCCTCTCACTTATATTCCGCTTCGAAAAAAATAGAATCTCTCTTGCACCGTTTTCGTCGTAATTACTTTTTCGTTTGATATATCGTTTACCGTTGAACGGATACACTCTTATTGCTAGGACCTTCGTGGAAGTCGAGGTTTCGAGATTGGTCGATGATTCTTACGACTGCGATTCTCTTCGACGCGACGCGACGCGACGCGACGCGACGCGACGCGACGCGACGTTACGGCTAATCGTAACTAATTCGAAGAAAACTCAAGTAAATGTTTGATAAGGTGAGACCATTTATCTTTTGGTTGTATTTTTATTTTTCGATTTCCATCTTTTTTCATCTATGTTCGGAAGAACCGTGCATCGCCTGTCGCCATGAAACCATTCTCGATGCTGGCAATCGACGTCCTCGTGTTCCACGAAAGAATATCATGAAAAGAACCAGGTAAAAAGTTTCTGCTTCTATTTGTTGCTACTTTAATGTAAATACTCGTATATCGAATATTGATAAATCATCCTTCGATTGTCATTCGGCTTGTACTAAATTATGAGTTCACGACTTCGCGAATTATACTAGGTATTCGTAGGTACGTGTTTGGCAACAGAAGCGACACGCGCGATACCGATCGCGAGTAAGCAGTTCGGAGATTTACTCCGATTGCCAGCGTGACCCTACTTGCCAGATCACCGACTACAAGTATGATTGCCTTCGACGATTGTGCATTCGCAACGCAACATGCTTTGCAATTTCTTCTTCTTGTTATATTTTGTTTGTTTCTTAAAAAAAGGTGCGTACAAGTATAAGCCAAGATATAGCAAATTATAACAGTTTATTTTTCAATTTTCTTGGATCTCGTGAATTTTTGTCTCTAATCTGTACTCTACCATATTATTCGGATGCAATGGTGTCGCGAATAAAACGGATAAGGGGACGCGACGCGACGCGACGCGACGCAACATATGTTTCGCGACTTGATGCACGATGAGGTGAGGTGATACTGACGCAACGAGACGAGTTCCATCAGATCATGAGATAATTTTGATGGGAGGCTCGTCGTCGTTGTCGAGCAGAAGGCTCAGCCTGATGTCGAGTTCTTTGGCTTCGAGGGCCCATTTTTCCCTGAACCATCATGGAGAGTCCACGGTCTGGGTGCCCAGCGTATGGATCGGGAGCAACGGATACCAATCAACGGTCAGCCGAGTCAGTGGAATGGTGTCGAGGTTTACTTCGGCCCCGCCTAAGCCTTGATTACTTTCGAAGGCCTGCTTTTTCTCCCACAGCATCACCAGAAGATTTCTGCCGATAACGTCGCATCTGTTGTACTTGATAGTCTGACGGTACTCCGGATTTCTCTTGTGCCGTACTACACGTGTTTTGCGTTTCTGAATCCATTTGTCGCTGTCTCGCAGATACGTTTTCACGTAGGTATCTACTCGGTAACAGAAAAATAATTTTTAAGGTTACCGCGCGATATTATCTAAATATTTACATGCATGACACAAAGAACGATAGTCGACGAGAACATGAAAATGAAAAAAGAAAAATGGAAACGGGTTACCTGGTTCTTCTCTATCTGGAGGACAAATGTCTCTGGCACAGATAACTTCGACCTCGAGTGTTCCTTTGCTCAAGCAGAATGCCAGCTTCACTTCGCCATTTTGAGTTCCTGTATTTACGAAAAGGTAATCATTTCCTCAAAATGATTTTTTACAGTGGCTCAAACATGGCGTCACAGATATATAGAAGAGTATTTTAAATTGAGGATCATGAAATAATATCTACTCTTTACCAGTGTTCATCTTGAATCCTTTTGGCGACACCTGCCCGCGACCCAACCTTGTATCGATACCATTTTCGTTCCTCGCTGGCTGACTAAAAAAGCATATACACATTTAATCTTCCTTTTATCTGAAAAGAGAAAGAAAAAGAGAAACAGCGAAAGGGAAAGAGAAAGAAAAAGAGAAAGAAAAAGAGAAAGAAAAAGAGAAAGAAAAAGAGAAAGGGAAAGAGACGCGTTTAATCTTGCTTACCCCCATTTGTCTTCCTCGTCCGATTCACTGTTGCGATCGTAAAATCTCTCCGGAATATTCATTATACTGTCTTTGCGCTCACCCCGCCCTGCGAGATAGAGGAAACTATTATTCTTTATGCGACTCGTACATCAACGATTACCTGTTTTTTGCGATTTGCGTGCTTTACCCATTCCAAACAACACACGCATCACGCCTGATTTTTGTATTCGTTCTCATTTATTATAATAGATCACAAAGGGAAAAACAGTTGTTTCGTTCATGCCATCTGCTTACAGATCCGTGCTTTCCGAACAAAACTTATGATGATGTACTTTGCTTGGCATGGCTTGGCTTTACTTAACTTTACTTTACTTTACTTTACTTTACTTTACTTTACTTTACTTTACTTTACTTTACTTTACTTTACTTTACTTTACTTTACTTTACTTTACTTTACTAGGTCTGGGTTAGGTCAGAGATTACGGTGGGTAATCGTCCTCGTGATCGTCTTCGTAATCGTCTTTGTAATTGTCTTGGTAATAGCAATCGTAATCGTACCTAATTGTAATCGTGAAGAATAAAGGAAGAAGTAGCAAATAAGTATAAGACAGTGATCCTTTTTGTACGAGAATGTCGAAAATGTTGGAAAGAAATTATTTTGTACTTCGAGTTTCGGTCTCCAAAAAAATTCCACTCGAGTGCATATTTATCATCGGGTGTGCTGTCAAATTGGCTTCAAGTACCGTTTCGTCGAGTCTTGCGTCGATATGCTAAAACCCAGTGTATCCTACGATGGCTACGACGATATATTCTACGTGAAGAGTAAGTGATTACAAAGGCGTAATAATACATTTGTTAACATGATCGGCATTGCACAGTCAAGAAAGGATGGAAAGCATTAACGTGGAAAGGTCGGCAAATGGTACGATTACTTTAATTACATCAAAGCTTCCTACTTACGCTTTTCTTAGCTACTTGTGGAAAAACTCTATGTAAGTATCGAACAGGTACTTTGATCTTCCCTCTTTCTTCGATGCTTGCGAATTATAAAATTACAAGGTTCGCATTGCTATTACGACATGCTACTAGGTCAGAGCTACTCAACATGCCTATTAGCGGGCAAGGGTGCGGGCAAGGGCGTCCGCCGATGGCGCCGATGCCCGTGGGCACAGCTACGAGCTAACGATAAGCTACGGGTGGGCAAGTGACTTAGCAGAGTGGCTGTAGGCCGCAGCACAGCCGTAGCTGCGCTCACATACGCACGCATTACCGTTATACATATGTATGTATATGCCGATCGTCCAATGCTCATTCTATTTCACTGAATCTCGACGTAATCTGCAGCCGATCTCGTCACCGTCTTCAGCCAGTAGGGACAATGCGTGTGACAAATACATGCAGCCTTGCCCGCAGGAGCGTGGCCTTGCTCGTGCCCGCCGTTCTGTGTATGCCCAGGGCAACGAAATCGCTGCCCGTACGGGCAGACGCTGAACAGCTCTGTACTAGGTGCATATTATTATTTCCTACCTGAAGCGGTGAATGTCTGATCTACCTACGTGAAACGGATGCTACGAACAGATACGATGATAGGTTATCGAAATACGTACGAGAATGTAGAATCGTTCTTCTTCCGATCCAGCAACGTTAATCGCGTCGAGAATCGAGAGCATACGCGATACCTCTAGTACCGAGTACCGAGTTGAACGCGATTATTCTATTAGGTTCCGGCATACGTTTAATCGTTTCGGATTAAGGTTACTGTATCTCTTGTATTTGTTATCGTCAAATGCATTTCGGAAAATAGCAACGAATTGTTATTTTATTTGAAAGCGAACGAAAAACTTTCCGATAAATTGTTCGGTTTCAATTTCAAACGAAATTTCATAGTATTTCAAAGTACATATGTAGGTATGTGTATCGTCATCGTCTTTCTTTCCCTTTGTTTCTTTTTTTCTTTCTTTTCTTTCCGTGCGAAAAATTGAAAGCGGTACTCGTACTCGTACGGATGCAGGAAATACGTCAGAAATCTATGGTTAAACGTGTTCGATACGAATTCCGACACCATATGTTTGGAATCTATTGGAAGTCTATGGCTGTGCTGAAATAAATGGTTGATGCGTGGCTAATTTGCGATACGCGCGTACGTATGCATCTACGCGTTACGTATCTATGTACAAGTTGCCTGTAGTTGTATTTCTTTCTTCGTTGGCCAGTGACAAATTGTTCTTTGAATATTTAATAGTTGCGCACCTTAGCCAGAAAAGCCTAGCATAAAATAACCTAGATATACGAGTGTACCTCAACGAGACTATCGCAATGTCAGGGATTTTCTTGTTTTACGTTCGAAACGCGAAATGCATTCAATGATGTTTGTTTCCTTGGGGTTTGCTACAAACAGACTACTCGTGATTTGTCATGAACGAATTAGAATCTATGTATATGCAGGTAACTACCTAGGAAACTACTCGAGACTACAGCGTAAAGCAGATATTCGAATTGAAAGCGCTACCGATGCGACAACGGGTTCGATTCATCAAAAACCTGGATGGACTGTACCATTTACTATTTACCATTCCATGTACTGTAGTTGTGCACCTTGCTAAACAGTTCAACGAACAACGGTGTCGTTTTATTCGTTAAATAAACTTGTCGGTAAAACGATCTCGTTTCAACTTATCGTGGTGTACAGAAGAGAATCATTTGAGAAGAGTATGAATACAATTTAAAATTCTACATTAAAAATGTTCAATTTTCAATTTTCAATTTTCAATTTTCAATTTTCAATTTTCAATTTTCAATTTTCAATTTTCAATTTTCATCTTGGACGAACATTGTCCGTGAAATGAAGCTTCGAGTTTATCACGATAGAGAAAGACAATACAAAAAAATTGGGCCGTAGAACATAAACGAAACGCAGGAACGCCAAAGTTGTCTGCTGGAGCGTTGTAGTGTAATGAAAAGAAAAATGGTAATTCTGTCGTATCATATCGGAATAGAAGGCAAAACGGATGAAAATGGACAAACTGATACGCAAGGCAAACATGTCGGCAAAAGGCAGATAGAGGGAAAGCGAGAAAACTGTGTCTTACCGGAAGCCCGTGACGGTGGTCCACAGTGTCCTGTGGTTATTTATCGAGGCGGTATGGAGTGCGGCAGTGAGGAGGAGGCCGATTTACCGGTCCTCGGAGATACAGGGTCGCACTGCCACACAGTAACCTTTGGGACTACGCACGCTGTTGTCGTTGATCGATGATGGTGGTGGTAGGTTGGTTGGTTGGTTGGTTGGTTGGTTGGTTGGTTGGTTGATTGATTGATTGATTGATTGATTGATTGATTGATTGATTGATTGATTGGTTGGTTGGTTGGTTGGTTGGTTGGTTGGTTGGTTGATTGGTTGGTTGGTTGGTTGGTTGGTTGTTTGGTTGTTTGGTCGATCGATCCCACGATTCGCCATTGATCGGGGTCGGAGTTGTGGCGTTTCGACCGAGCGAACCGAGCATTTTGATCGACCATATGCCATATGTCGTATGCCGTATGCGTGCGAAAGATTGCCGAACGGTGCCGACCAAGAAAGGAGATCAAGAAAATCAACAAACAAGCAATCAGCAAAGAATACTCGTGACGTTCTCCGTCAGCGAATCATGAAAGAAGACGTACACACTCAATAGTGGAGAACGATCAGCGCATAGCTTTTGGCATTTGGCGTGTATCGATGCGAACGAGAAACGTGGCTTGAGCCTGTATGTGTGTCGTGTGTTTCGAACACGACGTGTGTGAACCGACCAAACGTCGTTTGTCGTATGCTGTATGCTGTATGCTGTATGCTGTATGCTGTATGCTGTATGCTGTATGCTGTATGCTGTATGTTGTATGTTGCGTGCTGGCCGCGTTACTTTCTCGCACGCGAAACCGAGGAAGCTGTAGCGGGAGAGGAGAAACCATAATTTCTGTGTTATCTTATCTCATCTTACAAGTATCTATGCGATCCTTCTCATCTCCCTTGCTTGTCTTCTCTATCTGGATCGAATCTTCTCGTATTATTCGTATATCGTTACATAGTACGATATACTTTAATCGATTCTGTCAATTGCTTTGTCGATCGCTTTGTTCTTGGATGTTGTCAGGTCGTTGGTGTCTCAAGCTGGCATATAGGCGAAGAAACTCATTGTCAGCGACAGGCAGCAGCGCAACGACGCGACGCGATGTGAAACAGCGCAGCACGGTGTCGCGAAACAGCGCAACAGTGATCGTACAAAGACGAGCAGAGTACACATTATATGTATGTATTGCGGCAATTGATTTTTCCAGGGGACCAGCCTCTCCATGAATAAGTAAACATACAGACAGACAGTGGTAGGATGATGCGATTTCGCACAATCTGAACGCAGGGGGCATCCGATTTGATCCTGTACAACCGTGGTTCCTATATTTTCGGAGAGCGATCTGATCTTCTCGATCTTATCGCGTAGAAATCGCTTGAAAATAGAGTGGAAATCGCGTAGAGACCACGTGGAAGATCCATTTTTGTTCGACGCGAATATAATATATTACTGGTATACCATATATTACGGTACGCGACAAAATCGGCAGGCGGATTAAACGCGATTAATGGTCGCCGATATTATAAATTCTTCCGAATCGTTCAAGTTGAAAACAAAATTTTTCGTCGAAGCGACACAATACTCCGCTCAGGCCAATCCAGCTTCTGACTCGACCAAACACAGAATTTGAAGCGGCGATGTCTCAAAACTCTATGTCGTTCTCGCATGGTCAATCATTTGAAATTTGCAGGATTGTTCGCTCGGTCAAATCGCTCGAATTCGATGAGAAGCGATTGCACGAAGGTACACGGAACAAGGAACATGGAGAGACAATGAAAACAGAAACGCGTCGAGTAAGAAGATTGAGAAACGGAGGTGTATGCATGGCGTTACATAGGGAACACACCCGCGCACACAGCCAAACGGACGCACGAACAGACGATAGACAGACGATAGACAGACATACATACATACATACATACATACATACATACATACATACATACATACATACGTACATACATAAAGATTATATAAAGGCTTATTATCGAGCGATGTGACATTTGTGAATAAATGTACAAAAACGTGTAAAAATGCTACGGACCTCCATACATACAGATTGCATATCGCGCATGTTTTTATTGGCGAAAAAGTGCATTCGTTCGAAACGATATTACGATCAAAACTATTCGTGATCGAAATTTAGTGTCGGATTGTTTCGTGTAAAGATGCCAATTGTCTAGTACGGATATTAACTAGCTAATTTCGATTCGTAGAAAACATAATGAATCTAATCAACCTCTACGCAAATATGCATGTACGTCCGTGCATAGATTTATTTATTCACATGCGTACGATACGCACGGGATTGGCCGACATGGAGGGTTCAATCTGCTGATTGGCTGGTGGACGAAGATCGAAATCGGAACAGTGACGGTGAGAAAGATAAGACACAAAAGTGATATTAAAGTAAACTGAACGTGCTTACGAGACGGGAAGAGATAGACGGATAAACAGATACCGTAAAGTCTTGATCTAAAGAAACCCTCGGGTCCGTGTTGTTTCTTAGATCGTATAGTTCTACTATTGTTTTGTGACCTTGACGAACGTAGAAAAGAACAGGGCGTTTAAACACGGACTGCGCAGCCGCGAAAACTTATCGCATATCGTCAATTAAACTAGGCCTGGGCAATTTGTGCTCCGAGAGTCGATGACGTCGAACCGGCTGAAACAGATCCGGACAGGACTCACGCTGGCTGGCCGGGTGGGGGTATCTGATTCTGCGTAATCAACTCTCGGCCCGACCGGCCAGCGCGAGTCGGCCTGTCTAAACCTGTTTCAGCCAATTCTACGTTTTCTTAGATCAAGACTTTATTGTATATACATATACAAGACATGTAGAGAGGATAGAGCATACCTGGGCAACCGATTGCTCGCGAGAACGGCGCGGCGCGGCGCGGCGAACAGCGGCCGGGTCCTTTGGACTCATCGTTGCCAGAGGGGATTTTATTTCTCTCAAAATCTTTCCCTTTCTACCAGTAAACGTGTCACGGTTCTCCTCGTAGTGGGAATAAGGCGATGTCACGTATCCCCTCGCGCCACTGATATGTGCTTCGTGCAGGAAGTCGCGAGCATATTGCGAGCAATCGGTTACCCAGCCATGCTATACATGTAGAATGTAGAGAATATAGCGATAGCGAGTACAGGGAAAAAAGAGAGTGAGGTGGTGGGGTGGAGAGAGGGCGAGGGGGGGGGGGGGGGGGGGGGAAGTTTTAGAAATATACAGATAGGCAAACATTTGTAGGAGTGGACGAACGAACCGACGCTACGACGGGCGGACCAGCAGATGGTTAGGCGAAATGATAGGCCGAAAAAGCAACGTAATCCTACTCACGGCTCTCGCGTCTTTTGTCGCCTGAGACACTCATCGTTCTGCCGAGTTCTCCTTTGACCGTCTTCATACGTTGCCCTTGACTACGTAGATCCTCTAAAAACTCTTCCGTGTCTCCTCTTAATGTCCTGGATACCGAACTTCTTCGCCGATCTCGATGGTACGGGGGCATTGGTGGCATATCGGCTTCTCCCATGCTTCCACCTACGGCATCCAATCCTCGATGTCGTGGAATTGAAGCGAAACCGAAGCGAAATCAAAGCTGAATGCCCATTCTACGTGTGTACTTACGTTTGGTATCGGTGCCACCTTGGCTTTGGAAACTGCTCCTTCGGCTACCGGGCAAAGATCTACTGTAATCCCTGTTAAGTTCGTACGGTTCGACTTCCAGTTGCTCGGATTGACTGGAACCTCTCCTGGAATTTGCATGCCAAGCGTGATTCGGATGCAGAAAGCTGTACTCGGGGCTTCCACTGTCGCTCTGCGTATCATCGCTGTAACTCCTTTCGCGCAACTCTGTCTTTCGCAGAAATCTTTGAGCGATATCCATCGATAGAGATCCACGAGGAGAGCAATATGGCGATTTGCTTGCACGGAGTCCTCGTGGATCTTCCAAGCGATACCTGCCGGCAATAAAAATTGATTCGTTAATGCGATTCAATATTACTCGACGCGACGCGACGCGACGCGAAGGTTGTTCCCAAATCGATGCAGTTACGGCTGGTTCATTGAGCGTACAGCATAGCCAGTAGCAATGATAATGACAATGACAATGACAATGACAATGCCAATGACAATGACAATGACAATGACAATGACAATGACAATGACAATGACAAAAGATACTTACCACACGGCTCTATCGTTCTCAAGCGCGCGTTGCAGGTCGATGCTGCATTCGCCGAGAAAAACGTTGTCGCCGTCAGGACAGGAATCCCATAGGGTTACTTCGATCGCTCGTTTCATTAAGCTTTCTCCATCTACTCCGGAAAAGACTAACGTCGCGTTCCAAATTGGCTTTTGACTCGGCTCCGCGACTACAGTTTTCAAAGTAGTTTGGTCGGCACTATAATAATCAAAACAGGTGGTATTCATGTCGAATCGCTGGAACAGGAAGATTACGAAACACTTTCGCGCTTTACGATTCGACCGATACGTTGGGAATCTTACCACATTGGCACAAGGACTAGTTTAGCGTACGCTTCCGGTAAAATTCCGTAGCCGGTGTCTTCTCTCGCGCACAAATCGTCGGCCATGAAAACGGTAACGATCAGCTCTTTACGATCCGCTTCGTACGAAAGTTGAATTTGAACCCGACCGGACACCTGTTTCTCCTTCGCAATTTGTTCCTACGATCAAGAAAAATCAAACTTTCGATTCGAAACGCCTCGAACGGCGACCTTTGTTACCGACGACACCGACAACGTTGCTCCGAGTTTACAATCGAACACAGACGCGATTCATCGTTTGCTCTTTGAATAATGTTGAGTAAACGAACCGGAACGCACGGTACAAATACTACAAATTCGATCGAACGGGCTAGCGTAGTATAGCCCATGAGGTTGCAGCGTCTGTGTTCCCACGTGCAACTCCTACAAGTGGAAAGACAAAAGGCAGACTCATTCTCGCATGCAAAAGCAATTTGAGTAAGGATGTCGCTTTGCGTGCGCGCGCGCGCGCGTGCGTGTGTGTGTGCGCGTGCGTGTGCGCGCGCGTTTGTGTGGGTGTACGTATATGACCGCCTACTTGCAACGAACACGAGCGAAAAAACTACGCGTGTACGTGTATGAGTATGTCTACCAAGCTATTTATCTATAATAATCTGTAGAGATCTAACTGCTTTTTCGGTATAAAACTACAAACTGCCGAAGCACGATAGCAAACATCAGTGATGAACGTGGAATAATCTTCGAAGTATCGTCGATTGTTCCACGACGATAAAGTTTTGCATGGTTCGACAATTTGACGGGTCACTTTGTTTTACGGTTGATATCGGCCGTACTTGGCTGTATAGCGCTTCGGGTACACTTTCGAAGTTACCAGTTTTACCGTATACATATTATTATACATATTGTTTTACTACAACTATAATATGTAGTTTTAGTAAAACAAACTGTATATTTTTATATGTATTTGACGCGTGGTTAGGTTCGACGCGTTACATGTTCACAATTTCGTCCAATTCAACAAACATCTTTAAAGCCGAAACAGAGTCGCGACATAAGCATGGTGTTGTCGCATCGGTGTTGTAGGTAAGTGATGCCACGTGATGCCAGGGTCAGGGTGTGATTCGTTTTTTCATACGTTTCACCCAGTTTTTACTAAATCGATTGCTCTGAATCGAGCGTTGCGCGGTTTGCTGGCGTGTCCACTGTCTCCAATAGTTTCATATTTAGCGGTTTAAAAAGAAAATCAATCTGTTAGACGAAATTTCCACGCTAAAAACTGTTTCGTGCTAACGGATTGAATAGTCACAAATAGGGAAAGCGTAGGAAACTAAACGGACGCGGACGGTCGCGATTTCGTAACACTTATTTGAGCTTGTTCGAGCGATCCGGGTTCGCGATTTCTTTGTCGAGTCACTTTGAACCAATCCGTACGAGGGTCACAGACGTTTACCACGCGTATTCACTTTGAAACAAGTTTGCTGTTTGTGTATCGGTAATTCGATAAGTTGGTAAACGGACATACAAACAGACAGACAGACAGACAGACAGACAGACAGACAGACAGACAGACACATTAGGTAGATATAGATCGGTGAAAATAGACCGTGACAAGGGAGCAGGGGCGGAACAGAATCATAGTAAGAAGTATAGACCGAGTTGAAGAAAAAAAGAAAAAACAAATTAGGACCGAAAGAAGGAAAAGCGGTTAACCCTTCGTTTCATACATGTAGAATTATAACTATGTAGGTATTTACATTCTTTAGATGATTTCCTTTGTCCGCCGAATATTAACAATAATTTCGATCAAATATTATGTAAATAACTGTGTTCGATATGGTAACTTGCCTTTGTTAAGCATTACGAAAAAGTAGCTCTAAATTTGTGAAACGAAGGTGCAAGTCAACGGGAGGCATGTAAACAAGGCCTGATTTGGAAACGTTCGTAACAAACTATGACCACGACTAAACAACAAGAAGTAGCTATACGAGAAAAAGAATAAATGGGAGAGAGACAAAACACGGAACAAAGAAACGAAAAGAAAAATGTGATTGGGTTAGGGAGACGCAAAGGGACGAGCCGCAAAAGAAAAGCTAGAGACGTGCCAGTTGGGAGAAAGTATAGCATGAAGGGCCAATATGCTAAGTTCGTTCAAAATGGACAACTTACATTTTGCTTTCTTTTCTGTTTCGTCAGCGGGTCTATTTTTCTGTGTTTCTTTCGTTTTCATAACCAAACAGTTTGTTTAGAGCGGGCATAGATAGCAACGGAGGGTCGAATAGAATAATGACAAATGTGGTATGTACGAGTATGTACCTCCAATCCACGAATGCGATGGATGTCACGGATGTCACGGATGTCACGGATGTCACAGAAGTCACGGGTGCCACGCGAGTTATGCGAGGAAAATGCGACGAATCCCTTCCAGCTTTTTTCAATGGAAATAGCCATTGCGTTAAAATATGGAACTTGCGAACGATACGAATTTGTACATCACACATTTTTTTTCTGCGAATCCCAAACGAATTGGAAGAGGGAGAATTTACATTTAAGTATATTGTATCGCATCGTATCAAACAAGTACACGGTCTGCTCGAAGCTGGCGTTGGAGCTGGATCTGGATCTGGAGCTTGGAGCCCGGAGCCTCCGCTGAGTCTCCGCGGAGCTGCTCGTACACGTAAAGTCGCAAAAGTACGTGTAGGAAATTATGTGTAAATTAGCGCGCACCGACGTATGAAATTCAAAAATACAAACTACAGAGAAGTGTTTGGTGCAGCTTCGTCGATATTCTATAGAAAAATCTAGAATATACTGTAGAATGCGAAGGATGAAGGATGTAACGGAGAAAAATTCAAACACTTTTGAGTTCAAGTTCGAGAGACAAACGTTGTATGTTCAAGGTAACGGATAAGGAGGCCCACACCGTACATAACATAGGGCATAGGGGATACCAACGGGATCACGCTTCAATCGGTTCATCCATGAATAGGCAATCACGCATCTGCGTACGCATACACGCGTTCTGCACATGTATATTTATATGTATGAGCATGTATATGCAAGTATCTACGAACAGGTAGTGCATATATCTATGTGTCTATGCGTTTATGTATGGATGTACATACATATATGTATGTGTATGTGTATGAGTATTTGTATTTGTATTTGTATGTGTATGTGTATGTGTATGTGTATGTGTATGTGTATGTGCATGTGTATGTGTATGTGTGAGTGTATGCGTATGCGTATGCGTATGCGTATGTGTATGTGTATGTAAATGTATATTTATATGCAATATGCACGTACCCGTGCGTGTGGTACTTGTGGCACCTTGCTCTTTATAGAGTTGTTTTTTTTGTTCGTACACTTTCATACTCACGTACACTTACAAGGAAATTATCGTGCAAGAGCGACACATTGATTTTTATGATAGTTTGTACGGACATAGTAGACTTATTGTTAGTAGAGAAACAGGAAGAGAAAGAGAAAGAGAAGAATAGATTGAAGAAGAAAAAGTCTTTGGAATTTTGGATACGAAACAGTTTTCTTTGTCCTAATCACGCGAAACTTGTCCCACTAAGCATACGTGGTATGAAGGAAAATAAGAGAAGAAAATAAGAACTGCAGTTCCAGCGTTCGTGCAGGAATCATTCTTATGTTCTTCCTTTCGTGTTTAAATTTATTTTCTTTATCTTTACATCCGATTACAGAGATTCAGCGAACGACTCGCGTGGATGTAACTTATCGTCGTGTCGTCGGATCGAACCTACGTATTTCGTCGAGTATTTTTAGTATTCGCTTTATAATAGCCAATTTAGTGTTAATTACCGATTACCGATTACCGATTACCGATTATGACCTGACAAAAGCCAACACAGCAAGAAAAGACCAAGGGGGAGCAGACGACACGACGCGACGACTCACTGTCGGAAAGATGGTCGTCGACGTGTTCGTCTTGTCCGAAAACGATAATACATATGTATTGAGGAATAGAATCACACGGGAGACAAAGCGAAAGAAAGCAGGAGAACGTTGATTGCGCCATCTGTCCCAACTGACACGACACACGATAAGGAAATACAGCTTAAATCTTCTCGGCCAGCAGAAGTACAAGACGGAAAAGGTGTTCGAATATTCGTTCTGGACCACTGGACCGCGGGCATTCGGGGCAGGTCGCGTCGCGTCGCGTCGCGTCGCGTCGCGTCGCGTCCGTCCACGTCCACCTCTGATCCGCTTTCGGTCCGCGTCCTTTGTTTTTCGACTTCGAAAGTTCTCGTGACTCGTAACCGATTTACGATACTACATATAATAATGTAAGAAGGTAGTACGCGGTAATAAGTAGTAACACGGGGTAATACGTAGACGCACATCAATTTCTTCGTTCTTCTTTCGCAAAGTATCATTGCGCGTCTAGTTCGTACGCGTTTCTGTGAAACGTTTCGTGGCTGTGGTCGTAGTCGTGGTCGAATATTGCCGAGCTTAACAAGTGTTGTGCTTATACGAAAGACAGGTACATGCTTACATATTGTCAAGAATCCTGTATAGTTTCACGCGAATCCAGCCTAAAAAGCAACACCTACTTGTAAGTGTACGTATGGCTTACAGACTGCAGCTATGCGATGCGTGCCCGATTAGAAATCGCAAAGACCGTACTTTTACAAGAAAAGTAATAGCTATCATAACAAAACTGTTCCGAAACAAGACGATACTTGACCACACGTCCTACGCCATACGTCATACACCCTACGCCCTACGCCCTTACGGGCTATGCTCTACGCTCTATACGAACGCGCATATTACCAGTTTATCGTTCACGCTCGTAGGTACGCAGACAGGGGGGATACGCAGATTGTCTTTAATAGCATTTAACGATAACACGAAGCAGCATTTCTTCTTCTTTTACGTCGAACCAACGACAATTTCGTTTTCCTATAATACCTATCTCCGAATAGAAAAGATTGGTATCATAATCGATCGCAGGAAAATGTCAGGAATCAGCCGTATCCATCCATCTGGTCTACATTTAATCCGTTTCAAACTAAAGACACAGCGCGACGAAACCATTAGTTTGGCAACCTTTCCGGAACAGAGAACAGAGTTATCTACCTATTCATTCTACGTAGGTAATTCTGGCTGAAAACAAATCAAATAAATAGCGTGTGATAAAAATATGCTTACATAGAAAATTGATTGTCCGTTTTGAACTCTGTGTTGCATCAGATCAATTTCTAAAATCTAAAAAGTTTTATCAGCTTATATCGGTTATATAAATATAGAAATTGGATGGTACTTCTGGATACGCTGAATTAACGTTCCCAGATTTCTCATTGGGATTTATTATTATTTCATGCGTGTACATGCATGTATAATATTCTATCGTATCGTATCGTATATGGTACATCTTCGAATAAAATAATGAAAATTACACGAATTTTTCAATCGTATTTTCCTTTACGTTATTCTTATCGTAGAAAATAACGACGCTCGTTAAACGATATTCTAACAGAGAAAGATGAAATATTTCGATTGTCAGTGTTCTCCGTTCTCCTTCCGGACAAGTCGATAGAAAGCGCTTGTGCTTTTACGGTTCGTGTTGTACCAAAAAGCCTATATTATTGTTAAGTATCATTATCATTATCATTACTATTATTATTATTATCATCATCATCATCATCATCATCATCATTATAATTATTATTATTACTATTATTATTATTATTATTATTATTATCATTATTATTATTATTATTATTATTATTATTACTATTATTATTATTATTATTATTATTATTATTATCATTAGTAGTAGTAGTAGTAGTAATAGTAATTGTAGTAGTAGTAGTGGAATATCTACATATATTTGTGCTATCTCTATTTTATCATATTTACATCGAAGGCAACGTTTTACACGCTCTATCGGTTCGCCGTGACTAAGTTTCTGTTTTTATTTTCGAAACATTCAACTTGGTGCCTATGTAACGTGGTAAGAACTGCGTCAAAAAATACACACACGATAGCTCGACGATACTCACATCCGAATCGAATTATAATATTCCATGTATATACAGAGCGACGAACCAAGGAAGCCGATGAACGTTATATTTGTTTGATTTTTCAAGCGAAAAGTACAGACTGGAATATTAAAAGGTGTACGATGCACGCCCTTGTCCATTACACTAACAAACCCGATCTGTTCGAGGCTCGTTTTTGTTCTGGTGCAATAAGTACGGGTACGGGTACGGGTAGGGATACGGGTACGGATACGGGTACGGATACGGGTATGCGTTGGCGTATGCGTATGCGTATGCGTGTACATTGCGTGGAAACGAGAGAAAGATAGAAAAGAAAGACAGTAAGAAACGGTCATGTATGTAGGTGTCAATTTATGAACTCGTTATACCGGCGTCTTTGGCAGTTTCCTGCGCGTCGGCGATGACGGTGTTTTATCCGTTTCCGCTTCTGTAAAACATTGCAGAGATATCGTGAGGAGACTAGCATCGACATACGTTTTACACGACTGCAACACAGCATTGTGTAGCATCGAAACAGTCCGGGTTATAATACCGTGTAATATGAAACGCATCGACTATACTGTTGTTCTTTCGCCTAAAGAGTAACGTACCGTAAACGCATTGCACGACCTTGCAGTACTCTCTACTAGATCAGATTACGATATAAAACCACCGACAATTCCATTCGAAATCACCGTTTATCAATACTTTCGATATATTTCGCGACACAACTGTTGCTCCTGCAAATTTTACGAATATTTGGCAAAGATACCCGACTTCAGAATAAAATGAAACCCAAACTGAACGTATTGTAACTTGAATTGTGTATGATAATCGATAGCAGGTAGGTGTGAGGCGTAATCTTTTTGGAACACGTTCGGTAGCTCAGCCCGTTATTCACGAGTCGCGAGTCGCGGGTCATAATATCGTACCAATTGTTAATTACCAATTGGAAAGCGAAATATGCGCTCTAACGGCGACGCCCACCATCTACCACTCATTCTTTTCCAATGTTTTCTTCTGAACCGGATTCGTTTTCGAACAAACGAGAACGAGGACGAGAACGAGAACGAGAACGAGAACGAGAACGAGAACGATTTAATAGGGTACTGTTTCATGTACTCACCCATCAGCAATCCTAAATTTCCCGGTACTTTTCCCGTTGATGGTACCGTCGTCCCTAGATCATCCAGCAAATCCCCGCTGCATTGGCGAACGCGGAGATGCATTGGTAACGATAATACGATTGAATCAACTCGCCGGAATTCGATCTACCAACTATAATAATTTGATTTATTTTACTTACGTGTCGGCAACATGCTCGACCACCAGTTCTACCACATCGTCGCCACGATCGGTGATTTGCGAGACTTCATCGAAGCTTCGATCTACCAAAGATACCCCAGCCCATTCTAGTACCTATGACAAAGATGTTATATTTTATTTTCGCTACCATTTACCCGTCTACGGTGTCCGAAAAGAAACTAATTCTCAACCAGCGAGGCTAACAACGAATGCCAACGATCGATTGCACGTTCAAATGTGTATGTTATAATTTCCAGGAGATTTTCTATTTTATATTATCCTTATACAATACAGGGCGAGCAACCTAACTTTGATCACCTCGAATAACATCTAAATTATGCGTTGTAAAAAAAAAATTATTTCTAGAGATGTTACATGATGTCAAGGGGGAAATGATATGGTAACATGACATCTTTATAAGTGAAGGCGTTTACGAGATTTAAAGGTCATCTTTAGTTTTTTAAATGGAACCGTATATTTTTTTACGCCCCGATCGATGCGGCTTGTTATTCTCTATAAAAAAAGTATTAACCCATGCATGTCAAAAAATGATTAGTTTAACAGATATTTTATTCGAAATATTGATAAGAAAACGTTTTTATTGCGGTAGTATTGGTATACAAAGGTATCATTAGTAAGAGAGTGAGGTTTTCTTAGCAATATTTACATTAAAATATCTGCTGAACCAATCATTTCTTGACATGCATTGGTTAATGTTAATACTTTCTTTATAGAGAATAAAAAGCTGCACCTATTATTATTGGTGCACAAATAAGTATACGGTTCCATTGAAGAAATCAAAGTCAACCTTCGAATCTCCTAAACGCCTCCAATTATAAAGAAGTCATGTACTTATTAGATACATCGTATCATGTCCATCCTGATACCGTGTAACATCTGCAGAAATAATTTTCGTTTTGACGTTTGAGATTGTATCGCGTTTCCAATCTGCACTGCTGTCGATAACTTCATTAAAATCACAACTGCAGAGAATAGGGGTAGTTGTCGATACTGGCACGCGTTAACCGCTCGCGGTCAACGCGCTGCGTTTAGCGCTTGGCGCTTGACGCTTGACGCTTGACGGTTCACGCTTCATGTTTGAGGGGGGGCAAGAGCTTTGTTTAGAGAGAAAGGTTCGACTTTCCTCGGTATCGTCTTCTCATATTTCCGTCGAATTTTACAACAAGGAAAAGCCATTTTCACGCGGTAATCCTTCTTTACGGTAGAAACGATAGTTTGAATTTGTAACAAAACCATATTTGTAACAAACGCCATACGACAAACGCGCTTACCACTTACCTTATTGCCCCGTTGTATGCCAGCTTTAGCTGCTGGTCCATCTGGGACAGCCCACATCACGTATGCAAAAGTACGTCCATCGGGCGCCGTTTTACCACCCACCACTCTCAAACCAAATCCAGTCGCTGTAAATATATATGTATCCAAGATATTTTAATAAAGACTAGCAGGTATAAGAATTAAAACGTTTTCGTTGATGCGATCGATACTTGCGAACGAGTATTCGAATTAATCCTATATAATCAGAGGCACTACTAAGAACGAATTTTTTTTTCTCCTTTAGCGATAATCGTGAGCAGTTTTGACGGCCACGAAGGAGCGAACACATCGAGCAAGAGCTGTTATTCAGCTTTAAGTAACAGGCCAGGAACATTGAGACTACGATGAAACCTCGCGTTGCAGAGACTTGTTCCTGGTAATGACATGGGATGACAGTAAAAAACATCATTTTTGTATCCTTGTAGAATGTCTGCATCGATCAAAGTTTTGTACGAGCATGGATGCGGTACGAACACAGGAACTACTTACTACGCGTGGTAATCCTGATTCGTACTTGTACGCGTACGGTACGGTATAGGATAATTAGGTTTCCCTGTGTCTATTGTGCTTGCCCGACTCGTCGCAATAACCAATACACCGGAAGACTCTGAGACCTAGAGAAATGAAAACTGAGCGAAGCTATCTGAAAGCGCAACGAGTAATTAAACATCATTCGCACGCCAACTAGGAACGCCGCGCCGCGCCGCGCCGCGCCGCGCCGCGCCGCGCGGTTATTTTCATTGCCTTCGCTCTTAATCAACCTTCATAACCTCGTTTCAGCTAGCTTATTCAGTTCGATGGATTTGTATCTATAAATATCATCGTATCCGTGTTATCTACTATTTACTTCGACGCGAAATCATATATGTATGTTCGCAATCTTCAGTGTTGCGAACAATTTCATATTTTTATTACGATATGAAATGTATTGCATTATGTTTTATAAACAGATTGTATTCTGAAGCGGGAAAATATGATTTTCAAATGATTCACTCTCGATACAAATTATATTATATTATGCCATAATACATATGTGTATTCTTACTTCCGTGCCCTTTGTCCAAAGCTGGATTTCTCCTGAGTTTTAGCCTTCTTTTGGTGTTCATCCTTAGCACTGTAATGAAAACACGATAAATAATTTCCAGTTCTATTACATACTGTGTTTAGAATGCAATGATAATTATCTCTAAACGATAGGTATAGGTACGATATATTCGACGATTTCCTCTTTATCATCAATGTAATCGAATGCTAACATAATGATAACGAAAGAGAAATTTTTGAGTGAAAAAGAAAAATTTGTCCATTGTCGACTGTCCTTTTACAGTTTATAGTGCAAACGCGCGACTTCCGCTCGACGTACCAAAGAGATGATTTTGTTTATACCCCCAATTCCAACCTCGATCGATACTCGTTCTTGCAGAAATTGAATTTGCGTGTCCGGTGTCCGAGTCTTTTTGCTAGCTAGTAATTCGCTTCCCTTCTTTTCGCTTTTTTCTTCTTGCTTTTCTCTTTTCTCTATCGCGCTACCGACAAATACGAAATAGCGAATAGCTTTACCTTCTTGCTCCAAACTAGCGATCTTTGGACGTTTGCGCGATTCGACGCACGCGAGATAATGATCCTGTCACCTTCAGTTTCCTTACACCCAGTGTAAAGCCGAACCTTACCGCAACACTATTCCGGAAAAGCAGCCCATGCCTTTTTATGACAAGCTGCCCAAAATCAACTTGTAAACCAATCTAGATTCCTCTACATGTATATACCATACAAGCACTTGCATCGGAAGATTGCGTTTTAATCTTTCATCAACTACGTGTTTTCACTTTCGAGTTTATTTTCGCGAGCAAATCCCTTTCCGTATATGTACATAGATTTTTAGCTTTTGTAGTCGCGAATTATATCCCCGGAAGATTACAAAATTTTTCGATCCAAGAAAAACTGTTTCCGCTATGCGTCTACTACATTAATCAAGTTACAAATCATTTTACCGCTTCCATTGTGTAACTTGAAGTTGCTTCAACTAAATTCCGACTATCTTATTCTGTAATACTATTCCTGTTTCATTGTTTTCTATTTTCTACTTTCTATATTCCTAGAAGAACCAATAATTTTCGATATTGCGATCTCTGACAATGATAATAATGATACTCTTCGTCAGGTACTGACAATGAGATACTCACTAGTACCACCAACGCCACTGCCAGCACCAACACCTCCGCCACCGGTAGCACCAGCAACAGTACCACCTGCACCGCTGACGCCGACACCGCCACCCATGTCGTTGTCCGCATGGTGGATCACGATCTTGATGCTTTCCCCGTCTACGAGACTGCCTTGCCGGGTCAATTCGCGATCTTCCGCTGCAACTCTGTTCACAACCGGTGGAGCAACTTTCACCGTTCCCGGAACCGCGGATGCCAACGCTTTTATCGCTTTTATATCCGGTCTAAAAAACATACATAATTCTAACGATAATACCATTGGTGCACACTAGGATGGACCTTATTTTTCAACCAAAAAATTTTGGGCACGCCTTCCCCCAATATTGTTCCATGTCATGAAAAAATGATATATCCAAAATTTTAGATCGATCGGACGTCGGGAAGGCGTGCCTAATCGAGCGCGAATACAGTATAATGCAGTATACTCTTTACATTGAACGCGCAGTTACTTCTATTTCAAAACTTCGCGCGCGATTAGGCACGCCTTCCCGACGTCCGATTGATCTAAAATTTTTTCAGGACATGGAACAATATTAGGGGGGAGGCCGGCCTAAAATTATTTGGTCGAAAAATAAGGTTTACTATTGACCTTTGCGCACGATGAGGCACGCCTTCCCCTTATCCGATCAACTTCAACTTTTGCAGGAAGTATTTTCTTACCCAATAGCACAATTTGGGGGGGGGGGGGGGGGGGGGGTCGTGAAGAAAATCTCGCAAAAAAAATTTCACCAAAGTATAGCTAAAATCTATAGCTTAGTGCACACCTATTATAATACGTATCATAGAAATATAATAATTGTTGTTAATTTCAAATCAACTTTGATCCGATATCGGTGACTCGAATATCGAAGGGACTGCGTGTGCGCGATCTCGATTAGCAATCCCAACAAGTTCAGCGACAAATTCGTGAAGCGTGGGACAACGATAGAAACGCGCACAAAAAGAAAAAGAAAAAGGAAAAGAAAAAAAAATAATGAAGCGACAACAAGATCAGGAATAACTAATACAAAAAAAAAACAAGATCAGGAACAACTAATACAAAAAAAACAAGATCAGGAACAACTAATACAAAAAAAAAACATTAAAAAATCGTTGGTTGTCCAAGCAGTTAAGGAGTTGGACTACCAAGAGGTAGACCTGGGTTCGAATCCCGTCGGGGTTAGAAATTGTTTTTCTCCGTTTATTCTCCGTTTAAATTTTCGCGCCACTCTCGACTTCCGTAACATAACAAAATACGTTACCCTCAGCAAAGAAGTTTCACTTCAAAAACGAAAACCTAACCTGTCTTCCTAATCGTAACCGTTTAAAGGCGTAACAATTCACAGTTACATATCAAACGCGTGTTTGTAACTGCTTGCGTGGCATAGGCACAGCATTAATTATTCCTGTAGTGGCGGGAAGGCCGTGTTTGCACTCTACTTGACTTTTGCTGGCTTACCAGCAAGAGCATCTTCAATAGGGAAGAAAAGAGCGAAACACGCTGAAAGAGCGAACAGTCACCCAGCGGAAATGTTGGCAATGTAGCACCAATGACGCAGTTACGGTGAATTTACGTCATTTAACGCATTAACGTTAC
The DNA here is from genome assembly GCA_916610255.1 of Lasioglossum lativentre. Lineage (NCBI taxonomy): Eukaryota > Metazoa > Arthropoda > Insecta > Hymenoptera > Halictidae > Lasioglossum > Lasioglossum lativentre. The sequence continues at coordinate 144,704 of OU744356.1, read as the reverse complement.
CTTTTCTTCCGTTTTCCTGTCATCGAAACACTCGAGTATATTCGCAATACATATTGGGTGCCGTGTTGCGTATATCGTGGTATCAGTGTATCGTAAACTTGTTTGTGCGTGTATACAATGCAACGCATAAAAAATAGAAATTGTTTATGTGGTGCTGTACACGGGAACTACCCGACACGCAACAACTGTAAAAACACGGAAACCGAAAATTCGCCGTATTATTGTAATATTGTATATTATAGAATATAGTACACGTGTTATAGTGCCTATAATCTATGTGTACCCTATGCCCTATGTACCGTATATGTCATGTCATACCGATCATACACGATGCAAGGTACTTACAACTGAGAGCCTTTACGTCTGTTGCGTCGCTCCTGATCCGGAACTAAAATTGGCTGTTGCGATACCACCGTGGGTGAAACAACTGGCACTTGGAGCACAGGGTCCAAGTTCATCATGGTTTCATCTTCCGAACCGACTTCGTATGACATCCCAGGTTTCCTGTTACCTGGCAACGAAAATATATTTCTCGGATTCTCGGATTCTCGAAGGTTGCTACACTCGATTACGCTATCGCGAACGATTTGTCTACCTTGCGTCGAGATCGATGCTCTCTGCTGCGTTGCCATGGAGTTCAGACCTCCGACGCCGGTCCCAGCACCGGTAACTGCACCGGCACCAACACCAACACTAGCATCGGGTCCAACTCCCTGTGGAGTATACAAGACGTCGTAGGCAGACACACGCCTTGTCAGCATCGTTGGAAGCTTGAGGCAAGGCTCCTTGATTTGATCCGCATTTTTCATTTCGTCGTCATAGGATCGTTGCCTTGTCATGCGAGACGGAGTACGCGGACCTACGGTCCAGCGACCACGACTTCGCCGTTCTTCTTCATCGTCTGCATTAAAAATCATCGCGCATTCAATACTCTTCGTATTCGATAATATTCGATACGATTTCCAACCTACAGATACTTAGAAATTTTCAAGCTAGGTAAGTTTCCACTAAATAATATCGTATCGATTACTTTTCATCGAGAGTTAAGAGAAACGGTATACTATATACTATATACCGTTGCATTATATGTATTACAACTGGTTATGGTTACAAATTACAGGTACAGACACGTATAGGTACATACATATACTGTATACTGGCGTAGAAAGTAGAGAGGTGTCCTTACCGGTAACGGGAACTGCAGTCGCGGCTGCAGAAGGAAGTTCAATGGCAACCCACTGAGTACTCCCAGCTCGTCCTCTTTCGACCTGGTGACGATCCGGTGATGTGGCTCTAGACTTGCTCTTCCGGTCCAAATCCCTTTCCCATCGAATATCTTCACGACGTTCTCCTGCAACCTTCCGAAACTATAACATTACGACACGCGTATTAGAGATTCGCAGAAAATGACACCATTGCGTGATGAAGTTGCGAAGGTGCTGGCGACAGGACAATACTCGCTGTAGGGACACGATCGTTTACCGATGCGAAAAGCTACGATTCGTTATTTTCTTTGACGACCACCGATTTCAGTTTCTCCAAGTAAATTTCTAATTGAAATTGTCATTAAAAACCCCTGTAGCTGTAGCCAAAAAATAACCGTGGACGGTATAACGGTAAATTTGACTAATTCGATCCACTGACGAAGACGACGGCGATTCGACAACGCAGCGCGGCGTAAATATATCTACAATCCATAGCACATCGATATCATGAGTTGTATCGTTTATCTTATTCTTCCTATTGATTGGCATTGACATTCGCCGTAACGACTGTTCGATCGATTAGCCAGGATAAAAGCACCCAGCGAGCAAATTACTGATCCAATTCAAGATATAATCGAGAAAATTGCGTCAGACTTTAACGGAACAGCGGTATCTAATTTTCAGATTTCGAGCCCCAATTGAAACGACGCGATGCGATGCGATGCGATACGATGCGATGCGATGCGATGCGATGCGATGCGATGCGATGCGATGCGATGCGATGCGATGCGATGCGATGCGATGCGATGCGATACGATGCGATACGATGCGATACGATGCGATGCGATGCGATACGATGCGATACGATGCGATGCGATGCGATGCAATGCGATCCGATCGTTTTATACGCGATCAATTCGTCGTGAGGTATTATCCCCGAGTTCGGGTTCGGTTGTAATTTGCCTGCCTGCGTCATGAGCTTTCTTTAACAATCCCAGGTAGGATCGTTGCACGCTATCGATTGGAGGAACAAGCTCATCCAGTCTATTCTTAAAATTCACAAACTTGACAAGCATTATTTCTTATGAAATTTTGCTCATAACTACAACCTAACCCTTCCCTTCAACCCTTTCACCTTGACAAGATAGGCATTGCAACCAATAGCTGTAAAGAAAGTTGGGAACACATCCTCTACAAAATAAGTGTTTGTATATTTACTGTACACCCACTGCCACGTAAAATGCTTACGTATTCACAGTTTTTTAAATATCGTATTATACATGTACGGCGCAGCGCGGCGGTTTACCGTGCCCTACTATACATGTATGTATACTGTATTTGATGTATTAACACTAACGAGATTTGGAAGAAAATTAAGGGTCGATCACTCAAAATTCAAAGAATTTATGGTAGGGTCTTAATTCTTAATCCGCGTGCGGTCTTGAGAGAGGTTGAATGAGACTAATTGTAAGCAGATCTGTCTTTATGACAGATGCGGTGAGTGAAAGTCAACAGGACAAGCTATCAAGCAACCCAAACGCGACGCGACGTCCAAAGAATTGGGATCTTTTTCCAAAAAGATCTGGCCACGGAGTGGGGAAGGCATGCGTATCTTCTGGTACGAGAACTGCGTTGGACTTTGAACCGGACACACCACTTACTCCGGAACCGTCGAAAAAGTATCATTTCTGAATGCTTTGACTGCGTGAAAGGATGTAAATCTAATTGTAAGTTATTGCTAACACGTGTATCGTGTGTCATGTATCGTACCATTATATGTATAACACATACGTGTCCTATGGTATTGACATTAATATTGGCATTGGCATTGGCATTAGCATTGACATTGAAATTGACATTGACATACAATCAAAGCGATGAAAGCGTGATTGTTAACAACTTGAGATTTTCAACTAATAACGTATATAATAATTGGCTATTCGATAGATTTCGCTGTCTTGGAGTTTTCGACAAGCACGCGATTGTTCCAATAGCATACTCACTTTCTCAAGTTCTTTTAAAATGGCTGGTGAGGCATCCGAATGTCTTCTCCATTCCGGACTTCTCGACGGAACCAATCCGGAACCGAGTCCACCGAGTTGAGTTCCGCTTTGACAACCGAGTCTAGCGTCGCTATGTCTCCTCTGCAAAGCCTCCAAAACCGGGACCTCCAAGAGGGAGTCCGTTGATTCCTGCGTCATGATCGGCTGGTCTCGAGACGCGATTTTCCGCCGACAGATGCTGCATCGCCACGACGACTGAAAACGATTTTTTCAATATTTTCTTCTCCCGAATATGCCAACTCCATAAAAAATTTATCCATTAAACGATCATCTCTGTCCAACTTTATTTATTGCATACAAACGACTCGTAAACGTTTCTTATTTATTTATTCTTGATTATTTCAAATCATCGTTACTCGTTACTCGTTACTCGTTACTCGTTACTCGTTACTCGTTACTCGTTACTCGTTACTCGTAACGATTATTACTATCATAGAACAGAATGTATCATCTCTTCGGAGCATTGTTCAGCCAAAGACAAAGTACACAAAGATCAAGATCACCGTTTCACGGTTCTCGAGCAGTTAACGCGAAACTGAAAATTCTGAAAAATAAACGAGAAAATCTTACCGGATCATCGGAATTCGTTGTTGTTGAATAGCTGGCGCAATCGTCGCAAACTTTTTGTTGACACTCGCAACAAATTCGCGAGTTTTCTTCGGGTGCAAAGGACTTGCGGCATACCCTGCACTCATCTCCGGTTTTCGATTTTCTGAAACGTTTGAGTCCAAGTTGGCTCTCAACCTTGATCTTACAGTTTCTCACAAAACAATATTTTCCAATGCATCAAACAATTCGAATTTCAAAGAATCAAAGTATAATTATATTTTGCAGTCTTTACGATCTTTTTGTTGTTGTAAACGTTTTCAAAACACTTACGTTTTCGTCGCCTCCGTAGACGCTTCTTCCTTAGGTTGGTTTTCTTCGGCAGATGTAACCTTGGCAGGACCAAATTTTGTCACTACAACGAAAAAGAAGGGAAAGACCAATTTGACTTATTCTCGAAATCTCGAGTACGCGACATTCTCGGAACGATCGTGTATGTAGGTACCTACATAAATCGCGTGGGACAACTAAATCGAGAGTCATTAAACGGCGCTCGTTTTTCGTTCAAATCAGTTGTTTCAGACTAATTTAGGCGTTCCACGTTTATTGCCGGTCCAACTAACAATAAATATATACCTACATAAATACTATTACTACGATGCCCCGTGATGCGACGCGCGACAAGGCAATCTCGACTGTTTGAGTTTCACGACTCAAGCGAGCCATGTAGTGTTGTATGTATACACATATGTAATGTACGATCCGATCCGATTTCCTTTTATTTCGTAGATAATTCCTACTAATCAATCATTGTTTGCAAAGGAGCAAAAAGGAGAAAAAACCACGCGCGGCAGACGTGAAACTTCTTGCAGTCTAGTAATGTTTAGAAGTAAATTAAGATTGGAAATAGTAAAAAATAATGAAGCGACAACAAGATCAGGAACAACTACATTTTCGCGCCACTGTCGACTCCCGTAACATAACAAAATATGTTGCCCTCAGCATAGAAGTTTCACTTCAAAAGAAGGAAAAAGGGAAAATGATCATCACAATCGCATTATATATCAGAGAACCGAAACAGTTGAACGGATATACCATACATTGCGCATACATAACACCGTCTAGAGTCTAGCGTCTTTTCAAAAATGACTATGGAAGGAAGAAATGAAATTCGTCGTTTTGCAACGAAACGTTGATACAGCTGACATTACAAATAGGTCAACTACTTACCGTCTCGTATCACATCGCCTCCCAGCTGCCTCCATTTCCTGAAGGTGTTGCCGCCTTCATCCTGCATAACCGATCCGGTTGTTCCGGAATCTGGTTGTGTCGCAGCGTTCGGCATTATCTAAATAGTAAACAAACAAATAAACCACTTTGTAAACGTACGGTTAGAAATTTTCTACTGTACTATCTTTGGTCAACAACGCACAGATCGTTACATAATTAACGAGGCACAGCTCTCCACCTACTAACAAACTCGTCGAGGTTGTTACACTACTAGGAAACTCGTACATATAACACGTACGAGTACAACTCAAGGTTACATTTCATACGACAACCCAGGCACTTGATATAAACAACCGTGAAAACGAGTTACCTTTTTAACGAAGGATACCACGTTATCGCGCAACATTTTGAAGTCGAGGTTGAAGGTGATGTTGAAGTTGAAGTTGAAGTAGAAGTAGAAGTTGAAGTTGAAGTTGAAGTTGAAGTTGAAGTTGAAGTTGAAGTTGAAGTTGAAGTTGAAGTTGGAGTAGAAGTTGAAGTTGAAGTTGAAGTTGATGTTGAAATTTGGGGTTAGGGTTGAGGTTTATCAAGGTTGAGGTTGAGTAGAAAGTACTCTTAGCTTCCTGTTGCACCTCGTCCGATGTTGTGATCACCGATCTCGACAACCGGCATAAACATATGTTCTCAGAATCGGATCGGACTAGATGTCGATAGTGTTCGGATGCTCGACGATAAGGTTGCAACGGTGTTCACGATGCACCGAAAACTAGCGAGTTTCCGAATGGATCGGCTCAACGCCAACGCACAGCAGGAGCCACTCGGCTCACCCTTTTGCCAGAAACCCATTTGCGTTCCCATCAACTTGGAATTTCTTCTCTGCGTATCCAAGTAACATCGAAACTCTGTTGCTTGCAAAAATTCTACGGTGGAGCGAGACCTGGAACATTATTAAAAATGTCGTGTATTGTAGAGTCGTAGGTTCGTTTGGTGAAATGAAACAAATTCTCACAATGTGCATTTTATTTACGAATTACCGATCTCCGACAATGTAAGGAAATTGTTCATTAAACGTAGCGACATTTATAAATTTGACGTTTCAAAGTTGAAATGAAGAGCAACAACGACTATCGTTTGAACGAAGAAAGGGCATCGATGTGATCTTATTGTTAATATCGTAGGTTGCATCAGCCATTATTCATCGACTTATATTTAACCGATCCGAAGAAGTAATCGCGAGTGACAGCTTGCTCTTGTGTCGAGGTCATTGAGAACAAATTCCATGGAGCAGTACACTCGGCAATGCAGCAAAGGAATGGAGTGGACTAGGAGGAGGGTGTCTATCGCTTCGTTGGCATCATTACGAGATATAAACTAATATGTGCCAGACCATTATGAGACTCGCGCTTCAAATTCCACGTCTCCCACGGATGCCGTATCCGGGTATATTCTGGTTCTTTCTTCGTCTGTAAAATGCCAAGTATGTATCACCTTCGCATTTTATTTACATTAAAGTCTCTTCCTCTTATTCGGAGCCCCGTGATGCGCCGCGCCGCGAATAATCGGAAAGGAATAGAAATAAGGTATTTCGAGGCGGGGATACATTATTTTCAACAGGCAACGGATCATAGATTTCACAATGCAAGGAAATACACCGATTGATTCTCGATTAGAAAGATTAAAGTCACGTACAATGCGCAGCAGCAAAATACATTACCTAGAAATTCTGTATCGTATGCGTGTATTTGTTCAATTGTCGAGTACACTCGAGCTACACGAAGCGTCTTACGTTTTATGTTATTCAACAGATATTCGGCAGCGCTTCCTCCTTCGACACATGATCGTGTTTCGAAACTACCATTGGCGGCTGACCAAACGCAAACTTCTACTACTTGTTGCGACCGCGCAACCTGCTACCGTACTGCTACATAATACTACATATGTATGTATACTACTACTATCTATAATCTATTATGCACTACATATGTGTGTAAGCGTAAGCGCAATACAGTCTTTCCTCTGTTTTTATTGTTGTTTCAGAACCCAGTGCTTTCTTTTGTTATTTTCTAATATTTTATTTAGAAAAGTGATCAAGATAATCTGTTTGCTCCGTAACGTTCAGGTTCTCTGACCTGAATATACATATATAGTGTACTATATAATAGATTATTCCTCGTTTGGAAAATTTTCAGCTAACGTGCCTACATTTACGCGTATACGCGCACGCGCACGCGTATTCGTTTTACCGGAAATATTCGTTTCAGTGGAAAGGATTTGTTCCAGTGACCCGCTGGTTGCTCTAGTTAGCCCAAGGAAGGATATGGATCGCGATATATGCGGTTAGATCAATATGTCGCGTCATATTGGGGTTATGAGTCGCGTAACGACTCGTCCGAGTCTGCTCCGACAGGAAAAAGTTTCTTCAAGGACCATGTTTTCAGAGCAGTATGCTCAGCTCGTATGCGTATGCGTATGCGTATGCGTATGCGTATGCGTATGCGTATGCGTAGGCGTAGGCGTAGGCGTAGGCGTAGGCGTAGGCGTAAGCGTACGCGTATGCGTGTACATGCACAACTAGCAGGAGTAGATGGTAGCAGTAATTTAAAGGTCGAGGGGAAACATAGAAAAGAAAAAAATATATGTATTCAATAACCCGAGCTTTCTAAGCGAAACGGTAATTACATACCTATCTATGCATCTAAATTGTAAAACCTAAATAGAACAAGCACCGACTACCTCAAAAGGTACAATACATATAATCTAAATACGAATATGACAATGACCTAAATGTGCAGGCAGATTCTCGTAAATGCAGCACTCCAAATTGGCAAACGCAAAGAACATTGTATTAATATTTAACAGCGAAAGAAGTTCCGATAATTGAAATGAATAATGTATATCGCGTCCCTCCAGTGATTCGTATAATTATGGTAATACAAGTATGCACCGCTCGCGGTCTATGAATCGCCTGAAATTCGAATGTAAAAATATGATTTCTTCTAATTTAAAATATTAATAAAAATACGGTTTCTTGTTCGATATCAATCGAATACAATTAGAGCAAATTCGAGTTCCGATAGACAAACGAAATAAAAAATTTCGTTATGTCGTACGAAACACGTTCCGGTGCGTATGTATAACGAAAGTTTTCCTGTCTAACCTGGTGGCCAAGGCTCTTATGCCCTTCGATCGGTTCGATCGGAACCATAATTCGACAAGATTCGAACCTTCTAACTCGATCTTTGCTAATTTCGAGTGATAATCGGTAATCGCGTCCCTTTGGGATCATCTCTATCTCGAGGAACACGATAACAGAGTACGTATCCTCGTGTATTCCTACACCACGCGTCGCGTCGCGTCGCGTCGTATCGTGTTTGTACCGATGCCAAATGATATTCTAATATTGTCTTGAGCGGATCGTTGCAGTATCTATAGAATATTTGCATCGTACTAGCGTTTCTCAACGTTACGCGAGACTCCACACATTTTTATCGAAAAATCGCATTGTTAACACGAGCAAAGCCGATGTCGAACGTTACGAGATTAATCGAGACATTTTCAAACCCCAAAATGCTTTGGCGCCGTTCCCGTTCCCATTCTCGTTTGCGAAGTCGTTTCTGTCTCACTCAGTTCGTGGAAGGAAAAATATCAAAGACCAAATCAAAATGAAATTTTCGTTGGGAAAAATAGAGCTACAAAGGAAACCTGGAAGATCTGACAAAGGCTAGGAAAGCGAGGACAGCGAGAATAACGGCAAGAGAAAAAGGAGCAAATGATACAGTTAAAGGGAAACGGAGAGCTATGGTGGGAGGGTGGAAGCAACCGTTGGCTAGGAAATGGCTGCCACCTGTAGCTATTGATCGGTAGGGCGACGCCGAGTGCGTGTAGTCAAGTTTCCCGTCATCCCCTTTCTATCCGGGCAGAGCTTTACCAGAAAAACGCTGTAAGCTTACATCCGTTACGAGCCGTTGTCCGCGTGGACGTCCGGTTTATTATGTCCACGTTTTCCCTTTCATCAATCCTATTATCCTCCATTTCGTCCCATAATTCACTGAAATTGGATTCGCCTTTTAGCCGTTTTGCTTGTTCACCGAACGATTCTCGTTATTCGTAGGTTTGCATTTCTCTGCATTTCCCTGTATTTTTCGCATTTTTTCGCATTTTTTCGCATTTCAGTTTTCTTCTTCTCGGTTAGCTTGGTTAGCATTCTAATGTTTTCTATAGCTCGTAGCTTGCACCGAGACTAACGAATCAGCTTGAAAATGAAACTGCGATTTTCAAGAAAATAGATTCTCGATCGAAAGAAAATTAACAAAAATCAAGTTCTACATGGCCGGGTTTACAATCCGAACATAGTTCCGATTCGGTAGTCTCTCTTCTGCATTTTACTCGATTAACCCTCCGAATACTGCAACTCGCAATCAGATTCCCGTACCGGAGACTCCGGCATACGATAAAGAGTATTAACGTCTATCGCGACTTTGACTGTGCATACAAGCAGCGATTATCTGTATACCTAGCAGATCATTTCCAAATTCAAATTCTAAAACCATTTCCGAAAACTCCTTCGATGCATCTGTCGATATATCGCAGATATATACATATATACAGGGTGTCCCACGTAACTGTTTTCATTATTTTTCTAGTATGTACTTAAAAAAATGTTCGAAAATTTCTTTTTTATTATTGTCAAGGCCACCTTCATTTTTTTAAATAGCACTTCAAGGTCATCCGAAGGTCATGGCATACTAGATCGTTGAATTCGTCTTGACACGCTTCGGCTGTAATACTGTTAAATCAAAAATACAAAGTGCCATTTAAAAAAATGAAAGTGACCTTGACAGTAGTACAAAAAAAATGTTTTTCGAACTTTTTTTTATTGCAATATATAGCCAATCGAAAACTGATCAACTTTTGTTGAAAATATTTTTTGTCAGATTATCGCAAGTATTTAAAAACTCGTGAAAAACTGTTACGTGGGACACCCTATATATACATATATTGCAGTAAATGCAAAATAACAACGATGAAACGCCAAGGAACGAGAATAAAGTTTCACTCCATAAACGTTTCATCTACTTTTTAAATCGATTATCAAAGTCTAATGACGCGCGATGCTCCGCAGCTTGGAATTTTCAATTTGACGATGGATTCGTATAAGCGAAGCGCGTAGCTTCCAAGAAGCGATAAATTATTCATAGGTCGGGACGATCATCAGGGGACGTTTTATGTAATGCAAAATTATTGAAATAATTCTTTCTGCGCGTAACAGTTACAATAGATACCTATTTAAGAGAACCTTCAAAGAAATATTTCAAAGAGAAATCGTGTTGTTGGATTGAAATCCAACGGCACCCTAGAATCTGCTGCCCGTTACATATTTTGATAAAACGCAAGTTCCGACAGCAGCGAATATCGATCGGATTTGAAGTTTCCGCTATATTAGAATTGTGTAGCTTCGCGTTTCTTCGAATCGGCCACGCGTTCGTTCATAACATTTCAGAAACTGAATCGTTCAAACGAACGAAATAATCGGATCGGATCTGATCGGATGGAATCGGTCGAGTTCAAAATAAATTTGAAATACTTTTTCAGTCTTTCAATCGATAATTCAAATGGTCGAGTAAGTATATCACCGGTAAGATGTAACACGAATATAGCGACGGACCCTTACCCTTGGAGTCGAACTCGCGATCGGTCGCAGACCTTGGACGCGTAATGTATAACGAGTAACGAGTAACAAGACTAATCGACCTGATTCGAATCGACAACCGGATTCAATTAAATTATTATAACACAGGCATGTACATATATGGTGTGTACAAGCGAAAAAAAACGAGCACCGCTTGTTCTACAAAAAGCGTATCGAAGAGATCGAACGGCAATTCGATACGCAAGTGACGCAACAATTGTTCAGAGAAAGGACGGAGAAATGCGAACCAAAACAAAATAAGGCCATCATAAGAAATGATAGAAAAGATCCGATCCGATCCGATCCGATCCAATCCGATCCGATCCGATCCGATCCGATCCGATCCGATCCGATCCAACCCAATCCAATCTGGGTTAGGTACGAACGAAGGTATTTAATAAGGGTCGAAGGTCCAATTCGTGTTTGATAAGCTGTAGCCAGTCCAGGTCAATTCACGTGTTTGCTGAGCGGTCGTGAGTTGTGAGTTGTGACTCATTACTCGTGAATCGTTGGTGATGTTTTCTTAACTCATTCAAAAGTTATGCTCGCAAAAGATGTCCCTTTCGTAGGCTTGTCGAGGCCGAAGAAATCTCGCGTGACTCTCTCGCTGCTCGCGTTAACGTTGCGAGTCTCGATAACATCTCTAAAATTAAACGAACCGTAGAATTGCAACTCGCGTCCACAAACACTTTCGCTTTTGCTTTCTATTATGATATTACTTCATATTATACATATAGACATTATAGATGCACCTTATTTATTTGCATATTATAGATAGACATTATGTATATGTACATGTGTACAATATTATATCTACGTGTACTGTATTCTGTTCTATTGTACGAACGTTGCGGCATTTTGCAACTATACCCGAAAATTGATCTGGCCATTCTCCATATACAACGTTATGTACCATCGCCTCTGCTACCATTTCTTCGTTCGATGGAACAATTCGATGGAAAAATATTAATATAACTATGTAATATAAATATTGTATATGTATGTTAAATACGATATACATATGTGAATCGGTTCTGTCTGTCAACTCCAAGATAGGTGAAAATTCAGTCTGTCATATGTACATGCGATCTCGCGATCTTAGATCGATCGATCAGATCACACATCAATTGAGTACATTCTGTGCGTTTTGTTTTAGAAAACGAACAGAAACGAGGAAAACAAGCGAGATATGTGACAGGAAACAAAAGAAAACAGAAACAGATGTTTGATACGACCATTGTATCGTACTAGCTACTGGCGCAAACGATCCAACTAGCCAGCGGATTAGAGGCTGGGAGCAACAGCGATACTGTTTGCGCGGACTGGTCGAAGCTATAGAACCCATTTGGCCACAGTAATGAAAAGGAGGGAGTATCGAAACTGGACGGCCACCGGGAATTAGACGTCTGGGAGGCTTAGCACAGTGATCGACTTCGGGTCAAGGTCTCTTCGAGACAGGATAAATCGAGATGCAACTACATACATATTTGTAAACTAACCCAATAACGTACGTGTACTTTCCAAAACGAATCTTTTACTTCGGTTTATTATCGATTATAATTGGTTTCGGATTGTATACTCGTCGGTAGTAGCTAGTAAGTAATCTAGGTAATAGGTAATAGGTAGTAGGAGGTAATACCTGGCTACTGGTACAATCCGCCTAGAAATAATATTGTTACGGAAAAGAAACGGAAAAGAAACAAAAAAGAATCGAGTAATCTTGATGAATCGGAATGTTTCCCAATGTGATACAGCGTCGATAACGAGAGAACGCGCAACAAACCGGATCAATACGAAATTTACGAATCAGCTAAATAAAACTAGTTTTCGAAATCGATTATAAATGTAACGCCGCGCCGTTGCGCGATAAACATCGAACGAAACGCTATTCCATGAACAGCCCCAATAATTATCGGTGACAAAAAAATTTCCATCAATTTTTCCTCGAGTCGATCTATCGTGGATGCAGAGGTAAAAGCAACGGTACTGTACGAAGCATGTTCGAGAAGAGGAGATCGGACACAGAATGGAACGTTCCTGGGAATCGAGGAAATAAGGACGGAAATTGGTCGATTAAAACGGTATCGAATCCATCTCGAAATCACGTTGCATGCGTGGCTCGGTTTCCACGGCAAACCACATTCCACAGAATATAATGCGATCGTTTCGAAGATGTCTGCATTCCTGATCTATCAAATTTAAAACTTCGATATTCGGGATATTTCCGACAAAATAGGACCGAGAAAAAAAAAGAATCCGATAATTACTACATTTTATCTCCGATTTTCACGATACGCTATTTCTTCGTTATCGCGATTCATTATCGCTCCAGTATACTGTTTACCGAAATCGAAACAAATCGTATCCTGATAAATGTGTCTCGCGATCGGCATCGGTGAAGGTCGAGACAATCGAGACGACAGATTCGATAGGTCGGTAGGAAGCGCGCGAAAGCAGGTTTAAGTTTCATACGAAGAGAGAAGTCCGAATGACCAACCTGTTACTTGGACGCTGCGAGGCACTCGACACTCGACGCGTCGAACGGGCAAGTGCGTACCTTATTTCCGACTCTCGTGCTCTCGTGTTCTCGTGCTCTCGTGTTCTCGTGCTCTTGTGCTCTTGTGCTCTTGTGCTCTCGTGCTCCCGTGCTCCCGTGCTCCCGTGCTCCCGTGCTCCCGTGCTCCCGTGTTCCCGTGTTCCCGTGCTCTCGTGTTCTAGCGATCTCGTGCTCCCGTGTGCTGTTGTGCGTTCGTATTCAGCTGCCCCTTCGAATTGATACACGTGCTCGTATTTCAGCTAACGTACACAGCGATACACCCGCGCATCCAACGACAATTAAATTATTTTTGGTTTCCTGTTTTACGACGACGGAGTCCGTGTCTAAACACATATGTTTCGTGAGGCGATGACGCGCGTACGTACATGTAATTGTTGTGTCTTTACGTGGAAAATATACCCGTACGCGTCTCTGCGTGGCTGAAAAACAAAAACATACACATCAAAACTAAATGAAAAGTAACGCTTAAAAGAAAATTCACCACGAATGAGCAATTTTAACGGAGATCGCAACACCCAAAACGACGATATCGTCAGGCAGGTTGCCCGACTTGCACTGCCCGGGTCTCCTGTTTCTCCCACCAAGTAAGCCACCCGCCACCACCCCCCAACACCCATTTCTCCCGGCTCTCCTGTCTCTCCCGGTTCTCCCCAGTTCTCCCCGGTTCACCCTCGTTCTCTTTCTCTCACTCTCTAACCGATTCTCCCTGGCGCTCCTTATATCACTCCCTCCCCCTCCGCACCATTTCCCTATCGCAGCCGCCGCGCCGCCGCCGCCGCCACCACCGCCGAGCGTGTCCGCCGAAAAGCTCGCCTACTCTACCCTATCATGCCTATCGCCCCTATCTTCGTCCTTCTACTCGAGGCTTCTCCGTCCTCGCTGCTGGGCCCTATTGTTAACATCGTCCTTTTCGCTCCTTCAACGATTCCACCTTTCCCACCGGTCGCCCCTCTTCTAGACGTCACGCGTCGCTTCGACACCGAAGTCAAAGTCGAGAAGATGCGACACGTCTTCTCGGCACTTTCCTTTACTCCATGCCTATTATTTTCATTTGCAAGCGGAACAGCTCAAGGCGCAAGCCCGTTCTCCGTTTCGAGCGAGAACAAAAGTAAAAGAGTAAAAGAGTAAAGAGTTAAAGGGTAAAAGGGTAAAAGGGTAAAAGAGTAAAAGGGTAAAAGATTAAAAGAGTAACAGGGTAAAAGATCATTCACACCTTGTTCACGTCTTTCGCGACTTTGACGCGCGTGGGCGCTAATCAAATGCATATATATATAGGTAATAGGTACTTACTTATTCCCTGTCTGGAATCGAACCAGGGAATGGTGAACGAGGAACACGATATTGAGAGCTACTTGAAAACTTTTTTAACTTGAAATAGATTGAACGCACTCTCGTGAACCTATTATTATAAGAGTCAGGGATTTTAGGCGGTTTCTTCGTAATTACCTTCTGTTGGAAGGGTTGCAGAAACAAAAGATGAAACTATATCATAAAAAGCAACGAGCGCAATAGTTTCTTCAACAGTGTTGCTTGTTATCGCGTCATCTATAAACTAGTCGAAAATACAAACTCATGGACAACATTAATAAAACGCGGACACGGACCCTCGTGCAAACCGAATCGCTGTGCAAATCAACGTGTTTGCTGCATTCGAAGAATAGTTGGACCGTGCTAGTGTCTTCTCTACGGTATATCGATCGACTCTGTGCAAATATAGTCGACATACGCAACAGTTTTTTCCGTGAAATAAAAAACTCACCGGATTAAATTCTTTGCTGTGCCGAATACTAACTTTTCCACACTGCGCAAATGTTTTGTTATCGAATTGAGAAATCGTTATTCGTATAAGCTTCGATATGTTCAACCTCTTTGAGGACCGAACTTTATGATACCGTTTGCTGTACTATGTACTTGTCCTCTCCGAGATCCTCGTAGAAAAGAGGACCTCGACAGCCTTGATAGACCACGGTCAAGGTCCTTCCCTTCCCATTCTTCCCTTGTCTTGTCTAGTTGGCTTGGTGGCTTTCCCTTCTCAATCTTGGTTCGTACCTTATAGTTCTTACCGCTTACAATTTACAATAAATTAGTTGCGTCGGGTCACGTCGCGCGTCGCCACGGATACGGAACTCAGAACATGCTATCTTGCGGTGAAACGCTCGCACTAAAACACTATTATTATTATTATTATTATTATTATTATTATCATCATCATCATCATCATCATCATCATCATCATCATTATTATTATTATTATTACAACATATTTTTCTACATAAGAATAGGGAAAATTCGAGTGTTTCATTTTTGTAAATTTTCTTTCTAACCGATTTAATATTACATTGAACATTACATTCAAAGTTTTATTTTGATGTAACAAGAAGTTGAACGAGGAACTTCCGGCTATCTGGCGCTACGCGTCTGACAGAATTTTGTGAAAATTCAAATTGTTGCGGTTAAAGAAAAACAAGATAGGTAAAGCAAAAGTGACAGAGTCTTCAAAACAGCCTTCAAAACTAGATTTCTTTAAAATGTGTTCGAACGCCATGAGCGTTTTGGGAAACAAAATTCAATTCATAAGTCATAATGTCGCAAACACAACTCGTCCGTCACTCGTCACGTCGTCAGTCATTTATATTTTGTATTTGATCAGATTTGAACGGTCTCGCGGATCTAGTTCCAAAATTTATTGTTCTTCAGCGTAGAGGGCGTAAGAAATCGGCTGGTTTTTAGCGATGTCGGCATTTCAGATCACTGTTGGTTCCACGTTATCCCCTCGCCCACCTGTGACCACTTTTGGCGCCGCTGAATAGCACACAGCACAGCACAGCACACCACAGCACACCTAACAAGACCAACTGTCAGTGACAGGCTGGCAGTTGGTCTTGTTACGTCGCGGTGTGGTGAGATAGGGATTTAGTAGGTTTGGTTTGAGTGCCCGTGAAGCGCTGAAACGCTCTGCTCGTGGAAGGCGAACGGAAAAATAATCTTTAGACAACGAAATAATAATGAAAGCTAAATATAGACTTTATTCCTTAGACCAGGCCGGGGCGCGGTTGGCTCGCGGAACAGATATTGCTGATTCTCGTCTTCGCTTGGTCGCCAAGTCAGTCCCCACCACGGCCACTCCGACTCTTCCCTTAGCCTTCTTCTTATTGTTAGCTACCATAAGGCTACGGGCGCTAAGTCTAAGCCGTCTAGTCTAAGGGAAGAGTCGGAGTGGCCGTGGTTGGGGACTGTTGGGGACTGACTGACTTGCCGACCAAGCGAAGAGGAGAAGCAGCAACATCTGTTCCGCGAGCCAACCGCGCCCAGGCCTGCCTCAGCCAATAGGAAAAATCGAGTCTTCCAGCTAGGCGTTGATTCGTCGGGTGACTCGTCCTCCGGTTGCAGTTTGATGGTGATTGGTGGTGGAGGAGCCTCAATAGCGCGCGCACGAGAGTGAGGCATAGAGTGAGGTACCTACCTACATGCAGTGGTGAAGGCCCGCTAAAACGAGGGATGTGGGACCGGTGGGACCGAACGAGAGAAAGGTCCGAGGGAGTTCCAAGAGGTCCTTGACTAAGAATTTATGACTTCTCGTCTTGACTGATTCCAGACTTCGAGTATATATGTATACTTTATGTGAAATGGGAGAAGCTCCTCCAAGAGGCTACGTGACTTTGCCTAAATTCCTCGATTATATATAGTCTCGCCAACTCGAATTTCGTCAAGGATCTCCGTGGAACCCTCTCGCTATTTCTTTACCTATTCTAAGCTATCGCGCCTGAATAAAATATACAATATGTATATGGAATACACAAGTACCGTTGTGGCTTGGAGGTAGCGTGCCGGAATAGTATGCCGTTGACCAGGGTTCGATATGGAATACACGGCTTCGACCTAAACATTACGTTTCAAATTCAAATTTCCCTCCCCGCGCCATTAATCGATCATATGGTGCAGTAGCGCTATCATAACTATACTTTCGCGTGGTCAACTGGCCTCACTATATACACGTCCAATCCAGTCCAATCCAATGGTCATGTCAGCTCTGATCATGTCCAATCACGTTTAATCACGTGATGTGCTGTGATCGTGGTGCCATCTAGTCAATCTCCCTCAAGAGTTTACTAACCAGTCCAAGGCCATACGTAGGTACCTCAACGTACCTATTTACACACACCTACACATGCAACAAAGTTGTGGCATTTCACACGAAGAGAGTCGACGTAAAAATCTACGATTATGTTACAGAAGGTAATTGTTGTCCTACATTAAGAACATATCGTCTTGATAGATTGTTGCAATTAATAATTAGTCGATTAGTTGATGAAGACTCGATATGTTACGAGGAAATAAAGTTAAACTCGTGATACAGACAATGCTTTTTGTCAGATAACAATCGAAATTATTCGACTAATCAAACATCGATCACTATATAAATGAAACTTAAGTTCGAAAGTTGGAGCGTTCGAGTAATATCCCGCGTTAATGTTGAAGCAAAACAATTTTTCTACACGCAATATCGATATGACGCGGTGGAAAGCGTTTGTTCGAGAATCCCGTGACGTTCCCAACATATTGCCAGAAAAGAAAGATTACCGATTAGGATTCGAAGGGAGCAAGGCAAGAAAAGCTTACGAAGAAATTGTAAATCAAGAAAGCAATTCGATACAACCGACGGACAAGCAGAAGAACCGGAAACAGAAGACGGGTGTAGTCCAAGAGAACGAAGTAGCAAAGTCGGCGGTCATTTCCAATGAAAACATCAGAAAATATCTGTGTCCGGAGGAACCGGTGTCGATTAACGCTATACTGAAAGCGATAGAACAGAAGGATTTGCAATTCTTATCGAAACACGTAACGCAAGAAAATGTTAATTGCACAGATGATTTTGGTTGGACACCTTTAATGTCAGCTGTTTATTGCGGACATTTGGACATCATAGAATTTCTATTAAATTTGGGAGCCAGTAGAGAAGCAAGAGAAAAATCTGGTCTTACTGCTGCGCAACTAGCATTGAAAAAAAATTATTTAACTATAGTTGCTTTACTAAAAAGGAAAACAGAGTCCAGAGGTAGTAAAATTTCTCCAAAAATACAAACCAGTAATTCCAGAACAAATATTGATACTTTGTCGCATGCAAGATTGGACTCGAAGGAACAACCTTTAACGAATCGCAAGGATACAATGCTAGACATTAGAGATAATATAAATCGTTGGTCAGAAGAGAATTCAGGGTTTTATTGTCAAATTTGTAAAGTAAATTTTTATTATACAACTTGGGAAAAACACGAAACATCTGTGCTTCACATATTTAATACTAAACCAAAATTACCGAATGCCATGTACAGTATATCAAAACAAAACAAAGGTTATCAAATGCTTCTAAACACTGGATGGGACGAAAAAGTTGGTCTTGGTCCATTCGGGAAAGGAATAAAATATCCTATTAAAACTTGTCTAAAAAACGATAGGAAGGGATTAGGTCAAACAAGCGAAAAAGAATACAGAGTAACTCACTTCAAACCCAGAGATCCTGCGGCAGTTAACGATACTAAATCGTCCAAACAGAAATGCTTCAAGAAGAAAGATAGGGAAAAATTATTAAATAGAGAAGTTAGGAAAGAAAGAGTATTGCGTATCGCTTTATCTTAAAATAACATCTAGGACATTTAAAATTACAAATTAATATTTCATTCTGTTCTAAAGACTGAATATGGTGTGTGAATTTTTATATTTGCTATCGCTGTAAAATGTGTAAGTGAACTATATTTATTTACTGTTTTCCTTTTATTTAGAATCTAGAGAAACAGCCTTGTCAAAATGATGCTATTTTCAGACTAATACTGTTTTTGTTGCAGATCAACTTTGACCACAATAAGGCATTAAAGCACATAGAACTGGTAGAAGAAAAAGCAGGTGAAATTCTCACAGATCGGCAAGAAATAATTGCTTTGGACATACGAAGAAACGATGATAGAGTTGGAATGAGAGCACTGCAAAAGCAAAAATCTAAGAAAACTTGGGTGACCCTAGGACCATTGTTGTTTAAAATGCCATCCAAAACTGCACAGGAATTACTTGCGAAAGGTTGCCGCTTCTTCACTTTATATTTACATTTCCATGAAATAAATAATATTCAACTTTATTTCTAACACGTGTATTTCAGATCAGGAAGAATGCAACATCGAAATTAACAAGTTAAGAAGCAATCTCAAAATAAAAGTAAATGAAATACGAGACTTGGAAATGGACCCACCTGTTGCAGGCTTAATGTTACAGCCTATGTCTCATAAAGAAATGTCTGCAATAAAACAAATCTATGGTGAAAACAGTTAAAATTATACAAGTTCTTTGTCGATGTAAAAACTCTTCTAATTAGAAATTTTGCTTCTAATCTAATGATAAGTCAGATTCGTATTATACGTACAGGTACAGTATTCTCGTGTTAGCCTATCAAGATAGCTTAAACAGGCGAAGACTCGTAAAGCCTCGTAGGTACAGACCTGAACATTTCGGCGAACATTGCGCCGCGCATTTCACCGAACGGCGAAGGGAACAATAGTTTTAAATGCACGCGGCATTCGTGGCCCCGTCAAAACTGTTGTTCCCTTCGCCGTTCGGCGCAATGCGCAGCACGATGCGCGGCGAAGTGTTCAGGTCTGTACGAAGCATAATGTTAACAAGGGAATACTGCGTATACTGTATATTGAATATTGTCACGAGTCATCGGACAATATGACTCGCCAAATATAAAATATAAATTACGGCATTCAATTTTATTGTTACCCGTTTATTGTTTTATAAACTGTAATTATTAGTATATACTTTTGTTTTCATTTCAAATTAAACGTTAAAACGCTTCACAGTGGCGTTTCACTGCGTCAATATACCACGAACGTAAAAATGTATATTCCAAGTCTGGAGTAGGTTTTAATTCGTCAACTTTGATGGTATTTCTTTCTGGGTGGTATGTGAATTTATAAATGCATTCGCCGTAATTACGAACAACAGTTGCCTTTATACGTTCCAGAAATGCGGTGAGAAAACTTGAACACGTTTCAAAATCCCAACAATTCTGTAATGGCAACGAAATTTTATTATTTTTAAGTACACATTCGGTTGAAGTCGAATAGACAATTTAATCACCTTAAAACCCTCTGCCAATTGAACCAGTTTATATTCGCGTATCTTTGCGACAATACCATTATTGTCTCTACAGCCGCATATGATTCTTGGTATACCCACCAAATAACTTTGGAGCCACCATTTCAGTATTGTGTTGGCTCTGTTATATTTTATAAAACCGTGGCGAGTAATAACTCTCGTATTTATAGTTTTTAATTCTATAAGCTCAATGTCTTTTCCTATTGACGTATCTGTTATCCGATGGGACGAACGTATACCGTCTATTTCAGCACCGTATAGGAAAACTGTTTCACCAAACATAGATTTAAACATACAGCATAGTTCTCCGTTTAGAGGAATAGATAAGTCTGGTTTCTCTCTCTCGAAAGGTGAATCTAATGAAACGCACAGCAACAAATTGTCAATTTTGTTTTGCCACAAGTAAACAATTGAATAAAAAATGTTGTTTTGTTTTTTGTTTACGCACCTGCTAACATGTATTGTTCAAATTTACGACCCCAAGAGCTACATTTCTTTTGGTACCTAGTTTCTCTGGATACTCGTAGCTTTTTTGCATCAGAATCGAAACCACATAAATATATTGTACCTTTAAATTTTGATGCGCACACGATCCATCCTTCCTTATCGTACGGTGTGGAAAACAAAGTTGTTAATAAGCCGCGATAGCAAACAATCTCTGGTTCTAACCTAACAACATATATTTATTTATAAATAACTACGAATAAAAATTTCTCGATTAGTTGAATAATCTTTTTCGCGAATCTAGTTCATTTCGACAAAGTAGCGAACCATCTCTCGGTTACATTATCCGAATGTTGCACTTTAAGCTGATCAAAATTTTCTGACATCCATCGTAACAAAAAATCCAATTTTTCATTTTCGTGTTCCGAGTCTGAGTTTGTTGTGGTTGGTGGATTGTCATCGAGGTTAAAGTAAACGTTTTTAGGTAACTTCAGTTCCTTGTAATATTTTAGTTGCGATAAATCACTGCAGTAATCTCTGTCACCCAGGTCACCCTTGATACTGAAACTACCAACGATTTGCGGCTTAGTTAATTGATCCGCGGGTCCCTTCAAATTATTAACATCGAAAAACATTATTTTAGTAAATAAGCACTGAAAAAATCTTTATTCTGATATTTTATTCCGTGATTCATAGTAATTCGTAATGATTCGCAGGGAGTTGCTGACAATGAGTTGCAGTGAGGTCGGGAGAACGAGGTGGAGGTGGAGGTACTTACTTTCCAGTACTTATACATACATACATACATATATATACAGAAGAGTATATACAAAGCAAAGATTGATACAAAGTACTTACAACATAAATATCAGTCTGTAAATATATATATATAAATAGGAACGATTCGCAAAGACAAGGAACATGTAAACGAGCCGAAACAGTCGATAAAATAGGGAACATAGAGGAGCAGCGGATTCGAAAGTGGCGCTATCGTTGGAAAATGATTGGTTCGTAATGTAATCGTGGTTCTATGTTGTAGGTTGTAGTCTACGTCTCGTATAGATCGTCATCGCCCGTGGCCCGTGTGCGTGCGTGTGACAGTTGATCCGAGAGCGGGGTCGACCGACCGATCACCCGCTCAAGATTCTCAAGATTTTCAAGATTTTGCGATACCGATTACCGCGGGATGGGTGATTCCTTGGACGGCTCCGGGGAACCATCCCCGGAGTCTCAAATCGTTATAGTGGTAGGATATTGGGACTTTGCTAGTTATTTAAAGAAAGTAATAATGGTCTTACTACCCGACGAAGATGTGCTACCACCCGCGTTCAATTCTGCTTTCGAAGACAAGAATAACCAAGAGTGTATTAGAAAATTCTTGAGCGATTCTCAGGTGTGGGCGCTTTACATACAAAGAAGTTCCATCAAAGGTAAGCGTAATACGCGATACGCGATACATACATGGATAAATCGTTAACCGCCTCGCCGTTGGAAATTTTGCACTCTGCCCTCTCGCGATATCCTCCATTGCGGTCTTTCGATACAACGGTACATCAAACCGCGACAACGGAAACGTATACTGAAAACTAATGTGCTACTTGTCACTTGCCCGATTCATTTACATCTACCTTCTATATGACTCATCCTTTAATATAGCCGATACATCCAACGATCGCATCGCATCCTTTTCTTTTTCGAATCTATTCTCCTTCTCTATATATAAGTACATACATCGCGATGCAACTTATGAAAATGTGCCGGTGCGAAATCTTACGCATCGTTACGATTATGGTTTCACTTTCGCATTTCTTCCTTGCGACAAAATATTTCACAGAAAAATTATTAGAAAGAAATCCAAACGCGTCACGCATGTCGATTTGCATCGATTGGAAGTATATTTTATATCTGCCGCAGATAATAGACAATTGATAATAGTTTTTAAAGAGGATATTTACTGTTGCATGATTTGCGTAACAACGATATGTAGTTAAATTATTTTTATTCATACTTATTTAGTAACTTGTACTTATTTGCACGGGATATCATATTTTATTCGATCTGTTATTCTTTTAGAAGAAGACAGCAATGAAGGCGACGAGGAGAAAGAGAATTCTGTTTTGTATATATCGAACGAGATACATTTCACTAACACTAAAATGGCCTCTTTAGTTTTAACAAAACGGGGAACGATAGTCGAAGCTGACAAGTCCATTCATTCTCAACTACGTTTAGTTACCTTTTCGGATGGGCCACCTTACGAAACATTACACGCTATAAGTAAAACTATTGCTCCGTATTTTAAAAGTTATGTAAAAGAGACCGGTCGTGCCGATAGAGACGGAGATAAAATGGCACCGACAGTTGAAAAGAAAATAGCAGAATTGGAGACAGGATTGTTGCATTTACAACAAAATATAGATATTCCAGAAATTTCTTTACAAATTCATCCAGTTGTGGCGCAAGTAATTAAACAGTGCATCGAAGAAAATCGTAAGCCAAAAGTAGCAGATTTTGGTGATAAAGTTGAAGATTCTACATTTTTGAACCAACTGCAAAACGGCGTTAATAGATGGATAAAAGAAATCCAAAAGGTAAATATCGGTAGTTCAATATGTCTTGCACTACATGCTAGCATACGCTGTATCGTCAATCTTTTGGTTCTAGGTTACTAAACTGAATCGTGACCCAGAATCGGGCACCGCTCTTCAGGAGATTTCTTTTTGGTTGAATTTGGAAAGAGCATTACATCGAATACAGGAGAAACGAGAAAGCATAGAAATTTCCTTAACATTGGATATACTGAAGCATGGAAAAAGATTTCACGCAACCGTTAGTTTCGACACGGACACTGGCCTGCAACAAGCGTTGGCTACCGTCAACGATTATAATCCTTTAATGAAAGATTTTCCTATCAACGATCTATTGTCCGCCACTGAACTCGAAAGAATAGAAACCAGCGTTCAGCAAACCTTTATTCACTTTCGAAAAATTCGAAGCACAAAATATCCTATTCAAAGAGCATTGAGATTGATGGAAGCCATCTCGAGGGATCTAGGACAGCAGCTTCTGAAAGTATTGGGTACAAGGAGATTGATGCACATTCCATTCGACGAGTTCGAAAAAGTTATGGGGCAATGTTTCGAAGTGTTCAACACGTGGGACGAGGAGTATGAAAAGTTGACTGGATTGTTGAGAGATCTTGTCAAAAAGAAACGCGATGAACATATAAAAATGTTATGGAGGGTTTCACCGACTCACAAAAAGTTGGAAAACAGAATGGATCATATGCGTCATTTCCGTCTGCAACACGAACAGCTCAGGACAGTGATTGTTCGCGTGCTTAGACCTACTGTCCAGAGTAACAACAACACAATGGAAACTCCCGATACCGACAACGTAAAAGTCGAATATGCTTTCGATGCCGCGGATGCGAACGCGATTAGCGAAGTCAATCTAGCATACGAAAATGTGAAAGAAATCGACTGTCTCGATATCAGCAAAGAGGGTCACGAATCTTGGAAAGCTGCTGTTGATAGATACGAGGAACGCATAGAAAGGGTCGAGGCAAGGATAACAGCACATCTGAGGGATCAGTTGGGCGCCGCGAAGAATGCGAACGAGATGTTTCGAATTTTTTCACGTTTCAATGCGCTTTTCGTGAGACCGCACATACGCGGTGCTATCAGAGAATATCAAACGCAACTGATACAAAGAGTGAAAGATGATATCGAAGCATTACACGAAAAGTTCAAGGTATAACGAAACCACCACGATACGGAATACTTATTAGAAGTAGAATAAACAACACTTTTTATACTACTTTTAGATTGTTGTTGTTGGCATTATTATTATTATTATTATTATTATTATTATTATTATTATTATTATTATTATTATTATGATTATTATTATTGTTTTACTACTATAATTATTAGGTTCAATACGCACAAAGCAAATGCTGTAAAATGAGTACAGTCAGAGATCTACCTCCCGTCGCAGGCTCCATTATTTGGGTGAAGCAAATAGATTATCAGCTTACGATGTACTTGAAACGGGTCGAAGACGTATTAGGTACGTATTTGTATTTGCATGAAACTCGTGTTCGTATATCTTTGGAAATTTTCTAATGATTTTCGTTTTTCGTTGTCTCTTGTTTCTTTTTGTAGGAAAAGGATGGGAGAGTCATATTGAAGGACAAAAATTGAAAGCGGATGGGGACAGTTTTCGTATGAAATTGTCGACCAGGGAAATTTTCAATGATTGGGCACGAAAAGTGCAACAGAGAAGTCTGGGTGTTACCGGAAGAATTTTCGCGATAGAAAATGTACGATCGCGCACGGGTCGTGGGAACGTATTGAAGCTGAAAGTCAATTTTCTCCCTGAGATTATCACGTTATCCAAGGAAGTAAGAAATCTGCGAAATCTTGGTTTTCGCGTACCTTTGCCCATCGTGAACAAAGCGCACCAAGCTAATCAGTTGTACCCGTTCGCGATCAGCCTGATCGACAGCATCAGAACTTACGAGAGAACGCTTGAAAAGGTAATGTGTCATGTTCGGTCTGTGCATTCGTATATTCGGTAAAATGGTTCTAAACGGAAAATTCGTGTAAACTTCGAGAGTCTGTCGTTCCGTAGAAACTAATTTCTTATATTTTTCAATGTTTCTGCATCAGGATTCTGTTTACTATTGACTTCTTCGATTATAAAAGTCATTCAACGCCTTGAAACTATCGAATCTAACTAAATAGAAAATATTAGGGATTATTAGTGCCAGTTTAAGGGTATATATTGTTATAGTTATATCGATATTTCTAATTTCTTGGATCTCCAACATGTTTAGCTTACCAATCGGAGTTCCCACTGCCCCGCACTGAAGGTAGTCATGTATGATGCTTTCAGGAATTATGCATCTTGCCTACTTATGCGAATTAATGTAATGCCTGCTTAGCTCTCGTAGAACAACTTCTGTACTGCAACATGATTTTGTTTTAGTACAATGAATAACCGGGAGAAACTAACTTAAATTTTTGTCGAAGAATTAGTAGCTAATAACTTGCGGTTACCGGGGAAAAATGGAAGAATTAAAACAAAACGATATTATCGATTTTATTATCATTTATGTTTTCATTTTTTGGTTTGGTTTTCAAACGAGATCCGGTGTTTTTCAAAGCTTACAGATTTCTAATTTGACGATAGCTCGTCCATCCCTAAACACTTGTCAAGTCCCTGCCTAAAATATCATTTTCCGCTCCAGGTCGAATTTAGTTACGATTCTTCAGTTGCGAATAGTTTGAAAAGTTAGATCATCCGCATATTCTCTGAGAGTTGCTTGTAATCGATATGGTGAGATCTTGTATTTCTCTGTTTCTGTAATGTAACGAATCGACTCGACGTATTTCAAGTTTTTTTGAAGGATTTGCTATGAACACGTGAAACTTTTGTTTGCATCTTTTGTATGTACATCATTGAATGGTAAATTGTAATTTATGTTGTACAAACAGTATTGGTATTCTTACTGCCGTCAGTGTAATTTCGAAGCGATCGTGTCCGATAACGCATTTTTCATATTTCTATTTAGATCGAGGATAAGGCCAGCATCGTACCGCTGGTTGCTGGAATGCGCAACTATGTATTATCGCTTTTTTGCGAGGTAAGATTTTATTAGTTGGGAAACTTGGATTGATCATGTTGGATCGATCAGCAGCGTCTCAGCTGCATCTCAACTGTATCTAATTGAACCACATTTGCTGTTTCGTATCCAGGGAATCGGCCTGATTTGGGAAAGTTACAAATTAGATCCGTACGTGCAACGTTTGTCCGATGCCGTCGTTTCGTTCCAAGAGAAAGTGGAGGACCTTGTGGTGGTCGAAGAGCAACTGGACGTCGACGTTCGTTCCCTCGAAACCTGTCCGTATTCGGCGAACACGTTCGCCGATATACTCTCAAAGATCCAGAAAGCCGTGGACGAGCTGTCCCTGAAAAATTATTCAAACTTGAACATCTGGGTGTCCAGGCTAGACGAGGAGGTAGAGAAGAACTTGGCAGCCCGATTGGAGGCTGGTATCAAAGCGTGGACCGACGCGCTCACCGGTCAGAAGAAGGAAGTGGACTTGAGCATGGATACGGACGCTCCGTCTCAACCTACTCACAAACCCGGTGGCGATCCAAAAATTCAGAATCAGATTCACGAGGTCCGCATAACAAATCAAACGATGTATCTGTATCCGAGCATCGAGGACGCGAGGTTCCAGATAATGCAGCAACTGTTCGCCTGGCAAGCCATAGTCACGTCTCAAGTTCGTCTTCAGAGTTCGAGGTACCAAGTTGGTTTGGAAAAACCCGAGTCGGCTACTTACCGGAATCTACTTACGAAATTGCCCTCTGGAAAGCAACCGTTGGAAGCGGCTTACGAAGCTGTCGAGTCCAAGATGAAGGACGTGGCCGATTACGTGGATCAGTGGTTGCGCTATCAGGCGCTCTGGGACCTGCAGCCGGACAACTTGTACGGTAAACTCGGAGAGAATATCAACTTGTGGATGAAATGTCTGAACGACATCAAGAAAACCAGGACCACGTTCGATACGTCGGACACCAGACGCGAGTTTGGCCCTGTGATCATCGATTACGCGAAGGTGCAGAGCAAAGTGTCGTTAAAATACGATTCGTGGCACAAGGAGACGCTCGGCAAGTTCGGAACTCTCCTCGGCAACGAGATGGCGAGCTTCCACTCGCAGGTATCGAAATCGAGAAGCGGTCTGGAGCAGCAGTCGATCGAAGCCGCCAGCACGTCCGACGCGGTCGGACTGATCACGTACGTCCAGTCTCTGAAACGTAAGATGAAAGCTTGGGAGAAACAGGTCGACGTGTATCGCGAGGGTCAGAGGATACTAGAGCGGCAAAGGTTCCAGTTCCCATCCTCTTGGCTACACGTCGACAACATCGAGGGCGAATGGGGGGCATTCAACGAGATACTCAAGAGGAAAGACACCAGCATACAAACGCAGGTGGCATCGCTGCAGATGAAGATCGTCGCCGAGGACAAGGCCGTTGAAATAAGAACCACCGATTTCTTGACCGACTGGGAAAGAGGGAAGCCGGTCGAAGGTCACTTGCGGCCAGACGACGCGCTTCAACAGCTGCAGCTGTTCGAGAGCAAGTTCGCCCGGTTAAAAGAGGAGAGAGACAACGTGGCGAAGGCCAAGGAAGCTCTGGAGCTACAAGAACCCGGAGGCGTTTCCACCAGCGAGGACAGGATGCAAGTCGTCTTCGAAGAGCTTCAAGACTTGAGGGGCGTCTGGTCGGAATTGTCCAAGATATGGGCTCAGATCGACGAAACCAGAGAGAAACCGTGGCTCTCCGTGCAACCGAGAAAGTTGCGGCAACAGCTGGACACGATGATGGCGCAACTGAAAGAGCTGCCGGCCAGGCTCAGGCAGTATTCGTCCTACGAGTACGTGAAGAAGATGCTGCAGAGTTACACGAAGGTCAACATGCTGATCGTCGAGTTGAAATCGGACGCGCTCAAAGAGAGACACTGGAAACAGCTAACGAAACAGCTCCGGGTCAACTGGGTGTTGAGCGAGCTCACCCTCGGCCAAGTTTGGGACGTGAATCTCCAGAAAAACGAAAGCATAGTCAAAGACATTATCCTTGTCGCGCAGGGAGAAATGGCGCTCGAAGAGTTCTTGAAGCAAGTTCGCGAGTCCTGGCAAACCTACGAATTGGACTTGATCAATTATCAGAACAAATGCAAGTTGATACGCGGCTGGGACGATCTTTTCAACAAGGTCAAAGAGCACATCAACTCTGTCGCTGCGATGAAGCTGTCGCCGTACTACAAAGTGTTCGAGGAAGAAGCGTTGACCTGGGAAGAGAAATTGAACAGAATCAACGCGTTGTTCGACGTCTGGATAGACGTGCAAAGACGCTGGGTTTACCTGGAAGGCATCTTCTCGGGCAGCGCCGACATCAAAACACTGCTGCCGGTCGAAACTTCGCGGTTCCACAGCATCAGTTCCGAGTTTCTCGGCTTGATGAAGAAGGTATCGAAATCCCCGATGGTCATGGATGTTCTGAACATTCCTGGCGTGCAAAGGGCTCTCGAGCGTCTGGCCGATCTACTCGGAAAGATTCAGAAAGCTTTGGGCGAGTACCTCGAGAGGGAACGCACCTCGTTCCCCCGATTCTACTTTGTCGGTGACGAGGATCTCCTCGAGATCATCGGCAACAGCAAGAACATAGCGAGACTGCAGAAGCACTTCAAAAAGATGTTTGCCGGTGTGGCGGCTATTCTACTAAACGAAGACAACACCGTGATCACCGGCATAGCCTCGAGGGAAGGGGAGGAGGTGCTTTTCCAAAGTCCAGTGTCCACCGTCGACCACCCTAAGATCAACGAATGGTTGACCCTCGTCGAGAAAGAGATGAGGGTCACGCTGGCGTCTAGTCTCGCGCGGGCGGTCCAAGATATCAAACAGTTCAAAGATGGCAACATGAATTCGCAAGCGTTCATGACCTGGTGCGACAACTACCAGGCGCAAATTATAGTCTTGGCCGCGCAAATCTTATGGTCGGAGGATGTCGAGGCGGCACTGCACGAAGCGCAATCCGATCCGACCAAAGATCCTTTGGAAAGAGTATTGATACAAGTCGAGGGTACCCTGAACGTGTTGGCGGACTCGGTCTTGCAAGAGCAGCCTCCTCTCAGGCGGAAGAAGCTCGAACACTTGATCAACGAGTTTGTGCACAAACGGACTGTAACCAGGAGGTTAATTGCGAACAAGGTCTCCAATCCGAAAGCGTTCGAGTGGCTCTGCGAGATGAGATTCTACTTCGACCCCAGGCAGACAGAGGTGTTGCAACAGCTCACTATACACATGGCGAACGCGAAATTCTTCTACGGCTTCGAGTACTTGGGAGTACAGGATAGATTGGTACAAACTCCTCTGACAGACAGATGCTACTTGACCATGACTCAGGCTTTGGAAGCACGGCTCGGAGGGTCTCCGTTTGGACCGGCTGGAACAGGCAAAACCGAGTCGGTCAAGGCTCTGGGCCATCAGCTGGGAAGATTCGTGCTGGTCTTCAACTGCGACGAGACTTTCGATTTTCAGGTAACATCATCTCCAACCCATAAAGACCCTAACCCAGACTGCTTCGAGGCAGAAAGAAAGAGCCCCCTTGCCACTGCAAAGATTTATCTAGAAATTTCTTCTTGCCTACAGCAGCAGTGACTTTGCAGAGTTAACTTCCTCCTTCTGTTTTCCTATGTGTTGTGTACGCGTTCCTTGACTTTTTTTTCCCCATTCCAGGCCATGGGTCGCATCTTTGTCGGTCTCTGCCAAGTCGGTGCATGGGGTTGCTTCGACGAGTTCAATCGTCTAGAGGAGCGTATGCTCTCAGCTGTCTCTCAACAAGTGCAAACCATTCAGGAAGCATTGAAGAGTCAAATGGAAGGAAAGAAAGAAGGAACCCTTTGCGTGGAGCTGGTCGGCAAACAGGTGAAAGTATCAACGGACATGGCGATCTTCATCACAATGAATCCCGGCTATGCCGGACGATCGAATCTTCCCGACAATCTGAAGAAACTATTCAGATCTTTGGCCATGACTACTCCGGACAGACAGTTGATCGCCGAAGTGATGCTTTTCAGTCAAGGGTTCAGATCGGCTGAAAAATTAGCATGCAAGATTGTGCCATTCTTCAAGTAAGCCAATCTTTATGAATGAAAAATCGTAAATTACGTTAAAATATTATCGATAATCATTGTTATGTTCTTCTTCTTGTTTTCTTCTTGTTGTGCCTTTCGTAATTTTCTACCTACTAAAATATTATGTTCTAAATAGACTGTGCGACGAACAACTTTCGGATCAGTCTCACTACGATTTCGGTCTTCGAGCGTTAAAGTCGGTGCTGATCTCCGCCGGTAACGTGAAACGCGATCGTATACAGAAGATCAAGGAAGGCATGCAGAACCGTGGCGAAACAAACATCGACGAGGCATCGATCGCTGAAAATCTACCGGAGCAAGAAATTCTTATTCAGTCAGTTTGCGAGACAATGGTACCAAAGCTGGTCGCCGAAGATATTCCTCTGTTGTTCAGCTTATTGAACGACGTATTCCCAAACGTGAATTACACTCGGGCCGAGATGAAAGGTAATCATCGTATAGTGTGCGCTTCGTATGTTTTTTAAATCTCTTCCAATTTGAATCCACGTTTTTTTCACGAGTCAAACCCACGATTTCAGGATTGAAAGATCAAATCAGGAAAGTTTGCATGGAGGAGTATCTTGTTTGCGGCGAAGGCGACGAACAAGGTGGCGCATGGCAGGAGAAGGTAATTGTCGTTGCTCTCGACACAGTTTTCTATCAGTTTACAATAATCATTGTACCAGCATCAAATTCGCCCTCCATCAAATCGGATAAAATTGCACGAAATCAATCGCGGTAGAAGCGAAAAAAGCGAAAGTAATTTTGTGACAATTGTATTTTCGTTCCTACACCACCACCACTACCATCACCCCTTCCCTTGTTCGATTTTTTCTCTTTTTTTGTCTTTTTGTTTGGTACAAAATTATAATATACGACACGTGGAGGATGTGTTCTTAATGAATAAACTATATTTATTGTACGCACTCTCACTCTCAGGAAGTAGTCGGTGGGACCTGGCTAGGAAAGGTGAGGAAAAAAGAAAACTGTGATTAGGTGATTAGGTGTCGCATACATACATACATATGTACGTGTATCCAGTCTCGTAAATTCACACGATTTTCATTGTTGCTTGCGCGTCCTTGTTACGGCATTCCCCGCGATAGTATTCTAACGATAGTTTCGTTTAGGTGCTCCAACTATATCAAATCTGCAACCTAAATCACGGGCTGATGATGGTCGGACCCAGCGGTTCCGGTAAAACGATGGCGTGGAAGGTACTCTTGAAAGCTTTGGAACGATTCGAAGGGGTGGAAGGTGTCGCGCATGTGATCGATCCCAAGGCGATCAGCAAAGAAACGTTATACGGCGTATTGGATCCGAATACACGCGAATGGACCGACGGTTTGTTTACGCATATTCTCCGAAAAATTATCGACAACGTCAGAGGAGAGATAAACAAACGACAATGGATTATATTCGACGGCGACGTCGATCCGGAATGGGTTGAAAACTTGAACTCCGTGCTGGACGACAATAAACTGCTCACCCTGCCAAACGGCGAGCGACTCAGTTTGCCTCCAAACGTGAGGGTCATGTTCGAGGTACAAGATTTGAAGTACGCAACGTTGGCCACCGTGTCTCGTTGCGGTATGGTTTGGTTCTCCGAAGACGTGCTCTCCACAGAAATGATATTCGAGAACTACATGCTGCGGCTAAGAAACATTCCGCTTGAAGACGGCGAAGAGGACAACCTGAACAAGAAGGCGACAGACAAAGAGGACGCCGTGTCTCCGGCACTCTCTGTGCAGAGGGAAGTTGCCAGCATCTTACAGAGCTACTTTGCTCCGGATGGCATGGTCGTCAGATGCTTGGAGTATGCCATGAAGCAAGAGCACATAATGGATTTCACGCGTCTGCGAGCGTTGAGCTCTCTGTTTTCCATGTTGAATCAATCGGTGCGTAACGTTCTCCAATACAATCACGCGCACACAGATTTTCCATTGCCGAGCGAACAACTGGAGCGTTACATGCCAAAATGTTTGATATACGCTTTACTCTGGAGTTTCGCTGGAGATGCCAAGCTCAAAGTACGATCTGACTCGGGAGACTTTGTTCGGTCTATTACGACCGTACCTCTACCGTCGCAGAACAACATCCCGATCATAGACTTTGAAGTAAGTATTCACGGCGAATGGTTGCCATGGAGCAACAAGGTTCCCCAGATCGAAGTCGAGACGCACAAAGTCGCCAGTCCGGACATCGTTGTGCCGACTCTGGATACAGTCAGGCACGAGAGTCTGCTGTACACGTGGTTAGCAGAACACAAACCAATCGGTAATACGTCAACCCAGCGAATATATTTACACACACACACTCTCTCTCTCTCTCTCTCTCTCTCTCTCTCTCTCTCTCTCTCTCTCTCTCTCTCTCTCTCTCTCTCTCTCTCTCTCTCTCTCTCTCTCTCTCTCTCTCTCTCTCTCTCTCTCTCTCTCTTATATAACAGTTACGCTAATATTACTTTGCATACGCCAAAGTATCTAAACCAGAGACAGATTATACATGTGTATATTTTCGTTTTTAGTGCTTTGCGGACCACCGGGTTCCGGTAAAACGATGACTCTTTTCTCTGCGTTGCGAGCACTACCGGATATGGAAGTTGTTGGACTAAACTTTTCGTCGGCCACTACTCCAGAACTGCTACTGAAGACGTTCGATCATTATTGCGAGTATCGAAAGACTCCAAACGGCGTGATCCTTTCTCCAGTACAACTAGGAAAATGGCTGGTCCTGTTCTGCGACGAAATCAATCTACCCGATATGGATAATTACGGGACGCAGCGCGTAATCTCGTTCCTGAGACAACTTGTGGAGCACAGAGGCTTTTATCGAACCAGCGATCAGGCTTGGGTCACTTTGGAAAGAATTCAATTTGTCGGTGCTTGCAATCCTCCCACAGATCCGGGCAGAAAACCTCTCAGTCACCGATTCCTGCGACACGTTCCGGTGATTTACGTCGACTATCCTGGCGAGACTTCTTTGAAACAGATCTATGGCACATTCACGCGTGCCATGCTTCGGTAAGGACAATTCTTCCCAACTCTTGACTCGACTCGACTCGATGCTAACGAAAAAAAAAGAGGTAAGGTTCCGACCTAAAATTAACGCTTAATTAACATTTCAGTCTAACGCCTTCGCTGCGGGGCTACGCGGAGCCTTTGACGAACGCGATGGTAGAATTCTATCTAGCTTCGCAAGAAAGATTTACTCAAGACATGCAACCGCATTACGTTTATTCTCCACGCGAAATGACCAGATGGGTGCGCGGAATTTGCGAAGCTATCAGACCTCTCGACAACCTATCGGTTGAAGGTCTGGTACGATTGTGGGCTCACGAGGCTCTTCGCCTGTTTCAAGACAGGCTGGTGGAAGATTCCGAAAGAGCTTGGACGAACAAAAACATAGATACCGTCGCCATGAAACACTTTATGAGCGTCGATCGAGAGAAAGCGTTGGCCAGACCCATCTTATACAGTAACTGGTTGTCGAAGGATTACGTGCCGGTTAATCGGCAAGAGCTACGCGACTATGTCAGGGCAAGACTAAAAGTCTTTTACGAAGAGGAATTGGACGTGCCATTGGTACTGTTCGACGAAGTTCTGGAACACGTTCTACGGATCGACAGAATCTTCCGACAGCCTCAGGGACATTTACTGCTGATTGGTGTCTCTGGCGCTGGTAAGACGACTCTGTCTAGATTTGTTGCGTGGATGAACGGTTTGTCGATATTCCAAATCAAGGTATGGGCTAAAAGCTCGAACAATCTATTCCAAGTTAACGCGTTCGGTAAAACGTTTCGAATCGACTGAATATGAATGCTAGCTTCGTTCCGACAGGTGCACAACAAGTACACCGGCGAAGACTTTGACGAGGATTTGCGTCAGGTGTTGAGACGTTCTGGTTGCAAAGATGAGAAAATAGCGTTCATACTGGACGAGTCGAACGTGTTGGATTCCGGATTTCTCGAGCGTATGAACACGTTGCTGGCGAACGGCGAGGTGCCTGGGCTGTTCGAAGGTGATGAGTATACAACGCTGATGACGCAGTGCAAAGAAGGAGCACAGCGCGAAGGATTAATGTTGGATTCGAACGAGGAGCTGTACAAGTGGTTCACCGGTCAAGTGATGAAGAACTTGCACGTAGTTTTCACGATGAATCCGAGCACGGATGGATTAAAAGACCGGGCCGCGACATCCCCCGCCCTCTTCAACAGATGCGTGTTGAACTGGTTCGGCGATTGGTCCGACAACGCGCTCTTCCAAGTAGGCAAAGAGTTTACCAGTCGCGTTGACTTGGAGAGGCCTGTGTGGAAATGCCCCGACTTCTTCCCGTCCGTCTGCTCGCTGATACCGGCCCAACCGTCGCACAGAGATGCCGTGATCAACGCCTGCGTCTACGTGCATCAAACCTTGCACAAAGCTAACGCGAGACTCGCTAAACGGGGCAGCAGGACCATGGCGATTACGCCGCGTCATTACCTCGACTTTATTAACCATTTCGTGAAATTGTATCAGGAGAAGAGGAGCGATCTGGAGGAGCAACAGTTGCATCTAAACGTTGGTCTAAGTAAAATCGCAGAGACCGTGGAACAAGTCGAAGAGATGCAGAAGAGCTTGGCTATCAAGTCTCAGGTAAAATCTTGATTCCCGTGAACTTTCAATCATACTCATTCTTCTCATGGTGGTTTGTTCGTTTGTTCGTCCGTTGTAGGAGTTACACGCCAAGAATGAAGCCGCCAACGCGAAATTGAAACAAATGATCATGGATCAGCAAGAGGCAGAGATGAAGAAGCTACAGAGTCAGGAGATTCAACAACAATTGGCGGTACAAACGGTCGCCATTAATCAAAAGACAGACGACGTGATGGCCGACCTAGCGCAAGTCGAGCCGGCTGTTATCGACGCACAAAACGGTAGGTAAAGCGTGTTAACGCTGTGTCCATGTGTTTTATTCTTTTCTTTTATGGTTCTACGCGTTGACGACCATCGCAGAAAGTCGCAGTGTCGAACACATTTCTGCGATCGTTGTCCGTTCGTTACATTCTAAATATATACAATACATATATACGATATATCACACGTACGAGTACATACATTGAGACCAATGAGTGTAGCTGTCAAGGGGATTAAGCGGCAGTATCTAGTCGAAATTCGCTCGATGGCAAATCCGCCCAGCATCGTAAAGCTGGCTTTAGAATCTATATGCCTGTTGCTCGAAGAAAATGCGACCGATTGGAAACAGATTCGCGCCGTCATTATGAAGGATAGTTTCATACCGACCATCGTCAACTTTAACACAGAGGCCATCACGTAAGGAAACAATTATCTAGGATCTGCTGAATGTCCGATACTCGGAATTATATGGGAACTTACCGAGGCAGAAACGAGTTCAATAACCGCTTCGCATACATGTTCTATCTTTTGCCTGTGTAAAAACGTAAAACAACCTACACGTTTATGAGCGTATATGTATGTGAGGTCTCTTATAACAGCGAAAACCATTTAAATCGGCACTTTTGCTATAAATATCTGTACAATATTATTTTGTAAATAACTTTCTAGGTCCTCGGCATACACCGATGAGCAGCTCCCGACGAAGCTTGTCTCTTGTAACTTGTAACTTGTAACTTAACTTTAATTGCACAATGCCCGCACACGTTATTTCCCACTGTAAATCACATCTAAACAATTCGTTTCGTTTTTCCGTATAGCGGTGAAATCGATAAAGAAACAACATTTAGTCGAAGTTCGGTCCATGGCGAATCCGCCGGCTATCGTGAAGGTCGCGCTGGAATCTATCTGCTTGTTGCTCGGTGAAAATGCCAGTGACTGGAAATCTATCCGCGCTGTCATCATGAGGGACAATTTTATCAATACTATCGTCTCTAATTTCAGTACAGAGGATATTACGTAAGCATGCATTCCATGTTCATCTATTTCCTTGACGAACGATCGAATTCCTTGACTTTGATCGGAAAGGATTCACGATTCATGTTTCCCGAATGCTCGGTTCAATCGATATGAAAATTCTACAGTACATGCACGCCGCGAGCTAACTCATATATCACTAATACTTGTTCGTACATGAATGTGCTTGCAAACTAATTTGATCTCTGTGCTTGCCGATTTCAAATCTAGATACCTAAAGACCTACGAAACAAAAATTCATGCGGACGAATTCACAAAGCACAACAATTACTACTCGAAGCATGATGCAAATGAGAAACGTTACCATCCTGTTACTAACCCGAAAGTTACGTGTTCGTAATACCATAGCAATTAAAATGCGACAGAAATTTCGGGGTTTTCGTTCGTTAACCAAGCGTACTTATAATTTCGTAATAAGCTATTTTGATAAGGATAATCCAAGGGCTGTGCTCTCATCCATATTTTTGTATAGGGACGAGGTGAGAGAAAAGATGAAGAGTCGCTACTTGAGTAATCCTGACTATAACTTTGAAAAAGTGAACCGAGCCAGTCTGGCTTGCGGACCCCTCGTCAAATGGGCTACCGCGCAGGTAATGCGTCGCAGAGTTTCGACTATTTATTTTCAATTTCATTTACAACATTAGTTCTGTTTATTTACAATTTACAGATATTAGATTACCTATACAAATACCAATTTTAACTCGACGCAATTTCAGATTGAATACGCGGACATGTTGAAGCGCGTCGAGCCACTCAGAGACGAACTCTATTCTCTGGAGAGACAGGCCGAGACTAACAAACAAAAGGGCGAAGAAGTAAAAAATTTGATCGCTCAAATGGAGCAAAGTATAGCCTCGTACAAAGAGGAATATGCTCAGTTGATTTCTCAAGCTCAGGCTATTAAAGCCGATTTGGAAAGTGTACAAGCAAAGGTGGACCGTTCTATAGCATTACTGAAGTCGTTGGTGATCGAAAGGGAACGTTGGGAGGCGACCAGCGAGACCTTCAAGAGCCAGATGTCCACCATTATCGGAGACGTTCTATTGTCGTCCGCTTTTCTGGCCTATGCTGGATATTTCGATCAGCACGTAAGCATCGATAACGCAATGATGATGATGATAATAATAATAATAATAATAATGTTGATGATAATGATAATGATAGTGATAATAGCGGGCGGTTCGAATGTTAGTCGTTCGAAAAGGGAGACAGGATTCAAGATACGCGCACTCACGATTTGTTCCGTTCCATTTTCAGTACCGACAAAATCTATTCAGCACTTGGTGTCAGCATTTGCAGCTAGCCAATCTACAATTCCGACCGGACATCGCGAGAACGGAATATCTATCGAACCCCGACGAGCGGCTCAGATGGCAAGCAAACGCTCTGCCGACGGACGATCTTTGCACCGAGAATGCCATCATGCTGAAGCGATTCAATAGGTACCCGTTGATCATAGACCCGTCCGGACAGGCGACCGAGTTTATAATGAACGAATTCAAGGATCGAAAAATTACGAAAACGAGCTTTTTGGACGACTCGTTCAGAAAGAATCTTGAGAGTGCGTTGCGCTTCGGTAATCCTCTGTTGGTGCAAGACGTTGAAAACTATGATCCTATATTGAATCCCGTTCTAAACAGAGAACTGAGGAGAACAGGTGGACGCGTGTTGATTACCCTCGGCGACCAGGACATCGATCTCTCGCCGTCGTTCGTCATCTTTTTGTCGACGAGAGATCCAACCGTCGAATTCCCACCGGATATTTGTTCGCGCGTCACCTTCGTCAACTTCACCGTAACTAGAAGCTCACTGCAGAGTCAGTGTTTGAACCAGGTACTCAAGGCCGAACGACCAGACATTGACGAGAAGAGATCGGACCTGCTGAAATTGCAGGGCGAGTTCCATTTGCGACTCCGGCAACTCGAGAAATCGTTGTTGCAAGCGCTGAACGACGCCAAAGGAAAGATCCTCGACGACGATTCCGTGATAACGACCCTGGAAACGTTGAAGCAAGAGGCAGCCGACATCAGCAAGAAGGTCGAAGAGACGGACAAGGTGATAGCGGAAATAGAAATGGTCTCGCAACAGTACATGCCGCTGTCCCAAGCCTGCTCGAACATGTACTTTACTATGGACAGTTTGAACCAAGTGCACTTCCTCTATCAGTACTCGTTGAAAATGTTCTTGGACGTTTTCACGTCCGTCTTGAGCCAAAACCCGAGACTATCCAATCTATCGGACTACACGCAAAGACTATCGGTTATCACGAGCAACCTGTTCTCCGCCTGTTACGAGCGGATCGCGCGCGGAATGTTGCATATCGATAGACTAACTTTCGCATTGTTACTCTGTCGAATACATCTGAAGGGAATCGCTGCAGAGTCAACGTACGACAGCGAATTCACATTTTTCTTGCGCGGCAAGGAGGGCGTGCTGAATGTTCGCGGACCTCATCTGTCCAACCTGAGCTCCGAACAGCAAGAGGCAATGCTGCGGTTGAGCCTCAGGCTGCCCGCTTTCAAGAAACTCGCTGAGAAGATCCAGGAGAACGAGGAATTCAACTCGTGGATGCAATCGCCGACTCCGGAGACTGGCGTGCCAAAACTCTGGGACGAAGAGAAGCCTCTGACGCCGACGGGAACGGCTATGCACCAGCTGTTGGTAATCCAAGCGTTCCGACCGGACCGCGTGATAGCCGCGGCGTCCTTGGTCATCACATCCGCGTTGGGCGAATCGTTCATGTCCGCCGCCGAAGCGGAACTCGATTTTGCCTCCGTTGTCGAGAACGAGCTGAAGGCCACCGTGCCCGCGTTGCTTTGCTCGGTCCCCGGATTCGACGCTTCCGGTCGCGTCGACGATCTGGCCGCCGAGTCGGGGAAACAGATAGCCAGCATCGCGATCGGGTCCACGGAAGGGTTCAATCAGGCCGATCGAGCGATAAACATGGCCGTCAAAGCCGGCAGATGGGTTTTGCTCAAGAACGTCCACCTAGCGCCGCAATGGCTGGTGCAGCTCGAAAAGAAGCTGCACAGTTTGCAGCCGCATGCCAACTTCAGACTGTTCCTGACCATGGAGATTAGCCCGAAGGTACCCGTGAACCTTCTCCGAGCAGGCCGAATATTCGTGTTCGAGCCACCGCCAGGCATCAGAGCGAACCTCCTCAGAACGTTCAGCACCGTGCCTGCCTCGCGAATGATGAAAGCGCCCAACGAGAGAGCCCGGCTCTACTTTTTGCTCGCTTGGTTCCACGCTATTGTTCAGGAGCGTCTACGGTACGCGCCCCTCGGCTGGGCCAAGCACTACGAGTTCAATGAGAGCGACCTGCGAGTCGCCTGCGACACTCTTGACACCTGGATCGAAGCCACCGCGATGGGCAGGACCAACTTGCCCCCGGAAAAGGTACCTTGGGACGCGTTGGTCACGCTGCTCTCTCAATGCATATACGGCGGCAAGATCGACAACGACTTTGACCAACGATTGTTGGCTTCGTTCCTCCGGAAATTGTTCACTCCGAGGTCCTTCGAGACCGATTTTGCGCTGGTCGCCAACATCGACGGTTTACAGAGCAACCAGAGACACATTACCATGCCTGACGGCACAAGGAGGGACCATTTTCTCAAATGGATCGAGTCTTTGTCCGACAGGCAGACACCCTCTTGGCTCGGGTTGCCGAACAACGCGGAGAAAGTGCTGCTCACCACCAGAGGGACGGATTTGGTGTCCAAGTTGTTGAAGATGCAGCAGCTAGAAGACGAAGACGAATTAGCCTATTCGAACGAGGAGTCTTTGGACACGCCTAGGGAGGCAGAGACGGACGGGCGACCGTCGTGGATGAGGACGTTGCACAATTCGGCCTCGACGTGGTTACAGCTGCTTCCAAAGAATTTGCCGACTCTAAAGAGAACCGTGGAGAACATCAAGGATCCGCTCTACAGATACTTTGAGAGGGAAGTGAACAGCGGCGCCAAGTTGCTGCAAGACGTGATACATGATTTAGAAGACGTTGTTCTGATTTGTCAGGTACTCGCCATCATTCCATTCCATTCTAGTCTAGTCTAGTCTAGTCTAGTCTAGTCTAGTCCTAGTCTATTCTATTCCATTCTATTTATCGATGGACTTTGTAGCTAATCATTCTTGTTCTCTCCTCCATTTGCGCGCGCGTAGGGTAAGAAGAAACAGACCAATTATCATAGAACCATGTTATCGGAATTAGTAAAAGGAATTTTACCGGGTGGCTGGAGGCGATACACTGTCCCAAGAGGATGCACCGTCATACAGTGGATCACGGACTTTAGTCACAGGGTGTCGCAATTGCAAGAAGTTTCACGGCTAGTGTCTCAAGGTGGAGCCAAAGAGATCAAGGTTCGTCTAGACGAGATATGTTTTGCGATTGTCGATTGCTGATTGCCAATTATCAAGATTACATATTACTATTGCTCGTTACGATCCTACAATTTTCAGAGTTTCCCCGTTTGGCTCGGAGGACTATTGAACCCGGAGGCATACATAACGGCGACGAGACAATGCATAGCGCAGGCAAACAGTTGGTCCCTGGAAGAGCTACAATTGGACGTGACCATAGGGGATGGTGATAACATCGCCACCGACGACTGTTCATTCGCAGTGACTGGCTTGAAGCTGCAAGGAGCACAATGCAAGGATAACCAGCTGTACTTGACTTCGACGATCATGACCGATTTACCAGTTACCATGTTGAGGTGGATACGATCCTCCACCGACGAGGTCCGCATGGGAAAGCTATCCTTGCCGGTTTATCTCAACAGTACGCGTACAGAGTTGCTCTTTACCGTCGACTTAAATATTGCTCCTAGTCAAGATCCTCACAGTTTTTACGAGAGGGGAGTCGCCGTTCTGACATCCACCGCTTTGAATTAACCAACTTAACTTAACTTTCTAATCATTATAGTTCATTCTATCGAGAGCGAGCCTTTCGAGTCTTTGCTAACGTTTCGAGTAATCGGCTATCGGAACCAAATATTTAACGACTAACCAACCGATACCGTTTTCACGTTTATTTCCAATAATTTGAACTTGTCAAGTAGAGTTCGGGGATGGGCAAACTTCTTGTTCCCTTCGATGCTAATTCCTGTCCGACACATAGCGTAAGATATCATAAAGATATTTATTTATATCTGTCCGTTTATCATTATTTATGAGCTACTGATTTTAACAACTACGTCGCTAATTATCTCATTTTAATTATAATAGAATAGTACACTAGATGTTTGCATAACTTGCCAGTCAATTGCTGGTGGACAAACATTTGCCCATTACACCCAATGTAACAAATATATATATATATATATATATATATATATATATATATATATATACACACACACACATTATACTACATATGTATATATATATATATATATATATATATATACACATTATACTACATATGTATATATATATATATATATATATATATATATATATATATATATATATATATGTAGGAGTATTTGGTGAAGAAATTTATTTAACGCATCGGAAGATTGTTTTTCTGCACAGTATGCAACGTGCAATTGAAAGAATCGCTCTATTCGACAATTAGCATAATAGAGAGAAAGAAAGAGAGTCTATAGCAGACGATTGTCATTTCGATAAAGAGGTTGTAATATACATAGTTTATTTAGTTTTGTATACGTTCGAAAATTAAAGGCTTTCTGTAACAAAGTTACTTTACGTTTGCTTTAGTGTAAGTACTAACGTACTGTAGAATTTATATTACTTCAATGGCATCTAATAAAGAACTTACTGTGCTATACGAGCGTTATACTAGAAAAAGAGGACTCTTGGTTTGTAATTACGCGGCACCTGGACACGAAAATAGACGATAATGATATTGAAAATTTTGTTTCGTATGGGATCTATATCGATTGAAAAAATCGAGAATTATAAAAGAACATAAAAACTTTATTATGGTCCATAATATCAGGTATAGAGTTACACGTATGAGACTTAGTTAAAATATTTTCGGCACTCTATATAACTACTTAATTGTCTATACATATATAATAATAATAATACATTTTTTACATTCTTCTTTTTCTGGTCGGACTTCGGTTCTAGTCGTTTTAATTGTGTTGCTGGCTACGTTTAAACGTATATACATATATAGTTCGCCTTGAAATACATACACGCGTTAAATATTTTAAGGGGTGATCCTACAATTCATTTTAAGACGGAAAAACATTACAGCAAAATCGTAATTTTTGATTTTCATCTTGGATCGACTGGAAAATCATCCCTTACAAGATTTGACACGCGTAATCGAACATTTTGTGTGTACATTTAATTTGTTAATATCCGACAAAAAAATATCGCGATATTTGTACGCGCATCGATCGAAAATATGATAATATTCGATAAACGCTGGACGGACTGATGAACGACATTAACGTTGAACAAACAAATGTTTCTTAAGATACTTTGTTAAAACGCTATTATATACATTACCACGATAAAAGTAACAGGAGACGATAGCAGTAAATGTCAAAAATCACTGTAAAGTGCACTGGTTCAAATCGAGTTGAACATTAACGCATCTCGGATACAAACAAATATTAACGCTAACGAGTTACATCCAGAAACTTGTATTCCACGAATGTCAAACATCTAAGCACGACCTAAACCAGATCACGTTGCGCGCTTGTTACCATCCAATTCTCGTTGACGCATAGTAAAATCATCGTACGATACGTAGAACAACGAGAAAATTACACGGTTGGTCGTTGAGAGTGATAAGATTAAGGAGAAAAAGAAATACTGTGTTCAGTCTAATTGTAAGAGATAAAATGAATCGCCAGATCAAATCGAAGCGACAATCCGATGGTGCTCGTCGTGGCACAGCTTGACTGGTCTAGACCGAGCTAATTAGCGGATTAGCGGATTAGCAGATTGGCGGAACACAAGCAATATCGTTGAAACAAGATAAAGGGGAAATAAAACGATAGATACTTGGATACAAATCCGGTAAGATGAAGGATAAACGACGCAACGTCGCGTGCTGTTCTCGGAGTCTTTCATTTACTAAAACTTGTCCTAGATAGGTAGTCTATAGGCCACACAAACAGGTTATATCACAGAAACGGAGTTGTCCGTTTCCACGGCAGTCTTTTTATCGTTGCTATCAACGGTAGCTTGCTGAACGGAGGAGACTAGAGACACGTCCTTCGGGAGGACCAAGGATTCTTCGCCGATTGGCGCAGCGGCCTCGACTAGATTTTCGACGGAGGCCGCCGTCGTTGGCTCGTCGTGGCAAAAGCTTCTACGCAGGGACTGTTGGGTTCGCGCAGTCCCTCTTCTGATGCTACTTCGAAGTAAATTTGCGACGTCGACCGCGGTTAAGTTCGAACTGCTCGACGATCCGATGGTGGACGGTCTGGTCCGTGTCCTTTCGAGGGTCGAGTGCATACGCTCGACGGAATACCCGACCGCCGATGCGGTACGACTGCCGATTCTCGTCGCCCTGTCTATCGTGTTGGGCCTGTGTCTATCAAGGACGTTGCCATAATTCCTAACGATCGCGACGCAGCTGGTGCCGTTTTCGTTACCGTTACCGTTACCGTTACCGTTACCGTTACCGTTACCGTTACCGTTACCGTTACCGTTACCGCTGCCATCGTCGCCATCGCCTCCTTCGCCTTCATCGCCGCCTTCGTCATCGTCAACATTCTCGATTCGTCCTTCGGTAACGTGAATCGCAACATCTTGACGCTGTCTTCCCTGATTCATTTCGACGAGGACCGTCGCGTAATCTGGAGGCGGAGGTTGTAACGCGGGCCTTTGCCTTGAAACACTGCTCTCCCCTAACACGTTCGCTATCCGCCTAACGCTCCTCCGGAAACTCTGTCGCAACATCTTTGCAATCCTTGCTCCCGTCGCGGTGCTATAGCTAGGTGGAGGGGTGTATTTAGGGGGCGGGTCCTCGAACGGTACCTCCGTAGTCGCCGACACGATACCGTTACCGTGGATGCTGGTGCTGGTTTCTGTTACAATCTGCGTTTGACTATCCCGCGGATCGTCCGTCTCCAAAGAAGGCCGATACAGCAGCTGAATTCTCTGCAATACGGCAACACGTTAATTTATTCTGCGAGACTAATAACAGCAATGATAAAATTGTGCAAGTTTGTTAGTATTTCGTTAGAGGAGCGACACAACTTACTCCGTTACACTGCTCGCAGTGATTTACGTTCGCTTCCGTTTGATT
Source organism: Lasioglossum lativentre (assembly GCA_916610255.1). NCBI lineage: Eukaryota > Metazoa > Arthropoda > Insecta > Hymenoptera > Halictidae > Lasioglossum > Lasioglossum lativentre. The sequence continues at coordinate 99,946 of OU744356.1, read as the reverse complement.
GCTCTGTGGTTGGCACAAACAGAAGAAAGATAATTTGATTCGAGTAGATTGTTAGGAAGACATTAAATATATTGGAACAAGAGGAAGTCTAGCTATAATGTACACCGGGGTACCATTAATAACCGGAGCGTAAAAATGCTTCATCTTTCATGCAGCTGTCGCGCGCAAAGGTATATCTTTAACAAACAAAGCGTATCGGGACAAATACTTACGTCAAATATATCCGCCGGACCACTGTTCAAGTATCGACAGGTCTGTATAATAGCTACAGCCGGTATAGTTAATATCGGTATCAGTTGAACAGCAGCTCCAAGCTGCCTCGCCCATACCGACCAGTAATCTTTGTTAGCGCGTCGATAAGAGTACAGTTCTCGAAACCCGGCGTTCTTGAATACCGTGATACCAAGTACCTGTGTATTTCGAAACAACCATAGGATTATATGTATAGTACGTATATTATATGCATACATATATGCCAGGCATGGATAGATCGTTTACCCCGTGAGCGTTACACCTATTCAGGGCATTCTACAATACTATACTATCCGTACTGTACTCTGTACAGTGACGAGAAAATGGCTAAAAGGACCGGCGGACAATAAGACAACGGCCTTTTCTCTCACGTTTTTTTAGCATTAGATTAATCTCGCAAGAACGATACAGGCCGACTAACGAAGAGAACGCCCGTCGCCCGTGTCTGGCATAGACGTATATCGGTAGAGTAGCTACAGATTAGATTGGTACAAACTACAAACCATAAGAATAACAGGCAGCACGACGTTCCAAGTAAAAGACAAGAGCGGCCCGGCCCAATGCCGGAGACACCGGCCAGTCGGTGGAAACAATTCAGCGACGACTGCTTCGCCGCTGTGTGGACGACCTCGGACCGCGAACACAGCACCGACTTGCACCAGATACAAGATCATGATCCACCATGAGCCGCCGATCGTGTAATCCAGATAATACACTACGTGGATACCCAGCTATAAGCAAACAAAACAGAAAACGTATACCTACAAGAGAAGGCGTACATAATGTTCTTTCGGATGTCTTATGAATTATGAATCTCCGAAAAGAACATATTTACATCCACGATCGCATCGGTGATCTCCATCGATTACCAACTACTACGACCATTTGCGACCGCTTCCCGACTACTCATGCTACCAAAGAGTGCGTAGACGCGGTTCTTATATCTGTCACTTGGATATCGAGAAACATCGTGTTATCCTTGACATGTCCAGAGTACCGAGTCAGCGTGGTGTGCGGAATGAACATATAAATGCCGGATTCTCTGTTGACGCTTTCCAAGTCCGTTTTACCCCGACCCACGGCCTTGACGAGCTTCTTGACGTCTTTGGCCGGATTTTCTTGATTTCTTAAAGTGACGGCTGCTCGGAGTATACAGGGCCAATCCAACAGCGGATCCCACTCCCCCTTTTCCACGCGCAGGCATCCGATGATGTGTCGACCCTTCCATTTTCCTAAACCGTTCAAGAATAACTCGACTCTCAGGTTGTACCCGTATTCTTTGTTCGAGAATTTGGGACTATAAAGAACGGTCTCGCTTTCTTTCGCCTCGGACATCTTCTCTTTGTAGCGGTCGATCCTCCACAACAGTCGGCCGTTGGTGGGAAATCGACCGGAAGATTCACGATCGTGATCGTGATCGTGATCGCATGGACACTCTATCGGCTTGGCCGCCTTAGCACTCGAACACCTCTGCCACTCTTTGATCAATTCCTCGAGATACTCGAGGTTCTCCTTCGCTTGAAATTTCAGCCCCTTGATGATAGTTTTCTGTTCAGCCACTGTCGCCTTCTGCGCTCGCGCTTCTTCCTCCAGAACGTCGACCTTCTCTGTCAGAAGGTTCTGTCGCTCCGTTGATTCGTTCGAGCTTTTGCATCGCATTTCTAGTTCCAACTTAAGGTCGTGGATAAGCTGCCGTTGCTCCTGCCAGGCTTCGCTCGTTTCGAGCTTCTCTTGCGTTAGAAACGATCTGAAATCGTTCAATTCTGTGGTCCAGTTACACTGCGCACGGTCGCGTTCGTCTTGCTCATTGATCAGATCGTCGTGCAGCAACCTCAACTGACGAGAAATCTGCTGGAAGCTGAGATTGTTGCTGTGTTCCATGTTGTCGCAAAAAATCTCCAATCGATTCAAACGTTCCTCCAACGACGCATTCACAGCACCGTGTCGCGTTTCATGGATTTGTAGCCGTAACGTGTCGATCGACTCTTGCTGAGAACGCAATAGCTCTACGCACCGATTCAACTTGTCCATAAGATCGTTGCGTTCCTTCTCCTCGTTGTGGATCGCGGATCGGAGCAACGTTAACGCGGAGAACACTTTATTCCTCCACAAACTGTCCTGTACCTCCCTGATCTGACCGAGCCGCATCGTCGCATTTTTATCGCAGGATCTTCTATGGTCCTCCATAGTTTTGCGGGGCACGTAGACTCCGCACCGATAGGGACATTCCATCAGTACCGACCCACAGTGTTTCACATGATCGAATAGATGTCTTTGGTCCAGAAACTCGTTGCAAAAATAACACGGTATGCTCCGACGTACCGTGGAATCGATTTCATTACTCATCCTCGGAAAACGACACGACGACTCTCTCTCTCTCTCGATACTGATACCGATGTACCGATGTACCGATGAAACGACCACTAAAAACACGTTAGCGCTCGAAAAGATACCCGTTATCGTGGTTATCGTTGACGAAATACAGTCGCGAGGCCTGACTGTATAGCGATAAGCGAGCAGCGATAAGCGAGCAGCGATAAACGAGCAGCGATACCAGTTCATTTCGTTCGAAATCGTAGGGGCGTGTCGGACCAGGTTTGTTCAGCGATTTGTATTTCGAAATTCTCGTCGATTCTCCAATCAGGAATCCGAAAGCAAGATTCGTATATCGTATATCGTATATCGTATATCGTATACATACAGAAATACATCTATATCGATATCATTTTATCTTTCGATTCTCTCTTTCGAAAAATAAGATCTTTTGTATAAGTATGATGTATTCGCTTACCTCGGTGGCCATCGGCAATCCTAGTATGTAGCCGCAGGCGCAGCTAAAAAAGGTGATAGTAGTTTCCCAGAGTTTCATCATTTTCGTGTTGATAGCCATGATACCGGTTATCACGCAGTGCCATATCGCCAACTGCGATACACCAGAAACTGTTTTTCTTTTGTTCTTTATCCGAGTAAAGGTTTGTTTGCGAACCCGTAAAGATTGAAAATTAATTGTACCTGTTGCGCTATTCCAAAGAATATGAGTACAAAGTAGAAAAGGACTGCCCAGAACGGGGACACTTGCTCGGTTCCCAGCAAAGCTAACGTTGCGGGGACTAACTCGGTGGAGAGTCTCAGGGCCTGGTAACCAGATTCACCGAAATCCGCCCCGGGACGCGTTACGCGTTCTCCGATGATGAACGACGCGTGAGCCATAAATTTCTCCGGCATGCTGCTATATCCCGGCGGAGCTGGCTGGTTCGTTGGCCTCAAGAACACGTACGACGATATTCTTTCTGAAATACAAGGCCGCTATCTTTAGAGTAATATATCAGACACATGCCGGTCGATTTGTCGTGTCGATAGCGCTGGTTTCGGTAACACGAAATCATGCATATGTATACAGGGTGAGGCACTTAAGACAGGACACCTGAATAACTCGCTTGTTTTTGGAGATAGAAGAAAATGCCTCGGACCAAACTTATTTGGTATCGAGGGACTGATCATCTGATGTTACTAGTTTTTTTTTTTTATAGTTGGAGGCGTCAAGGAGATATGAAGGTCAACTCTGTTTTTTTTTAATAGAACAGTATATTTTTTTATTTACATTCTGATAGAGTGTTTGAAGACGAATACAATGACCTATTATTAAGGTCATTCAAGGTCACTCAAGGTCAACTGCAAGAGAAAACTGATTACCTCAAAGCACACTTCGAACACTTTTCTATATTCCGTAGTTGTTGGCATGTCGCTCTTGTAATGACTAATAAGGGTCACAGAACATAAACAAACATTCAATCACCATGTAAGCTTGTTTATATCAACGAATGTTATTATACACGTACTGCTTCCCCCTTATAATTCTATGACATTCACCATAAATCAGAACCATTTCCACTTTCTCTGCTATCGTATAACGCATTTTTGAAAATTGTACACTAAGATTGGATATTACGAAACAGTATTCTAGGCGGTAGTCAAACTACTAATAACATTCGTTGATATAAACAAGCTTACATGGTGATTGAATGTTTGTTTATGTTCTGTGACCCTTATTAGTAATTACAAGAGCGGCATGCCAACAACTACGGAATATAGAAAAGTGTTCGAAGTGTGCTTTGAGATAATCAGTTTTCTCTTGCAGTTGACCTTGAGTGACCTTGAATGACCTTAATAATAGTAAAAAACTAGTAACATCAGATGATCAGTCCCTCGATACCAAATAAGTTTGGTCCGAGGCATTTTCTTCTATCGCCAAAAACAAGCGAGTTATTCAGGTGTCCTGTCTTAAGTGCCCCACCCTGTATAGTATGTAGAGCAACAGGGCGACAGGGCTACCAAACTACACTTACCGAACGAACTCGGAATATACACGTAACCGTGATGTTTGAGGATCTGCACACAAGTGTTTGCCAGAAAAGCTGCGAGAAGTAAAACCACTATTGTCAACACTATCACGAGGCTGGTGTCCCGTTGCAGAAGATGCTTGTGCTTATTGTGAGCTGCTATCTGGAAGATAGCAAGTAAAGATCCTTTTAAATCGATTCTCGAGCGCCTCGATCGTTTGATCTACTACCAATAATATGCACATTATCTCCGCTGACCATTATGTACCTGCATAGCGGCTGCACCTAGCAACCCCCACGTGAGAAATACCTCAATGGATGCTGCCACCCACGACTTGCCGTTGACGAAAAACTCGGTCCCAACGGTGGCGGGGAATAGCTGATGTATCGAGCCAGGTGGTGTCAAACCGAGCAATTTCGTGCATAAGACCAGAGTACCGAACACGGGTATCAGCGTGAACACGTAAACCACTTTCCCGTAGGATCTCAAACCTGAAAGAATTCGAATCGATCGATATCGAAACGGGTTACGTATGTACGAGCTGTCGTCGAACTATTATGTATATGTACATATTCGGCGACAGGCTGGAGCCTTTTGTTCGAATAATACCTTTGCTCAAAGAGACGAACACGATCATCCAGACGACAGCCAAATTGAAAGCGACTTGAAATTTCAACGTGACCACACCGGGATCCGGCTCGTTCAAATGGTGTCTCTGCAAGACGACGCCACTGAAATAATCCGGCACCGTTTCGTACAGTTTGTACATCGTGCTGCTGGCGTTTTGCGCGGCCTTGTCTACCCTGTACAGGGAATACGGTTCCGCCCATCGGTACTTGTCCTGCTTCGTGATGAATGAATCCCTAAAAAGTCAGACAATCTTTTTCTCTCATTTTCTCTGGTTTTCTTTCGATTTCGTCGACTGCGCAACGCAACGCAACATTACGCTCGACAAGTCTGTCGCGAAACACGGTCTGGGTTGGGCTACGTATGGCCGTACCTGAAGTACACGAACATCCAGGACACGCCGACGATGCTGTAGATACCGATAAACGCTTGTGCGATTAGCAGAGCTATGCCGACTCCTTGAAAAAGGGGCGAGATCTTCCACATGTCCACGGAACCAGCCGCCAATCTTTGTCCGAGGCAAACGTGCAACGTTAACAGAGGAATGCCCAAAACCAGAGACAATATCAGAAATTGTACAATGAAGTTCGCTGTAACAAGAAAACGAAAATCGTTCAGCCTGAAATGGGTTTGTTCTGAATTTATAATCGGTTTTAAAACTTTTAACAGATTACTCGGACCTACTCACCTCCGAATTGTATGCTAAGAATCGAGAATCTACTTATGTTGAATAAACCAAGTGTACAACTGAGGCAGGCCAACGCAGGACTGAGAGCATGCGGCCATTTCCCCAGTGGGTTTTCGTCTTCGTCCTCGTCCTCCCCTCTGTCTCCATCCCTGTCGACATCTCTTTGTCTTTCGCATATCCTACATGGAAAAACGAGAACGCGTTAAAGAACCATAATCAGAGTGGACGTTCGAGACGCTGGTTTTTCATTTTCGAATTTGGAACTCTTACAAATACTACCGAGACACGATGGGGGAGATACAGTAGGTACATACTTTGCAATATGTTCGGGCGAGCGCGGAACGCGCCACGCGTTGCGACAAAACTTTTGCAGGTTCGCAGAAAATGAAGAGGAGCGGCGCGGCGCGGCGCGGCGCGGCGCGGCGGGCAAATAAATCGCAACGAGCCACGAGTACGAGTTGCAGACTCGTCGAATGTGCCGATAAGAGACGGAGGATTGTGGCGGTACCGTTATCATGAAATAGAGAGGCGAATGCTTATAAGAGACGCCAATCCAACCGCTCCTACGGGGATCCACCTTAAAGACAAAACTGGACTTGGTTTCGCTCGGGGAATACAGAATCATGGTTTGGTACGTCTTCGTCACCGTGGCGTGGTCTTGGTCGTGGTCTTGGTCGTGGTCTTGGTCGTGGTCGTGCCCATCGCGTCTCGTCGTAGCGGCAGTTTCAGTCACGAACGCTGTTGTACCAAACAACTATATCAGTTCCGAAAAATATTGAAAGGATCGATGAACTCGTTTCTTTGATCGAACTAGACGCGTAATTTTGTACAAATGGTCATTGTTCGCATTTAAAGGACGAAAGACCGCAAATCAAACGAGCAATTTCCACCACGCGAAAGGGGAAAAGAGTCTTGAAAATTCAAAGACTAACCGCGAACGTTCGCGAAACACCAAAAATAGAAACAGGATATCTTATCGATTAATCGATAAAACTGACCACTTCTAATGACCACGATACCTCCAACCAGCGGTGTGTACTAATAATGCACGCGATTAGAGACACGCAAACGATAGATTTGTCGCGATAACACGGTGATTCGCCAGTGGTTCCACCGAGTCTGAATAGTCTGAAGTAAAATCGCCGAGAAAGGAACAGCTATTCGCTCGAATCGTAGATTCCTCTCTTCCCGGCTTCTACGTTGTATATTGTACATTCTACATATGTATACTGTATGTACATACAGCTAGTTCCGAGGCACTCTGAATAGTTAGTTCCATCGTCTACGTCTACGTCCATGGGTTTGCAGCGTCATGCCTCCAGTATGATAATTGGTCGATGGTTACTCATCGCGTATCTTACTCCTTCGGTCGTTCGATTTCAAATTTCAAGGCGAAATACATCAAATTCGATATTGATTTGTTAGTCTAACAATTAGACCTTGTCTAGAAAAGGCACGCTCCTATGGCACACGCGTCAAAAATATGTACTTAGTTTTTGGAATGCTATCCGAATCAAACTTTTAACCGACATTCGAATTTCAAGCAATACTTTGAGAGCTTCGAAAAGCCGAACCCCTAACGCACGTAAAGTCGTATATTTGTAAAGCTGGACAATTGCGCAACTGATGCAAACAAAGTCTAATTACGATTGTACGATTTCGATACTTTTGATAATCACGATTTTTTTTAAATTAATGATTTTTGTCTTCTTTGCAGTTTCTTATTCTTAATATTACAAAGAGCGCGCTAAATATTTACGTCTCGAACTCGAAGTATTCGCAAATTTCGAAGAAAAGTATTTACATACGTTCGTTTTCAGCCTTGAAATAGAAACAACGCGTTAACAACTCCGCAAACTTTCGAATACCGTTTACGCAATTTCTTCCGAAATAGGCAATATTAGAAGCAGAGGCACGTATCTGTATCTGTAACTGTACTTGTATATATGTTTCCGAAAACAAAGAAACGATGTCTAAGTTAATATTGAAATTGTCGAAGAGCGGGTGATTCGATGTTGCTTGTAGGGAGTCGAAATCAGACCGTGAGAACGAACGCAAGATCATCCGACCCGGGTTCGAGAAGCGACTGTTCGAGCGTAAGCTTGTCCTGTTGAAATCACCGGGATATCTCGATGCTTCGAGTTGACCAACTGATAAGTTCCTGGGATTCCGAGAAAAGAGAACTCAAGATTCGTTATAATGCGTTGGTATAACCATCGCGTAAAGATCAAACGAGCTCGGTTGACGCGACTCGGTCCTTCTAAAGTCTAAAGTCGTCCAATTCGCACCATCTATTCGACAACCTTGATTCTCGTTTATCGGTAGCGCTCGAAACACCGCGCGTCGTCTCTTATGCCGCGCCGTCTCTCAAGCCCTCGGTGTCGCGTCGCATCGCGTCGTCGTCATCGTCACTGGTGTGGCATCACGGGAACGGCGAGACGCCACGCGCGACGGTCTCTCCATGCTTCTCCCCCACAATCCACGACCCACGGCCTACGAATACTACAAGTTTCAGAACCTTGATCAAACGCGCAGCTACATAGTTTCAGGGACACAGGGACTCGACACGGTGTTTCAAGGAAAACATGTAATCGGCGATCGACAGTTCCTTTCGACTGTTACCCGAGACAAAAGGTTCGTTCTATCGTTGCATCGCAAATTAAACGATCCTGCATATTTCTCGCTCAACCACTGGATATCGTATTTCGCGAAAAGTCCTTTTCGTAGTTCCGAAAACGATTTGATGGATGGGTTTCATCGCATACTCGCATATTTTCCCAGCAAGTGGGTAGTGCTGTGGGTAATATCGCGTAATGGTATTACATATCGCCGCGTTTTTTGATCCGTAAGTTTTCCGAAGTTTGCTTACATGCAGAATACATACTACAGGAGTTATGAAGCGCGGGATATCGTATCAGCAGATATGCCAGTTCCAGACAGATATGCGATGATCGATCAAGCATCGACTAGATTCGATTAAACTCTCATCTTTTACTTGCTAAATTGAATTTGTCAATTTTCATGCGAAAACGAATAACCTATTCTCGTACTTACGTAGCTTACGAAAGCTCGTATTTACCAGGAAAACCGGGGATTCAACGGAGCAACTCTGTATCCGGATTTCGTTATCAGCGATTGTTGTATATGTATAAATTTACAAAGAAAGCAATTTCAAGTTTTTGGACAGCGTAATTGTCAGGTACCTGATGCGATGCCTGCGTTGACTACAGTAAAAGTACTGCCGGCAGATCGTCGGGTCGTGGTTCATCTTGTACTCATGTCACGACAACGATGTCAACGACCGAGCCTCGTCGAGTCCGTTTCCACGGTACCTATCGATTTTCCTGTGCCTTCGATCTCCGAGTTTCCTGTACCCTCCCCCCCCCCCCTTCTAGTCCAAAGCTTTTCCACCTCAATGTCCAGCTCAATAGCCACCTCGATGTCTAGCTGAATATCCTCCTGAATGTCCACCTCAATGTCCACCTCAATGTCCACCTCAATGTCCACCTCGATGCCCAACGGACAACACGATGCCGATCTTATTTCCTCGAAAATCTTTCGCAGAGTTGCGGGTCATCTTCTCGTTACCGCGAAGAAACGCCGCAACGGCGACGAAAATTCGTGCAAAACACACCTATCTGGTCGGCGAGGCTCCGCCGATGTCGATGTTGACGTCGCCGTTGGCGTTGGCGTCGGCGTCAGCGTCGGCGTCGGCGTGGACGTCGGCGTCGGCGTCGGCGTCGGCGTCGGCGTCGGCGTCGGCGTCGACTCAGCGAGTCAAGAACAATCGAACTTGAAGACGAAGAGTTTCTGTTCCGTCCTCGCTTTTCGCTCTCTTCCCGAAAAACTTGATCACTCTTCCCTGTTCTCTCCTCTCATATATGCACATATATGTATATATGTATACGTATGTATTTTGCTCGTTATTTTTCATTCAGCCGTCGCGTCGCATGTCGACAATGATCTTTCGTTTTCTATAGCCTCGAAACGATTTTCCGAACGTTCCTTCGTTCGTGAAACTCCTCTCTGCCTCGTCGCTACCTCCTCAAGCTCCTCGACCATGTTGACATTTATGATAAACAATAACGGAAAGTTTAAATAACAACGTTAACAGTCGCCGAAGTGCGTTTTCCAGGTCATGTTGTCATCACCCGGGCACGGTTTTCAAAATATTTTCAGTTTTGTTCGAGTGATCACGACGATTAAAATCGAAATCCTTGAAGTCAACTTGAAACTGTACTTGCCGCAATGCAGTCGACGCGATCGATCGCGGCTTGAACACAATCGATCTCGATCGACAGATTTCGGCGGAGGTTATGCAACGTTTTGAAACGGATCTAATGGAACGATTCGTTTGCACGGAGAAAACAAAACTTTTCAAGGATGGCTATTGTTTTTCCGCAAAGAAATAGTTTCGCGACACGCTACTTCGCGACAGACGATCGATCTCGAAAGCGAGCAATCTACGCTCTACCGAGATCTACCGACGACTAATACGACGCTCCAAACGTGATCCTTGATAGACCGGCATCGTTTCGGCCATGCACGGCTACCTACCGACGCTTTCGGAATTTAGCCGCGAGCTGAAATTGCTTAGGAATCGAACGATCGGTTTCCAACGTCAGATAAAATTTCAAGAATCATAGGAGCTTCCTTGAATCGATGACAAACGATCTTTTCAGTTTTTATGCACTAGCTATATTATGTACTAGGCATTTCCTAGTTGGTGCGGCCAGGTCGTTCATCCGTAGTCCTTGGCGAATGGGTCTTACGAAAAGATCCCCGAATAGCCATGTGAAAAGACAATTTATATAACGATCGACTTCCTTGATCCCATTATCGATTTGTATGAACGCGATGGAAGGTCGACGATTCAAAATTCAACCTGCCTGGGACTTGCGAGTCCTGACTACCGAACTTTAGAATTTAAAATGTCGCAGTCCTACACGTATACACCTATAATTTGAAACTGATGACACTTTTTTCAACTTTTCAAATGTAGCGTGAAGGTTCACTGGAGGCCATGAACGATCGTGTCAGCTAGCCCAAAATCGCGATTTTTCACGATCAAAAGATCCGTCGAGATTCGACTAGAATTCGTGGCAGCGACACTGGCACCGACGCCGACATCGTCGGTATCTACTTCAGTACCAGCTCCAGCAGCTACTGTACCGAGCACTGGCTACTAAGCCATTGTGAACTGTTTGTACGTACGTAGAATTCGACTGAAGTCTGAAGCCGCTGTATAACTGTACACGGACAGAGTCACGTGATGACAGAGATAGACAGAAGAGAGCCCCACGTGTATTTACTCTTGCCAGACAGATCCTTTCGCTGAAGTAATTGATCGTCATCAATCAAAATTCTTTTCTTCGTTTAGATTTAGAAGATCGTTTAGAGGAATTCATCGATGTCAATTTATGAGAAAATATCGAACGGATTGAACGTGCTGCGAATCGTCGACGAGGGAATGGTCTGTATTCGTATGATTTCTTAATTTGCAACTTATTTGGTTCTAGGACAGCGTAATTTCAGCTTGTGCCATTGACAACGTCTACCGATTGATTATCTGTATATCTATGTACACCGCGGGGCCAAACGATTCTTCGGAATCCAATAACCCAACCCAATAGCAACGTCGCAAACGTCAAACGTGAAGTGTCGCGCGTCGCAACAGAATTAGGATACATGTAATGTAAATACTGGGATGACCCAAGCAGAAAGTTTCAGAAAATTTTGAGACAAGTGGATCGAATCGCTTCCAACAACTTGAATAATAATAATAATAATAATAAAGTTAAACTCCGCTTACAAATTCCACATTTCTTATCTCCCAATGATTCTATCTAGGGAGAGAGAGAGAGAGAGAGAGAGAGAGAGAGAGAGAGAGAGAGAGCACACACCGTTCACTCGTTCCTCACACATTCATTCTCTGGACCCCCGATTCTGCTGCTCATCCTTTCTCTCCTCTCTTCCACTCTCTTCATCCATACTTCCCCTTCTCCTTCCTCCCCTAACACCTCTGCCACCACTTCCTGCCACCCTTTATCTCTCCCCCAATCCGTACATTCCTCCCATACATGCTCCCACGACTCTACCCCCCTCCCACATATCCTACAACTCTTTCTGTCTTCCTCCTCCTAATACCTTCCCCCTTTCATTTTACTCCCTAATCTATATCCCGCCACTAATTGCCATCTCTTTTCCTCCCAATTCTTCTTCAGGTACCCTGGTACTCCTTCTCTTCTCCTTCCCTGGTTTCTCCTTTCTTATCAGCTCTTCCCCCCTCAACCGACCTTCATCCCTCAACTCCTCTACTTCCTCTACTTCCTCTATACTCCAACCCTTTCTCTCGTAAAACCTTCTCCTCTCCTCCTCCCATCCCTCCAACAACACCCTATCTTTCCTTGCTCTTTCTCTTACCTCCATCCAGCATTTCCTCGCTAAATACCCCCCTTTTCCTTCACTCAGCTTCCTCTCATATTCCCACGCCCTCATACCAGCCCTTCCTGCCAGTAACTCCCTCTGTAATTCCTCTCTTATCATATACCCTGGCACACTTCTCTCTACTCCCAACACCCATCTGAAAAACCTCGCTTGTATCCTCTCCATTTTTTCCCTCTCCTTCCATCCCCATATTTCCACCCCGTAACCCATTAAAGCCCACCCTAGTCTATCAAATAACCATATTCTTCTACCCCAGTCCCTTGCAAACCTCCTTTTTCCTATTCCCCACACTTGCCTCATAGCTACCGCCCCTTTTCTCACCCTCTCATCTACTTGTTCCTCTTGCCTCCCATTCGCCATCATCACATATCCCAGATACTTAAACCTCTTCACTTCCTCTATTTCTTCGCCCTTCCACCACCATTTCATCCTCCCTCTCATCCCACCTGCCTTTTTACATCTCATCATCTTTGTCTTTCCCACATTCACCTCCAGCCTTTTCTCGTCTACATATCTTTCCAATCTCGCCACTAACCCTTTCATCCCATCTTCGTCTTCCGCCAACACTGCTACGTCGTCCGCGTATGCCAACGTGTAGATTGTAGATCTTTTCTCCTCACCCCCCCCCCCCCACCTTCACTCCCCCATCTTCCTTTCTTCAATTCCTCCCCCATATCCGCTATCAATATCGTAAACAGGATTGGACTTAATCCAACAACTTGAATATTGATTTTTTGTAAATTTGGTCCGTAAATTAATGCACATTGCTGGGCATTGTGTACGTCGTGATTCAGCCGCAACAGTCCTTTTTGCACAAATCGGTCAGTTTTGTTTTTTCCGTGAACGGTTCGATATTATACATACATATGTGCGTATAGCAAATATTGCGGACTGAAAAAATGATATGTACTTCGGTTCCGCTGACTAATCATACAGGACGTTGATTCACCAATTGCGTAGCGCAAATTTCGTTTCCTTTTGTTTCACGCAACCATCGGGATCACATTTCATATTCTTCGATGACATTGTGACACGCGTCATCGATGTCGCAATACCGCGATAGATAAGAAAGCGCGATGATCGAGGATCCACGCGGTGCGCGGAGAAAATGCGTGCCAATGCGATCCGAACGATATCATTCGAAAGCGAGATTGAACCTTGTAACTTGTAACTTGGCCGGGAATCTGCGATCGGTCGATCGGTTTTTGTTGTCGTATGAACAACAACGATTCGATACGTCGGCGTCGGTGCAACCGTGCCGCGGTATCAGGATAGCAGCAAAGACAGGAGGCGTGCGCCGCTTGCGCGTGCTGCAACTGATACATCGACGCGGTGTGCAAGTGCACCGCAAGCTTTATTTATAGCGAGACGCTTCTCACTCTTTCATCATTACCCGCACGATTCAATAACGTTTTCGCTTTCGTCGCGCGATAATGAAAATGCGATCGATAAAAATCGTTATAATGGTATCAAAAGGAACCGTGAACGGTATGTTTGTGGGTTTGTTATCCATCGATCGGGTTGGTTTCTGGCCAGAAATGTATTCGAAGTTGAGCATTCACGAATTTTATTCGGAAATACAGCGTGAATGTTGGTTTCGTAAGCTCGAGGTTGTATGCAATCGGTGAAGCGAAAACGATTCAGCGATCGTTGCGCGGCCTGCTTATCTAGAGAATCGGATGAAACGGTTTTCGGAAAATCAGTGTCGCCGGGTGCCATATCCGCCGACGAAGGCAGTGCATCATGCGTACAACACTTTAAATCGCTGAGAACACATTTCAAAGTGAGAACACCTTTCATAGCTGATTCGTTCGCAGTGTACGGGGCGATAATACCGCAAAAGCCAGACACGAGACGCTCTCGTCTCAATTTCTTCGCGTTCTCTTTCTAATTCTTATTCTCATTCTTATTCTCGTTCTGGTTCTCGTTCTGCCGACCATAAAAAATGCCCATGGAACATTTCCATACTAATCCTGACATAGGCAACAAAAACAAACAGGACCAAACCGTGCATGATACGACCGATCAGCAATTTTCAGCTCAAGTTTTTTCGTTCCACGCGTTTTCGCAAAAATGCATTCGAACCTAATCTAAGACAAAAACTGTTTTATCGTTCGCGTCTGTCTTACAATTAGTAAAATATGTTGATTCTAATAATTTCGAATGCTCGAACATTGAAAATGATTCAACGTACGTTAAATAAAAATTATTTTTCCATCGTTTTCACAAGATTTGCACTAAAAGTATAATTTGGCAACATGCACTCACGCGGGACACCGCGCCACGCCATGCCATGCCATGCCATGCCATGCCACGCCGCGCCGATGCGTACAAGACACGTGTATATTGCATTCAACGTGTGACACAGCACAGACAATGACAGTGCGTAACGAGCTACACATTCTGGCCGCTATACAAGAAAATTTTGTAAATAGAAAAAAAGAGGAAAGAATGAGAGAAAGAAAAGCAAACTTACACAGACATGTTTGCCAAGCTTCGATGAAATTATTATGCGATGGGAGTGTGAACATCGCCATCGCCATCGTCGTCGTATCATGCGACCGTGTCATGCATACGCGCACAAAATGCTTGCGATTCAAAATAGTCCTTTCATCGAACGATAATCCGTACTTGCACTCTAAAAAATAATCGTTCGACTCGATGCCATTGTGACAACAACTTTACGCATGTTTCGAGTACCGAAAAGATCGTCGACATCGGCGCGGGAAGTCGGCGAATTTTTCTATCTGCCGCATGCCGCCGTATGGGACAGTTTTTTTTGCGATATTTGCGATAATTGCGATAAGAAGAGTTTGGAGACGCTTATACCCACTTTGAGAAACGAGTCTTATTAGGGAGGGGGGGGGGGGAATGTCCTCGTGTTCAAAGTATTAGAACCCAGGTCGAATAATTGACAACCGGCGAGGCTAGAAATAGGTAACCGCAGCTGGAAGGATTGCTTGCCAAGAGACTCCCAACCACCGTTTTGTCGCACTAGCATAGGCACCGATGTTTCGTGTTTGAACAGCGATACAGAAATTCGTACAGGTATTTTAAAATGATCGCAAGGTCACCGTTTACATTAGACCTCTAGTATATACACATATGTACGTATGCCAGCACATTTCTTCTTATCGATTATTTCCCAAGCAAAGCCGTTGGCTTTGTTCGAGTTCAGCTCGTCGCGTCGACCAGGCCAGGCCAGGTCAGGCCAGACTTAACCCAGACCAAACCAGACCACCAGACCAAGTCCGCCCAGCTCAGCCCAGCCCAGACCAGGCATGCAGGCAGGCAGGCAGGCAGGCAGGCAGGCAGGCAGGTAGTAGATCCCCGAGTCCCGAGACCTCTGCTAAACGCCAAATGCTGTATACATATGTATGTTTTAACGATTCTTTCTTATCAACAAGGGCGACTAACATAAGTACGGTATACAGTATACATACAGTAAGTAAGAAGTATGCTACCCTTTTCGGCAACAGTTTTACTTCTCGCCTGCCTCTTTACCGCTCGATCCGAGGTTTCGAGTACATTCCCTGGTACGCGAGGCAATCTTTTTATCGCGTAATGAAAATATTTCGATTTCGATGATATTGATTGACCAAGATTCGATGGATAAGTTCTCGTTCCACAGAAGAAACAATGCAAATACGGAATCACTCGACCATTCGAGAAAAACTATCGAGAAAAACTATCGAGAAAATCCAGATTTACAGTGACTCCCATTAGTATTCGGACGCTCTTAAAAAAACGATAATTTTTTCGGTATTGCACCATACGATTTGAATTTTTTTGAGAAGTTAGAGCAATTAATTTACTACCTGATGTGAAAAGAAATTTTTTGAAAAATTGCAATTGTTCGGAATTGTACACAAAATATTAAAAGTTATATTTTACAACTTTTTTATGTGGGTCTGTAAACATTTAAAAAATATGTTTTGTAGATCTGTGTCAATTGTATGCATTGTAAAAGTTTCATCGAAATCGGTTGATGTGGGAAAAAACGAAAGGCATTGAAAGATATATGAATCCTTGGATTTATTGCAGTTAGAGACTGAAAATCGTGAAAAATTGCAATTTCTACCATATTTAAACGTTTGTAGCTCATTGTAACGTTGACCGACTTTAATGTAATTTTCAGAATATGTTTAATTGAAAACCATTTGTTTTAACTTCTCAAAAAAATCCAAGTTGTATGGTCGAATATTAAAAAAGTTATCGTCGTTTTAAGAGTGCCCGAATATTAGTGGGAGTGGCACTGTACATGTATATATCTTTCAAATCTCAAAGCTCAACAATTGCTAAAGGTCTCCTCGAACTTTCTTTTCGGTTTGATCCAATCGGGTGGCCAAAAATGAATCGACAAAGAAGAATTGCACGTACATAGTTACACGTTCACGAAGTAATGTCTGCCAAAATATTCTGGAAAAGTTGGAATCGTGTCTAGATCTGCAGCCCCGCACGACGGTTCCGAAACGATTCCGGCCAATTACACAAGTTTGACAAGCATTATCGTTCAAGCGCGAAGAACTTTTCTTCCCGATGTTACCGTGTTGGCTTTGAAACCCGAATTTACGGGAACAAATAATAATCGACTGGATAACAGGATATGCCCAAACAACAGAATTGCATCGAACTGGTAATTGGAGCGAGGCAACAATGTTATTTAGTAAAACGAAACGAATGGGAATACATTTGTTCGTCTATTGTTCGCCCTCGTACGTACTGGTATTGTGTGTACATGCGAGATACGTATGAACTAGTAACTAGTAACTAGGGACTATAAACTAGCAACGAGAAACGGAACGGAACTGAAGCGGTAATCGCGAACTTCCCCATACATACTTACCTCGAATGTAACGCGCTTACGAAAATTCGACGGGGAACACAATCGCGATGGAATTACAATAATTACAGCTGTATACCGTTACGGAGTCCACATCGGACAGTACCGTTGACCCGAAGTCTGGTGGTGTTCCCGTACAACCACTGACCCACAAACAACGCTTATTATTCGCGAACCAAAGCGATTACACGTTCCATTCTCTGTTTCTGTTGATACGTGGGCTGCTGACGTTTCGAACAAATATTCTTTACGGTTGTTTCTCTACGATGGTCATGGTTACATGGCCGAATGTTTCTTTGAACTGTCTCGATTATGGAATCGTCCTTCATTGACAGAGAAACCGTTTTATTCTCTCGTTCGTCGCATCGCTAAACTACCTACCAGAACATTGAGAATGTCAATATGTACCTAGTGTGTAACCGGTGCCCAGTGCCAACTACTCAATACACAATCGATCAAATAAATTTTTCATAGCAAGACGGAATTTGAATTTAGTGCGCTCTACACGAGCGTTCTCTTACAACCCCTGTCTGTTGTCTTCCATCGGAGACGCGCAAGCGGAACTGCTTCCGACTTTTTCAGGAGATCTTGCTCCGTGGCGTTGTTTGTAGATTGCGCAACAGGTTGCATGGTTCATCGACGGTGAAACGATCTCTGAGCGATTGCGCGCGATCGGGCTCATCGACCCCCGCTAGCTTGATTGAATCGCATGCAAAGTTGCGTCTACACACTACATTTTCCTTAGCACAAAACGAAAACGAAAACGAAAACGAAAACGAAAACGAAAACGAAAACGAAAACGAAAACGAAAACGAAAACGAAAACGAAAACGAAAACGAAAACGAAAACGAAAACGAAAACGAAAACGAAAACGAAAACGAAAACGAAAACGAAAACGAAAACGAAAACGAAAACGAAAACGAAAACGAAAACGAAAACGAAAACGAAAACGAAAACGAAAACGAAAACGAAAACGAAAACGAAAACGAAAACGAAAACGAAAACGAAAACGAAAACGAAAACGAAAACGAAAACGAAAACGAAAACGAAAACGAAAACGAAAACGAAAACGAAAACGAAAACGAAAACGAAAACGAAAACGAAAACGAAAACGAAAACGAAAACGAAAACGAAAACGAAAACGAAAACGAAAACGAAAACGAAAACGAAAACGAAAACGAAAACGAAAACGAAAACGAAAACGAAAACGAAAACGAAAACGAAAACGAAAATTGGTTCACAAGAAAACCTATCAAATAATCCGAAACACGGTATTCTGCCACGTAAAGATATAACGAGATGCTATCTAACAAGATGAAACAAAGAGAAAAGGTTAACCACCAGCATTTTCTGTATCGCTAGCGATAGGTACCCCACCGATTTCTGGCGTAACGGTTACGCGCAAACCAACAAAATATTCTAAATCGACACGCACGAAAAAGACTATGTTGCGGTTTGATTGTACAGCATGCGATGCAACATCAAAGATTGCGTCAAACGCGAACCGTTATGAGCGAGCTCATGACGGATACAGAAAATACGCAAGCGTTGAACAGACCGCTGCTATGCCTTGAACAGAAACTGCCGCAATTCTCTTCGTCGATTATTCTGAGCGCACCCCCAACTTCGAGTTTCAGTCGTTTGTACTTTCGTCCTTATCCTTAGACATTCAATACGAGTGATTATTAAGACGCACGCTACCACCGTTTCCTTCGACATTTCTTATACATATGTATTTGGAAATTCATAACAACAAAGAGAAATTACGACAAAGTGAATTTGACTACGCGCCGGTTTAAACGATAAGCAACATGTTCCGGTATAAGTCGCTTTAAAGTCGACTACATAATAACCGCTATAAAGTCGAGTGCGAATATTTTTCGTTTGAAGCAGTAGGCAATTATGTAAGATAAAGCGGTAAGACAAAAACAAATGCAATGAATGTTAGAAAATGAAAAGGCTAACAATCTCGAGCCGGATTAGCAGAAGGTTCATCTCACGACTCTCAAGTGGTTGGGCGTGCGATGGCAGCCGGTGGTTACCCAACCCGAAGTTGTCGAGTGGAATATGGAAGAGAGTCGATGAAAAAGGATAACCGCTTACCGTCTGGAAGCAACTCGCTGCGGACTGGTCACCGTGCTCGAAGGTGGACTGGTGGAAGCATCGCCGAAAGAGCTGGAACACGTTGTGGTTCCCGACACGGTGGTATCGCTACCGGTGGTCGTCGATAGAACGCTGCTCTGCCTGGAGGACGATTCTCGACAGCTCCTGCCGATCTGGGATCGGCTTCCTCTGAATTGTCGAACACCTCGTCGGGGAGGCACCGCGCTCAGACTGTTAACGTTTCTGACAGGAGCGCTGGATGGCCTAAGAAGCGTGCCGGAAGCACCGTTGGTCTGCGCCGCCAGGATCTCCGGTGCGATCAGCGCTATGTCCGGCAGCGAGTTCGGCGCGGATGCGGTCGTGGTCACGGTTCCGGTCCCGGTCCCGGTCGCACTCGCGCTCGTAGTCGCGGTGGCGGTTGTTGTCGCGCTCGAAATCGCGGCGATTCCGAAACCTCGTCGATTGCCGGAATCGCTGCCGCCACATTGTCGCTCAGCCCCGTCCGGTAGTCTCAGGTGTCGCAGCCGTCGCATAGAAGCTCTAAGCCAGGAGTTGACCAGCGTGGCAGGGTTGTTCTCGCGGGTGGTCTCATTGCTCGCGTTACAACGTGCCGCTTCATCGCGATCGATCACCGCCTCGACGAAATCGGCGACCAGCTGGTCGGAGGTTGTCGACCATCGCGAATCACCGACCACCGGGGACTTTGCCGTCTCGGAGGCGTACATCACGGCACTGCAGCCTGCATCAGTAGCACGGTGCTCGCAGCCGCGCTTGCGCCTTGGACTTTCTCTGGTGGGGGATGCACTCCCTCCTCGATGGTGTTCGGTGCTCTCTTGAACCGCGTCAACCGCAACCAGAGTTAACGATGGATCCGCGTCCGCGGTCTGCGGGCACTCGACTTCCTCAAGCCAAGACCAGTCTACTTCCGAGCACTCCGACCGACCGTCGTGGGGGTTGATATCCTCCTCCAGCTCCTCCTCCAGCTCCTCGTCCAGCTCATCGTCCGGCTCCTCTCCTAATTTTTTGTCCCCGGAAAATCTGAAAACCATTCAGGCTACATTATCCTACTGCTGAATCAATGATATATTTAGTAAACTAATATCGAGTCAATTTTATTCTAGACGCCTCTTTACAAAATATGTATTATGTCTTACTAGGTATGTACATATATAGTATGTACATATTTTGGTCTTCGGTCGGATCCTACGAACCATAATTGCCGTACCTGTACCTGTACCCGTACCGTATGTATATCCAAATCCACATCCATATTTACGTATTCCGCACACAGTTTTCGTGCCACTGCTTCCAGTTTGCCCGTATCAACTACATATCGTGTCGCGCGATCGACATCCCAACAAATCAAAAGTTTCGATACGAAACCCGTTACGAGTATGCCATCGATCCTATTTGCATCTCTATTGTCATCTATGTATCTCGCACAGTTTGCGAATCATTTCTGTAATGTAAACACGTTATCGTGACCCACACGCGGGCTCCACCACAGACATGATTTTTCTACTACACAATATTCCTTCGGTTTCTCGACGCTACTCGTTTTTATGCGTTGTTATCGCAGCAACTGTTCACTGTTTCCCGATGATCTCTATGCCAGTGTTTTCCGTGATTACCAGGTACGTTGGGTCAATCGTAAACGCGAACCTTCACGACCAATCTGGCCAAATAAATGATGGATAATGTCAAGCACCGCGGCAGTGACGGCGAGGCGATGCCTAAAAATTCAAATTTGAAACGCAGGTCTCACGGTAACGCAATCTTTCGCGGGAAACGACAGAAGAAAGTCGAGTCGGCTCGTGGACCGTACCGATCCGAATTTACTAGGAAACGCTAATAACGGCCGGCAATGCACGGAACAACGGAAAATGGTTCGTCACAGTAAGCGCACCCAACTACAACGCGGTAGTTTACTCGACGGTGATTGAAACGCGTAATACGACCAGCATCCAGCAACTCTCGCCTCGTTACGAGTATTTCGCGACAATGCCATTTATCATTTACCATTTACAAATGCTACACGATTGTCCGCTTCGTTCGCTTGATTCGCTGTCAAATTAAATCAGAGAGTTCGAATTCGGTATCCATATTAGTGGCTATTATAAACAAATTCGATAGTATATGTATGTATGTATGTATACATACATATGTATATGTATACATGCATACTTACGTGTACATACATGCATATTGAATAATCGCTAGCGTTGGAAGACGCAAACTCGTCAATTACAGTTGAGTCTCGATTGTCCGATTATCGCAGTTAACCGAGATTTCGTATTATCCAAGGTGCTCTGATCTTTTCGGTAGAGTCATTTTTTCGAAAGTTTAACATAAAGAGTACAAAACTGTAAATAATTAGTCAGATTTTGTCAAGACAGTTAATCAAACTTTCAATCAATTAAACAGTTAATTAAACTTAAATAATATTAAATATATGTGCAATATGTATTACATTATCAAAATGTTTTCTGTGTTTTTATTGCACAATTTATGAACACATCGACCCTTCCGTATTACATATTTGAGTTTTCGATTATCCTAGTTATAATTGAGACTTTACTGTATTAGACTTGTACCGCGATTAGAACTATGTACTAACAAAAGGAATTGATCCTTTTTCTAAAAGCAATAGCTGTTGTAGCAGACACTATCACACGCAATAGCCTCGTACCTTGGAATAAAGCTGGACTGCCTACGAGCAGCTTTAGAAGTCGATGGCTTGCTACTGTAATCCCCCAAACTGATGGACCTATCGAATCGCAAGAACGCATCCCTGGATCCATTGTTTAGATTAGCTCCTTCCGTCCACGATTTACATTGCGCTCCCTGAGAAGATGCTTTTCCCACCGTTCGACCGAACGACCCATCCTCGCAGTATCTCTTAATGACAGCGATACCGCCGCTTTCTTCGAGTTCGAGTTTGAGTTCCTGATTCTGATTCTGATCCTGATCCCGATCCCGATCAACAGAGCCGACGCATCTTATCTTTTCCGAAGCGATATCGCCCGAGGACAACCGATACATCGACTTGCCTCTGTCGGTAATACGGAAATCGTCTCGGAAAAAGTGCTTGTCCGGTGCTTTCCGGTTGAAGGTCTTCGAGGAGCCACGATGGCAGTTCAACAGGTCCTCGTTTTCGGAGGCGCTTCGCGCGGAAAGTACCTCGA
Organism: Lasioglossum lativentre; assembly: GCA_916610255.1. Lineage (NCBI taxonomy): Eukaryota > Metazoa > Arthropoda > Insecta > Hymenoptera > Halictidae > Lasioglossum > Lasioglossum lativentre. The sequence goes on along the minus strand of OU744356.1, from coordinate 77,460 downwards.
GCGTATCGCATCGCTCGTACGACGGGTCTAGCTGATCAAGCTCAATGTCCTCGTGTTCCGCGAGAAAGTCGAAAGCGTTGCTGATCTCCTGTGCCTCGAAGGTTTCATACTCGTGACCCTCGGAGCACAGACAGCCGCCATTTTCAAGATTCGTCGAGATCGCACTTCCGTGATCTACGGTGTCCCGGTGCTCCTCGTTCATCTCGGAACAAGTCTTCGTTATCACTGGCTCTAAATTTTTGGTGATGTCGCGGACTCGCTTGATCGTGTCGGACGAGACAACGTCGATCCTCTTGCGGACAGGCACCACCTGGTCGTGACCTAAAGTGACCAGCACGTCTGTGCTGTCGCTAACGTTCTGCACTTGCTCTTGCTTCCTGGTCAGCGAGAGGGTTTCCTCCAGCTTCGGCGGACACACGTCCAGAAGATGCTCCTGCTCGGGCAACAACTCCGCAACCGACACCCGCGGCACGCACACGTCCTCGTTCCCGAGATCGATCAAGTCTCCGTCCTCGTTCGACGCCATTTTCCACCGGGCTACCTCTGAAACGAGAACATTTCCACTGACTATGGACCAACAACTCATTCGAATCAACCCTTAACCGTTGGCCGTCCACCATTATTAATCATTAATCGTTAATTCTCTGTAATTGTTAATTGTTAATCTTTAATCGTTAATCGTTACAACATCGCAGTTCCGATCGAACAAGAACAACAGAACTCCTCTTCCCACTATAAAGGGTGCTATGGTATTTCCTTCTAGCCGTTTCGATCTATCCTACATTTGCCATTTGCCTAAAATTTGAGTAGATAGGACAATAGGTCCAATCTCACGATTGCAGCATCGAAAATTCGATTTTAATAAAGTTTCGAAACGCCACGCCATTTAATTACTTATACAAGTTGCCCGATGATCATCGAGCATCGACATCGTTCCTCTAACAATAAATAACATCCAAATTGGACGAGGCCACTTTCCAAGCTACGAACAGTCCTCTGTAAGGCCTACCGCGACTACCGGCAACTAATCTGATTGGAAACGACTTACCGTCCGCAAAGTACCGAAGGATATTACGAAAAATCCATCCAGTTGTCATGCTCCAATTAATTGCCAAGTCGAAACGGTACCGACCGCATACCAGTTTACCGTTTGAAGAGGTGCGTACGAATGCTAAACGCTCGAGGAAAATTAGCCAGAGTTTCGACGACGGTGTTACACTATTATTAGACGTTATTAACGACGCGACGCTAATATATATGATCCGCGTTCATCGATTGTTTCGAAGAAACTCATCCGAAATATTTGCTTAACCAGGGTCGTGTCCATACTTCCGTGGACACTCGGCACACTAATTGCAAGTATGTATGTATGTAAGCGGTCTTGACATTCAACATTCGGCGTTCGATTTCCCTGCCCTTTTAGTCCTCCAAAGAAGGGCCCCACCATTCTCGAAACATAAAAACAATTTCTTCACAGCCAGCTATTGCTGTCGCATCGATATTTCGAACGGAGCTACAGTTTTATTCGTCGTTTATCATGTGCGAGATTATGGTTTGTCACGTGCGTCCATTCATGTCTTTCCACGTGCTCCAAGCTTTTACATATGTACTAGGATTTCAGACGATCCAGTAAATTTCTCCGCGATGCGATTTAAAGGATTTAAAAAGTTCAACGAACTACGAGTTGAACGCGACACTGGCACAAGGTATAACCAATTTCATTGATCGCTGCGAGAATAAGTAGGAAAGGTCGCGTACATTACTGCCTATTCGCCATATTTCTTCGAGTCGGTTGAAAATAGCTTGCTCTGAATTAAGTGTTCTCTTTTTGTTTCTGCCAGAGTCAACCAAACGAGAATCTTGGCTGGAACGTAGGAAATGTTTACCCAAGCCTTGTGGAAGAACACAAAAATTTTCTCTTCCCTTTTTCAAAATATTTCCCCTGTCGAATTTTGTCATTGGTTCGTGGTCACCCCGTAAAACGTATGCAAGCGGCAAGCTTGCAGCTTGTAGTATCTGGTATACATACAAGTGTGTAGTACTGTGTGCGCAGGGGGAAATTAGTGACATCGACGCCAAACGAGCACGCAAGAGAGCAACCTCGAAAGATTTTTCGGTAATCCACCGGAAATCCTGTTGCAACGACTGCAGACTGGAACCAAGATGCTGTCACGGTCGATAATACGTCGTCGTCGCGTTGGGACGAGTCTGTTGCCAGCACGCATGTCCAAGTAACAAACAAGTAACAGGTAACAGGTAACCGGTAACCGGTAACCGGTAACCGGACCTTCTCAGCTGGCAACGGCTCTACATAGCTCGTTCGTGAATCACGAACCAGGACAACGCCTCGAGAATATTCGTTTTGAGTTTCGCGTCGATGGACAGACAGAAAAAAATCCAATAATACATACATATACATATTTTTCCGCTAATTGCAAAATTGCAACCCGCGTAATTTTCAAATTACTATTGATTCGGACGCGATCACTGGAGAAACTTATTTGGTCACCTTGAAACAAGATGCGCTAAAATACGTTGAGAGGAGGCAACAGAATTATTATACGTGTTAGAGCCTGACATGGCGGGTGTCCTACTCTCCTTTATTACTCGCCATTCCTTTTATTACTAGCCGATAACATTCATTCGTTTATCGATATTTTCAACACTATTTTGTATTTAAAAGTAACATTGTCGATTTCAATGCGTACACGCGTTAAACATTCTCGACGTTGTGCATATGTAGGTACATACATGTATTCTTCCAATTATTATTTTACTCGACATTCTTATCAGAGTTCACTAATCCGAAAGGCGTGTGTAGGGCTTTCGAAACATTTTAGACCAAAAATAGAAGTTTCGGGCTAAGGGATATACTACCTTATTTACGTAAACTTTGTTTCACGGCTTTTTACCCCGAAGTCAAGTAGGTCGCGGAAAGTAACGGTAACGGACTTTGTCATGTAGAGACAGAGACTGTATTTAGACAGTAGACAGACCCATGGGAATAGATACATATGTATATGTACTCGTATTTAACAAAAATATTGAAGTACATACCGTGAAAGTATGATTAAGCGCGCGACAATTAACCAAAACGTCGGTTTCGAAGTCTCCAGCAAATTCGTTCCCCAGTGTTTATCTTATCAACGTTGTACCGCGCCAACGCGTTTCATTCGCGATATTCGCTTATTTCCAACCCGACATCCGAGCAACTACACTTGATAGAACATAAAATCGGTTCTCCCCGCTCCTGACTTCGTTTTCTTTCATACTTAAAAAAACCGGAAAAAACGCGATGCGGTACAAAAGTACAAACAAATATTACGATATTCCGATATACGAGCGATGCGCGACGTCTATTGATACACGCTCGAAGGCCAACTACTCCTACACGTACTTATGTATGTATACCGATCACAACTATTTTAAATCTGTTTCTTGTTTCCGATTGTTATTTTTTGCAAACCACCCGAATATACATACATCTAATACACATGTTATGTTATGTTATGTTATGTTATGTTATGTTATGTTATGTTATGTTATGTTATGTTATGTTATGTTATGTTATGTTACGTTATACTATGCTATGAACATTAAAGAAGCTAATACTCGTACCCTTAACTCCGTTGAATATTCAAAAAGATCGTCCACAGATCGGAAATGTTGCGTCGTTGATAGAGTCGTTGGCCCAACATACAATCGTGCAAGCAGGCCAAGATTTCATCTTCCTTAAAATTTCCTTGAACGCGCAAGGAACACAAAAACACCGATACCACTAAATAGACAATTATTTCGTTTAAAATCATTACATTCGCGAAAGATCGAGTTCTACATGAAAAAACACAAAACTCGTATGCCCCTTCTTGCATTTCACACTTTCACATCTCCGTTGTTGCATTGTACAAAAGAAATGCACTTGTATTAACACGATTGGAAAATGTGCCACGGGACGGGATGCAACGGTCTTTTCTTTCTCTGAAATTCGTAAACCGAACGAGACCGCGCATAACGCCATCTAAAAATATTATAAAACTGACTCGCTCGGCCAGAAGCGTGTCTATCAAAACAGAAAAAAACTTTTATACCGTTCTTGTTCTTGTTTTTCCTCCCTGCACATCGACCAACTCGAGTAAATAATGGTTTAGGCCTTAAATAGTTAGGCTATTCAGAAAAAACTTCAGTGGATCAGATTATCGCTTTTCGGAAATAAAACTCTCCGGGTGTTTCGACTTTAGCTCGATCCAATGGAATTTCCTCGATCTACCGGATTCTCGTAATGCATTGAACCGACTATTTATACGCGAGAGATTCTCCAATAGACTGTCATCATTTTTGATCGATCACAATTGTTCGATCTCGTTCGCGGTACATATCCGAAAAATCGATCGAAAATCACCACGGTGCATACGTTCGTTGAGCGGTTCGAGTTCGAGCTCCACTTTTGAATTCGATTGTTCTGTTATTTTTGGCACTGGTCAACGCGGTGGTCGTTCGAGAAACATCAGGTACATAGGGCACTTGCGACCGAGTTGGATGGCACTATCGTAGCAACGAACCAGCAACCAGCCAACCACCTTTTCATTCATTTAGGAAATCAGGAGATTTCAAAGAACACATGTTTGTCTTTCAGCAGGTTTGTTCAACGCGTATGCGCTTCGTCCGGGAATTCGACGAAGCATTCGCTACAACGCGCCACGTAGAAGACGTAGATGATACGAAACGAGTGAGATATACTTCACGGTATCCGAGTAAGGCACGCACTGAGAAAGAACGAACGTCGGCAAGGAGAGTCCGATGCGTGCATTCACCAATTCACTACTGATCTTCGGTGTACGTTGGTGTGTGTACGCGTGCTGTTCTTGTCTGCCTGCATTAGCTGGCCTGGGCCTGGGCTGCCCTGACTTGGCCTGCTTTGCCTGACTTGCCTGCCTGCCTGTCTGCTTGCTGGCTTGCCTCTACCTCTACACTCAACCTCTACGTACCGCTCGCTTCGCTTGCTTATCCATCGGAAAGAGCGTATACGTAGACCCAATGGCAGAAAGGAAGGGAATCAAAAGGAAAGAGGCAGTGCATAGGGAAAGGGTCAAAAAGAATAGCCAACTCAAAGAGAGAACAAGTACAGGCGAAAGCGGACGAGTAAACTCCAACATTTACCTAACGATACTAACTTACAATTAGAATATGCAATACAATAAAACCGTAGTGCGCGATCTTTGCTTTGTTGTTGTTGCTATTATTGCCATTGTAACTTTACCAGTTCCGTGCGTCCAACGGAATACAAGTAAATTCGTGACACGATTAATCGATGTATTTATATGTATTTACAAACAATTGATTCTTTTTATTCATTCATTCGATATATGAAAAAATACAAAAATTAGTATTTACATTTATCGATTGTTGTATTATTCAACGTTATTAATTCACGATATCAAATCGTTCAATTTCCTTTCTAAAAGTTCTGAATTTAAACGATGCTTGCAAAGAAACTGATCCTCTAAAAAAAGGACTGGAATGTCGTATTTGTAGAGTTCAAGAAATCGTTCGTTTCCTGGTGCTGTAATGTCAACTTCTTGCAATCGATAACGATCACAAAAATTTTCTCGCAATTCATTCTTTATAACATCGCAAAGTGGACACGGATTTTTCGTGTACAATGTTAGAGTGGGTGGAGAAGATATCGGATGACACCTATAGAATGGAACAGAAAAACCTTTATTCGATCAAAGAAACTTTCATGCTTTCTTCCTTATACATATAATATGCTTTATTTTTTATAAAAATCTCACATAAAAACACAATGTTCTTAAATATAATCAACAATTAAATTACACATTTTTGTGTACGGTAAAAAAATATCTTCTTCACAATTAGTTCTATATAAAAATATTGCTTAGTGGCTATGGCTAAGAGCTAATATCAGTCGACGCATCTATCACAGCCAATATGATATCTGATCATTTTTAAAATGCACGTTAGTAATTGTTCCTAATTTAAATTTATTGTAGAACTTATTCTTTCTAGTTCTTAGGCAAATTTCATTACTTGGATATTATTGTAATCTAACAGGCTAGCATATAGCTTTTATCCTTTAGTATAAAAGAGTAAAATAAAACTCGACAAAAGACTTACAACTTTTCAATTAAAATCGAAGAGGCACCACCACCTCCATTACAAATGGTCGCAACACCCTTCTGCCTGGGTTTTAAAGTATGTACCAAATGCACCACGATACGGGCTCCAGACATTCTAAAATTGTTTAGTAGACGGACACACTCGATAGATTTCTTTAATGTATGTATAGGTTTCAAATCGAATAAATACCTACCCGATAGGGTGACCAAGAGATACGGCGCCACCGTGAACGTTCACCTTGCTGGGATCAAGATCAAGCATTTTTTGGTTAGCAATCACAACTGTACTGAATGCCTCGTTAATTTCCCAAAGAGCTATGTCATTTTTATCGATTCCTGCATTTGCTAACAACTACAAATAAATATGCATCTGGTTAGCGAAAATATAATACGTCGCAAATTCCACGATAGCATTATTTTATACAGATACATATATTGTACATATACATTCCAGGTAGCTTACCTTAGGAATCGCGAACGCCGGTGCAATGGGAAAATCAATAGGATCGGTCGCAGCATCTTGAAAAGCGACAACTCGTGCTAACGGTTTCAGATTCATTTTTTCAGCAATGCTTGCGGTAGTTAATACTAATGCAGCTGCACCATCGTTTAGAGTCGATGCATTTCCCGCGGTAACAGTGCCATTATCTTTCTATGATAAATTAACAAAATCACTGAAAGAAAATTAAGTTGCTACCCAATTATTCGCTTGTCATTAGATTTCCAAATTATACCTGAAAAACTGTATTCAGTTTAGAGAACTTGTCAAAATCGACTCTTTTGTATTCTTCATCTTCTGCAAATACTACATCGGGTTTGCCTTTTCTTTGTGGTACATTCACTGGAACAAGTTCAGCCTGAAATATTTTGTTCGCGTAAGCTGCAGCACTACGTTTGTAACTACCGATAGCATATTCGTCCTGTTCTGTACGAGTAATGTTGAATTTCTTAGCAGTATTTTCTGCGCAATTGCCCATAGAAAATTTGTTGTAAACGTCGGTTAAACCATCAAATACGATACCATCCTGTCAAATAAATACATGAAAATAAAATAACATCGAATAAACTAACTAAATAATTTAGATTGTTAAAAATATACATTTCAAATTATTTGTCGTACTTCAAGTTTCATGCCACCGTATCTAATTTCTCCTCGTCCAAGATAAAACGGTACATTTGACATTGACTCCATACCACCGGCAACAACGATCTCTTGATGTCCACATTGTAAAGACTGAGAAGCAAGCATAATGCTTTTCATACCGCTCGCGCAAACTTTATTAATCGTTGTGCATACAGTGGATTTAGGAAGACCTATTTTAACAGTATGTACATTATTTTCGTTACCAACTGTAACCAATAAGATACAAAGAAAATAGCACTGCAAAACTGAAACCTGCGAACAATGTAGCTTGTCTAGCTGGTGCTTGACCTAAAAAAGCTTGACAAACATTTCCCATGTATACTTCTTTAATTTCTTCTTTAGAGAGTCCAGCACGTTCGATCGCAGCCTAATAAATATTGAATCATCATGCATTGTAATTGTGATTATTATTGTTAATCATTCATAGACAAAATTATGCACATATACACATATTAATCCTCACTTGTATAGCAACAGCTCCGAGTTTTGGTGCAGATACGCTCGATAAACCTCCAAGAAACGACCCCATAGGTGTTCTAACTGCACCGACTACAACCACATCGTTTAATTTTGCCGTGGAAGTATACGATCGCAGACAAATCAATCGTATCTGAAAGAAAATATTCACGAACGATAACAAAGTTTTTACAGTAGTAATGTTACATTTTTGTATAAAACTGACAAATTATTCGCATTTTTATCATATTCATACCAAAAAACCAAAATCATTATGTAATCTATTTTACATTAACTATTTCATACTGAAAGTGACTTTATAAACAGTTGAAGGTTTAATGACTTACGTTCCTTATATTCTTTAATAGCGTCATTCTACTATGGAGTGTAAATAGTCGCACCTGTTGTAATCACTGTTTAAAAATAAGGTATGTATATGTACATAAGGAAACTGATCGATAGAATAAGCTTGTTTTTTTTTTATTCTTCTTGTATTCTTCTTGTACATTCATGTGGCAGTGTTATTTGTATGTAGATTAGCTTCAACTCCAACTCATCGCGATAACAAAACCGGAGCACTTGAATTGAAAACCAGGACTCTCCACTATTTGTCGCATTCAATAAAATTGCTTATTTTCTTATTTTCCTTTATCCGCTGTATACGGTCATATTACTTTCTCCTCAAAATTAGCTGCTCTTTTTACCTGATTCACTACTTATATATAAATTCCTGCAAAGAACAAGATACATATTCCTGAAAATACTTAAAAGCATTTGGCGCCTTGAAAAAAGTACGTTCCTGATACACTCATATATATACAAGGTGTCCCAAAAGTACTTCAACTCCGGGAAATGGGAGATTCCTGAGGTCATTTCAAGCGTCATTTTCCTTTTGCAAAATGTTGTCCGCGGCTTTGTTTAGGAGTTATTAACGAAAAACACGGACCAATCAGAGCGCGAGCTTGACGCTCGTTGGCATGTTCAGCCAACCGCCTGCCGGCTCGCCGCGCTGAACGTGCCAGCGAGCGTCGAGCTCGCGCTTTGATTGGTCCGTGTTTTTCGTTAATAACTCCTAAACAAAGCCGCGGACAACATTTTGCAAAAGGAAAATGGCGCTTGAAATGACCTCACGAACCTCCCATTTCCCGGAGTTGAAGTACTTTTGGGACACCCTGTATATAACTTACTTACATATGCCGCGCACGCGCAGCAAATACAGTGCGCGTAAACACTTGTACCTACATGTATATTTAAATAGTAAGTAGACTGGTACTGATAATATGTAAGTACGTATTTACACACTACGCTCTACACACGTACAGTAATCTTTAGTTTTACTTTTTACTTTATACCATACCAAACCAAACGCGCAGTGCTTACAAGACGAGCAAGTAATATCTCGGTCTGTTTGCATAGAACGTTAAAGCGTTATGTACTTCGTAAAAAGTATAAAAATATTGTACATTTCGAGTATAATGTAGACTATGTTTACTGTCAAACAAAACAAACATTAACAATCAAAGTTTGAAAATGAACGTCGAAGAAAATAGACTGCAGACATTCGAAGAGTGGCCAGCGAATGCCCCTATTGATGCTACACGATTAGCAAGAGCAGGATTTTATTACAGTGGACAAGCTCTAAAAGTAAAATGTTTTTTATGTGGAATAGAAATCTCTGATTGGAATTATGGCGATCAAGCTATTACTCGTCATCGCGAAGCTGCACCTGACTGCTTTTTTATTCAGAACCAGATCCCTTCTGCATTCAACTTGCAACACTCGCATACTTTCAATGTTCCATTAGTACCAAGATCTAGCGCTTACTATGAATTAATTTCAACGTTCACCAACTTACTGTCAAGAAATAATGGTAGAGATAGAGATCTTCGCGATGATCAACGAGGGGAATTTAACACATTTTTTCAAAGGCTAAAAACTTTTGAAAGTTGGCCAATTCCTTCTATCGTATCACCCGAGAAGCTTGCCAAAGCTGGATTTTATTATCTTCTACACGAAGATGTGGTAATGAACTGCAATCAAAGTACTGCAATACCTGATAAATTATTACACACTAGTTTTTTTAATTTGTAGGTACAGTGCGAGTATTGTAAAGGTGTTTTGGATACATGGAAATCTGGCGATGATCCAGACAAAGAACATAGATTGCATTTTCCCAAATGTGATTTCTATTTACATCAAGACACAGATGGTATTTATTTATTTGTAGAGAGATCGTTTTGTATGACAATTATTTCATTATAACCCTCTTGTTGTATAGATACCTTATATCTAAACAATGTAAAATTAATACCTGGTACAACGTTGAGCCTTACCGAATTAGGGATTCAAACGCATGCAGCTCCAAAACAACCGCACCATGCAACATATGAAGAACGATTGCGTACTTTTTATGGTTGGCCAGAAAATCTAAAACAAACTCCAGAAATATTGGCCAGAGCAGGCTTCTTTTACACAGGTAAATATATATATTTTTGTATTTGCTTTGAATACGTTTAAATACGAAATAATGACAATCATAATAGGATTAAGAGATCTCGTCAGATGTTTTCATTGCGACGGTGGTTTAAGAGATTGGGAAGTAACCGATGATGTATGGACAGAGCACGCGAGATGGTTTCCTAAATGTGAATTTGTAAATCTTATAAGAGGACGAAAATTCATTCAAGAATGCATCGATAACAGACCACCGTTACTTCCATCGGTAAGTATTATTTCATTATATTTGTACAATACATATTTAAGAGAGATTATAAATTATACTTTATACTTGTACAGATTTTTGAGGGTATACCAGAAGACGAACGTACAAATCGAATAGAAACATCTCCCATTCCAACTTGCGCTGCTTCATCCTCTGTGCAAGAAGTCATAGAAGCAGAAGAAATTGAAACTCTACATACGAATTCCTCTCTGCAAAGAGAAGACAATTTGTTGTCGAAACGATTGTATGTCAATTATGTAGTAAATCTAGATGTTCGATACTTTGCACGAATGCTCGCACTGTAAAGTTTTCGTTTTCGTTTTTGTATTCGAAACGATATCTCGTGTGATCTGCAATACATGTACATGAATATAACAAAGCTGCACAATCAACTTACTTCTAACAATATACGATAATAAGTACTAATAGCTTTTATGACTCACATGACTCACAGACGTACTTTAATCGGTAGATTATATGGTCGAATATCGAAGGAAGAAGACAACAACCACAAAGAAAGTTGCAACGATAACGGGGCAACTAATCATCGGCAAGACCCAAATGAGGAAAAGAAAGAATCAATCTTGGACAAAAAGGAGAATTCTAAACCATCTGACATACATAACAATACTTTTCAAAAGAAGAAGGACGTAAACGTGGAAGAAAATGGTAAGTGACAACAATGAAACTTGGATAGTTTTTTTCTATTAAGTTTCTATACGCGATAGTTTTACAACCTTTTTTAATAATATTATTTATTGCTTCGATGTATTTACCCAAACATGATGGAAACTGTTACTATACTTGTTTTAGCATCCTTGGAGGAAGAAAATAGGACATTGAAGGAAGCTCGTTTATGTAAAATTTGTATGGATCGAGAAGTAGCTATTGTATTTTTACCATGCGGACACTTGGCAACTTGTATTCACTGTGCTCTGTCCCTTACTCACTGTCAAATGTGTCGACAAGAAATTCATGCTACTGTTCGTACATTTTTATCGTAAACTAAATTGCAATGTGTTTCTTGTACAGTGTTCTAGAATAATGTTTACCATTGTTTGAATTATTTGTACCCGTGAAATGAAACCAGGGCCGCCGCGTGCGGTTGTGCAGGTTGTGCGCCGCACACGGGCGCATCGCCCAGGGGGCGCCGAGGTATCAAAATAAAAATTTTTTGAACTGAAATTAACTAAAAAAAAAAGGTCATTTATTGTCTTTGTCGCCGATAGGGCGCCGAAGTATCAAAATAAAAATTTTTTGAACTGAAATTAATTAAAAAAAAAAGGTCATTTATTGTGCTCCTGGGAAAGGGGGGCGCCAGATTTCTCCTCGCACACGGGCGCCTCTTACCCACGCGGCGGCCCTGAATGAAACTGTACCGGGCCGTGCGGTAGATTTTCTCAATATGATGCAAGTCTTCGAAATGCCGCCCCTTAAATGTTTTTTCTTTGAAATAACCTTCGATTTTGATTTTAAAAAAAAGTGCACAAAATGTACGAATACTATTTTTATTTTTAAAATATAAACTACTTTAAAATAATGACATTAACCATCAACTACAACAATCTACTACAGTTTTACCCTTCTTACTTTAACTTTAACAAATTCATTAATTAGGGATGTGTAGTCTAAATAGAGTACTCTAGAGTGGCAGCCAATGTAGATTTAATAGATATTAATGACAGATTTCTAAGTTTTGTTTGGCTCATTGATCTTCTTAAATAGTGTTTCATTAATTTTAATTTGGAAAAACTCTTTCCGCACTAGCTACAGAGACAGGGAATGTTGATAAAATTCTCAGAACTTTTACAACAGTTTTGTCATCTATGTACTTATATCCTTGAGTTTTAAAATGTCATATAAAAACTGAAAATTTTTGTAAGCTCAAAGCAGAACTAACAACATGTAACACGTGAAATTGTCTTTTGTGATAATTGCCGCCTCAGCTTTTAGGAACAGCCGCGCGGTATACAACATTACAAACAAAAATAATAGCTTAGCGCTGTCAGATAAAAAGTCTTTCGGCGAGCGCTCGCTAACGATGTATTAGGTACCTGCACCAGAAACCGAAATCAAAGCGTACCGAAAGCGCTTGGGCAGAGGCGTGCGATAAATCATAAATCGTATATATCAATATCAAAATAACATAGACCAATATAGAAAAACGTTGCGCAAAAATTTTTAATTATTGAATGGTTCAAATTGTATTTTGATTTCGCTGCTTATGCCGCCCTCTTACGATGCCGCCTGATTGCGCCCAATTGCGCCTGATTGTGATGCGGCGGGATGCGGCCGCCTCTTTGTATCATAGCATAATAGCTGATCATAGCACGACGGCACGACACGGCCCTGAAACCTCTGGTATAGTGGTACATCCAGTGCAGGGATATTGGCTCTTTTCACGCACATGCGCGAAGATTTTAGAGTCAGTAACGTAAAACATTTGGCCAAAATGGGGTACCTTCGTCACCCCGCATAATTTCATAAATTTTGTTATGATTTATTTTTGACATATATATTAAAATTTAATATATACATATGTATACATAATATATAACACATATATAGTTATAGCACTTTCCCACCAGTAATAGTTCCCCACTACTTTGCCTACAAATTTAAGACGTAGGTACGGTCCTGTCTTTGGTCGCGCATGCGCGTGAAAAGAGCACAAAATCTCTGCACTGATTGTGAAACGGAACGGACCCTCTATGGTACGGTTACGTGCTTGAGCTGCCTCGAGAACTATGGCCGCCACGGGGAGCGAGACGCGCGGTCGGGTCGAGGAGGTGTAGCGCCATGCGCGTGCGCGTGCGCGTACCCTTCGAGAATCGGCCGTCACCAGCCGTCACGTCACACGTCACTGCCACTCACTGCCACTGGTGACTGGTCACGAGCAACTAAACGGCAGCCCTGGTCTAAGGCCAGATACGACGACTATGTAGGATTAAACAGCAATATAAGGAGAGTTATTTATGTTTAGCATCCACCATGCAGGCGATTAGAGACGAAGCTATGCAAGATTACCGAAAAAAGCTTCTCGAACATAAAGGAGTAGAATCGCGATTGAAAGAAAGTAAGGCACATTACTGTTGCATTACAGTGATCAATTCATGTACATAACCTTACACATGAAGCTATTCGACTGTCACAGAAATTCTTATTCTTTTTATCTTTGCTTGGTTTCAGTGCGAGGCAATCTCAAAGATCTGACGAAACAGTATAATAAGTTAGAGAATAATCTGGAGGCTTTGCAGAGCGTTGGACAGGTGAGAAATAAATTTTTTTCATTTAATAGTATATTCGATAAGTACAATTGTAATCCTACAAGCATACAAATAACACATTTATATTTTAGATCGTTGGGGAAGTATTGAAACAACTCACAGAGGAGAAATGTAAGTATACAACTATAAATAATTAATTAAATATGCCCATTTGAACATTTGTAGTTAAACATGGTTTTGTGTTTCTAGTTATAGTAAAAGCAACAAATGGGCCACGTTATGTCATTGGTTGTAGGCGTTTAACACACTCGTTAAACGACGAAGTAGATAACATTGATTATCGCTTTGAACAAGCCAGACTGCAGAGTTTTGAAAATTGGCCTGTGCCGTACATTATAGAACCCAAAAGACTTGCGGCTGCTGGATTTTATTACGCAGGCGAAGGCGATAAAGTAAAATGTTTTGAATGTCATGTGGAAATATGTCAATGGGTAGAAGGTGATAATCCGATGGTTGATCATCAACGTTGGTCGGCAAGATGCAGATTTATTCGAAAAATTAATTGTGGCAATGTCCCGATCGGAGTAGATCCTAACACGGTTTTACCACCAAGGCCACGGAGTAGAGACGTATGTGGTCCTTATGGTGTAGAATATAGACCTACTTCTGGTCCAGACAATCATAATTTCACGTCTGAATTACAATTACCAAGTACAGCAAAACTAAGCTGTTTAGGTTTAGGAAGACCTAAAGGACCAGTACATCCCGAATATGCCAGTCATGATGCTAGACTACGGACGTTTGAAACATGGCCAAAAATTATGGCACAAACTAAAGAACAATTAGCGGATGCTGGTTTTTACTACACTGGTAAAGGTGATCAAACTCTGTGTTATCATTGTGGCGGTGGTTTGAAAGACTGGGAACTGGAAGATGACCCCTGGGAACAACACGCAAAATGGTTCTCGAAATGTTATTATTTGCTGATGGTTAAAGGTCAGGATTATGTTAATAAAGTGACGGGTCAGCATATATCACCGCCATCCAAAGAGGTATGTGGAAAAATGTTTGATTTTCTCTGTACATAGATCGTCGTTATTATGTTATTTTGTTCCAGGAAACAATGCAGATGAATCTACCAAGTTTTATTAAGAAAGTTCAACCTGCATTGATGAGTGTAGAAATGAAGGAAGATGCGGAAAGTAATCCTGGTCCAAGTTCTCCATCCTGTTCCGCGGATAGTGGCATAGAAAGCATCGGATCTGTCACGGAATCCGTAAAAGCAAGCATAGAAGATCTATCGAATGCGAAAACGCAAAACAATAAGCCCATAGATGATGCGAGGATGTGCAAAATTTGTATGGATCGAGAAGTAGCTATTGTATTTTTACCATGCGGACACTTGGCTACTTGTATTGACTGTGCTCTGTCCCTTACTCACTGTCAAATGTGTCGACAAGAAATTCATTGTACTGTTCGTACATTTTTATCGTGAAATAAATTGCAATGTGTTTCTTGTACAGTGTTCTAGAATAATGTTTACCATTGTTTGAATTATTTGTGCCCGTGAAATGAAATACAGTCTAACTGTATTACAAATGTGAATGTTTCTTTGTCTACTACAATTATAGAAGATTTTATTAAAAAAGCACTATTTACATATTTAATAAAATGAATCGATCGTACAGATAATTATTGTTATATTAATGTCAATGTTTTAACTACTACTTGTACATAGTAAATTATACATTTGATTTAATGGAAGAATATCGACTATCTAAATATGTTCACGCAAAGTTAGTTACAATGAGAAACAACAGGAGTAACATATAAAAAAAATATTATCATCCGATGCTTTAGCAATACTGCAATAATCAGAATCTATCATGTGTAAAAATATATATATATATTTCTTATACACGCGTGATTTTCGCAATTTATAAGAATATTAAAACTTGACGTACGATACACTCAAAGATAAACGATAGATAATTCAAACTATGCGTCATCCTTAAGCTATAATACCATGATAGTTTTGAATGCAGCTTAGTCGCTTGTAGTATGTGTGGTGTTAACTTCGCATTTTCTGAAGGTAAGTACGAGCTGGGCAAATTTAGATTATAGTAATTATGTTGCTTAATCCGAGTTACAACATTTTTATAACATAGAATATAATAATAAACTGCTCTTTAATGCTTGTTCAATTTTGTGAATGTTTATATTGTCGCTGTAAATAATAATTGCATTCCCATTGGTCTTTACTACCATTCAATAAATTCTTTCTATTCAAAACAATGCAATGACACTATATAAATACATATATGTATTCTAATAAACTGACTCATTGTTGAAACACTGCATGACTTGACAAACAATAATCAAGATTCATTCTAAGAATTAATTGCATGTACTGAAGTATAATTAAGAAGGAAACGTGATAGAATTATAAGATCAAGAAATTTCGATTCAATTTTATTATGAAAAGTTTCTTTCGTGTGAAACTTGTGGTTATACGTGCTGAATCTCACGCGTCGACGATCGAGTATATATATGCACAAACATATAGCTATATGCATACATAATTTTATTCATATTTTAAGACGTACGAAAGTGATATAATTTCTATTATTCCATATTATATTTTCTCTTGCTTTGTTTAATTTGTAACACTTCGATATTAAATAATATTGCAAATACATACAAAAGTATAATTGAAAAATCATTTGAGTATACGTATAAATATACACAAATTCAAAATTATGCAAAAGTAATAAATGTATTGATTTTATGATAGAGCGTACATATGCATTTCCGCGTGCAGTTTGAAAAATTTCTATTAAATGTACGCATTGAACTACACGCGTAGTTAAAAACAAAGATAGCGAATGAGGGAGGGGCAGGAGGGACAGACGGACAGAGAGAGAGAGAGAGCGGGAGAGAGAACGCATTACTGTACGTAGTTGCTGCTCTGTAAAATGCCTTGATCGGATCGAACCCGAGTGGGGACTGTGACTGGGACTGGGACTGGCTGTGACGAAGAAGCACGAAGAAGCACAGCGAAGTAAGTAGAAGCCATTGCTGTTAGCTGTTATTGTCATCAAAAACTATCAAGAATCAGTGAAAGCCAAACAGGGTGTCAATGAACAATTCTCTTTATTAAATTATTACAATAATATCGTTTAAACGAAATAAAATAATGTAGTACTCGATAAAAAACTAGTTACTTTCTGTGCTCTCGTGAAACCACCAATTAACGGAAGAATTAATCACCTGATCAAAAGAAGCAAAGCAAGAACAAAGTGCATGTGTGTTCACCAAGACTTTCCTGTTAATCTTGAAATTGGTATGTCACTTATGATTACATGTATATCATTTGTATACAAAAGAGCACGGGTGAGAAGTCATATCGGTTCGAGAATAATATTACATATGAAGTAATTTTGTTAATTACTAACGACAAAGTACTTTCCACGAGTTTAGGAATGTTTACGAAAAAATTCAACCTTTTGGCTGACTCTTAAGTAGAATGTAATGTAAAAATCTAACTATTCAAAGATAAAAAGTAATCATAATGGCAAATTCAACTTTTCCTCCTTATGCAAACAATTGACGAGTTTGGATTTGTGTTGCTCGTATCCAACTTCCGTTCTGTGCTTGCCTTGTTGCTCCCCATCACGACGTTGCCAGATGTTTCGAATTAAACAGATGTGAAAGTTCAGGGGAAAATAAAAGATTTCGTTCTATCATAGGCGTTTTACGTTCACAGTTTTGTTAATTTTTATACGACTCGATACACAAATAAATATTACATTTTCATACAAAGACGTATGTAACTATCTGCAAAATGCAGAATAATCGTAAACGATTGCTCAAATGAAGATGCAATATAGCGTAGAAAACGTTTTTAAATAGATCCATCTATGAAAACGTTATTTTTAAACTGTATTTGAAAAGCGATCATTCATCCACTCTTTTCCTTATCGCGTAGTATCTCATTGTCACTAATTCCAGGATTTGTGGATATGATTAATTTGTAGCTTCATTTCACACGAAAAGACCATTACAAAAGTGTGTGTTCCGGAAGGGGGAAGAAAGGAATTCACTGTAGATTTCCAGCTCAGAGCCGTAGCAAACCGGTTTGGTTCCCTATGTAAACTGTATTTTCTTGATAGTATACGACATTCTTAATGAAAATTAACGTATTTACTGATACCTCGAACAATACAACAAATTACAGTAACTTCCCTATGAATCGGGAAGTTAATAAAATATAATTTAGCTATTTACACTTACACAAATAAATTTAGCAAGTTTTTAATTACACACATATTATACAAGTATTTATGTAAAATTTGTTCATGGATTCAATAAAAAAGAAGCATTCAATTGTTCGCGTATGTATCCCAGGAATAATTTGGAAATATAGAAAATACTACGTCTAAATAGAATATTTAATGAAATATTATAACTTCACAAAACAACGAGAAACAGTTGCTACGCCCTTGTCGATACATTTCATTCCCATGAGCTCGCACTGGTGTAATGCAACAAGAGAAGTTAAAATACGGGCCATACAAGCGGCAACGTCGCACAGGGTGGTAAACAGCGACTCTGTATTACAGCTGTCCTTGTGTGCGCGTCTATGTGTATCTCTGAGAACTAATCGTAGGAAACGAGAGCCCAAGCCCGTTCTGAGAAGTTCTTGTTGTGTGTGATATGTAGGTTGCGTTATTTCGACGTTACGAAGCTGTGTGAGAAAAGTCTATGATACTTCGTCATTCACGAATCATAACGGCATCACGACCAGCCTAGCAACTCCCACTTACTAAAATAGCGCTCTCTATTTCTCTCTATTCCCTTTCTTTCTGTTCCCTGTGTGTACAAAAGTAATTTTCCATAAATGTGCAGCACAATCGTGCGTCCGTCGACATTGCGCGCTACGTCATATATGTAGGTGCCATATGTCACGCAGTTTCGTTATACGAAAATCATTTTTACAAAAAAATATGTATTTTCAAGCATCATACAAATTACTACCAAGAGTCTAATTCGAAAAAAATTCAAATGATTGTAAATGATATTTATAAACAACTATAACGATGGATCATTAGATACATTAAATTCAATATTTTCGATAGGTTTCAAAATAGTCAAGGATACCTTTACAAAACCATTACTTCTAAGTACGCTTACACACGATGACTGGTATTCTTGAACATCGTAGAGAGTTGGGAAGTGATTCGAGTATTAAGTCTTCAGCAAATTCGCAGTTAACACCACCAACCCCTCCTACAACTCACTCGTTAAACGACGAAGTAGATAACATTGATTATCGCTTTGAACAAGCCAGACTGCAGAGTTTTGAAAATTGGCCTGTGCCGTACATTATAGAACCCAAAAGACTTGCGGCTGCTGGATTTTATTACGCAGGCGAAGGCGATAAAGTAAAATGTTTTGAATGTCATGTGGAAATATGTCAATGGGTAGAAGGTGATAATCCGATGGTTGATCATCAACGTTGGTCGGCAAGATGCAGATTTATTCGAAAAATTAATTGTGGCAATGTCCCGATCGGAGTAGATCCTAACACGGTTTTACCACCAAGGCCACGGAGTAGAGACGTATGTGGTCCTTATGGTGTAGAATATAGACCTACTTCTGGTCCAGACAATCATAATTTCACGTCTGAATTACAATTACCAAGTACAGCAAAACTAAGCTGTTTAGGTTTAGGAAGACCTAAAGGACCAGTACATCCCGAATATGCCAGTCATGATGCTAGACTACGGACGTTTGAAACATGGCCAAAAATTATGGCACAAACTAAAGAACAATTAGCGGATGCTGGTTTTTACTACACTGGTAAAGGTGATCAAACTCTGTGTTATCATTGTGGCGGTGGTTTGAAAGACTGGGAACTGGAAGATGACCCCTGGGAACAACACGCAAAATGGTTCTCGAAATGTTATTATTTGCTGATGGTTAAAGGTCAGGATTATGTTAATAAAGTGACGGGTCAGCATATATCACCGCCATCCAAAGAGGTATGTGGAAAAATGTTTGATTTTCTCTGTACATAGATCGTCGTTATTATGTTATTTTGTTCCAGGAAACAATGCAGATGAATCTACCAAGTTTTATTAAGAAAGTTCAACCTGTATTGATGAGTGTAGAAATGAAGGAAGATGCGGAAAGTAATCCTGGTCCAAGTTCTCCATCCTGTTCCGCGGATAGTGGCATAGAAAGCATCGGATCTGTCACGGAATCCGTAAAAGCAAGCATAGAAGATCTATCGAATGCGAAAACGCAAAACAATAAGCCCATAGATGATGCGAGGATGTGCAAAATTTGTTACAACGGAGAATTAGGAGTAGTATTTTTACCATGTGGACATATAGTAGCTTGTGTTAAGTGTGCTCCTGGCATGACAACTTGCGCAGTATGCAGAGAGCCTGTTACCATGACCGTGCGAGCCTTCTTCTCATAGTATTCCATAGTTTGTGATATTGTAGAAAATGATTACATTATATGTACATATGATTTCTGTTATAGTATTGTAGAATTTTTAAATAATTTAATTTCAAACGTTTCACAATTACAAATGTGAATGTCTATCACTCTTTCTCACGTCACGCAGTACCGTCGCGGTTCGCTCGCTCTGATTCTCATTTGAATCAATCTAATCAATCTAATCAATCTCAATATTTTCTCGTCGATCTTTACATAAACTTTACACTCTTCTCATACGTACGCGCGCGCGCGCGCGCGCACACACACACACACACACACACACACGCGCGCGCGCGCACCTTTAAAAGTTAAAACTAACATTCTTATATTTTCACGCCTACAGTATTTTATACTCGATCATCCACGACTGGTAGCGATAATAAATCGCAAACTGCACTAAATGACATGACTCATGTAGCGTACCAGTCTGCGGGTACAAGCTATAAGAATTCTACCAATTTTCAAGGCTTTGTATGTTTAAATCGTTGGCACACGAAAGACGAAGAAAAATTTATTCGAACGTAATTTCTATTCGTGGCCTAAAATTTGTCCATACGCAATCAGTATTAGAACAAACGATATAAATATATTTAAGTATTCTTACAAATGCACAACATATCATGAGTAGAGGAGTGGTAAGATACTTGCTCATACAACAACAAGCTGTACCTGCAACTGAATGTTGCTATTTGTACATTCATCAATTTGTGTCGTCCACATCATTGGACTAATCAGGAATGCAACAGAGAAAATGTGCTTTACACAAAAAGTACAAATAGCAATAAAACATGAAGTCTAGTCATTAGTATAAAACGATGACGGAAACGCGTAGAGATTTACAGCTATAAGTTATAGAAATCTAATGGAAAGAGTATTTAATTTTATTGCAATACTAATAAAATTAACGTTCACTTAATCACCCTAGTTTAGTTTCGTCCAATACATATGATAGTACCATTATCGGTCCTCTTTTTATTTGTATGCATTTTGCTATTGCTACAAGGTAGATAAGCGTGACGCGTGAGTGCAGCACTTCGTAATGTGTATAACGTATCCGAGAATATTTAAGCAAAAGTATAATTGTGAATATTCGAAGCGCAAACTACATACAGATATATGTACACATAAAATTATTCGACTTAACTAATCTAAGGTTCGTAATGTTCATATATTCCACACAATGGAAAATTTTAGCGCTTTTATGAGTTAAGGAAATTGGTAATATTACCGAAGAAACTGATGTGTATATTGTGTACACAATGTGATTAAAAAACAGGGAAAAGTTATTCGTTTTATTAGATAACAAATTAACAGACACACTAGGCATTTACATTCAATTAACGAGTAATGCTGGAATTCTTCTAGCCACCTGTTTTTGGCTATGATTGACATTATTGTAATAGTACGTCATCAATGAAAAATAATGGAATACATTGATAATTGATTTTCATCTTTCGAATTTCACTTGTACAGTACTAATCATCAAAAATCAAATGTTACGCAAATTAACCCAATTTCAACTTTATTTCACAGGTTTCAAACGAAACGATACGTTCTATTCTTCTGTTAGACCATTTCCACAAACAATACATGGGGTCACTTAGAATTTTTAAGTTTCTATTTAATTATTTTACATTTAATTAGCACGTCCGCGTGTGTATGCGTGTATATACATTTTCTTATGTATGTAATGTGTCATACATCATGGATGTACAGGTTCCCGAAATCTCGGGATTCCCGACTCTCGGATCGGGTCAGAAGAAATCGAAAGATGTAGGGCGGGCTCCCGGAAGTATGATTATGATACGTATCGGGATTCCGAAATTATGTACAGTAATGCCTGCGTCGACCGCGCCGAACGTACAAAAGGACAGCGCATGTAAACACGGACCGCGCGGCCGAAAACTTACTCCATACCGTCAATTACACCACTAAATACAGTTGAAATTATATCGTGTTTAGTGTGATTTTAATCAGAAAAATGCCAGAAATAAGTTGGTGAAAGTCCCATAAAAACATAATGAATAAAGAAGTTTTGTAATTGGATTAGTAGTGGTTCACACCAATATACCCGATTCGGTATCGGATTACGTGGCATGTTCACACTGCTCGGCGACCGAGGCAGCTCAACCTGCTCCGTTGCGCTTAAATCGCGGCATTACTGTATGTATCCTAAGTCTTTTCGGGATCTCGAAACTATCCGACTACATACATACTTATATATACATAATGTATCATAATCATACGACAAATAACTACAAGTGTGAAGCATAATATGGTCTACGTTGTACTCAATTTTTTAAGAATTATTCAAATTTTTAACAAACTTATTAAGAATGAATTTTGTGGTGTAAAAACTAATTTTCTTCGTTTGTAAATATAATTTGTACTTATATTTGTATCTTTTATCCTTAGTCCATATATAATCTATGTGTATTCATTTTATGTAGATGAGTGCGATGGTTGGAAGTATAAATTACAAGGGCTGAAAAGGTTCAGAAAATAACTGTTTCAAACTGTTATTTGTAAATCGGTTATGATTGAAACAGTTTTGAAGAATCAAAATAATGTTATAACTGTTACGAGGATATCAATTCTGGCTTATATCGGTTATGGTTAGGGTTCTGTATATTATTTTTGGGTTCTGCATTTTAGTTCTGTCAGATCGTTTCGGGATCTCGATACGTTCGTAGGTAAGCAATCGGATACGCGGATATTTTCGAGATCCCGACGAGTTTCATATACTTTCGAGAGCCCGCTCGATCTCGCTCGATCCGATCCGTACCGAATCCGAAATGTCGAGAACCCGCAAATCCCTGACATACATACATACACAAGAAAATTCACATTCAACATGTATTGTGACTGATAGATATTTATCATAGATATAATATAACATACAATGCAAGAATTATTTGTTGTAGGGTTCAAGGGTTTAGAAGCTAATAAAGTAGGACGTAGTTCATTACAATTTTGCCTTTTCGCTAGTTACTATATTTGTAAATGATTCAAACATTGCGTTAATTTGTCTGTTAAAACTGTTCAAATCATAGAACAAGATAATAAAGTTCCACATGGCGAAATTACTCTAAGTTTAAGTAAAAGAAACTGTTTAGTGGATTCACATTGCACCTGAACATCGCATCGTTCCCGCGATGAAAATAATTAATTGTTTCTTCATTAAGATCGTAACTACAAACGTCGAGTACAAAGTTTTTATCGATACTTTTAAGATTTTTAATACATATGTTACGATTCATTCTATGTACTCGTTCAACTGATGAAGCACAACATAATGTAGGAATCATATTATAGAATTGTCGACTTTCATGCACTCTATCTTATATTACACTCAAGATCATTAACATATTTTCATTTTATTCAGTACTACTTTTCATTTCACATCTAATTTCTTGTACATTTTAAATATATCATTATGAATTAAGTATAAGTATACGTAGATATATATATTTTTTCATTGTTCTATCTTCATGCGATTTATTTTTAATACAAACTTAGAAAATTATATATTAATTAATATATCTGTACATTGTATGTTCATGTGCGTGTACATCATTAATAATTTATCACAATCGTACTAATAATAACATGTTGCAAAATCGTTGATAGAATACAATGGCATATAAACAATTGGGGTATCATTTTTTGTGATAATGGCATACAATAAAGAAAAGGTAATATTTCTTCGTCTCTCGTCGTATACTTAAATATATTTCAATCTACCCAAGCGTTTCCTGATGCGATCGATTCGATTTACCTATACATATATTTAGTTCTCCTAATTGAGAAACATATTATTCACTAATTGTAAAAGTTCACGAAAATTTTAGTTCTATATAATATGTATTTACTAGAGGTGTGCGAGAACCCGAAATATCGGGTCGGGTCGGGAACACGAAATTTTTTCGGGATCGGGACGGGTACCCGAAAATATCGATATTCTCGAATTTATTGGGATTCCCGAAAGAATCGGGATTCTCGAATTTATCGGGATTCCCGAAAATTCCGAGAACCCAGTAATCATTTATATTCGTATTAATGAATACTATTCATTATCCCGATAAATTCGAGAATCCCGATTCTTTCGGGAATCCCGATAAATTCGAGAATATCGAAATTTTCGGGAACCCGACCCGACCCGACTCGACCTCTTCTCGACTCGTCCCGACCATCGGGTTCCCGATATTTCGGGTTCTCGCACACCCCTAGTATTTACAAGTATTTTCTCTACTGTAAGTACAGTAATCGCTCGATGGACGCAATTCGGCGAAGTACGATAGATCCAAACAAATATGCCCTCCAACAGGGCCGCCGCGTGCGGTTGTGCAGGTTGTGCGCCGCACACGGGCGCATCGGCCAGGGGGCGCCGAGGTATGAAAATAAAAATTTTTTGAACTGAAATTAATTTAAAAGAAAAAAGGTCATTTATTGTCCATGCCGCCGTTAGGGCGCCGAAGTATCAAAATGAAAATTTTTTGAACTGAAATTAATTAAAAAAGAAAGGTCATTTATTGTGCTCCTGGGAAAGGGGGGCGCCAGATTTCTCCTTGCACACGGGCGCCTCTTACCCACGCGGCGGCCCTGCCCTCCAATGACAAGCTCGAGCTGCCTCGATCTCCGAGCAGTGCAAACATGCGGCGTAGTGGATGTGAACCATTGCTAATCGAATTACAAAAATTTCTTTATTTTCCATAATTTTTTTATGGGATTTTCTGGCATTTTTCTGATTAAAATGATACTAAATACGATATAATTTCAACTGTATTTAGTGGTTTAATTGACGGTATGGAGTACGTTTAGGACATAAAAGAGTATAGCGAGTGACCATGGGAAAATAATTTAATGAAAAAAGGTTACCACCTTTTTTCGCGCACGTCTGTAAAATCAACAGTCTAAAAGATATCGAAAAATCCTTCGAGATTCTTTCATAGGTCACTAATAAAGACTACAAAATATATTCAAATTTGAACAAAATCCGAAACAGTACTGCAAAAAGTATCCCATTTCACGTGGAATGACCCACCGCATTCATTCATAAAAAACTGTTGTGCATCTTCTATATGTAATTCTTGTATATATACGTTCGGCGCGATCTTTGATGTCACAAAAAATAGTGTCCCGGCACGATAGATGCAAACGCTCCTATCCGATGGTTTTCTTTCGATAGAATTTGAACGGTATACAATGTACATTAGAGTGGACCTTATTTTTCGACCAAGAAATTTTGGGCACGCCCCCCCCCCCCCCCAAATATTGTTCCATGTCATGAAAAAATGATATATCCAAAGTTTAGATTAATCGGACGTCGGGAAGGCGTGTCTAATCGAGCGCGAAGTTTTGAAATAGAAGTAACTGCGCGCTCAATGTGATGAGTATACTGAAAATTCAAGTTAAATATTTTAAACCTCCAAAAATATTATAATTCCTTACATGCACTCAAGTACAAGTGTACTTTGTACGAATTAAGATTATTTCACATTAATTAGCCTGTCTAATTTCTGTCCGCCACCTTCCCGCTAACAAGTCCGTTTTCGCGAAGCACATCCGCGGTTAAAAATATTATGCTCTGATTAAATATAACATATTTATGTCGAACGTTTATTTCTCTACTTTTTAAATTAGTATAAGAATACAAGTAAAAGAATTGGTAGTTTCAATAAAATACATAAGCATAAATATTTATAAAAATATGATAATTAGTTAATTGTTATATTGCAAATATTACATTTTGGTACTATTATAATCAGTATTTTGACACAAGAAGAAAATTTAGTCATAATAAAAAGTCTTTCCTTCAAATATTCCCATTCCTACAAAATTTCATGTTTTTCGCAACTTCAACGACGTCAATGAAGCACGCCTTCCCCCTATCCGATCAACTTCAACTTTTGCAGGAATTATTTTCTTACCCAATAGCTATATAGCTATATATGCTTCATGTGTGGGTACAGTAAATATAGGCAAAATTATATTTTGTTTGGTGTTATTTTAATCAGAGAAATGTCACAAATATATGGGTAAAATTTCATTTAAAAAAAAAGGAAAAAATTAAGAAGTTTCATTATTGCACTAGTAACTATAGTATATTGTCTCACCGATACGCTTTGTGTTGTTGCGCCTTCGGCTGCGCGGTCCGTGTTTACATATACTGGCCGTATCTAAATCACTGATATATATATATATATATATATATATACAGGGTGTCCCACTGTATCGAGATCAGCAGGATATCTCGGAAGACGGTATCCACCACTCCACCCACAACAACACAAATAATACCACATAACGTAGCCCGTCATACCAAACAACTTTTGTAGGAACACTTTTTTGATAACGATACCGTCTTCCGAGATATCCTGCTGATCTCGATACAGTGGGACACCCTGCATATATGTATAAGTAATGTGTTCGGCTCGGTCTTTGAAGAACAAAAAAAAATAATGAAGCGACAACAAGATCAGGAACAACTAATACAAAAAAAAAATAATAATGAAGCGAAAACAATATCAGGAACAACTAATACAAAAAAAGTAAATTAAGATTGGAAATGGTAAAAAATAATGAAGCAACAAGATCAGGAACAACTAATACAAAAAAAAAAAAAATTTGCGACGCAAAGAAGGAGAGCGTATGGGAAAGAAAGAGACATAGTTCATAGCATTTCGCATACGCTTTCCTTCTTTGCGTCGCAAATTTTTTTTTTTTTTTGTATTAGTTGTTCCTGATCTTGTTGTCGCTTCATTATTTTTTTGTATTAGTTGTTCCTGATGATCTTGTTGTCGCTTCATTATTTTTTGTATTAGTTGTTCCTGATCTTGTTGTCGCTTCATTATTTTTTTTTGTATTAGTTGTTCCTGATCTTGTTGTCGCTTCATTATTTTTTACCATTTCCAATCTTAATTTACTTCTAAACATTACTAGACTGCAAGAAGTTTCACTTCTACCGCGCGTGGTTTTCCACGCGTATATTTTTTTTCTAACCTTTTCGTTTGATCCTACTATCGAGCAGCGGTAATTTATCTTTGGAGATATCTTCAATCCGTTGTACACGACACAACAATCAATAACATTCACGAACTTTGGAATCACATAACAAACGCATGTAAAAGCATAAAAAGAGACGCTCTAATTATGGCAACAACGAGAAGTCTAATACAAAGATCGGTGCTCTGTATCGTAGACAAATGGATCGCAGTTCCAACATCTGATGTAACTTGATTTATTTTGTAAGAAATAAGTTTACATTAAAGTTACGTTTGCACAACCTTGTATATGTATATTTATTTTGATTTTAGATTTTTAAATGTAATTTTTTAATTCATACATATACCTCTTCTTTTAATTAGATATTTATTCTGTTCCACACACGGTAAATTATGTTACAGTCCGGTGTTCAAAAATTCTAAGATCGTTGGTTGTCCAAGCGGTTAAGGAATTGGACTACTAAGCGGTAGACCGGGGTTCGAATCCCGTCGGAGTTAGAAATTTGTTTTTCTCAGTTTATTCTCCGTTTAAATTTTCGCGCCACTCTCGACTTCCGAACGTCACTTCCGTAACATAACAAATACGTTACCCTCAGCAAAGAAGTTTCACTTCAATAGTGTTTAGGCACGATAGATGCACACGCTTCTACCCGAGGGCTTTGCATCCATCGAGCGATTACTGTACACTGTACATATATGTAATTTAGGTTATACATTCAGATTTCATTCGAGTATTCGTTCGTAAATTAAAATGTTGCCTATTTAGTTGGTATCTAATAATATACATATAGGTACGTACAGGTCACTATATATATATATATATATATATATATATATATATATATATATATATATATATATATATATGTATATATCAGTGACAGGTACGTAGAATAGTTGATCAACTAAATTGAATTTTGAATTTTGAAATTTCTTTACGTATTTTAGTTACGAAGATGTCGCTGATGTCGAATACAATACATAAATACGTGAACGGTGAACGTGACAATACCACAATGGTGAATTTCAATGGTATTAGACTCTCTGGTATTAGCTGGTGCTGGTATTAGCGATGACTGTTGGTTCAATACGATCATATAACATATAACGATAACGATCGAATGCGAGTAGTGTGAATATTTGATGTCAACAAAAGTTGGTTCTTGATTATTTATTAAAATGAACGAGCATCAATAATGGGAGACTTATTCGATATCGCAAATTTAATTACCGCTGTCGGTGTGGATAGAATTAAAATTAAGCCGGAACCTGGAGTTCCAGAAAAATCATCGAATGAAATACTAACAGAGTTATTTAGTACGTTTGATGCTGAAGAAGAAATAGTATCGTCAGAGAACACTGATCAACAAGTTCCAAATGCCAACATCAAAGTTGAAAAGCCTAAGAAATCGCAGGTTAAAAAGAAGAAGGCGAAAAAGAAACACAAGCACAAGGATAAAAAACATAAGAAAAAGTCGAAATACAATTCTTCCGACAGTAATAGCGATCCAGAAAATAATAGTAAGCTGTCAATTGTAAATTTTCACGGAAAATATAGATATCGTATTTGTTTTCAGTTTAATTTGAATGTAAATAAAAGACAGTTTTCCTTCATATATTTTATCATATAGTTGCTTATTATTCTTCTTTCTAATAATA
This sequence comes from Lasioglossum lativentre, assembly GCA_916610255.1. Classification (NCBI taxonomy): domain Eukaryota; kingdom Metazoa; phylum Arthropoda; class Insecta; order Hymenoptera; family Halictidae; genus Lasioglossum; species Lasioglossum lativentre. The sequence continues at coordinate 48,601 of OU744356.1, read as the reverse complement.
CGCTAGATAATTAGAATTCGTTAGGATCACCTTCCGTTTGCAATAGTTTTTTGTGAATGTTCTTTTCGATAAACAGTCAGATATAATTGTACCTTCTCAACGAATAGGTATAAAAAAGAAGAGGAAGCATAAAAAGAAAACAAAACGGAAACATGAAACTAATTCAAGTAAATCATCAGATTCTGATGAGCCCAAAAGCAAAGTATCCAAACTTGGTAGTTCCTGTAATAACGAAAAAGGAAAATGTCATAACAATGACAATGGATTGGTGGAGACAGTGAAAAAGGGTCCAGCTGCTGGTATGAATATCGAGGAAATGGTAACGATTAAAAAGGAGCCAGAATTGGAAAATACTTGCGCGAACAGTCCTGGAAGTCCTAGACTCCCACCAATTTCAAGGAAAATTCAGGAAGAAACAGAGGAGCCGCTAATACCTAAAATGCTTGGTTCGTATAGTTTAACGAATCCTTGATCTTTTTATTAAAAGAAGTAACAATCATTATTATTGTGTCGTGTCTTTTTTATGTACAGAGAAGCCAAAACAATCGATGCAAGGAAGAATCTTAATTAAAGATCTAAAGAATAGTGCAGTTTATAATGATACTGTGAAGGAGATAGAAAATAAAGTAAAGGAAAAAGCAGCACGAATGGAAGACGGAGAACTATCCGATAGTAGTACAGACAATAGAACTCCAACTTTAAGTCCCAGTCCAGCACAAAGTAATTCGATAAGGTCACCAACGTTGAGTCCAAGTTTAGAAAAGATCGAGGATAGATTGTTAAATTCAGCAAAAGGAGGGATAACCGCGAGGAATGATTTGAGATTGATTTTGAGGGAAAAAGAAAAGAAAAGACTCGAGAATATGGATAAAAGATCGGACGATATAGAAAAGTCAAAGTTGTACATGGATAGCGAATACAAAGAGAAGGAATACAATTACAATCATAAAACAACAATAAATAAAGAGAGTAAGCGTAGCCACAATTGTCGCTCGCACGAGAAGAGACGGTCCGAATCTCGATCACGCACAAGTTCCCATAGAAGTAGAAGCAGAGGAAGAGATAAACGAAGAGACAGAAGCAGAGACAGACGTGCAAAAAGTCGAAGTAACGACAGACGAGAGTCTATTAAAGCTAGAGAAAAACGAAAGCACAGAAGCCGTAGCGATGAAAGAAGCAGAGATAAATACTCACGAGGAAGAAGTAGGAGCAGAGAACGAAAGTTAGTAGTTAGGAGGAGTACCATATTTTTATGTTTATTTTCATAGAAATCGAAATAGAAACATATGATATAGTTAATTCGTGTACATACATATTTACGTGTATTTATACATTTTCAAGAGAGAGGATAGAAATCGATAAGAAGAAATTATTAGAGATTGCAAGGAGAAATGCGATAAACATGATTAAACAAGGAACATTACCGTTAGCGCAACAGGATAAGGCTATCGCGGCGATACAAGCTGGTGGAAAAACAGTAGACGAACTCACAGGTAAATTACATTTGTACTTTGGTAAAACAGTTCTCGACAAAACATGGGTTTTCTATTTTAGATTTTTGCAAATCATTATCAAAATCTGAAGCATTAGGTGAACTTTCCAGTATCTCTTCAGAAGAGGATGGCAGCGATACAGAGAAAGGTTTTCACCATCCTTTCCTGCTCAAGGGACGACCCAATTCTATAATTATGAATATTCGGGTATAAATAATTTGAAATATTCTATCCGTCATGTATTTATTTACTATTTTAATGCACGTATTCTCGTTTTTAAACACCATACTTCAGGATGCAAAGCAGCTACCAACGAAAACATTCCAAGAGAAAACGGTAGAGTCGTCAAATCAATTACGTTTACAATTTCCTGTATCGAGTGGACAACATCATAGAAAAACTGGTAAAATTCCCGTTACAGTTAATATATGTATATATTATATTATATATATACCATTTTACGTTCTGTAGAAAATGAATGGGTACCAATTACATCGAAAAAACCGGAACCGAAGAAACAGTTTGTACCAGCTACTGTTCCAAGTAAACCTCCAGCTGTAATACCCATACCCACACCACCAGTACATCCAGTCCAGTCAACAGTTTTTTCTCAACCAATCCCTACAGAAGTACGGCACGGAAAGAACAATTTCGAAAAATATATTTTAACTTATTATTATTATTATTATTACGATAAGCATTATATTCACAGCCAATAGATATCGGTTCGATAGTGTCTCAAAGGCTAGCGGCAATGAGAAAATTACGGGAAAATCCAAATGACATATGCGCTCAAAATGAAATGTATCGCGCACAAAACGAGGTAATATATGATCCGATATACATACATATAAAGTATAACATCAACAGTGTGCGCGCGCGCATATTGTATTTCAGATGAGAACATGGGCTGAAAGTAAACAAATGCCAGGCCAATTTACAGGCAGTACTGGAGCCAAAGTGCTCTCTCCCGCAGAACTTACATCAGGTTACCAAGCCTGGGCTCGTAAGGTAACAGTATTATTTGCAGTTTAATCACGTTCCATCGTTTGTCACTCCATATTTTGTTATATCACTGAAAGTTTTGATCTTGATCTAACAAGATATTTACATGTCACATCTACGTATGTATTTACATGTTGACACACGTGTTTCTCGTATACATCACAATTTTAGTTTTATCGTCTTTTCTTTTTCTGTTTTTGTTTTTCTTTGTTCTCTTCTTTAACAATACATTGACCGATACTGATATGCCTGTAACAAGTTTTCAGGTACAGTTTCCATTAAGATCAACTTTCAGTTGATCCGATAGAAACTGTAACGTAGGCACAGACTATTTCTTGGATAGAGGTAGATTCTGTGCCTGCATGGACACAGGAGCACCGTTATTTTAAAAAAATATCAGTTATTTTCTATACTATAAAGTCGCAACTATAGTAATTCCCAAAATATACAATAGTAAAAAGACAAAGTATTTTTCTATAATGTGCTCTTGTGAGATTATTGCTAATTATCATCAGCTTCCTATCATAGGACTTCATCGGGTGTTACTGAATCTTTCTGTCATAAAGCTGGGATATTTAGCATTAGTCTGCATCCACCTGAGGGTTTGTTACAGGCACGTAGCTACATCAGAGAAGAAACAACTTCAGCGGCGTGATGACAAATTTATAATTTATTTGGTAAGTATCCTCACCTAGATAGTATTAGAGTTTTATACAGTCGATTATTATTACTACATTGTAATATCATGATTGGGCAAAGATTATTAATTTTACTACTTTTTGTTACGTATTGCTGTCATATTTTTCTATATTAATTTGATCGATTCTGCAACATTCAGTATGTCCTAATCTAAATACCTATTTAGGATCAATTAGTATCGGCACAACCTGTTTCGGGTGGGATGGGTATGGCTTTACTGCAGAAGATGGGTTGGCGGCCAGGGGAGGGTTTGGGAAAAAATAAAGAAGGCACTCTTGAGCCGTTGCAGCTTGAAGTGAAATTGGATAAAAGGGGGCTTGTCTCGGAACAAGACATTGGCCAAAAAATAGGAAAAACTACGAAACCGTTGGTACCCGCCATCAAAACATTGGAAGGTATGCGTAGAATAGAGGTAAAACTTTGTTTGCCCCTTATATACACGCTACGCATATACAATATATATGTATTCCAGGGAAACATCCTGTATCGCTTTTAGGCGAATATTGTTCCAAACGAAAACTTGGTGCTCCAGTATATGAACTGTGTTTCGAATGTGGACCAGATCACAGAAAAAATTTTCTTTTTAAAGTATAACAGTTCATAGCTTGGTTTATGCTTTTACTTTTACATGAAGTGTCTGCATGCACGTTATTTATGTTTAATATTATCTTTCAGGTTAAAGTAAATGGAATTGAATATAAACCAAGCGTAGCAAGTCCTAATAAAAAACAAGCAAAGGCAGAAGCAGCACAGATTTGTTTGCAAACTTTAGGGTTGTTACCTGAACCTAATCCTGTGCCTGCTTCAGAAGCTTGAAGTTATATTATTACGACTTTATTTGTTACATATAAAGATATGTATGCAAATCGTATTATGCACATATTACAATGGAGTTGAAATAAAACAATATGTACAGTTTTAAGACCAAGCTCTACTTCTTGTAGACAAATTCTACTTCTCATTGTCAGTCGAGGTATAGAAAACTTTCAAAAAGGTGTTTGAAAAGAAGATGTTACACGATAATGTACTATGAATAGGCTTCGATACTTTCTAACGATCTTGTGTACATAAATAATTTATAAGTTTCGCATCGCGATGCATTTCATTTTTACTCGAAAAATAAAGATTACATGCATATAGATACTCTTTTCCGTTAACTCTATTTGGTTTTTTACTTTGCTGTTATTATGCAAATTTAGATATGTAGCTCGAGAATACAGTATTTCATCGATAAATGTCCCAAATGTCTCGCACATAAATGTCCCTGAACTATCCCCACTCCTGCGGGGTATACCCCGTGAGGGGCCATAAAACTCGAGAGGCCAATGCCGCCGAGAAGTGTAACATGATACGGGTCGGGTATATCGGTGTGAGACTATGAGACCACTACTAATCCGATGACAAAACTTCTTTATTTTTCATTATTTTTTTATGGAACTTTCGCCAAAATAATCTTGATATTTTTCTAATAAAATTGATACCAAAAATGATATAATTCCGATGATATTTACGTGTGCAATGGACGATAGGAGGCTCGTGCGCAAGGAAACACAGCGTATGGGAAAGAAAGAGACGCAGAGAGTCGCAGTCGCCGGCACAGTTCAAAGGCCCGCGGCGTCCTCACAATGTAATCCTAATAAAAAACTTTTTTATTATTACTTATTTTTGTATGAGACTTTCAGCAATATATTTGTGGCATTTTTCTGATTAAAATGATACTAAGCACGATGTAATTCGGATCATATAAAGGCATGTATATGGACATTTACAAGTCGAGTACATCGCGGTGAGGCAACTTGTCCCGTCAACTCCCATCGTCCATTACACGCGTAAATATCATCGAAATTATATAATTTTTTGTATCAATTTCATTAGAAAAATATCAAGAATATAATGGCGAAAGTTCCATAAAAAAATAATGAAAAATAAAGAAGTTTTGCCATTGGATTAGTATAGTGGTCTCACACCGATATACCCGACCGGTATCATGTTTACATTTTTCGGTGACCAAGGCCTCTCGAGGTTCCCATTCCATTTCTACGTTCGGCACAAGTCAAAGAATAGTATCCCTCACACATAATTGTCCCTGGCCGGACCCGTGGTTTGGACAATTGTCGATGAAATACTGTGACAAGAACGCATTTCATTTGACGGGCTCGTGCGAGCGTTATACGGCACTACACTTACAGGTTACATACGCACGCAACACACATGTATGTGTCAGCTGTTTACACTTGTTTATTAGGTTAGGTTAGATTATTTTCGAAAGAGGCATATTTAGAAAGTGTGTTCGGTAAATTTTAGTTTCACTTAATGTATGATAGCGTATGATTCATATAAAAACAGTTTTCTAAAGTAGATACAACATCATGAATTCCACGGATCTAGCAAGTGTCAACATTTAATTACCATGCTGTATGCAGTTGACAGACCGGTTATTTAATTTCTACCACACGTTGTACACATATAATAATGGACGATGTAGAAGCTCCAATTTTTTACGATGACGAGGGTGATTTTATTGGACACGGTTATCTTCAAGATACAGATTATGAGTACGAGTACGAGGAAAATACCGAAAAGGAAACATTGCTGGAACTATACCAATATTGTCTTGGTCCCACTGTTTACGATACAGCATCATATATATTACCTTTATTCATTTCCATGATTTTATTTCGATTATGTGCCCGGTCTCGTAAGATATAATTTTCTATACAGTATGTAATCGTAGAAAAGAAATATAAGATGAAATTATTTTTAAACTCTTCTTCTCAACGTTGCAGAATACATAACACATGAAACTTTTCATGTATTGTCAGTGTTGATTGGCATGTACAACATTTATCATTATGTAACGGAATGTTTATATATATTATTAGTACTTGGTATATTTTCATACATCACCTTACATGTACCTAACAAATACTGTAAAAGTTTAGGAATATTCCTACCTCCCCTGTTCATCATTGTATATTGGTAAGTCAACAAACCGTGCGCGAATAACTCTTTTTGAAAACATTAAAAACAGTTTAATTCCATTTTGTATTCTCAATTTTCAGCGAATTTTCTATGCCTCCGATAGTTTGGCATAAAATACGTAGCGTTGTAATGACCATGGCAATGAAAACTATTAGCGTAGCGGTAGACAAAATCAATTCAAACGATTTACCTGATATTTATTGTTACATGGGATATACTTTCTGCGGTGTCACATGCGTATTTGGTCCATGGATATCGTTCAAAGATTATGTTTCGATACGTCACGTGCATCATCAGGTACTAAACATTTTTTTAGTTCCAGAGAAACAGATTTCTCTTTTATAAGCTCTTTTATTAAGCATTTTTTAATTGTAGGATAAATGGTGGATGCTGTACGCGGCTCAATTTATGTTTTTATCCTTCTTGTTTTTAACTATGTCAAACTGTTGGACCCAATGGATAGTAATGGACAGCTCTTGGAAGTAAGTATAAACTACGAGACAGAGAAAAATTTTGTATTTCAAACTACAATGAATATCAAATTTGTTATTTCAGGTGGCTATTAGCTTATAGAGACGCGCTGTCTTTTCGGACGTCTCATTACTTTATTTCGTATGTAGCATCCACCGTATTATTAATAGGAGGATTTCCATATTCTCTAGCTACTTTGGTAAAACCATTGAAAGTAGAATTCCCACGATCGCTCGTACAAGTAGTTATTTGTTGGAATGTACCTATGCATTTCTGGTTGAAGACATGTATGTAATCGTATCCGATATTCTTGAGGCACACTTACATTTTTGTCCTTACAATTTTACATATTTCGAATAATAAACTGTTGATATAAATTTTTAGATATATTCCGTCCTAGTATTAGATACTTGGGAAAATTCGGAGCTGTAACCATGACGTATTTAACAAGCGCTCTTCTGCACGGATTAAATTTCCAATTGGCAGCGGTTTTACTTAGTCTTGGATTTTACACGTACGTAGAATTCCAGCTAAGATCTATGCTTGCAAATATTTTCGACGCATGCATAGCGTCCAAACAATGTGCTAAAAGTAAATGTACACATACGTGTAACAGTCAGAATTCTTGGTGGGTCTTTCTAACAAACTTGATGTTTTCTGGGCTATCAGTTTTCCATTTAGCATATTTGGGTCTTATGTTTGATACATCCGAATTACAAGAGACAGGGTATAGTTACATTCATACTATCGAAAAATGGTCTCAACTTGGATTTGCTAGTCATTGGGTAATTTTTGCTACATACTTTGTATACTTTTTAATTAGGTAATACTAAGGTTGTGCTAAACGAACGAATTATTAGTATTATAATATTTCAAGTCATTCAAGTAACTTATTAACATTTTTCTACGAAACGCTTCATCCTTTTGATACATTTTTATACTGTGTGTGTGTGCGCGCGCGCGCGTGTGTGTGTGTGTGTGTGTGTGTGTGTGGGCGTGTGCGCGCGCGTGTGTGTAAGGAGAAAATATTAATAGAATTCTGAAAGTAAGTAAAATACATAGTTTTTATTAGATGTACAACACAATATAAGGTATATTTGCATTTGCATGTGTGTAAAAAACATACATATTATAATCGATTTATTATTTAATTGCTATAAGAAGTCTTATGTATTATAGTTGTTAAATAATACTTGATCAATATTTTATAAATAATATTAACTGTATTTTGCTAAATTTTAATATAATCATAACAACGAATAAAGTTATTTTTTCAATCAAAATGAATGCTTTTCAACTGGAATAAAAGCAGCTACGACAATTAAAACAGTATAACTTTTTAAAAATTGGACCAAACGACTGGAATTTTTTTTGAGAAATTATAAGAATTGGTTACTTAGCAATAATTTTTGCACGTCAAATAGTTATACTGTTTTAAAGTACTGTCAAAATGTTATTCAATACATACATATATTATATCAAATTATAAGTCTAGGAGAAGAATAATTTTGAATGACTCATCTAAAAAATGCATGTGAGATTTTATTGCATATTTTAAGGCAAAATTTTAAATGTCACATGGTTTTTACTTAACACATTATCATCTTTGAATTGGATGACAATCGAAATTTACTACATTATGAATACATTCAGCTTCATAAGGATAAAAACAATTTTCCAACAATATTCAATTTTCTGAATGATATAACCAAATCATGTTAGATGTCCCAAACAGTTGGTACATAATTGATTTCACAATATATTTTATTCGAGTTAATTTTTCTTGATTATATAAAGACTTTTAATTTTCAATATCTATATATAATTTTATATTATTAAAATATCTTTGTTCTTAAACATTAATGACACTTCTTTTATAAAAAATGCATTAATTTGTTAAAATATTAATTAACTTTTATATAATCTTATATTAGCTTAATATTTATACATATAAATGTACCACAGATATACATACACCGAGCGATATATTGTTCTAATTGAGTTTCTGCAATTAGGATGCTGAATAGTTGAATAATAAGACATACTACTATATAGTTTTATACGTATATGAAATGAATACTAGAAATTGTGTCAGGAACTTGTCAAGAATAAACTTCCTATACTCAATGTATACCTCTATTTTTGTACAATAAATCCATAAGGATATTGTTTTCTTCTTTCAAATACATGTATCATATTGTATGTCATGTATATATAGTGTATGTATTTACTTTACGTGATGTATATACAATATACAGCACATATATATATAGAAGCATCTATATTTTTGTGTGAACAAACTATATTCGCGTTAACTAAAATATTACAGTCATTTACGTTGTACCTTATTACTAGTGTATCCGTTAATTTAATTACATATTCTACACCGATAAAAATTAATAAAACAGTAGCTATACATGATTCACATTGTACGTTATTATCGCGCATCGCACAACATCATTCGAACGTCTCTTCCACTGACTTTCATAATTAACATTGTTATAAAGTTTGTACAATTATCCTCAAGTATTTCAGAAGTCATTGATATTTTTTAATAGTACTTTTTACAATTAGAGATTAACATTTCATAGCGTAGTGTGGTGATACAAAGCTGTGCATTTTCTAAAACAGTATGTAAGTACGTATAATGTGAAACAGGTAAATATATTTATAATAGTAACAGCTTATCCTCTTACATCGACAAAAGTAAATAACTATGACTTTTAACTGTATCTTCAGAAATATGGTTCGCTTGAGAACCTCATACGAATCTTGAAAATTAATCATATTTTAGTTACGAAAGATGAATACAAAATCCCAAATTCTATACTATTTGCGTAAATATATGTATATAATATTGTAATCGTTACTTTTCAATCACAACGTTATGATATGTTTTGTGTCGAAGTTATTCTATGTTGGTACTTGGAAATACATTTAAAAATATGGCATTTTTCGCATCTATATATGCATATCAATGAAGAGAACATCATCCGAAGACACAGTTAAAGATGCTACGCACACGATAGCCCAGACAAATCGATTTCAGTTATATATTACATGTAATATAGCATTCTTGGCGGGTGAATTCATTATCGGTACATAACGAACGTACATTCTTATATACTAAACTGTAAACTGTTTCCGATTCAATAGATGGATGAAAAAGAGATGTATACGTGTAGATATTAAATATTTTAAACGAAAACAAATAAAGTTTGTTAATCACATAGCTACGAGTAATAATGCACATTGGGATTTAAGTTTCTATTTGCTTAGAAATGTTTAAAAACACGTATAATTCGAGATCGTTGACAACTAATTTCACAAACGTTAAAAAGCAGAAAAAAATGTCGACTTTTTAAAAAGAATATTTTTACAAGACAATATGTGGTACATATACATATATATATTTACAGGTACGATCATAGTTTTAATGCTATTTATAGGTAAATAGAAACGAAGTTTCTTCTGGCCAGCAGAAATATGATCGAATAAAGTGAGAACCTGATTGAAATCATGCGGACCTTTTTTTTGAAACAGCTGCGGCTGTGTACAAGTGGTGTAGAAATAATTACTAGAAACTTATAACCCAAAGTACAAATGTAAAAATGAAGTAACACTACCTTGACGAAGTTATAAAGACTATTGCATGTCTATTTGATTTTCGTTGATTATGATAAAAGCATGGGCAAGCAATAATAGTTGCTCGAGTTGAAGATTGGAGATCAGAGTGGGATGGTCTACTGAATAATTGGATTTAAGCGATGAGATCTTCGGCGCTGGTGAGATGCTCGAATTACTGGATTGTCCTCTCCAACGCCACTGAGAATATCGGTTAGTCATCTGATAAATGCAGTTTTATAACTTTTGCTTGTGCGCGCACTGCAAATCACAGAAATAAAAGGGAGCACTTTGTTAGCCACCTCAGGAGCTACTTCATCCCTAAGCTCTAAATGTAGCTTACACAGCTGACAGGCCTGGACAGTAATCCAATCTAATAAAAAAGGTATTTTATTTTTATAGCGCATCTAATTTTCTATAAGTAATACGCACAAATTAATTTAGTTAAATGCTATTTACATTTATAAAATTCACGAATAAAGTTAATTTCTCTATTCTTGTCATTATCATTATCTTTACTGCTATCGCTATTATTATTATTTGTCCAGGCCTAATGTTATCTTATAAACAATCTAATTACATGCCTTAAGTTTCTTAGTGCATGCTACATGCATGTTGATACATATTAGTGATCAGTCACGTTGTAAGTTTTTGGTACCGCTTTGTATCCTTATGTATATATATATTTATATATATAAAAGGATAGAAGCTAAATTACAGATACAATGCAGAGGAGGAGCATATTTTTATACAGAATATGAAGTGAAGCAACATGTTACAATAAAGTGCAGAAGTCATGAAATTGTTAGGAAGAGAGCTACGATAACTGTAACAGTTACGAAGACTTACTGCTTTAGAGAATGATAGCGATTTACTCGATCCGCAGACCTGAGAATCATATTCATGCCTTGTTGGGGTTGCGAGATCGAATAATTTGTAGACTCGTGCGAAGTACGAGTTTCTGTGATGCAGGAAGTTCTTATACTGGCCCTTGTCACAGGTTTCGATACAGATATTGACGTAACGGAAGTAGCGGTAGTTGTGTTGTTGTTGTTGTTGTTGTTGTTGTTGGTGGTGTTGATATTATGGATCTGTGTCGCTGGTTTAGTAGACTTAACACGACGCGAAGATGGATCACAGGTACTACTGTTGACCAGCCAACTGTTTCTATAAGTTTTAGTAAAGATAGTGATCCTTTGTTTACGTGGATAATGTACGTCCATGAGATATAAAAACTGAATATGCGGAAATGTAATGTTATCAAGACGCGACAAGTTATTAAAGAATTAAAGAGAGGGGAAAGCAACAAAGCAGAAAGCAGAGACAAAGAAAAGGAAGCAATAAACGTAAGCTAATCTAACAATAAGCAAAACCAATCTGCTCACCTCTTAGCGATAGCCGTTGTCGTGGATCTAGGTAGAACCTTCTTCGTCGAATCCTTCTCCTTATTTCTAGTTAACGCGTTACTTGTACTCTTCTGACTTCTAGCTTGCAATAACGGTCTTAAATAAGGGCTAAAAATATAGTATGTATCTATGAATAATTCGTCCTCTCTGTAAAGAATAGATATATATGTATATATATGCATCTAAAAAGAATATATGAAATAATATTTACTGTGCAACCGTGGAAGGTTTGGTTGTTGTATTAATGTTGTGATTCGTTGGTAAACTCCTTCTTTTCGCTTTAATTAAGTTTAATTTTCCACCCTGAGTTAATGGCATATATATAGTTGTACTAGTGCCAGCAGCAGCAGCAGCAGCAGCAGCAGCAGCAGCAGCAGCAGCAGCAGCAGCAGCAGCAGCAGGGGTACGATCATCCAACGTGATTCCGTCTACCCGATGCATTATTCCCGAAACATTATCCTGTACCAAGTGAGATTCCTTTAAATTAGACAAGAATACTGTCTTGGGTCTGCCAACTATAGAATAAATTCCATATTTGTGTAGCGGATTCCCATTTTCCGATTCCAGCTGCAAAGGCTCTTTCAATAGAGAGTGAAGGTACGCTTCCTTCCTATAATTTCATAACAGAAATTACGTATTTTAACATTAAATTATTAATATTAAATTACGTAACAGATTCATACTTTTCCAACCATTGTTGTTGGTGACCGATCACCGAGCCTGGTCTACATATTCTTATCCATGCGATCGTTTCGTGAGCAGTTAAATGATAATGTTTCATGATATAACAGCCTATCAAAGAACCTGTCCTACCAAGTCCTGCCCTACAATGTACAGCAACGGCGCCGCTCGCGTTTTCCGCTATTTTAAGAAACTGACGCATAATCGAGTCCGTCGGTGTCGAACCATCAACGAAGAATAGATCTTTATGTTCAAATCCTGCGTCTGTGAAACTCGAAGCATCATAGATTTTCTTATTAAGACGTATTATGGTGGATACGTTGTTGCGTCGGAAGTATGTAAAATACGATTCTGGTGCATGAAGAGGATATCCTGCAAAGTCGCGCAAATATAAGAATATTCTATATACAGAAAGAGACATTGGAATCACACGGACACGTACCATTTTCTATTTTAGATTTAACATAAGGCCCACAAAATGCAATAAATTTACCAGGAACAATCCAATTCAAATCTCCATTTTCAACTCTTTCAAAGTATTCGTATTCTTTGACACGAAAATCTTGAAAATTAAAAAATCCCAGTCCGTGGCACTTGTATATGGCACTTAGACACTCGCTTAACGATATTTGGAAGCACGGCGTACCAACAGAAGCATCACGAAACATAATAAATGGACAATTGGGACTACTAGTTAAACAATCGAACGCATCTTGGGCTGTACGTTTCAAATACAATATCTAAAAAGTATTGTTTTATTATTATTATTATTTCCATCGATTATGGAATACCCGTTTCTTACCGCGTAGCTTCCTATAAGGAAAGCGGCGTTCAATCTCTTTTCCGGATCCATAGTCGTGTAATGTATAATCTTTTTCTTCTTTAAGGTGACCGCCTTGAGTTTTTTATTCACTTTCTGACAGTAATGATACAACATCGCAAGATTCAACGGGCCAAAATCATTATAAAAATTTTCATAAACTAATTCGTCGTCAATACTGAAATAATGGGTGTTTGGAGTACTCTTTGGCTTTATCGTCGTTCTCAATGTTATAAAATATAATCGATCTAAAAAAATGAGGAAAAAAATACACCATATGTCTGTACGATAATGCAAATAAAAATTGGCGATTACAAACTCAGTTTACCTTTTATAAATTCTGTCGCGCATACTAGTATATCGTTTGTATCCTCCATTCTTGTTTTATTTTAACGCGTCTGCTTCTACGAGAAACAAGGATCGCAATTCAATTATATAGCACGACTAAAAGAGATTACAACAAATATACAAACATACATATAAATAGATTCATCCACCTACTCACCGATATGCGAATTCATAATTGGAACACCATACACGACGATACTCTATCAAAGAATGCTTACACTTACCTACAATGTAAGATGTATGTACCTGCGTGACCGTTACAAGATTCAAACTTGGTCAATCAAGAGAGTCGGCGATGGCCGATCGGTTGCGTCGTCCTGCAGCTCTTCCGGTTATATTACACATTCAAATATTTGATACTTTACGCGTATATTTGAGTGTTTCGATTTTTACACGTATCATAATACATCATTATCCGCCATAGGAGCAAAAGGTAGTTTTCGTGCGCACTGCCATATTGGTTGCTCTCGGAACATTAAACTGATCACCATATATAAAGTTAACGTTTCGAGCAAAGAACATCGTAATCGACGTGCTGCGACTATATATGTTTTCCTTCGTTTTCTGTTCAGACCTAGCCCAGACCTAACCCAGCCATTTCGAACTTCTCGTTGTTAAATAGCAACGTGCTAAAGATGCGACACTCGGTAAAATATTAAAAATCATACTCCACGTTACCGACGCATGCGTGCGTTTTCCCTTTCAGTTTCCTTCCGCGCGTCATAGTCAGCAATGTTTATTGCGCACGTGGAGTACACCTCGCCTCAAAAAAATAATTTGTTGCTCAAGAAACAACTATGAGCTTCTGTATATACGACAACGACATTGTTCTATGTACGAACGAGCAAGTCGTCGTATACGATTTGAAACACGATACGGATAAAACGATCCAGTTACCTGCACTCGAAGCGGACAAAAATATTGATTCGCACACTATAACAAATGTATCATTTTCAAACGACGGCAGTTACTTTTTCGTTTGCACGAATCGCAAACAACTGTGTCTATACGAAAGGAAAAACTGCAATCTTTTATCGAATCGGACGCTAACGAGAGCAGCCAGTAAAGTACGATTTACACCTGGTAACGATATAGTTGTCGCCGACAAAACAGGAGATGCTTACCTATTCCCGAATAGTAAAACCGACAACAACACGATATTGTTGTTGGGACATTTATCAATGTTGCTGGACATAATAGTTACGGAAGACGAAAGATACGTCGTTACCACGGATAGAGATGAAAAGATCAGAGTTTCGACGTTTCCAAATGCATACAATATCACGTCCTACTGTTTGGGACATAAAAAGTTTGTAACAAACATTTTAGAATTACCTCACGACAAAAGTATTTTAGTATCTTGCGGAGGGGACGGAGTTTTTATTTTGTGGAACTACGAAAGCGGAAAGAAACTGTTATCGGTTGATTTTCGCGATAAAATCCCTAAAATCGCTATCGATAAGTTCAATCGGAAGCTTCGGGATTGCCAGTTGGACGAAACTGTAGAGATTTTACCTGTTAAACATTTGAGGCTGTCCAGGTTGAACAGCACCTCATCTTTAGCTGCGATGAGCTTTTACGACAGCACATTGGTATTGGTTTATGCCATCAGCGGCACCGCCGCCGGCGAATCGACGTTCGAAGCTACGTACATTCAAAGCATAATCGTCGACTACGAACCTATAGAATGCCATTTTTACAAGGGAGATTTTTGGCTGTCGAACCAAGCAGGATTTCAAGTATACAAATTCGAAGACAATAATTTCGTTGCCAGCGACGCGATCGATTCGAAAGTGATGAAATTAAATAGCATTTGGAAAACGTTGAAGAAAGATTCCATCAAGCAACATTTATTCCCAATTTTGTACAAGAGAAAGTACGACAACGTACAAGAATATTTGGAGAGGAAAAAGACGCGTCTTTCGAGCGCTTAATAGAGGTACACGGTTTTTGTTGTTGTTGTTAATGCAAAAGAACGTTGTATTCACAGTTTTACAATCTGTAACACATTAACTCCGAACCAATGACTTTCTCTCTCCATATTATCAAACATATGCGTCTATTATAAAATACAAATAATATTACAACAAAGTAAATTCGTTTTATTGGAACCACACATTCGTTGGCGAGTAATCGATCGGGGGTAGGCGTTAGATCGGTTAGACGGGCTTGTAGTCCAACTTGGATTCAAGTTTCTTATTGTCCGAAACTTTTCTTACCGCCTTCATAAAGTCCTCTTGCACTACGTATTCTCTTTCTAATCTTATCGCAAACAATCCTGCTTCGGTGCAGACGTTCCTCAAATCGGCTCCATTGAATCCATCGGAGAGTTTAACCACTGCTTCGTAATCTACGAAGATTGCGACGAGATTAAGCTACGACGAAGGAATAGACGAGAACAAACATGTCAAGCGAATCCTCACCAATGTCTCCATGCTTGGATATAGGTGCGGCATGAATCTTCAAAATTTCTAAACGCGCTTGTTCGTTGGGTAAAGGTATTTCAATTTTTCTGTCTAATCTACCGGGTCGTAACAAAGCTGGGTCCAAAGTGTCCGGTCTGTTGGTCGCCATTATCATCTTAACTTGGCCCAAAGAGTCGAAACCGTCCATTTGATTCAAAAGTTCCATCAAGGTTCTTTGGATTTCTCTATCGGCGCTCGTTCCTTCGGAAAATCTGCGTCCACCTACACATATTTCACCGTAATTTTCATCTTTTACAGATACTAGCACACGCTTACAAAATAACGAACGTTCGTACCGATCGCATCAATTTCATCCATAAATATGATACAAGGTTGGTGATCCCGCGCATAATTGAACATCTCTCTGATCAATCGGGCCGATTCACCGATATATTTATCGACGATCGCGCTGGACACAACTTTCAAAAAATTTGCATCCAATTGACTGGCAACTGCTCTGGCCAATAATGTTTTACCAGTTCCCGGAGGGCCGTACAAAAGACATCCTTTAGGCGGAGTTATGCCCACTCTTTGAAATAATTCTGGATTTAGTAGCGGCAATTCTATAACTTCTCTCAACTCTCTTATTTGTTCGCTCAGCCCACCGATTACACTGTACGTAACGTCACCAGGATCTTCGTGAGACATGTTGTACACCAACGGATCGACCTGCGCAGATCAATCGACGATTCATGATTCCGATCGATCGGAAGAAATAACGACGTTCGAATGAATTTTACCTCGCGAGGTAAATAACGCATTATGGTGAGAGTAGTCATGTCCAGTGCCACTCTCGTAGCCGATTTCAATTTATTTTTATCAAGCTGTCGCCTACACCCCACAACGTAACGTGGCCCGTTGGTTGCTTTCACTATAACTGGAAACACAAAACTACATTCGACTCTACGAATATTCAATCGGGCATATTTACAGGTGTATAGTTACATTTTTCCTCCGTAAGTTGTTTCAATACTTCCCCGACGATCTAAAATGTAAATGTGTCATGCGTATGCTGGAATGTACTATTAAATGAGAAAGAAAAGAAAATTTATTTTTCACCTGTCCAACGCTCTGCAGAGCCTTCAGATCGTTTTCCGACTTATTATACTGTTTCGTCAGATCTTTGAGATTGTCTCGCACTAAAACACCAAGCATCGAGATAAAGGGAATAAGAATTTCCGTGTGCAAGGTTATGTACACGAATCGATCACTGTGCCTTACTTTCTTTCAATCGCGATTCCACTTCTCTATGTTCGAGAAGCTTTTTTCGGTAATCTTGCACAGCTTTGTCTCTAATCGCCTGCATGGTGGATGATGCTAACTCTCCTTATTTTGCTGTCTAATCGTCGTATCGTGCGTATATAGAGCAATATAGAGAGATGCAAAACTGGTAATATGCAGGTACATAGATGGTACACCTAAAACCCAAATCCGACCCGCAGTGAAAACGCGGCATGAAGCGCGAACGATTGCTTCGAGAGAGAGAGGAGTAGAGGAGATCCTCGTCCGATCCTCGTCACGTTGAGAAAAAATTAAAGTCGAGCGAAATGTCAGTGTTGAACAAATCGACAGGTTTTATACGTACAGGCGCGACTAGAAATGCAGTATTTTATAAAAAATTGTTTAAAAGAGGTTACGCGCAACAGATTGTTGAGAGAAAATCGGACGAAAAAATACATCCTTACAAACAGATACATCCCTGGCGATCGTTAACCGAATTTTCAGACGATCTAGTCAGCAATGTTATTTATAACGGAGGTAAGTTTGTCTAGGACGAACGACGCGAAGATATACAATTCATAGACTCGTTTTACAGATGGATTAGTAGCATTGAACAAACCTTACGGTATATCTCATAGCAAAGCAGAAATAAATAAAGCTAAATATTTTATACCAAATGCCGTGGAATATACGTTGCAGGATGCCTTGCAGCACATCGCTGAGAAGTTACATTATTCAAAGTTATTCGTAGTCAGGAATCCTGAAAAGTAAGCACAAGTCGATCGTTAGAATAAACTAATAACGATACGATAAACTAATTTGTTCAATTTTAAACAGATACATGACCGGCGTAACGCTTTTAGCCGCAGACGAGCGAGTCAAGAATAACGTAGAACTCGCTCTACGCCGTGGTAATAATTTTACAAAAACCTACCAGGTAGTCACAACCACGATGCCGAATCGATCCAAGGGTAGAGAAAAATTGGGATTGGTCATGAGAAGCTCGGGTCGACAAGCCGACAGGAGAAAGGCAGTACTGGTTACATCGTGGTCGCAAAACTCATGGAAGAAAGGAGACGTTAAAATCATGAATTTTGACTTCAAAGTTCTGACCACTTCCACATCCAATTCGTGTTCCTTGCTCGAAATAAGAGCATCCTCTAATAAACAACACGCAATTAGACTTTTCGCCGCAACATTTTTATACGCTCCAATTTTGGGCGATAATCTAAACGGATCGCGCATTCAACAAGTTGGGAATACTTACGTTCAAGTAGACCCGTTCTTAAAATTGACCAATTCGTTGCCGGTATTGGACAAAACTATCTACAGATCGTTGGATGTCCAATCGAATCAACAATATATAATTCCTGCTCACATTCATTTGAAATCGATAGATCTACCATCCTTTATCGATAGAAGGGAAGATTTGACGATAGAGGCTCCGCTAATGTCACCCATGGATTGGACGTGCAGGCAACTCGAATTACAGTACTCTCGTTAGAAAGAAAATTACAATTTCTACGAAGCAATGTATATATTTTCTTTATAAATCTTAATGACTAAGTACATGTCTGCCTTTCAATATTCTTCTCATAAGTATTTTCCTACCACCAAGCGTTGACATTCTGGCGAACCATCCGTGACGTTTTATGCGGCGACGTTCATTCGGATGAGGAAAGTGATAGCGTATCTTTGTTCTACTTAACGTAAGACTCCATACGTTCGTTATCGACGAGCCAGGTTGACCCGGTGATACGAGTCGTCTACGAAGAAAAACATAACCTTTTAGATTTGGAAAAATGTTTACATACCGAGTCGTAGTTCGAACGAGAACGCACGGGAGGTTTTGGTAAACATTGGAAAATAATCTACCCAGCATGTCGTGGCAATTAAACGAGTACGTTTATGAGTTTGAGTACGTCATGGACGACAAAGTTGGTAGTTGGTCGAGTATGTGTACAATACATGCTAAACATGGTGCAGGCAGCACCGATTTGTATCGTAATGGCGGGTTTACATGGTATTTGGTAGTTTGGAATTTGGAAGGTCTCTAGGGAGTTTATTAGAGCCTTACCAATAAATGAGCAAGACTGACTTATATTTTGAATTTATTTAAAACTTTTATAAAATTATTAATATAAGTATTTCGGAAATGAAACTTATGAACTTGATTCTTTGAATGTTAAAGCTTGAATAGAAAATTAAAACATTACAATGTTGCGTCGCGGTGTGGTGAAATAGGGATTTAAATCTCTATATAGACTTTATTATTTTGACTCTGAGATGTAGTTCCCTCAGTACCAGAATAATATCTGATCTCGTCCTGAAGCCCCGAATCCTCTTCCAGCTCCAGCATCTTCATTCTCGTCCTCCTCCTCCCAGCCAATAGGAAGATTCGGATCCTCCAGCTAGGCGTTGATTCGCTAGGTGACTCGTCCTCCAATTGCAGCTTGATGGTGATTGGTGGTGGAGAAGTCTCAATAGCGCACGCACGAGAGTGGGGGGGAGGCTCTTTGGCGCACAGATCTTTCGCGCACATCCAGATGGCGCACGGACGATTGCACACAGCTCGATTGCGCACACGGTTCTTTCGCACACAGCTCAATTGCGCACACGGTTCTTTCGCACACAGCTCGATTGCGCACACGGTTCTTTCGCACACAGCTCGATTGCACACACGGTTCTGTAAATTTTATAATCATTGCTTTTCGAAGTCTACATATGGTGATATTGTATTGTGAAATATATGATTAAATATGATTTGGAATCTATTAAATTTTAAATTATGATTAAGAATCTATTAATGAAAAATAATGATGTACAGCTTCGGAGGGGGGTGATTCCGAAGTCTTACTCCGGAAAGTTTATTTTAAGAGCGAGTGGAAATGACATTAGTCTGGGTTAGGTTTGGCTAGATAACTGAAGTTGTTGTTAATCGGACGTTGTTAACCATTAAATTATGATTAAGAATCTATTAATGAAAAATAATTATGTAAAGCTTCGGAGGGGGGTGATTCCGAAGTCTTACTCCGGAAAGTTTATTTTAACAGCGAGTGGAAATGACATTAGTCTGGGTTAGGTTTGGCTAGATAACTGAAGTTGTTGTTAATCGGGCGTTGTTAACCATATATTTCACAAGAGAGGCCTTCTTTGGCACACGGTGTGCAATCGAGCTGTGTGCGAAAGAACCGTGTGCGCAATCGAGCTGTGTGCGAAAGAACCGTGTGCGCAATCCAGCTGTGTGCGAAAGAACCGTGTGCGCAATCGAGCTGTGTGCAAAAGAAATGTGCGCCATCTGGATGTGCGCCATCGTCCGTGTGCCAAAGAAGGCCTCTCCGAGAGTGGGGTACGCGCGAGGATAAAGGCCCATCAAAACAAGGGATGTGGGATCATGTGGGACCGAACGAGAGAGAGGTCCAAGGGAGTTCCAAGAGGTCCTTGACTGAGAGTTTATGACTTCCCGTCCTTGACTGATTCCAGACTTCGACTATCTCTAATTTATGCGAAATTGGAGAAGCTCCTCCAAGAGGCTGCGCGACTTTCCCTAAATTCCTCAATTAGTCTCGCCGACTCGAATTATGTCAAGAATCTCTATGGAACCTCCCCGGTCTTTCTTTACCTACTTTAACTAACGCGCCCGAATAAAATAACCGTGTACGAAATACACGGTTTTTACTTAAACATTACATTTTATATTTAAATTTCCCTCTCCGCGCCATTAATAAATGCTATAGTGCAATAGCGCTATCATAACTATATTCACGTGGTCAACTGGCCACGCTACAACAAAAACTCCGATGTCTCCGATGCGACTTCACATCGGTGAACTTCACATCAGTGAACCATTTTGAAATTGGCGAGTGTCGCCACAGTAGTTTGGTATGTCTCTAGGGAGTTTACTACTAGAGCCTCCAATAAATGAGCAAAACTGATGAATATTTTTAATTTATTTAAAACTTTTATAAAATTATTAACAAAATTATTTCGGAAATAAATCTTATGAACTTGATCCTTTAAACCTTAGACAATATATACTTATAGACCCGGTGCAGATAAGTCTGCCATGTTCCAAGATTAAACCGGCTAGCAGACGATTTATGTGGGCAAAGTGCTATAGTATAGTATGTTGAGAAATCGCAGTACCACGAAGCTGAAGTTGGAGAGGGAAAAGGGGAATCGTCATCGCATCTCATTCTGTATAAATATTTATGGAAACTGTAACTGTAATATACATACAGGGTGTTAGAAAAGTCCGGCAACGGTCGAATATCTTAAAAAAAAAGCATTTTAGAGAAAAATGGTTCAGACATGTATTTATGGTTTCGCAAGAGCTATTAGGTGGTGCCATTGGTTTGACCTTGAAGAGTCATTTGAAGGTCACGTGAAGATCACCTCAATTTTTTTAAATGGCACCCCCTATTTTTTATTACATATTCTTGTAGCTGATCTCAAGAGCTTTCTAAAACACTATAATAAAATGTTTTTTCATTAATTATTTTTTGAGTTATAAGGCTTCAAAGGTACAATACCGCCGGCATTAGCGTTAACCGAGATTTACCACGTGGTGGTCGGATTTACATCTCTTGTGTGTGCGTGTGTGTAAACGGGTTTTTACTGAATTAAATGTTCAAATTGTCTTCCGTCTGCTGCTTGACAATGACCTAATCGTAGATAAAATTCATTTTAAAACGTTTCGTCTCATTTCTGGTGAAATAAGATTTACTTGGTGCAATATGCGTTCCCTAAGGTCTGCCAAATAAGTAGGTTTCGTTACGTATACATTGTTTTTAACATACCCCCATAAAAAGTAGTCCAATGGAGATAGATCTGGTGGTCTAGAGGACCACACACACACACACACACACACACACACAAGAGATGTAAATCCGACCGTGCAACCTCCACGTGGTACATCTCGTACAATTCTTCATTCATCAAATGAGCAGAATCGAAAATCTAATCTCTAATAACGCAGAGAACATAAAGAAACTTAGTGATATGTTTCACGGACACAACCTAGACACAAACGATACGGACGATATTATCTCATTCTTAGAACCCTCAAATGGCTAACTCAAATCTAAATAATAATAAGTTACATTACAGCTTAATTTCAGCGAACGTCAATTCCATAGCAACAAACGAAAGAAGACACAACATTACTCAATTGTTAAGTCTAAACAAACCTGATTTTTTACTCTTAAACGAAACAAAGCTAAAACACTATCACTGCCCCAAATTTAAAAACTACAGAATCTTAAGGAATGATAGAAAATCTTCTAACGGAGGGGGAGTGGCAGAACGCATGTTGCCTCAGGTAACTTTAAATATAATAGAAGTAGTTATTTTACGTATCAAATTAAGCAACAGCAATAACCTTTTTATTATATCCATGTATGCCCCCGGAGTCGAGTCTTCAGACTTTATTAACGAATTTGAGAGCCTAGTGAACTGGCTGGAACTCGATAAAAGAAACAACTTCTACATCATAGCGGGCGACCTCAATGCCAAACACCCAAATTGGAAAAACCAATATTACAACGGCAGGGGCCTAGCACTTTCAAATTGGTTAGATGATAATAGCATGCACTTTAAAATGTCCCTTAAAGGTACAAACATCCCCACGTTTTACAGGGGCAATTCATATATAGACATAGGACTTATAGACAGCAGAATAAACCTCCACAACTTAAATATAGACATGACATTAAAAACATTAATATTGGACAGCGACCATAGGGCAATTAATATACATTTCTCTCTCCCTAACAAGGACGACAGAATTAGCCTCACACCACCAAACAACCCACTTAACTTTAACAAAACAAATTGGCAGAATTTCCAAAAAGATCTGCACAACAATTACATGACAAATATACCATCAAACAGAAACCTTACAAATGACGAAATTGACTCGCACGGATTAACGAAGCCATTTTAAAAGCAATAGATAAACACGTTCCTAAACAACCTGAATATAACTCCACGGACTTATACGTAAACGACATAATTAAAAACCTAGTTAGTACTAAAAGTAAATTGATATCAATATTAAATAATGAATACAGATATCCATCGGTTCAGGCTCACGACATTATTAAAAGAACAAAAGAACTAATCAAAAAATGTAATGTTAAAATCAAACGTGAATTCCAGGCTTCTGTTAATAGCTACTGGGAAAACAAAATTAAAAAGATCCCGTTCAAAACCGATAAATTATTCCCGCGTCTGAATCCAATATTCAGAAAAAAAAACAAAATCGAAATTCCAATCTTAGAAATAGTTCCCGAAAACAAAAAAATTTTAGAAGAGGCTGAAATCCCAATTAACTCGCTTTTTGTAAACAATAAAAATAACTACACCATCTGAAATGAAACAGACAAAATGAATACAATAGGAGCTAGCTTTGCTGCAGTCTACTCGCAAAATAAAGAACTAGGAAAAAAAGGCTTTCGGAGCTAATCGAGGCCCACAACAAGGAACTATTAGAGAATATAAGAGAGTCTAGATTAAACAACTCCAATTTAATGCAGTTCAGTGAAACAAACACAGCAGCAAAGCCTTCGTGGGTCGAAGATCCTCACTACTTTACCTTCCCGCACAGAACAGAGGAAATTTTCAAAAAACTAAATAACAAAAAGTCAGCTGGTACAGACCGGATACCGAACATAGTTTTAAAAAAACTCCCGAGGAGCATAATCAACGAATATAATATCCTGTTTAACAACTGCCTGAATAATTGCTATTTCCCAAACGACTGGAAAACGGCTAAGGTCATTCCGCTTTGTAAAAAACTACCCATTAGTTATAGGCCAATTAGCCTATTCCCTAATATTTCAAAGATCTTCGAGATACTCATAAAAGATGCACTTGAAGAATTTTATGAAAAACATGACCTAATCCCTAAAGTTCAATTCGGATTCAGATATCAATTGAGCACCGTACATGCATTACAGAAACTATCGTCTGACGTGCACGAAGCAATACAAAATAAGGAAAGTGTTGCAGCTTGTCTAATTGATTTAGAAAAGGCTTTCGACACAGTGTGGGTAAAGGATCTCCTTTACAAGTTAAACAAAAAAGGTTGCCCATATCACTTAGTAAAATTAATTGCAAACATGCTTCAGGGCAAAAAATTCTTCGTATCCGTAGACAACAAAAAAAAACAAACTGTATGACGTAGTTGATGGTTTGCAACAGGGTACCGTTACAGCCCCGGTGTTATTCAATTTTTTCAATGCAGACATACCTAACCTATTCGATATACCGAACGCAGTGGACACAAAAGTTTTATTCTTCGCAGACGACCTCATCATATATATAAAGGGTAAAAACGTTATAAAACTTCAGGAAAAAATGCAAGATATCTACAATAAAATTAACGAATTTTACAAAACCTGGAAACTAAAAATAAATCCATCAAAATGCGAAACGATACTGTTCAGACGAAAACTAAATAATCAATGCCAAACATTCCGAAAAACATATAAATCTTTTCAGATAAAATAAGACAATACAAACATTCCTCACAGAAACTCAGTTAAATACTTAGGAATAAATTTAGATGACCGTCTTATGCTAAACAACCACGTTTCAATACAAATCAACAAAGCAAGGAAAGCTTTCATGGCTAACAGTAGGATTTTTTATTCAAATTACTTAAATAATAGAATTAAAATATTATGCTATATGCTTTTAATCAGGCCCATCATTACGTACGGATGCCCAATATGGTATAACATAAGCCCACATATGATGGAACACATCAGAAGGTTCGAAAGGAAATGTTTAAGAGCGTGCACATACATGTACCGGAGTAGGTCGTCAAATTTTTTTTTTTTAAATATGAAAGCTGTAAAAACCTATATAACGGAGCAGACATCTCGCTAGCAAAACTCATACGAAACTACTTCGCTAAGTCGAACAAAATCATTAATAATAGCTTAATCGCCTCGTCTCTATACCCCCATGACGAATATTACGCGAATACATTAGAAACTGGCAATATACCGCCTGAAGCCTTCATCTTGCTGGATAAAACAGGCAGAATCACAGACGTAAATAACGTTCCGATCATTTACCACTTAGACAGGAAAACGAGCGACAAGAGAATTTTGTACCCGCCCAACATAAACAGCGCAATTACGTCACTTAATATGAAATATAACATGTCTTTACCAGACAGGGACAGCATAGACGACTATCATAAGGACAACCCCTTGTTTTGGTGGCTAGAGAATTAAATATAAGGTCATTCCCTGTACATACATATATATATTCTCGCGTAGTAGTATACTTTTTTATTTTCATGTAAATAGTGTAAATATTGTAAATAGTCGTATGTAGTATTAGTATTAGCCTCTAGCTTTATTCTTAGTTTTAGCTTTAGTATTAGCCGTAGTTCTTAATCCCAATCTCACCATCCCGAAGACCATAAGATACTAACCGTCTTTTTTTTTATCATTGTTTTCTAAGACGGAAGGCTACATTAAGAGAAAAAAAAAACTGCAAATTGTTTTCTATTATTTAAGACACAAAGAAATAACAGATAAGACTAATAGGTTAAGTAAATGCAATGTTAGTATGGTTGTGAGCGTCCCCAGAGGACCAGTGCAATATGTATAGTTCATAAGTAGCAAAATGCGTGTAGATTATTCACTACGTTGACCGATGTAGAACCTATTGTATACATCGAATCTTTGAATAAACACCTATAAAAAAAAAAGTAGGCGCTCGTCTCTCAACCAGCGTATACTAGGTTCGCGCCCCGTCATATACGTACTTCATTTTTTTTTAATTAATTCTTTTTTTTTTTTATTTCTAAATATGTAATAATCAATATTACTTTTATAGAATACTTTTAGAACCAATATTTAGATATTTAAAAAATATTTGAAGGTAAAATTCGCAAAAAAAAAATTTTGGTGCAATTGTTATTACCATCAATTTTTAGTTATGCATCTTTTTTTTAAATCTGGTAGTATTAAATATTTTCTGCAGTGAATTATTGAACAGCAATTATTGTGTATGGAATTTTTTTTTTTTGTGAATTTTACCTTGGCCCTGATGTCGCTTATTTTACGTTATAAAACTTAAAATTTAATTAATTTTCTTTCACAATACTTTAATTATAAAAAATTAAAATTATTCTATTCATTATTTATTTTTTTTTTTAAATATACAGGAAATATCTATTTCATGTTACGGGAAAAAAAAAATATATATATTTTTTCTAAATACAAAATGAATCTTTATTTAATATTATTGTGGCGGCGACTTGCTGACGCCACGTCTCCGTCGTATGTTTAGTTTTAAGCTAAAGTGTGTCTGCGATGAATGTATCGGGTTGCGTGCTGCGTGATAGTGTCGAGTGGATGCTTGGACGATTGGGTCGAGTGTTCGTTTAGGGTGAGAATGTTTAGTTTAGTTCAGAGTGAAAGCGAACTGTGCGAATGAGAAAGAATGATTTTCGTGGGAATGCATCTGAGAGCGAACGGTTAGTTTGTAAGTTAGTTCGGCTACAGAATTCGTGAAGAGCGGTCGTGCGAGCTACGCACAGTGAGACCAGCTCTTGCAATAAAGCAATTTTCAGTTAAAACCTGAGTCTCGTTATTTTGTCCATGCATCGATCCCACCACATTATAAATAGATTTTTTGTTTTTTAAATGCATTAAATACTTTATGTTTATGGTGGAAAAATATTTGTTCCAGCAGAAAAAGCTCTTGAAGGAATAGAGCACCTAAAGCAATGCGAAAAATTAAACATGAGACGCCAAATACCCTAAGTTTGTTTTTTTTTTTTTTTTTTTATTAACCTAGCCCATATTGCGAAGATAAATAAATAGCTTCAGTTTCATGACAAGGGGGCTGAATAGAATAGAAAGTATATATGGATAGTTTCTAATTTTTGTTATAACTTTTTTTTTTTTTTTTTTTTTTCTTTCTTGCGTAATGTACATATGTATATAGGTATATAACGGCGCATGGTGTTTCTTTTACATTAAGCAGTGGATGTTATAATTACTACGCAGCAGTATAGCTTTGACACGTGTTTACTCTTATAAAGTCGTTGTACTTACAATAGTCGAGACGCATATCTGTTTACAATATAGTATAGCAGATGTAGCGGCCATCGGCACGTACAATAAAACAGTTCGCGTTCAAATTGTCGGGTCGATTTATATGGCGAGCGACAGCGAACTTTTTGTTTTTTGAGAAAGCCACTTTCAGCGCGTGCAATTTAGAATGTTTTAGACAATGCATGTCTCGTACTTTAGAATATAATTCGTTTCTGGTCTCAATAGCAAATGCTTGTATCATAAACCCCGAGTTTCCGAAGGGTCGCGCAGACCGAGGTTCGAGGGCCTACAGCTGGCCGCGGTATTCACCTTGCGGGCCCGAAGGAAGAGAAAAAAAAAAAAAAAAAAAAAAAAAAAAAAACCTGCTATATCGTAAAACCCCCACGGTCATACCTGGTGTTCCGTCGCGCAAGAACGGTACACGTGTATTTCTTTCGGAGATTATTTGTGACACGTTCGTGACTGAAAACAATTGAACCATCGGCACTCTGCGACCAGTCGAGACATCTGCTAGGTGTTTAGTTTTCCACGATTTCGAGTGTCATAAATATCGTCCCTCCGAAGGACCGCCGTGGTCGTAAAGAAGGGTCAAATTACCGAGACCCGTCGTTCGACTTCGTCAAAGGTCCTCGTTACAAAGACCTCATTCAAGGCTACGGGAACGAGATATAAACAGCCTAAAGCGCGCTGATTGGCAAATGCAACTTTCGGCAGGAACCAATCAGTGCATTTTCTTCTTCGTCGCATTAGGACTGGAAGTCAAGTTCACTCAGTTGAATTCTACGCTCGAACGTCGTGACACCTTCCAGTCCTCGGTTAGACAAGTACAACACACGAGCCGTCGTACTATGTATTTATTACATTTTGCAATCGCGTATTTTCAGTGTCCAGCGATCAGGACGAACAACGAAATCAAACACGAAGCCGCGTCGTTCATACATTGACATAATCGCGGACACGATTATGAACGACGGGTCTCGGTAATTTGACCCTTCTTTACGACCGCGGCGGTCCTTCGGAGGGACGATATTTATGACACTCGAAATCGTGGAAACTAAACATCTAGCAGATATCTCGACTGGTCGCAGAGTGCCGATGGTTCAATTGTTTTCAGTCACGAACGTGTCACAAATAATCTCCGAAAGAAATACACGTGTACGGTTCTTGCGCGACGGAACATCGCGGGTATTTCTTTAGATTCGGGGGGCACGTACCGCGGCCAGATGTGGGTCTTCATATCTCGGTCGGTGCGATCCTTTGAAAACTCGGGGCGGGGGAGCAGGGGAGTCATGATACATTGTATTTGCGACTGAGGCCGGAAACAAATATTCTAAAGATCGAGGCAAGCATTTGTAAGATAGAGACGGAGATGTATGTATGTGTTTGTGTGGAAGTTTGTTAACACCATGAATCCAAACATAACCTAAACAATACCTTTACATTCATTTTCGAAATTGCCTTGACAGATACATAATTTATGATGGCTTCGGAATTTCTATGCCGACGTGACTCGAAGGAAAGGTTTTATGGCCGTCCCATTGTCGGCACAGATGGTTGTTGTCATCGGGAGAAACTGCATTCAAAGCATACTTCTCTATCTCGAACGACGGGTTTAACGTGTTATTTCTCTATTTCTTTTAGAATTTCAACAACTCTCCAACCGTCCCTGTGCTCGAGGATCGTTTGATAGTAACGAGGTGCGAATATGAATGCTAAGAGTGGAAATAAACGAGCGCCATATGTAAAATTCTAAGAACACACGGGCAATAAAGTATTTTATTACAATGATATACAAGAATACATTCTACTGCGGATAAATTAGTCACCTTCATAAAATTTTAAGGTTTCAACCACGTTACTCTCCTAGACTGGCGCGATTTCACATGGTTCCCTTCGGTTACATTCGGTTAGGTTCGGATCGGTTCGTCTCGGCACGCCTTGGTGGTGGGAGGTAGACAGGGTAAACTAACGACGGTTCCGTAACGAGCACGGTTCGTTGAGCACGGTTCGGCGAGAACGGTTCGATTCGCGAGCAACAGCGTGCGCGCGAGTAAGGTCTGCATCGTGGTTAGGTCTGCATCGTGGTTAGGTCTGCATCGTGGTTAGGTCTGCATCGTGGTTAGGTCTGCATCGTGGTTAGGTCTGCATCGTGGTTAGGTCTGCATCGTGGTTAGGTCTGCATCGTGGTTAGGTCTGCATCGTGGTTAGGTCTGCATCGTGGTTAGGTCTGCATCGTGGTTAGGTCTGCATCGTGGTTAGGTCTGCATCGTGGTTAGGTCTGCATCGTGGTTAGGTCTGCATCGTGGTTAGGTCTGCATCGTGGTTAGGTCTGCATCGTGGTTAGGTCTGCATCGTGGTTAGGTCTGCATCGTGGTTAGGTCTGCATCGTGGTTAGGTCTGCATCGTGGTTAGGTCTGCATCGTGGTTAGGTCTGCATCGTGGTTAGGTCTGCATCGTGGTTAGGTCTGCATCGTGGTTAGGTCTGCATCGTGGTTAGGTCTGCATCGTGGTTAGGTCTGCATCGTGGTTAGGTCTGCATCGTGGTTAGGTCTGCATCGTGGTTAGGTCTGCATCGTGGTTAGGTCTGCATCGTGGTTAGGTCTGCATCGTGGTTAGGTCTGCATCGTGGTTAGGTCTGCATCGTGGTTAGGTCTGCATCGTGGTTAGGTCTGCATCGTGGTTAGGTCTGCATCGTGGTTAGGTCTGCATCGTGGTTAGGTCTGCATCGTGGTTAGGTCTGCATCGTGGTTAGGTCTGCATCGTGGTTAGGTCTGCATCGTGGTTAGGTCTGCATCGTGGTTAGGTCTGCATCGTGGTTAGGTCTGCATCGTGGTTAGGTCTGCATCGTGGTTAGGTCTGCATCGTGGTTAGGTCTGCATCGTGGTTAGGTCTGCATCGTGGTTAGGTCTGCATCGTGGTTAGGTCTGCATCGTGGTTAGGTCTGCATCGTGGTTAGGTCTGCATCGTGGTTAGGTCTGCATCGTGGTTAGGTCTGCATCGTGGTTAGGTCTGCATCGTGGTTAGGTCTGCATCGTGGTTAGGTCTGCATCGTGGTTAGGTCTGCATCGTGGTTAGGTCTGCATCGTGGTTAG
Source organism: Lasioglossum lativentre (assembly GCA_916610255.1). Taxonomy (NCBI): domain Eukaryota; kingdom Metazoa; phylum Arthropoda; class Insecta; order Hymenoptera; family Halictidae; genus Lasioglossum; species Lasioglossum lativentre. The sequence continues at coordinate 18,212 of OU744356.1, read as the reverse complement.
GTCTGCATCGTGGTTAGGTCTGCATCGTGGTTAGGTCTGCATCGTGGTTAGGTCTGCATCGTGGTTAGGTCTGCATCGTGGTTAGGTCTGCATCGTGGTTAGGTCTGCATCGTGGTTAGGTCTGCATCGTGGTTAGGTCTGCATCGTGGTTAGGTCTGCATCGTGGTTAGGTCTGCATCGTGGTTAGGTCTGCATCGTGGTTAGGTCTGCATCGTGGTTAGGTCTGCATCGTGGTTAGGTCTGCATCGTGGTTAGGTCTGCATCGTGGTTAGGTCTGCATCGTGGTTAGGTCTGCATCGTGGTTAGGTCTGCATCGTGGTTAGGTCTGCATCGTGGTTAGGTCTGCATCGTGGTTAGGTCTGCATCGTGGTTAGGTCTGCATCGTGGTTAGGTCTGCATCGTGGTTAGGTCTGCATCGTGGTTAGGTCTGCATCGTGGTTAGGTCTGCATCGTGGTTAGGTCTGCATCGTGGTTAGGTCTGCATCGTGGTTAGGTCTGCATCGTGGTTAGGTCTGCATCGTGGTTAGGTCTGCATCGTGGTTAGGTCTGCATCGTGGTTAGGTCTGCATCGTGGTTAGGTCTGCATCGTGGTTAGGTCTGGGTTAGGTCTGGGTTAGGTCTGGGTTAGGTCTGGGTTAGGTCTGGGTTAGGTCTGGGTTAGGTCTGGGTTAGGTCTGGGTTAGGTCTGGGTTAGGTCTGGGTTAGGTCTGGGTTAGGTCTGGGTTAGGTCTGGGTTAGGTCTGGGTTAGGTCTGGGTTAGGTCTGGGTTAGGTCTGGGTTAGGTCTGGGTTAGGTCTGGGTTAGGTCTGGGTTAGGTCTGGGTTAGGTCTGGGTTAGGTCTGGGTTAGGTCTGATCTGCCACTGGCGGTCGTTCAGGGCAGACGTGTTTACATCGGGCTCCCGCGGCTTATACATATCGTATAGTTTAAACAGTGAATTGAGTATAGAATTTATGATAGTCATAAATGTTAACCTTTTCTGGTCAACATACCAAAAAACCCTGGAAAAATCTGCAAAGACAAAAGAGATATTAGCGAGTGAAGTTGCCAAGCGGCTGCATGGCCGTTGCATCGGCGACCCACACGAGCAAAAATCGAGTACTTTGTTAAATAATTTAAATTCCGAGATAGTTAAAGAGAAAACTTTATTACCGTGTTATAATATTCGATACAAGAATCCAAACAGGGTGATATTAGTTAATAAATAACTCACAGTAACGCGAAAAAATCAGTATCAGTCCTGCGACGGTTAACAGTCTAACGACATTGTGAATCGTGACAGTGTTAATCGAGAATAATCAGCAAATTCTGAATAAAACTGGGTGTGTTGACTATACATCACGATAGGCAGTGAGTGTTACCCTCGAGTGATAACAAACGCGATAAATTTTAATAGCCCCATAACGTTAAAATAGTGTATTAACTAACAACGGCTGACAGGATACGGCAAATAAATTGTCCAAACAGAACAGCGGCAACACAATGAAAATTCACGAACAGTGCAAAATAGTGTTAAAATCCACACCACAATAACAATAGTGCTACACAAGACGTGTTGTTCGAACATTATTATTTATAAAAGACAAAGTTAAGTGTTAGAAATTAGTCAGTAAACGTGGCATTACTTTAGCCATCAGTTAGATTTAGAAAGAGATAGCGATAACGGCAAAGTTTTTGTCCAAAATAGAATTAAAAAGTAGAATAAATAATAAGATATAATCAAATCTCAGTACGATTGTTAATTCATAGATATAAGGTACGTTAGTTATAATCCTCTAGACATAAATAATTAATAATTCGGCTTAAGAGAACTATATAGTGAATAAACAGAAAATCGGTCAATACTTATACAACATAGCAAGTTCAAATATATAGTTTATAACTTAGATATTAATATTTAGTGATAAGTTTAGTTAAAATAAATAGATAAGACACACAAATAGTAATAGTTCGTAGTTGAAATAAGTTAATAAAACAAAATAGGAATAATAAGAAGAGACAAGTAGGCGAATACACAGGTTAAGAAATCTGTCAACCTTACTATAGAAGCAATTAGAAACAACATTATCAAAGAAACAGAGTGAAATGATAAATTAGATAATTAAAACTACTGCGATATATAAGTTCTATAGAAATAATCTTCTAGTTAATAAAGAATTAGCAACATAAGACAACGGTGATCAGAATAGAAGAGGAGCACAGAAACGTACGAGAACAACAGCCAACCCAGTCATCTCAACGAAAGATAAGTGTTAACACTTAATTAGTATAATAAGCAACATAACAACACACAAATAAACTCAAATGAAATAACGTTACATAACTTGCAAGCACAACAAATATAAATAAAATATTTTATTAAAGTATACGACCATAGACATAATCTGCGTATTGGTTCAACTAACACAGCGAAGTATAACTAGAGTAACTAAATATTCACAATAGCTATTAAATCCAGTTATCTCACCTATATAACATTTAAATTAAGGATACATAAATTCACTTTACAATATTATACAGACATAAAAACTAATTATGGATATATAGATACATGTACAGAGTAATTCAAGACGGTCCCCGGATACGTCAAGTAGAAAAATAAAAAACACACCGGAATAAGATAAAATATAATAAATACATATTATAAATATAATCGAAAATTAGCAGACATAAAATAATTCAATAAATCAAAATGTAATCAAACAGACTCTAGTTTGCTCTATAATAAGTATAGGTTAATAAGTGAACTAATATAATTATCATTGACTTTATTGATTGATACAGTGAAGAAAAATCAAAATGAGTACTTGATTAAGTATTAAACAACGGGTAAACGCAGAATAACCTATACGCCATCTCTTAGGACAGGAATCCACAGCTCAGACCATCGGAATCTGGAAACATAAAAATATAAAATATAAAATATAAAAATTTAATGGTATAACCGACATTAAAATTATATAACATAATTAGACACGAAGGACATAGTCAAAAGTAGGGAACAACAAGATGTCAGACCCAGGAGGATCCGGTCTAAAAACAAAAAATAAAAATAAAAATAATACCAATCCTGATAATCTAGAAGAACTAAAGCATATCCTTGCCATCACACTAAGCGATGAAAACCTATGGACCCACACGGAACAAAAAGAAGTCGCAAACAAAATAACTGAGATCTTTAATTCCACCCTAAAACAGGTTCAAGATAAAAACGAAGGAAAGCCTGAAAACACTATACAGGAAATGGAAATAACGGATACACAAGTACAAATTAATAAGGAAGAACCAATACCTACAGAAAAACCCCTTACAGACATCGATATTTCACCAATACACACAGACCGTGAAAATGTCCCATTCCAAGAAACTACGTATCTGGAAATGAAAATAATAGAAAGAAACTCAGATATAGAAAATAAAGGGAAAACCCTAAGAGAGGAACTCGAAGGAAAAGGGACACAGAACCCTTACACAGATCAGAAAATGATAGCCAAACCCAAGAACTACATAGAACAAACGGGCACCGCAATTACCACTGAAGAAGAAGAACAAGATGTCGAGGAAGAAATTGAAAATAATAATAATAAAAAAGATTACAGAAATAATGCAGAGGAAATAAATAAAGATACAAACCTACCAAATAGTTTCACCACAGATGAGTTAATGGACAGATACGATAGCGGGTGGCCATATGATGAAGTCATTTCCTACCCAGGATTCACGACGGCACCACAAGCGACAGAAGAAGAAAGAATGTATGACATACATAGTTACGACGTTAATATTATGTTGACGACAATATTCAATAATGTATATAATCTAGAAAGAAATCTGAAAACCATGCAGAAGGACATCAATAAATCAAAAAACCTTAGGAAAAGTGTACGCATTCTCACCGGATACACAATAGACGACGCGTCAAAAACCCTGGAGCAAATTAAAGATTTAAGAAAGGCACTTGAAATACAAGGAAAAGACATCAGAAGCATGATCGACAACAAGAAAGAACAAGTCAAAAGACTATTGGACTTATCTGCAGAGAACAGAAAATTAAACACAGAAACTAATAAAAGAAAAAGACAGTCACCTACAGACAACCGCGGCTTAGAAAAAATACAGAAACGACAGTTAGACCCCTACACAACAGATACCGAAAGCGAACCAGCTAAACACGAAGAGAAAAATCAAACAAACAAACCTAAAATTAGACGTAATAAAATAATTAATCACCAAGTTAAAATAATTAAAGATTACACAGACAGAAAAGAAGGAGAAGTCACGCCATTTAACGAAAATAACAAAGACGAAAAGAACGTGAAAATACACAATACAAACAAAGTAGACGGATTAACGTGGGCAGACATAGCAGGAAGAATAACTAAGAATAACGCAATCGTACCCCAAGAGCGTATAAAGAAAGATAACGATAGGAAATTAGAGATACCAGCCACCAAGAAAAGAAATGCGCTCATAATCAACACAAAAGGAAACGGTAGTGACAATGCCTTCGCTGAAACACTAGCTGAATTAAAAAAGAAAAAAACACTAGATCCTAAAACTATAAATAATGTACGTAAAACAAGGGAAGGTAATCTGTTGATAGAAGTAAATGCAAATATAAATATGGACCAGATTATAACTAAAATACAAGCAGATAATGACAAGAAATATGTGGTACACAAGAAAGTACAAACAACCAAAATGGAAATAGACGAAATCGAGCCAACAGTAACAGACGCAGAAGTAATAACAGAACTACACAGATACCTAGAACTCCAAAATGAAGAAGATGATATTAAGATACTCAAAAAATTCAACAACTACAACGGACTAAATAAATACATAGTAAGTTTCCCAACACCTAACAGAAAAATTAACATTACAACAAAAGAGAGAATGAAACTTGGGTTTTCGAGCGCTAAAATTAAAGTCTTACCGAACATCAACAGATGCAATAGATGCTATGCGTTAGATCACAATACATTAAATTGCGATAAACCAGCAACATACATAGTATGCAGAAAATGCAGCCAAACCGGACACTTGATGGAGACCTGCAACAATAACTCGAAATGTAGACTCTGCAGCGAAAGGAACTTACCTGAAAACAGATGCGGACACGTAACGGGATCGTTAAACTGCCCTGTCTACAAAGAGCTAACGAAAACTCTATGATTAAAATAGTAGAAACAGCACCTAAAAAAAGAGAAAAGATTAGTAACACAAAACAAACAAAGTTAAATACACAACACATGACAGAAATAGTAACACATACTTACCAACATAGTAAACCACCTAGGAAACCTGGAACAAAAAAAGGAAGAAAGCTAGATACAGAAAATAATAGTATAAACATTCTACAAATCAACCTAAACCATGCTCACCGTGCTTACACAAATTTGGAAATCAAACAACTCCACCAGGAATACGACATCATTTGCATTACTGAACCTGTAAAAAATAAAAAGAATTGGATATATAACCATTTAAACACAGCGGCAATCCAAGTAGGATTCAAATCGACATTATGGCATTACCAAGACCTGGACATAATAAATGAACACTGGATTGCGATCAATATCAGAGACACCTACTATTACTCAGTCTATATTTCACCTAACTGCGAAATTACAACATTTAATGAAATAGTCGATAGCCTCTTTGATCAACTGAGAACTATAGAGGGGAAATGCATTGTAATCGGTGACTTTAACGCACACTCACCAGACTGGGGAGACAAAAAGTTAGACAAGAGAGGCAGCTACTTGGCGATGGCCATTTACGAAAATAATTACAGAATAATACAAACTACAGGAGCATACACATATAATAGAAATGGGAACAGATCAAAAATAGATATCGCATTTACACACAACGAAACTGTCAATAAAATCATTACTGCAAAAGTCCTAAAAGAGAACTCGGAATCTGACCATTTATATTTAGAATACAAATACAAACCAGAACAGGGAACAATGTACCAAACCACAAATAACAAAAAGAAGATACGGAACAACGACTCACAATGGAAAATAACGGACAAAAATATAGATAGATTCACTAAAGAACTAAAGATACAGATAGACAAGAAAACAGAGCAGGGCGAACTCATCAATCAGTATGAAAATACTGAATTTCTTTACAACAAGTATGATCTGAAGAACTTACACAATAAAATAGAAGAACAGGTAACTACATTCCAAACGACCATTAATAAAATATGCGACAATACTCTCAACAAATCAAAAAGATTCGAGAAGAAAAAAGAAAACTACTGGTGGAACACAGACATTAAGAAAGTAAGAAAACTCACAAATAAATCAAGAAGAAAATTCCAAAAAATCATGGCAAAAAGGAAGATTAAGGAACACCCAGAGGTCATCCGGTATCGTAAAGAATATCACACAAACCTTTTAAAATTAAGGGACCAGATTAAGAAATCTAAAGTACGAGCATGGATCGACTTCACCATGCAATTACAAAACGATCCGTGGGGTAAACCATATCAAGTAATAAGAAATTTAATAAAAGAAAAGAAACCGACACCAAACATCACCAAGATAGCCGCACTTAAAATAATAGATGCCTTATTCCCTAAAGATAAAGAAGAAGAACAAATACAAACCTTAAGGAATAACGTTATGGACCCGGAACAGCCAGGATATCATAACACGAATGCAAACAAATTCACTACACTAGCAAACGGAGACATAATTGACAATAGAGAACAAAGAATACATAAATTCAACCCAATCACGAGAAAAGAAATAATGGATATCACTAATGATTTGAACAACAAAAAAGCTCCTGGTTTAGACAAAATAAACCCCCAGATATGTAAATCAATAGTTAACTCGAAGATATCTACTATCACTGCAATTTTTAACATCTGCTTAAAAATAGGATATTTCCCGACACAATGGAAAATTCAAAAACTAATTTTGATTAAAAAGCCAAACAAGCCAGACGGGGCCCCAAATAGCTACAGACCACTAGCTTTACTTAGTAACTGGTCAAAGATACTAGAGAGGATAATTAAAAATAGAATAGACTCACATTTAGAAAAAACACCACTTCACTATAGACAATATGGATTTAGAAAAAACTGTGGCACAATTCAAGCTGTGACAGCAGTTATAGAGATCAGAGACGAAGCCACCAGGAAGGAACACTTCGTGATTCTAGTCACCTTGGATGTTAAAAACGCCTTCAACACGATAACATGGAATTCCATCAGAAACGCAATAGCCAATAGAAACTTTCCACCAGAACTGCAAAAAATAATAAACAGTTATTTCACAAACAGAGGAATACAATACTCACCTGCAAATAATTCATATACCATCTCCAGATCAATCTTCAGGGGCGTCCCTCAGGGCTCCATATTGGGACCAACGATATGGAACATCTCATATGATGACATTTTTAAGATCATTACACCACCCTCAATAAACATCATAGCGTATGCTGACGATGTCGCCCTGGTAGTTAACGGGAGACAGCTGGACAAATTAAAAGAAGATATTCGTATAACCATTGAAGCAATAGAAAACTGGATGACTACAATAGGACTGACACTAGCTAAAGAAAAGACGGAAATGACCTTACTAAACAGAAAAAGAATACAGACACCAATAGAAATCCAACTCAGCGACAACGTGATTTTGAAAACATCGGAAAGCCTTAGATACCTGGGTGTATACCTGGAAAAGTACAATAGATATTTTAAACACATCGAGAACACAACAATGAAAGCAACAAAAGGAGCAAACTACTTAGCCCGACTTACCCCGAATATCTCAGGCCCAGGATCACGGGTGAGATTACTATATTATTACATTTATGAATCCATAGTAATGTACGCTGCTGCAGCATGGCATAAAGCTATTGAAATCGCAAGGAACCGTAGGAGGCTAGAACAGACTCAAAAACAAGCATTAATAAGGACTGTCAGGGCATACAAGACCACACCTTTGATATATTTAAACGTGATCATTGGCATACCAAATATCATTGAAATAGTTAAAGAACGACATAAACTGGCAACATGGGAAAATCAATTTTTAAACCCAAATGATAACAATAACAGCAATGACCAAAGCAACATTCTTACACGCAGAAATCTCAGAAGCAGGAATAAAACAAACAGGATAAATTATAACGAAGACCCACAAGAAAATGAGGGAGAAATCATAACTATCAATCGTAACGTACACAGACAAAACATAGTAACTAACAGCTTTAACACGACACTGATGAAAGACAGACGAGACCAGCTAAAAACGGAAAGAAGAAAACAGAGAGAAACAATCAGGACCGAAACCATGAATCAATTACAACACAAATGGAGTGAGAATTACTCACAGAAATTACTTTACAAATGGATACCAAACATCGAGAAATGGCTCACTTTAAATAGACTGAACATCAACCATTACACTATTCAATTTTTTACTGGACACGGCATTTTCGCGACGTTCCTCCACAAAATAGGCAAGTATGAAAATGATAAATGCTGGTATGATTGCAACATACAAGACGATCCCGAACACACGCTCATCCATTGCAATAAATGGCAAACAATAAGAGACGAATTCTGTAACAGAAATAATATCAATACTCCGTATACATTACACAAATTCACAACAGCAATCTACAACTCCGAGAACACGTGGACAGAATTCCAACGATTATGTACAAACATACTCAAAGACAAACAGAAAACGGAAAACGAAAGACAAATAGAAAAGCAGAAAATACAGAGAATTCAAAGGGAAAATGCATACATGACGCGACAACAAACAGCATAACATAGAGACCAAAAACAACAAAAGATGAAAACCGACAAACTGCACAAGATAACGGACAAATAATTAATAGACGATAATAATATAAGATAATGTAATCAATCCAGGACCCGATACAGAGACACTACTCTCAACAGATTGTAATACAAGCTTAATTAACGTTCGGTAATAAACGCACACCTTATTTACAGCCGGTAACCCACCGTCCTTATATAGGACCACTCATAACGTCGGTTAACAGCGATCGGTAACATACCGTCCACGTACCAACAACCGGTAACTCATCAGCACTAACATACACAGCTGGAAAATACAACGACATATTGCTGACAGTCGGCAACTTACCGACTCTATCATACAACTGTTAATATAGACTGTCGGTAACTCTCTGACAGTTACCGACAGTTATCTACAGAGGATAACCAAACGACAGACGACAATACACCGGCAGCTACTCACACTCGATGGCAATGTCAAGGACAGACGCTGATAGATAACCAACAGACGTTAACTTACCGAATCTTAAATACAGATACTAAACAACTGACAGACAACAGACCACCGACATTCATCTACAGTCGATAAATTAACCAACAACCGATAACGTACCAACATTAAACCACAGACAATACATTATTGACAGTCGGTAACCTACCGACACTAGACGACGGACGATTAACAACCGACAGATGATAACTTACCGACCTTTAACTCAGAGGATAACTAACCATCAGATGATAACTTACCGACATACATCTACAGCCGATAAATTACCAACAACCGATAAAGTACCAACACTAAAAACCACAGACAATACATTACTGACAGTCGGTAACTTACCGACACTAGACGACAGACGATCAACAATCGACAGATGGTAACTTACCGACCTTTAACATAAAGGATAACTAACCATCAGATGATAAATTACCGACATTCATCTACAGTCGATAAATTAACAACAACCGATATAGTACCAACATTAAACCACAGACTAAACATTACTGATAGTCGGTAACTTATCGACACTAGACGACAGACGATTAACAACCGACAGATGGTAACATACCGACAGATGGTAACATACCAACCCTTTAACACAGAGAATAACTAACCATCAGATGATAACTTACCGACACCCATCTACAGTCGATAAATTACCAACAACCAATAACGTACCAACATTAAACCACAGACAAAACATTACTGACAGTCGGTAACGTACCGACACTAGACGACAGACGATTAACAACCGACAGATGGTAAACATACCGACCTTTTTAACACAGAAAAGAACTATCCACCAAATGATAACTTACCGACACTCAGTTATTTTATTATTATCTACAACTAATAAATAAACGACTGATGGTAACTTACCTACATTCATACACTTACAACCGATAAATAAATTGACAGACGATAACTTACCGACAATTACCTATGACAGATAAATAACCGATTACCGATAACTTACCTACACTCGACAGACGATAAATAACCGACACTAACGGACAGGCGATAAATAAATAAACAACCGGCAGACGGTAATATACCGACATCTACATAATGACAATAACTCAACGACAGATGATAACTTACCATTAGTAAGATAATCAAAATAAGAAGAGATTACATAGAACACATGCATGTACAAGATACTACTCGAAAATACAAGAAGACAAACAGAATGACGACGGAAATCAACGCAAACAACACATCCCGGGGAAGAAACGGAGGGGCGAAGTAAAGTCCGAGGACAGTCCCGCCCACTCCATTCCCGTGCTGAGTGGAGTCACGTGCAGGATGAAGTTTAGTGAGGTATACCCCGTGTGACCTGTGTGTATTGCACCTACCGCACACAGGCGCACCAGAGGCCAGTGCACATGTCACCGAGTAAAATCGGGGACATCGGTGGGGGGAGTCCCCACACACCCCGGGGTTGCGATGATCCCGGGGCATGTCATAAAGATTTTACATCCTGCACGGTAAACAATAAAAAAAAAAAAAAAAAAAAAAAAAAAAAAAAAAAAAAGGTCTGGGTTAGGTCTGGGTTAGGTCTGGGTTAGGTCTGGGTTAGGTCTGGGTTAGGTCTGGGTTAGGTCTGGGTTAGGTCTGGGTTAGGTCTGGGTTAGGTCTGGGTTAGGTCTGGGTTAGGTCTGGGTTAGGTCTGGGTTAGGTCTGGGTTAGGTCTGGGTTAGGTCTGGGTTAGGTCTGGGTTAGGTCTGGGTTAGGTCTGGGTTAGGTCTGGGTTAGGTCTGGGTTAGGTCTGGGTTAGGTCTGGGTTAGGTCTGGGTTAGGTCTGGGTTAGGTCTGGGTTAGGTCTGGGTTAGGTCTGGGTTAGGTCTGGGTTAGGTCTGGGTTAGGTCTGGGTTAGGTCTGGGTTAGGTCTGGGTTAGGTCTGGGTTAGGTCTGGGTTAGGTCTGGGTTAGGTCTGGGTTAGGTCTGGGTTAGGTCTGGGTTAGGTCTGGGTTAGGTCTGGGTTAGGTCTGGGTTAGGTCTGGGTTAGGTCTGGGTTAGGTCTGGGTTAGGTCTGGGTTAGGTCTGGGTTAGGTCTGGGTTAGGTCTGGGTTAGGTCTGGGTTAGGTCTGGGTTAGGTCTGGGTTAGGTCTGGGTTAGGTCTGGGTTAGGTCTGGGTTAGGTCTGGGTTAGGTCTGGGTTAGGTCTGGGTTAGGTCTGGGTTAGGTCTGGGTTAGGTCTGGGTTAGGTCTGGGTTAGGTCTGGGTTAGGTCTGGGTTAGGTCTGGGTTAGGTCTGGGTTAGGTCTGGGTTAGGTCTGGGTTAGGTCTGGGTTAGGTCTGGGTTAGGTCTGGGTTAGGTCTGGGTTAGGTCTGGGTTAGGTCTGGGTTAGGTCTGGGTTAGGTCTGGGTTAGGTCTGGGTTAGGTCTGGGTTAGGTCTGGGTTAGGTCTGGGTTAGGTCTGGGTTAGGTCTGGGTTAGGTCTGGGTTAGGTCTGGGTTAGGTCTGGGTTAGGTCTGGGTTAGGTCTGGGTTAGGTCTGGGTTAGGTCTGGGTTAGGTCTGGGTTAGGTCTGGGTTAGGTCTGGGTTAGGTCTGGGTTAGGTCTGGGTTAGGTCTGGGTTAGGTCTGGGTTAGGTCTGGGTTAGGTCTGGGTTAGGTCTGTTAGGTTAGGTCTGGGTTAGGTCTGGGTTAGGTCTGGGTTAGGTCTGGGTTAGGTCTGGGTTAGGTCTGGGTTAGGTCTGGGTTAGGTCTGGGTTAGGTCTGGGTTAGGTCTGGGTTAGGTCTGGGTTAGGTCTGGGTTAGGTCTGGGTTAGGTCTGGGTTAGGTCTGGGTTAGGTCTGGGTTAGGTCTGGGTTAGGTCTGGGTTAGGTCTGGGTTAGGTCTGGGTTAGGTCTGGGTTAGGTCTGGGTTAGGTCTGGGTTAGGTCTGGGTTAGGTCTGGGTTAGGTCTGGGTTAGGTCTGGGTTAGGTCTGGGTTAGGTCTGGGTTAGGTCTGGGTTAGGTCTGGGTTAGGTCTGGGTTAGGTCTGGGTTAGGTCTGGGTTAGGTCTGGGTTAGGTCTGGGTTAGGTCTGGGTTAGGTCTGGGTTAGGTCTGGGTTAGGTCTGGGTTAGGTCTGGGTTAGGTCTGGGTTAGGTCTGGGTTAGGTCTGGGTTAGGTCTGGGTTAGGTCTGGGTTAGGTCTGGGTTAGGTCTGGGTTAGGTCTGGGTTAGGTCTGGGTTAGGTCTGGGTTAGGTCTGGGTTAGGTCTGGGTTAGGTCTGGGTTAGGTCTGGGTTAGGTCTGGGTTAGGTCTGGGTTAGGTCTGGGTTAGGTCTGGGTTAGGTCTGGGTTAGGTCTGGGTTAGGTCTGGGTTAGGTCTGGGTTAGGTCTGGGTTAGGTCTGGGTTAGGTCTGGGTTAGGTCTGGGTTAGGTCTGGGTTAGGTCTGGGTTAGGTCTGGGTTAGGTCTGGGTTAGGTCTGGGTTAGGTCTGGGTTAGGTCTGGGTTAGGTCTGGGTTAGGTCTGGGTTAGGTCTGGGTTAGGTCTGGGTTAGGTCTGGGTTAGGTCTGGGTTAGGTCTGGGTTAGGTCTGGGTTAGGTCTGGGTTAGGTCTGGGTTAGGTCTGGGTTAGGTCTGGGTTAGGTCTGGGTTAGGTCTGGGTTAGGTCTGGGTTAGGTCTGGGTTAGGTCTGGGTTAGGTCTGGGTTAGGTCTGGGTTAGGTCTGGGTTAGGTCTGGGTTAGGTCTGGGTTAGGTCTGGGTTAGGTCTGGGTTAGGTCTGGGTTAGGTCTGGGTTAGGTCTGGGTTAGGTCTGGGTTAGGTCTGGGTTAGGTCTGGGTTAGGTCTGGGTTAGGTCTGGGTTAGGTCTGGGTTAGGTCTGGGTTAGGTCTGGGTTAGGTCTGGGTTAGGTCTGGGTTAGGTCTGGGTTAGGTCTGGGTTAGGTCTGGGTTAGGTCTGGGTTAGGTCTGGGTTAGGTCTGGGTTAGGTCTGGGTTAGGTCTGGGTTAGGTCTGGGTTAGGTCTGGGTTAGGTCTGGGTTAGGTCTGGGTTAGGTCTGGGTTAGGTCTGGGTTAGGTCTGGGTTAGGTCTGGGTTAGGTCTGGGTTAGGTCTGGGTTAGGTCTGGGTTAGGTCTGGGTTAGGTCTGGGTTAGGTCTGGGTTAGGTCTGGGTTAGGTCTGGGTTAGGTCTGGGTTAGGTCTGGGTTAGGTCTGGGTTAGGTCTGGGTTAGGTCTGGGTTAGGTCTGGGTTAGGTCTGGGTTAGGTCTGGGTTAGGTCTGGGTTAGGTCTGGGTTAGGTCTGGGTTAGGTCTGGGTTAGGTCTGGGTTAGGTCTGGGTTAGGTCTGGGTTAGGTCTGGGTTAGGTCTGGGTTAGGTCTGGGTTAGGTCTGGGTTAGGTCTGGGTTAGGTCTGGGTTAGGTCTGGGTTAGGTCTGGGTTAGGTCTGGGTTAGGTCTGGGTTAGGTCTGGGTTAGGTCTGGGTTAGGTCTGGGTTAGGTCTGGGTTAGGTCTGGGTTAGGTCTGGGTTAGGTCTGGGTTAGGTCTGGGTTAGGTCTGGGTTAGGTCTGGGTTAGGTCTGGGTTAGGTCTGGGTTAGGTCTGGGTTAGGTCTGGGTTAGGTCTGGGTTAGGTCTGGGTTAGGTCTGGGTTAGGTCTGGGTTAGGTCTGGGTTAGGTCTGGGTTAGGTCTGGGTTAGGTCTGGGTTAGGTCTGGGTTAGGTCTGGGTTAGGTCTGGGTTAGGTCTGGGTTAGGTCTGGGTTAGGTCTGGGTTAGGTCTGGGTTAGGTCTGGGTTAGGTCTGGGTTAGGTCTGGGTTAGGTCTGGGTTAGGTCTGGGTTAGGTCTGGGTTAGGTCTGGGTTAGGTCTGGGTTAGGTCTGGGTTAGGTCTGGGTTAGGTCTGGGTTAGGTCTGGGTTAGGTCTGGGTTAGGTCTGGGTTAGGTCTGGGTTAGGTCTGGGTTAGGTCTGGGTTAGGTCTGGGTTAGGTCTGGGTTAGGTCTGGGTTAGGTCTGGGTTAGGTCTGGGTTAGGTCTGGGTTAGGTCTGGGTTAGGTCTGGGTTAGGTCTGGGTTAGGTCTGGGTTAGGTCTGGGTTAGGTCTGGGTTAGGTCTGGGTTAGGTCTGGGTTAGGTCTGGGTTAGGTCTGGGTTAGGTCTGGGTTAGGTCTGGGTTAGGTCTGGGTTAGGTCTGGGTTAGGTCTGGGTTAGGTCTGGGTTAGGTCTGGGTTAGGTCTGGGTTAGGTCTGGGTTAGGTCTGGGTTAGGTCTGGGTTAGGTCTGGGTTAGGTCTGGGTTAGGTCTGGGTTAGGTCTGGGTTAGGTCTGGGTTAGGTCTGGGTTAGGTCTGGGTTAGGTCTGGGTTAGGTCTGGGTTAGGTCTGGGTTAGGTCTGGGTTAGGTCTGGGTTAGGTCTGGGTTAGGTCTGGGTTAGGTCTGGGTTAGGTCTGGGTTAGGTCTGGGTTAGGTCTGGGTTAGGTCTGGGTTAGGTCTGGGTTAGGTCTGGGTTAGGTCTGGGTTAGGTCTGGGTTAGGTCTGGGTTAGGTCTGGGTTAGGTCTGGGTTAGGTCTGGGTTAGGTCTGGGTTAGGTCTGGGTTAGGTCTGGGTTAGGTCTGGGTTAGGTCTGGGTTAGGTCTGGGTTAGGTCTGGGTTAGGTCTGGGTTAGGTCTGGGTTAGGTCTGGGTTAGGTCTGGGTTAGGTCTGGGTTAGGTCTGGGTTAGGTCTGGGTTAGGTCTGGGTTAGGTCTGGGTTAGGTCTGGGTTAGGTCTGGGTTAGGTCTGGGTTAGGTCTGGGTTAGGTCTGGGTTAGGTCTGGGTTAGGTCTGGGTTAGGTCTGGGTTAGGTCTGGGTTAGGTCTGGGTTAGGTCTGGGTTAGGTCTGGGTTAGGTCTGGGTTAGGTCTGGGTTAGGTCTGGGTTAGGTCTGGGTTAGGTCTGGGTTAGGTCTGGGTTAGGTCTGGGTTAGGTCTGGGTTAGGTCTGGGTTAGGTCTGGGTTAGGTCTGGGTTAGGTCTGGGTTAGGTCTGGGTTAGGTCTGGGTTAGGTCTGGGTTAGGTCTGGGTTAGGTCTGGGTTAGGTCTGGGTTAGGTCTGGGTTAGGTCTGGGTTAGGTCTGGGTTAGGTCTGGGTTAGGTCTGGGTTAGGTCTGGGTTAGGTCTGGGTTAGGTCTGGGTTAGGTCTGGGTTAGGTCTGGGTTAGGTCTGGGTTAGGTCTGGGTTAGGTCTGGGTTAGGTCTGGGTTAGGTCTGGGTTAGGTCTGGGTTAGGTCTGGGTTAGGTCTGGGTTAGGTCTGGGTTAGGTCTGGGTTAGGTCTGGGTTAGGTCTGGGTTAGGTCTGGGTTAGGTCTGGGTTAGGTCTGGGTTAGGTCTGGGTTAGGTCTGGGTTAGGTCTGGGTTAGGTCTGGGTTAGGTCTGGGTTAGGTCTGGGTTAGGTCTGGGTTAGGTCTGGGTTAGGTCTGGGTTAGGTCTGGGTTAGGTCTGGGTTAGGTCTGGGTTAGGTCTGGGTTAGGTCTGGGTTAGGTCTGGGTTAGGTCTGGGTTAGGTCTGGGTTAGGTCTGGGTTAGGTCTGGGTTAGGTCTGGGTTAGGTCTGGGTTAGGTCTGGGTTAGGTCTGGGTTAGGTCTGGGTTAGGTCTGGGTTAGGTCTGGGTTAGGTCTGGGTTAGGTCTGGGTTAGGTCTGGGTTAGGTCTGGGTTAGGTCTGGGTTAGGTCTGGGTTAGGTCTGGGTTAGGTCTGGGTTAGGTCTGGGTTAGGTCTGGGTTAGGTCTGGGTTAGGTCTGGGTTAGGTCTGGGTTAGGTCTGGGTTAGGTCTGGGTTAGGTCTGGGTTAGGTCTGGGTTAGGTCTGGGTTAGGTCTGGGTTAGGTCTGGGTTAGGTCTGGGTTAGGTCTGGGTTAGGTCTGGGTTAGGTCTGGGTTAGGTCTGGGTTAGGTCTGGGTTAGGTCTGGGTTAGGTCTGGGTTAGGTCTGGGTTAGGTCTGGGTTAGGTCTGGGTTAGGTCTGGGTTAGGTCTGGGTTAGGTCTGGGTTAGGTCTGGGTTAGGTCTGGGTTAGGTCTGGGTTAGGTCTGGGTTAGGTCTGGGTTAGGTCTGGGTTAGGTCTGGG
Organism: Lasioglossum lativentre; assembly: GCA_916610255.1. NCBI lineage: Eukaryota > Metazoa > Arthropoda > Insecta > Hymenoptera > Halictidae > Lasioglossum > Lasioglossum lativentre. The sequence continues at coordinate 1,904 of OU744356.1, read as the reverse complement.
TTAGGTCTGGGTTAGGTCTGGGTTAGGTCTGGGTTAGGTCTGGGTTAGGTCTGGGTTAGGTCTGGGTTAGGTCTGGGTTAGGTCTGGGTTAGGTCTGGGTTAGGTCTGGGTTAGGTCTGGGTTAGGTCTGGGTTAGGTCTGGGTTAGGTCTGGGTTAGGTCTGGGTTAGGTCTGGGTTAGGTCTGGGTTAGGTCTGGGTTAGGTCTGGGTTAGGTCTGGGTTAGGTCTGGGTTAGGTCTGGGTTAGGTCTGGGTTAGGTCTGGGTTAGGTCTGGGTTAGGTCTGGGTTAGGTCTGGGTTAGGTCTGGGTTAGGTCTGGGTTAGGTCTGGGTTAGGTCTGGGTTAGGTCTGGGTTAGGTCTGGGTTAGGTCTGGGTTAGGTCTGGGTTAGGTCTGGGTTAGGTCTGGGTTAGGTCTGGGTTAGGTCTGGGTTAGGTCTGGGTTAGGTCTGGGTTAGGTCTGGGTTAGGTCTGGGTTAGGTCTGGGTTAGGTCTGGGTTAGGTCTGGGTTAGGTCTGGGTTAGGTCTGGGTTAGGTCTGGGTTAGGTCTGGGTTAGGTCTGGGTTAGGTCTGGGTTAGGTCTGGGTTAGGTCTGGGTTAGGTCTGGGTTAGGTCTGGGTTAGGTCTGGGTTAGGTCTGGGTTAGGTCTGGGTTAGGTCTGGGTTAGGTCTGGGTTAGGTCTGGGTTAGGTCTGGGTTAGGTCTGGGTTAGGTCTGGGTTAGGTCTGGGTTAGGTCTGGGTTAGGTCTGGGTTAGGTCTGGGTTAGGTCTGGGTTAGGTCTGGGTTAGGTCTGGGTTAGGTCTGGGTTAGGTCTGGGTTAGGTCTGGGTTAGGTCTGGGTTAGGTCTGGGTTAGGTCTGGGTTAGGTCTGGGTTAGGTCTGGGTTAGGTCTGGGTTAGGTCTGGGTTAGGTCTGGGTTAGGTCTGGGTTAGGTCTGGGTTAGGTCTGGGTTAGGTCTGGGTTAGGTCTGGGTTAGGTCTGGGTTAGGTCTGGGTTAGGTCTGGGTTAGGTCTGGGTTAGGTCTGGGTTAGGTCTGGGTTAGGTCTGGGTTAGGTCTGGGTTAGGTCTGGGTTAGGTCTGGGTTAGGTCTGGGTTAGGTCTGGGTTAGGTCTGGGTTAGGTCTGGGTTAGGTCTGGGTTAGGTCTGGGTTAGGTCTGGGTTAGGTCTGGGTTAGGTCTGGGTTAGGTCTGGGTTAGGTCTGGGTTAGGTCTGGGTTAGGTCTGGGTTAGGTCTGGGTTAGGTCTGGGTTAGGTCTGGGTTAGGTCTGGGTTAGGTCTGGGTTAGGTCTGGGTTAGGTCTGGGTTAGGTCTGGGTTAGGTCTGGGTTAGGTCTGGGTTAGGTCTGGGTTAGGTCTGGGTTAGGTCTGGGTTAGGTCTGGGTTAGGTCTGGGTTAGGTCTGGGTTAGGTCTGGGTTAGGTCTGGGTTAGGTCTGGGTTAGGTCTGGGTTAGGTCTGGGTTAGGTCTGGGTTAGGTCTGGGTTAGGTCTGGGTTAGGTCTGGGTTAGGTCTGGGTTAGGTCTGGGTTAGGTCTGGGTTAGGTCTGGGTTAGGTCTGGGTTAGGTCTGGGTTAGGTCTGGGTTAGGTCTGGGTTAGGTCTGGGTTAGGTCTGGGTTAGGTCTGGGTTAGGTCTGGGTTAGGTCTGGGTTAGGTCTGGGTTAGGTCTGGGTTAGGTCTGGGTTAGGTCTGGGTTAGGTCTGGGTTAGGTCTGGGTTAGGTCTGGGTTAGGTCTGGGTTAGGTCTGGGTTAGGTCTGGGTTAGGTCTGGGTTAGGTCTGGGTTAGGTCTGGGTTAGGTCTGGGTTAGGTCTGGGTTAGGTCTGGGTTAGGTCTGGGTTAGGTCTGGGTTAGGTCTGGGTTAGGTCTGGGTTAGGTCTGGGTTAGGTCTGGGTTAGGTCTGGGTTAGGTCTGGGT